>JAWHQI010000334.1:1400747-2801495 GCA_033032865.1 Dactylorhiza incarnata
TCTCTCCGGAATGCGGTCTGGTAGCTGACTGGGCTTTCTGGGGGTATTTGCAGACTAAGGTCTTAGTCGCGCGGTCTCAGTTCGCGGTCTCAGGAGGAGACTGGTATGCGAGCTGGTTCTGTTCGCGGTCTCAGGAGGAGATCGGCATGCGGTCAGGAGTTCGCGATCTGATGGCGAACTGACTGTGTTCGCGGTCTCATTCGAACACAGGTGGTGATTAGCTTTGGGCGGTCTGGCGATCTTCTTTGAAGTCGCGATCTGCTATGAGAGTAGCGGTCTCTCATGGTCGATGTTGAAGCTGGCGAGTTCACCAAAATGAAGCAGGAGTACTATTGCTGATCGCGCGGGTTGACCGGTCTGGTCGCGCGGTCTGAGGAGTGGTGATCCTATCTCATAGGGTGGTGACTGGATCATGTCCCACGCCTATAAATAGGAGGCCACTGTAGCAGCAATTAGACACACCAAGTGTAAGCTGAGTTCGCTCTTGTTCTTGCGGTCTGTTTATTTCTGACCGGGCAGTCTCTGATTGAACTCTTCTCATGCAGCTTCTGCGGATAGTGTGGGCAGCAGCGATCACCTCTTCCTCTGAAAGTGTTCGGGCGGTCTGCGGCTTGGAGTTGTGGTGCTGGAGTTCGGGAGAATCAGGAGGTCGGAAGAAGGGAGCGGTCTGTGCAGCGGTCTGGTGGTGTTCTGTGGTCGGCAGAGAGTTGCGGTCTTGCAACTATCAGAGATCGCAGGGGAGGTCGCGCGGGTTGGGCGATCTTCAGTTATCAGTTTTTTCTGTACTTCTCTTTGGAGTTTTGTGCTGACGAAATCATGTCTCGTCAAGCATGTCTTGCCCTGTAATTGAAGTTTGCTATCAATAAAGATCGTTTGTTTGCCTAAGATTGTTTCTGGTTGCTTTGGCTTGTATCTCTAGTTGTTATTCCTGCTTGCTCTCACAAGGTCCGAGAAATTTTCACATGGTATCAGAGGCAGGTTGGAGTGGATAGAGCAGTGAATCTTAGAGTAGCCATCGCCTTTGTGAAGAAGGAACCAGAGGAAGAACAATGGAAGGTGGATTTGCAAGAGGTCTTGGGATTGAGATGCTTACATTGACTAACTTTAAGAAGTGGAAGTCGTGTATGCAGAGCTATCTTCTAGGGGAGGACCTCTGGGAGGTTGTTGGAGGAGATGCTACTGAAGAGGTGAAGGCAACAAAAGCGGGTGACATTGGTCCGGCCGTGAGGGCGTGGAGAAAGACCAATGCTAAGGCCGAGTTCACTTTGAAGCGTGCCATTTCACCTGATCTATTTGATCACATCTTAGGGTGTGGATCAGCTGCCGAGATCTGGAGAGCCCTGGATGGGCTGTTTAACAAGAAGAATGTAGCTAGGCTACAGTTCTTAGAAAATGAGCTGGCAAGGTCGGCTCAGGGTGATCTTTCTATCTCAAATTTCTTTCTAAAGATGAAGAACCTCTGCGCTGAGATATCAGCACTGGATCCTGATGAGCCAATTTCTGAGGCAAAGCTGAAAAGGCACATCATCCGCGGCCTGCGGAAGGAATATGTGGCCTTTGTGACGTCAGTGCAGGGTTGGGCTAATCAGCCATCTCTGATAGAGCTGGAGAATCTGCTAGCGTAGCAGGAAAGTCTGGCAAGACAGATGGCGGGGGTGTCCGTGTCTGGGGGAGATGGCGAGGTTCTCTTCTCAGGAAAGAAGAAGAAGTGGGATAAGAAGAAGAAGACCGCTGGAAGATATGGGCCTTCAACTTCTGGACAGCAGGAGAGGGGCTATCCTCCTAAGGCTGAGGAGAAGAAGAAGAAGGAAGGTCTCAAATGCTACAAATGCGGGAAGGTTGGACACTTCAAGAAGGACTGCAGGCTGAATACTCAGCCAGGGCATGCTGCTGAGAAGGAGGAAGCACCGGCCAGTCATATTGATGGAGGATGGGGAGGAGCCTTCTCGGCTTCTATTGGAGTCTCGGTTCCTATCAACTATCAGGAGGACTGGATCGTGGACTCGGGGTGTGGTCATCACCTCACCGGGGATGGGTCGAAGCTTTCTTCAGCGGAACCCTACACAGGTAACAATGCTATTATTACTGCAGATAATACTGTGCATGCAGTCGAGAAGGTCGGGGTTGTTTCCTTGGGCAGTGATAGAGGGCCATTAACCTTAAAGAGTGTCTATCATGTGCCCGGTATGAGGAAAAACCTCTTCTCCGTGACCAACGCTGTTGACGCTGGGTATCACGTTCTGTTCGGCCCAACAGAAGTGAAATTTCTACGTAATGTAGAGGCCGTGAAGGCCGAGGTTGTCCATGTCGGGAGGAGAGCGAAAGACTTGTTCGTTTTATCGACAAGTTCTTATGTCGACAAGATGAAGACGAATGATGGTGCCGTGATATGGCATGAGAGGTTGGGGCACGTAGGGATGGATAAGCTGAAAGCTATGGCGGTGAGAGGTCTGGTCAAGGGCCTGCCAAATCTTTCTTCCTACGGTGAAGGTCATGTTTGCGAGGGATGTCAGTTTGGCAAGTCTCATCGACTGCCGTTTGACAAGTCGCAGACGAGGAGTAGTGTGCCGTTGGAGTGCATCCAATGTGACTTGATGGGACCAACTGCTACCCCAAGCCTCGGAGGCAGCAGGTATATGCTGGTGTTGATCGATGATTACACCAGATATGTCTGGGTTTATTTTCTGAAGGAGAAGGCAGAGGCGTTTGCCAAGTTTGTGGAGTTCAAGGAGCTCGTGGAGGGTCGGCTGAATCTGCGGATCATGAAGCTGAGGACGGACAACGGAGGGGAGTTCACCTCTACTGAGTTCTCCAGTTTTTGCAGGAAGGCAGACATCCGGAGGGAGCTCACTTGTTCTCATACTCCACAACAGAACGGAGTTGCAGAGTGTAAGATCCGTCATCTGACGGAGACCTGCAAGTGTTGGCTGCATGCCAAGAGCATCCCAAAGACCTTCTGGGCGGAGGGAATGTCTTGTGCTGCCTACATCATCAACCGGATGCCTTTGAGTCCCATCAATATGTTGACTCCTCATGAGATGATGTTCAAGGAGAAGCCAAGCGTGGCTCACCTTCGGGTATTTGGTTCCACCTGCTACGTGCATGTTCCAGATGCACTTCGGACGAAGCTAGATGCGAAAGCAAGGAAGCTAGTCTTCGTGGGATACGATGAGAGGAAGAAAGGCTGGAAGTGCATGGACCCGGAGACGCGGAGATTTGTTGTTTCTCGCGACGTCGTGTTCGATGAAGTTACATCTTACAAGGGGTCTTCTGGTGTGGAGCTACCAGAGAGCAGGGTGGAGGTGCCGGAGAAAGCTGTGGAGAATCTTCAGGTGGAGCTACCTGTGTCACCAGGTGGCCCATCTCCTTCTAGTTCTGAGACGGGGGCTTCTGGTTCAGGGAGCAGGGGGAGCGATGCTCCTAGCACGTCTGGAAGAGGAGCTAGGGAAGAAGCAGCTGGAGATAATGCGGTTCAGGGGAAGGAGCTGAGGAGGTCGAAGCGAGCCATCGTTGCCCCTGATCGCTATACAGGAGGAAACACAGTAAGCTTTGTCTCATGTTTCTTCGCTGGTCCCCTGGATGAGAGGGAGCCGTCGAGCTTCGAGAAGGCCCAAGGCGTGAAGGAGTGGGATGTTGCAATGCAAGAAGAGATGGCAGCTCTTGAGAAGAATGAGACCTGGTCTCTTGTGCCCAAGCCCAAGGGCACTACTCCTGTAATATGCAAATGGGTCTACAAATTGAAGAAGAAAGCTGACGGCAGTATCGAGCGGTACAAGGCTCGTCTTGTAGCTCGGGGGTTCTCGCAGCAATACGGTGAAGACTACGAGGAGACTTTCAGTCCGGTGGCAAAAATGACTTCAGTTCGGTTCATCATTGCCTTGGCGGCGTTCAGTGGATGGGAGATTTGCCAGCTCGACGTCAAGAACGCCTTCTTGTACGGCGAGATTGACAAGGACATCTTCATGGTCCAGCCACCAGGCTTTGTGTCTGAAGATTTTTCGGAGCATGTCTGCAAGCTGAAGAAGGCCCTGTATGGGTTGAAGCAAGCGCCGAGGGCGTGGTACGGAAAGATCGCAGAATATCTCCTATTCTGTGGGTTTTGTGCTTCAGACTCAGACTCAAGCTTGTTCGTCAAGAAGAGCGGGGAGCTTCAAGTCATCGTACTGCTATACGTCGACGATATGATCGTGACGGGGAACTCAACGGAGGAAGTAGCTCAGCTAAGGACCGAGCTAGCTATCAGGTTCGAGATGAAGGACTTAGGTGAGCTTCACCATTTCCTTGGACTCGAGGTGCAGAGGAAGGAAAGTGGAGTGTTGGTGTCCCAGGCTGGATATGCGGAGCGGATCATGGAGCGATTCGGTATGAAGGAAGGGAAGTGCACCTCCACACCTCTGGAGAAGGCTATGAAGCTTCGGAAAGATGAGGGGAGGATTATGCAAGATCCGTTGGTGTTCCGAGCTCTGGTCGGGAGCTTGATCTATCTGACAATCACAAGGCCGGATATTGCATATGCAGTAGGCAGGGTGAGTCGGTATATGGTGGAGCCACAGGTACCTCATCTGCTAGCGGCCAAGAACATTCTGAAGTATGTCAAGGCGACCTCGGATATGGGTCTCCTATACAGGAGGGATGCGGGCTTCGAGATGCATGGATACATGGATGCTGACTATGGGGGAGATTCGGATGATCGGAAGTCGACATCTGGATTCGTCTTCATGGCGGGCCCTACGGCTATATCATGGTGCAGCAAGAAGCAGGATTCCGTGTCGGTCTCTACCACGGAAGCGGAATACAAGGCTTCGACCTTGGCAGCTCAGGAAGCCATCTGGCTTAGGAGGTTGGTAGGAGACGTCCACAAGGAGGTTCGAGAGTCGACTCTGCTACGCGGTGACAACGAGAGTGCTCTCAAACTAGTAACCAATCCATTTTGTCACGCAAGGACCAAGCATATCGAGATCGAGCATCACTTCATTCGGGAGAAGGTGCTGGAGGGATCTCTTTCGGTCGGGCATGTGCGGAGTGCGGACAATGTCGCAGACATCTTCATAAAGGCGCTGGCAAAGGGGCCATTCACATGGCTAAGGAGCTTACTGGGGCTGGTTTCAACTTCCCACTTCAAGGGGGAGTGTTGAAATTTGTTGAAGTGGAAGTTTGGAGGATTTTGGACCTGGGCGGTCTGGGAGGAAGTCGGGCGGTCTGACGAGTTCGCGCAACTTGGCGGTCTGCATCTGCGGTCTGGCTGATCTAAGCCTAGCTGCGGTCTCCCGGGTTGACCGTCGGTCTTGTCCAAAGTCTGCTGAAGGTGGAGCCGCGCGGTCTGTGTGTGACCGCGTGGCGTGCTGTCCTCTTCAAGGCTGTGGCGGTCTGGTGTGACCGCACAATTTGATCCAGGTTCTCTCCGGAATGCGGTCTGGTAGCTGACCCGGCTTTCTGGGGGTATTCGCGGACTAAGGTCTTAGTCGCGCGGTCTCAGTTCGCGGTTTCAGGAGGAGACTGGTATGCGAGCTGGTTCTGTTCGCAGTCTCAGGAGGAGACCGGCATGCGGACAGGAGTTCGCGATCTGATGGCGAACTGACTGTGTTCGCGGTCTCGTTTGAACACAGGTGGTGATTAGCTTCGGGCGGTCTGGCGATCTTCTTTGAAGTCGCGATCTGCTGTGAGAGTAGCGGTCTCTCATGGTCGATGTTGAAGCTGGCGAGTTCACCAAAATGAAGCAGGAGTACTGTTGCTGATCGCGCTGGTTGACCGGTCTGGTCGCGCGGTCTGAGGAGTGGTGATCCTATCTCATAGGGTGGTGACTGGATCAGGTCCCACGCCTATAAATAGGAGGCCACTGTAGCAGCAATTAGACACACCAAGTGTAAGCTGAGTTCGCTCTTGTTCTTGCGGTCTATTTATTTCTGACCGGGCGGTCTCTGATTGAACTCTTCTCGTGCAGCTTCTGCGGATAGTGTGGGCAGCAGCGATCACCTCTTCCTCTGAAAGTGTTCGGGCGGTCTGCGGCTTGGAGTTGTGGTGCTGGAGTTTGGGAGAATCAGGAGGTCGGAAGAAGGGAGCGGTCTGTGCAGCGGTCTGGTGGTGTTCTGTGGTCGGCAGAGAGTTGCGGTCTTGCAACTATCAGAGATCGCAGGGGAGGTCGCGCGGGTTGGGCGATCTTCAGTTATCAGTTTTTTCTGTACTTCTCTTTGGAGTTTTGTGCTGACGAAATCATGTCTCGTCAAGCATGTCTTGCCCTGTAATTGAAGTTTGCTATCAATAAAGATCGTTTGTTTCCCTAAAATTGTTTCTGGTTGCTTTGGCTTGTATCTCTAGTTGTTATTCCTGCTTGCTCTCACAAGGTCCGAGAAATTTTCACAATAACTAGCAACTAGCAAGGTGTCTAATAACAATAAACACTGCGGGTGTCAACAGCCTGACATACACCCACAGGTCACAACAGTATGTCTGAGCTAAGCAAAAAACTACTGTTGGGAAAAACTTTTGATTTAACTTAACAAATTAATTAAAAGTGATTTTATTCACTAGGATTTAATTTACCCATTGTATACTGAGGGTAATTTGGTCTCTAGATGTATTAGGATGTCACACTCAACCAAAAGTATCAACACTAGACCAAGGGAAGCAAAAATGGCAGAAGTTAATAATTGCGTCGAATGGAATTCGACGCAACATCGAGTTCATGTTGACGCTACTCCGACTAGAAGTCCAAGTGGTTCAACTCTACTGTTGAAGTAACACTAGTCGACATTACGTCGAATAGATATCGACGTAGAGACCAGAGACTTGTCGAAGGAACTTGAGAAGTCGACGCAGCTTCTACTTCAAACTCGACGCAGAAGGGAATACATGTCAAAGCCATCTAAAGTGGACGCAACATCAACTTCATCTCAATGCAGTTAATGGAAGTCAAAGTGGATGCTATTCAACTCGACGGGTGCATCGATAAGGAATCGACGCAACGTCGACTAGCTGAGTTCAGTCAGAGCACAGAAGAAATCGAAGCAGCTCTTAGATGAACTCAAAGAAGTGTCGATAAGAGAGGAAGTTAATTCGAAGCTACGTCGAATACATTCTGTGAAAGTTCAATCTTTATAGCTGTCTTTCTGATGCTTCTATCATGGCCCACATCTTTCAGACCGTTCTCCAACAACCTAATAATTCCCTAAAGAAGAAGGAAACATTAAAGAAGGAGAAAAATGCTTTCTTGGAAGCATACACCTTCTGGTTGGACCGGTCGAGAAGTAATTAAGGAAGGAAAGGATTAAATAAGAGAATAATAAAAGGAAAGGATTAAATTCTGCATTATCTGATAGGAATAGATCCGTTGCTGATAGTCGAGCTGAGTTCAGAGAATAATATATAACTGATCTTTCTGAAATTTGAGCTGAGGAGAAAATTCGTCGATCTGAGAACTGAGTTCGTCGAACTGAATGTTGTGTTGATCGAACTGAATGATAAACAACTGAATCTGGCTGGAGGAATTGAATTAGTTAATCTGAGAAGCACTTTCGTCGAACACAGGAAGGAGTTCGTCGAACGCAGAAACTTAACTTTTCCTTAAGTTCTAACTAACTCAAACAACCTAAAACTTTGACCCTTAGACTATACATTGGGGTCAACTTAGTCCTAGTCAACAGATAGTGATCCTAGCCCAAATTAGTAATATGGTTGTTCCAACAAGAGCAAAGGGGCAGGAAAAGCAGCAATAGAGAGGAGAAGAAGAAGAAGTCCTTCAGAGGAAAGGACAAGAAGAAAGGCAAGGGTTTCATTGCTGAAACCTGGAGTGACTCAGAAGCAGAGGAGAGCTCATCCTCATCTGAAAGTGAAGATGAAGTAGAAGCTGAAGCAACCTGCATGATGGCCCTGGGGATGTCATCAGATGATGAAGAGGAGCAGGTATCTTTATTTGATAATTTTGATTTCAATTCAGAAGACTTCAAAATCTGCTTCAACAATTTCTGTAATGATCACCTTAGGGTAGAAAAAGAACTAGACACTACTAGGATTGAATTAGAAAAATTCAAGAATGATGAAATCTACCTAAGGAATCAGAATCTAACAAATGAAATCAAGAATAAAGAATTAAACTAATTGAACTTAGGAAGAGAACATACAATTAAGAGAGGAGCTAGCAAAGGCAAAGGCCTTTGAGGACTCACTCAATGGGAGGAGTCAGAAGCTCAAGGATATCACAGAAAACCTATCCATGAGGTTTAATCATCTAGGACTAGGGGCAAAATCCTCCACTAGTACAGAACCATCTAGGAAGCCTGTCTGGAAAAATCCAGTGGCTTTTGTTAGACCCAGTGATCATCTACCCAATGAAAAGAATCCTCCATCCAAGAGTAAGGATCACAATCATTCAGATAGAGTAGGTAAAACTATTAAGGTGAAACCCTTAGGTAAGAACAACATAGGAAAACAAAATAGCAAAGAACAACAGGGTAATGTAAAACCTAGGATAATAAGACACTCTGCTGACTTGTTATATGTTGATACATTCTATAGTCATTTCAAATATCAAAATAATAGGTTTGGGAGATCCATTGCTTATCATCCCAAAGGCTTTCATAAAAGACCCTTATATTCTTTCATTGAACCCTAAAATGGTAAAAGCAAAGGGCCCAAGGTAACCTGGGTCCCTTCTAATGTTTGAGTTACCTGTGCAGGTGTAGGTAGGGTCCCACTCAGAAAAATTGAGTGGGAAGAATGATGTAGGTCATGAATAAGGAACAAGAGTCATTCAAGGGAGTAATTTCTATCTTGAATCCTCCTTAACATTTATAACATCATATTATGATCTATTTTCAATAAATAAAATTGCTGGGAAAAATAGCAAGAATCTTCTAAAAGAAATAGATATGTTTATTAAGAGTTGCGTTGAATAGAAGTCGACGTACCATTGACTTCTACTCGACGCTAGTGTCGAGAAGCACACAGAGCAGACAATTCGAATAGAATTCGACGCAATGTCAAGTTCTTATCGACGCAAACGTCGACTTAATAATTGCTGATTAAATTCAATGTCACGTCAACTGGATTTCGACGTAATGTGGACACGACTACGTCGACTTAGGGTTTCTAAATAATCTCGAAGCTATGTCGAGTACTAGTCGACGCAATGTCGATATATCAATGCACGCAGAATTACATCTAGAAGCAATCTCAACACAATTTTGCGTGCCAAATAATAAGTAATATCGACGGTGCGTCGACATAAACCCTAAGTAGCGGCGATTCATCTGCTTTTAAGCAATTACTGCGTCGAAACGTTTACGCTTTCGAATAATCTTTCTCTTGCTCTCCTGCTCTCTCGTGCCTCTTTCCCTCTCATTCTCTTTGTGTTTGCAGGTACAATCAAAATCAAATGGCTCCACCAAAGGTGAACTCAGGATTCGATGTAGACATTGACTCTTTCAGTGCTGCCGCAGAAAGCTTCAAATCCATCCTTGGTCTGTTCCAAGATGCTGGCTTGACCAAGCTGATCTCCACCAGGTGCAAAATTCTGGATACTGAGCTAACTGAGTTCAAGGATAATATTCAGATAGGAGAGGATGGTACCTCAAAGGGAAGATATATGACACAGATGTGTTGATCACAGAGGAATTGTTGAACCAAATATATGACCTCTAGACATGGGATGAGTCAGATGAACTCACAGGGGATGAGCTTAAGAGCTCCTTGGAACTGATGAAATTAAAAAAGGACAAGCCTATCAATCTGAAAAAGATGGACCTTGGTGAAGAGCACAAGTTTTTGGCTGATATAGTGGGGAAAGTATTATTGTCTAAAATCTCTGCACATGATGCCATTCTCAGGCAAAAACTACAGATAATGGGGGCACTAGTACTTAAGAAGAAGATAAACTGGGGAAGACTGCTCCTAAAGACGATTGGGCACAAGTATGCCCATAAAGAGAATGCCTATATGAGAATAATGAGCCAAGTGTTCCTCAAACATTATCCAAACATCTGCAAGTCCAAAGGAGTGCCCATTCCTCCTGGTAAAAGAATAAATATAGGGATATTCTCAAAATGGACCAGGCAGATCTTGAAGCCTGTTCAAGCTACACCATCTTATCCTCCATCTCCTCCTCCACTAGAGTCAAATAGGATGATTCCAGATCCCCCAAGGGATGATCCTCCCTCAATGGACATTGTTCCAGAGCCCTATAGAGAAGATACACCGGCCTCACAACAACAACAACAACAACAAATCCCTTCCACATCTCCACCTGAACCATCTCCTTTAGAAACCCATCTACTTCCATCCATACCACCTCCACCTCCAATTCATTTCTCACCTGAAGTTTACCATCCTCTCTCTCCCATTCAAGAAGACTTCCCTTCATCACCTCCACCTCCAGCTCATCCTCCCATTGACATTGAACAAATCATCTCCAAAGCAGTAGCCATTGCCTCCTCAACTTTTGCAGATCAAGTGGCCTCTCAGGCCAGGAAATTTGACAAGAAATACTCGCAGATAGAGGGTGAGTTATTAAGGTTTCACAAAAAATTTCAGAGCCTTAAAGAGTTTATATCTTCCTCTATGGTCATAAAGGAATTCTTAACCTCCCTGGCCAGCAATGTTAAGAAGGGGGAGAACATTTTGGAGGAAGAAAGACCTGTCATAGATTTGAGTGGACATGATAAAGGTGATGCAGATGAAGCTCCTACTCTTGACAAAGTGACCATCTTTCAGAGTGCACATAGCTAGGGGGAGCCAGCTCCAGACATTCAGAGGAATCTGGATGTGGAAATGGAAGTTGTAAGTACAACAGCTGTTCAAGAAGCTCCCCAAGAAGCTGACAAGAATGCTGATGATCAGGGGGAGCTGTCAGTAGAGAAAGAGGATGCTGGAGCAGCAGATGATGATGAGCATTTGAACCAACAAAGAAAAATTCCAAAAGTGTTCTTAAGGAAGAGAAGGACTCCCGAGAACGACTCTTAATTAAGAGGTATTATGTGATTAATTCTTAAGAAGACAAGTATATATACTGGGAAGAACAGTGTGATACAATTCTTATTTCCTGACAACTGAATGGAGATATTCATAATTTTTAGTCTGCATTATTTTGTATGAAATGTATTGTTGGTTAAAAAAATTTGTATAAAATCACTTAGAACAAAATATAAATTTTTTTAAGATAAATAGGGGGAGATTGTTGGGAAAAACTCTTGATTTAAGTTAACAAATTAATTAAAAGTGATTTAATTCACTAGGGTTTAATTTACCCATTGTATAGTGAGGGTAATTTGGTCTCTAAATGTCTTAGGATGTCACACTCAACCAAGAGTGTCAACACTAGACCAAGGGAAGCAAAAATGGCAGAAGTTAATAATTGCGTCGAAAGGAATTCGACGCAACATCGAGTTCATGTCGACGCTACTCTGACTAGAAGTCCAAGTGGTTCAACTCTACTATCTAAGTAACACTAGTCGATGTTACATTGAATAGATATCGACGCAGTGACCAGAGACTTGTCGAAGGAACTTGAGAATTCGACGCAACTTGTACTTCAAACTCGACGCAGAAGGGAATACATGTCAAAGCCATCTAAAGTCGACGCAACGTCAACTTCATCTCGATGCAGTTAATGGAAGTCAAAGTGGATGCTATTCAACTCGACGGGTGCATCGATAAGGAATTGACGCAACGTCGACTAGCTAAGTTCAGTCAGAGCACAGAAGAAATCGAAGCAGCTCTTAGATGAACTCAAAGAAGTGTCGATAAGAGAGGAAGTTAATTCGAAGCTACGTCGAATACATTTTGTGAAAGTTCAATCTTTAAAGCTGTCTTTCTGATGCTTCTATCATGGCCCACATCTTTCAGACCGTTCTCCAACAGCCTAATAATTGCCTAAAGAAGAAGGAAACATTAAAGAAGGAGAAAAATGCTTTCTTGGAAGCATACACCTTCTGGTTGGACAGGTCGAGAAGTAATTAAGGAAGGAAAGAGAATGTCTATCAAATATACCTTTTTAGGTCTTACCTAACAAGGAAACAAATTCAAAATAGAGACAGGGTATATAAGGATAGAGAATGAAGAGAAGGATGCAACATTAATCACTATCAACCGTCTCTTCTCAAATTAGGGTTTCCTGTCTTCTTCTTCCTCACTCTCAGGAACCCTAACACAGAGCTGTGAAAGAGAATAGAAGGAACTGGTGTTCTTCATTTGATAGACCAAAAGATCCAACTGCCGCTTCTCATCACTATCATATAGCAGCATGATCAGAGTTAGAATAAGTCAAAAAGGATCTGACAAACAAAGTCTCTACATATCATCACCATCAAAAGCAGAGGCTAATCAAGAGCAGATTCTGTGGGACTTCACATTGGCTGTTCTTCAATCAGTCATCATAAGAATTCTGAGAACAAAATTCCTTCAACCTTCTCCCTTATTCTCTCTCATTCTGTAAAACAGTTTTATTAATCCCTCTTCAAAGGATTCAGTGGTTCAAGATCTCCTTATCAAAAGATCTGGTGGTTCAAGATCTCCTTATCAAAAGATCTGGTGGTTCATGATCTCCTTATCAAAAGATCATTGGTTCTAAGAGTCTCCGGATCAAAAGACTCAGGCACAGTGGTGCAATCCTACTAGGTGGTAGAAGAGAGGACTACCCACATTTTGGGGAACCTCTATAAAATTTATTTTGTCTGTGCTGTGATTTTCTGTGCTGTCCAACTTTCTTATTCTGCACTTTATTTCCTGCATTCTTTATTCTTCCTGGATTGTTAAGCATAACTCCTTAGAATAAATTATTGTTAAACACAGTTAGAGTAGAAATATTTTAAATCTCTATTCACCCCCCTTTAGAGAAATCTTAGAGGCACACTGTGCACTTTCAACTACCTCTCGACATGAGGAGAAAAGATCACAACAGTAATCACAATGCCGAAACACCATCTCTAGCTCCACGACCCACTACTGCTCTGAGCCTGAGGCATTCAAAAGAAAGAAATCCTCAGCAACAAGGTACAAGGGGCGACATGAAACAAAACAAAGTAAATCAAGGTCATTAGAGGTACCAACCCAAGACCAACTATACTGAAAGTAAAGTACAATATGCATGGCAAATAAATAGTGGAAACACTTACGTGAAAATTCACGTATACCTGGCAACACCAAGAGCGAAGGAAAACCAAAAAAATTATATACACATCTATAGCATGAAAGTATAAGCAACCCTATAATAATTCTTGTAATTAAGTGTTTAGCAAACACTAACACCGGTAAGAATCCGGTGAATGTGGGGGGAATACCTCCGCCAGCACACCCACAGAATAAACTCCACAAGGGGCCAAGGATAGGGTGATCCCATAGCCTGATACACCCAAACTGGAAGTATCCAGCAACAACGGTGGGAGATACCTCCGCCAGCACACCAACAGTAAAACAACAACCAATAACCAAACCAACTCGGGTAACCTCCCGTAAAATAACCAATTTAAGTGTAAGGCACAGTGATGGTGGTTTTAATCCACCAACACCAACAACCCCAAATCGACTACCTATAACTTGAGAATGGCACGACTAAATGAGACTAGTTACCACTAGTCTTAGGGCATGAAAATCACCAAGGCAGACATGCCCTGTCACATCACCATCTAGACTCGTCGAACAACCCCGACACACAAGCTTGACTAAAGTGAGGCCCACTCGGTGAGTGATCTACCTCAAGACGGATTCAGAGACTCAATCAAAGGACTTATACAACGAGCACGAAGGACTAAGTCGACGAACGAAACTCGTTCAATAGACGAATCACGGACTTTGGCGAAATTACAAGGTCACTTTAGCTAGTCAAAATCTCAACTCAACGGGTAGGAGGACAAGTGGAGATCACCCACGTACTAGACGTAATCATCAAAACAAAATGGCCAAAAAGTATTTTCATAACAACAAGCGTTCAAGTGTGGCACACACAATATTAGTGAATAAAAAGGGAGTAAAAGACCATATGATGCAGAATTGCTTGGCCGACCATAAGGTCGGGGAGAAATTTTGGCACAATCCTAATTTTAGCACACAATCACAACAAGGGCTCCGAACTTCAAGAGAGTCGGGCGACAATGTATTATGAAATAGCCGGTGCACACCCTAGAAACGAACACGAGCAAATTCCGCAAGTAAATTAGCACCAACGAAATAATAAACATGAAATAATGGTGACTAAGTGATAAGGGCGGTGCGAGAAGATGAGATGCGGGGCTGCTACCTTTCAAGGAGGATCTAAAAATTGCTAGCAGCCTAAAATAATCAACCAAGTGTTCAGGAGATTAAGCAAGGAAAGGAGAGATTTCATCCCGGGGTTTCGCAAGCTCTAGTGGACAGGAACCAGTGGGGAGGCAGCTGGATGGAGCGCTAACAGAGAAGTGGACTGGTTGGTGGCTCGGCACGGTTGTGGGGAGGCGGCAGGTGGAGCAGTCAGTTGTGAGTGGGTTGCTGGAAGGAGAGATCGGAGTCGACGACAACCCTGGCGTAGAGAATCGCGACAGGACCGCACGACGTTGATGAACGCGACTGGTCCACACGGCGTCGAGGAGGACGATGTCGTTGGTGACTCTTTCCACCGTCGCGTGTAGGGTTGGGAGTTGGCGCAGCGGGGAGATGGTGGTGTGGAGGACACTGGAAGTAGGAGAGGTAGGACGGGAGAAGATGAGTTCAGCGATCGGAAAGGAGCAGCAGGCGATGGCACCGTGAGAAAAGAAATAACTCTTCTCACAGTACTCCACGCCCACTTAGGGCAACCCGCATTGCTAATTATAGGAATGCTTGGTTGAGGCATTTTAGGAAAATATTATATAATTTTTATTATCTTTTATATCTTTCTTGAGGGAGTAGCATCCCCCCTCAACGTTTCTCGACATACCAGGCCGATTTATTTAGGGTCACGCGAGTTGGCCGGGCTCACGTGCCGAAACAAAATTTGCGCGGCGCGCTACAAGGATGACAAGATAAAATAAAATAACAACAAAACAAAGTGCGATGAATAAAAAATAACAGTAATTGAAGATTTAAGCCGCCACCGGGAGTGCACCAATTCCACCGGGGTTGAGAAAACTCGACCACGGCAAGTCTGGGCCAGTAGGAGCGACGGAGAGGTCCGGGCGGCAGCGCTGAAGCTCTTGGCGCTAATCCACATATTGTCCAACAGGTCGCGTCCCCGCCACGCCACTAAGTATCTCTGGTAGGTGCCACAGCGGGTCTGGAACTCGCGAACGTCTAAGATGTGTTCGATCTCCTCAACTATTGGTGTGAATGTGATGCGCAAATCTCGCACACCTCTATAGGCGGTAGCTAGACTGCGGCACGAAACGGCAGTGTACCGATCATTCAAGTAATATAAAACGAGGAGTGAATCCCCGAGTATCGAATCTCGAAGGAACACAGTAAGGTGGAGTTAAATATTGAGGAAGGACTTGAGATTGAAGTCCTTACGAGCGGATGGGTTGCGGAAGCTTGGGATTTGGTTGTGGAAAATAAAAGAAAACACTACTCAACTACTCCTATGCAGGCCTTGAGCGCACTGCTTCGCTAGGCAGGATGGAAACTACGTAGGCCTTGAACACACTACTTCGAAAGGGCGGATGGACGAGTTGGCTAGCGGAATGGAGTGGGTCGCACCGGCGGAATGAGGGTCGCAAGCACCTCGTCGACAAGCACGCCACTAGCAATTGCTAGTGTGGCACATGAACATGACAGCGGAATGGGAAATGGATGGGGGCGCACCTCATACACATATATAAACAAAAGATAACTTCACATAGACATGAAATGACTTTATATAGTAATGTTTATAGTGTTCATCATCAAAATACAAAAGATATAACAATTACAACATTTAATACGAAGAAGAAGCAAGTGAGGAATCGACCGAATCCGAAGTATTGTTGAAGATTCACGGCTGGAATTGCTGGGTTGTCAATCCGCGTCCAAGCTCGGTCCTCAACTGCGTCCCGGGTAGAGAAGGCTGTCACTATCTTCCAATGGCCCATCTTCTTCGTGTCACGATCCAGCCGCATGACCAAGCTTTCTTCTCCTTAGTTAATGGTGGATGTAGAGCTAGTTCCTTCTCTTTAGAGCTTGAGGATGATGGAGGAGGCCTAAGTCAAAGCCCTCATGGAAGGGTGGAATGGTACGGAGCTGAAACTCCTTTGCGGCGGAAAATGGGCGAGATTGTATGGTCCTCATGCTTTTGGTCGAAAACTGCGCTTTTATAGAAAAGATCAGAAAATTGATCACGCACGGTCGAACGCACGACCGTGCGTGAACTGTGCGAAACTTATACACGCAGAATGGCACGAAGAAGGAAGACGTGCCAGTGCGTTTTACTCACGCATGGTCGAATCCAACCGTGCGTAAAAATGCACGGGTAACTTCTGAATGACCAAAAACCAGGCAAACAGGGAGCTCGTGCGTTTTACACACGCACGGGCAAACACGCCCGTGCATAAAAACGCACGACCAAATTCAGATCACCATTTTGCCAGCTACCATGAGCGCACGATCGTAGCCGTCCATGCGTCAAGAAAACACACGACCGTGCGATTCATGCAGACATGAATTCAGGCAAAATGGGGATCTGCCCCTATTCACAGCCAAAGCACACGCTGGGAATACACTTCTAGCACCAACATAAAGAGAAAAATACCATAGGGAGCACAGTGTGCTTACCCCCAGCAATGTAGTGTGCAATTGCACACTACAACGGTCCTAAACAAGCACTTCAATCACAAACATGAACAAGGTGAATATACACATATACGAACACAAACTGAAGTACGAAAGCAGGAAAAATAGTCCGGATGAGTCTGAAAATCAGTATATAAATTGGACTCATCACACCCCCATACTTACCTGTTTGCATGTCCCGAGCAAACAAATCCTAAGCAAGCGGGAACATGAAATAGCTAACATAAAATTACAAAGTGGAATACCATGCGAAGTCGCATGCCCATGCATAGAAAAATACTAGAGAAGATTTCTAATTATACACATAGTTTACAAATTTCTAAAAGAGTAAATAAATATTACTTCTACTCAAAGTGGGAATCACGGTGAATCATCCGGTCACACATACGGAGAAAGTAAAATAACCTCTGAGCCAAGCATTGCCAAAGCAGGGGTTCCGGACAAACTCCACCGAAAACCATCGGCGTCGGAGACCATAAGCTCACCCGTTCACATTCTCTCCACGACACTAGATTGGTTCATAGCGTGAGTCGGTAGGACTTTTAGGTTTTAAATGGAGCTTGGGTTAAGGTGAGGTAAACAAAGATATACAAGAAGGCTTGAAACACCAAAACCCAAATGAGCTTTAATACAACTCCTCGCACACCGACATCGAATGCAAGTGCACCACACCCCCAGACTTAGATTTTTGCAACATGGGTGAGTGCACTGCCTACTCCCAATCATAAATTTACACAAAGATTTTTCAATTAGGCTCAATTTTTTTTCTTTTCTTTTCACTTCTTTTTCTTTTTCTCATTTTTTTTTCTTTTCAAAACATTTTCAGCAAATATGGCAAGAAAGCATAGCCACATTATCACAAAAGGAATTCACCACATCAACACCCCGAAAAATGAAAATACATCACGACTAAAACTCAGATTTGGGTGTGCGACTAGGATTGGCTTTTAGGCTTTGGTGAGATGGGGGTGGAGCTGAATCAAGGAACGGGTAGGCACAACTGGGCTAACGAGAATAAGATGATAGGAATGGCACAAAGGCTCAACCGGGCCAAAATGATGGCCTACGTCATTCTCGCGCGCTAGAACTATCCTATGTCAAAGCTTCAAGAATCTCTTGGGGCAAGTTCTTAGCCACCGAGAAAGATCATCTTCCTCCCGGATCGAGCAATACACATCTAACAATCATTTACATACATCCCTATGCTACCATTTGATTCACACCGGATTCACCATTTGAGTGGAGTAAACAATATTTATACTAACAGAAATGCATAAAGATATGAGTATAGAAAGAAATCTAATCTACAAAAATCCCTATGCTCACATGAGTACTTGACTAGAAACACCAGAGTCAACATTTTATTCCACTACATAATTTAAAAGCCAGCACAATCATTTTCCCAAATACAAAAAGAAATGAGTTATGCTCGTGACGCACTAAAGGTTAAGCACGCGCTTAAGTGGGTGCTTTGTGTGCAGACAAAATGAACAAAATAATTTAGATAAAAACTTCTAGCATGCTAAGTGATCGTGCACGTGAGTGGGTACACAAACAGGTCTCCCCCAGACTTAAACTACACATTAAGATATTCTAAAACAAAGTTAGGGGAAGAGAGTACCCAATGCTCAACAAGTAAGCATACCAGAAGATTGGAGTGAAGCCCTACGAAGAATCACAACCACCGCCTTCACAAATAGAAAATACCTGCAAGGGGTGGTCTCCGCAAAAGCAAACTACAATAACATATAACTAACTAATTTTTGAAGGCGATAAATTAAAAGACAAGAAAAAGTAAGATAACTACTGGGGTTATTATCTTCCCAGCACGACTTATTCAGGAAGTGGCAGGTCTTAGCTAATGGGAGTATGGAAGGAGAAGTGGACAGGCAGCTATTCTAATATCCGCGTAAGTAGCGGGTACCAATACGGTGATAGAACCACTACTCCTCTACCTAAATAATAATACCTGCTCGTCACAGGTAGAGGAGAGAGAAAGAAAGAGGTGGAGGGAGAGTCCTTCACTCTACTTTCACCAAACTAAATTTCCTTGCCTAGCAAGGTGTCATCTTCAGGGAGGCGGCAGGATGGGAATACAATACATGGCAGATCCTCTGTGGAGGGGGGATTAACCTCCTCACACAAGAAGATGTGCGCATCACTGAATTGTGCAACTTGCACCACCTCCTGCAATACCTGTGAAGGCTCAACCTGCATAGGCTCAGAAGAAAAAGAAGGGGGGGGGGGGGTCGGGAAATAAAGGAGAAGAATGACATAAATAAATAGAAATTGGGGGAGTGGTCCCGGTCTCACTCCCATTAGGTTGGGAAAGTAAAATAATGTTTGCATTGTCATCAATGCTGCAAGGGTCGGCGGGATCAACATTGGCCTTCCCCAGGATTTGGACTTCCTCTACCGGTGTTGAGGAAAGATCCTCTTCACCGAGAAGGTTGTATTCCTCCATAGGAATAGGCACAACACATAGATCACCAGCTTCATCCTGCGACACATCCTCAACAATGTCGTCAGAGACGAATGTAGTATGCACAACAGGGGGAGGAATAGTGCTTGGATAAATGTCAAGCACCGATTCCTCACAAAGAATCGAATCTACACATGGTGATATATGCACAGGGGAGATGGGCTCAGCCATGTCAGAGCCTAAATCAGCCATAACTCTGATGAGCGTGTCTGCATCATTCCCTTCAAAACTTGAAGGTGATACATTAGCGTAATCAGAGGTGGAAGGTGTGCTGCCAGGAATAGGAGTTGGGACAATCCGGATATCCGGCTCGTCATCCTCATCCAATTGGCGACGGAATGCAGAACAATCCTTCAAGGCATGATCCATGCTCCTACAAAACAAGCACTATTTTGCATTTTCTTCCGCTCAAATTGAACTGAAGATGAATGCAAAAAGGGCATGTGCAGAGCGGAAGAGTAACCATAGGACTTATGCGCACCATATGGAGTACCAGACGAAGTCGGTGCTCCATATACTGGGCCATGAGTGCTAGGGTTACTATCTCCCTTTGGACATCTATCACTAGCATGCAATATATCTCCACAAAAACGGCAACGAATATTAAAAGAAGCCCACATTGTGTGAAGATAACAAGATTCAAACAGAAAAAACTATCGTGCAAAATACTACACCCAACAAAAATTTACTAGGGCAACCTATTATAAAACAATAAAACAGAATAAGATGAAATAAAACAAAAAGAATGCAATAAACAAATGGAAGGGTTTCTCACTCAGATTCTCCCTCTCCAGAAAACTCACACGTCTGTGTTCCCTGGCAACGATGCCAAAAACTTGATGCGCAAATATCGCACACCGCTATAGGCGGTAGCTAGACTGCGGCACGAAATGGCAGTGTACCGATCATTCAAGTAATATAAAATGAGGAGTGAATCCCCGAGTATCGAATCTCGAAGGAACACAGTAAGGTGGAGTTAACTATTGAGGAAGGACTTGAGATTGAAGTCCTTACGAGCGGATGGGTTGTGGAAGCTTGGGATTTGGTTGTGGAAAATAAAAGAAAACACTACTCAACTACTCCTATGCAGGCCTTGAGCGCACTGCTTCGCTAGGTGGGATGGAAACTACATAGGCCTTGAACGCACTACTTCGAAAGGGCCAATGGACGAGTAGGCTAGTGATGAGTCCCAATTATATACACATATATGGACTCATCTGGGCCGTTTATCTAGTCATTCCACTGCACTTTAGCCTTATTTTAGCTCATATTTGTCATTCTATGCTAGGTGCACTTCTTGGTCTAATTTGGTATGTTTTATGTTTATTCTCTTTTGATAGCCTTATCGTATTGTTGAGTGCCACTTTCAGTGGCCTGATTTGCATTTCTGTAGGAACAGGAGTCGTGCAGGTGTTCCCGGTACAATTCTGTATAGGAACAATGCACACGATCACTGGTTCTATTGCGCACGATCACTGGTCGTGCGCCGCTGATCGTGCGCACTTAACCCCCATTTTATGAGTTCTGTCTCGACCAGTGCGCACGAACACTTACGATAGTGCGCACGACCACTGGTCGTGCGCCCCTGGTCGTGCGAACATTATATTTTATAAATTTCTTACATTGCAGGCTCCGCCCAGGCAGGCGCACGATCACAGGATTCTAGTGCGCACGACCACTGGTCGTGCGCCACTGATCGTGCGCACTGTTTATTCCAGCGCCTATAAATTGACCTGCTCGCGAATTAGGTCGGGATCGCTCATTTCCAACTCCGCCAGTCCGCCGTTTTCGCCCTTCCGCAGGTTTTTCGCCCTTAGGCCTCCTCCATCGTCCAAGAGCTTCAAGGAGGAAATTCCACACTCATCTTCATCGCCAAGGAAGGAGTTTTTCGCATCGGACGTGGCCGGATTGTAAAACGCTGGAGAAGACGGGTCCATTGGAAGGTAGTGACAGCCTTCTCTACCCCGGACGATAGATGGGACCGAGCTAGGATGCGGATTGACAACCCAGTGCTTCCTACCGTGAATCTACAACGAGCCTCCGGATTCGGTCGTATCTCTTGCCTTTTTCTCTCTCAGTGTGATGTAATGTTTGTAATCTCTATATTATTGATGATGTGTGCTATGAACACTATTGCTTAATGTTTATTTCATTCATTTGGAATCATTTTGTTCATATGTGCTTATTGAGGTGCGCCCCCATCTTATTTCCATTCCGCCATCGTGTTCGGAGCCGCACTAGCAATTGCTAGTGGCGTGCTTGTCGAAGAGGTGCTTGCGACCCTTGTTCCGCTAGCCTACTCGTCCATCCACCCAACGAAGTAGCGCGTTCAAGGCCTACGTAGTCTCCATCCCGCCGAGCGAAGCTTTGCATAGCGGCATTGCATAGGAGTAGTTGTAATATTTTATTTTATTATTCACAAACCAAATCCCTTTCATCCGCACTCCACCTATCGCTGGACTTCGATCTCATGTCCTTCCTCGAAACCGAACTCCACCTTACTGTGTTCCTTGAGAGACCGACACTCGGGGATCTTCCCCATTATTATTACTTGCGCGACCGGTGCACTTGCCGAATATCGCACCAAGTTTTGGCGCCGTTGCCGGGGAGCACGGTCGTGTGAGTTTTCTTGAGAGGGAGAGCTGAGGGAGAGAAGTTTCTTCCAGTGTGTATAGCCGCTTTATTATTTTTGTTTGCTTTCTGATCATTTTATGCTTGTTTGTTTATTTCTCTTCTGTTCTAAATTTTTTTGGCAAGTTTTATTCAAGGAGTTTTATTAGTTTGTGCAGATTTCCTTGCAAAGAATTTCAGTTTCATTATACTTGCTTTTATTATTGAAAATATCGTCAAGGGATATTTCACCTAGCTTTAATGACAAGATGGTTTATTATATAGACCAAATGAATGAGTTGAATGCTAGGCAGTGTAAGAACATTGTTTGCTTGTTGTGTCGAGGAGAGGGTCATGAATTGAAGGACTGTCCTAGTCTTTTCAATCCTGACCGCTGCTCCTCCACTCATGACAACATTGTCCCTATCGCTCATTCTTTACCCATGGAGGCAATTGTGCCCTTTACCCCCGAGCTTGTCTCGTGCATGGAATCCTCACTCCCTGCGTATGGCTTCACTCCCAGTGATGATGATCACTCATCTGTTAGCCAACAAGGAGAGGAATGGGAGCTCCTAGATGCACCTGAGTATGATGAGGAAAATATTCTTTCCATCGGGGAGGCTTTAGCAGATCTTTTTGCGGAGGAACCAAATCTTTGTGTTCCTCCAGTTTCTTTGCAAGATTTTTCTACACACATTCTTTATGATCCTATCAAAGTAAAGGAGCGGGGTGATGCTTCTGACTCGGAGGATGCTCCAAAGTGGGATGAGGAGTTTGTTTTCCCCGAAGGGGAGAATGAATACTTTGAACACGATGGTGCACCTCGGTGGGATGAGGAGGATACTCTTTCTGATGAGGAGGTTCACACTTCCTCATGGGACGAGGAGGTCCAACTCACCACCGAGGCCCTTGAGTTCTTGGGTTCCCCTCGCCATGATACTTACGATGATGAAAGCGATCTATCCTTGGATCCTGCTGGGAGTGAGACCGGGACCACTCCCCCGATTTTTGATCATTTATGTCATTCTTCTCTTTTATTTCCTGACCCCCCTTCTTCATTTGAGCCTGTGCAGGTTGAGTCTTCACAGGTACATCAGGAGGACTTAGAGCATGATGCTCAAGTCAATGATGAGTGTGTCCTCATATGTGAGGAGGTTGACCCCTCCTCCATAGAGGAAGCCTCATTCATTGCCTTCTCCTCCTGTCGCCTACCTGAAGATGACACCTTGCTGGGCAAGGATGTTTTTGGTGAGAATAGTGAGGAGGACTCCTCCTCCACTTCTTACTTTCTGCTTCCCCTACCTGTGAAGAGCATGTATTTTTATTTAGGTAGGGGAGTGACTGTTCTATCACCGTATCGGTACCCGCTACCGACACGGATATTAGGCCAGTTACCTGTCCACTTCTCCTTCCATACTCCCATTAGCTAGAACTGTACAAATGCCAAATAAGTCGGGCTGGGATGACAATAACCCCAGTAGTTATCTTACCTTTTCCTGCATTTATTATTTCATCTGGTTTAGTTTAGTTAGTTGTATTCATTTTAGTTTGTCTATTTTCTTTTGTTTTTGCGGAGCTGACCCCTGCAGGTTCATCTTCGGGATGGAGGGAGCTGCTCTTTGTCCTGGTTTTCATGCGTCTTCTGGTATGCTCATTTCTGAGCATGGGTAACTTTTCTTCCCCTGGTATTTTATTCAATTTTCATGATTACATCATTTGTATCTATTGCATAGATTAAGTCTGGTGGAGAGCCGCTATATGTTACCCACTGCACGTGCACATCTCTTTTGCATACTAGAAGTATTTTAATTTCAGATATTTAGTTATGTTCAATTGCATTGCACACCACTACACCCACTCGAGCGTGCACTTAGCTGTTGGCACGTCTTGAGATGAACTCATTTCTTTTTGTGTGATGTGGAAAATCATTGTGCTGGCTTAGGATTGTGAGTCGGAGTAAAATGTTGACTTCTATAGTGCTCCTAGTCGGGTGCTCATGTCTCACATAGAAATTCGTGTAGATTCAATTTCTTTTTATGCTTTTAGTTTATATTTTTCTATTAGCGTAAATATTGTTTACTACACTCAAAAATTGGTGAGTCCGGTGTGAATCAAACGGTATCATAGGGATGTGTGTAGACGTTCGTTAGCCTCGTATTGCCCGAGTCGAGAGAAAGGATTATCTTTCTCGGTGGCTAAGAACTTGCCCCAAGCGATTCTTGAAGCATGGGTATAAGGTTAGTCAATTGCGTGAATGTGATATAGGCCATCATTTTGGCCCGGTTGAGCCTTTGTGCCATTCCTATCATCATTTCCTCGTTAGCCCAGTTGTGCCTACCCCATTATTTTGGTTCAGCTCCACTATTGTTCACCAAAGCCTAAACTCCAATCCTAGTCGCACACCCAAAATGCAAGCATTTTGTTTAAATTTTAAATTGGTGGTGTTGATTGTGGAAGTACAATGTGAAAATGTGGATGTGCATCTTTGAAAATTTGCTGAAATTGCTAAAGAAAGAAAAGAAAAGAAGAAAAAGATTTGAAAAGGAAAAGAAGAATGAAAAGTTTAATTGAAAAAAAAAATATGTTTGAGATTTATATTTGGGAGTAGGCGGTGCACACACCCATGCGTCTAAGTCTAAGTCTGGGGGTGTGGTGCATCCGCGTGTTTTATGGCTACTTGGATAGTGTTATGCATTTGCTCATTTGGGTTTTTGTGTTCTAAGCCTTCATGTTTATATTTGTTTGCCTCACCTAAACCCAAGCCTCATCTAAAACCTTTAGTCCTATTAATTCACGCATTTGAGTCAAACTAGTGCCGTGGAGAGAGTGCGAACAAGCAAGCTTATGGTCACTGACATTGATGGATTTCAATGGAGTTGTCTCGAGCCCCGATCTTTGGCAATGCTTGTTTTAGCGTTCAGTTCACTTTCTTCCTTTGTGCGACCTTATGATTCACCGTGATTCAATTTTTGAGTAAATGTAATATATAAATAAGCTCCTAGGAAATTATAAACTAATATGCATAATTAGGAATTTTATCTATTGTATATCTACGCGTGTGAGCATGCGACTTCGCATGGTACTCCGCTTGATAATTTCTTTGTCAGCTATGTTTTTCCTGTCCGCAAGAGATGGTTTGCTTGGGATGCGCAAACAGTTAAGTCTGGGGGTGTGATGAGTCTCAATTATATACACATATATGGACTCATCTGGGCCGTTTATCTAGTCATTCCACTGAACTTTAGCCTTGTTTTAGCTCATATTTGTCATTCTATCCTAGGTGCACTTCTTGGACTAATTTGGTATGTTTTATGTTTATTCTCTTTTGATAGCCTTATCGTATTGTTGAGTGCCACTTCCAGTGGCCTGATTAGCATTTCTGTAGGAATAGGAGTCGTGCAGGTGTTCCCGGTACAATTCTATACAGGAACAATGCGCACGATCACTGGTTCTATTGCGCATGATCACTGGTCGTGCGCCGCTGATCGTGCACACTTAACCCCCATTTTATGAGTTCTGTCTCGACCATGCGCACGACCACTTATGATAGTGCGCACGACCACTGGTCGTGCGCCCCTGGTCGTGCGAATATTATATTTTATAAATTTCTTACATTGTAGGCTCCGCCCAGGCAGGCGCACGATCACAGGATTCTAGTGCGCACGACCACTGGTCGTGCGCCACTGATCGTGCGCACTGTTTATTCCAGCGCCTATAAATTGACCTGCTCGCGAATTAGGTCGGGATTGCTCATTTCCAACTCCGCCAGTCCGCCGTTTTTGCCCCTTCCGCAGGTTTTTCTCCCCTTAGGCCTCCTCCATCGTCCAAGAGCTTCAAGGAGGAGATTCCGCACTCATCTTCATCGCCAAGGAAGGAGTTCTTCGCATCGGACGTGGCCGGATTGTAAAACGCTGGAGAAGACGGGTCCATTGGAAGGTAGTGACAGCCTTCTCTACCCCGGACGATAGTTGGGACCGAGCTAGGACGCGGATTGACAACCCGGTGCTTCCTACCGTGAATCTACAATGAGCCTCCGGATTCGGTCATATCTCTTGCCTTTTTCTCTCTCAGTGTGATGTAATGTTTGTAATCTCTATATAATTGATGATGTGTGCTATGAACACTATTGCTTAATGTTTATTTCATTCATTTGGAATCATTTTGTTCATATGTGCTTATTGAGGTGCGCTCCCATCTTATTTCCATTCCGCCATCGTGTTCGGAGCCGCACTAGCAATTGCTAGTGGCGTGCTTGTCGAAGAGGTGCTTGCGACCCTCATTCCGCTAGCCTACTCGTCCATCCGCCCAACGAAGTAGCGCGTTCAAGGCCTACGTAGTCTCCATCCCGCCGAGCGAATCTTTGCATAGCGGCATTGCATAGGAGTAGTTGTAATATTTTATTTTATTATTCACAAACCAAATCCCTTTCGTCCGCACTCCACCTATCGCTGGACTTCGATCTCAAGTCCTTCCTCGAAACCGAACTCCACCTTACTGTGTTCCTTGAGAGACCGACACTCGGGGATCTTCCCCATTATTATTACTTGCGCGACCGGTGCACTTGCCGAATATCGCATCAGCTAGCGGAATGGAGTGGGTCGCACCGGCGGAATGAGGGTCGCAAGCACCTCGTTGTCAAGCACGCCACTAGCAATTGCTAGTGTGGCACACATGTTGGATCGATTGGCGCCCTTAGGGGGGGGGGGGTGAATAAGGGAATAACTTTCTTTTTAAAATTGTAGACGATTTTCTAAATTGTGTAAAGTAAATTAGAACGAGATAACAATTTAGCTTAAGGGAAGAAACAATTGTAATTTGCAATTTTATAGTTTATGCCAAATGAAAGAAATCAAGTAAACACCAATGGAGACATGATTATATTATATAAAAAGGTGTTTACATAAATTTGATTTCAATATCGCTAGAAATCAGAGGCGTACAAAGTAAAATAAATTTTCCTTTTCTATACCGACTTATATCCCCACAAACCGGTTGGCTTTAGCCAATCCTTCCCCGGATATGGCCTCAAGCCACTCTAGCCAATCCTTCCCCGGATATAGCCTCGAGCACCCCCTAAATCTAATCTCCTAGACCTAGTTGCCAACTCACGCGGCGAATAACCACCTAAGCCGCGCAAGGACCTAGTCCCCAACACAAGGCGAATTCTACTACAAAAATTACAATAATGAAATAAAGCAAATAAACAAGAACTCTCTCTATGAGATTTCTGAAGTTGAGGATGAAAGATCGCTGTAGCACAAGCGAGGTTGAAGCGATCATTCTTCGGATTCAGCGTGGGGCCTTTCTTCTCTAGAAATCTTCTTTGGTTTTGAGTGGGAGATGAGCTTTCGGCAGAGTAACAACTCTAGAAACTTGGCACAATTAATCTCTCTCGAAGCTCTCACCGAAACGAGAGAGAGACCATCAATTTATAGAACTCGAAGATAGCGCCTGCGGTAGCTCCTAGCGCCTGTAGTAGCATTCGTGTGGAGTGGTTGCACAATCGTCGGTGGCGTGGCGCTGTGCACGAACTTGAGCTAGCGACAGGCTGTAGCGCTAGCGCTGGCGGTAGAGTTCATGTGGAGCGGTTGCGAAACCGTCGGCTGCGTGGCGCTGTGCATGAACTCGCAATAGTGCCAGGCGGTAGCGCTTGCGCTGGCGGTAGCGCTAAGGAACTGCTCAGACAAAACTAAACCGCTAAGATGAAACCGCTGAGACGAAACCGCTGAGACGAAACCGCTGAGACGGAACTGCTTAGACGAAACTTGGCAGTAGTGCATTCTTCCAGATGTTTGAATTCAGCTGCTTTCTACCTGTGGAGTATTGCACCTATAATTCCTGTACACTATAAACACACGACAAGCAAGATCAAATACAATTTGGGTTTTGTTATTCTCAAACAAATGGATGTGACACACATGCCCAACAGTCTCCCCCTTTTGATAATAACAAATCCTCTTAGCAAGAAATCAACATTAGTGTTTATAGTATATGATAAGCATGATAAATATTGATACTATAAGCATGAGAAATGTGCATACTCCTCCTATCTTAATGCTCCCCCTACATAAGTGCAATTTATGTTTTACTCCCCCTAAATGATAGATTACATGAATTATTCTCCCCTTAATCCTCTATATTTCTTATATATAGATTTCTTCAATCAATCTCCCCATTTTGGTATTATCAAAAGAAGGTAGGGTGAGGGTAGTAAGGAGGCATTTCTTATAAATGATAAAGCATGATCGAGCTTTTGTAATATAGACAATGATAAAGATTTTAAGCATAGTATATATAAGAGATTTCTAATAAAAAGATAAGAGTTGTAAGCAAGCGGAGGATTATAACAAACATCTTTTTGTAAGCATGAAAAGCATAAGTAAAAATATGAGTTTTAGTTCAAAATTGTAAGATGTTTTAACCTTTTTGAAATCTCAAAGTTTTTTCATAAAGATACCAAGCATGAAATGAACATATCAAAGAGAGATTATACTACAATGTTACTTAATTTTAAGTTCAAGATGTTGGTTCGTATGATGCCCTTAGAGGGGGGTGGGGGGGGGGGGGGGGGGGGGGGGAATAAGGGTGTGTTTAAAAATATAAATTTTTACTTAATAATTTTTAAACAGATTTTTCTTTTCTAAAAAGTTACTTATAAATAATTTTAAACCAATGCAATTTTTGTATTAAACCAAACACAAATTTCTAAGATAAAGATCTAAGCAAACAAATTTGCAATTAGTGAAAAAAGCATAATTATATTTATCATAAAATTTGCATACAATAAAAAATTGATCTTAACAATGCTTAAGATCAAGGCACAATTATGATAATAAAAAATACAATAATTTTGGTTTACCAATCCTTCTCCCAAGGATCGGAAGGCTATCACTTGTCTCTCCCAAGACCAAGCCCAAGCCTATCCACTAGATCTTCCCAAGATCTAGACGTAGCACACAAGGCCACGATTTCCCACCAAGCCACGCAAGGACTTGGACGCTCCACACAAGGAAGCGATTTTCCCCTAAGCCACGCAAGGACTTAGACGCCGCACGCAAGACGATGATTTCTCTACCAATATAAAATGAAATGTGTGTAAATGAAAATACAATATGAAAAGAACAACTCCCTAGAATTTCAGATCTCTGAAAGGATGGTTGAAGCCTCGCGATGATCATTGATGTAGAAGCGCGCCAGATCTCGTCTTCAATCTTCAATCCTTCTTTGCACAAATGGGAGTTGAAGAGGTTCTGGAGCTCTCTAGTTCGTATGCACTCAGGAAGGAACTTGGAATTCTCAATGCTTGGAATGCACGAACACAAGGAGTCAATTTATAGAAAATCGCTGTCGCCTGGGCGACATCGACTGTCGAAATTTTCCGACAGCGCTAAACTGCCGCTGAAGTGCCGTCGTGCGGGCAGTTGCTGTAACCGCCGAGCTGTCGCCTGGGCGACATCGATGTCGGATTTCCGACAGCGCAAAACTGCCGGTCGTGGTGGTGTCGTGGGCAGTTGTTGTAACCTCCGAGCTGTCGCCTGGGCGACATCGTTGTCGGATTTCCGACAGCTCAAAACTACCTTTCGTCATGCTGCCGTGGAGGGAAGTAGTTGTAACTTCTCTGCTGTCGCCGGGGCGACATCGGCTGTTGGAATTTTCCGACAGTGAAATTTTCCCACATTCAAATTTAGCTCCAGCAGAAATGTGAACATCTCATACCTGTTACCTGCACACCATTAATAAAAAATAGAATCAAATACAAACGGGACTTTGTTATTATCAAACCGGAGGAGTGCGAAACGCATGCTCCAACAATCTCCCCCTTTTGATAATAACAAATCCGTATAAAAAGAAATCATGTCTATTTAGATTGTTGATTTTAACATTTGGTGTGTGCACAAAAATAACATGATATATTTCTCTTAAAAATAAATAATTTCCCTTTACATGAAAGCTCCCCCTAAATGAATGCTCCCCTTAAATGTATGCTCCCCCTAAATATATGCTCCCCCTAAATGTTAAAGTAAGTTGAAATGATGTATTGTTTAGGTGAAATATTTAGGTGTAATAGATTTGTGATTTCTCTTTTTATACTTTTAATTCTCCCCCTTTTGGTATTAGCAAAAGTTAATATTAGATAAAAGAGTAGTTCTGAAGGGAAAAGATATAGGATGTAGAAATGAAGAGTAAGCGGAAGCACTTTGTTGGATATGATTGAAGTTCATGAAATAATAGGAATATGTCATAGTATGAATAAACTCATGAAGTACATAGTATGAAATATGCCATAGTATGAATAAACTCATGAAGTACATAGTATGAAATATGCCATAGTATGAATAAACTCATGAAGTACATAGTATGAAATATGCTTTGATACCACTTGTTGGATCATGTGACGGTATAGATTTATGGAATATGCCATAGTATGAAAATAACTTAAACATGTGTAAGGTCATTTGAAAGTATCATAGAATGACACAATAGTGTATAGATTTATGGAATATTTTCAGTCCAATTCTCATGAGATGAATGTTTAAATAACATAATGATGTGTACATGTGATACTTAGATCAAACATATGAAGTTATTTAATCTACATGATCATTGAAATGGAGAACATAATATAAGCATATAAAGTCAACTTTTACGTTGAAGATATAGCACAAGAAGAATAGCAAACCATTTTTCTTTTGCACAAGACACTTTACAATTCTTTCCAAGGTGCTTAACCTCACAATGCTCATTAAGACTTATCAGGAGGGTAAGTAGTGCTTGGTGGAGTATCCTTGTCTTGTAATTTTAACCTTATATTTTTTTTTATCACAAATTTGTGATATCTTAATTTTTTTAATTGACCAAGGATCTCAAAATTCACTTGAATCGCAAAAGATGGTGTATATTTTGTTGTGCTAACAAATCAAGGTTGAAAGTTGTATTTATGAAGTGCTATTGTATTATGTTAAAGCAAATATGATTCATGTATATATTAAATAAAAAGACATACGTATTGATCAAAAGAAGTGAACGTGATAGTTCATTATGATAGATAAACAATTTCTCATACTTAGAGGCATGTGAAAACAATTTCCAATGGTCTAAACAACTAAGTAGGAGTGTCAATACGATGATAGCTTGGAAATGAAATCATATAATCATGTAAGAGCCATTTTTTTTAAAGATTAAAAGCACATGGTTTGTCATCAAGTCATGAGGTGAAGCATTAATAATGACATATAACTATTGTAAAGCATCAAAGGGACCAAAAATGGGTGATTTATCAAATCGGAAGCTGTCGGAAATTTCCGACAGTCACTATCGCCTGGGCGACAGCCAAAAATATAAATACGGCTTTGGACCGAGTCAAACCCTATTGTGCATCATTTTTCTGAACTGAAGGGCGAGAGAAGACTGTCGGAGGTCGGCGACATCCTAGATCTAAGGTATGGTTTTGGATTTTTAAGTGTTTTGACTCAAAATTTTTAGGGTTTTTTGATTTTAGAAAGGGGAGATGATAAAAGATGTATGTTTTTTATTTTCCCTTTGATGCATGGTGTAGATCTTGGAAGTTTTGTGTTTTAAAAGTGTAGATCTAGTGTAAATCAAGGGGATCTTGTTGGATCTTGGTGAAAATGTTTTGATTTTGTGTTTTTTTTTGTGGTTGAAGTTTTGCATTTGTACATAGTAGAATTTTTTTTTTAAAATGGAAGATTTGCTTTTGGAAGAAGGTTGAAGATGATGAATTGTAAGGATATGGAGAAGATGTAGATTTGAAAAAATATTATATATTTTTTCTTAAAAACTTGATGTTGAAATAAAACTTGATTTTGAGTAGATCTGGAAGTTTATGTAAAAAATTTCAAGAGAAGTTTACTGGAGTACTGTCAGAATTTTCTGACAGTCACTGTCGCCTGGGCGACAGTGTTCCAGTGCACAGCACATGTTTAATCCATTTTTTATATGTTATTTGCAGAATGGCTTCCAGTTCTAAAGCACGAAGAAGTACTTCTGAAGATGCGCATAGTTCGTATCAAGTGTACCCTGGGGTGGAGAAAGCCATAGTTGGAGTAGCGAAATATGTTGAATTTGATTCGCCGAAGCATGATCATATCTATGATCAGCTTGCGAATGCAGGTATACTCTCAATAATCACAGCAGATTCGTTTTCATCCTTTTTGGTTCGAGAATTCTATAATCATTTGGAAGATCCCAATTACACTGAATTGGATGGGGGAGTTAGATCAAGAATCCAAGGTCAACATGTGGAAATAACACATGTTGATCTAAGAGAGGAATTCAGACTAGTGATGAGTGAAAATATGCCGGTTATAGTGGAGAGTTATAGAAAAGATAGAGATTGGACCCTTGTAAACATGAGTTTACATGGGAGTCAAAAGAAGACTCTAACCACTGAAGTTACGTCACTCACTCCGGATGCTTTTTTAGTTCAAGATATATTAAGGAACTCAGTCATGTTGAAGAGTGGAGATACAAGAAGTATCACAGCTCAGTTTACCCTCATTACTTACTTCATTATGGAGGATGAACTTTTCGATGTGGCGGACTTCATACTCTCCCAGATTCGGTATGCGTTTATATTAAAGCATCCAAAATGGGTGAAGGTTCATACGCTGCCAATGGGTGAGATAATTCAGCATATATTATATAAGAAGTACGGATGGATAGCTCAAGATTAATATTTTGAGGATTGTTACCCGGAGATATATTATACGGGTACTATGAAAGTGAAGAAGACGCATAAAAAGGCCCATCCTGGAATTGAGATTAGAGAGCCGCCAATGCCTAGGGCAGGATCACTTCGGGAGTCTATTGATGATCAACGTGATTCACTAGAGGATCACAAGAAAGAAGTGAAGAAGGAACGGAGTAGAATGCCGAAGTTCATGAAATTTCTTGTGAAAGGTCTGAAGCTAAAGCCAACTCCGGAGGAAGAGGTCGAATGGCAAGTTCCAGACGAAGAAACGCCACGCCAATCAGTGAGGCGGACTCGACGTGGTAAAGCCGTGAGACGAGGACCTCCAGAAGACTGTCCAGAGAGCAGCGGGGCTGGTTTTGAGGATTCTGAGTAGTTTCATCAGGCTGCTGCTGCTGACTGATGTCAAAAATTTCTGACATCCACTGTCGCCTGGGCGACAGTGAACTTCTTCAGATGTTGATTTCTATTAATGAACTTGAATTTATGTTGTTTTCTACTGTTTTATGGAACAATATTGATGTAATATTAATGATGTGTGAATTTTTGTTAAGTCATTTTAAATTCTATGGTTTGATTTTAAAATTTAGGCTTTTTCTTTTTAAAATGTATAGGTTTTGTGATGATTTTTTTTTAAATTTTATAGGTTTTAAGTAGTGATATATTCATTGTGAAATGTCTAGGATTCCCAATTCTAGCCTAAGCATAGAAAAACGGGAATCCGGTAACGGTTTAGTGAATATATCCGCTAGTTGATTTTCCGTGCCTATAAAGTTGATTTTTATATTACCCTTCTTAATATGATCCCTTATAAAATGATGTCGGACATCTATATGCTTAGATCTAGAATGTAATACGGGATTGTTAGTTAAGTCTATAACACTTTTATTGTCACACTTTAATTCTACACTACTTTGTTGTATGCCAAAATCTTCTAACGTTTGTGATATCCAAAGAGCTTGGGCACAACAACTACCTAGTGCAATATATTCGGCCTCGGTAGTAGAGAGGGAAACAGAATTTTGTTTCCTACTCGACCATGAAATAAGTGAAGGGCCGATAAAATGACAAGTGCCACTAGTGCTTTTCCCATCTAAAGAACATCCCGCATAATCGGAATCCGAAAAACCATGTAAAATAAAGGAATCATTATGAGGATACCATAATCCTAATTTAGATGTTCCTATAAGATATCTAAAGATGCGTTTCACCGCTTTTAAATGTGACTCTTTAGGATTAGCTTGAAATCTAGCACATAAACATACGACAAACATAATGTCAGGTCTAGATGCGGTTAAATACAATAAAGATCCTATCATACTTCTATAAAGGGTTTGTTCAATTGAAACACCACTTTGATCTTTTCCTAATTTTAGTGAAGTACACATAGGAGTGTTTGCATGCTTAAGATTTTCAAATCCAAATCTTTTTAACATATCATGAATATATTTGGTTTGACATATAAAAATACCATCATGTTTTTGTGTAATTTAAAAACCTAGAAAATATGAAAGTTCTCCAACCATGCTCATTTCAATTCATTTTTCATAATTTGTACTATTTCATTACACAACTCTTCATTAGTGGCTCCAAAAACAATATCATCAACATAAATTTGCAAAATAACTAAATCATGATCAATTTGCTTAATGAAGAGTGTAGAATCAACACTTCCTATTTTATAATCGTGCTTTAACAAATATTGAGTTAATCGATCATACCAAGCACGAGGTGCCTTTTTTAATCCATAAAGCGCTTTATCTAATTTATAAACATAATTTGGATATTTCTCATTTATAAAGCCAGGGGGTTGTTCTACATAAACCTCATCTTTTATATACCCGTTTAAAAATGCGATTTTGACATCCATTTGATATAATTTAAATCTTTTAAAACAAGCAAATGCAAGAAATATCCTAACCGCTTCTAATCTTGCTACGGGTGCAAAAGTTTCATCAAAATCTACCCCTTCAATTTGTGCATAACCTTTTGCAACTAATCTGGCTTTATTTCTAACAATTCTAGATTCATTATCCATTTTATTTTTAAAAATCCACTTAACACCAACTACAGGATGATTTTTGGGACGTTCTACAAGATTTGGAAGATTCCAAACCTTATTACGTTCAAATTGATTAAGTTCTTCATTCATAGCTAAAAACCAAAATTCATCATTTAAAGCGGTGGAAACATCTCTTGGTTCTATTTCAGAGACAAAACAAAGGTTTGAAAATAAAACATGTAGCGATGAACGAGTACTAACCCCTTTTTGCGGATCTCCAATGATAAGCTCCTTTGGATGATCCTTTGAAAACCTCAATTCACTTGGAGGCTCATATCTTTCTCTTTCTTCTACTTCTCTATCTCCTTCTTCTCGTTCTCCTTCTCTTTCTTCTTCTTTTCCTTCTTCATTTTCTCCAAGTTCTTCATCATCATTCTCCACCGTGGGAAGGAGTTCATCTTCTTTTCCTGTAATTTTCTTTTCTACACATGAAGCAAACTCATCAAACCTAACATGAATAGATTCTTCAACTATTTTTGTTCTTTTATTAAAAATCCTATAAGCTTTACTAGTTAAAGAATAGCCAATAAAAATACCTTCATCACATTTTTCATCAAATTTTCCTAAGGAATCTTTAGTATTCAAAATAAAACATTTACAACCAAAAAATTTGAAATAAGAAACATTTGGTTGTTTATTAAAAATTAATTCATAAGGAGTTAATTTTAAAATAGGGTGAAACATTACTCTATTAATTACATAACATGCCATACTAACCGCTTCAGCCCAAAAAGATTTTGGTAATTTAAATTCAGATAACATCGTACGGGCTAACTCTTGAAGAGTTCTATTTTTCCTCTCCACTACACCATTTTGCTGTGGTGTGCGTGGAGCGGAAAATTCATGTTTAATTCCTAACTCCGTACAAAAAGAAATAAACTTTTCATTTTCAAATTCTCCTCCATGATCCGATCGTATGCGTTTAATTTTTAACTCAAATTCATTTTGAATACGCAAACATAATTTTGAAAATTCTGAAAATGCATCAGATTTTGAGGTTAGAAATAAAGTCCAACAAAAACGAGAATAATCATCAATCAATACAAATGTGTATTTTCAACCTCCTAAGATAGAAATTCCAATTGGCCCAAATAAATCCATATGTATTAATTGAAGTGGCCTAGTGGTAGAAATAATATTTTTACTTTTAAAAGATGATTTTGAAAATTTTCCTTTTTGGCAAGGCACACATAGTGAAGAAGATAAATTTCCATTTAACAATGGTAAACCTTTAATTAATTTATCTTTTGAAAGTTTTGAAATTAACTTGGCACTAGTATGTCCAAGTCGCCTATGCCATAAATCTAATTCATCATTTTTTGATAAAAAACATTTTAAGGTAGAATTTGAAAAATCAAGAAATTTAATCCTATATACATTATGACATCTAGGTGCGGTAAAAACAATTTCATTTGTTTTGGAATTAATAATTTTGCACAAATTTGTAGAAGATTCAAATAAAACATTTAAACCCTTATCACATAATTGACTAATAGAAATCAAATTATGCTTTAATCCTTCTACAAATAGAACATTTGAAATTGAAAAATTTTCGTTACCCACAACTCCGATGCCGATGATTTTTCCTTTTCCATTGTCTCCGAAAGTAACAACTCCTCCTTTCTTCATCTCTAGGCTAAGGAACTTCTCTTTATTGCCCGTCATGTGTTTTGAACAGCCCGAGTCCAAGTACCACACATCTTCTTTGTCCTTAGCCTGCCAACACACCTAGAAAGAAGAGGTGAGTAAAGATCTGGTTACCCAAGTGGTTCCACCCATAGTATAGGTAGAAGCCTTAGGCACCCAGATTTGTTTAATTTTACTTTTTCCTTCCTTCCAGCAAGAGTTCGTAGTGTGGCCAAATCTATTGCATTTGGCATATGTAATGTATTTAGAAGAGTATAACTTTTCTGGACTTTTACTGGATGAGGATGCAGTATTTGACAATTCATTAACTCTAGAATTTTTAAAAGTAGATTTTCTGGAATTTTCACTGTCACCGGCGACAGTGGTTGTCGCCGGGCGACAGCTTCCTGACGTGTATCCGAGTCCAAACCTTCCAGATCCATGGCGTTGGTATCCTAAGATCATATCCAGTGATCTTCGGCCCATTCCAAATTTTTTCATGGCTAGAGTTAAGTCATGAATCTGGTTTCTCATTTTTGTATTTTCGGATACCAGATTTACACATCTACGTTCAAAAGATTTCTTTCCCTCATGGACTTTGGAAATTGAAGATTTCAGATCTCTCTCTAAAATCTCATTCTTTTTAGTAAGAATTTTTATTGTAGAATGAGATTTAGAAAGAGATTCTTCAAGTTCTTTAATTCTTCCCAAAAAGTGATCACACTCTTGGCAAGAAATATCTCTTTTTCCAATAGTCTTAATTTCCTTTAACAATTTTTTGTTTTCTTTAAGTAAAATTTCATTTTCAGATTTAAGAAGATCATTATCTTTTAAACTTTTTTCAAAAAATTTGCAAGTCTTTAAAAATTCAGAAAATAATTCATCATAGGTTGGAGGAGTTACCTCAATGTCGCTTTGGACACTGCATTCGTCATCAGATATGACGCTCTTTCCCATTAAGCACATGTTGGCCTCCTCTTCTTTACTTGAGTCTGAACTGCTTGCATCCTCATAAGTAGTATCATCCCATGTTTCCGCCTTCAACACCTTCTTCGACCCTTTGTGCATCTTTTCCTTAAGTTCTTTCAAGTACTTTGGACACTTGCTTCGGATGTGTCCTAACTTCTTGCAGTGATAGCACTCCGGTGGCGGTCTCTCTTCCTCCTCATCGCCTTCCTTTCCTTTTTTCTTCCTAAAGGTCTCCTTCTTAAAATACTTCTTAAACGAATTCCTTCTCTCCGGATTTTTCATAAATTTTCTAAATTTTTTAACAAATAAACTTTCCTCATCTTCTTCATCCTCCTCAGAATCACTAGTTTCTTCCTTCTTAGATCTTAGATCCAATCCCTTCTTCCTTGGCTCCATATACTCTTGTTGTTGAATTTTCAATTCAACTTCATGAGTTTTCAAGTTCCCAATGAGGCTCTCCAATTGTAAGGTCTTAAGATCATGTGCTCGGAAATTGCAGTCACTTTAGGATTGAACTTCGTGGGAAGTGATCTTAAGAGTTTCCTTACTAAATCTCCATTTGAGAACACCTTTCCTAGCACCTTTGAGTCGTTCACAATTTTTGTGAATCGTATGTACATCGTATCAATCTCTTCATCAACCTCCATTTTGAACCTTTCAAATTCAGACTCCAGTTGAAATAGCTTTGAATCTTTTACCTACGAAGTACCTTCATGAGTGATTTCTAACAGATTCCAAATTTCAAATGCAGAATTACAAGCACAAACTCTATTAAATTCAGTGCGATCTAGTGCGCAAAATAAAGCATTCATGGATTTTGCATTGTTCTTACATCTTAATTTATCATTGTCATCCCACTTGTCTTTGGGCTTATCCATAGTTACATCTCCTACAACAACTGTTGGAGAAGTGTAACTAGATTCTACCATATTCCAGACTTCTATATCTAGCGCAATTAGAAAACAACGCATACGTGTTTTCCAATAATTATAGTCTGTGCCCGTGAATAAAGGTGGTCTACTTATGCCTTGCCCCTCAACGAACGCATGATCGTTGTGCGCCATTACTCCCAGTGGTAAAACTGTTTTGGAGTAACCTCCCTTTGATACCACTTGTTGGATCGTATGACGCCCTTAGAGGGGGGGGGGGGGTGAATAAGGGTGTGTTTAAAAATATAAATTTTTACTTAATAATTTTTAAACAGATTTTTCTTTTCTAAAAAGTTACTTATAAATAATTTTAAACCAATGCAATTTTTGTATTAAACCAAACACAAATTTCTAAGATAAAGATCTAAGCAAACAAATTTGCAATTAGTGAAAAAAGCATAATTATATTTATCATAAAATTTGCATACAATAAAAAATTGATCTTAACAATGCTTAAGATCAAGGCACAATTATGATAATAAAAAATACAATAATTTTGGTTTACCAATCCTTCTCCCAAGGATCGGAAGGCTATCACTTGTCTCTCCCAAGACCAAGCCCAAGCCTATCCACTAGATCTTCCCAAGATCTAGACGTAGCACACAAGGCCACGATTTCCCACCAAGCCACGCAAGGACTTGGACGCTCCACACAAGGAAGCGATTTTCCCCTAAGCCACGCAAGGACTTAGACGCCGCACGCAAGACGACGATTTCTCTACCAATACAAAATGAAATGTGTGTAAATGAAAATACAATATGAAAAGAACAACTCCCTAGAATTTTAGATCTCTGAAAGGATGGTTGAAGCCTCGAGATGATCGTTGATGTAGAAGCGCGCCCGATCTAGTCTTCAATCTTCAATCCTTCTTTGCACAAATGGGAGTTGAAGAGGTTCTGGAGCTCTCTGGTTCGTATGCACTCAGGAAGGAACTTGGAATTCTCAATGCTTGGAATGCACGAACATAAGGAGTCAATTTATAGAAAATCGCTGTGGCCTGGGCGACATCGACTGTCAGAATTTTCCGACAACGCTAAACTGCCGCTGAAGTGTCGTCATGCGGGCAGTTGCTGTAACCGCCGAGCTGTCGCCTGGGCGACATCGATGTCGGATTTCCGACAGCGCAAAACTGCCGGTCGTGGTGGTGTCGTGGGCAGTTGTTGTAACCTCCGAGCTGTCGCCTGGGCGACATCGCTGTCGGATTTCCGACAGCTCAAAACAGCCTTTCGTCGTGCTGGCGTGGAGGAAAGTAGTTGTAAGTTCTCTGCTGTCGCCGGGGCGACATCGGCTGTCGGAATTTTCCGACAGTGAAATTTTCCCACATTCAAATTTAGCTCCAGCAGAAATGTGAACATCTCATACCTGTTACCTGCACACCATTAATAAAAAATAGAATCAAATACAAACGGGACTTTGTTATTATCAAACCGGAGGAGTGCAAAAGGCATGCTCCAATACAAGAGATACCAAAACATTGTAGAGATCATGCTAGTTTATCTAGTGCATTTCTTATATAAAGAGTAGTATAGATAACGCATTAGAATCCAATACTCATGAGAAGAAGTGTTATGAAAGATAATGATGTGCACATAAGTGTATTTTGGGCAATGTTACCAATTGATTTAAATCACAAAATACAAGACATATGTAGAGTAAAGTGCACAATAAAACACAAGTATATTACTTTCACACACTTTAATGCACACTATTTTTATAAAAAGTGGTGTTCTAATCAAGGGTTGCACAAGACACTTTACTATTCTTTCCAAGGTGCTCAACCTCACAATGCTTATGAAGACTTATCAGGAGATTCAAGTAGTGCTTGGTGGAGTTATTGTTGTCTACATATATAGTTTTTTTTGTTCACATTTGTGCGACAACATTCTCCGAACACACTTATTTTGCAAAACCAATTTTTTAAACTCAACCACTTTTCAAAATTTCATAAGTGCAATTCAAATGTAGTGCAGGCAATAAACTTATGAAGTTTTAATTCATTGTACAATTACAACACACAAGCAAGCATTTTAGATTTAAACACACATGTAGGTTACCAAAATAAGTGAGTGAAATGTATCATTATCAATCATAAAACATTTACTCATACTTAGAGGCATGCTAAGCTTAGTTCTACACATATTTTTCAATACAATTGATGCACTTTAAATAGATATATCAAAGCATGATAGACAAAAAATGTTCATAGTATATTGAAGGAATAAATTTTAACATTGTAAATAATTCTAAATAACGAAATTCATTCATGCTTGATATTAGCAATAAAGATCATACAGTTTTTTTGTTTTGAAAAGTTTTAATGAAAGAAAAACAGAAACCCACAAAAAAACATATTTTTGTATTTTTGAATTTTGAAGTTTTGTAGTTGATTTTTCATAATATGGATAAAAACAAAATAACAAAGGTCAGAAACACAAAAACTAAGTAGTACATATGAACTAAAATATTTTTATAGATTTTTAGAAATTTTAAAACCCAGAAAAATCAGACACCCACGCTAGCGCCGACGCTATCGCTAGCGCTGGAAACAGTACACGATTTCTTGAGAATTTTAAGAATCTGATTTTTGATATTTATTAGGAGCCTTAACAGTAGTCTTATGCAGAAATTTTGTAAGTTTTGGATATGTCTTAAATGTTCAAATTGCATAAGATATTAGCATTTCACATGTTATTCATCCTAAGATGTCTAAGACTCCTAATTCCAACCTTAACATTTGAAACCTTGCATCGGGAAGAGGTTTAGTAAATATATCAGCAAGTTGAGAGTCCGTGCCAATGAAACTAATCCTAACATTTTCCTTTTTAATGTGATCCCTTATGAAATGATGACACACATCTATATGTTTGGATCTAGAGTGGTGTACCGGATTATTTGTGAGATCAATGGAACTTTTGTTGTCACATTTCAATTCAATAAGTTTTAGATGAAAACCAAAGTCCTCTAAAGTTTGGCTCATCCATAGAGCTTGTGCACAACAACTCCCTAATGCAATGTATTCGGCCTCCGTGGTGGAGAGTGCAACAGAATTTTGTTTCCTACTAGACCATGCAACTAATGAAGGTCCTAGAAAATGACAAGTACCACTAGTGCTTTTTCTATCAAGTGAACAACCAGCGTAGTCTGAATCGGAGTAGCCGTGAAGTGTAAATGAATTATTGTGCGGGTACCATAATCCTAATCTAGATGACCCAATGAGATATCTAAAAATTCGTTTTACCGCTTTTAAATGAGATTCTTTTGGATTGGCTTGAAATCGAGCACATAAGCATACGACAAACATAATATCGGGTCTAGTTGCACTTAGATAAAGTAGAGATCCTATCATACCTCTATATAAAGTTTGATCTATAGAAATACCTGATTCATCTTTTCCTAATTTTATTGATGCACTCATTGGTGTAGAAGCATGTTTAAGGTTTTCAAATCCAAAATGTTTAAGCATATCATGGACATATTTAGTTTGACATACAAAGATACCATCATTTATTTGTGATATTTGAAAACCAAGGAAATAAGAAAGTTCTCCTACAAGACTCATTTCAAATTCATTTTTCAACACTAAAATGACTTCTTTACACATCTCTTCATTAGTAGATCCAAAAACAATATCATCAACATATATTTGTAAAATAATCATATCATCATTGTTGTGTTTAATGAAGAGAGTATTATCCGCACTTCCCATAATATAACCGTGCTTTAATAAAAATGATGAAGTCTTTCATACCATGCACGGGGCGCTTGTTTTAAACCATAAAGCGCTTTCTCTAGTTTATAAACATGATTTGGAAATTTTTCACTAATAAAACGGGGGGGGGGGGGGTGTTCAACATAAACTTCTTCTTTTACAAACCCGTTTAGAAAAGCACTTTTCACATCCATTTGAAATAATTTTATTCTTTTAAAGCTTGCAAATGCTAGAAAAATTCTTATAGACTCTAATCTAGCAACGGGTGCAAATAATTCATCAAAATATATCCCCTCAATTTGAGAATATCCTTGTGCTACTAATCGTGCTTTATTTCTAGAGATTCTTGACTCACCATCTAATTTATTATTAAAAATTCATTTTACACCTACAACCGGGTGATTAGATGGTCTTTCAACTAATTTCTAAACATTATGTCGCTCAAATTCTTCTAACTCTTCATTCATAGCCAAAAACCAAAATTCATCATTTAAAGCAGTAGAAACGGTTTTTGGTTCTATTTCGGAAACAAAACAAATATTTGAAAAAGATTCATGAAGAGAAGAGCGAGTTCTTACCCCGATGGATGGTTCACCAATTATCAATTCCTGTGGATGATCCATTGTGAATTTTAAGGCACTTGGAGGTACATATTCATCTTCCTTGGCCTCCTCTTCTTCTTCTTTGGAAGGGTCTTTGTCACCATGCTCCAAAGGCGGTAATAGATCATCCTCGTTGCCTGCGGAAAGTTTTTCTACACAAGGAACAAACTCATCAAATTTTACATTTATTGAATCTTCAACTCTACTAGTTCTTTTATTAAAAATTCTATAAGCTTTACTAGCTGAAGAGTACCCAAGAAAAGTTCGTTCATCACATTTTTCATCAAACTTTCCCAAGTTATCTTTTGTATTCAAAATAAAACATTTACAACCAAAAACTTTGAAATAAGATACATTAAGCTTCTTTTGAAAATAGAGTTCATATGGTGTGAGATTAAGAGATGGGCGAAGCATGATTCTATTCATAACATAACATGATGTATTTACGGCTTCGGCCCAAAAGGACTTAGGTAATTTATATTCACATAATATAGTGCGTGCTAGTTCTTGAAGTGTCCTATTCTTTCTTTCTACAACACCATTTTGTTATGGTGTCCGTGGTGCAGAGAACTCATGTTTAATGCCTAACATATCACAAAAGGATGTAAATTTTTCATTTTCAAATTCTCCTCCATGATCCGAGCGAATGCATTTAATTTTTAAATCACTTTCATTTTGAATACGAGTATATAATTTTGCAAATTCATAAAACGCATCGGATTTTCGAAGAGAGAAATAATGTCCAACAATATCTTGAAAAATCATCTATTAAAACATATGTATATAATCTACCACCAAGACTTGTAGTGCTAACGGGACCAAAAAGATCCATATGAATTATTTGCAAGGGTCTTGTAGTAGAAATGAAATTTTTACTTTTGAAGGAGAATCTAGAAAATTTACCTTTTTAACATGGTGAACAAAGTAAAGGTAAAGTTCCATTTAATCCAGGCAATCCTCTAATTAAATTACTTTTGACAAGTTTTACAATGAGCTTTGTGCTAGCATGTCGTAGTCTTCTATGCCAAAGTTCTAATTCATCATTTTTAGTGATAAAGAATTTTATAGATGATTTAGAAAGATCATGAAAAGAAACTATATAAACATTATATATTCTTGGTGCAGTTAGTAAAATATCTTTTGTAGTAGGATTAGATATTTTGCATAAGTTAGTGGAAGATTCAAATAACACTTCTAATCCTTTATCACATAATTGGCTAATAGAAATTAAATTGTGTTTTAATCCTTTCACATAAAGAACATTAGATATAGTAAAGGATTTGTTACCAACTGTACCAATTCCCATGATCCTTCATTTTCTATTATCACCAAATGTCATGATCCCTCCCTTCTTCTTTTCTATCCTAAGGAACTTAGCTTTATTGTCTGTCATGTGCTTGGAGCATCCTGAATCCAAGTGCCACAAGTCTTCATTGTCCTTAGCCTTCCTGCATATCTAGAAAGAAGATGAGAGTAAAGATACGGATACCCAAGTGGTACCACCCATAGAATAAGTGGAAGACTTAGGTACCCAGATTTGTTTTAAAGTATTTTGTTTTATTTTCCTGCAAGAACTAGATGTGTGACCTAACCTATAACAGTTTGCACACGAAATAAAGGGGGTTGAGACCCTTTTCAGGAATATTTTCTTGCTGGAACAAATTGGATTTACAGAAGAAAGGCCTTGTGAAAAAGAAAACTCAGGTTTCTGGTATGAGGTGTGATGCAGGCTTGGGTGTTCAGGTCACTCTCACTTGCGCGATCGATTGGGTCGCGAGATCGTTTCCTAATAACACCTAATCGGATGAACAAACGCAGCCACCAACGGGTGAGTCCTTCACAACTATCACGCAAAGACAACCACGACGCATAAGGAACGGACGAGGGCGATAGGCCAACGTCGCTCCAAACAAAGGGATCAACGAGATCCGGACAAGCTATTATAGTTGTCAATCACAAGAAGATCCTTTGAAAGCAAAAACTCCGGAAATAGGAGGATCTTCCCCCACGAAGGCAAAAGAGAATCGCCACTCCTCGTCGAGTACAAAAATAATCCAAGATCGTTCAACTATCACAAATGAGAATGATCGCGAAAAGATCAATGTCGAAAAATTCATCACAATTCCTATCCACCACAAATAACTATCGAAGAATCGCTCAAGAGGTAGAAAGCGTTACCCTCTCGGAATAGTAGATCAGGGTTGTAGAAAGTCCTACGTTATTCACAGAGGTGGTCGCCGGAGGGGAGTCCTTGAAGATGTGCGCCGTCGCCTTCAAATACCGCCGCCACGAACAAGCCCAAGACCACCTTGATACGTGAGAGAAAGTAAAGGGAGAAACGATAGAGAGAGGGAGAAGGGAGGGCGGATCTCCAAGAGGAGGTGGGCGGCCGGCGGCTAGAAGGAGGAAGAGAGGAGGGGGAAGAGGTTCTGGCCGAACCTTAGAGAAGAAGAAGAGGGAGGGGCGGCACCTTAGAGGGAGGAGAACATTAGGGTTTTAATTTTCATTCATAATCTAAAATTAACATAGAGTTTGGCCTATTTATAGGCTCACACACATATGGCGGCTAAACGTAGCCCAACTAATAAAAATTCTAATTGACGGCTAAACGCAGGCCACAAAATAAACAATCCCAAATTAAAAGCAATGCTGAAAATAAAAATGCGTAAATAAAAATATATAATTAGAAATATTATCCCAAGAGTTGGAAAATAATTTATAATCATATATTTGCATGTATCCCAAGAACTGGAGATGCCGGCGCGACATCGACGGTGGTTGTCGCGGTAACGTCTGAATCCTTAAGTTGCCAGCAGCGCCCATCACAATCATCAAACTCCAAGTGGCGGACAGCTTCTGCATCATCAACAACGTCCTCATCCCCCATAAAGTGTGGATCCATGTGGGGGTCTTCATCAAGAGGGAGATGGAGAAGGACTGAGAGGAATGGGTGGCCTCCATCAATCCTCCCCACTTGAAAGGACTCATCACCGATGAGTCGACATCGTGGAGAACTAGAAGGATTGCAACCTCAGAATTCCTGTCAAGCACAGAGTTGGTCTTTAGGACCTTGAAAGCAGCATTAGATAATGAAGGAGAATATGCTAAAACATCAATGGACAACATACCTCCAGTGATAACCTTAGGAGAAAACAATCTTCTACCCCTGCTCACCTCTCAACCCAATAGAATGATTAGTAGATAGTAACGGAAGGGGAGACAGTATAAGTGGTGGTAGAAAGCATGACGTAAAATTTGAAACAGCAAAAATAGGGGGCAAACCCCACTCAGCAGAAACCTTCATATGAAAAGTACTATTTCCTAAATTCAGTGAAATTCGAAAAGGTTTAGCATTCGGACTCATGATGTCCTCTAAAGCGCCGGAAGGCCACCGTTCAGGGTTGAGACATACCATAACTAAATCTTCCATTTTATAATGGGATGCTCTCTTTTGCGCGCTACACATAACGTGATAAGACCAAAATTGGTCGGCTAATGTAATACTCTCATGCTTGGGTTGGTTAGGAAAATTTGGAGCAATCACCAAGTTATTGATTAAATTTAAGGTCTTGTCCTCCATAGGAATAATGGTCTCACTAAATTGAATCGAAGGGTCCTTAGGTGGTAAAGGTTGTAAAATAATAATTTCGCCCTCAAATTTAAGTTCAGAAATGTTAGCACTCCTTATTTGAGTGACGTCGCGTTCACTAAGCCTGGACCACTTATCTCCCTCATTAAACGTCAAAGAAAAATTACTACCCTTAGTCCCGTCATCGAAAACATGTGGAGCAAATAAGACTCGTCCTTTCCCCATAACTACCGCGCCATATTCATCAATAACTCTAAACTCACCTTCAGATTTCTCATCAACCTCCTGAATGATCTTGGGCTGTTCAACTGAAGGCATCATAAGGCTAAAAGGATCACGTAATGGTTGACTAATCGGGATAACCTCAGTCTTACATACTGAGCTAAGCGTGGTTGTTTCAGCAGGGACAATATTGTCATTCGGAAGGCTTGGACTAATAGGGTCAGCCTCAGCTTTAACGATTAAACCTAATGTATTCGTTTCGGAGGGGCTAATACAGTCTATAGGACGATTGTGACTAACAGTGTAAAAATCCTCTTTCGTTGCTAGGCACAGTGGTGTCGACTCAGTAGGGCTACAGGTACCTCTAGGTGGGACCAAAGTCTTCTTAGGCGGAGTGGACCTAAGTGTGATAAGCTGACCATTATGCTAGAATTCTATCGTGTTGTCATGGTCATCGTGGATGACCACATGGTCAGAAAGCCATGGGCGTCCTAGCAATACATGACAATCCTTCATAGGAAGGACATCACACCAAACACGTCCAGAATAGACTTTGATGGTGAGGGGCACCAAACATCGCCTAGACACTAAAACAGTGCTCTCGTCAGAACACACAAGCCGATAGGGACGGGGGTGCGACTCGGTGGTCAAACACATCCTCATGATAGCATTTTTAGAAATGACATTCATGCGGCAAATGCTGTCGACAACTAGTTTACACCACTTCTCCCTGTGCTTAAAATTTTTCGAAAATATTCTTGTTATGTCACGGTCAAACCTAAACACTCTTGCAACGGTATCCCACCCATTATCTAACGCTCGAGGGTCAGTGTAATAACTTTTATTAGTGCGGTGTGGCACTCCATCACGAGGAATAGTAGTTAGAGTTCGAGGGGTCTCTCTAGTCATCACGAGGAATAATGGATCGAAAATTTTAAATTTTGAATGTGAATTTCAAAAATTTGAATTTTGAATTCCAAAAATTTGAAATTTGAATTTGAATTTAAAAAATTTGAATTTTGAATTTAAATTTTGAATTTAAATTTTGAATTTCAAAAATTTGAATTTTGAATTTCAAAATTTTGAATTTTGAATTTCAAAATTTTGAATTTGGAATTTGAATTGTGAATTTCAAAAATTTGAATTTTGAATTTGAATTTGGAATTTCAAAAATTTGAATTTTGAATTTGAATTTTGAATTTGAATTTTGAATTTCAAAAATTTGAAATTTGAATTTGACTTTCCAGAATTTAAATATATATTTTTTTATTTTCCTGTAGAAAATAGTACGCAGATTTGCAAAAATTTTTTGTTTTTAATTTTCGCTGAAAAATAAAAATTTTAAGACCACTAATCGCACACCAGAAATTTAGATCAGGCCAAAATTTTACGAAACATAATTTTATTCCAACCTAATAACTAGGGTAAGTAAAATATTTTTTTATTTTCTTACAGAAAATAATAAGTAGAATTACCAGAATTTTTTTTGAATTTCGCAGTAAAATGAGAATTTTAGGCCGCTATTCGCAGACCGACGAAATTTTATTTTATTTTAAATTTTTTTGAGTGCAAAATCGTGTGAAGATTGTGAGTGCCGACGTTCTAAGAAAAACCTAAGGAATGCGTCAATTAAGAAATTGACACGAACCTGGCTCTGATACCAAATTGATATAGGCTTGGGTGTTCGGGTCACTCTCACTTGCGCGATCGATTGGGTCGCGAGGTCGTTTCCTAATAACACCTAATCAGATGAACAAACGCAGCCACCAACGGGTGAGTCCGTCACAACTATCACGCAAAGACAACCATGATGCACAAGGAATGGACGAGGGCGATAGGCCAACGTCGCTCCAAACAAAGGGATTAACGAGATCCGGACAAGCTATTGTAGTTGTCAATCACAAGAAGATCCTCCGAAAGCAAAAACTCCGGAAATAGGAGGATCTTCCCCCACGACGGAAAAAGAGAATCGCCACTCCTCGTCGAGTAAAAAAATAATCCAAGATCGTTCAACTATCACAAATGAGAAGGATCGCGAAAAGATCAATGTCAGAAAATTCGTCACGATTCCTATCCACCACAAATAACTATCGAAGAATCGCTCAAGAGGTAGAAAGCGTTACCCTCCCGGAATAGTAGATCCGGGTTGTAGAAAGTCCTACGTTATTCAAGGAGGTGGTCGCCGGAGGGGAGTCCTTGAAGATGTGCACCGTCGCCTTCAAATCCCGCCGCCACAAACAAGCCCAAGACCACCTTGATACGTGATAGAAAGTAGAGGGAGAAACGGTAGAGAGAGGGAGAAGGGAGGGCGGATCTCCAAGAGGAGGGGGCGGTCGACGGCTAGAAGGAGGAGGAGAGGAGGGGGAAGAGGTTCTGGCCGAACCTTAGAGAAGAAGAAGAGGGAGGGGCGGCACCTTAGAGGGAGGAGAACTTTAGGGTTTTAATTTTCATTCATAATCTAAAATTAACATAGAGTTTGGCCTATTTATAGGCTCACACACATACGACGGCTAAACGTAGCCCAACTAATAAAAATTCTAATGGACGGCTAAACGCAGGCCACAAGATAAACAGTCCCAAATTAAAAGCAATGCTGAAAATAAAAATGCGTAAATAAAAATATATAATTATAAATATTATCCCAAGAGTTGGAAAATAATTTATAATCATATATTTGCATGTATCCCAAGAAGTGGAGATGTCGGCGCGACGTCGACGGTGGTTGTCGCGGTAACGTCCGAATCCTCAAGTTGGCGACAGCGCCCATCACAATCATCAAACTCCAAGTGGCGGACAGCTTCCGCATTATCAGCAACGTCCTCATCCCCCACAAAGTGTGGATCCATGTGGGGGTCTTCATCAACAGGGAAATGGAGAAGGACTGAGAGGAATGGGTGGCCTCCATCAAGGTGCTAGCGCTGGCGTTAGTGGCTAGTGCCGGGCGGTAGCCCTCTCCTCGATATCCGAGCCCAAGTTTTCCAAAACCATGACACTGGTACCCTAAAATCATTTCCAGTGATTTTTGGCCTATTCTAAATTTTTTAATGGCCATGGTGAGATCATGAACTTGTGCTTTAAGTGAAGAATTTTCTTTCACAAGCATGACACACTTATTTTCAAAACCTTTTTTGTTATTTTTGATTTGCAAAAGTGAGGCTTCTAATTTTCTTTCTAATTCCCCCTTCTCTTTTGTAAGAGTTTTGGAATGAGAGAGGGCTTTAGAAAGTGAATCTTCAATATCTTTTGCCAATTTAGTGGAGTGATCACCTTCTTGGCAAGAAACCTTTCTCTTTTCTAAAACAATTACCTTTTTGGATAGCTTTTGATTTTTTTTAATAAGAGATTCATTTTCACGATTCAATAGAATACTATCTTTCATATTTTTATCAAAGGCTTTGCAAGTTTCAAGGAATTCATTAAAGAGTTCATCATAAGTGGGAGGAGTTACCTCAGTGTCGCTAAGAACACTGGTGTCGTCGCCGTCGTTTCCATGTCCCATGAGGCACATGTTAGCTTCCTCATCTTCGCTTGATGAAGACCCGCTTGATTCTTCAAAGAAGGAGGAGGAGGAGTCATCCCATGTTCTAGCTTTTAGCACCTTCCTCTTCTCCTTCCCTTTGTGCCGCTTTTCCTTCTTCTCCTTCAAGAACATTGGGCACTGGCTCCGAATGTGCCCGGTCTTCCTACAATGAAAGCATTCCGGTGGAGTTTTTTCTTCTTCATCATCGCTCTCCTTTTTCTTCTTTGAGGATGACCCTTTCCATCTTGCATCCTTTTGGATAAATTTCCGGAAAGTGTTTCTCCTTTCCGGATTTCGCATGAACTTTCGGAAGTTCTTCACCAAAAGGCTTTCTTCATCTTCATCCTCATCCTCTTGACACTCCTTCTTTGATTTTAATGCCAACGCCTTCTTCTTTGGCTCCTTGTTGTATTCATCATGTTGGATTTTGAGTTCTACCTCATGGGTTTTGAGATTCCCAATGAGGCTCTCAACTTGGAGCGTCCTTAGATTGTGCGATTCTGAAATGGCCGTCACCTTCGGGTTGAATTTTGGTGGAAGGGAATGAAAGATCTTTCGGACCAAGTCGCCGTTGGAGAAAGTCTTTCCAAGAGCTTTGGAGGCATTGCCGATCTTGGTGAAGCGCGTGTACATGCCATCAACATCTTCACTTTCATCCATCCAGAATTTTTCACATTCCGACTCAAGTTGGAAAAGCTTTGAATCTTTAACCTGCGATGTACCTTCATGAGTAACTTCCAAATGATTCCAAATTTCATATGCAGTAGTACATGCAGAAATTCTATTAAATTCATTTCTATCTAATGCACAAAATAAAGCATTCATAGCCTTGGCGTTATTTTTGCATTTTAGCTTATCCATATCAACCCATTTATCTTTTGGTTTATCTAAAGTTATCTCTCCAACTACAGATGTAGGAGGAGAGTATTCCTCTTCTACCATATTCCATACCTCAATATCTAGGGTCATAAGAAAACATCCCATCCTATTTTTCCAGTAATTATAATCTGACCCGGTAAAGAGTGGAGGTATACTAATTCCCTGACCCTCAGAAAAAGCGAGATCATAATACGCCATTATTCCTGGTTTTTAAACCGTTTGGAATAACCTATCTTTGATACCACTTGTTGGATAGATTGGCGCCCTTAGAGGGGGGGGGGGTGAATAAGGGAATAACTTTCTTTTTAAAATTTTAGACGATTTTCTAAATTGTCTAAAGTAAATTAGAACGAGATAACAATTTAGCTTAAGGGAAGAAACAATTGTAATTTGCAATTTTATAGTTTATGCCAAATGAAAGAAATCAAGTAAACACAAATGGAGACATGATTATATTATATAAAAAGGTGTTTACATAAATTTGATTTCAATATCGCTAGAAATCGGAGGCGTACAAAGTAAAATAAATTATCCTTTTCTATACCGACATGTATCCCCACAAACCGGTTGGCATTAGCCAATCCTTCCCCGGATATGGCCTCAAGCCACTCTAGCCAATCCTTCCCTGGATATAGCCTTGAGCACCCCCTAGATCTAATCTCCTAGACCTAGTCGCCAACTCACGCAGCGAATTACCCCCTAAGCCGCGCAAGGACCTAGTCGCCAACACAAGGCGAATTCTACTACAAAAATTACAATAATGAAATAAAGCAAATAAACAAGAACTCCCTCTATGAAATTTCTGAAGTTGAGGATGAAAGATCGCTGTAGCACAAGAGAGGTTGAAGCGATCGTTCTTCGGATGCAGCGTGGGGCCTTCCTTCTCCAGAAATCTTCTTTGGCTTTGAGTGGGAGATGAGCTTTCGGCAGAGTAACAACTCTGGAAAGTTGGCACAATTAATCTCTCTGGAAGCTCTCACCGAAATGAGAGAGAGACCATCAATTTATAGAACTTGAAGATAGCGCCTGCGGTTGCGTTCGTGTGGAGCATTTGCGCAACCGTCGGCGGCGTGGTGCTGTGCATGAACTTGAGCTAGCGCCAGGCGGTAGCGCTAGCGCTGGCGGTAGCATTCGTGTGGAGTGGTTGTGAAACCGTTGGCTGCATGGCGCTGTGCATGAACTCGCGATAGCACCAGGCGGTAGCGCTAGCGCTGGCGGTATCGCTAAGGAACCGCTGAGGCGAAACTAAACCGCTGAGATGAAACCGCTGAGACGAAACCGCTGAGACGGAACTGCTGAGACGAAATGATCTACCGCGGAGCGTTAGCACTAACACTGGCGGTAGTGCATTCTTCCAGTGTTTGAATTCAGCTGCTTTCTACCTGTGGAGTATTGCACCTATAGTTCCTGCACACTATAAACACACGATAAGCAAGATCAAATACAATTTGGGGTTTGTTATTCTCAAACAAAGGGATGTGACACACATGTCCAACAACACGAACATGATGGTGGAATGGAAAATGGAAGGGGGCGCACCTCATACACACATATAAACAAAAGATAACTTCACATAGACATGAAATGACTTTATATAGTAAGGTTTATAGTGTTCATCATCAAAATACAAAAGATCTAACAATTACAACATTCAATACAAAGAAGAAGCAAGTGAGGAATCGACCGAATCCGAAGTCTTGTTGAAGATTCACGGCTGGAATCGCTGGGTTGTCAATCCGCGTCCAAGCTCGGTCCTCTACTGCGTCCGGGGTAGAGAATGCTATCACCACCTTCCAATGGCCCGTCTTCTTCGTGTCACGATCCAGCCGCACGACCAAGCTTTCTTCTCCTTGGATAATGGTGGATGTAGAGCTAGATCCTTCTCTTTAGAGCTTGAGGATGATGGAGGAGGCCTAGGGAAAAGCCCTCATGGAAGGGTGGAATGGTACAGAGCTAGAACTCCTTTGCGGCGGAAAAAGGGCGAGATTGTACTGTCCTCATGCTTTAGGCCGGAAACTGCGCTTTTATAGTAAAGATCGGAAAATTGATCAGCACGGTCGAACGCATGACCGTGCGTGAACCGTGCGAAACTTATACATGCAGAATGGCACAAAGAAGGAAGACGCGCCCGTGCGTTTTACTCACGCACGGTCGAATCCGACCGTGCGTAAAAATGCACGGGTAACTTCCGAATGACCAAAAACCAGGCAAACAGGGAGCTCGTGTGTTTTACTCACGCGTGGGCGAACCCGCCCATGCGTAAAAATGCACGACCACATTCAAATCACCATTTTGCCAGCTACCATGAGCGCACGATCACAGCCGTCCGTGCATCAAGAAAACGCATGACCGTGCGATTCATGCAAACATGAATTCAGGCAAAATGGGGATCTGCCCCTATTCACAGCCAAAGCACACGCTGGGAATACACTTCTAGCACCAACATAAAGAGAAAATTACCATAAGGAGCATAGTGTGCTTACCCCCAGCAATGTAGTGTGCAATTGCACACTACAACGGGCCTAAACAAGCACTTCAAGCACATATATGAACAAGGTGAATATAAATAAATACGAACAAAAACTGAAGTACAAAAGCAGGAAAAATAGCTCGGATGAGTCCGAAAATCAGTATATAAATTGGACTCATTATAATGTAGACTAGAAACCTGTCTCTGAACCAGGACCAAGTGACAGAGGTGGTATTGGCCTCGTGGGTGGAGGTCCATGAAATGGGGCTAGATCCGACACATTGAAAATTGGTGACGTGCCGAATTCCAATGGTAGGTCTATAAGGTAGGCATTCTCGCCCAGCCGTTTCCTCACCTGGAAGGGTCCAAAACGGCATGCTGAAGCTTATGATATGACCCGGTGGGAAATCTTTCCTTTCGAAAATGAACCAAAACCTAATCTCCAGCCAAAAAGTACAGCTCACGACGATGAGTATCCGCCGCGAGTTTATACTTTTCGGAAGCTGCTTGCAGTTGTTTATTAATGGACTTGTGTAACATTTTTAAATCTTCAATGAAAGTAGTAGCATCAACTGAAATACGCTCGTGGAAAGGAAGAGAATGGCTATCTAGAAAGTGCGGAATGGGGAATCCGTAAACAATTTCAAATGGGGATTTTTGGGTGGATCAATTCACAGAACTGTTGTAAGCAAACTCGGCTTCAGAAATAGCCATGTCCCATTGCTTTGGGTGCTCACCTGCCAAACATCTCAATAAATCACCTAAACTCCGGTTGACCACTTAGGTCTGCCCGTCCGTTTGGGGGTGATACGCGCACCTGAATTTTAGTTTTGTGCCAAGCTTGCCCCAAAGGGTTTTCCAAAAGAATCCCATGAACCGAGTGTCCCTATCAGACAAGAATACCCTAGGAACCCCATAAAGTCTAACTACCTCCCTAAAAAACAACTCAGCGACATGCGCGCCATTGGATGCCTTCCTACAAGGGATGAAATGGGCCATCTTCGAGAATCTATCAACTACGACAAAGATGGCGTCAACTCGATGGGCGGTAGTGGGGAGGCCATGAATGAAGTCCATGGACACCTCGTCCCACGAATGCTCAGGAATGGACAATGGAGTGTATAACCCCGTGTTTTGGGAGTGCCCCTTATATAGCTGGCAGGTCTGACATGATTGAACCAGTCTGACGACGTCCTTCCTCATGCACGGCCAGTAGTAACAAGCTGTGGCGAGGTCCAACATCTTTGACTGCCCAAAATGTCCACCCAACCCTGAGGAGTGTAGCTTCGTGATTAACAACTCTCGCAATGGACCCTGACAAATACATAACTGCGTCCTTCGAAATAGGTATCCCTCACTCAGAATAAAATAGCTTGAACTATCCACACCTCTTGCACGACACTCCTCCCAAATGGTGCTAAGGTCTGGGTCGGTGGCATACAACTCCCACAGGGAATCTAGGTCTATGAATCGTGGCTGAAGAGAGACAAGCAAATGTGCACGCCTAGTAAGGGTATCGACCACTCGGTTGGCCACCCCGGGCTTGTGTCTGATATGAAATGTGTACTCCTGGAGGAACGCGGCCCACTTTGCGTGGCGTCTGACCTCCTTTTGGGAGTTCAAGTGCCGCAATGCATCATGATCCGTATTCAAAATAAACTCCCGCTGGATCAGATTATGACGCCAGTGTCGGAGGGCCTGGACGATAGCAAAGAACTCGATGTCATAAGTCGAGTATCGTGTTTTTGCGTCGTCTAGCTTCTCGCTGTGAAATGCTACGGGCCGGCCCTCCTGGCTCAGAACAGCCCCAATACCGACGTGGGACACATCACAGTCGATCTCGAATACTTTCTCGAAATCAGGTAGGGCTAGTACAGGTGCACTAGACATCTTTTCCTTCATGAGAAGGAATGATGCCTCAGCTTCGGCTGTCCACGTGAACTCACCTTTCTTGAGGCAATCTATGATCGACGCTATATGGGAGCTAAAGTTTCGGATGAAACATCGATAGAACGACTCTAACCCGTGGAATCCTCGGGCCTCACTGAAGTTCCTGGGAGTGGGCCAGGACACAATCGCGCGCACCTTCTCCTGATCTACTCGAATCCCCTCAGAAGAAAATATATAACCCAAAAGGTGAGACTATCAGTAAGGAAAGTGCACTTCTTCAGATTAATGACCAGTCGGTGTTCACGCAGGATCCGAAGGACCTGGCATAAGTGGGTGATATGCTGGTCAGGCTCATTACTGTTGATCAGAATATCATCAAAGTAGATGACAACGCACATCCCAATCAAGGGTCTAAGGACCTGAGTCATCAACCGCATGAAAGTGCTCGGGGCATTGGACATGCCAAAGGGCATGACCATCCACTCATACAACCCCTTGTTAGTCATAAAGGCTGATTTCATTCGTCTCCAGGGCGTACCCAGATCTGATTATAGCCACTCCTAAGATCTCTCTTCGAAAAGACCTTAGCACCACTCAACATGTCAAGCATGTCGTCCAATTGGGGTATCGAAAAATGATACTTGATGGTAATTTTTTTGATAGCGCGACTATCAACACACACGCGCCATGTCCCATCCTTCTTGGGGACAAGAAGGGAAGGAACGACGCAGAGGCTAAGACTCTCATGAATAAGGCCCTTACGGAGGAGTTCAGACACCTGTCTCCTAATTTCCTCATGCTCTCGTGGGCTCATGCGATAGTGGGGGAGGTGCGGCAGACTGGCCCCCAGAATGAGGTCGACGCAATGCTGTATGTCTCGGAGCGATGGTAACTGATCAGGCAGTTTGTTGAGTGTGAGGTTGCTAAACTCGGTCATGAGTGGCTTCACTCGCGTCGATATCTTGGTGGTGGGGGGGGACTCTCTCCCTACTATCATGTAGACTATGTTTCCGTCCTCCACCTCTCGACTGAATTGGCGAGCGGACAGAAGCATCGTGAGCGTCGGATAGAGTGACAACGGATAGGTCATGGTGGTAAGAGTAGGGGCGGGGCAATTAGGTGTCCCGACATGCTGGGTAGATGGGTGTGGAAGCCTCTGAGGGACCAGACCATTCTTCTGGGGAAGAAGAACAATCCGGCGACCTTGGTGGTCGAATATGTGGGAATTCCTATTGGAGCTTGTGTTCCGCATCTCTTGGTTTGAGAATAACAAATACTATGATATATTTGATCTAGTATTTTGTGTGTTTATAGTGTCCAGGTTGTACAGGTTGAATGAGGAGACAAGTCCTCTATAACACCCCGGTTTTGCGGAGCGGTGAGTTAACGTCGAGAAGGCGAATTTTTATTGACGCACGATCATGCATTTTCTTAGCGCACGATCTATCCGACCGTGCGTGCTCTCTGATGGGCAAAAATGGTATCTCTATTGTTAATCGTGCGTTTTAACGCACGGTCGTGCGTTCGACCGTGCGTTCGGTAACAGATCCGTAAAATAGCGATTTTTGGGCGTTCGATGGGATTAGATCTTGATCGGACGACCCAAATGATTCGCTGGGGGGACTTAGGGCGTGGATGAGGGGTTATTCCCTCATTCTTTGAAGTCCTTTCTCTCTCTTAGGTTGGAGAAAGGAGAAGGGGACAAGGAGGAAGAAGAAGTAGAATCCGCCATTGTTGGAGCTTCGGAGCTCCGTTCGCTGATCCGAGACCGGCAGCGCGTAGAGGACGTCAAGACGCTTCTTATTCTCCGTTTGTTTGCAAGCTTCTCATGGCTAGGAGGAGATCTCAAAAGGTAACGACATTTCTCCTCCCGGTCTTTAGGATGCGTGCATGAAATCCCTTATTTTCTGCATTTTTGGCACCGGATCCGTCGAGTGAGAGGGATCCGGGTCGCCTTGGTTCAAAAGGAACCATCGGGTTGATTGAGTCCGTCCCCGACATGATTTGCACTAGAGATCCGCTCCGTTAGCGGATTAGGCATTGTGGGTGAAGCCAGATTTGCGACCGTTGTTCCGATTCAGTGATGTTGAATGACGCGCATATTAGGGGTTTTGTTAGAAATGCGATTACGGCGAACTCGTCATTGTGATGCCCTTGTAGCTTCGTGTGGTAACGAATGTTGAGTTTTGGGCGGGGAAATAATATGCGGATTATGGGGCTTGTGATGCCTAGGGTTGTGTGAAGGCGCGACTGGTCTTTATGGTCGGCTGGCTATCTCGTGAAGACTGAGATTCACGTGTGGAGAGTGTCCCGACAAGATTAGTCCCTTCGGTGTTGACTGACGAGAATGTATGTGCTACGGATGAGTCCGGTGACGGTCGCCAGGTGAGGAAATCGGTGGACGTTGTCCCGAGTGTAAGTCCGGGGCCTTGGGACATTTTGTTTAAGCCAGAATTCTTAGTATCGGTCTTTGTGTGCTGTTGGAGGCCCGAGCATGTGAGCTGTTAGACAAGCCCGATGGCGTGGTGATCCAGGCGAGGTGGGTCTCAGTGAGAGCTCTTGTCTTTGGGGCTACGATGCCCTTGTGGGGAAATAATGAGTACCCTTGTGTTGGTGATGTATGATGATGTGTTAGATTCATACGCTTTAGGGTGCCTTGGGTGAAACCCGGGTTTGCATTCATTTTTCATTGTTAGGCCCCTTTTATTACCTGATCAACATAGAAACATGGATGATGTTTGTGACACTCATGCCTGTATTTATGTTGCTTTCCTTTATGTACATTTGCATACGAAGTGCTGACTTGCAGGGTGAAGTAGTTCCCCGGGGTCCGCTAGGACGGCCGGGAGGAGGGATGTTGTTACACCGTTTGTGGTCAGCCATAGATGAACCTCGTTTACCGCTCTTTGTGATTTGGTTGCAGGGCAAGAATCGCAGGCTGGACCCAGCGCGCCGGCCAAAAAGGCATAAAGCCTCATGAAGTGCTTAGTTGTTTTTCTGCATTACTTTCTTCGTACCTTGTTATATCCGGCTTGCATGCCGAGGTAGTTTAGGAAAAACTATCTTTCCCCTTTTATTGGGATGTCTTATTAGGATTGAATGTTTGATGATTTGGACGTTGGTTTTGTAAGGCCTTAAGGCCAGTTGGACTCCTTTGTACTGTGGACAATCTCTGTGGTTTTGGTTTGTTTCCGCTGTGTTATCTGAGTTTTGAGATTGGGTAGTTAATATCATCTTTTAATACCAAAGCTGTGGCGGTTATATGCTGTGGGGTCCCGGCCGGACCCATATTATATGGTCATTACAGGGGAGGTGTTACATCCTCGTTCATGGGCATGATCTAAGAGTGTGTACACTTTAGAAAAAGCAAAAGGAGGAGTTTTGTTTGCTGATCTTAAAATGACCATAACTTTCAATCCAGGAAGAGTTACGGAACGGTCCACACCATTTCGGAGATGTGAATGACTCCATCTACAGTCTGGAGAAGTTTTGGATGGCAAAAATGAAGAAGAGCTACCGGATTCCGACATCTAGATGTCGGAATCCAACAACGAAAATAACGTCAACATGACGACAGGTATGTTCCACACGATTTGCACGAAGAACAGTTATATTCACTATCGGAATTCTGACATTGATGTCATCGATGATAGATCCACGGCCATCAAATCTCGCAGAAACGTCACATTCATGGTACACGTGGCAGCCGGAGAAGATAATGCTGACGGACGACATCTAGATATTGGATTCCGACAGCAAAAAATATAAATTGGTTCGTTTTGCTGAGAACAGAGTTTTTCATCTGGAGTACCTATACCTGAGTGCATTCCATTCAGAGAGCTCCAGAACTCCGAGAACTCCCATTTTAGCAAGAACGTTCAAGAGCAAAGAAGAGACGGTCTGTGCGCAGTATCTCAGGCAATCTTTGCAAGGATTCGACGCCGTCTTCAGAGCTTCATATTTAGGGAGTTTCAAATCTGAATTTCAATTCTATATTTTATCTTATCATTTTGTAATCGGAGGAGGAAATCGTCGCCTTGTGCATGACGTCTAAGTTCGTGTGTGGCTTAAGGGAAATCGCCGCCTTGCACGTGGCGTCTAGGTCCCTGTGTGGTTTAGTAGGAAATCGCCACCTTGTGTATGGTGTCTAGTTCCTTGTGTGGCTTAGGAGTAAATCGCCACCTTGTGTGCAGTGTCTAGATCATGGGGAGATCTAGGGGGAGGCTAGTAGTAAGATCTAGGAAGAGATACGATATAGCCGACCGGTCCTTGGTTGAAGGACCGGTAAATTAAAAAGAAGTTTATTTTTATCATAGCCTTGATCTTAAGATTTATTAAGATCAATAGTTCTTTGTATTCATCACTTGTGAAAATAAAATTTGATTTCCAATTTCCTCATGATTTTTTAAGTGATTATTTTGGTTGTGTAAAAATCTACTTGTTTATCATTGCAAAATTATCTTAATATTTTAGAAAAATTTCAAAGTAAATATTAGCCCTTATTCACCCCCCCCTATAAGGGCGCTGCAAGATCCAACACTTAGTATCAGAGGGAGGTTATTCCAAAACGGCTTCACAACCGGGAATAATGGCGCTTCATGATCTCACATCTTCTAGAAGGGAAATTTTTTATGAAAATGAAAAATCATTATCACCACCATTATTTATGGGTGAAAATTATAATGGGTGGAAAACTCTTATGGAAAAATTTCTTAAATCTTTGGATATTGAACTTTGGAAAATTACTATTAAAATTCCCCAAGTATTCTAACTAAAAATGAAATGTTTTTAAATGCTAAATCTATGAATAGTCTATTTTGTGCTCTAGATCAAAATATTTTCAAACTTATTTATACGCTTCCTACTGCTTTTGAAGTTTGGAAATTTCTTGAGAATACTTATAGTCTTCCTTCCATAGATGGTGAACAAGAGCAATTCTTTTTGGATTTAAGTGAAGAAATAAAAGAGGACTCATGCTTGGAGGAAGATCTATCTAAGAGAGAAGAATGCAACATCACAATATTGGACTCAAATGATGGCAACACATCAAGCAAAAGAGAAGGTGAAAACTCAACTATGGAAGATGAATGCAAAGAAAATGTCAAAGGAACCTTTGGTTCAAATCTTGCCTCATCCCATAGCAAGGTAAGAAAATCAAAACATTCTCTTTTTGTATCAAATTCTACTTCTACATTTCGTATGCTTGAAATTGCTAAACGTAAAATTTTAAAGTTGAGAAATGCTAATTCCAAACTACGCTTAGAAAATAAATCTTTAAAAGCAACCGCTAAAGTAGAATCTCATATTGATGTGTCAAATTCTCTTTCATGCTCTTTAAGTGAAAATGCTAAACCTTGTTTTGATTATATTCATTTAAAGAAGAACTCAAGGTTTTAGAAAAAGGACTTTTAATTTCAAAAGAGCATAATTAAAGAAAATGATAATTTAAACGATAAACTAGAATCATTAAAAATGTTTTTTGAAAATTTTTCAAGTAATAAAAATTCTCTTAACTCTAGTTTATTAAAAAATCTAAATTTAAATATTTTTACTCCACATATTATGAGTATGTATAAAAGGAAGAGTGAAATGATACGCAACTTAATTGTAGTTTGAAAAACAATTTCAAAACTCATAAATCTTCAATGCTTTGTTTTTCAAATAACTATCATCATCTTTCACAAAATTATTTATCTCTCAAATTCAATGTTAACAAATTTCCTATCAATAATACGTTGAAAACTCACTGCAATTATAAGCCAAAATTTCATGACCATGGAAATTTGAAACATATTCAACCAGGGTATGAAAGGAGACCCAAAATTAAAAATGAAACACTAACTCCACTTGTAAGGGCTCATTCATCCTTGTCTCCCCATAAAACATCACGCAATATTTGGGTACCCAAAGGAACCATCACGCTTGGTCCCCTTTGGATACCTAAATCACTTATTCACTAGGATTCATTAAATTGCATGAAGTAGAAATAAATCAAAATGAAAATTTTAATATTCTACTTCATGATATGCTTAATTTCTTTTTCGTTTGTTTATTTTTATTTTTAAGCCAACGCGCTAAGGTCGCTTAGATATATTATGCAATATGACTTTCATATTTTAAGACTAATGTTTAACAATTCAAATTGAATTAAATTGAATATAAAGTCATAAAGTTTTTCAAGTGATCTATCTTTTTTTTCTAAAGTTTTATCCTTTTTAAATCCAACCCCTATAAATTTCTTATTTTATCATTATAAATTGAATGATAAATTTGTTAAGTGATATTATCAAGACTAATAAAATTACTTTCAAAATTGGATTTAAATGGGCTTTTAGAGGTCTTAGGCTAAAATATTAAATGCATAACTTACTATATATTTGTCTAATTTCTTTATTGCATATAATATCCCCTATATTTAAAAATCATGTTCTAGAAAAATCAGAATTGAAAAATTACAAGAATGATGAATATGATTTCAAACACACCACCATGATCTATTGATATCCTATGCTAAAATTCACTATAATCATATATCATAATTTATGATCTATCAAGATTTATCTTAAATCAACTATTTCTATCAATCTTAGGAATTATGAAATATTTGATGGCTATTGGTATTATAGTTCATACTTTGTTTTTTTGTGTGTGATGTGCATCACTATTGTTTGCATGTATCTCATCATATTTAGACATTAAAATTAACTTGACATTAACAAGATGAAATCAAAAGGAATTGTCACTTCATTCTAAGTCTATGAAAATTTAAAACTCTTTGATTGAATACATGCAATTCAATATTTATCCAACTTTACATAGCTTTGCACCTTGTTGTCCTAACTCATCATACTAGCTTCATCACTTACCATAGGTAGAAATCAATGTTCATGCTAGTTATATCTTGCTATGCTAAAGTAAAATATATTACTAAAATCTAAAAATCATAATTTTCATTGTAGTTGTTTGCATGAATAAAATTTTTCTAAGTGGATTTAAAATCAACAATCTTCGATGTAATTGTAAATCCAAAACTAATCATGCAATTATACCATAGTTCATATATTTTAGACTAAAATGCTTAGTATGTCCATAATCATTAACCTATGATATATATCTCACAATAACGAGGGCATATGATTGTGTGCATTAGAGACCTAACCTCTAAGTCATGTCTTGTCCTTAACTAGGGAGGGTTCTAGTAGGGCCTTGCAAGGCACTGGGGGACAGACTGCTAGGTTGAGTGTCATCTTTTGTATGCATATGGGATTAACATCCCAACTTACGGCATGTGTGCAGCTCCTCATGTCCATCCGTCTCTTAGTACGGGGATATAGTGTGTAGACATATAGTTAGGGTATATTATTCTTAGGTATACTCGTATTATATTCATTTCATGAATATTATCTCTCTTTATACTTAAATCATGCATATTTTTTTTTGTTCTAACATTGTATCTTGTGTTTGCATATTTAATTATTTTGAGCTTCAATGATTTTATAAAACACAAGCATTTTAAAAAAAATCATCAAAAATATGCTTAAAAGAGCCTTCAAATCATCTCTAAAAAAAATCTGAAACTTGAACTGAAGGAAGGTCTCTTTATAATACAAATGAATTATGAAAAACATTTTTCAAAATATCAAAATTTGCAGTACAGTTTTGGCATTAAGAAGCTAACGCCTGGCGTTAGCTCCTTTGCTCCAAGTTTTTTCTTGTTTTAAAAAAAAATATTTCTGGTATTATTTGAATACTGTGTGTGTTTTTATTTCTCTGTTTGTAAAAAGTTTTCTATCTTTTTATTTCCTTTAAAACAAAATTTTATTTCTTTCAAAAAAAAACTATGTATTTTCTCATGCATTATTTTGGGTTTATTTCTATGGCATATAATATCATTTACTGAAAGGGCAATTAAAGACTTCTATGTTTTCCAAAAAATATATATATATATAAAACAAATACAAAATTACAAAACAATTTCAAAGAACAAAAATATGTTTTTTCTTTATGTGTGTTTATTGTTTTGTACATATATAAAAATTCAAAAATTATCTTGTTATTCATTGCCATTGTCAAGGATAATTAATTATATCAATTAAAGATTAAATACAATGTTTAATTTAACCTTCAAGTTTCTTAAAAAAACATTATTTTGTTTTTTTGTCATGCCTTGAAAATTATCTTGTTATGTGCCATGAAATTGCTTGTAGATAAACATGTGTAGAAACGCTTAGCATGCCTCTAAGTATGAGTAATGTATTATGTTTGATAATGATTTTATTCACTCACTTATTTTTATAACATACATGTGATTTTAATCTTATACATGCATGATTGTGTAGTGTAATAATATAAATAATTAAAATGCATAAATAGATTTCCTACACAATATTGAATTGGTTATTACAATTCTTTATCTTTCATGCACTTATTCTTTAGTGAAATGTGGTTTAAAATTATAATGCTATGTTTGCAAAACAAGTGAATTCGGAGTCCTTAGTCACTAAACTAAAAAACACATAATAAATGACAAGGAGAACTCCACCAAGCACTACTCACCCTCCTGATAAGTCTTAGTGAGCATTGTGAGGTTGAGCACCTTGGAAAGAATTGTAAAGTGTCTTGTAGCAAACAATTTATAATCCACTTCTCTTAGTACACCGGATCACAAATAAAATTTGGGAATAATGCTAAAAAAGTATAAATGTGATCCCCCAAGCACTACTTTACACCCAGATAAGTCTTAATTAGCATTGTGTGTGCAGAGCACCTTGGTAGTTGTACTATTTATTCATGTGCTTTGAAATATTGTGGAAGTAATATTATTTGTGTATTTTAAATGTTATGTTATTCATTATATATGTCATGTGTTTTGATTAATCCACTTGTATACTTTATCAAAATACTATTTGTACAAATCATTATTTCTCATTAAATTTATACTCATGAGAATTGGATCCTAATGCATACCTATACTATTATATAAAATCTTAAGTAAATGCACTAGATAGCAAAGCATGACCGCTACAATGTTTATTTTTACTTGAAATGCAAATTAGATTACATTGTATTTCTTATCTCTCTTTGATATTTTGAAATCATGCTTGCAAATTTTTTAATGAAATCACATCTCTTGGACTAAAATTGAAAACATCTTCTTATTAGTTTTAAAACTCATAATTTTGTATATGCTTTTATATTTCTACAAAGATGTTCATTTTTAAGAGTGCTTATTATACTTTCTGCTGTGATTACTACTTGCACTTATTCATGGCTATTTTTTAACAAGTGGTTTCTTAAAATAAAAATGCTTACTCTATCATTCATTTATGTTGCTTACTACTTTATGCTCCATCGTGTCTATGTTTTAACAAGTGGTATTTAATAAGCTATATATTGCATCTCATTTATTTCTCTACATAGAGAACATTAATTATTCTTGCATACACTCACTTAATACCCAACAAAAAGGGGGAGAATAAATTGCATAAATTTAATAATTTAGGGGGAGTATATTAAAAAGTTTTCATAGGAAGCGTCTATGTAGGGGGAGTGTCTATAAGAGGTGAATTCATTATGTTATTGCTCGATCATGACTATTCTTCCAATAAGTTGTCCCTAATCAATTTTAAAAGGTATACACTCATCCCTACCCACTTTTGCTAGTAACAAAAGGGGGAGAATAAATTGAGAAATCTAGTGGAATAGATATTTAGGGGGAATAAAATATATAGGGAACACTTATGTAGGGGGAGACTTTGTATAAGAAGAGTATGCTAGCCTTTGTGCTTTAAATCTATCACGCTATAAACTTGTTATTCATACATATCTTTTACTGCACTTGTCTATAAACATAAATGTTCACTCACTAATTTCTCATATAGGTATTTGTTTTTATCAAAAGGGGGAGATTGTTGGATCTTGCGTTCCACATCTCTTGGTTTGAGAATAACAAATACCATGATTAATTTGATCTAATATTTTGTGTGTTTATAGTGTCCAGGTTGTACAGGTTCAATGAGGATACAAGTCGTCGTTCATGGGCATGATCCAAGAGTGTGTACACTTTAAAAAAAGCAAAAGATGGAGTTTTGTGTGCTGATCTTAAAGTGACCATAACTTAATCCAGGAAGAGTTACGGAAGGGTCCACCCCATTTCGGAGATGAGAACGACTCCATATACAGTCTGGAGAAGTTTCGGATGGCAAAAATGAAGAGGAGCTATCGGTTGTCAGAATCTGACAATGAAAATGACGTCAGCATGACGACGGGTTTGTTCCGCACGATTTGCACGAAGAACAGTTATATCCACTGTCGGAGTTCCGACATCGATGTCATCGAAGATAGCTCCACGACCATCAAATCTCACAGAAATGTCGCATTTATGGGACACGTGGCAGCCAGAGAAGATAACGCTGGCGAACGACATCTAGATATCGGATTCCGACAGCGAAAAATATAAATTGGTTCGTTTTGCTGAGAACAGAGTTTTTCATCTGGAGTACCTATACCTGAGTGCATTCCATTCAGAGAGCTCTAGAGCTCCGAGAACTCCCATTTTGGAAAGAATGTTCAAGAGCAAAGAAGAGACAGTCTGTGCGCAGAATCTCAGACAATCTTTGCAAGGATTTGACGCCGTCTTCAGAGATTCATATTTAGGGAGTTTCATATCTGAATTTCTATTTTGTATTTTATCTTATCATTTTGTAATCGGAAGAGGAAACTACCACCTTGTGCGTGGCGTCTAAGTCCGTGTGTGGCTTAGGGGAAATTGCTGCCTTGCGCGTGGCGTCTAGGTCCTTATGTGGCTTAGGAGGAAATTGCCGCCTTGTGCGTGGTGTCTAGGTCCTTGTGTGGCTTAGGAGTAAATCGCCGCCTTGTGTGCAGCGTCTAGATCATGGGGAGATCTAGGGGGAGGCTAGTAGTAAGATCTAGGAAGAGATATGGTATAGCCGACCGGTCCTTGGTTGAAGGACCGGTAAATTAAACAGAAGTTTATTTTTATCATAGCCTTGATCTTAAGCTTTATTAAGATCAATAGTTCTTTGTATTCATCACTTGTGAAAATAAAATTTGATTTCCAATTTCCTCATGATTTTCTAAGTGATTATTTTGGTTGTGTACAAATCTACTTGGTTAACATTGCAAAATTATCTTAATATTTTAGAAAAATTTCAAAGTAAATATTAGCCCTTATTCACCCCCCTCTAAGGGCGCCGCAAAATCCAACAATTCCTATATCCATCGTGAGTGATGTGCCTATCATACTGCCAAGGGCGTCCCAACAGGATGTGACACACGTCCAAGGGGGTGATGTCTCACCACACAGAATCAGTGTACGCACTCCCAATGGTGAATGAGACCAGACCGCGGTGCGTGACAGCTATCGTAGCGCCGTTAGTGACCCACGATAACTCATATGTACGCTCTAAGCTCTGGGTGGGTAACTTCAACCTCTCCACCATGCGCTGGGAAACAAAATTTTCCATGCTTCCCACTATCAATATTGATCGAGAAAAAATGCTCCTGAATACGAACGGTGGTGCGGAAGATGCTGTGTCGCAACCAGGCGTCGTTAGTGGGGACGCGTAGGGTCAAGAGACTGTGCTATAAAACAGAGACTAGATATGTAGGCTGCTCGCCTTCTACTTCATAATCAACCTCAGGTGGTACTAACGCGTCTGAAGTAACATCATCATCCCAAATGCCATATTCAGGATCTCAGTCATCATCTGCCTCGACCATCGCTGTGAATCAGTGACGGGGGCATTCAGATGACTTGTGGCCAGGCTCCATACACTTGAAATAGCAAAAAACAGTCCAAGAACCCCCAGTCTCCCTATTCTTAGAGGCAGCAGGTGCGGCTCCAGGAGGGGCGGGGGACGGGTAACGCCACCCTAGGAGGAACTGGTGTACTCGTGGTGGTGGTCAGGCTAGGATGAGCGGTCAAGGTCGGTGGTGAGGCGTGTGTGATCCGGTCAGCGGACCTCTGCCCCCCCCCCCCCCCCCCCCCCCCCCACCCCCCCCCCCCCCCCCCCCCCCCCCCCCCCCCCCCCCCCCCCCCCCGTTCTCCGCTGAAGGGCCTCCACTCGACGGGCCCGACTGGAAACACCCTCTAGATCTTGTAAGTCAAGCAACTCCAACTGGTCTCGGATCCCATAATGCAGGCCGTCGAGATATCGGCCGACAACCATATGGTTGGCCTCCTTCAGGTCTAGTCGTGACTGGAGTACTAAGAACTCGTCGGTGTACCATCAATGGTTCACCTGTCCTATCGTAGGGTATGGAATCGCTGATATATGGTATACATGAAGTCTGCCCGGACGTACCTCTTTTTAAGCTAAGCTTTAAACTCAACCCAAGTGGTGATCGGAGGTTGTCCCATCGTGAAACGCATACGCTCGAGCTGACCCCACCAAGTGAAGGCAGAGCCTTTCAGCCTCAAGGTGGCGTATTCCACCTGCTGGTGTTCAGGAATGCGCCTCCAGCTGAGGTACCGCTCTAGTTTCTCACTCCAATCAAGGCACACCTCTGGCTTGAGGGTGCCTTCCAAGTCTCCAATGTCTAAACGAATATCTGCATCCCATCTGGGAGCGTACCGCTAGTCCCGATAGTCGGGTTGCGGGTTGTAGAGTGGTGGGACTTGTGGAACTGGGTGTTGTGGGGGGGGGGGTGTGCCTGTAGAGCTGGCTGTTGTGGGGGTGCAGGTGGAACAAGATTTTGTGGAGGTGGATTTCCTAAGTGAACTTGACCCTCTAGGTTATTGACTGTAGTGTATAATCTTAAGACAACCTTAGCCGTGTCCCCCACGGTGGTAGTGAGTGCAGTGATTGCGGTAATAAGTTCCTCCATGCGCTTCCCCATATCGCTCATTCCGCATTCTAAATGCTCAATTCTCGACTCCATGAAATAAATTCAGAAAACCCTAAGAAAACCCTTGGGAGGGAAACACGCTCGACTACCCCATGTTAAAAGTGAGGTATACCAGCAACCACACCAAATTAATGCAGAATTGCTTGGCCGACCATAAGGTCGGGGAGAAATTTTGGCACAATTCTAATTTCAGCACGCAATCACAACAAGGACTCTGAATTTCAAGAGAGTCGGGCGACAATATATTATGAAATATCCGGTGCACACCCTAGCAACGAACACGGGCAAATTCTGCAAGTAAATTCACAGCAACGAAATAGTAAAGAAGAAATAGTGGCGACTAAGTGATAAGGGTGGTGCAAGAAGACGTGATGCGGGGTTGCTACCTTTCAAGGAAGATCTAAAAATTGCTAGCAGCCTAAAAAATCAACCAAGCATTCAGGAGATTAAGCAAGGCAAGGAGAGATTTCACCCCCGGGTTTCACAAGCTGCAGTGGATGGGAACCGGTGGGAGGCGGCTGGATGGAGTGCTAATGGAGAAGTGGACTGGTTGGTTGCTCGGCACGGTCACGTGGAGGCGGCAGGCAGAGCAGTCAGTTGCAAGTGGGTTGCCGGAAGGAGAGCTCGGAGTCGACGACAACCCTGGCATAGAGAATCGTGATAGAACCGCACGACGTTGAGGATCGCGACTGGTCCGCACGGCGTCGAGGAGGATGATGGCATCGGCGGCTCTCGACACTGTCGCATGTAGGGAAGGGAGTTGGCGCAGCAAGGAGATGGTGGTGTGGAGGACGCTGGAAGTAGGCGAGGTAGGACGGGAGAAGACGAGTTCAGGGATCGGAAAGGAGCAGCAGGCGATGGCACCGTGAGAAAAGAAATAACTCTTCTCACAGTACTCCGCCCCCCACTTAGGGCAACCCCCATTGCTATTTATAGGAATGCTTGGTTGAGGCATTTTAGGAAAATATTATATAATTTTTATTATCTTCTAGATCTTTTTTGAGGGAGTAGCATCCCCCCTCAATGCTTCTCGACTTACCGGGCTGATTTATTTAGGATCACGTGAGTTCGCCAGGCTCACGTGCCGAAACAAAATTTGCACGGCGCACTATAAGGATGATAAGATAAAATAAAATAACAACCAAACAAAGTGCGATGAAACATAAAATAGCAGTAATTGAAGATTTAAGTCGCCACCGGGAGTGCACCACCATACCACGATCAAAATGGGAGGGAGACGGGAAAACACCACTTGCCTAGTTTTCATTAGAAACGTCCTCTAAACAACTCCTCATCGTAGATCGGCCAAAAGAAGACACGAGGAGGAAGACTCTATAGAAAACTGTCAAAAAAGAGGTTAGGACCAAAACCCTAGCGCGAAAAAGTCCAAGAAATGGGAAATACTCACCATGAACGCGTAGCTCTCGTCGAGAGCTTTTCGAATCTATGCTGGGTTGAAAATTACGTCCACCGGAGCTCCATCGACGACGATCAAAAGGTTCGCGGGAAGCTTCTCTCTCTACGTCTCTCGCTCTCTGGTTCAGCCAGAATAAATGAAGAAGAAGGGGGGGGGAGATTATATCTTTTTATATATAATAATAACAATAATAAAAATAATAATATTTATAAAAAAATGATTCGTTGAATGAGAGATATATTCGTTGAGTATATATCAATTATATTAATATAAATAATAATAATAATAATAGTAGCTCAATCGTCGAAAGGGAGGCTGATTCCATCATCGAAATGAATAGCTGAATCATCGAAAGGATCACGTAAGGTTTATATATATAATAATGATATTAATAATAATATTATATTATTACCAAAAACTAAACGAACGTCAAAACTGACGAAAATCGCACCAAATGCGAACGTCGGCTCTACGAATCCATCGACGAAGTCAAAACCAAATCCGACGTGCCGTTCTCGAGATATAAATTTCCAAAGTTTACGGCGAATAATAAATTCTACAAAACTTCAAAAATGCGGCGAGGCTCCAAAATGACTCAGATCGCAATGAAACTTGACGAGCAAGTATAAAATAAAATAATTTAATTTCCTAACATAAAATTTTCAAATTCCGGGTCATTTCAAAATTCGGTCGACTTGACCAAACGGATGCGAAAACGTGCAAACAATGACGCACCGTCAACTTGACGTTAAAAGTAATGCCCTGACGTCATAAACACGTCATCACTGAATTAAATAATTACAAAAAAAAATCAGTGGCGTTACACTACCGCTCACATGACTAACTAGTCCTTCATATATAATATCGAGCCTAACGCTCGCATAATAACCCATCCTGACATCATAAATTCTTGAGCCTCCAGCTCGCAGGACTTAACCCATCCTTGTACTATTCTGTCCTAAATTTGGGGCGATGTTTACTTATCAAGTTTCCCTTATTTACTACTCTTGCCTATCATTTAATTATACTTAGAAGTTTAGGGTGAATCCCGAACTTCCCGAGGGTTACCCAGTGAAGGGCTCACAGTAGTACTAGGACATGCGATGGTGGCTGAAATCCAAATCCCCCTTTCCAGGATATTTACTCTTATTGGTGGCTACCAATTCTTATATGCCCACTTGCTCTCTAATTGCTCTAAAATCCTAAGATGGATTACCAATTGACTCGGGCAGACAAGTGTCGGTGTTCAATTGAGCACTGAACCCTACCTTCCCTAGTGACCAGCTATTTCATTGTGTTATCTCTCAATCACAACTTGTACCTCATGTTGGGTCACTCCTCACCTCTCCCAATAGGCCGTTGTTAATTCCTGAACTGAAAGTTTTACTAAACGCACCCCATTCTTTACTTCCGATGACTGCCCTTGGTGATTAACCTTCCAACCTGACTAGTTATATGCAAATCTAGAGAGTTAATAACTCTAGGGGTGTGACCATAAGGGAGGGGTCTAAATCTAAGTTTCATTTTTTACTATTCGCAGACCGGTTTGCCTTTAAGTGAAACCACATGTCCTACCAGGTTGACTATATGATTACTAACTAAGTATGCGACCATTTTAGTTCCAAAAATTTATATTAAGCTCAAGGGTCTATGTACAACATTCTATGATATTCCAGCAATAATAATTCATGGTATTAATTTCTCAAGTTATAAGCTCAAATTCTATTTTGTGAAGAAAATATGCCATTTACTCAATGATTAAATCAAACAAAATTCCCAGAGCTTCCTACTGATATAAAATATCTATATACAAAATTCTATAACAATCCAGCAACCATAATTCATGGTATTAATTTTTCAAGTTATAAGCTCAAATTCTACTTTGTGAAGGGAGTATGTTGTTTGCTCAATGATTAATTCTAACAAAATTCCCAGAGCTTCCTACTGATATAAAAGATCTATATACAAAATTCTATAACAATTCAACAACCATAATTCATCATATTAATTTCTCAAGTTGTAGGTCCAAATACTACTTTGTGAAGGAAGTATGAAGTTTACTCAGAGATTAATTCTAATAAAATTTCCATAGTTTCATACTGATATAAAAAGACCATATACCAAATTTCATAATAATCCCGTAGCAGTACTTCATGGAATTAATTTCTCAGGTTATAAGTCCAAATACTACTTTGTGAAGGAAGTATCAAGTTTACTCAGAGATTAATTCTAATAAAATTTCCATAGTTTCATACTGATATAAAAAGACCATCTACCAAATTTCATAATAAACCAGCTTCAGTACTTCAGGGAATTAATTTCTCAAGTTATAGGTCCAAATACTACTTTGTGAAGGAGGTATGAAGTTTACTCAGAGATTAATTCTAATAAACTTTCCATAGCTTCGTACTAATATAAAAAGACCTTGTACAAAATTTCATGACATTTCAGTAAGCTTTGATCCTATAATTACTCACTTGGGTCTATGTGACCATATCATATGAAATCAAGTTTCCTAAGGAAATCAACCCAAAGGTTGATGATTTTCTTCATAGAGTATTGTCCTATGGTCCTAAGTACATGTTCTAAATTTCATGGAAGTTGACCAAGAGAAAACCTTTATATTCTCATGTAATTCTAATGCTACATGGTAATGCTATAAGCACACCAAATTTCCCTTACACATGCATGTGGAATAAACCAACATGCAAGGGTCCAAATGACCTTAAATTTTAACCATGGACTATTATTCATATAACCAACCTCCCAAAGGAGATTTGAGGTGATTTGAGTCCAAATCACCCATAATTTACACCATGCATGATTTATTAAATTCCTATACAAACTTTAGAAAAAAGTGCCCCAAAAATTCTGATTTTTGGGCACATAGTAGATCTAGGGTACATACACACATGTTTAAATTTTCAACCTCATATCATCTACTATATAAAAGTTATTTACAATTTAAGATCTGTCCTTCTCTAGGACCAGCCTTACTAAATCTGCCATATAGAGAGTTGTAAGGAACCAAATGATGTGATCTTACTTCCTACAGATAGTAGACACAAAGGCTTACAAAAGTTGTCTCTGCCTATTTTTCATTTTAAGGCCTCTAAGGGCCTCAATTTTTGAGTGCAGAAGATCTATTTCACAATGGCAAAAACAACCTTTAGTGTGACCTAAACAAAGGTTTTTCTACGGTTCATTAAGACATAGATCTACTCAAATGCAAGGATCCAATTGAGTCAAAAAATTTACCTGAGACTAATATACACATTTCCAACCACTCAAAGGAGATTTGGAGTGATTTGAGTCAAGGTATCAAATAGTATACACCATGCATGATTTAATAAATTTCTATATAAACATTAGAAGCATGTGTCCTAAAATTTCTAATTTTTGGTAAGGTGATGTATTATATCATCACAAAAGTGTGGCTAAAATTTCAGAGACTAAAACCAAGTCAAATGAGCTAGGGTCACATAATACCCATTTAGGCTATATGCACACCACACCTCAACCATGCCAAGACATGCAAGTGGGTTAGCCCAACATGCGGTGGTCCAATTGACCTTAAATTTCTACCATAGAATATATTTGGCCTGTTCTATCATCCAGAGAAAATTTGAGTGGATTTGGACCAATATGACCCAAGATCTAAGCCATTCAAGGAAAAATGAAATGTTGATCAAAACCTTTAAAAATTTGATTCCAAAAATTCCCAATTTTTGGAAGGGGGTGCTTTAGGGCATGAATCATGCATGCCCTAAATTTCAACTTATTTAGAGTTATATATCTCCCTAAATTAATTTCTAAAGTCCTAGAGCTCCATATATACATATCTCACAAAAATAAATGCCCAAGGAGCTATAGTGCTCCAAATGACCCTTGACAAATTTTTAATTTGAGTTAAGATCATAAGCTACACTTTTTATTTGGGGGGTATTTTCTGTTGGGGCCTTTAAGGGCCCCCAATAAATTCAACAAGATTCTGTTCAACATGTGACAGAAATATAATTCCTATAATAATAATATCTATGGTCCGTGATTATCAAAACTGCTGAGATCCAACGACTGGGGCTCATCATCCCCAAAAAGCCAAAGGCCAAGATTGCTTGCCCCTGGGCCATCTTTGGCTTCGTTTTCCCGGCCACCCTCACATCACCACGGCCAGCCACCACTGCCACCACCTTTGTCGAGGTGGGGGCTACCGGGATCGGGCTTCAGGCGGGCCGGCGGTGGCTGGAATAGATCTCTAAGGTAGGGCATTTCGACTATAAAACAGTCGAAAGAGAAGCTTGATCCTGTTGGAGTTTCTGAGGTGATCTCAAAGCAATCAACAGTTAGTCTTACTGCCAACCCAATATGAGCCTATAGGGTCGCACAAAAAAGGGTTTGGAGAAGTTGGACTAAAGGATTGTGTTGGCCTTACTCATATTGGATATGAGTGGAGGACCAATCCTGTGACTGCTTGGCATTAACTTGAGAATGTCTCAAAGGGAAATCATTTAAAGGGTTTAAACGAATGAATTTATGTTAGACAAATTCGGGTAAAGGGTTTAACCGAACTATGTCAAATTTGGCTAAAGGGTTTAACCTAATTATGTTGATTCGACTAATGGAATTCGGCTATATCGATTCGGCTAATGTGATTAACCAAATTATAACAGATTCGACTAAAGGGTTTAGCCGAAATATGTTAGTTCGATGAAATGGTTTCGACGAAATGATATAACCGAATTTATATAGTTGAATCGGCTATAACATATAGATGAATTCATCGAAATGGTTTAGCCGAATCTGAGTCGAATTCGGTTATAGTGATTAGTCGAATTTGGCAAATGTAAATCTAGACAGAAATGTTCTGGTCTGCGGATAGCCTGATTTATGCGTTTAAGTATAAAAGGGCTTGCGATTTCTAGGTTTACGATAACTTAATCCTTTCGCGATTTTGGACGAGAAGCCAACCGGAACTGTTCCGCGCGAGGGCATCTCGTTCTTCCCGTCCGCCGATTGCCTTTCGCCGCCGCTAGTCGCCGCCGTCGGTCGCTGCCCCCTAGATCGGATCTAGCAGTCCGTTGGGACGTTGGGAGCATCCTTCTCCGACCTAGTTCTTGTACGACAAGAAGCTGGGGTTCTCCTTTGCTTGTGTGGACTTCTATAGAGGGATCGATCCATTTCGATTCTTGAAGAACTCAAAGGCAGATCTTTAGATTTCTCTTTGGAGCACCTTGGTTGAGTTTTGACTCAATCCCGCAAAGGTACTTTGCATTTCGATTTGCTTATTCTCTTGAATCATGAAAACCGCAAGATCCGTTAGCTTCTTTTGGGTTGTTCTTGTTATTTCCGCTGCGCATATTTGATATGTCATCCCTTTCGAGGGGTATAGAAAACCCAACAGATCCCAACTCAATTGAGCTAGGATGTTCAATCTAAACAGATGGGAAGCTTGCACAGATGGAGAGGGAAAGGAACTTGCAATGTTTTGGGCTTGATTGTTGGTGGTTGCACGGGTTTCCATTGCCGACCTCAGCCTTCGTGGTGCCATGGAAATTTGGGCTTGCAGAGCTCAAAATTCTTCTCTAGAAGGGGGGCTCGACTCCTTGGGAAGCTCTGAAGGTGATGGGGAGGAGAGAAGAGAAGGGGGGGGGGGTGTATATGGCTTATGCCATTAATGGATCTCATCCACCCCCTTACAACCATCTCTAGCCAATCCAATCCTCCTTTTCACTTCCCCCAAACTGATGCCACTTAATTCTCCACTCAGAGGAAAACTTGGGGAAGCGGAGTGGGGTGCCATTTGGCACCCATCCCCCATTTTCCTCTTTTTTTTTTCTTTATCCTCTTCCCATGCTTTAATTCAAAATTCCTTGGCATTAACCCCTTAAATCTCAAAATTTCAGAGGGCCTAAGGTTTAAATCTCATGAGGGCTTTCTAATAGGATCTTTGGGCGGGGCTAAGTCCAATAGACCTTGAGTTTGGGCTCACATGACCCAAATAGGCCAATTTGGGGTTTTGAGTTTGGGCTTGAACCAAGCCCACCCCAACCAATGTGCCTGACCCACATTGGTTCCTTAGACCCTATGGACCTATTCCAAGGGGAATTAAGTCATGGTGGGATCATATGGAGCTTATTTGTGCATAATAGCTTATAGGGGCAATTTGGGCATTTTGGTGATTTTGACCTAATCCTCCAAAATTTAATGCACACCTTGGTTCATTTAGGTCTCATATACTCCCCTTAGGGTTTAGAAAGGGTTGTGCTAGGTCAATTTGGCCAATTGAGGGCCAATTGAACCATATAAGGTAAAGTTGTAATTTGGGGAAAATTAGTAATTTTGCCTAATTTCCCAAAATTGGTTTATCCCAAGGGTCCAATGTGGACCCATTATACTCCCTAAGTAATCTTGGAGTGTTAGGGGTGATCAATTTGATCACATTGAGTCAATTGAAGGTCAATTGAGGGGATTAGATCAATTAGGCCAAATTAGGGTTTTTTGGTAATTGACCCAATTTCCCAAAATTGGTATATCCATAAGGTCCAATAAGCACCAATTAGACTCCCTAAGTAATCTTGGAGTGTTAGGGGTGATCAATTTGATCACATTGTATCAATTGAAGGTCAATTGAGGGGATTAGTTCAATTAGGCCAAATTGGGGTTTTTTGGTAATTGACCCAATTTCCCAAAATTGGCTTATCCCAATGGTCCAATGTGGACCCATTAGACTCCCTAAGTCATCTTGGAGTGTTAGGGGTGATCAATTTGATCACATTGAGTCAATTGAGGGGATTTGTTCAATTAGGTCAAATTGGGGCTTTTTGGGTAATTGACCTAATTTCCCAAAATTGACCAATTCCATTAGGTCCATTCTATCTCATTAGTCTACCCTAGTGTTTAGTAAGGGTGTGGTGTGGTCAATTTCACCATACTTAGGCTAATTGACCTATACTAGGGTGAAGTATGTAAAATTGGGTCTTTCTGTGTAACTTGACCTAGTTAGGTCAAACAAAGGCTCCTATAGTGATCAAAGGACACCCTTTTTGGTTCAAGGAACCATTTATGTGACCTAGAAAGCTCTAATTCAGCCTAGGTGTTCTCCTCATGGTTATAGGTGATGCATAGAGTGCTTCACTCCTTTTTGGTTTACCCTTAAATTTTCCTTAAATTGGGGTACCCATGGTGGTTAAGTGCACACCAAGGTGTTCTCCACCTATTCAACTTGTTGCCAAGGCACCCTTGGTCACTTACCCAATTTTTGTCATGACCCGGGCATGACAAAAATTCCCTAGGGGTCTAGTAGTTTAAGGGATGTTACATGCATGTTGTCTTTGATGAGACTAGCCTACTTTACAAGGGATGGTCCAGTTCTCCTATTTTGACAGGAAATGTTCAGAAGTTGCAAGAGCTGTCTATACAAGACAAACCCAGCTTTAGCAGAATTAATTTAGAGATTGAAGTACTTCAAGATGAAGATGATCAGGCTGCTAAAGAAGTAGATGCTATAGAACAAGTACAACATGATACTGACAGATTGCCTGCAGCAACCAGGCATCTGAGGGATCATCCAAGGGACCTGATTATTAAAGATAAGAACCAATGTGTGATCACTAGAAGCAGAGCTCACAATGAAGCTCTAGTTGGAACATGGTCATCCGCATCTCCTAGGTTTGAGAATAACAAATCCTATGTGTATTTGATCTTGTGTGCTTAAGTGTGCAGGAAACAAGTCCATATGACTCAAGGATAACATAAGAAGGTTGCCCCCAAAATTGATCCCATTACTCTAACATGCCCACTAGCACCGGCAGTAGCATCTAGCGGAGGTGCTAGTGATGATTAGATAAATTTGGGGAGCATTTTTAGAAGGCGCTAGCGCCAGGCGATAGCGGATAGCGCAAGCGGTAGCGCGGAGCACAAGAGGCAAGGCGATCGAGTTTCCCTGGAATGAAATATACGCACATGTAGAATAATTCTATACCGGGATAGCGCCGACGGTAGCGCTAACACAGGAGCTAGCCCTCACTCCTATAAAAGGAGGCCTCTTTTCTCATTTTGTTCACACAAGTTTGAGAGAGATTGAGTGCTAGAATTCCAGAGCCTTATTCTGCCAAAAAGAGAGCTCCCACTAAAGTTCTACGAATTTCTGAAGGAGGATTTCTTCACGCTAGATTCGACCAAAGATCGCTTCATCAATGCTTATACAATAGCGGTCCTTCGTCACCAACTTCAAAAGTTCTTCAAGAGGGAGGTTTTAATATTATTGTCCTTTTATTTCACATCTTTTCTTGTAATCATTTAGTGAACTCGCCTCGTGTTGGTGACTAGGTCTGGGTAGGACTTAGGGAAGAAATTTGCCTCGTGTTGGCGACTAGATCTAGGTTAGGTCTAGGTGGTTCTTGAGGCCATATCCGGGGAAGGATTGGCTAGAGCGGCTTGAGGCCGTATCCGAGGAAGGATAAGCTAGGGCCACCAGTTCGTGGGGATGCGAGTCGGGATAGAAAACAAAAAGAGTTTCATTAGTATTCGTCTTCGATTTTCTAGCGTTATAAGAAATCAAGTTTTGTAAACACTTCTTTCAAATTAATGAAATGATGTCTCAATTTTATTTGCTTAATTTCTTCTTAATCTCTTATATTTTCATGTTTATTAAAATATAATAAAAAGTTTTAAGAACCATTATTCAGCCCCCTCTAAGGGTGCCTACCGATCCAACAAGTGGTATTAGTGCAGGTTATTCCAAATTGGCTTAGCAACCAGGAATAACGGCGTCTCATGATCTCGCTTCTATTAGTAGGGGGAATTTTTATGAAGAAGAAAAATTACTAGCACCACCTTTATTTAAAGGGACAAATTATAGAGGATGGAAAATTTTAATTGAAAATTTTATTAAGACTTTAGATATCGAGGCATGGAATTTAACAATAGTAAGACCAACTGATGAATCAAATAAAAAGGAACGTCATCTAAATGCAAAAGCCAAACACTATTTATTTTGTGGTTTATCAAATGAAGTTTTCAAATTAATATATTGTTTTTCTAGTGCATACAAAATATGGAAATTTCTTGAAGAAATGTATGATTCTCCATCTACAGGTATGGGACAAATTCAAGAATTGGAGAACATACAAGTTTACACAGATGTTCAAGAAAGCTCCTCTCGTGAAGAATGAATGGAGAGCACATCAAGTGGAAAAGAAGAAATCTTGTCTTTGAAAGACGAATGCCAAAAAGATAAAGATAACAAAGGAACTCTATGCTAAAATTTCACCGCGTCCAAAAGCACTATAAGGAAACCAAATTCCATCTTTTGCAATTCTATTGCTACAAACTACTAAGCGAAAAATTAAGAAATTAAAAAAATTTAAATTCAAAATTATGTTTAGAAAATAAAAACATAAAAGCTAAAATTAATGTAGAAACAAAGATTGATGTGTTTGATTATTCTCCACCTTGCACTTTAATTGAAAATATAAATCCATGTTTTGATTATAATAATATTAAAGAAAAATTCAAGGATCTTGAAAAAGAACTTATTTTTGTAAAAGAACATAATGAAAATTTATCTTTAGAAAATTCATCTTTGAAAAGTTATTGTGTTACGTGCCAAAATTATAAAATTGAAATCAAGGAGATGGACAAAACATTTGAGGAATTTAGAAATTGCTATCAAAATCATATTAACTCTATTGTTTCCACTCTTAAAAATAACACAATAGCTTATAATAAAGCTAGGCATAATCTAAAGATCAAGAATGATGAATTAAAATCAAAAATCAACTTCTTATGAAAATTATAAATAAAAATTCACAATATCAAGAAATATCTAAAAGCAAGTTGAATATGAATATCTTAACTAAGTCTAATAATGGGAGTAAGAAACACAAAATGTTTGTAAATCAAAATCCAAATCACTATTATTTAAAAAATCATGTATCTCCCAAATTAAATTTAAATATGCAAAAATTTCCGATGAACAATACCTTCGATAATCACAATGGAAATTTGATGCATAAGAATAACTATAAACAAAGATTGGAATGGAGGGCCAAAATTAAAAATGAAACATTAACTTCACATGAAAGGACCCATTCATCACTATCTACCCATAAACCTACACGTTATATTTGGGTACCCAAAGGAACAACCACACTTGGTCCCCTTTGGATACCTAAATCTCTTATTCATTAGGTATCACCAAATGCATGAAGTAGAATATTTTCAAAATGAAATATACAAATTTATACTTCATGATATGCTTTAATGTCTTTTAATTTTTCCTTTTGTTTTCTTATTTTTAAGCTATCATGTTATGGTTATCTTATATATTATTGGAAATATGATTTTATCTCTTAAAACTTAATGAGTTTATATATCAAATTGATCAAAATTCAAAATCATATTTCTATTTTGATGACCTATCTATCTTTCTTATATTCATTGCCTATATATATATCATATAGTATTCATATAAATTGAACTATAAATTTACTATAAGATATGTTAATTAAATCAAGTTATTAGGCTATTAAGCACCTTAGCCTTCATCAACAAAATTAGAGAAATAACATGATCTAAAAGAAAGTTCAAAATCTAAAAGAAAGTTCAATGTTCAATATGTTCTTTTTCTTTTTCAAAACCAAAATTGTAGTATGTTCACTCCTTGATGTCAAACATGATCTAAACCATCACTATTGTTCACCTATCAAAAATCACATATATATTCAAAATTCATAATTAAAAAGAAAATCACTAAAATGTATTGAAAGAATTTACCATCATAATGAATATTGAATTCACATGCATCACCATGATCTATTGATGTCCTTTGCTAAAAGTCTCTAAAATCATATATCATAAGTCATATCAAAAGTCTTCTAAAAACAACTATTTCTATCACATTTATATAAATTATATGATGACAATTGATATTATAAACCATGGTTGGTGTATTATGTGTGTATTGTGATTTATTTCAAGTTTAGACCTTAGAATCATCATGATATCAATATGATAAAATCAAATCGAATCTTCACTTCATTCTAGGTCTACAAATTAGAACACTATCATACTTCGACATAACATCAATCTTTAACTTATCATACTAACATTGTCACCTAAAGAATATTAGTATCTATGTTAGGTTTTATATGTTTACCAAGATATATAGGCTGGGTATTCTTATCTAGGGCATATACATGTTTTTCTTTGCATAAGCATTATTTCATAATAATCATTTAAATCATGCTTATTTGGCTTATTCGAACTAATATCTTGTGCTTACATTTCCTATCATTTTCAACTTACATTATATTGATAAATATATGCCTTAGAAAAATCAAAATGAAGATATAATAAAAATATATATCATGCGTTGTCAAGTCATATAAGAAATCGCTAATGTTTCATGCAATTTGCACTATCTAGACATCTCCAAAAATTCCAAAATTTCTGCATGAAACTACTCTTGGGACACTTAAGCAAGATCAATAATCATAATTTCCAAAATCTTGAAAAATAGTATACTGTTTGCCACGCTAGCGTTAGCGCCGACGCTAGCGCGAGTCTCCGATTTTCTGTAATTTTAAAATTCTGAAAAATCACTACAAATATATTTTTTTATATGTACAACTCACTTTTGCATTTCTGCCTATATTTGATTTTTTAAAAATTAAAATACAAAATTATAAAAGCCAAATTACAAAAAATATTTTTCTTACTTCATTTCTTTGGTTATTTGTTTGATTTCTATTTCTATATGCAAAAATCAAATACATAAATATAAAACATCAAAAATTATTTTTTGAACATAACTTTTCTATTTACATGTATCTTGCGAAAGGGAGGTTTGAGCTATCATCCCATCACATCTCCTAGTATTGGGCGAACCCCTCACTAGGTAGACATCATGAAGTCCAAGATAAATTATAAGAGTTCAATCTTTTAAATCAAAATTATTTTTCAAAATATCAATAAAACCTTATGGACTTTATTGTGAAAATCAAGCATGATTTCATCTATCATTTAGACCTTCTACAATGTTGAAATTTATCTTTTCAAACTACTTTGAATATTGTTTTTATCATGCTTTGATATATCTAATCACATGTGCATAAATTGTATTGAAAAAGTTGTGTAGAACTAAGCTTAGCATGCCTCTAAGTATGAGTAAATGTTTTATGGTTGATAACGATACTCATTCACTCACTTATTTTGGCATAGTTTACATGTGCCTTTAATCTAAGAATGCTTGCTTGTGTATTGTAATTGTACAATGAATTAAATTTGCACAAGTATCTTACCTAAACTACTTTTATTTGCACTCGTAAAAATTAAGAAAAGTGGTTATGCTTTCAAAATTTCATTGGTTTGCAAAACAAGTGTATTCAGAGATCTTTGTACAAAACCAAAATCATGAAATAAATTGACAAAGCTAACTCCACCAAGCCCTACTTGAACCTCCTGATAAGTCTTATAATCATTGTGAGGTTGAGCACCTTGGAAAGAATAGTAAAGTGTCTTGTGCAAACCTTCATTTTAATACCACTTATTCTTAAGTACACCGGATCACAAATATTTATATATATATATTAAAAAATAAAGTGTGTGATCCCCCAAGCACTACTTTGAACCCTGATAAGTCTTAATGAGCATTGCGTGCAAAGCACCTTGGTAGCTGTACATTTTCTTTGTGCATTGAAGTGTGTGGAAGTAAAATTATTTGTGTTTTATTGTGCACTTTACTCTATATTTGTCTTATATTTTTGATTAAATCATTTGTTTACTCTATTCAAAAATACACTTATATGCACATCATTAACTTCCATAACACTTCTTCTCATGAGTATTGGATCCTAATGCTAAAATTCTATACTCTCTTTATATATAAAATGCACAATGATAACCTAACATGCTTTCTATAATGTTGGGTATGTTTTGAATTTATGAATTATAATAACATTGTAGCAGTTTCTCTTTGATATCCTTATTTCATGCTTGGTTACTTTTTTTATCTAACTTAAAGATTTTAAATGAAAAATGATTTACAAAAACATCTTCCTATTTTGAACTTTAACTCATATTTCTTCTTATGAATCATCATGTTTACAAAAAGATGTTTCTTATATTTCTATAAGTCTTCCGCATCATCACCATATAGTTTTACCTTGCGCTTTCATGCTTATATCAAAGTCTTAAATCTCAAAATTCTTTTTTCAACAAAGTGGTAGACTTGCTTGGTAAATGTTCTATTATTCTTTTTAACTCTAATCAATTTCTCTAAAAATATTTATGCTAAACACATTGATCTACTTATATGAAAACATTTATGCTCGAAACTCTGATTTATTCCTATGAAATGTATTATGATTAAAACTCCTTATCATCTCCTTTCCTCTAAAAAGCTCGATCATGCCATATCTTATTATCAAAAATCCTTTTTATGTCTCTTACTTCCTTTACCGACTTTTGCTAATAACAAAAGAGGGAGAACTAACATGATAAATAAAAACCGCAATCAAAAGGGAAACCTAACATAATTAATTAAAATGATAGCCTACATATAAGGGGAGCATTCACAAAGGGGGAGCATGAATTTAGGGGGAGCAATTTTAAATACCAAAATAAAAAAATCGACAATTATCCTAGATCATCACATTCACACACACACAAGTGGGTTTCATCATGCTTATATATTAATGCTCTGATTTATCATTAATGGATTTGTTATTATCAAAAGGTGGAGTTTGTTGAAACATGGTCTTCCACATCTCCTAGGTTTGAGAATAACAAATCCTATGTGTATTTGATCTTGTGTGCTTAAGTGTGCAGGAAACAAGTCCATATGACTCAAGGATAACATAAGAAGGTTGCCCCCAAAATTTATCCCATAACTCCAACATGCCCACTAGCGTCGGCGGTAGCACCTAGCGTAGGTGCTAACAATGATTAGCAAAATTTCGGGAGCATCTTTAGAAGGCACTAGCGCTAGGAGATAACAGATAGCACAGGAGGTAACGTGAAGCACACGAGGCAAGGCGGCAGAGTTTCCCTGGAATGAAAGATACGCACACGCAGAATAATTCTATACTGGGATATCACCGGCGGTAGCGCTAGCGCAGGCACTAGCGCTCACTCCTATAAAAAGAGGCCTCTTCTCTCATTTTGGACACACAACTCTGAGAGAGGTTGAGTGCTAGAATTCCAGAGCCTTATTCTGCGGAAAAGAGATCTCCCACCAAAGTTCCACAAATTTCTGAAGGAGGATTTCTTCACGCCGGATCCGACCGAAGATTGCTTCATCAACGCTTATACTACAGCGGTCCTTCATCACCAACTTCAGAAGTTCTTCAAGAGGGAGATTTTAATATTATTGTTCTATTATTTCACATCTTTTCTTGTAATCATATAGTGAACTCGCCTCGTGTTGGCGACTAGGTCTGGGTAGGATTTAGGGCAGAAATTCTCCTTGTGTTGGCGACTAGATCTAGGTTAAGTCTAGGGGTGCTCGAGGCCATATCTAGGGAAGGATTGGCTAGAGCGGCTTGAGGCCGTATCTGGGGAAGGATAGGCTAGGGCCACCGGTTCGTGGGGATGCGAGTCGGGATAGAAAACAAAAAGAGTTTTATTAGTATTCGACTTCGATTTCTAGCGTTATAAGAAATCAAGTTTTGTAAACACTTCTTTCATATTAATGAAATGATGTCTCAATTTTTTTTCTTAATTTCTTATCTTAATCTCTTATATTTTCATGTTTATCAATATATATTAAAAAGTAAAAAAAAAACCCCTTATTTACACCCCCCTCTAAGGGCGCCTACCGATCCAACAACTCTATTTCTGAGCTTCCTATCTCATGTTGAGCCCAAGATGTTTGAGGAAGCCAACCAAGACACCTTCTGGATTCAAGCTATGCAAGAGGAATTAAATCAATTCAAAAGGTACAAGGCATGAAAGTTGGTGCCAAAACCACAAGGACACAACATAAATGACACCAAGTGGATTTATAGGAGCAAGCAAGATGAGAATGGTGTCATCATCAAGAACAAGGCAAGATTGGTAGCCAATGGGTACAGACAAGAAGAAGGCATAGACTTTTACCAAACCTTTGCCCCTGTTGCAAGGTTAGAGGCCATACGTTTATTCCTAGCCTATGCTGCCCACAAGGGGTTCAAGGTATACCAAATGGATGTAAAGTTTGCATTCCTCAATGGAAATATGAAGGAAAAGGTATTTGTAGAGCAGCCCTCAGGTTTTGTTCATCCAACTCTAACCTCTCATGTTTATTTACTTAAGAAAACTGTATATGGTCTAAAGCAAGCCCCTAGGGCCTGGTATGATACCTTGTCTAGCTTTCTCATCAAGAACAAATTCTTAAGGGGAATGATAGATAGTACATTATTTCTTAGGGAAACAAAGGGCAAGTGTCTCCTAGTCCAAATTTATGTACATTACATAATTTTTGGGTCCACTGATGACAACCTTTGCAAAAAGTTTGCCAACCTTATGCAAGGGGAGTTTGAGATGAGCAGTATGGGACAGCTCAGGTTCTTTTTAGGCCTCCAAGTGAAATAATCTGATGAATGGCTTTTTACCTCTCAGACTAAGTACACTATAGAGCTTATTGAAAAATTTGGGATGGAGTCAGCCTCCACCATGAAAACTCCCATGGGGTCTAACATTTCCCTAGACAAGGATGAGAAGGGAAAACCCTTTGATGAATCTATGTATAGATGTATTATTGGATCCCTATTATATCTGACTGCTAGTAGACCAGATATTATATATGCTACATGTGTTTGTGTTAGGTATCAAGCATGCCCTGAGGAATCTCATTACTCAGCTACAAAGAGGATATTGAGATACCTTAAGGGTAGCCAAACTCTTGGCCTTTGGTACTCTAGAAATAATGATTTTGAACAAATTGAATTTTTAGATGCTGACTTTGCAGGCTGCAAAGTAGATAGGAAGAGTACAAGTGAGACTTGTCAATTCCTAGATAGAAGATTGATTTCATGGAGTAGCAAGAAGCAGACCAGTGTGGCTATATCCACTGCTGAGTCTAAATATATTGCTGCAGGGAGCTGCTGTGCACAGATTATGTGGATACAACACCAACTAGAGGACTACTACAACTTCAAAGTATTTCATTCTCCACTATATTATGACTCTCTAGTGCAATTTCTATTGCTAAAAATCATGTATCACATAACAGGACTAAGCATATAGAAATTAGATATCATCTTATTAGAGAGCATATAGAATGTGAAGATATCCACCTTGAATATGTCTCCACAGACAATCAAGTGGCTGATATCTTTACTAAGCCATTGGATGAGGCTAAGTTTAACTCATTTACAATTGAGTTAGGAATGTTAAGTGTTGATTAGTCCCTTACATTTAATTTGATTATTCATATGCTATTGTTATTACTTAATTGGAATTTATAATGTTCACTGCTAGAAATTGTGCTCAGCTGAAACAGCTGAGAAAGTTTTAGTTGAACCACTAAGATAAGTATCTGGTCTCAGCGGAACTGCTGAGAGGGATGAATGGCTTCAACAATACCCTATCCCAGCAGTTTATCACTCAGTCTCAGCGGATCTGCTGAGACAGACTATTTTAATTAAATCAAGTCTTAACTAAGAATACAGAGGTATTAAATCAATTAATTTGATAAGATAAATCAATAATATTCATAAGGGTAAACTGAAACCTAAACTTAAACCACACCTCTATAAATAGAGCAATGTTGCATAATCATTTATAAACCCTAAATCCTACTGAGTCATCGAGACGACCTTTTCCCCCCATCTCAGCGCCTCGTCTGTTGGAACATGCTTTCCGCATCTCTTGGTTTGACAATAACAAATCCTATTGTATTTGATCTTGCTTGTGTTTATTGTGTGCAGGTACTATAGTTATATAACCCTATGAATAGGATGCTAATTGATGACGATTATCTGAAAAAGAAATACCGCTCGCGTTAGTTTTTAACGCCCCGCGTTAACAATCGCTGAGATGGAAACCGCTGAAAAGGAAACCGCTGAGAACGGAACCTGCGTTCGACGAAATGAAAGTTGCATTCGACGAACTAGAGTTTGACGAAATGAAACCGCTGTGATGGAAACCGCTGTGAAGGAAACTGCTGAGAACAGAACCTGCGTTCGACAAAATGGAAACTGCGTTCGACAAAATTACGTTCGATGAACTGCATGCACTACCGCGGCGTTCGACGAACTGCATGCTCTACCGCGACGTTCGACAAAATGCATGCTCTACCACAGCGCGTTAGAACTACCGTTGCCGCTAGTGTTCATTCGACGAAATGAAAGCAGCGCTCGACGAAGTGTGAGGCCAGCTCGACGAAGATGCTGTCTGACGAAAAGAGTTGTGCTCTACCGCAGAGCATTAGCACTACCGCTGACACTAGCATAAATGGAAACATTTGACGAGAAGGAAACAGTAGAGAAAAAGGAATGTTGACGGGATGATGTTTTGGCAAGCACTATCGCAGCGCGTTAATGACTAACGCCCGGCGGTAGCTTTTGGAATCCTCCCATTTGCATGTGATTGAGGAGCAATTATGGAAAGAGATATTGGTTGCAGGAAGGTTATCTTGCTATCGCGGAGCATTAGCGTTACCGCAGCGCGCTAGTCGGAGGTCAAGATTTTGCGGTCAAAAGTTGCCTAAGTTGCCACGATCCGCGTGCTTGATCATTGCCTAATGTTGCTACCGCGGGGTGGTAGTTCTACCGCAGGCTGTAGTGGCTGACAATATTTAAAGACGCGCACCTCCTCCATTGTTGCTTGCTATTGCTGAAGGAATTGAAGCCTTATATTCAGAGCACTCGTGAGAGCCTTCTCCAAGCAGCCCGAAGAACTCCGTCAACGTTCGTTAGTGCAAAGAACTTGAAGACCGATCCGATCGCATCTACATCGACATCAAGTTCTTCTTTTGAGGGAGTTTTTAGTTTGTATCTTGTTTTATTTTCTAATTGTAACCTTTAAATCTTTTGTTCGGTAGAGGAATTCGCCATACGACGACTAGGGCCTTGCGGGGACTAGGGGAAATTCGCCTCGTGTTGGCGACTGGGTCTAGGGAGTAGATCTAGGGGCTGCTCGAGGCCTTTCTGGTGATTGATTGGCTATAGCGGCTTGAGGCCTTAATTGGGGAGAGATAGGATAAAGCCAACCGGTCCTTGGGAGAAGGGTTGGTATAGAAACAAAAAGAGTTTTCATTGGTCGCCTCTTTCCAAGCGTTTGGTATATAACTGTTTCATTTTAATATTAATGAAAATATGTTTGTATCTTCATCTCTGATTCATGCTCACTGATTTTCATTGGCTTAACCTATTAAGTATTTTCTCTGTTGCTAACGCCGAGCAGTAACACTGCCGCTGGCGGTAGTAACATAGAATTGTTTTCTCTAAATAATCTCGAAAAGTTTAAATCCCTTATTCACCCCCCCCCCCCCCCACTCTAAGGGCGCCTACAGATCCAACAAGTGGTATTAGAGTTAGGTTATTCCAATTCGGTCTAACAACCGGGATTAATGGCGCTCCGTGATCTCGCTTTCTATGAAGGGAAGGGAATAAGTAGACCACCGCTGTTTACTGGAACTGATTACAATTACTGTAGAACGCGTATGCGTTGTTTTTTGATAAACTTAGATCCAGATGTATGTACATGTGTTGAAACTCCATACACTTCTCCTACATATATTATTGGAGAAGTAACCATGGATAAACCTAGGGATAGATGGGATGATGGAGATAAGGCTAAATGTAAAAATAATGCAAAAGCGATGAATGCTTTGTTCTGTGCTCTTGATAGGACTGAATTTAATAGAGTAAGTGCATGTGAAACTGCTTATGATATTTGGAACTTATTAGAAGTAACGCATGAAGGTACCTCGCAGGTCAAAGATTCAAAACTATTCCAACTAGAATCTGAATTCAAGAGGTTTAGAATGGATCCGAATGAGGACGTCGACGTCATGTACACTCGATTCACCAAGATCGTCAACGGCTAAAAAATTCTTGGAAAAACATTTTCAAACGGCGACTTGGTGAGAAATCTTCTTCGATCACTCCCACCAAAGTTCAATCCAAAGGTGACGGCGATTTCTGAATCGCATGATCATAGACGGCTCCAAATTGAGAGCTTCATTGGGAACCTCAAAACCCATGAGGTAGAACTCAAGATTCAAGAAGAAGAGTACAACAAGGAGCCAAAGAAGAAAGCCTTGGCACTGAAGTCAAGAAAAGAAGATGACGATGAGGAAGATGACGAGGAGAGTCTCTTTGTGAAGAACTTCACTAAGTTCATGAAGAATCCAGAAAGGAGGAACACCTTCCGAAAATTTTTCCGAAAGGGCTCCTCATCCAAAAGAGAGAAGAAGGAGAAGTCTAGCGACGACGACAAAGAGAGGCCACCTCCCGAGTGCTTCCACTGTAGGAAGACCGGGCATATTAGAAGTTAATGCCCAAAATTCTTGAAGGAGCAAAAAGAAAAGCGGGTTAAAGGAAAGGAGAAGAAGAAGGTCTTAAAAGCTGCAACATGGGATGACTCTTCCTCCGGGTGCTCAAGTGAATCAAGCTCAAGCGATGATGATGAGGCAAACTTGTGACTTATGGGGAAAAGCAATGAATCAACCAATGATGAGTGCAGTGTCCAAAGCGACATTGAGGTAATCCCTTCTAACTATGATGATCTTTATTCCGAATACTTAAAGGAGATGGAATCTTGCCAAAGTAATGATGATCTTTTGGCAAAGTCTAGCGAACTTAAAATTGATCTTTCTAATGCTCTCTCCAATATCAAATCACTCTCGAAACAAAAGAGAGACTTAGAAAGAAATTTGAAACTCTCACTTTCTAATATTGAAAATGAAAAGAAAAACTTTGCAAATAGATGCGGAAATTTAGTTAGTGAAAATTTTGCATTAGAAGCCAAAATCCATGACCTTAACTTAGCCATAGAAAAATTTGGTGTTGGCCAAAAAAGTCTTGATATGATTTTGGCAAACCAAAGGCATGGTGGTACAAAATCTGGGCTAGGTTATGTCTCTGCTAACTACCCCCCCGGCGGTAACAGTTAACGCCGGCGGTAGTAACAAAACTCATAATTCATGGAATAATCATAAATCTGGTATTTTTTCGTCTAATTCTCCATCCTCCAGCAAGAGTCCACAACAAAAACTGAAAAGGTCTCAATCCCTTTTGTGTTATGTGCCAAGTGTCAACACTTCGGGCATACCTTGGACTCTTGCAGGATGAAGGGTCAATGTACTGTCAAGCAAATCTGGGTGCCTAATGTTTCCACCTATTCTATGGGAGGAACCACTTGGGTATCCAGATCCTTACTCTCATCTTCTTGTTAGGTATGTAGGCAGGCTAAGGAAAAGGAAGACATGTGGTACTTAGACTCAGGGTGCTCCAAACACATGACGGGCGATAAAGCAAAATTCCTTAGCCTCACAAAAAAGAAAGGAGGAATGGTGAGATTTGGGGACAATGGAAAGGGAAGGATTTTAGGCACCGGTGCTGTGGGTAACAATTCTTTCTCTCTTACTAATGTCTTATATGTAGAAGGTTTGAAACATAATTTGATTTCTATTAGTCAACTTTGCGATAAAGGTCTAAATGTCTTATTTGAGTCTTCTACTGATTTATGCAAAATTATAGATCCTAAAACCAATAATATTGTACTCACTGCACCACGAATTCAAAATGTGTATCTAATTGCATTTCATGATCTATCATGTGCGTCACTCAAATGTCTTATATCAAAAAATGAAGAACTTGAATTATGGCATAGGCGTCTCGGTCACTCTAGCACCAAGTTAATCTTAAAACTATTAAAAAATAAACTCATTAAAGGTTTGCCTATGCTAAATGGAAATCTATCTTCCTTATGCTCTCCATGCCAAAAAGGAAAATTTTCAAAAACATCATTTAAGAGTAAAAAAGAAATATCCACCTCAAGACCCTTACAACTAATTCACATGGATCTTTTTGGACCAATTAGCACATGTAGTCTTGGTGGTAAATAGTACACCTTTGTATTAATTGATGATTATTCTAGATTTACTTGGACCTTATTTCTTACCTCCAAATCCGATGCATTTTATGAATTTACAGAGCTTTGCAATCGCATTCAAAATGAATTAGATCTAAAAATCAAGTGTATACCATCGAATCATGGAGAGGAATTTGAAAATGATAACTTCACCACTTTCTGCAATAATCTAGGTATTAAGCATGAATTTTCCGCTCCACGCTCCCCCCAACAAAATAGTGTGGTGGAGAGGAAATATAGAACTCTTCAAGAACTCGCATGCACTATGCTATCCGAGTATGGGTTGCCTAGATATTTTTGGGCCGAAGCCATAAATACATCATGTTATGTCATAAATCGTGTCAGCTTCGCCCTATTTTGAAATTAACTCCATATGAATTGTATTTTCCAAAGAAACCTAATGTATCGTATTTTCATGTTTTTGGTTGTAAATGTTTTATCCTAAACACCAAGGATGCATTAGCTAAATTTGATGAAAAATGTGATGACGGTATTTTTCTTGGTTACTCTTCCACTAGCAAAGCATATAAAATATATAATAAAAAATATAAAAAGGTTGAAGAGTTTATTCATGTGAAGTTTGATGAACTTGTTCCTTGTGTAGATTCTACTTGTGCAGGTAATGAAGATGAACCTCTTTCACCATTGGAGCATGATAATGATGAACCACTTGGAGAAGAAAAAGAAGTAAAGCCGGTGCAAGAGGAGTTCGTGCCTCCAAGTGTGCTTCGATTTACAAGAGATCATCCAAGGGAGATTATCATTGGAGAACCATCAAACGGGGTAACGACACGTTCTTTTTTTAATGAATCTTTTTCAAACTTATGCTTTGTTTCCAAAATAGAACCGAAAAATGTTTCCACCGCTTTGAATGATGAATTTTGGTTTATTTGTATGAATGACGAATTGAATCAATTTGAACGCAATAGGGTTTGTAAACTAGTTGAAAGACCATCTAATCACCCGGTTATTGGTGTCAAATGGATATTTAAAAATAAATTGGATGGAGAGTCTAGAATAACTAGGAACAAAGCTCGATTAGTGGCACAAGGTTACTCTCAAATTGAGGGGGTAGATTTTGTTGAAACATTTGCACCCGTTGCTCGCCTTGAATCGATTAGAATTTTTATAGCTTTTGCGAGTTATAAGAAGTTTAAATTATTTCAAATGGATGTTAAAAGTGCTTTCTTAAACGGGATAATTAAAGAAGAAGTCTATGTTGAACAACCCCCGGATTTATTAATGAAAAATTTCCAAATCATGTATATAGATTAGAAAAAGCGCTTTATGGTCTAAAACAAGCGCCTCGTGCTTGGTATGAATGCTTAACATCATTTTTATTAAAGCACGGTTATAAAATGGGTAGTGCCGATAACACGCTCTTCATTAAGCATTTTGATAATGATTCAATTATTTTACAAATATATGTTGATGACATTATTTTTGGAGCCACTAATGAAGAGTTGTGTAATGAAGTTGTTCTAGTGATGCAAAATGAATTTGAGATGAGTCTAGTGGGTGAACTAACATATTTTTTAGGATTTCAAATAACCCAAAGAAATGATGGAATTTTTATATGTCAATCCAAATATGTCCATGATATGTTAAAACGTTTTGGTTTTGAAAACTTGAAACAAGCTAGTACTCCAATGAGCGCATCACTAAAATTAGGAAAAGATGAAGCCGGAATTTCAATTGACCAAACGTTATATAGAGGAATGATTGGATCCCTATTATACCTTAGTGCATCTAGACCCGATATTATGTTTGTCGTATGCTTATGCGCTAGATTTCAAGCAAATCCAAAAGAATCTCATTTAAAAGCGTTGAAACAAATTTTTCGATATCTAATCGGTACATCTAAGTTAGGACTTTGGTATCCAAATAATGTTTCTTTTCTCTTGCATGGGTATTCAGATTTTGATTATGCGGGTTGTTCATTAGATAGGAAAAGCACTAGTGGTACCTATCACTTCTTAGGTCCTTCTCTAGTTGGTCAAGTAGAAAATAAAATTCTGTTGCTATCTCCACCACTGAGGCAGAATATATTGCACTAGGAAGTTGTTGTGCCCAAGCATTATGGATGACTCAAACCTTAGAAGACTTTGGTGTTCATTTAACTAATATTGAGCTTAAGTGTGACAACAAGAGTGCTATTGACTTAACAAACAACCCCGTTCATCACTCACGATCTAAACACATAGATGTAAGACACCACTTCATTAGTGATCACATCAAAAAGGAACATGTTCATGTGAACTTCATTGGAACTGAATCACAACTTGCGGACATCTTTACCAAGCCTCTACCCGAGTCTCGATTTGCTCTACTTAGACTAGAACTATGGGTCTTGGACATTCATACTTAATCATGCAAAATCCGCATTTTTATGACCACGCATATCTGATTTCTGTACTGAATCACATTGTCACTAATCTGCACAACTATATTCATCAGAAAAATTCTGAAAAATTTCAGGTTTTCCCAAAAGTTTGAGTTCTGTCACTAATGCCCGGCGATAGCAAGGTACCACTGGCGTTAGTGGGTATTTATGAATTTTTCAGTTTCTTTTTCATTTTTTATTTTTCAGCTCCTATTATTTTTCTGTTACAATTCTATAAACAAAAAAACTATAAAACAAATCAAAATCCAACCAAAAACATGCTTTATGTTTCTATATATCAAAACCAACTACAAAATTGAAAAACCAATTCAAACCACAAAAACATGCTTTATATTTCTTTTTTTTTTTTTTGCTTTTGAAAAAGCGTAATTTTTTTTATAAAAACTACCGTGCTTTTCCTTGTTTCAAGGACGTTATGGTTTATCTTGCTAAGTTTAGAGTACAATGTTTCATTCTCTATTTTAAGTATCTTAATAACATTGTTTTGTATCATGCCTTGATCATTATCCTATGTGTGCTTTGAAATTGATTATAGAAATCATGTGTAGTATTGCATAGCATGCCTCTATGTATGAGTAAATGGTTTATATTTGATAATGATTTACTCACTCACATTTTTGATAAACTACATATGAATTTAATCTACTCTTACATGATTGTGTAGTGTAACAACCTAATATTGTTGCTATGCATGCTTAGTTTTACCTACACCATAATTAAAAATCTTTTTCATGCACCTATTTTTTGAAGAAGTGTGTCTTTTCAAAAAATCTTTTGTTTGCACATGCAAGTGAATTCGGAGACCTTTGTCGTTAAGCAAAAATTAAAATGAATAATTGACAAAGATAACTCCACCAAGCACTACTCACCCTCCTGATAAGGCTTCATGAGCATTGTGAGGTTGAGCACCTTGGAGAGAATTGTAAAGTGCCTTGTTGCAAACATTTCTTTTTTTACACTACTTCTTCTTGTACACTGGATCACAAATAACTAAAATTCAAAATAATAATTGTGATTCCCCAAGCACTACTTTGCACCCTGATAAGTCTTAATAAGCATTGTGTGTGCAGAGCACCTTGGTAGTTATACTATTTTTCTATGTGCATTGAATAATTTATATAGCTTTGTGGGTAGAAGTAACTCTAAGAAATGCCTTTTCAATAATATGGTGTTTATTCCATTATACATGTCATGTGTTTTGATCAACTCATATGTATACTTTTATCAAACACACTATTTTGTACACATCATTATCACTTGTAAGCCTTCTACTCATGAGAATTGGAGTCTATTGCATATCTACATGTATTCTCTAATTTCTTAAGTAAATGCACTAGATAGCTTTGCATGATCAATACCATGTATAAGTGTACTTGATTTCTCAATTTACGACATTGTATTCTTCTATCTTGACTTGATATGTTGTATCATGCTTAAATATTTTTTTCCGCTACGCCTTGTGTACTCTTTATTTCTTACCTTCCAAAATAAGTGTATGGTTTTGTTGCAACAACATCTTTGTTTGTACTTCAATTGCTTCAACATCTATTTTTTTATCTAAAACTCTTAATCATCTACTATGCTTCACCATTCTTATATAAATGTTCGCCTCAAAAATATATTTCTTCATGCTTTCCACATCTTTACTACTTGTACGCTCGATCATGAATACATTTTTTTCCCAACAAGTGGTTTCCGTATGACAATTTCTTCACACTCCTTTCTTACACTCCGATATATTATATGTTTTCCAAAGCGTTTAACTCTTTATCATGTTCATTCCCTCTCTACACATTTATTGCACACATTAACGTTTGACTTTCTCTCCACCCTCTTTTGATAATACCAAAAGGGTGAGAATAAATTTGAAAGAAATTCACATATATGGGGAGTAGATTCAAAGGAAGTTTTGTTGTAGGGGGAGCATTCATTTAGGGGGAGCATTTGCACATGTCTTAAATTTCATGCTTATCCTTTTTAATAAACACAGTTCCTATCTTTTGAACTATTTCTTTCTAAAGGGATTTGTTATTATCAAAAGGGGGAGTTTGTTGGAACATGCTTTCTACATCTCTTGGTTTGACAATAACAAATCCTATTGTATTTGATCTTGCTTGTGTTTATTGTGTGCAGGTACTATAGTTATATAATCCTATGAACAAGATGCTAATTGATGATGATTATCTGAAAAAAGAACTACCGCTCGCGTTAGCGTTAACAACCGCTGAGATGGAAACCGCTGAGAAGAAAACCGCTGAGAACGGAACCTGCATTCGACAAAATGAAAGCTGCGTTCAACGAAATGAAACCGCTGAGATGGAAACCGCTTAGAAGGAAACCGCGGAGAACGGAATCTGCGTTCGACGAAATGGAAACTGCGTTCGATGAACTGGCATTCGACGAAATTGCGTTCGACAAACTACATGCACTACCGCGGCATACGACAAACTGCATGCTTTACCGCAACGTTCGACGAAATGCATGCTCTACTGCGGCGTGTTAGAACTACTGCTGGCGCTAGTGTTCATTCGACAAAATGAAAGCAGCGCTCGACGAAGTGTGAGGCCAACTCGATGAAGATGTTGTCCGATGAAAAGAGTTGTGCTCTACCGCAGAGCGTTAGCACTATCGCTGGCGCTAGAGTAAATGGAAACATTTGATGAGAAGGAAATAGTGGAGAAAAGGAATTTTGACGGGATGATGTTTTGGCAAGCACTATCGCGGCGCGTTAATGACTAATGCCCAGCGGTAGCTTTTGGAATCCTCCCGTCTTCTTGTGATTGAGGAGCAATTATGGAAAGTGATATTGGCTGAAGGAAGGTTATCTCGCTATCGCAGAGTGTTAGCGTTACCGCGGCGCGCTAATCAGAGCTCAAGATTTGGCGGTCAAAAGTTGCCTAAGTTACCACGTTCCACGTGCTTGATCATTGCCTAATGTGGCTACCGCTGGGTGGTAGTTCTACCGCAGGCGGTAGTGGCTGACTCTATTTAAAGACGCGCGCCTCCTCCATTGTTGCTTGCTATTTCTGAAGGAATTGAAGTCTTTGTTGGATCTTGTGGCGACCTTAGGGGGGGGGGGGTGAATAAGGGTCTTTATAAATTATAATTTTTACTTAAGAAATTTTCACCAACTTTTACTTTTCTTAAAAATAATTAATCGAAATTTTCCAAACACAAATTTTATATTAATAAATACTCAATTAATTTTCAATAAAGTAACATTCATAATTTTATTAAATATGACAAAGACATACATGAACATAACGATCTTAATAAAGCTTAAGATCAAGACAATAATGGTAAAATAAAACTTTTACAATTTTACCGGTCCTTCTACTAAGGACCGGAAGGCTATGACTTATCTTTCCCTAGACCAAGCCCAAGCCTATCCTCTAGATCTTCCCAAGATCTAGACGTAGCACACAATGCCACATTTTCCCACCAAGCCACGCAAGGACTTGGACGCTCCGCACAAGGAAGCGATTTTCCCCTAAGCCACGCAAGGACTTAGATGCTCCGCACAAGGAAGCGATTTTCCCTACCAATACAAAGTAAAATGTATATAAATGAAAATACAAGATAAAATAAGAACTCCCTAGAAATTCAGATCTCTGAAAGGATGGTTGAAGCCTCGAGATGATCGTTGATGTAGAAGCGCGTCCGATCTCGTCTTCAATTTCAAACCTTCTCAGCACAAATGGGAGTTCTTGAGGTTCTGGAGCTCTCTGGTTCGTATGCACTCAGGAAGGAACTTAGAATCTTCAAAGCTTAAAATCCACGAAGTTCTGAGCCCTTTTAATAAAAGAGAGCTGTCGGATTTCCGTTAGCTAGGTATCGCCAAAATCCGATATCTCCAGAGGCTGCCACGCGTCCCACTAATTCGAAGTTTTTGCGCGAAGTGGAGGCTGTGGTTGAGACGTGGGCTGTCGGATATCCGATAACTCTATCAGATATTCGTTAGCTTGCGTAACTGCTTCACGTCGTAGAGTTACGGGAAGATCGTGTACTGTTGGAAATCCGTTAGCTAGCTGCCGGAAATCCGTTAGCTAGTTGTCGGAAATCCGTTAGCTAGTTGTCGGAAATCCATTAGCTAGTTGTCGGAAATCCGTTAGCTAGCTATCGGAAATCCGATAGCTCTAAACCGTTGAGTAGAGATCGGAGAATGGAAGAAATTGTGCGGTGTCGGAAATCCGGCACTGCTGTCGGAAATCCGATAGCTCCTCTTCATTTTTGCCATCCGAAAATTCTGCAGACTGTAGATTGAGTCGTTCTCATCTCCGAAATGGGGTGGCACGTTCCGTAACTCTTCCTGGGTTGAAAGTTATTGCCGTTTGAAGTTTAACATACAAAACTCGTCATTTTGTTTGGACGTGTTTCTTTATTTAACATGTATCACATGTACACTATAAACACAGAAAAGAGTAGATCAAATACATCATGGTATTTGTTATTCTCAAACCAAGAGATGCGGAAAGCTAGCTCCAACAATCTCCCCCTTTTGATAATAACAAATACCCAAATGAGAAATTAGTGAGTTTATAGATAAGTGCGATAAAAGATATGCATGAATAAAAGGTTTACTGCGTGATATATTTTACTCCCCCTAAATATCTATGTCACTAGATTTCTCATTTTATTCTCCCCCTTTTGTTATTACCAAAAGTGGGTTGTCATAATCGAGCAATATCACTCCCTGTACATAGACGCTTTCCATGAAAACTTTTTAATATACTCCCCCTAAATTGTATTCTCCCCCTAAATGTATGCTCCCCCTAAATGTTATAATTAATTGCAATGGTGCATTCTAAAAAATTGAGATTAGTAAGAGATTTCTTGAATTTATATTTCTCCCCTTTTTGATATTATCAAAAGTTATTTTGAAATAATGAATGAATAATTATGAAGAAATAATAAATATGGGAGTATATAAGAGTAATAGATTTTATGTCGAGAAGAAAAATAGGATGCAATCAAAAGCTTGTTAAATACTACTTGTTGAGAAAAATATAAGCATGATGTAACATAAAGTAGTAAGCAACATAGCTAACATGATAAAGTAAGCATTCTATTTTAAGATACCACTTGCTTAAAGGAAAACACGGTGTTAAAAATAATAAGCACTCTTAAACATAAACATCATTTTAGAAGATAAAACCATATAAAGGATAATGAGTTTTAAATTTGAAAAGTTGATGTTTGAGTTACAGATTGAAGAGATGTTATTCCATTAAGATAAAAAAATTGCAAGCATGATTTCATAATATCAAGAAAAGATACACAAACTACAATATAATAAAATTTGCATTTCAAGTAAACATAAACATTGTAGCGGTCATGCTTTGTTATCTAGTGCATTTACTTAAGTTTGTAGAGATTTGAGTAGATGAGCATTAGGATCCAATTCTCATGAGTAGAAGTTTTATGAAAGATAATGATGTGTACAAAGTAGTGTTTTGATAAAGTATATAAGTGAATCAATCAAAAACACATGACATATATAATGAAATAACACAACATTAAAATACACAAATAATATTACTTCCACACTATTTCAATGCACATGAATAAATAGTATAACTACCAAGGCGATCTGCACACATAATGCTTATTAAGACTTATCAGGGTGCAAAGTAGTGCTTGGGGGATCACTTTTATACTTTTTAGCTTTATTTTCAAAAAACAATTTTGTGATCTGGTGTACTAAAGAGAAGTGGTGTATAAATTGTTTGCTACAAGACACTTTACAATTCTTAGCCAAGGTGCTCAACCTCACAATGCTCATTAAGACTTATCAGGACGGTGAGTAGTGCTTGGTGGAGTTTTCCTTGTCATTTATTATTTGCTTCTTAGTTTAGTGACTAAGGACTCCGAATTCACTTGTTTTGCAAACATATCATTTTAAACCACATTTCTCTAAGGAATAAGTGCATGAAAGACAAAGTATTATAATAACCAATTCAATGTTGTGTAGGTAATCTATTTAGGCATTTTAATTATTTATGTTATTACACTGTACAATCATGTAAGAATAAGATTGTAAACACATGTAGGTTATCAAAAATAAGTGAGTGAATGAATCATTATCAAACATAATACATTACTCATACTTAGAGGCATGCTAAACATTTCAACACATGTTTATCTACAATCAATTTCATTGCACATAACAAGATAATTTTCAAGGCATGTCAAATACAAAACAATGTTTTTAAGAAACTTGAAAGTTAAATTAAACATTGTATTTAATCTTTAATTGATATAATTAATCATCCATCCTTGACAATGACAATGAATAACAATCAGTTTTTTTTATAAATTTTTGAATTTTTTTTTATATATGCACAAAACAATAAACACACATAAAGAAAAACATATTTTTGTTATTTAAAATTATTTTGTAATTTTGTATTTTTTTTTTAATATATATTCTCTAGAAATCATAGAAGTCTTTAATAGCCCTTTCAGTAAATGATATTCTATGCCAGAGAAATAAACAAAAATAATGTATGAGAAAATACATATATATATTTTTTTAAAAGAAATAAAATTTTGTTTTAAAAGGAATAAAAAGATAGAAAACTTTTTACAAACACACAAAATATTAAAATAATACCATAAATAATTCAAAAAAAAAAAAATTGGAGCAAAGGAGCTAACGCCAGGCATTAACTTCTTAACGCCAAAACAGAACTGCATTTCTTGATGTTTTGAAAAATATTTTTCTCAATTCATTTGTATTATAAAGAGACCTTCCTTCAGTTGAAATTTCAGAGTATATTGATTAGATTTGAAGGCTCTTTTAGCATGTATTTGGTGATTTTTCAAATACTTGTGTTTGGTAAAATCATTAAAGCTCGAAATATTAAAATATGCAAATACATGATGCAATGTTAGAATAAAAAAAATATGCATGATTTATGCATAAAGAGTGAGATAATTTTCATGCAATGAATATAATATAAGTATATCTAAGATCAAGATACCTTAACTACATGACTACACTCTAGCCCCTTACTAAGTGACGGATGGGCATGAGGAGCTGCACACATACCGTAGGTTAGGGTGTTAATCCCATATGCATACAAAAGACAACGCTCAACCTAGCACTCTTTCCCCCCAGTGCTTCTCAAGGTCCCACTGGAACCCTCCCCGGTTAAGGACAAGACATGACTTAGAGGTTAGGTCTCTAATGCACACAATCCTACGCCCTCGCTATTGTGAGACACATGTCATAGGTTTATTGATTATGGACATACTAAGCGTGTAAGACTTAAATATATTAACTGTGTTATAATTTCATGATTAGTTTTGGATTTACAATTTTATCGAAGATTGTTGATTTTAAATCCATTTAGAAAAGTTTTATTCATGCAAATAACTACAAAGGAAAATAAGATTTTCATATTTTAATGATATAATTTACTTTAGCATTGCAAGATATAACTAGCATGAGCATTGATTTCTATCTATGGTACGTGATAATGCTAGTGTGATGAATTAGGACAACATGGTGCAAAACTAAGTAAAGATGGACAAATATAAGATTGAGTTGCATGTATTCAAACATAGAGTTTTGAATTTTCATAGACCTAGAAAGAAGTGACAATTCTATTTGATTTCATCTTGTTGATATCAAGTTGATTCATAGGTCTAAAGATAATGAGATTCATGCAAACAATAAAGATGCACATCACACACACAAAACAAGATATGAAACTATAATACCAATTGCAATTATATATTTCAAAATTCCTAAGGTTGATAGAATTAGTTGATTTAAGATAGGTCTTGATGGATCATGAATTATGATATATGATTATAGTGAATTTTAGCATAGGATATTAATAGATCATGGTGGTGATTGTGAAATCATATTCATCATTTTTGTAAATTTTCTTTTTGATTTTAATTTTTAGAAATTAGACAAAACAAAAACAAGGTATTTGACAACAATGATAGTAAAAATAATTTTTCAGAGAAAATCAGAATTTTTAAGAAAAAATGCTACCGCCAGCGTTAGTGATAACGCCTGGCGTTAGCAACAGAGTTACTATATTTGATTTAAAACACATTGTTTTTTATATTATTTGATTCTGATTTTTCTCGATTATGATTTTCAATATATGCGCTATTATATGCAGCAACGAAAAATAGACAAATATGCAATTAGTTGCGCATTTAATATTTAAGCTTAAGACCCCTAAAAATCCATTGAAATCCAATTTTGAAAGTAATTTCATTAGTCTTGATAATATCATTTAGAAAATTTAGCATTCAATTTATAATGATAATATAAGACATTTATAGGCAAAGGATTTAAAAAGGATAAAACAAAAAGAAAAGATAGATCACTTAAAAATTATGACTTTATGTTCAATTTAATTCAATTTTGATTTGATAAACATTAGGCTTAAAATGTAAAAGTCATATTTCATAATATATCTAAGTGACCTTAGCGTTTTGGCTTAAAAATAAGAAAACAAACAAAAGAAAAAGCAATTAAGCATATCATGAAGTATAGTATTGATATTTCATTTTTAATTAATTTCTACTTCATTCAATATAATGATTCCTAGTGAATGAGAGACTTAGGTATCCAAAGGGGACCAAGTGTGATGGTTCCTTTGGGTACCCAAATACATCGTGTAGGATTTTGGAGAGATAGTGATGAATGGGCCCTTTTGAGTGGAGTTTGTGTTTCTTCTTTAGCTTTGGGTCTCCATTCAAACCTTGGAAAAATGTTATTTTTTTTTTCAAATTTCAATAATCATTTACTTGAATATTTGGATCAAAATGATTTTTGAATTTATAATTTGGAGGAAATTTGTTTGCATTTAATTTTAGGTTGGGAGAAACATGATTTTGTACATAATGGTGATTTTGATTTTGATTTACAAATCCTTTATGTTTCTTACTCTCATTATTAAACTTAGTTAAGATGTTCATATTCATATTCAACTTGTTTTTAGATATAGTTTGATATTGTGAATTTGTATTTACCATTTTCTTAAGCAAGTTGATTTTTGATTTTAATTCATCATTCTTAATCTTTAAATTATGTCTAGCTTTATTATAAATGATTGTGCTATTTTTAAGAGTGGAAACAATTGAATCAATATGATCTTGATAGTTATTTCAATATATATCAAATGTTTCATCCATCTCTTTAATTTCAATTTTATATTCTTTACACTTAGCACAATCATTTTTTAGAGAAGAATTTTCTAAACATAATTTTTCATTTTGTTCTTTTATGAAAGTAAGCTCTTTTTCAAGTTCCTTGAATTTTTCTTTAATATTATTACAATCACAACAAGATATAGAGTTTTCAAATGAAGAGCATGCATGAGATACAAACATTTCATTTTTGGATTCTACATTCACATTTGCTTTCAAAGTTTTATTTTCTAAACGCAGTTTTGCATTAGCCATTTTTAGTTTCTTAATCTTACGTTTAGTATTTTATAGCAATTATAGTGTAGAAATAGATGTACAAAAAATAGGAGATTTTGATTTCCTTATAGCGCTCGTGGATGAGGCAAGATTTGAACATAGTGTTCCTATGTCTTCTTCATCTTCCTCTTCCAAAGAAAAGTTTCCATCATCCTTTCCGCTTGATGAGCATTCTATGGATCCATCCTTTGTGTAGCTTTCTTGAATAATTGCATAGGCTTGCATATTCTCCGGTTCTTGTGAATTTTCCATACCTGTAGAAGGATAATCATAAGTTCTTTCAAGAAAACTCCAAATTTCATATGCGGTAGGTAAAACATAAATAAGTTTGAAAATATTTTGGTCTAACGCACAAAATATACTATTCATAGATTTTGCATTTAAAATAATTTTGTTTCTAGTTAGTACGCTTGATGGCTTTTTAATAGTAATATTCCAAACTTTTTCATCTAAGGCCTTAAGAAAATTTTTCATTAATATTTTCCACCCTTTAAAATTTTTGCCCATAAATAAAGGTGGTGATAATACTTTTTCATTTATATTAAAATTTTCCCCACTAGTAGAAGCGAGATCATGATCAAGAGACGCCATTATTCCCGGTTGTTAAGCCGATTTGGAATAACCTGCCTCTGATACCACGTGTTGGATCTTGTGGTGCCCTTAGAGGGGGGGGGGGTGAATAAGGGCCTTTATAAATTATGATTTTTACTTAAGAATTTTTCACCAACTTTCACTTTTCTTAAAAATAATTAATCAAAATTTTCCAAACACAAATTTTATATTAATAAATACTCAATTAATTTTTAATAAAGTAACATTCATAATTTTATTAAATATGACAAAGACATACATGAACATAACGATCTTAATAAAGCTTAGGATCAAGGCAATAATGGTAAAATAAAACTTTTACAATTTTATCGGTCCTTCTACTAAGGACAGGAAGGCTATGACTTATCTTTCCCTAGACCAAGCCCAAGCCTATCCTCTAGATCTTCCCAAGATCTAGACGTAGCACACAAGGCCACGATTTCCCACCAAGCCACGCAAGGACTTGGACGCTCCGCACAAGGAAGCAATTTTCCCCTAAGCCACGCAAGGACTTAGACGCTCCGCACAAGGAAGCGATTTTCCCTACCAATACAAAGTAAAATGTATATAAATGAAAATACAAGATAAAATAAGAACTCCCTAGAAATTCAGATCTCTAAAAGAAAGGTTGAAGCCTCGAGATGATCGTTGATGTAGAAGCGCGTCCGATCTCGTCTTCAATTTCAAACCTCCTCAACACAAATGGGAGTTCTTGAAGTTCTGGAGCTCTCTGGTTCGTATGCACTCAGGAAGGAACTTAGAATCTTCAAAGCTTAAAATCCACGAAGTTCTGAACCCTTTTAATAAAAGAGAGCTGTTGGATTTCCGTTAGCTAGGTATCGCCAAAATCCGATATCTCCAGAGGCTGCCACGTGTCCCACTAATTCGAAGTTTCTGCGCGAAGTCGAGGCTGTGGTTGAGACGTGGGCTGTCGGATATCCGATAGCTCTATCGGATATCCGTTAGCTTGCGTAACTGGTGCACGTCGTAGAGTTACGGGAAGATCGTGCACTGTCAGAAATCCGTTAGCTAGCTATCGGAAATCCGTTAGCTAGCTGTCGGAAATCTGTTAGCTAGCTATCGGAAATCCGATAGCTCTAAACTGTTGAGTAGAGATCGGAGAACGGAAGAAATCGTGCACTATCGGAAATCCGGTACTGCTGTCGGAAATCCGATAGCTCCTCTTCATTTTTGCCGTCCGAAAAGTCTCCAGACTGTAGATTGAGTCGTTCTCATCTCTGAAATGGTGTGGCACGTTCCGTAACTCTTCCTGGGTTGAAAGTTATTGCCGTTTGAAGTTTAACATACAAAACTCGTCATTTTGTCTGGACGTGTTTCTTTATTTAACATGTATCACCTGTACACTATAAACACACAAAAGAGTAGATCAAATACATCATGGTATTTGTTATTCTCAAACCAAGAGATGCGGAAAGCAAGCTCCAACAGTCTTATATTCAGAGCACTCGTGAGAGCCTTCTCCAAGCAGCCCGAAGAACTCCGTCAACGTTCGTGAATGCAAAGAACTTGAAGACCGATCTGATCGCATCTACATCGACATCAAGTTCTTCTTTTGAGGGAGTTTTTAGTTTGTGTCTTGTTTTATTTTCTAATTGTAAGCTTTAAATCTTTTGTTCAGTAGAGGAATTCGCCACACGGCGACTATGGTCTTGCGGGGACTAGGGGAAATTCGCCTCATGTTGACGACTGGGTCTAGGGAGTAGATCTAGGGGGTGCTCAAGGCCTTTCTAGTGATTGATTGGCTAGAGCGGCTTGAGGCCTTATCTGGGGAGAGATAGGCTAAAGCCAACCGGTCCTTGGGAGAAGGGTCGGTATAGAAAACCAAAAGAGTTTTCATTGGTCGCCTCTTTCCAAGCATCATTGGGAAAAGTTTTTGTAATCATAACTGTTTCATTTTAATATTAATGAAAATATGTTTGTTTCTTCATCTCTGATTCGTGCTCACTGATTTTCATTGGCTTAACCTAAAAGTATTTTCTCTGTCGTTAACGCCGAGCGGTAACACTACCGCTGGCGGTAGCAACATAAAATTGTTTTCTCTAAATAATCTTGAAAAGTTTAAATCCCTTATTCACCACCCTCTAAGGGCGCCTACAGATCCAACATCGTCTCTCTCAAGAAATGGCGCCAATGAACTCAAAGATCTCCTGGAAGGCTATGAAATTATAAGGAATGGATTTCAACATGCTCTAACTGAAATAATGGAAGTGATTCAACTACTGGAGGCTCAAGGGTTGGAGTATTTGCTGTTTGAACCTTCTGTGATTCTCAGAACTGAACTTCTAGAATTTTACAGCAATGTTCAGTTATCTCCCTCCAAGTCTACTTTGAAGTCTAAAATAGGAGGAAAAAGGATAAAGATATCCCCAAAGAAATTGGAAAAAGCTATGCACTTACCTTCATCCAGCCATGATGAAGAAGTTGATATTCTGAAAAGGACAAAGCGAATACACTAAAGTGGTGTGAATATAGTGAGGCTAAAATAGGCTCACCAAAGAGGAAAAATTTCAACCAAAGAGGAAAATATTAGGTGATATAGTTGAAAAAGCTATCCTCTGCAAGCCAGGATCCCATGACATTATATCCAAGTATATGCTTGAATTGATAACAATGATAATACTGAAGAAAAAGACATCTTGGGCTGATGTAATATTTTAAAGAATTAAAGAATGTCTCCAAGCCCCCAGTTTGGGAAGAATACTTTCACTTTACCTCTTCAATTCATACCCTAATCTGTTTGATACCTCAAAAGGTTCAAACATCCATTATCTAAAGAGGATGGACATCAAAATCTTAGATAGATTCACAAGAGTGCTCCCCATGAGCCAACCTTCTATGGCAAAAGATAAGAAGAAAAGCTTAATCAAAGGAACCAGAAAGGCTAGGTTTGTATGTTCTAAATCAAATTCTGAAACACCAGCAGAAGATGTTGCCGCTAATCTAGGATCAGACAACATTCATAATAAAGGAGAGAATGATGGAGAAGGCGAAGTTGATGCTCAAGACAAAGGGGATCATGTTGGAGACAATAATGATGCTCCCAATCCTCTGGACCTCACAACTATTGAAGATGCACAAAATGTGCATGCTGCATCAGAAGGAAAAGATAAGGAGCATGTGGACTCTCCTACTGACTTACAAAGTAAGATTGATCTCATCATCTCTAATCATGAAAGAAGAATTAGTCTGATTCCTGATGAACCAACAGATTTCTGGGGGGGATAATCAAGAGGATATTAATGCTCCATCTGAGGGGGAGCAAGAGTTATCAATTGGAGATGAAGGTCAGGAGCCTTATGATGATGCTGATGATGATACTGATAATGCTGTAGCTGATGGGCTATATACTGATAAATAAATTGAAAAGAACAGTGATCAATTTGAGGGGGAGCATACAAGGATTTCTGCTTAGGATGACATAATTCCATCCACCCCAGCAGCTGAGACATCCACTCTAGATGAGTGTGATGGTCTATAAAATCAAGTAAAAAGACTACCTGCTGTTTTGCCAACAATCCTCACACAACACATCATTGAACAACAACCATCAACCTCTACACATTCAAATGAACTTCTTCTAAGTTCAATCAAGACAATGCTTGATGATCATATATAATCAATGAAGGTGTATATAGATAAATCTATTTCAACTGTGAAGGATGAGGTGATGGCTGAGATCAAGTTCATAAAGGAAGACACAACCTAACTAAACAGCCAGATGACAAAATGGTTTGTTCTGGCAGGAAAATCAAATGTAGCTCAGAACACCATTTTAAGATCCATGGGCGTAAGTCTCCAACTTTCAGAGAAAGACATGAGCTATGTCAAGAATTATGTCAGTAAAACTGATGAGGTGATATGGAAGACCTCAAATCATATTGAAGAATATGTGTGGTCCACAACAACCACTATCATTGGAGAAGCTGAGAAGATGAAAGATGATCTGAAGTCTGACTTAGAAAATGCATTTCAAACTCTATCTGGCTCTTTGACAGTAACTTCTCAAGATATTGGACAAAAGATATTTGAAGAAGCCAGAAAGGGGGAGGAGACCAATGCTGAGCTTGCCCTTAAAGTTCTTCAAGGAACAAGAATTTCTCTAAATCTGCCTCTCCTGGACAATTTCAGACAAGAAGATTTTGATTTTCACACTCAAGTAAAGATTGCAAAGGATGTACAACTTGCAGCCAAAAGAAAAAGAGAAGGAGTTATGCCATCTGAGGATTTCATGGCCAAAAACAGAAATGAACAAGCCAAAGATCCTGAATATGGTAACACAAAAAAAGGAGAGGATTTATTATTTTTCTAAACACAGCCCCCCGATTAAAAACTCTCGGTCTAGGACCCCCGTAAGCCGCAACCCGCTCCTCTAGTTTTCCCGATCCCGCAAGCCATTCCCGTCTCCCGTTCGGTGCTCCTCCTGTGTGCACCTCCCACTCTTGATTTCTGCCTCTACTTCTGCCTCCCTGCTCACCGGCGCCTCCTCCTCCTTCCATGGACGACGTCGCCTCCTCCTCCTCTTCCTCCTCTGGCTGGTGGCCTCTCTTCCATGGTCGACTGCTTCCTTCTTCCCCCAAGGAACCGTCCTCAGCTCCTTTCTTCTTCTAGCGGCAAGGGCCGACGGAAGCTCCTTTTCCTCCAAGGAGGTCGACAGTCGCCTCCCCTTCCCTCGGTAACCCTCTTCCTCTTCATTTGGGTCGGTGTTTGTGAGAGGGACAACTAGGGTTTCCTCCCCTCCCCTCCTTGAGCCCAGTTTTGACTTTATTTTGGTAAGATTCCTCCTCCGCCGCCCATATTCGGATTTTTGATACTCCCTAATGGATTATTCATTCCCGTTTGCGTACAACTTATGATTTATGAGTTCTTCCCCCCTCGTTTTTGTCTAATCGCATTGTGTTTTTGATCTTCAGCACTGCTCCTCGACCAAATTGATGGGATCGTGCAAAAGCCCTCTCCGAACTAGGGTTTCTCCTAGCCCAAGGGCCGCCAAGCTTCCATCTCCGTATAGAATCTCTTCTCCACTCACTCTTGAGGGTGGTACTTCGCTATCCCTCTTGTGATTTAGGTTTTAAAAATAATTCCCTGTGCTAGCATAGATTTCTGATATATCAAGTATCTCTTTCATTATTCTTATTCAGGTTCGAATATAGGATTTCTGATTTTTGCTTGCGCTATTTGGCCGCCTCCGTCAACTTCAGCTTATTTAAGGCAAGTAGAGATCATCCTCTCTTGCAAATATTGAACTTAATTGCCATGTATGTTCTAATGTTTTTTATGAATTCACCCTTGAATGCTTATTTCGTCAAATAAATTTAGACCTCGAATCCCTAAATAGATTTATTATTAGTGTACAACCCTGTATTCACCGAGTGGGCCCCCGGACCTGAAAGGAGGGACCAAGGGACAAGATTCAAGCCCCGCGGACCATTCGCCCAAGTCAAGGGAAGGGGGGACCACAGGGCGAATGAGGTCCCTCCCTCAGAGCACCCGCGTGGAGGTAAGGGATGTTGGCGAATGAAGAGTAGCAATAGGCGAGAAGACTTGCGAGTGGCACCTTCGCGGACCACCCGCCCAGAGCTCAGGAGCGTCCGACGTGTGCGGGGAAGCGCCCGACGAGCGTGAGCAGGTTGTGCATCTCGCGTGCGGGCACTCGCCCGGCCGAACGGGGCGAGAGAGGAGTCTGGCGAGTGGTGCTCTCACAGACCACTCGCCCCCAACGACTTTTAGGAGGAAATGACCTAGATACCCCTAGTGGGCTGCCAATAGCCCTTCAGAACAACAGAGTTAGGCTATTAGCAGACCAATTTGGGGGTGCGGTTAATAAATCCAAAAGGCGGGTTCATGCTATTTGTAGACCAATCTAGAGAATCTATTAATAGACCCTTAAGGGCACCTTGGAGGAGGACGGATTTTGTGAGAACCCTCTCCTCCAGGCAGGTTTTGGTTGGCTGCTAGTGCCCTCCAAGGTGCCCGGCTGAGCTTTGGTTTGGGAGGGGAAGCTCTCTAAGAACATCCGGGTGTGTGGCGGGACCTCCTCGCTACGGCCTTGGGTCTGTTCTAGTTTTCTCATCCACCGTCAGGAGAGTTTGGTGAGAGATAAGTAAGCGTCGGCTACACCCCCCAGTGGGTCCGAACTCAAGGAGACCGGTTGCCGGTTTCAACATTTTTGGTGCGGTGAGCGTGGACTGTAGCCGGTGAAGGAAAATCTCAAACTGGACTTGATGACAGGAGATGGGGGAAATGGTTCCGACTCAGGCCACTCGCAGCCACCAGCGACAACGGAGTGGCTGGAGATGTTCGAGAAGTTCAAACGAGAAGTCCTGTAGACGGTTCTCGCCGGGAGGAGCGAGTGCGAGACCCTAGTAGTTCCCGTGGTCCCGCCCCCGCAGATTGGTGAGAATGCCCCAGGGCAGCGACACAGGAAGGAGGTTCCAGCGGAGCCGAGTGCGCGAGATCTCCCCGGGCGGCAGCTGTTCAACTGCCCGGCGAGTGCGGAGGTGTGCGAGTTGGCCCCGCGCGAGGGGACCACTCGCCGAGCAAGAGAAGGGATCCCCTTCTGCGAGTTAATCCTATCGGCCCCAGTGCCAGAGGGGTTCCGAGGGCCGGAGATGTCCTATTATACCAGCAAGGATGACCCAGTCGTGCATCTACAATGGTTTGAGGACATGGTCTCAATTCTTCCCATGTCGGACGCCTTTCAGTGCCGACTCTTTGCAACCACTCTAAAGGAGAAAGCCAGGGACTGGTTCCACCAGCTCCCCGTGGATTCCATCTATGCCTTCGACGATCTGCGTCGGAGCTTCCGACTGCGCTTCTCGACGTCAAAGAAGAGAAAGAAAGACGCGGAGGCCCTCTTCAAGATCAGGCAAGGGCAAGGAGAATCACTGGCCCATTACATGGACAAGTTCCAGGAGGAGGTCCACCTCGTGCAGGAGGTGCCGGGGTTCACCCTCCAGATGGCATTCATCGTAGGGTTGCGAGATGGGTTCTTCAAAATGGACCTGAAGAGAAGGCCTCCTCTCTCTTTTGAGGAGTTGATGGAGCGTGCGGCAGAGGAGATAGAAGGGGAGGCAGCCAATCCGAGTTTTACAGAAGGTTGGCGAAGATGAGCGAGCCCGAGACAAGGCAGCATGAAGGAAGAAGAAGGGAGGAACCCAGGGGCCATGGGTTCGAAAGGCAGCAGCGGGATTGGAGACGTCAGGAACCTAATAACCGGCTGACCTTGAGGGGTCAGGAAGGACCGGCGAGAGGTCAAGAAGGGGGATACCGAGGAAGGGAGCAGGAGGGGGTCAACCAAGAGTGGAGGCAAGGCCCTAGGCCCCCTCACCCTCCCCGGGAGCAAGCTATGGCGGTAGGCCGAGGAAGAGGAGGAAGAAGAGGAAGAGGTGGAAGAGGGGGCAGGGTGGCATTGCCTTACTGTGACTTCCATCAGGAGGAAGGTCATGCGACGGCCACCTGCCCGGAATTCTTGGAGATGAGAGGGAGAGGTCAGCCACGGCGGCAGCAGGCCAGGGTCGAGGAAGTGCTCCCAGAGGCGGAAGAGGACAGGTGCGAAGACAGGGCAGAAGTAGGAGCCAGGGGAGGGATCGGGGTGATCCACAGAGCGGTCGGAATCGAGGCAACTCGCAAGAGGATCTTCCAGGAGATGTACAGGAGAGACGTCGCATCGGCTTCCCAGAACCCCCCACCCTCGGAGAAGCTCACCTTCTTGTCAGAAGACATGCCCGACTACGAGGACCCGTTCTGTGACGCCTTGGTGATCCAGACGGCAATAGAAAACTTCACGGTCTCCTGGATCTTGGTGGACAACGGGAGCTCCGTGAACGTTATCTTCAAGAAGGCTTTCGACGCATTGGAGGTGGAAAAGAAAAGGGTGCAGGCCTCCGATGGGCCGCTGTTCGGCTTTTCGGGGGAGAGGAAAGAGGTTGAGGGAGGAGTTGGCCTCCAGGTATCGTTGGGAGGGGTCCTGAGGAATTGTCGATTCGTCATTGTGGATGCCCCGAGCAGCTACAATGCAATATTTGGACGTCCACTCATTAGCACCTTCCGATGCGTTCCCTCATCTTATCACCAGTGCTTGAAATTCCACGACGGCGGGGTCCAGGTCCGAATCTGGGGGGATGCAAAGGTGGCAAGGCAGTGTTATGTTACTGCCGTCAACACCATCTACTGGATGGAGGAAGCTGAGAAGATGGATGAGGAGATGAAGGGACAGGAGGGGCCGGAAGAAGAGAGGATGGAGGGGAGAGTTGAGGAAGAAAGCAGGATCCGAGGAGAAGGGATGGAGATGGCTCAGGAGGAGCGAATTGAGCCCATGGAGGAGGAAGCTAGAGCGGGAGAGGAGACCCCAGTTGAAGGGAGAAGTGCCGGGGGCGAGTGGGAAGGGCCGACCCAGCTTGAGGCGGCGGAAGAAGTGGTCGAGATGGAGGTCACCACCCAAGGAGGAAGGGTGGAGAAGGTGCGGATCAGCGGGGGCCTCGGCCCAGAAGACCGAAGAAGGATGATGAAGTGCATCCAAGGAAGCGTGGACATCTTCGCATGGAGCGCAGCTGACATGCCAGACATCGATGCAGACGTGGCTTACCACCGGCTCAACCTCGAGCCGGGAGCCCATCCCATCCGACAGAAGAGAAGGACCATAACCGACAAGCTCGAAGAACCAATCCACGAGGAGGTGACAAAACTCCTCGAAGCAGGTTTTGTAATGGACATCCAGTACCCAGGCTGGGTCTCCAATGTCGTCATGGTAAAGAAGGGCGATGGCTGCTGGCGTATGTGTATTGACTTTTCTTTGTTAAACAAAGCCTGCCCTAAGGATTGTTATCCCCTGCCTCGGATCGACGCGCTGGTTCACTCAGCCGTCGGTTTTTCTGTGACGAGTTTTTTGGATGCTTTTTTAGGTTATCACCAAATCAGGATGCACCCCCCAGACGTTAAAGATGTCTCGTTCATCACCCGTGAGGGATGCTACTGTTACAAAATGATGCCCTTCGGGCTGAAGAATGCCGGAGCAACCTACCAAAGGATGATGGACCGGGTCTTTCGGGAGCAAAGAGGAAGAAACTTGGAAGTTTACGTAGATGACCTCATGGTAAAAAGCAAAAGCGTAAGTTCCCACCTACAGGACCTGGAGGAGACGTTCGCTACTTTGCGCAAGTACAAGATGCGGCTAAACCCCATGAAGTGCGTATTCGGGGCCAGCAAGGGAAAGTTCCTGGGTCATCTACTCACCCCCTCGGGGGTAGAATCTAACCCGGACAGGGTAAAGGCCGCCTCATACAGTGGTGAAGGGTGAAGAGCCGGGAATGAGGAGGAGCTAAGGCTCTCCTTGGACCTGGTCGAAGAGGTCTGAGACCTCGCCACCATTCGACAAGAAGAAATTAAGCGGCGTTTGGCCAAATACTTCGACAAGTACGTCCGGATCAAGCAGTTCAAAAAGGGTGACCTCGTGTTAAAAAAGGTCGACGCGGCTGGGAGGTCAGCCGCGGTAGGAAATCTTAATCCCAACTGGGAAGGTCCTTATATTGTAGAAGAAACTTTAAAATTAGGGGGGTATCGCCTCCGGAATGTGGAGGGTGAGCCCATTAGTCATACGTGGAGCGGCGATGATTTAAAGCGTTTCTATCCCTAGGTTCATGTAACAGTAATGATGCCTTGCTTTAAGCTTGATTCTTCTTATACATGTGCATGGTGTAATGGTTTGCTTGATGATTCCATGTTTCAGAGGTTGGCCACGAGCAGACCCGCTAACCAGGATCTCATCTAGCTGGCAGGGCCGAAGGCTCACTCGGTGGCAGGTTCCAAAAGCAGTTGGCCCCGAGCAAACCCGCTGACCAGGCTCTCATCTAGCTGGCAGGGCCGAAGGCTCACTCGGTGGCAGCTTCCAAAAGCAGTTGGACCCGAGCAGACCCGCTCTCCATGCTCTCATCTAGTTGGCAGGGCCGAAGGCTCACTTGATGGCAGGTTCCAAAAGCAGTTGGCCCCGAGCTGACCCGCTGACTAGGCTCTCACCTAGCTGGCAGGGCCGAAGGCTCACTCGGTCGCAGGTTCCAAAAGCAGTTGGCCCCGAGCAGACCCGCTGACCAGGCTCTCATCTAGCTGGCAGGGCCGAAGGATCACTCGGTGGCAGGGTCCAAAAGCAGTTGGCCTCGAGCAGACCCGCTGAACAGGCTCTCATCCAGCTGGCAGTGCCGAAGGCTCACTCCGTGGTAGGTTCCAAAAGCAGTTGGCCCCGAGCAGACCCGCTGACCAGGATCTCACCTAGCTGGCAGGGATGAAGGCTCACTTGGTGGCAGGTTCCAAAAGCAGTTGGCCCCGAGAAGACCCTCTGATCAAGCTCTCACCTAGCTGGCAGGGCCGAAGGCTCACTCGGTGGCAGGTTCCAAAAGCAGTTGGCCCCGAGCAGACCCGCTGACCAGGCTCTCATCTAGCTGGTAGGGCCGAAGGCCCACTCGGTGGCAGGTTCCAAAAGCAGTTGGCCCCGAGCAGACCCGCTGACCAGACTCTCATCTAGCTGGCAGGGCCCAAGGATCACTCGGTGGCAGGTTCCAAAAGCAGTTGGCCCCGAGCAGACCCGCTGACAAGGCACTCACCTAGCTGGCAGGGCCGAAGGCTCACTCGGTGGCAGGTTCCAAAAGCAGTTGGCCCCGAGCAGACTCGCTGACCAGGCTCTCATCAAGCTGGCAGGGCCGAAGGCTCACTCGGTGGCAGGTTCCAAAAGCAGTTGGCCCCGAGCAGACCCGCTGACCAGGCTCTCATCCAGCTGGCAGGGCCGAAGGCTCACTCGTTGGCAGGTTCCAAAAGCAATTGGCCCCGAGCAGACCCGCTGACCAGGCTCTCACCTAGCTGGCAGGGCCGAAGGCTCACTCGGTGGCAGGTTCCAAAAGCAGTTGGCCCTGAGCTGACCCGCTGACCAGGCTCTCACCTAGCTGGCAGGGCCGAAGGCTCACTCGGTGGCAGGTTCCAGAAGCAGTTGGCCCCGAGAAGACCCGCTGACAAGGCTCTCATCTAGCTGGCAGGGCCGAAGGCTCAATCGGTGGAAGGTTCCAAAAGCAGTTGGCCCCGAGCAGACCCGCTGACCAGGCTCTCATCTAACTGGCAGGGCCGAAGGCTCACTTGGTGGCAGGTTCCAAAAGCAGTTGGCCCCGAGCAGACCCGCTGACCAGGCTCTCACCTAGCTGGCAGGGCCGAAGGCTCACTCGGTGGCAGTTTCCAAAAGCAGTTGGCCCCGAGCAGACCCGCTGACCAGGCTCTCATCTAGCTGACAGGGCCGAAGGCTCACTCGGTGGCATGTTCCAAAAGCAGTTGGCCCCGAGCAGACCCGCTGACCAGGCTCTCATCTAGCTGGCAGGGCCGAAGGCTCACTCGGTGGCAGGTTCCAAAAGCAGATGGCCCCGAGCAGACCCGCTGACCAGGCTCTCATCCAGCTGGCAGGGCCGAAGGCTCACTCGGTGGCAGGTTCCAAAAGCAGTTGGCCCCGAGCAGACCCGCTGACCAGGCTCTCACCTAGCTGGCAGGGCCGAAGGCTCACTCGGTGGCAGGTTCCAAAAGCAGTTGGCCCCAAGCAGACGCGCTGACCAGGCTCTCACCTAGCTGGCAGGGCCGAAGGCTCACTTGGTGGCAGGTTCTAAAAGCAGTTGGCCCCGAGCAGACCCGCTGACCAGGCTCTCATCTAGCTGGCAGGGCCGAAGGCTCACTCGGTGGCAGGTTCCAAAAGCAGTTGGCCCCGAGCAAACCCGCTGACCAGGCTCTCATCTAGCTGGCAGGGCCAAAGGCTCATTCGGTGGCAGGTTCCAAAAGCAGTTGGCCCTGAGCAGACCCGCTGACCAGGCTCTCATCTAGCTGACAGGGCCGAAGGCTCACACGGTGGCAGGTTCCAAAAGTAGTTGTCCCCGAGCAGACCCGCTGACCAGGCTCTCATCTAGCTGGCAGGGTCGAAGGCTCACTCGGTGGCAGGTTCCAAAAGCAGTTGGCCCCGAGCAGACCCGCTGACCAGGCTCTAATCCAGCTGGCAGGGCCGAAGGCTCACTCGGTGGCAGGTTCCAAAAGCAGTTGACCCCGAGCAGACCCTCTGACCAGGCTCTCACCTAGCTGGCAGGGCCGAAGGCTCACTCGGTGGCAGGTTCCAAAAGCAGTTGGCCCCAAGCAGACCCGCTGACCAGGCTCTCACCTAGCTGGCAGGGCCGAAGCCTCACTCGGTGGCAGTTCGAAAAGCAATTGGCCCCGAGCAGACCCGCTGACCAGGCTCTCATCTAGCTGGCAGGGCCGAAGGCTCACTGGGTGGCAGGTTCCAAAAGCAATTGGCCCCGAGCAGACCCGCTAACCAGGCTCTCATCCAGCTAGCAGGGACGAAGGATCACTCGGTGGCAGGTTCCAAAAGCAGTTGGCCCCGAGCAGACCCGCTGACCAGGCTCTCACCTAGCTGGCAGGGCCGAAGGCTCACTCGGTGGCAAGTTCCAAAAGCAGTTGGCCCCGAGCAGACCCGCTGACCAAGATCTCATCTAGCTGTCAGGGCCGAAGGCTCACTCGGTGGCAGGTTCCAAAAGCAGTTGGCCCAGAGCAGACCCACTGACCAGGCTCTCATCTAGATGGCAGGGCCGAAGGCTCACTCGGTGGAAGGTTCCAAAAGTAGTTGGCCCCGAGCAGACCCGCTGACGAGGCTCTCATCCAGCTGGCAGGGCCGAAGGCTCACTCGGTGGCAGGTTCCAAAAGCAGTTGACCCCGAGCAGACCCGCTGACCAGGCTCTCACCTAGCTGGCAGGGCCGAAGGCTCACTCGGTGGCAGGTTCCAAAAGCAGTTGGCCCCGAGCAGACCCGCTGACCAGGCTCTCACCAAGCTGGCAGGGCCGAAGGCTCACTCGGTGACAGGTTCCAAAAGCAGTTGGCCCCGAGCAGACCCGCTGACTAGGCTCTCATCTAGCTGGTAGGGCCGAAGGCTCACTCGGTGGCAGGTTCCAAAAGCAGTTGGCCCCGAGCAGACCCGCTGACCAGGCTCTCATCCAGTTCGCAGGGCCGAAGGCTCACTCGGTGGCAGGTTCCAAAAGCTGTTGGCCCCAAGCAGACCCGCTGACCAGCCTCTCATCCAGCTGGCAGGGCCGAAGGCTCACTCGGTGGCAGGTTCCAAAAGCAGTTGGCCCCGAGCAGACCCGCTGACCAGGCTCTCATCCAGCTGGCAGGGACGAAGGCTCACTCGGTGGCAGGTTCCATGTTTCAGAGGTTGGCCCCGAGCAGACCCGCTGACTAGGCTCTCATCTAGCTGGCAGGGCCGAAGGCTCACTCGGTGGCAGGTTCCATGTTTCAGAGGTTGGCCCCGAGCAGACCCGCTGACCAGGCTCGCACCTAGCTGATGAGGTAGGAAGGGAAAGGCTTAAAAATGAGGAATTGAAGTAAGGCAAAATCAAACCCTGGGAGGGCGAATGATACAAACCAAGGGCAGCATTGGGCCGGTGTTTGCTCAGCGAACACGCTTCCGTTCGAGGGGTCGCGGGAGGCTATTCGAACTCGGCAAACACATGAGCGCGGTAACGACCCTGACAAGAGTCAGCGGAAGCACCTGAGTCTCTTAGCGAGAGCGCGAAAAGCTCCTTGGCGAGAGCGCCGAGGCCGGAGTCGCGAAGCGCCGATTCATACGAAAGCCCCCCGATCTAAGCGAATAGACGTCAGTGGAAAAATAGTCTATGCTCCCTTCGGTACTCGGCGAGAGCCCGATGTGGCCACACAACGTTATACCATCCTAGCGAGCCTAGCGGGAAACAAAAGTAAAACGAATGCGCAATGATCAATAAAAACTATCACATAGACAAAATTGTGAAAATGGCCCTGAATATATTCACCGGGTGTGCCAACAAAAGCCCTCGCAAAAAATTATCACAAGAATGATTGTTGTCATCAAAATGGTTAGCAAGCTCTCGTCCTCATTTGCGAGAAGGGCTGCCACTCTCATCTGATCCCAGGGAGATGACCTCGTCATTCGGAGGAAAGTCCTCGCCGTCCGAGAAAGGTACGGGGAGGAAAATGTCTGGCACGACCTGGTGCGCCAACAGCGTCTCGGCCCCCTCCTTCAGGTACCCGCCGTCGAGGAGGGCCCGCAGCATATGCTCCGCGGCAGCCTGGGCACTCTCCTGCATCAGCTCCTTGAACTCAAAGTTTGAATAGGAGTGCCTTTTGCTTCCTTCGCCAAGGGCCTGAGCGGAATCCGCCTGCAGGCGCCGAATGTCCTCCTTCAGCCCCCGATTCTCCTCGTCCAAGATAGCGACAGCCACTCGAACGCGCAACATCTCAGCGCTGGTGGTGTCCTGCGGAGAGAAGAGTGGTCAGAAAGGTGGGAGAGTGCAGTGGTTAGCAAGTCTAAGGAAGAGATCATACCTCCCGGATGGGGCGACTAGCGAGTAGGGTCTCGGCGGCATCCAGCTTCTCCCTCAACACTCGGGCCTCCGCTGAGGCACTCGCCCGATTCTCATCCACCTCGCTGAGGCTTCGCGCGAGGTTGATGCTCCGACGAGAGGACATGTGTGTGAGTTCAAGCGCTCGACGGAGAGCTTGGGCCGTCTCGTGGGCTAGCACCTGAGTGTTCTCAGCGTCGAACACCTCAGCATCGTCACGACCATATAGGGCGTAGGCGAAAGCAAAGGCCTCGCCGCTGGCGACATCGGTCTTGACCCACGACGGATGGAGGGTTGAGAGGGAGACCCGGTTGTTATTTCGGTCCCACATCACAAGAGGAGCTCCCGCTGGGTCCACGAGCTTTTCGCCGTTGGCAAAATTACGATGATCTCTCGGCAGAGGCCCCGAAGAGGTCCCCGTCGGAACACTCACCCCCGGAATCTCGCTCGGAACTTCCTTTCCTTTCGAGGCCGGGGTGGCCTTATCCTTTGACGATGGGGGGCCCTTCCCCTTCTTCGAGGAGGAGGGAAGCGCGGTCGAGTCCGACTTCCGCTTATGACCGCTAGCCTTGGACGAGGCCAGGTCCTCCCGACAGGCTTCGGCGGCAGCTCGCGCGGTGGATAGCGAATGACCCAGAGCCTAACCGGCAGGGCGTGGAGGGTTCAGCGGGATGTCCCGGACGCCTGTAGTCGGAGAAGAACGCTCGGTAAGAAGAGCTAGAAGGAGGGAGAGGAAAGTTGCGTGAAGACTGCCCAAACTTACCTTCGCCCGACGAAATGGGCGGGAGCGAATCCACATTCCTCCGGAGGTGTATAACGTCCATACCTTGCTCCAAGATAAACTGGTGGAGCTTTGACTCATGACCACCCAGCGATGGGGGGCGGAAGGTCGACTCCTCCTCCTGCACCGGCGCAAAGAGGACATTCCCGAAGTTCCCGCTGATGAACACGAACCGGCGAAGCCAGTCGTGGTTCTTATTGGCGAGACCGGCCAACTTCAGAGGATTTTGGCCCGAGAAGAAGGAGGTTCCGTGTTTCGCGCGAAAGGTGAAGAGTTTACGGAAGACGGCGAGACTGAACTCGATCCCCTCTTCCCAAAGATAGCAGGTGAACCCCACCAGCATGGCGATGGACTTTGGGTTGAGCTGGGCGGGGACAACTCCAAAGTACCGGAGGGTCTGGCGGACTTCCTGCCAAATAGGGAGGCGGAACCCCACCTCGAAGTGCTCTAGCGGGATGGCGAGGGTCCCGGGAGAGAAGGAATTGATGCGATCACCGGGTTTCGGGCGGGTCGCGGTGAACTCCCCCGGGATGTGGTTCGCGATAGTGGCCAAGAAAGCCTCCTCAGTGAGGTCGCAGGGGTCGAAATCATGATCCGCGAAAGCGTTGTCGCACTTGCCCCTCCCATCCGGTTCACCGCCCATCTTACAAAGGTTTAGAGTAGAGGAGATCGCGGGAAGGTGAGAGGTGCGAAAGCAGTCGGCGGATGAGGACGGCGGCGGGTTAAGGCGTAATAAATAAAGTCGGTGAGACAGCCTATTTATAGAAAAGCATAAAAAAGCAATCATTTCCTCGGGCGGCGGGAGAGCCGATGGTGACGGCACACCTCGACGCCTCGGAATACGAGCCGGGCCTGTTTTCGCCCAAGCACTTTCAAGAGAAATATAGGAAAGTAAAAGGCAAAATCAAGAGTAATGCTATCATACGCAGAACATAGAAAATTATTACAGAACCGAAGACTTGCAGAGTTTCCCGAAAGCGTCAAGAGGAAAAGCAGGAAGGGGAGGGGGTCGGTAGACTAATGCTCTAGCCAATGCCATCGACCCCGACCTCGAGTATCAACGACTGGAGGCGCTCTCGGGTGGTAGTACGCAGTCATCGCGGTAATCTCCTGGTTGGCTAGGTGCAGCTGGTCCCTCGCTCGCGCAGCATGCCTCCCGGGAGAAAGCTCCCCGCCCTCGGCGCCCAAGCGTTCCACCTCAGCGAGAAGGCGAGCGTAATCCCGTCGGAGGACCTTGAACTCGCGAGCGGTCTCCATCCGCAGACCGTCCAGCTGACCAGCGAATTCCCGCTGCATGAAGATGAGCTTCCCCAGCACTTCCTTCATTCGCTCCTTCATGGTATGAACATCGGTGGGGTCGCCCAAAAAATCCTCAAGCTCTCCGGGTGAAGGGGGTGGCGAAACCATTCCTTCTCTGCCGTCGTAGAACCCCATGGGGGAGGCCCTTCGGTGACCTGTGAGAACGAAGATCTTTCGCTTCAAAAATGAGGATAAAATTGGGGCAAGGCCAAGAAGGCTACCTACCTGGTACGGGCTCGTGCTGCCTAGGGGGGCGAGAAGTTGAGGGATTCGCCTCAAAGATGTTGGCCATGGGATGAAGAGACTTACCTTTCCCTGGTCGGAGGGGTTCCGGATTGATGGCGGGAATGGCAGCCTGATCCGAGGCAGGCGGAGCGCGACCGTGGTCCATCGTAGGTGAACCCCCGCGCCCGTTCGCAGAAGTAGGGGTTCCCGGGTGAAAGGGAGAGCGGAGAGGAGTAAGGGTCAATGCCGCAGTGCCTGGGATGAGAGCTGCGGAAAGCGGCGATTAGAACCAAGGAACGGTAAGAACATTCACAGTTCGCGAGACGCTACCTGTTTGAGGTCGGGTCCCGCCAGGAGGGATTGAACGAGAGAGATTGAGGGCCGACAAGGTTCTCGTATCGGCGGGCGGAGGTGGCACAGTTTTTAGCGTGGTGGCGCCACGGCTCTCCTCGGTATCCAGTGCCTCCTGCGAGTGTTCTCAAGCCATCGAAAAATGTCATCTCGGGGAATAGCGAAGAGGCAACGTGAAATGCAAGTACCTGCATTCGGAGGTTGGGGTGAGATGGGACGGCCGGATGGGGAGACTTCGAAGCGGAATCTCCCTCCTCCCAACCCCGACGAACGGCCAAGGCCCTCCTGGAGCGAAAGGGAGCGTTGGGCTTCCTTCTCGAGGAAAGCCAGGGGGCAAACCGGGCAGCCTTGGGGGGATCCTTTCCCGGGGCCATCGCGAGCGAGCCTACCTTTGACGGCGAGACCGGTTTAGACGATGGATCCATGGGAACCCTTCGAAATAGCAAAAGTCGGAGCTCGGGAGGAAACACTGCAGTAGAAAAGAAGGCTTTTGGGGAAATGGCTCGGGCCCGAGATATATATAAGGTAGAAGTGGGACCCACAGGAAGATTCTGTCCAGGTCAGCAGACACTCAATGAATACTGGGTTGGACTGTTCTTTCCGAGCGGATGACCCGCTCGCAAAGAGCGGGGATTGTGTACAATCACGTATTCGCCGAGTGGGCCCCCGGACCTGAAAGGAGGGACCAAGGGACAAGAGTCGAGCCCCGCAGACCATTCGCCCAAGTCAAGGGAAGGGGGGACCACAGGGCGAATGAGGTCCCTCCCTCAGAACACCCGCGTGGCGGTAAGGGATGTTGGCGAATGAAGAGTAGCAATAAGCGAGAAGACTTGCGAGTGGCACCTTCGCGGACCACCCGCCCAGAGCTCAGGAGCGTCCGACATGTGCGGGGAAGCGCCCGACGAGCATGAGCAGGTTGAGCATCTCGCGTGCGGGCACTCGCCCGGCCGAACGGGGCGAGAGAGGAGTCTGGCAAATGGTGCTCTCACAGACCACTCGCCCCCAATGGCTTTTAGGAGGAAATGACCTAGATACCCCTGGTGGGCCGCCAATAGGCCTTCAGAACAGCGGAGTTAGGCTATTAGCAGACCAATTTGGGGTGCGGTTAATAATTCCAAAAGGCGGGTTCATGCTATTTGCAGACCAATCTAGAGAATCTATAAATAGACCCTTAAGGGCACCTTGGAGGAGGACGGATTTTGTGAGAACCCTCTCCTCCAGGCAGGTTTTGATTGGCTGCTAGTGCCCTCCAAGGTGCCCGGCTGAGCTTTGGTTTGGGAGGGGAAGCTCTCTAAGAACTTCCGGGTGTGTGGCGGGACCTCCTCGCTACGGCCTTGGGTCTGTTCTAGTTTTCTCATCCACCGTCAGGAGAGTTTGGTGAGAGATAAGTAAGCATCGGCTACACCCCCCAGTGGGTCCGAACTCAAGGAGACTGGTTGCCGGTTTCAACAATTAGTTTGAGGTTCACGCGATTGGAATAACATGAGTTGTGAATGTAAATGATGATATTTAAATAATTGGAAGATGAGTTAGTGAAAGGTAGTTAATTGGATATTCAATTAGATGATTTGCATCTCATTTGATGAATAATTTGAAGAATCATAGAACGTTAATCACGAGCAACATTGTCATGATAATAATTATGCCGAATTTGGGTTAGCAAGTATATGACTGGTGTTTTGATATATCATGCTCGTAACGCATAAATTTTTAGATGAAAGATACTTGTGTCTAAAATGATTTTAATCTAGATGAGTATCTATTAAACAAAAATCTATGCATAGTAATCGTACAACTCACAAATTCCCAGACCTGCAAAGTTATGTAAGCTCTCTATCTTGCTTCTTTTATGCCATCGAATCATAATTCTTATGTTTGTATGGTTCTAGGACTAGGGTATATTCTATTCCTTAGCTAGATTCCCCATTTTTCCGTGTCTATGAACTCTACTCTTGGGCATCTGAGTCGATTAATTAGTAACATGTCTTGATATGCTAGAATCACTCAATCATAAACTAAGACTTTTATAATGTAAGTTAACATTGAAAGGTAGGGTTTAATTGATGCAACTCCTTGACTTGGGTTCCCTCTTGAATCCCTAATGGGAGCAAAGGACCGGTCATAGCAAGCTTAAATTTTTGAATCTCCTGAGTCCGTACTTGAATCTGTCTAAATCATGAATCTTGTGCATTGATGCGTGTCGGCAAGTGCACCGGTCGCTGTCAAGTAATAAATGTGGAGAGTGGCCTCCCCGAATGTCGGTCTCTTAAGGAATGCAGGTTGGGTGAACGAGACGCGTAGCGTGACTCTTGTTACACGAACGAAACACACATGAAAAAGGGGGTTTTTGGTTGGTTTGTCCTAATCTTAACAACAGTAAAAGAGATGCGGGTCGAAAGCACCGCTTCGCAAGGTGAGATGGATGCAACGGCCGCGATGCCGTGCTTCGTGAGGCGGGTGGAATGTACTCAAGTGCGAGAATGTGGGGATCGCAAACACCTCTCACAACCGCCGTTAGCTCTTGCTAACGCGGAACAAACACCTTGCGTGCGGGCGTGAGTGAGTGAGTGGAGAACGGAGTGAATCACAAGCAAACCATGAAGAACAATAAGGAAACATTCATTTCAATAAACAACATTGCAATATTCAAGTTTACACGGCTCAACGAGTACAATGAAGGAAAGAGGAAAGAAATAACCGATGGTGAAGACTAGCGGCCGTTCACGGCCGGAATGGTAGGTTGTCGGGCTACCTCCGGACTCGGGCGGACTATGCTTCCGGCGTAGAGAGCTGTCACGATCTCCCTACGTAGCTCCGTCGTCTTCGACTTCAGGTTTCTTCTTCTTCTCACCGGGCGGAATGAGAGAATGGATGCTTGGAGGCTTGCGGATGGCGGAGAACACTCACGGACAACGGAGGAGGTCTTGGAATGGATGGAGGAGGCTTTCCCTTGCGTAGGAGATGAAGTGGAGGCGTCCCAAGGTGGTGGTCGGCGGCGTACGGAACAGGAACTCCGCTCCCGGCGGCTTGATAATGCCCTAAAATCGGAACAGGCGTTTATATAGGCGCTGAATTAAACACTGCGCACGGTCATTGGCGCACGACCAGTGGTCGTGCGCACTAGAATCCTGTGATCGTGCGCCTGTCTGGGTGGAACCTGCAAGACACGAAATTTATAAAATAAAATGTTCGCACGACCAGTGGCGCACGACCGGTGGTCGTGCGCACCATCGTCGGTGGTCGTGCGCAATAGATGAAACAGAACTCATAAAAATACTGTTAAGTGCGCACGAACAGTGGCGCACGACCGGTGGTCGTGCGCACTGGCATTGATGGTCGTGCGCACTACACCAAACAGAACTCATGAAAAAGGGTTAAGTGCACACGATCAGTGGCGCACGACCAGTGATCGTGCGCAATAGAACCGGTGATCGTGCGCAGTGTTCCTGTACAGAATTGCACCGGGAACACCTGCACGACTCCAATGCCAGCACAACCACGAATCTAGCCACTGAAAGTGGCACCTAACAGTGCATGGAAACTACTAAGGACAATAAACATGAAATCACACGAAAATGGGCCCAGAAGTGCACCTAGCATGGAATATCAAATATAAGCTATAACACGGCTAAAGTGCGGTGAAATGACTGAAAAACGGCCCGGATAGTCCAAAAAGGTGTATATGATCAGGACTCATCACACCCCCAGACTTGACTGTTTGCGCGTCCCGAGCAAACGAATCCGGCGGAGTGTGAAAACGATAATTAACATAGAGAATTACACAAGGGAGTACGGTGCGAAGTAACATACGCATGCGAGTAGAGATTCTAGCAGAAGGAGATTCTAACTGTGCTAACTAATTTACATGAGTATTAAAGTGTAAGTAAAGATTTAGTTATACTCAGTTGGAGAATTATGAAGAATTTGACGATCATGCCCGGTGTGAAAGTGATGAGACACTGAGGTGGGTGTTGCAAGAGATCGGGGCTTAGGAATAACTCCGCTGAAATCCATCAATGTCGTGAACCATACGCTCGCCCGGTCACACTCTCTCCACGGCGCTAGCAAACTCGCAAATCAAATCAGTAGGACTTTTGGGATTAAAATGGGGCTTAGGTCACGGTATGATATTCAAAGGTAAACACGATGGCTACGCAACCCAAGTGAGCTAACGGAACGCTGCACCCCACAAGACCAACAAACTATGCTCGTGTGACACACCCCCAGACTTATCATGAAAACCAGGTGTGCACACGGCCTACTTCACAAATACCAACAGATTTTCTGTTTAGCTCGGAAGGATCTCATTTCAAAATACGCTCCCTTTTTTTTTCTTTTAACATATTTTACTCCCTTTTTTTTTAACATATTTTACTTCTTTTATGTATCCTCCGGTTGGTTCAAAATCAGCAGATAGACTTTATTTTCCCTTCATAACACAATGATTCCACACACCACACAAGTTGAGAATTATGAGCGCAGTTAAAAAACAATTTGGTTGCGGGTGTAGGATAGGCTTCAGGCTTTGGTGGATGAAGAGGAGCTGAACAAAAGAATGGTAGGCACAAAATAGGCTTGCAACGGTGAACGAAATGGACATGGAGTAACAAAGCTCAAACTAGCCAAAGGGTGGCCTACATCATGCTTGACTCAACGAGTCGCTCTCGCCCATGCTTCGAGAGTCGCTTGGGGCAAGTTCTTAGCCCACGAGAAAGGTAAACCTTCCTCCCGACTCGAGCAACACACGACTAGCACTCGTACACACACAATACTGAGTTATCGTCAATTTCATTCAAATTCACCACTTGAGTATAATAAATCTAAATTTACGCAGAAATACTTAAACATAAATTAGATGCATAAAGAAAATCTAGTTCTACTCAAATTCTACCATAGCATGCGAAGTGACTAGAACACTACATGAGTCAACATCGCACTCCAAATAATAATTCCTACGTTAACAATCTATTTCACATTCCGACCAAAATAGTTTAAACGGAACAACGACAAAAAGATAAGCACGCACTCAAGTGGGTGAAGTGGTGTGTGAAGAATGAAAACAATGATAATGACTGGAATAAATAAGAAACAACCTTCTAGTATGCAGTGCAACTCGTGCACAGTGGGTGACAACATACGCTCCCCCAGACTTAAGCTAAACAATATATCTAGAAATTTGAAGCAAAAAGAGGGGAGGAAGTGTTACCCAATGCTCAGAATTGAGCATACCAGACGACCGACGTTAATGATCAAGAATAGTCCGCAGCATCCGCACCATCAAACACAAAACCTGCAAGCACAAACTCAAAACAACAAATATGCAAAAGCTAAACTAAAAGAAGTTAGATAAAAAACTACAAAATCAGGAAATCTGGGCTGTCTCCCAGTAGCGCTTTTATTTAACGTCCTTAAGCTGGACCAAATACCTGTATTAGCATTGTTTATAAAGTGCTGGAATTAAAAGAGATACTCAGAAACAGTTCACCACATCAAATAAAACACAAATCAGCTGAAAGCGCTCTTATGGTGCGCGTCTCCCGTAGCACGTAGGCGGGAGGTGAAGGCTTTAGGGCCAGCACTGGTATTACCCAATGCTCCCCTAACCTCCGCCAACTTGCCACGAAGAGCGGCAGCACGAGCGTCGCGCAGAAGTTTTTCCTTTTTAAGTTTGGTGACAGTCGGAGACTGCCACCGTTGAAAGTTTTCAGAATTTTCCGCCTTAGTGGCGGGTGGCGTCACTTCCGGCATCGTGGTGACTACCGGATCGGCCCAGGAGATGGAACGCTTAGATTGTTTATTACAAGATTCAACACAGGGAGATAAATAATCCGCATCCCGAACTACATTCACGTCAACGTTTTCCGAATTGCAGTCCTCCTCCGTCTCAGAACCGAACTCTCGCCGAAGATCAACTTCTTCTTCTTCACTAGACAGGTACTCCTCCGTTTTCCCTTCACTTGATTCTTTGACTTCTTCAGGCCCTGCACAGCTCAACGATTCATCAAAATTAAACGGAGGGGGCAGAGTGAATGTTTCAGCTGTGGCTTCGGGGCAAGTGGGCTGCAGCACCAAATTGGTTAGGGAAATGCACCCCGTAGCAAAATCAAGGGTGGCGCCGCTCTCTTTCAAGAACGGCACACCCAAGATAGGAATAGAATGATTGTCCTGCGGGCCCAAAACCTGAAAATCAGCAACAACAGTTGTCCCCTCAACTGTTACCTCCACATTCTTCACTTCCCCCTCGGATTGAATAACAGTCCCATTGGCAAGCACAAGGGATTTCCTTTCCTCCGTGTTCATTTCCAGTTGTAATTTAGCTACATCTTGCAACGCAATGACGTTGCGAGATGAACCAGAATCACACAAAGGTTTCGTTTCAAAATTGTTGATGGAACAAGAAATTACCAGCTCACTCGGTTCAACCTCTACCACATCCCCAAGACTCTTCCCTTGATCAATTGGGTTCTTCTCCGTGTTGCTGGGAAGGGTCCCCTGCGATCGCTCGGTTAGCACTTGGGCCAATTGGCCCAACTGCGTTTCCAGGTTTCGCATGGATGCAGTTTGATTTACCATATTCGAATTAGCTACTTGCATGAATTTCTCCATCATCTCTTCTAGATTACTCTTTTTTTGAGTAGGGGGTGCTTGATTATAGTCCGGGTGTGGTGGCCTCGGTTGGCTCCCGGAGGCGTAAGCATCGTTTTGATGCTGCCCCGGTGCCCATCGTTGCCCAGGTGTGTTTGGATTCCACGAGAAGTTCGGGTGACTTCTCGCTCCCGGATTATAAGCATTATTGAAAGGCGCCCCCCTAGGCTGATTTCCTACATAATTAACAGATTCGTTCAAGTTCAAGTGTGCGAAGTCACCTGCCACGTTGTTCCCCGAACACTCATACGCGTGGTGGCCTCCGCCTCCACATCCCTCGCAGGTGATGACAGCAGCAGTCGCGGATGGAGAGGGGAGAGAGTCGACCATGAAAAGACCTCGGCCGCTTCTTGGAGCATTTCTCCCAGCAGTCCAGAATGTACTGTGGGAGGCAATGTCGCGCAGAATTCGAAGGGCTTCCTCAGGGGTGTGGTTCATCAAGGTGCCACCCGCCGCAGCATCGTTCATTGCCCTGTAGTTGGGCTCGATCGCGAAGTAGAACAATTCAACCACATTCCATGGTTGGAGCTCGTGGCCAGGGCAACGGCGAAGGAGATCGTTGAGGCGCTCCCAAGCTTCAGCAAGGGTCTCTTGGTCAAGTTGGCGAAACGTGGCGATCTCCCGCCGCAAGCTTACAATCTTATCCACAGGATGGAATTTAGCAAGGAACTTGGATGCGAGGGCATCCCAAGTTGCAGCAGTCCCGGGCAGAATGGAGTGGAGCCACACCTTTGCTTTGTCGCGGAGTGAAAAGGGAAACAGTCTAAGCTTGACCGTGTCGTCAGCAATCCCCGTGTAGCGGAAGGTTCCTCAAATATCAGAAAACTCCGCCAGATGCAGATGCGGATCTTCGCTGGCCAACCCCGAGAACTGAGCGTTGTTCCGGATGATGTTTAAGATCGCTGGCTTGATCTCAAACTGATTATTCATAATATTGGGCCCAAACCCCGGATACACACTCCCAGCAGTTGGAGTGGTGTAGTCTCTCATCGTGCGGGGCCGAGGCCTGACCGCCTCCTGCTCGTCTTCAGGCTGATGTTGCCCCACGCCGGGCGCTCTTGCGTCACCATCATTTGGGTCTACCTGATCACCCATTGCCGCTTGTACGGCAGCCGCGCACCTTCGTGCGCGAGCGGTCTGTTCAATCTCAGGATCGAAGGGTACTAGCTCCCCTGCGGCTTGTCTCTGCATGTACTGTCACAAACAAAAAGAAAAACAAAGAAAATCAAAAACAACTGCTCGTATAACGAAAGTCACAACACAAGACGAAACATGCCTGCATTCCCCGGCAACGGCGCCAAAAACTTGATGCGTGTCGGCAAGTGCACCGGTCGCTGTCAAGTAATAAATGTGGAGAGTGGCCTCCCCGAATGTCGGTCTCTTGAGGAATGCAGGTTGGGTGAACGAGACGCGTAGCGTGACTCTTGTTACACGAACGAAACACACATGAAAAAGGGGGTTTTTGGTTGGTTTGTCCTAATCTTAACAACAGTAAAAGAGATGCGGGTCGAAAGCACCGCTTCGCAAGGTGAGATGGATGCAACGGCCGCGATGCCGTGCTTCGTGAGGCGGGTGGAATGTACTCAAGTGCGAGAATGTGGGGGTCGCAAACACCTCTCACAACCGCCGTTAGCTCTTGCTAACGCGGAACAAACACCTTGCGTGCGGGCGTGAGTGAGTGAGTGGAGAACGGAGTGAATCACAAGCAAACCATGAAGAACAACAAGGAAACATTCATTTCAATAAACAACATTGCAATATTCAAGTTTACACGGCTCAACGAGTACAATGAAGGAAAGAGGAAAGAAATAACCGATGGTGAAGACTAGCGGCCGTTCACGGCCGGAATGGTAGGTTGTCGGGCTACCTACGGACTCGGGCGGACTATGCTTCCGGCGTAGAGAGCTGTCACGATCTCCCTACGTAGCTCCGTCGTCTTCGACTTCAGGTTTCTTCTTCTTCTCACCGGGCGGAATGAGAGAATGGATGCTTGGAGGCTTGCGGATGGTGGAGAACACTCACGGACAACGGAGGAGGTCTTGGAATGGATGGAGGAGGCTTCCCCTTGCGTAGGAGATGAAGTGGAGGCATCCCAAGGTGGTGGTCGGCGGCGTACGGAACAGGAACTCCGCTCCCGGCGGCTTGATAATGCCCTAAAATCGGAACAGGCGTTTATATAGGCGCTGAATTAAACACTGCGCATGGTCATTGGCGCACGACCAGTGGTCGTGCGCACTAGAATCCTGTGATCGTGTGCCTGTCTGGGTGGAACCTGCAAGACACGAAATTTATAAAATAAAATGTTCGCACGACCAGTGGTGCACGACCGGTGGTCGTGCGCACCATCGTCGGTGGTCGTGCGCAATAGATGAAACAGAACTCATAAAAATACTGTTAAGTGCGCACGAACAGTGGCGCACGAACAGTGGCGCACGACCGGTGGTCATGCGCACTGGCATTGATGGTCGTGCGCACTACACCAAACAGAACTCATGAAAAAGGGTTAAGTGCACACGATCAGTGGCGCACGACCAGTGCTCGTGCGCAATAGAACCGGTGATCGTGCGCAGTGTTCCTGTACAGAATTGCACCGGGAACACCTGCACGACTCCAATGCCAGCACAACCACGAATCTAGCCACTGAAAGTGGCACCTAACAGTGCATGGAAACTACTAAGGACAATAAACATGAAATCACACGAAAATGGGCCCAGAAGTGCACCTAGCATGGAATATCAAATATAAGCTATAACACGGCTAAAGTGCGGTGAAATGACTGAAAAACGGCCCGGATGAGTCCAAAAAGGTGTATATGATCAGGACTCATCATGCATCAAACAAAAACACATGCACTTTCATTTGTCCCAACTTATGCTATTACTTTGACATTTATACTTAGTAGTAGTCTAATAATTCTTGATATTTTTGCTTGTCTCACTTGCTTGCTTGTCTTGTTAGCTTTGCTCATGAAAACGGTACACAAATAATCTATTTCCCCTGCTCGTATATTATTTTGCTTTGCGCCTGTTTATTTCAAGGTTCTGAGGCTTTTCCTTCTTATTTTGGAATTTGCCTTAGCGTTCGTGCCTGCGCCCTGTGGTACCTGAGCCTGCTCTGCACCCTGTTCCAATTTTCCTTGGAGGTTCGCTTTAGTTAATTGATGTGTCACGTTCCATGTTGTATTTCCTTTACTGCCAGTTATTACTTATTATGTAATGACTGTGGTCAGCCATTTTCTCTTGTATCAAGGACAATTGTTAGACTATTTTATGTACTAAAATTTTGTATCATTGCATGTTCATCCTCTTGGAGGTCTATATTACCTGTATCTGTATCAGTATTTTGAAATATGAGTTTTTATAAAATGCTTACATGTTTCTTTTCCCTTTCGTATTTTAGAGCTTCCGCATATTGAAAACATGTTTTTCTTCAAATTAACTTTTGTTTTTAATACTAATAATGCTAGATCAGCCCCGCCTTATAGACATTTTGAGTCTCCCGCTCATGTTTGTGGCATCACAATCCGTCTGAAGCTCACTCTGTCTTTTCTTTTGAGACGGGTCGTGACAGTTGGTATCAGAGCCAGGTTAGGTTCTAAAGATAAAGTATTTTATAACTATTACATATTTTGAATCTTATTATATAGATATATATGCTTGCATCATTACTTCACACACCTTATCATTATCTATTGTTTGCTGCTGAAATACACATAGATTACACTCATAAGCATGAGTAGTATACACACGAATGTTAAGGGGTTATGGAAAACTTAACATTTTCGTGCATATGAATTCCACTAGGATATACACAGCTTGCGAATATTAAATGGTTATGGGCAGTTTAATATTTTCATGTGTGATGACATTAGATCATAATATGCATGACATGCTAAGTGAAATGGGCACTTAACATGACATGTGCATCCATTCTTCTGCATTCATATCATAAATCATTGCACAAGTGTGAAGCTAAGAACAACAATACTGATTGCACATGCATGGATTTACTATTTGCTTGACATCGCACATGATTTCAATTTTGCACTTGCATGATCATTACCTAGAGTTGTCCAATGAAAATGCTATAATTATTGCATAATTTTTGTACCCGCTAGTACAAAATGTGTTAGAATCTCATCTGATTCTCCATTATCCCCTTCTAGTTAGCTCTTAAGCATCAACATTGCAAGTAAGTTACCCCTTCGTGCAAAGATTTTTGTCACTCCCGAATTCTTGAGTCTTATCGCTTAATTCCGAGCTAAATGAATCAATTCCTGTGTTCCCTGAATCCAATCCTTTGTATCTGGCCATACCCGCTAAGATCGTAGAGTATCAAGTATGCATGCTTCAAAAGAAAAATCATCCTTATGATAACTGTGTTTTGAATGCACAAAAAGTTTAAATAATTCTCTCGAGAACTTGAATTTTTATGCGTAACAAGTATCCGTAACTTTTCTCTTAATCTTGGTAAGTCTCCGAACTTGTTCTCTTTGCTATTCTAGTATCTTCATAGATAGATTCTTTGTCCTAATCTGCAAATATTGTTGGAATAAATGACATCTGAATCTTCATCATATTAGACTTCAACCAGGAAATACTCAGAAGTTTCGGGACGAAACTTCCAAAGTGGGGGAGAATGTAACAACTCAAAAAAAGGAGAGGATTTTTTATTTTGCTAAACGCAACCCCCAATTAAAAACTCCCGGTCCAGGACCCCAGCAAGCCGCAACCCGCTCCGCTAGGTTTCCTGATCCCACAAGCCATTCCCATCTCTCGTTTGGTGCTCCTTCCTCATGCACCTCCCGCTCCTGATTTCTGCCGCTACTTCCGCCTCCCTGCTCGCTGGCGCCTCCTCCTCCTGTCATGGTCGACGTTGCCTCCTACTTCTCTTCCTCCTCCGGCCGGTGGCCTCTCCTCCATGTTCGACTACTTCCTTATTGAAAGTGCACAGTGTGCCTCTGAGAATCCTCTAGAGGGGGGGGGGGTGAATAAAGATTTAAAAATTATTCCTAGTCTAACTGTGAAAACAATAAAATAATCTAAGGATTTATGCTGAATCAAAATCTCAGACAGAATAAAAAAGTGCTGGAATATAAAGCAGAAAACAATAATGTAAACTAGCTATGAGGGACAGCACAAAAAATTATCAAACCAGAAGACACACAAATTTTTTATAGAGGTTCCCCAAAATGTTGGTACTCCCCTCTTCTACCACCCGGTAGGGATGCACCACTGTGCCTGAGTCTTTTGTTAAGGAGTCTCTTAGAACCACTGATCTTTTGATAAGGAGATCATGAACCACCATATCTTTTGATAAGGAGATCTGGAACCACCAGATCTTTGATAAGGAGATCTTGAACCACTGAATCCTTTGAAGAAGGATTAGCAAAACTTTTTTACAAAAGGGAAATAGAAGGAGAAAGAAGAAGAGGAAGGGTGTAGGAATTCTATTTTTAGAATTCTTATGATGGCTGTAAGAAGAACAACTTCTTGTATCTTTTAACTGGATCTGCTCTTGATGAACTTCTGCTTATGATGGTGATGATTTGTAGAAGCTATGTTTGTCAGATCCTTTGTGATTCTGCTGATTTAGATCTGGCTGTTATGTAATAGTGATGAAGAACAACTTTCAGATCCTTTGTCCCGCTCTTCTGATTAAGAATAGCCTGATGTATAATTGTGATAATGAGCCGTTGTTCTTATCTTCTCTATATGTTCTCAGTTAGGATTCCTGAGGAGGAAGAAGAAGAAGCTCTGGAAAGAATCATTTTTCCGATTGTAATGAATGCTATCTTCTTTGTCTCCTTCTTCTCTGCCCTTTTATTATCTCTCTTCAATTTTGAATTTGATTTCTCCTTCTAGTAAGACCTGAAAAAGTATTTTTGTTCTAAACAATCTCTTCTTTCCTTCTTTAACTCCCGGCCCGTTCACCAACTTTAAGCATGTTTCCAAGAAAGCTTTTTGTCTTCTTGTAATTCTTCTGTCTATTTGAGGCAATTAATGAGCCATTAGGGAACGGCCTTGAGAGAGGTGGGCCATGAGAGAGGGTCAAAAATGACAGCTGAAAAGGTTTCCCTTTTCAGACGGTATTCGACGTAGCATCGAGTTCACTTCCTCTCTTATTGACGCACTTTTGAGTTCTTGTAGGAGCAACTTCGAATTCATCCTTGCTTTGACTAAAATTTGCTAGTCTACGTTGCATTGATACCCAATCGACGTGACCGTCGAGTTGATCGCTTGGCTCTGAACTTGATTATTTGCGTCGAGATGAAGTCGATGTTGCGTCAACTTTAGATGGCTTCGACAGATACTTCCATCTGCTCTGAGTTGAAGTAGAAGCTGCGTCGACTTCTTCAAGTACTCCGACAAGTCCATGGCCTCTACGTCGATATCAACTCGACGTAACGTCGACTTGGATTACTTCGACATAAAGGTGAACTACTTGGACTTCTAGTCAGAGTAGCGTCGATAATATCTTGACGTTGCGTCAAATTTTATTCGACGCAAGTGTTAACTTTGCCCAAATTTTGCTTCTCTTGACTTGGTCTTGACACCCTAGTTTGAGTGTGATATCCTAAGACATCTAATGACTAGATTACCCTCACTATACACTGGGTAATTCAATCCTAAGAGATAAAATCACTTTTAGTGAATTTGTTAAGTTAAATCAAAGGAGTTTTTCCCAACAATCTCCCCATATTTATCTTAACAAATTTTACAGTTTGTTCAATGTGATTTTACACATTTTTCTTATATACTCAAGAATAATACAGACATGATAATTAGGCATAGGATAATTGACTAGATTGAACTAGTAAGCAGAAATGTATCTGATTTATTGCCACAAGAGTTTAACAGAGATTACCTAAGAGTACATCTACTTTCTTCCTTTCAAAAAATTGGATAAATACTCATAGACCCTTCTGAACTTTCTTTCCACATACTTGAAATTTGCAGGGGTTGCCTTCTTTGGATTCCTTTGTATTTTCTCATGGCCTTTGTACAACTTTGCTAGATCACTTTCTGTTTCAGGAGAAACATCTTTTAAGGTGAATCCCATATCAAGAATCTTTGCTGTCAACAGGATTATGGTTTCCAATTCTAGATCATCTGGCTCTGAGTCCCCATCAGGATTTGGTACAACAAAGGTTGATTGGGGTTTACCAGTGTCCGAGGCAGACTTGAACAGTTTCTTTTTCTTTTTCACAGGAGGTTGTTTTCCTTTCTTTTTCTTCTGAGGAGGCTCCTCTGGATCCTCTGGAACACATCCAATGCCCCTTTTGTGAAGTTGTCCTATTTCCTCCAACATCTTAGCTTTAGGATTCCTTGTAATATACTCAGTAGGACCAAATAGGGAGGATTTGATGAGGATTGCTTTTGCTAGCTCTTCTTGTTCAACCACATGTTTTCCTCTTTGCAAAATATCAATAAATCTCTTTTTCTTCTTTTCAATCTCTCTTTGAGTTGTCTCATATTCATATATTTCTCTGTCTGCAATCTCTTCTAAAGCTTTATCCTGCTATGGATTGGTGCAGGTTTTCATTGTGTTCACTGGGACTTCAACCTTCTCATATTTCTTATGATATGATTTTTTTTTCTTGTATTCCTTCCTTTGTTCCTTTATGTACATCTTCCAGATAGGTACTCTTCCTCTTCCTCTACCTCTACTTCCACCTCTATATGGAGGTCTTCCTCTGAAACTTGTGTTGGAAGAAGTGGTTTAGTCATAGGAGCAGGTGGAGAAGGAAGCTGAACTGGAGGTACTGGTTGAGCTGATGCTGGATTAGGTGAGAGAGAATCTTGATCAGCTATCTTGACTGGCGAGGGTGTTGTGGATGAATCTTCAGAGGACACTCTGAATTAGAGAGGATCATGGATGGATGGTTCAGTGTCTTCTTGAAATTCTTTTAGAGACTTGAGGTACATCTGATCATCTGAAATTGAGGGGACCTCCCCCTGAGTTGATGGCTCCCCCTGAGCAGAGGGCAGGGTCCTTGGAGGGATTGCCTCCCCCTAATTTACTGCATATGAATGCTGAAGTTTGGATGATACAATCGACTCTCTTTCAGTGGTGAAGGAGAGAGGGATTGCTGTCGTGTAGACAGAATCTTGAAGAGGTTGCTGCCTGCTGGTACAAGTCTCCCCCCTGCTTTATATCATTGAAAAAGATATAAAGCCTTCAGCAGGCACGTGTGCCGATCGTACTTCCTTATCAAAAGCCGTGAGTTCGGTTGTAAGGTCCTGAAACCTTTTGTGCTGGTAGCAGAGTTTGTGATAACAATCCATTGAGAAGTCAAGATAGAGGGAGCCAAACTTGGATAGCACCGTCTCAAGGGCAAGATTGATGGCCTCAATAATATCTTGCTGATTTGCCGAGGATGCCATTGTAATGCTACGAGAACCTGCACTGAAGTGAAGAAAAGAGACGAAGAAAGGGAAGAAGGAAGAGAGCAGGAGGGAGAGAATTCGAATAGCACAATGGAACTAAACGCAGAAGTTGCTTTGAGTAGATGAATCGTCGCAACTTAGGGTTTTATTCAAAGCAACGTCGAGAATATCGACATTCAGTGCGCCAAACAATGTCAATGAGCGCGATCTATCAAATCAACGGACCATCGAGTTGGTGTCGACGTGGCTTTGAAATATAGTCATCAATGATGTTGTTGACGTAAGCGTCGATAGGTATTCGACGTTACATCGAGGGGGTGTTCGAATGATCCGTTCTAGATTTCTCTCAAAGCTGACGTCGAGTAGAAGTCGACGGTATATCCATTTTAATTCGACACAGCTTTGATTAAACAGTTATGATTTTCTTTAAGATTCTTGCTGTTTTTCCCAGCAATAATTTGCTACATAAGATAGATCTTTATTCATAATAAGAGGGGACCTACAAAGCTCCATCAAGCATCCCCAGTGCATTGATGAAGAACTTGTGCTTACTTTCATCAAGGGGCTTATTGAAGATGTCAGCCCTTTGATTGTCAGTAGATATGTATTGAAGGTTGATCTTACCCTTCTCTACATTGTCTCTGAGAAAGTGGTTCCTTATCCCTATGTGCTTAGTTCTGCTGTGGAGAACAGGATTGGAAGCAATTGAAAATGCACTAGAGCTGTCACAATAGATTGTGGAATTGGCAAGTGATGAGTCCAGTTTATATAAGGATTTTTGGACTCATCTGGGCTAGTTTTCATGCATATGCACTGCACTTATCGCTCGTAAATGCTTCTCTATGACTACACTGTGTGTTTCAGCACTTAGTGCATTCCTTAGCCTATTGTGGTGTGATTTCTTGTTGTCCAGGGGTCTTGGATATTTTCATGCAGGTTCAAAGGTTGTGCGACACTCGGGATTGGTCCTAGGGGATTTTTGGCCGAAAAAGCAACTGGTCGTGCGTTTTCCTTCGTACACGACCACTGGTCGTGCGTTAATTCCCCTTATCAAACAGAGAAGTTCGCACGATCACTGACCTTCTTCGTGCATGACCACTGGTCGTGCGCCACTGACCGTGCGCTATTTTTGCAGTTCAGGACTATGCTACAGGTTCTTGGCGCACGATCAGAGGCATTGCTTCGCGCACGACCACAGGTCGTGCGCCTGACCTTGCGCACTGTTAATTTCTGCTCTGCCTATAAATAGATGTGCGCCATTTTAGGTCAGTATGACACTTCCGCTCCGCCGTTTTCCGCCATTTTTGCAGGTTTCCGCCCCTTTTGGCCTCCTTCATCATCCTCGAGCTCCAAGGAGAGGGATCTAGCCCTACATCCACCATTATCCAAGGAGAAGGAAGCTTGGTCGTGCGGCTGGATCGTGACACGAAGAAGACGGGCCATTGGAAGGTAGTGACAGCCTTCTCTACCCCTGACGCAGTTGAGGACTGAGTTTGGATGCGGATTGACAACCCAACGATTCCAACCGTGAATCTTCGACAAGGCTTCGGATTGGGTCGATTCCTTGCTTTCTCCCCTTTTATTTTGATGATTGTATAAGCTAGATTTCTTATATTTCGATGATGTGCACTATAAACTCTGATTTGCAATGTTATTTCATGTCTATGTGAAGTTTCCTTTAAGTTTATATGTGTGTATGAGGTGCGCCACCAAATCCACTCCACCCTCCACTTCATTCCGCTAGCCTACTCGCCCATTCTGTGTGCCTACTCTTCCATCAGCCAAGCTAAGCGGTGCTAACGGCCCGTGAAATCCACCTCGACCCCGCCAGTGCAACCCATTCCATATGTGTGCCTACTCTTCCATCCGCCTAGAGAAGCGTGGCATAGCAGCCCGTGTAATCCATTTGCCTCACGAAGCAGTGCGCTCAAGGACTGCACAGTTTGATTCCGCACTTACCACTCCATCCGCTTGACTACTCGCCCATCCGCCCTTGCGAAGTAGTGCGTTCAAGGCCTACGTAGTTTCCATCCCGCCTAGTGAAGCATTGCGCTCAAGGCCTGCATAGGAGTAGTTGAGTAGTTGTTTTCTTTTATTTTCCACAATCCAAATCACCCCCTTTTCCGCAATCCATTCGACCTAAAGGACTTCAATCTCAAGTCCTTCCTTAAAAGTAAACTCCACCTTACTGTGTTCCTTGAGAGATTCGATACTTGGGGATTTACTTCCTCATATTATTACTTGACAACGATCGGTTCAATGTCGTTCAGACCGCAAATTGCTCCCGCCTATAAGCGGTGTAGGAATTCGCGCGTCAAGTTTTTGGCGCCGTTGCCGGGGAGCACAGTCGTGTGAGTTTCTGGAGAGGAAGTCGAGAGATAGAAACCCTTTTCCCCTTGTTTATACCATTTTATGCATTTTTATATATAAGTAGCATCTTTTAATTTCTTTGTTTCTAATCTTTATTTGCAATTTTTCAAAAGCACGTTTTCAATTTTATTGTTTGTGTATAGTCAATTCTTGCTTAGAATATTTCTGTTTGGTGAAATCTTCCTTTGCACCATGTTTTCTTATCTGAATATACATTGCAAATGGTGTGGGGGTGCTAGGCATTATAATGATGAGTGCCCCACTGAAGATGGTGGGCATAACTCTCGTGGTTCAGTGCATGGAGCATTGTCTTCCTACGACACTTCATACACTGTACCCAAGTCTTATGGTCACTCTTATTCGCCACTTCCATCATTTTTATATTCCTCACCGGCCCCGCAAGGACTGACAAGGAATAGAAAATTATGTTTGTGTTGTCGTAGCACCAAGCATGCGTTGAAAGACTGTGCCGAATTCCAGCGCCAGATGGAGATGGATGACGAACCGGATGTCCGTGTCATTCCATCCACCTCTCATTTGGTTGCCCCTTCTGATTCTGATGTTGAGTTCACAGTACCACCTTCTATATGGGGGACTTCTGCGGATATTCCCATCAGACTTTCGACTGCTCAGTGTGATGATGTGGTGGAGATTCCTCTCCCTTTGCTTCCATCTCCTCTTTTGGATTCACCCCCGGAGGAACCTGGTTATATTTTCTCTGATGATGTTATTACTGTTGTTCCTCCGCCTTCTTTGCAAGAATTTTCTACTCCTATTCTTTGTGAGTTGGTTGATGATGTTGTGCAGGAGGTTCATTCGGAGCCTGAGGTTGCGTCAAAGTGGGACGAGGTTGTTATTCTCTCCAGTGGGGAGTGTGACTTCTTGGAACACGATGATGCGCCGAGGTGGGATGAGGAGGATTCCTTTCCTGATGAGGAGGTTTGCACTTCCTTATTGGACGAGGAGGTCCACCACACCACTGAGGATCTTGAACTCCCGGATTCCCCTCGCTATGATTCATATGATATCGACAGTGATCTATGTTTGGATCCTGCTGGGAGTGAGACCGGGACCACTCCCCCAATTTTTGATTATTTAAGTCATTCCTCTCTTTTATTTCTTGAACCCCCTTCTTCATCTGAGCCTGTGCAGGTTGAATCTTCACAGGTACTTCAGGAGGACTTGGAGCATTGTGCTCAAGTCAATAAGGAGTGTAACCTCATATGTGAGGTGGTTGACCCCTCCTCCATACTGGAAACCCCACTCATTACCTTTTCCTCCTGCCACCTCCATGAAGACGACACATTGCTGGGCAAGGATAGTTTTGGTGAGTTGAGTGAGGATTCCTCCTCTTCTTACTTTTTATTCCATCTACCTGTGACGATCAGGTATTATTTATATTCAGGTAGAGGCGCAATTATTTTATCGCCGTATTGGTACCCATTACCGATACGGATATTAGAATTAATAGTTGCATGTGCACTTTTCTTTTCATAGACCCATTAGCTAGAACTATTTTAAATTTGAATAAGTCGTGCTAGGAAGACAATAACCTCAGTATGTTGGAACAACCCTATTTCTGATTTGGGCTAGGATCACTATATGTTGACTAAGGACAAAGTTGACCCCAATTTATTGTTTATGGGTCAAGAGTTTTGGCTGCTAGATCTAAAGAATTCATTCCGATTCTGCGTTCGACGAACTCCACACTGCGTTCGATGAACGACTATCTGCGTTCGACGAACTGCAAGCTCACTACGTTCGACGAACGACTATCTGCGTTCGACGAACGGCAAGCTCTCTGCGTTCGGCGAACGACAAGCTCTCAGCGGTCGAAGGATTTGTCTAAGTGCAGCGCTCGACTAATTGCATTCTGCGTTCGACGATCCCGTCTCAGTAGTTCAGAGGTCGACGAACAGATTGTCTCAGCGATCGACGAATAGAACCCGGCTCAGTGCTCGACGCTTTTACTCAAGCTCAGCGGTCGACGAATTTATCCAGGCTCAGCGGCCGATGAATACTTCCGTTCGACGAACTCAATTTGCGTTCGATGAACACATTCAGATCGACGAAAGTTCTCACAGATCAACAAAATTAATTATTCCAGCAAGATTCCTTTGAGGTCGACGAAGTAAATTTTATGTTCGACGAAAATCTTGAGGTCGACGATTCTGCGTTCGACGAATCTTATTCAGATCGAAGAAATATCATTTAAGTGCAGATTTATTTTAGAATATTATATTTATTCATTCTCTGAACTCAGATCGCCGACAGCAACGGCTCTTTCCATCAGATCAAGTATGGAAATATATTTCCTTTATTATTTAAGTTATAGCCGTTGACATTTCCTCGGAAAAAGACATATTCATGGAAAAGGAAAGAATTAATTGGCGCAGCTGTTTTATGGTTTCAAAATAACTCTTCAGCGTGTTATATTCCTTAATATAAGGAATCTGCAATTAATGTCTGTCAGAAATTTTCAAACGAAAAGGAAAGAAGTTATAGCAGATTAAAGACACAACTTTCACGACAGCATCAATACAAATCTTCAGTACAGAAAAAGAGAGAGAAAGAAATATACAGGAAGAATAGAAGAACAAAAAATACATAGAACTTCATCTTCTTCTTCCTCAGCATTTTCGACAGTGAACAGAACTTCATCTTCTTCCTCCTTCAGCAGCAAACATTTTTTCTGAGAACATCTTAAACACTTCTCTCAGTTTTCCTGCTGAAAAAATAAAGATTAAGAAAGGAGAAAGCTTCAGGAAGAGAAGAGAAAGAAGAACAAAAAGAAAATCATTTTCTTCTTCCTCAACAGCAGCAACCTCTTTCAACTGAGAACTTAAATTCTTCTCCCAGTCTTTTGCTGCAAATACAGATCTTCAATAGAGCAACTATAATCTGAAGAAATATCTCTCTCAGATTAATTAGATACAGGAGGATCAAGTTTTTCAAAGAAAAGCTCCAGCAAAATCAACTGTCAAACATCTTCAATCAGACAGAGGAGTTCTTTTTTACATCAAATCCATTAGAGTCTTCTCTATACATCTTGATAGAGAAGAACATCTAAACACCTCTCTATCCCATTATGTACAGGGTTAATACTACCTTCAAAAGTGTAACCCACTGGTGGCAAGACACCTTATCAAAAAATACTTGTGTGGTTTTTAAGCACCTTATCAAAAGCTTATCGATGATTTGGGCACCTGATCAAACTCTCATTGGTGTGTGGACACCTTATCAAAAATCCCTTGGTGTGAGGGTACCTGATCAAAACTCCTAGTGGATTCCTACCAAGGGTGTTAGAGGAGTAGACGTACCCAGATTTATTGGGGAACTACTATAGCTCCTTATGTCCTCTGTGATTGTTTATTTCTCTGTGTTGTGCTGTGTGATTTTATTTATTCCGTTTTTATTAATCACTATGCTTACACATATATATAACACTCTTTTTAATTCCGCAAATAAAACTAAGGGAAAAAGTTTTAAACTCTATTCACCCCCCCTCTAGAGTTAATTTAAGATCTAACCTCCACTTTCAATTGGTATCAGAGGGAGGTTGATCTTATTTACAGGCTAACACCTGGATCACAAAGATCAATTAGATCTTAAATTATTTTAGAGTTTTTATTTATTTTCTGTTAAATACTCATGGCACAAAACAAGGACTATTCAAGCACAAGACCTCCTATGTGCAATCTTAGTAAGTTTGCACTGTGGAAAGCAAGGATTTGGTTATATATGAACTCAATTGATGAAGAAATTTTTAATGTGATTTTAACAGGGCCTCCAGCACCTACATCATCAACAAGTACTGATGCAGCAACAAATAAGACTGTTGTCCCACCTCCTGAATGGACTGAAGCTCAGAAAAAGCAAAGAAGTGCTGATGCAAAAGCCATGAATATTCTAGCTCAAACGATGTCTGATGACATCTTTCAGAGAGTGGTGGATTGCACCTCAGCTAGAGAGATATGGACCTATCTCAACAATATGGTTGCAGGCTCTGCTGATGAAAGAAAGGACAGAAGATCTCACTTGATCTCTCTGTATGAGAACTTCAAGAAGGGTGAAGAAGAATCAGTCGCAGATATGTACACTAGATTAAGTGTAATCATAAGTGAAATTAGAACACTGTACAAGGAAATCTCATTAACTGGGATCAATGACAAAATCCTAATGTGCTTCCCCAGCACTTGGGACTCTAGGATTTGGCCTATCATGGAAGCCAGAAGCCTTAATGAGATAACTACTGAGACACTGCTAGGAAAGCTCAAATCCTATGAATAACTCATCAATACAAGGGAAGCTGAACAAGTGAGCACCTCCTATTCAACAAAGAAGGACGGGAACATTGCCTTCAAAGCTACAGAAGAAGAAGGAAAGACTCCTGACAATGAGGAGTTGATGAGTCTGTTTTCCAAAAGATTCTACAAGATGGCAAGAAAAGATTTCAGGAAAAAGTCATCCAGAAGCTATGAAAAGACAAGGTATGACAAAAACAATTCTAAAGAAATTATATGTTTTGGTTGCAGGAAACTAGGACACATTGCACCAGACTGTCCAGAAAACCAGAAGAAAGAAAAGAAAAAGGACAAAGAAGAGAAAAGAAACTCCAGCAAGTCTTCCTCCCACAAACACTAGAAGTAGGGAAGAGGATTTGTAGCAGAATCATGGAGTGAAACTGAATCAGAATCATCATCCAGCTCATCAGATGATGAAGAAGAAACAAAAGAAAATGACCAATGTCTGATGTCCATTTATGACTCAGACAGTGAGTCAGGAAATGCTTCTTCATCCAGTGATGATGAAGACAATGAAGAAGAGAAGAACTTCTGCATGATGACAATCAATGCCTCAGCCAACAATTCTGATGAAGAAGGATCAGAATCAGAAGCAGAAACTGATGCAGATCAGGTAATATATGTTGGAACATGGTCTTCCGCATCTACTAGGTTTGAGAATAACAAAACCTATGTGTATTTGATCTTGTGTGTTTAAGTGTGCAGGATAACAAAGTCCACATGACTCAAGGATTACATAAGAAGGTTGCCCCCAAGTTTAAGCCATCAAATCCAAAACTCCCACTAGCGCCGGCGGTATCACCTAGCGACTGGCGCTAAGGAACAAGTGAGAACGGATACTGGGTTCGACGAAATTGATCTTGCGTTCGACGATCTTGCGTTCAATGAATTTCCGTTCGACGAATGTTGAAGCCCGCTCGACGAACTCCGGTCGACGAAATTGAGCCCGACGAATGTTGAAGCCTGACCGACGAATTGAGTTCGACGAAATTTCGCTCGACGAACTGTAAGCTGCGCTCGACGAAATTCTCATCAGTGCGTTCGACAAAAATTCGATCGACGAAATGTTAGCTGCGTTCGACGAAATTTTGATCGACGAAATGTTTGCTCAAGCATAAATTCCTGGAGTACTTATAGAAGGAGATAGCAACTGGCGGTATCCGATAGCGCAGGCGATAGCGCGGAGCATAGTAGGCAAGAGAGAAATGTTTCCTCGGATGGGAGATTCTGCCGCGCAGAATATGTCCTAAATTGGGATAGCGCCGGTGGTAGTACTAGCGCAGGCGCTAGCGCTGAGACTATAAAAAGGACCTCTTGGCTCCGTCTTCCTCATCCTCTTGAGATTCTAAATTCCAGAGCTTCGTACCACAGCATAGAGAGGAAGGTTCAGAGAGATACTCCCACCAAACGCTTAGAGAGCTTTTGAAGGAGGACTTCATCACGCTACATCCGAAGAGGGATCGCTTCAATCTCACTTATTCTTCAACGATCGTTCATCTCCGATTTCAGAAGTTTCTTAGAGGGAGTTTTTAATATTGTTGTTGTTATTTTATTTCATATCTTTTGTAACCGTTAGAGAATTCGCCTCGTGTTGGCGACTAGGTCTGGGTAGGACTTAGGGCAGAAATTTGCCTCGTGTTGGCGACTAGGTCTTGGGTGTAGGTCTAGGGGGTGCTCGAGGCCATATCCGGGGAAGGGTTGGCTAGAGCGTCTTGAGGCCGTATCCGAGGAAGGATCGGCTAAAGCCAACCGGTTCGTGGGGATACGAGTCGGTATAGAAAACAAAAAGAGTCTTTCTATTCGCTTTGATTTCTAGCTTCGATAAGAGATCAAGTTTTGTAATCATGCTTCTCAAGTTAATAAAATCATGTCTTTACTTTTACTTCACTTGATTTATCTTGATCTTCTCTAGTTTAATAATCAATGTTTTTTTCAAGTATTACAAGATATAATATAAGTTTTTAAAACCCTTATTCACCCCCCCCCCCCCTCTAAGGGCGCCTACCGATCCAACAAGTGGTATCGGAGGGAGGTTATTCCAATCGGCTTAACAACCAGGAATAATGGTGTCTCATGATCTCGCTTCTATTAGTGGGGTAAATTTTTATGAAGAAGAAAAATCTCCTAAACCACCTTTATTCGAAGGGAGAAATTATAAAGGGTTGAAATTATTAATGGAAAAATTTATTAAAAGTTTAGATATCAATGCATGGGATATAGCAATAGTTAGACCAGCGGACGAATCAAATAAACAAGAGCGTCACCTAAATGTAAAAGCTATGCATTATATTTTTTGTGCTTTATCTCAAGATATTTTCAAATTAATATATTATTTCTCCAGTGCATACAATGTATGGAAATTTCTTGAAGAAATGTATGATTCTCCTTCTACAGGTATGGAACAATCGCAAGAATCGGAGAATATGCAAGCTTGCACAAGTCTTCAAGAATGCTCCTCTCTTGACGGATCAATGGACCACACATCAAATGGAAAAGAAAAAGAAGTATTGTCTTCGGAAGAGGAGTGCCAAAAAGATGTAAAAGAAACGATATGCTCAAATCGTGCCTCTCCTGAAAGCAATGTAAGGAAATCAAATCCCATTTTCTGTACTTCTATTTCTACATTACAATTGCTTCAAACTACAAAGCGCAATATTAAGAAATTAAAAGATGCTAATAAACATTTGCGCTTAGAAAATAAAAATTTAAAAGAAAAAATTAATGAACAATCAAATTCAAATTTATCTAGTTCTATCCATGGTTCCTTAGTTGACAACACTACACCTTGTGTAGAATATAATGAATAAAAAGAAAAACACAAGGAACTTATTTTTATACAAGAACAAAATGAAAAATTATGTTTAGAAAATTCATCTTTGATAAATGATTGTGCTATGTGCAAAGACTATAAAATTGAAATTAAAGAGATGGATGAAACATTTGATGAATATAGAAATAAATATCAAGATCATATAAATTCAATTGTTTCCACTCTTAAAAATAGCACAATCGCTTATAATAAAGCTAGACATGATTTAAAGATTAAAAATAATGAATTAATAAATAAAATCAACTTGCTTAAGGAAATCATAAAAAAAAATTCTCAAAAAATACATTCTCAATATATTGCAAAATCCAAAAGCAACTTGAATATGATTACTCAAAACGTGAATAAGCTAAACTATGGAAATAAAAAACATCAAAAGATTGTAAATGAAATTTCAAAACACTATCATCATCATCATTTACAATATCAATCTTCTCCCAACTTAAAATTAAACGCAAACAAATTTCCTTTAAATAGTAAATTCAAAAGTCATTTTTATCCAAACATACAAGAAAATGACTATGGAAATTTGAAAAATAAAAATAGTATTTGTCCAAGGTATGAATGGAGACCCATACTTAAGAATGACGCACTAATGGCAAAAGAAAGGGTCCATCCATCTTTGTCTCCCCAAAAGTCAACACGCTATATTTGGGTACCCAAAGGAACCATCCCACTTGGTCCTCTTTGGATACCTAAATCTCTTATTCATTAGTATCCAATTATTTGCATGAAGTAGAAATCAATCAAAAATGAAATATCATTATTCTACTTCATGATATGCCTAACCTTTTTTTTCTTACTTTTGTTTATTTTCTTTTCTTTGAGCCATCATGATATGATCACTTTACATAACTTGTGATATGACTCTCACATATTAAACCAAAATTCATAAACAAATCAAATTGAATAAAGTTGAAAAAAAGTCATATCATCTCTCAAGTGATCTACTTATCCTTTTTATTTCTATCCTTCTAAATCCATTTCCTAAAAGTCTTATAAAATTTGAAAAACTAAATTTGTTATATGATATTATTAATACTAAATGAAATAAGTGTCAAAATGGATTTAAAAGGTGTATTTTAGGGGTATTAGGCTAAATTTATAAAATGTGCAAGTTTTGCTTAGGTAGTTAATATATTTGCGTCATTTTCAATTACCCCTAGTATGTTTAATCATAATCATGTTTAAATCAGAATTGAAAAATTGCATGAATATTATTTCACTTATTTATGATCATTTCACTCATGCATATGTTGTGCAAAACTCAATAATTAAGGTTTAATAAATTTGTAACTCTAATGAAGATGAAACTCATGTACTAATTTTAACTTCCGCAACTTTTGCGATTTCTTCTCGTCTCATCACTTCATTAGACAGGACTTACATTGCAAAAACATAATTAAGAAAAATCGGAAGAAAAATCGAAGAAAATCTAGGCTATACGATCAAAATAAGCACTCTCTGTGAGCTAACGTAGGCGCTAAGACCTAACGTCGGCACTAGCTCAAGTATCCGGTTTTCTGAAATTTTAAAATTCTGAAGAATTAATAAAAATATATTATTTTATATGTACTACTCATTTTTGCAATTCTGCCTGTACTTATTTTTTTTGAAAAATTAAAATACAAAATTACAAAAGCCAAATTACAAAAAATATTTTTTTTTGTCTTTGGATATTTGTTTAAATTATATTCCTATATGCAAAAATCAAATACAAAAATATAAAACAAAAACAAGTATCAAAAATTATTATTTTGAACTTAACTTTTCGATTTACATGTATCTTGCGAAAGGGTGATTTGGGCTATCATCCCATCATATCACCTAGTACCGGGTGAACATCTCAGAAGGTAGTCCTCGGGAAGTCCAAGATCAATCTTATGAGTTCAAACTTTAAATAAAAATTATTCTTCAAAAATATCAAAAAATACTGTATGGACTTCATTGAAAATCAAGCATGATATAATCTATTATTTAGAACTTTTATAATGTTGCAATTTATCTTTTCAAACTACTTTGAACATTGCTTTCATCATGCTTTGATATATCTATTAATATGTGCATCAATTATATTGAAAAAGTTGTGTAGAACTATGCGTAGCATGCCTCTAAGTATGAGTAAATGTTTTATGTTTGATAATGATCGCTATTCACTCACTTATTTTGACATTGTCTACTTATGTGTTTAATCTAAGAATGCTTGTGTATGTTTTGTAATAGTATAATGAATTAAAATTGCACAAGTATCTTACCTACACAACCTTTGTTTGCACTTTAAAAGTTAAGAAAAGTGGTTATGTTTTTATAAATTATATTGGTTTGCAAAACAAGTGTATTCGGAGAACTTTGTGCAAAAAAAAATCATAAAACAAAGTGACAAAGATAACTCCACCAAGCACTACTTGAACCTCCTGATAAGTCTTAATAAGCATTGTGAGGTTGAGCACCTTGGAAAGAATAGTAAAGTATCTTGTGCAAACCATAACTTTCTTTCAAAATAAAAAACCACTTATTCTTAAGTACACAGGCTCACTAGTTTCAATATTAAAATAAAATAAAATATGTGATCCCCCAAGCACTACTTTGCACCCTGATAAGTCTTAATGAGCATTGTCTGTGCAAAGCACCTTGGTAGATGTACATTTTTTTGTGCATTGAAGTGTGTAGAAGTAAAATTATTTGTGTTTTATTGTTCTCTTTACTTTACATATTTCTTGTATTTTTGATTAAAACATTTGTTTACTCTATTCAAAATACACTTATGTGCACATCATTATCTTTCAAAACACTTCTTCTCATGAGTATTGGATCCTAATGCTAATTCTATACTACTCTTTATTTTATGAAATGCACTAGATAACCTAGCATGCTTTCTACAATGTTTGGTATGTTTTGAAATTGTGAATTAAAGTAACATTGTAGTAATCTCTTTTTGATAACATTATTTCATGCTTGGTTACTTTATTATCAAACTTAAAGATTTTAATTGAAAAATGATTTACAAAAACATCTTCTTTTTGAAATTTAACTCATATATCTTTTTATGGATCATCATTGATTACAATAAGATGTTTCTTGTATTTCTATAAGACTTCTGCATCATTACCATATAATTATTTTACCTTGCGCTTTCATGCTTATTTAAAGTCTTTTAGTTTGTGTGCATCATCACTTGAATCTTCAAATTCCTTTCTTGCAACAAGTGGTAGACATGCTTGGTAAACTTTATATTGGTTGCTTTTAACATAATTTTTTTTATAAAACTCTGATTTATTTCTATGAAAATATTATTACGCTAAAAACTCCGATTCATTAATGGATTTCAAAATAGCTATGTGAGTGTTTTCATAAATTCAAATAAAAATATAAATCCATAGGCTATGCCATTAAATTTAAATGCTAAATGTTTCCAATTATTATTATCCGTGACTTCATTTCTCACCATAGCGGGGGCGTAGGGTTGTAGACATTAGATAACCTTATCTCTAGTCATGTCTTGTCCTTAACTGGGGAGGGTTCCAGTGGGGCCTTGCGAGGCACTAGGGGTAAGAGTGCTAGGTTAAGTTTTTGTCTAGTGTTTGCATATGGGACTAAAACCCCAACCTATGGCATGTATGCAACTCCTCATGCCCATCCGTCACTTAGTACGGGGCTAGGGTGTAGACATATTGTCTGGGTAGTTTAGTTACTTGGAAATCATTACATTTTTTGTTGCTTAAAACTCTTATATAAAAAGGGGATGAACCAACATAATAATACTCAAACTCTGATCTATTTCATTGAAAAGTATTCTAAAACTCCTTATCATTTCCTTCTCTCTACAAGCTCGATCATGTCTTTATCTTATTATCATCTTTTAAGTGGTGTATCCTTACAAAAGGGGGAGAACTAATATGATAAATATAATCTGCTATCAAAATATAAAACTAACATGCTTAATTAATATGATAGCTTATATATTAGGGGAGCATTCACTTAAGGGGGCATGTATTTAGGGGGAGCAATTCTAAATGCTAAAATTGATAATTATCCTAAGTAATAACTTTCACACACACACAAGTAAGTTTCATCATGCTTATATATTAATGCTCTGATTTATCAATAATGGTTTTGTTATTATGAAAAGGGGGAGTTTGTTGGAACATGGTCTTCCGAATCTCCTAGGTTTGAGAATAACAAAACCTATGTGTATTTGATCTTGTGTGTTTAAGTGTGCAGGATAACAAAGTCCACATGACTCAAGGTCTACAAAAGAAGGTTGCCCCCAAGTTTAAGCCATCAAATCCAAATCTCCCACTAGCGCCGGTGGTATCACCTAGCGCGTGGCGCTAGCGCTAAGGAACAACTTAGAATGGATACTGGGTTCGATGAAATTGATCTTGCGTTCGACGATCTTGCGTTCGACGAATTTCCGTTCGACGAATGTTGAAGCCTGCTCGATGAACTCCGGTCGACGAAATTGAGCCCGACGAATGTTGAAGCCTGACCGACGAATTGAGTTCGACAAAATTTTGCTCGACGAACTGTAAGCTGCGCTCGACGAAATTCTCATCAGTGCGTTTGACGAAAATTCGATCGATGAAATGTTAGCTGCGTTTGACGAAATTTCGATCGACAAAATGTTTGCTCAAGCATAAATTCCGGGAGTACTTATAGAAGGAGATAGTGCCTGACAGTATCCGATAACGCATTCGATAGCGGGGAGCACAGTAGGCAAGAGAGAAATGTTTCCTCGGATGGGAGATTCTGCCGTGCAGAATATGTCCTAAATTGGGATAGAGCCGGCGATAGTACTAGCGAGGCGCTAGCGCTGAGACTATAAAAAGGACCTCTTGGCTTCGTCTTCCTCATCCTCTTGAGATTCTAAATTCTAGATCTTCGTGCCACAGCATAGAGAGGAAGGTTCAGAGAGATACTCCCACCAAATGCTTACAGAGCTTTTGAAGGAGGACTTCATCACGCTACATCTGAAGAGGGATCGCTTCAATCTCGCTTATTCTACAGCGATCGTTCATCTCCGATTTCAGAAGTTTCTTAGAGGAAGTTTTTAATATTGTTGTTGTTATTTTATTTCATATCTTTTGTAACTGTTAGAGAATTCGCCTCATGTTGGCGACTAGGTCTGGGTAGGACTTATGGCAGAAATTCACCTCGTGTTGGCGACTAGGTCTCGGGTGTAGGTCTAGGGGTGCTCGAGGCCATATCCGGGGAAGGGTTGGCTAGAGCGGCTTGAGGCTGTATCCGGGGAAGGATCGGCTAAAGCCAACCGGTTTGTGGGGATACAAGTCGGTATAGAAAACAAAAAGAGTCTTTATATTCGCTTTGATTTCTAGCTTCGATAAGAGATCAAGTTTTGTAATCATGCTTCTCAAGTTAATAAAATCATGTCTTTAATTTTTCTTCACTTGATTTGTCTTGATCTTCTCTAGTTTAATAATCAAAGTTTTTTTTCAAGTATTTCAAAATATAATATAAGTTTTTAAAACCCTTATTCACCCCCCCCCCCCTCTAAGGGCGCCTACCGATCCAACAATATCTACCTTTGATTTTACTTCAGTTGAATTCATAGCTGAATTTAAAGTCCTTTGCTAAGACTTAATTAAATCTAAGAAAGAAATAATCTCACTCAGACTTATGCTAGCTGAAATGAATAATATAAGTGAAGAAAATGTAAATTTTAAGAAAGATTTGGCTTCCTCCAGGGAACATATTGTTCTCATTGAGAGCAAGTTGTATGAAGCCAAAAAGTTTGGAGAATCCCTCAATGGGAGAAGCATCAAACTGATGGACATTACAAGCAAAGTAAATGCTAGACTTAATAGCAAACTAGGCTTGGGTGCTTCATCAAGTGAGCCACCTCTAATTAAGAAGAACATACTCTCTACACCTATAAAATTCATCTCTGCTAAGAGCAAAGAGGTTGCAGGAGTAAATAAAAATATTTCAAGTAAGACTGTCGAGAATAGCAGAATTCAGCAGAATTCGTCGAACGGAGCTCGACGAAATGTATCCACTTCGTCGAATGGAGCTCGACAAACTCTGAAGACAGATTTTCAATATAGTAATTATATGAATGGCGCTCGTTGAAATATCAGTCATTCGTCGAATGGCGCTCGACGAACTCAGCCCAGTTCGTCGAACAGAAACTATACAACAAATTTGAACAATTCTTATTCTTCACATTCTAAGAATCCTTTCACTGAATGGATTATACCTATAAGGAGATATCATCCACAAGGTTACAAGGACCAACCTGAAATGTCTTTTATTTCAGATTTTTGTGGAAATACAAAAAGACCCAAGGTAATCTGGGTCAAGAACAAATAGATTGTTTTCTTGTTTTTGCAGGTACACATCTGTCCAAGAATAAATGAAAAATGGTATTTGGACAGTGGCTGTTCAAAACATATGACAGGAAACAAGGCCAACCTGAACAACTACAAGGCAAATCTTGGACCAAAAGTTATAATTGAAGCTCCAACTGTGGACAGACCAAAGGCTATGGAAAATTCAAGGTTGGAGAAGTCACCTTCAAAGATGTAGCTTATGTCAAGGGACTAAAGCACAACCTCATCAACATAAGCCAATTATGTGATGAAGGATATCAGGTAACCTTTAATAAATTGAAATGCCTTATTAAATCTGCTGATAATGTTATTGTTTTATCAGGTATTAGGCAAGGTAATATTTACTTAGTGAATTTCAATTCATCTACATCAGAAATTTGTTTATTTAATGAATTAAGCAAACCTAGTGAACTTTGGCATAAAAGATTTGGACATGTAAACCTTAAGACCATTGCTAAATTATCTAAGGACAATCTTGTTAGAGGTTTACCCTTAGGTTCATATAAGAAAGAGGGTCTTTGTAGGGCATGTCAACTAGGCAAGCAAACTAAAAATAGTTTTAAATCATTATTCAAAAGTGATTCACCTAGAATCTTATATTTGCTACATATGGACCTTTTTGGACCTATTGCAACAAAGAGTTTAGGGTGGAAGTCTTACACTCTAGTTATTGTAGATGACTTCTTTAGATTCACTTGTGTGTTCTTTTTGAGAGAAAAGTCAGATAACTTTAAAGTTCTTACAGACTTTCTTAAGAGCATAAAGATTGAGTACTCTACTCATATTGCATTGATCAGAAGTGATCATGGCACTGAGTTTGAGTCTCTTCCTATGAAAGAATTCTGTGAGAAGGAAGGTATCAGGCATTGCTTCTCAGCTCCTAGAACTCCTCAACAAAATGGGGTAGTTGAAAGGAAAAATAGAACTCTAATTGAATCAGCAAGAACATTGCTTGCAGATGCTAATTTGCCCCTATCTTTTGGGCAGAGGCTGTTAGCACAGCAAATTATGTACTGAATAGAAGTTTGATACACAAACTTAAGGGTAAGACTCCTTATGAATTACTTAAAGGGAAGAAACCTAAAGTTAGCTATTTTAGAGCATTTGGTTGTAAATGATTTGTTCATAATAATGATAAGAAATACCTTAGGAAATTTGAACCAAAATCTGATGAAGGAATTTTCTTAGGCTATTCACTAATCTGCAAAGCTTATAGGATTTATAATAAATCTTCTCTTAAAATAGAAGAATCTATGCATGTTTCTTTTGATGAAACTAATATGTTTTACAAGGAGAAGAATTCTTCTACTATAGAAAATCTGCAGGTACCTACACTATGTCAGCAGCTAGATCAATTAGCTCTGCATAAAGAAGGATTTCTAAATCCTGTACCGCAGAATGCTGAATAAAGTGAAGAGGAAAATCACCCAGATTTGCTGAAAGTTCAGAACAGATAACAGCAGATCATCCTCCACAGGATATAGCAGCTGAACAAATTCCCCAAGTGGAAATTATTGCTGAACCCACTCCAACTGTTGATCACATCACAGTTAGAGATCACCCAATATCTCAAATAATTGGTGATATTTCAGCAGGTGTGCAAACAAGGCATCAAGTAAAGCAGAATATGATGCACACTTGTTTTCTCTCTCAGATTGAACCTCAATCCCTATAAGATGCAGAAGAAGTTCCCAGCTGGATCATTGCTATGCAAGAGGAGCTCAATCAGTTTGAGATAAACAAAGTTTGGGAATTGGTTCCTAGACTAAAGAATTATCCAGTTATTGGAACTAAATGGGTCTATAGGAATAAACTTGATGCAGATGGAAATATTTTGAGAAACAAAGCTAGACTAGTAGCTCAAGGATACTCACAAGAAGAAGGAATAGACTATGATCAAACTTTTGCACCAGTTGCAAGGTTAGAAGCAATCAGAATTTTCATGCATTTGCTGCATACAAGAAATTCAAAGTTTATCAAATGGATGTAAAGAGTGCATTTTTGAATGGAGAAATCAAAGAAGAAGTCTATATGGAACAACCACCAGGCTTCATCTCCCCAACTCACTCTTCTTTTGTATTTAAGCTTAAGAAAGCTCTCTATGGTCTTAAACAAGCTCCCAGAGCATGGTATGAGACCTTAGCTAGTTTTCTTTTAGATAATAAATTCTGTAGAGGCATAGTAGATAAAACATTATTTTTCAGGATACATAAAAATCAAACTTTACTAGTTCAAATATATGTAGATGATATTATCTTTGGCTCTACTTATTCAAATTTATGCAAAAGATTTTATAATCTAATGCAATCTAAATTTGAAATGAGTAGTATGGGTGAGTTATCATACTTCCTTGGTCTTCAAGTGAAGCAAACTCCAAATGGAATCTTCATATCCCAATCTAAGTATGCTAAGGAATTAGTGAAAAGATTTGGTATGTCTGATTCTTCCACCATGAAAACACCCATGCCCTCTAATGTTTTTGTTGATGCTGATGAAGCAGGGAAACCTGTTGATCAGAAGGTATATAGAGCAATTGTTGGCTCTTTACTTTATTTAACAGCTAGTAGGATTGATCTATTGTTTGCTACCTGTATTTGTGCTAGGTTTCAAGTTAACCCCAAAGAATCTCATCTAATTTTATTAAAAAGGATTTTGAGATATATAAAGGGTTGCACTAATCTAGGACTTTGGTATCCAACAGCATCTGAATTTGAATTAACTGGATTCTCATATTCAGATTATGTTGGATGCAGAGTAGATAGGAAAAGCACATCAGGAACTTGCCAGTTTCTTGGTGATAGGCTTGTGTCTTGGTTTTGTAAGAAACAAACATTTGTGTCTACTTCAACAGCTGAAGCTGAATATATAGCTGCAGGCAATTGCTGCTCACAGATGTTGTGGATACAAAATCATCTCGTAGACTATGGTGTCAACATTTATAATTCAACTATATTTTGTGACAATACTAGTGCAATATCTATAGCACAAAATCCAGTTCTGCATAGTAGGACTAAACACATAGAGATTAGGCACCACTTCCTTAGGGATAATGTGGATAAAAACAAAATCTGCCTATAGTTCATCTCTACTGATTTGCAAAGAGCTGACATTTTCACCAAGCCCTTGGATGAAAAGAAACATATATTCTTTATAAATCAGCTAGGTATGATAGATGGAGATTCAATCTGTTAAAAATATAAGTTTTCTACTTACCCCTCATTCCTTAACATATCAAACTAAGTGTTTTTTTATTATATAAATGCCTACAGAATTGTTTCTCATTCTAGTTCCCATTTGCACTTGATCTCTATTTTCTTGTGCAGGAACAACAGCAATATAAATCTTGCATCCTTCCCTACCTCCATCAAATGTCCCTTCTTCAAGGGGCCTAGCTTCAGGCCTTTCCTGAAACTAGGCAGGGGGAGAAGTTTGTATGAACAAGCTCCATTTGATGCAATTACTCAGGAGGAGTTGTTCTATAAACTAGGAAGCTGAAGAACCTCCAAAACTCAGGGGGAGACACTCTCAGGGGGAGTAGCTGTATGAAGAAGCTTGATAAAGCTCACAGCAATTTGCTGTTTGCAGTTTCTGTTTCTGAAACATTCAGATAAAGTTCAGTTCAAGTTCAGATGCATATACAGTTTAGAAGAAGTATTTTGATATAGAAAAATTCAATATCAGTCATTGCTACAGCTCACCTAATCAGAAATTCAGAAATCAGATAAAGATTAAGATCAGAATTCATAGCAGATAACATATACAGTTCAGAACAATTTCAAAAAGCTGATTTACATTGCAGATTCAGAATACATAATATATTTGTATGCAGATTCAGAACATAGTTTTTAATTTAAAAGAAGCAGCAGATACAGTTTAGTTCAGATCAAAATTCAGAACAATACAAAATCAGACAAAATCAGAATTTCAGAATTCAGAAGCAGCAGAATTCAGAAAAATCAAGGTTCTGATTGTATTTTCATTTCTGTTTTTATTGAAATGTATTTTTAAAACTCAGAGTACTTTTCACTTCATATCTGATAAAATATTTAAATAATATCAGATATATTCATGCTCTGTTGTTTTTGATGTATTAGTATTTGTTTATTTTCAATTTTTGTCAAATAGTGCCCTAACCCAAATAGGGGGAGATTGTTGGAACAACCCTATTTCTAATTTGGGTTAGGATCACTATATGTTGACTAAGGACAAAGTTGACCCCAATGTATAGTTTATGGGTCAAGAGTTTTGGCTGTTAGATTTAAAGAATTCATTCAGATTCTGCGTTCGACGAACTCCACACTACGTTCGACAAACTGCTATCTGCGTTCGACGAACGGCAAGCTCACTGCGTTCGACGAACGGCTATCTGTGTTCGACGAACATCAAGCTCTCTGCATTCGACGAATGGCAAGCTCTCAGGGGTCGAAGAATTTGTCTAAGTGCAGCGCTCGACTAATTGCATTCTGCGTTCGACGATCCCGTCTCAGCGGTTTAGAGGTCGACGAACAGATTGTCTCAGCGGTCGACGAACAGAACCCGGCTCAGCGCTCGACGCTTTTACTCAAGCTCAGCGGTTAAACAATTTATCCAGGCTCAGCGGTCGACGAATACTTCCATTCGACGAACTCAAGTCTGCGTTCTACGAAAACATTCAGATCGACGAAAGTTCTCACAGATCAACAAAATTAATTATTCCAGCAAGATTCCTTTGAGGTCGATGAAGTAAATTTTGTGTTTGACGAAAATATTGAGGTCGACGAATCTGCGTTCGACGAATCTTATTCAGATCAAAGAAATATCATTTAAGTAGAGATTTATTTCAGAATATTATATTTATTCATTCTCTGAACTCAGATCGATGACAGCAACGGCTCTTTCCATCAGATCAAGTAAGGAAATATATTTCCTTTATTATTTAAGTTATAGTCGTTGACATTTCCTCGGAAAATGGCATATTCATGGAAAAGGAAAGAATTAATTGGCGCAGTTGTTTTATGGTTTCAAAATAACTCTTCAGCGTTTTATATTCCTTAATATAAGGAATCTGCAATTAATGTCTGTCAGAAATTTTCAAAAGAAAAGGAAAGAAGTTATAGCAGATTAAAGACACAGCTTTCACGACAACATCAATACAGATCTTCAGTACAGAAAAAGAGAGAGAAAGAAATATACAGGAAGAATAGAAGAACAAAAAATACACAGAACTTCATCTTCTTCTTCCTCAGCATTTTTGACAGTGAACAGAACTTCATCTTCTTCCTCCTTCAGCAGCAAAAATTTTTTTTCTAAGAACATCTTAAACACTTCTCTCAGTTTTCCTGCTGAAAAAATAAAGATCAAGAAAGGAGAAAGCTTCAGGAAGAGAGGAGAAAGAATAACAAAAAGAAAATCATTTTCTTCTTCCTCAACAGCAGCAACCTCTTTCAACTGAGAACTTAAATTCTTCTCTCAGTCTTTTGCTGCAAATACAGATCTTCAACAGAGCAACTATAATCTGATGAAATATCTCTCTCAGATTAATTAGCTACAGGAGGATCAAGTTTTTCAAAGAAAAGCTCCAGCAAAATCAACTGTCAAACATCTTCAATCAGACAGAGGAGTTCTTTTCTACATCAAATCCACTAGAGTCTTCTCTATACATCTTGACAGAGAAGAACATCTAAACCCCTCTCTATCCCATTCTGTACAGGGTTAATACTCCCTTCAAAAGTGTAACCCACTGGTGGCAAGACACCTTATCAAAAAAATCCTTGTGTGGTTTTTAAGCACATTATCAAAAGCTTATCGGTGATTTGGGCACCTGATCAAACTCCCATTGGTGTGTGGACACCTTATCAAAAATCCCTTGGTGTGAGGGCACCTGATCATAACTCCTAGTGGATTCCTACCAAGGGTGGTAGAAGAATAGACGTACCCAGATTTATTGGGGAACTACTATAGCTCCTTGTGTCCTCTGTGATTGTTTATTTCTCTGTGCTGTGCTGTGTGATTTTATTTATTCTGTTTTTATTAATCACTTTGCTTACACATATATATAACACTATTTTTAATTCCGCAAATAAAAATAAGAGAAAAAGTTTTAAACTCTATTCACCCCCCTCTAGAGTTAAGTTAAGATCTAACCTCCACTTTCACAGTAGTTATCTTACTTTTCCTGCATTTCTTATTTCATCTTGTTTAGTTTAGTTAGCTGTATTTCATTTTATTTTATTTTGTATATTTTCTTTTATTTTTGGCGGAGCTCACCCCTGCAGGTCCTTCTTTTGGATGGTGGATGATGCGGCTTTGTTTTAGTTTACATTCCAATCTTCTGGTATGCTCACTTGCTGAGCATTGGGTACTCTCTTCCCCTAGCTCTATTTTTTATTTTCATAGTTACATATTATGTTGGATTGTTTAGTTTAAGTCTGGGGGAGAGCTATTGTCTGTGTCCGCTCACGTGCACTATTGCATAGCATACTAGAAGATTATATTTAAGTTATTATTCATTTTCTTTGCACACCACAACACCCACTTGAGCGTGCGTTTAGCCGTTGGCACGTCGTGAGTCGAATTTGTCTCTTCTGTGTGATTTGAAAAATCTTTGCGCTGGCTTAGGATTATGAGGCAGAGTAAAATGTTGACTCCTGTAGTGCTCCTAGTCGAGTTCTCATGTCTTGCATAGAAATTCGTGTAGATTCAATTTCTTTTTATACTTTTAGATTATATTTTTCTATTAGCATAGATATTGTTTACTTTACTCAAAAATTGGTGAATCTGGTGTGAATCAAACGGTAGCATAGGAATGTGTGTAGACGTTCGTTAGCCTCGTATTGCCCGAGTCGGGAGAAAGGATTATCTTTCTCGGTGGCTGAGAACTTGCCCCAAACGACTCTTGGAGCATGGGTATATGGTTAGTCAATCGCGTGAATGTGATATATGCCATCATTTTGGCCCGATTGAGCTCTTGTGCCCATTCCTATCTCTCTATCCTCGTTAGCCCAGTTGTGCCTACCCATTCTTTGATTCAGCCCCACTTTTATCTCACCAAAGCCTAAAAGCCAATCCTAGTCGCACGCCCAAATTTGAGCGCTGGCTGTATATCGTTTTCATGATTGGGGTGTTGATGTGGTGATATTTTTTGTGAAAATGTGGATGCGCTTCATTGCTCATTTTGCTGAAAATGTTTTGAAAAGAAAAGAAAAAAAAAGAAAAAGTAAACGTAAAAAGAAAAGAAAAAAAAGAAGTGTTTAATTGAAATTTTTTATAGATTTATGATTGGGAGTAGGCGGTGCACACACCCATGTAGTCAAGTCCAAGTCTGGGGGTGTGGTGTACCCGCATGTCTTTTTGTGGTGCTTGAGGATAGTTTTCTATACTAGCTCATTTGGGTTTAGTGCTTGAGCCGTCGTTTTTATCATTGTATACCTCACCTAAACCCAAGCCTCATCTAAAACCCAAAGTCCTATTGATTCACGCATTTGAGTCAAATTTGTGCCGCGGAGAGAGTGCAAACGGGCAAGCATATGGTCACCGACATTGATGGATTTCAATGGAGGTTGTCTCGAGCCCCGATCTTTGCCAATGCTCGCCTCAGCGTTCAGTTTACTTTCTTCCTATGTACGACTTTATGATTTACCGTGATTCACTTTTTGAGTAATTGTAATAAATAAATACGCTCCTAGAAATGTATAAACTAATATGTATAATTAGAAATTTTGTTTACTGTATTTCTACGCGCATGAGCATGCGACTTCGCATGGTACTCCGCCCTTGCAGTTTCTATGCCATCTTTGTCTTTTCTCATCCGCTTGAGGGATTTGATTGCTCGGGATGCGCAAACAGGTAAGTCTGGGGGTGTGATGAGACCAGTTTATATAGGGATTTTCAGACTCATCTAGGCTAGTTTTCACGCATATACACTGCACTTATCGCTCGTAAATGATTCTCTGTGATTACACTATGTGTTTCAGCGCTTAGTGCATTCCTTAGCCTATTGTGGTGTGATTTCTTGTTGTCCAGAGGTCCTGGATATTTTCATGCAGGTTCAAGGGTTGTGCGACACTTGGGATTGGTTCTGGGGGATTTTTGGCCGAAAAAGCCGCTGGTCGTGCATTTTCTTTCGCGCACGACCAGGCGTACGACCACTGGTCGTGCGTTAATTCCCCTTATTAAACATAGAAGTTCGCATGATCACTGACCTTCTTCGCGCACGACCACTGGTCGTGCACCACTGACCGTGCGCTATTTTGTAGTTTAGGACTATGCTACAGGTTCTTCTCGCACGATCATAGGCATTTCTTCGCGCACGACCACTGGTCGTGCGCCTGACCATGCGCACTAATAATTTCTGCTCCGCCTATAAATAGATGTGTGCCATTTTAGGCCAGGACGACACTTCCGCTCCGCCGTTTTCCGCCATTTTCGTAGGTTTCCGCCCCTTTTGGCCTCCTCCATCATCCTCGAGCTCCAAGGAGAGGGATCTAGCCCTACATCCACCATTATCCAAGGAGAAGGAAGCTTGGTCGTGCGGCCGGATCGTGACACAAAGAAGACGGGCCATTGGAAGGTAGTGACAGCCTTCTCTACCCTGGACGCAGTTGAGGACCGAGTTTGGACACGGACTGACAACCCAGTGATTCGAACCTTGAATCTTCGACAAGGCTTCGGATTGGGTCGATTCCTTGCTTTCTCCCCTTTTATTTTGATGATTGTATAAGCTAGATTTCTTATATTTTGATGATGTGCACTATAAACTCTAATTTGTAATGTTATTTCATGTCTATGTGAAGTTTCCTTTAAGTTTATATATGTGTATGAGGTGCGCCACCAAATCCACTCCACCCTCCACTTCATTCCGCTAGCCTACTCGCCCATTCTGTGTGCCTACTCTTCCATCCGCAAAGTTAAGTGGTGCTAACGGCCCGTGTAATCCACCTGGACCCCGTCGGTGCGACCCATTCCATCTGTATGCCTACTCTTCCATCCGCCTAGTGAAGCGTGGCATAGCGGCCCGTGTAATCCATTCGCCTCATGAAGCAGTGCGCCCAAGGCCTGCACAGTTCGATTCCGCACTTACCACTCCATCTGCTTGCCTACTGATGCGATATTTTCGGCAAGTGCACCGGTCGCGCAAGTAATAAAAATGGGGAAAATCCCCGAGTGTCGGTCTCTTGAGGAACACAGAAAGGTGGAATTTAATATCGAGGAAGGACTTGAGATCGAAGTCCTTGGTCGGTGTTACAATGGATGGTTGGTTTGGTTTGCGAATAATAAAATAAAATACTACGCCTACTCCTATGCAATGCCGCTATGCAATGCTTCGATTGGCGAGATGGAGACTGAGCAGGCCTTGAGCGCACTGCGTCGAAAGGGCGGATGGGCGAGAAGGCAAGCGGAATGAGGGTCGCAAGCACCTCGTCAACAATAAGCACGCCACAAGCAATTGCTAGTGCGGCACCGGTCACGGTGGTGGAGTGGGAGATGGAATAGGGCGCACCTCAATAACACAAATGAACTAGATAATTCCAAAATCATGAAATAAGCAATAATACACATGGTTCATAGCATTCATCATCTAAATAAAGAGATTACAACAAATATAACCACACAAGTAGAAGAAAAAGGCAAGAAATACGACCGAATCCGGAGTCTCGTTGTAGATTCACGGTAGGAAGCACCGGGTTGTCAATCCGCGTCCTAGCTCGGTCCCAACTGCGTCCGGGGTAGAGGAGGGCTGTCACACCTCCCAATGGACCCGTCTTCTCCAGCGATTTACCATCCGGCCATGTCTAGTGCGAAGAACTTCTTCCTTAGAGATCAAAATGAGTGTAGGATCCCTTCTTGCAAGCCCTTGGATGATGGAGGAGGCCTAGGGGATGAAAACCCTCTGAAAATGGCGAAAACGACGGAAGGAACGGAGTCCAAATGCCTTCTCCCGACCTAATTCGCGATCAGGTCATTATATAGGCGCTGAATTAAACAGCGCGCACGGTCATTGGCGCACGACCAGTGGTCGTGCGCACTGGAATTCGGCGATCGTGCGCACTGCCTGGGTGGAACCTGCAAGATACGAAATTATAAAATAAAATGTTCGCACGACCAGTGGCGCACGACCGGTGGTCGTGCGCACTGGAGTTGATGGTCGTGCGCACTACCGCAAACAGAACTCAGAAATTAAATGGTAAGTGCGCACGAGCAGTGGCGCACGACCAGTGGTCGTGCGCACTGTCGTTGATGGTCGTGCGCACTGCACCAAACAGAACTCGTGAAAAAGGGTTAAGTGCACACGATCAGTGGCGCACGACCAGTGGTCGTGCGCAATAGAACCGGTGATCGTGCGCAGTGTTCCTGTGCAGAATTGCACCGGGAACACTTGCACGACTCCTATTCCCGCACAACCACAGATCTAGCCACTGAAAGTGGCACTTATCAGCACAAGAATATACTAAAGACAATAAACACGAAAATCACACCAAAGTGGGCCAAGATGTGCACCTAGCATGGATTATCAAATATAAACTATAACAAGGCTAAAGTGCGTAGAATTGACTAAATAACGGCCCGGATGAGTCCAAAAAATGTGTATATGATCAGGACTCATCACCTACTCGTCCATCCGCCCTTGCAAAGTAGTGCGTTCAAGGCCTACGTAGTTTCCATCCCACCTAGTAAAGCAGTGCGCTCAAGGCCTGCATAGGAGTAGTTGAGTAGTTGTTTTCTTTTATTTTCCACAATCCAAATCACTTCCTTTTCTGCAATCCATTCGACCTAAAGGACTTCAATCTCAAGTCCTTCCTTAAAAGTAAACTCCACCTTACTGTGTTCCTTGAGAGATTCGATACTTGGGGATTTACTTCCTCATATTATTACTTGATAACGACCAGTTCACTGCCGTTCAGAGCGCAATTTGCTCCTGCCTATAAGCGGTGTAGGAATTCGCGCGTCAAAAAGGGAAATATTGTAGTCTAAAACTGATTTTGCATCCACAAAATTTGTGAACAGCAGCTTCCTGCAGCTATATACTCAGCTTCAGCTGTAGAAGTGGTGACTGTGGTTTGCTTCTTGCTAAACCATGATATCAGTCTAGCACCCAGAAACTGACATGTTCCTAAAGTGCTTTTTCTATCAAGCCTGCATCCAACATAGTCTGCATCTGAATATCCAACCAATTCAAATCCAGATTCAGCTGGATACCATAAGCCAAGCTCAGGAGTACCCTTCAGATATCTGAGAATTCTTTTGACAGAACTCAAGTGGGATTCCTTTGGGTCAACCTAAATTCTTGTACAAATACAAGTAGCAAACATTATATCAGGTCTACTAGCTGTTAGGTAGAGAAGAGAGCCAATGGCTGCTCTGTAAGTCCTCTGATCAAATGACTTACCTTGTTCATCTCCATCTAGAACAGCATTAGTAGCCATGGGGGTTTTCATAACAGAGGCATTCTCCATCTCAAACCTTCTAATGAGTTCTCTGGTATATTTGGATTGAGATATGAAAATTCCATCTGGATTTTATCTAACCTGGAGACCAAGCAAAATAGGATAATTCCCCCATGCTACTCATCTCAAATTTTGACTACATCAGGTAAGCAAAACTTTTGCATAAAGATTGATCTGTGGATCCAAATATAATATCATCTACATATATTTGCACAAGTAGTAGCTGATTCATATGTGCTCTTGTGAAAAGGGTTTTATCCAACTTTCCTCTTTCAAAGTTGTGTTCCAGGAGAAAGGTGGATAAGGTCTCATACCAAGCTCTTGGAGCTTGCTTTAGACCATATAATGCTTTATCTAATTTATATACAAAAGATGGAAAAGTTGGATTGACAAAACCTGGTGGCTGCTCCCACCTCTTCTTGTAGTTTCCCATTGAGAAATGCACTCTTGACATCTATTTAGTATACCTTGATCGTCATGTGGGCAGCATATGCTAGGAACATTCTGATTGCCTCCAGTCTTGCTACTGGGGCAAATGTCTGGTTGAATTCAATGCCTTCCTCTTGCCTGTACCTTTGGGCCACAAGTCTAGCCTTATTTCTGATTATTACCCCAGTTGAGTCCATTTTATTTTTGAACACCCACTTGGCGCCAATCACTGGGTAATTCTTTGGTCTCTCAACCAAAGTACAGACCTTGTTCCTTCAAACTAGGTCAGTTCCTCTTGCATAGCAGATATCCAGTGAGGGTCACTGTCCGGTTCTTCAAATTTCTTTGGTTTATATTGTGACAGGAAACACTGCAGCATTGTCTCACTTGTGAGTTGGTTCCTTGTTTTGACTCCTGCTATCAAGTTCCCTATTACTTGAGTTGGAGGATGATCTTTTTGAGTCATCCTGGATCTTGCTGAGTGATATAGGATTTGCTCTTCTTCCTGAGCTGTCACTTGCTAAGTGACAGTGGGATCTTCATCCTCATGTGCTGGAATAATGTCAGTGGCTGGTAAACCAGGTGCTACTGTTTCCTCTTCATCTACTCCATAATCCTCACCAGAGTCAGTATCAATATCCTATTGTCCTTTTTCCTGACACACACTTGGATGATCAACTATGCTCAACCTTTCAACTTGCTCTGCTAGTTGATCTTCTTCCTGCAGTATAGAACTGGTGGAAGTTTCCTTCCCCTTGTAAACCATGTTAGTTTCATCAAATACCACATGCATAGACTCCTCAATTTTGAGTGAGCTTGTATTGAAGCACCTATATGCAATGCTTGATGAAAAATATCCTAAGAATATCCCATCATCAGCCTTCTTGTCAAATTTGGCAAGGTGGCTTTTCCCAATGTTGAGGATAAAATAAGTACACCCAAAGATTCTAAAATAAGTGACTATAGGTGTCTTTCCCTTCAACAAATCATAGGGAGTCTTCAATTTAGTCTTGTGAATGAGACTCCTATTCAGAACATAATTTGCAGTATTTACTGCCTCAGCCCAGAAGGACTTTGGCAAGTTAGATTCCGCTAACAATGTCCTTCCCGATTCAATTAGGGTTCTATTTTTCCTTTCAGCCACCCCATTCTGTTGGGGGGTTCTAGGAGCTGAAAAGCTTTGCCTGATACCTTCATCCTCACAGAATCTACACATTAACTGATTCTCAAACTCAGTGCCATGATCACTTCTGATCACAGCTACCTGTGTGTTGAGTTCAGATTAAATCTGTCTAATGAATCTTGAGAGGATCTTGATGGTTTCTAACTTAGCTTTTAGGATGAACACCCAGCTAAACCTAGAGAAATCATCAACAATGACTAATGTGTAGGACTTTCCTGCTAAGCTTTGAGTTGACATAGGGCCAAACAGGTCCATGTGCAATAGGAAAAGGATTCTAGGAGAATCATTCATACCAATTGGTTTGAATGAAACTTTGAACTGCTTACCTAGTTGTCAGGCTCTACAGGGGTGGTCTTTATTGAATTTACCAGTTGGTAAACCCCTAACTATGTTGAGTTTGGAGAGTTTAGCTATGGTCTTAAGGTTAAGATGACTAAGTCTCCTATGCCACAACTCACTATTTTCTAACTAGGAGTTAAACAAGCAGATCTCAGACTTTGTGTACTCAAAGTCTACAACATACACCTTAACTTTTCTGAGACCAGTCAAAACTGTTTGATCAGTCTTAGAGCTAACTATATGACACAAGGACTTGGTGAATACAACTTTGTATTCACCATCACACAGTTGACTAATGCTGATCAGATTATGTTGAAGTCCTTGAACATAAGCTACTTTAGAAAAGGAGATTTCTCCAATCCTGAGCAAACCATATCCTTTGGTTTGACCAGAGTGGGAGTTCCCAAAAATTACCTTGGGCCCTTCCTTGGCCTTGAAATTTTCCAGCAAATTTCTTGCTCCAGTCATATGCATGGAGCATCCACTATCCAGATACCACAGCTGGTTTGTGGTTGAACAACCTTCCCTCCCAATTTCATTAGTGGGATCTTCAAAATCCATTAAGCAGGCTTCTTCTGGTCCACCATCATCATCATCATCAGATGAGGAGGAACTTGATTCTGAATCTGAATCACTCCAGGTCTCAGCTAAGAGACCTCTCTCTCTCTCCTTTCTTCACCTTTCTTATGAAGGATTTCTTCTTGTGCTCCTTCATCTGCTTGTTTTTCTTGTTCTTGTCTTCCTCAGGACATTCAGCAGAAATATGTCTTGGCTTTCTGCAAGAAAAACAGATTATCTCCTATTTAGGAGTTTTGTCTTACCTTGGCTTGCTTGAGCTCCTCTCTCTCCTTCTGGAATCTTCTGTCCTGACCCACTTCTTGAATCTTTTAGCCAAGAAATTAAACATTTCTTCTTCAGTAGTGGAGTACTCCGCTTCAACACTTTTTAATGCTCGAGTCCTCTCTTTAGAAGTAGGTGTCCTTTCTTGGGCTTTTGACTCAGCCCTATTTTTTAGTAGGAGCTCATAGGATTTGAGCTTTCCTAGGAGAGCATCAGTTGATATCTCCCCGAGGCATCTAGAATCTCTGATAGCCCAGATTCTAGAGTCCCATGTGCTAGGGAGGCACATGAGAAGCTTGTCATTAATCTCTGTCAGAGAGATTACCTAGTCAAGCCCTCTCAGCTCATTTATGATGAGGATGAATCTGTCATACATTTCTGTAATGCTTTCATCAACCTTTTTCTTGAAATTCTCATATTGAGATATGAGAAGAGCCTTTTTGTCTTTCCTCTCATCAGAGCTTCCTTCAACTAGTCTGGAGAGAGATTCCCAGGTCTCTTTTGCAGAGTTGCAATCGGCAACTTTCTAGAATATGTCATCAGCCATGGTTGAGACCAGTATGTTCATGGCCTTGGCATCGCATGCCTTGACTTTCTTCTTATCCTCAGTCCATTCTGCTCTGGGAACTGAGGTTTGTATGACCTTCCCAATGGGGTCTTTCCTTATTGGGGCTGGAGGACTTGTGAGGATGACATTGAAAATTTCCTCATCAATAGAGTTCATATATAGTTTTATTCTGGCCTTCCAGAGTGTAAACTTATTCAGATTACACACTGGAGGTCTTATAGAGGCATAATCCTTAGAGCTCATTTTCCTTATAAAATATATTTAAAGTAAAGAGAAAGTATAGGAGGTCTTTTTGATCAAGGTGTTAACATTTTAATGATCAACCTCCCTCTGATACCAATTGAAAGTGCACAGTGTGCCTCTGAGAATTCTCTAGAGGGGGGGAGGTGAATAGAGATTTAAAAATTATTCCTAGTCTAACTGTGAAAACAATAAAATAATCTAAGGATTTATGCTGAATCAAGATATCAGACAGAATAAAATAGTGCTGGAATATAACGCAGAAAACAGTAATGTAAACTAGCTATGAGGGATATCACAGAAAATTATCAAACCAGAAGACACACAAATTTTTTATAGAGGTTACCCAAAATGTGGGTACTCCCCTCTTCTACCACTTGGTAGGGATGCACCACTGTGCCTGAGTCTTTTGGTAAGTAGACTCTTAGAATCACTTATATTTTGACACGGAGATCATGAACCACCAGATCTTTTGATAAGGAGATCTTGAACCACCAGATCTTTTGATAAGGAGATCTTGAACCCACTGAATCCTTTGAAGAGGGATTAACAAAACACTTTTACAAAAGGGAAATAGAAGGAGAAAGAAGAAGAGGAATGGTGTAGGAATTCTGTTTCCAGAATTCTTATGATGGTTGTAAGAAGAACAGCTTCTTGTATCTTTTCACTGGATCTGCTCTTGATGAACTTCTGCTTATGATGGTGATGATTTACAGAAGCTATGTTTGTCCGATCCTTTGTGATTCTGCTGATTTAGATCTGGCTATTATGTAAAAGTGATGAAGAACAACTTTCAGATCCTTTGTCCTGCTCTTCTGATTAAGAACAACCTACTGTATAATTTTCATAATGAGCAGCTGTTCATATCTTCTCTATATGTTCTCAGTTAGGATTCCTGAGGAGGAGGAAGAAGAAGCTCTGGAAAGAATTGTTTTTCCGATTGTAATGAATTCTATCGTCTTTGTCTCCTTCTTCTCTGCCCTTTTATTATCTCTCTTCAATTTTGAATTTGATTTCCCCTTCTGGTAAGACCTGAAAATGTATTTTTGTCATGAACAAGCTCTTTCTTTCCTTCTTTAACTCCCGACCCGTTCACCAACTTTAAGCATGTTTCCAAGAAAGCTTTTAGTTTTCTTGTATTTCTTCTGTCTATTTGAGGCAATTAATGAGTCGTTAGGGAATGACCTTGAGAGAGGTGGACCATGAGAGAGGGTCAAAAATGACAGCTGAAAAAGTTTCCCTTTTCAGAATGTATTCGACGTAGTGCCGAGTTCACTTCCTCTCTTATCGACGCACCTTTGAGTTCTTGTAGGAGCAGCTTCGTATTCATCCTTACTTTGACTGAACTTTGCTAGTCGACATTGCATCGATACCCAGTCGACGTGACCGTCGAGTTGATCGCTTGGCTCTGAACTTCATTATCTGCGTCGAGATGAAGTCAACGTTGCGTCGACTTTAGATGGCTTTGAAAGATACTTCCTTCTGCTCCGAGTTGAAGTAGAAGCTGCGTCGACTTCTTCAAGTACTCCGATAAGTCCATGCCCTCTGCGTCGATATCAATTCAACGTAACGTCAACATGGATTATTTTGACAGAAAGGTGAACTACTTGGACTTCTAGTCAGAGTAGCGTCGACAATATCTTGACGTTGCATCGAATTCTATTCGATGCATGTGTTAACTTTGCCCAAATTTTGCTTCTCTTGACTTGGCCTTGACACCCTAGTTTGAGTGTGATATCCTAAGACATCTAATGACAAGATTACCCTCACTATACACTGGGTAATTCAATCTTAAGAGATAAAATCACTTTTAGTGAATTTGTTAAGTTAATCAAAGGAGTTTTTCCCAACACTTCTTCCCCTAAGGAGCCATCCTCAACTCCTCCTTTCTTCTTCCAGCAGCAAGGGTTTGCAATGGCTCCTTTTCCTCCAAGGAGGTCGACAGTCACCTCATGTTCCCTCGGCAACCCTCTTCCTCTTTGTTTGGGTTTGGGTTTGTGAGAGGGACAATTAGGGTTTCCTCCCCTCCCCTCCTTGAGCCCGGTTTTGACTTCATTTTGATAAGATTCCTGCTTTGCCACCCATATTCAAATTTTTGATACTCCCTAATGAATTATTCGTTCCCGTTTGCGCACAATTTATGATTTATGAGTTCGTCCGCCCGCATTTTTGTCTAATCACGTTCCCGTTTGCGCAAAAGCCCTCTCTGAACTAGGGTTTCTCCTAGCCCAAGCGCCACTAAGCCTCCATATCCGTGTGGAATATCTTCTCCCTTCACTCTTGAGGGAGGTAATTCACTATCCCTCTCGTGCTTTGGGTTTTAAAAATAATTCCCTATGCTAGTGTAGAATTTCCGTCATATCAAGTATCTCTTTCATTATTCTTATTTAGGTTCGAAAATAGGATTTCTGATTTTTGCTCGCGCTATTTGGCCGCCTCCGTCAGCTTTAGCTTATTTAAGGCAAGTGGAGATCATCCTCTCTTGCAAACATTGAACTTAATTTCCATGTCTGTTCTTATGTTTATATGAATTCAACCTTGAATGCATATTTCGTCAAATAAATTTAGACGTTGAATCCCTAAATAGACATGTTATTAGTTTGAGATTCACGCGATTGGAATAACACGAGTTGTGAATGTAAATGATGATATTTGGATAATTAGAAGACGAGTTAGTGAATGATAGTTAATTGGATATTCAATTAGACGATTTGCATCTCATTTGATGAATAATTTGAAGAATCGTAGAACGTTAATCACGAGCAACATTGTCACGATAACAATTATGTCGAATTCGGGTTAGCAAGTATATGACTGGTGTTTTGATATATCATGCTCATAACGCATAAATTTTTACTTGAAACATACTTGTGTCTAAAATGATTTTAATCTAGATGAGTATCTATTAAACAAAAATTGATGCATAGTAATCGTATAACTCACAAATTCCTGGACCCGCAAAGTTATGTAAGCTCTCTATCTTGCTTCTTTTATGCCATCGAATCATGTTTCTTATGTTTGTCTGGTTCTAATACTGGGGTATATTCTATTCCTTAGCTCGATTCCCCTTTTTCCATGTCTATGAAATCTACTCTTGTGCATCTGAGTTGATTAGTTACTAACGTGTCTTGATATGCTAGAATCACTTAATCATGAATTAAGTCATTAATAACGTAAGTTAACATTGAAAGGTAGGGTTTAATTGATGAAAATCCGTGACTTGGGTTCCCTATTGAATCCCTAATGGGAACAAAGGACCGATCATAGCGAGCTTAAATTTCTGAATCTCCTGAATCCGTACTTGAATTTGTCTGAATCATGAATCCTGTGCATCAAACAAAAACACCCGCACTTTCATTTGTCCCAACTTATGTTATTACTTAGACATTTATACTTCGGAGTAGTCTAATAATTCATGATATTTCTTCTTGTCTCACTTGCTTGCCTGCCTTATTAGCTTTGCTCATGAAAAATGGTACACAAATATTCTGCTTCCCCTGCTCGTATTTTATTTTTTGCTTTGCTTCTGTTTATTTCAATGTTCTGAGGCTTTTTTTTCTTATTTTGGAATTTGCCTTAGCGTTTGTTCCTGCACCCCGTGGTACCTGAGCCTGCTCTGCACCCTATTCCTATTTTTCCTGGAGGTTTGCTTTAGTTAATTGCTGTGTCAGGTTCCATGTTGTATTTCCTTTAATGTTAGTTATTACTTATTATGTAATGTGTTGGTACAAAAAATGTACCTCCAGGACTCACACTAAAAGAAAAGGGAAGGAACTGCAGAGTGTAGGTTACTTAGGATGAAGATGTCGAAGGAGAGATCAACATGAGAATAAATTGCTTGGATTGATCTCAAAGAAGGACTACAATGGGAGTCTAAAACAGGCCAGGGGGAGAGGTAGAAAAGCGACAGAATTCGAGATCACTTACACAGGTTGTAAGCTGGAGGCTCGAAGGAAAAGTCCCTTTTCAGGTACCCCTAGCCCTCTATGTATAGACGCGGAGCTGCCCAAATGGGCAGATCCAAAAATTTTGGGATGCCCAGGGTATAGGAGAACCGGGGCAGAGGAAAGGGGTGCTAATAACAAAGAAGAAAAAAGAGACCAGACCGTGCGGTCTGGCAGTCTGGCAGAGGCTTGATTGCTTGTGCCTTGGGAGAAAACACCGGAGGGGGAGTAGGCGATCTGGAAGGTCTCTCAAATCTGAGACTGCTGGAGGGGCTCTTTCTGACTGGAGAAGAGAGGTCGCGGATTTCCGGGCAAACATAATCCCCGCACATTTTCAAGTTGCGCTGGAACTTCAAAAATGTTCACTTTGACCGCTGAGACCGCGACCTCCATAAATGCGCTAAGCTCTTTAAATATGGCTTCAGAGCTTCAGAATTCATAACCTTCTGAAAGGAACAACGAGCTTGAACTTCAAGCGATCACCAAAAATCATACAAAAATGATCTCTGCAATGGTGACTGTTCTATCTCGGCTGAATAAGCAATCGCCAGCAGCGGCTTCTCCAAAGAAAAAGGAGACCGCCAGCTTGAGGAAGAAGATGGATAAGGCTCCCCAAACTCTGGCTGAGGCGGGCACGTCGAAAGAGACCAATGGGTATTCTACGAAGAAACAGTCTAACTTGCCGGAGAGCACGGTTTTGCCGGTCTCTACTGTTGTTGATTTGTCGAGTAGTTCTTCGGGTCCTCCCATGCTGAACTTTCCTGATCTCTCGATTTCTTTTAATTGTCAGAAAATCATTGAGGTCCTTTACCAGACCGCTGTCCCATCTGGCGAGACCGCTTCAACCAAAGATATTCTGGCTAGAATGCACGAGAAGAATGTTGAGGCTGGGAGAATTAGGAAGAAGATCGCTGGTTCTCAAGAAGTTGCAAAAATGAAAAAGATAAAGAACTCAAGTTCCTCTGCTAAACTGCCAAGAAAAAGAAGAATGAAGAAATTAAAGGTGTGACCGCTCCGGAGGCGATCACTCTTCCTGAAAGAAGCAGTCTTAAATATCCTGCGGATGTTCTTGGGAAGACAAGTAGTGAGGTCAGTCTCTATTTTCCTTCTGCGATCTCAGCTTCTTCAATAGAAGCGGACTCCGAGCTGATTGCTTATCTTGATGGAGATTCTTCTAATGATTTCTCTTGTTTGATCTTGCAGGTGCTGGACCCTTTGGAATCTGAACTTCTCTAGGCGACCGCTGCAGAGAAGGAGCTCGCCGAAAGGTAGAAGGGACCAATGTGGAGGCAGTCAGATTAAAGGCGGAAGCTGAGAAGGAAGAGAGGGAAAAGAAAGAGAGGGAAGAGGAGAAGGAGAGGACAACGCGAGTCCCTTAAAAGAAAAAAGAAGAAGAAAAGAAAGCTGCTATACTCGCCCCAGAGAGGAAAAAAGAAGAATAGAAAAAGGCTTCTCTGCTCGCTGCAAAGAAAGAGAAGGAGGAAGAGAGGAATGCTGCTCTGCTCGCCGCAGAAAAAGAAAAGAAAAAGACTTCTGATCAGGAGAGAGTTCGGCAGATTGAAAAGGAGAAAATTGCACTTTCTTGCGATCTGGCGAACCCCTCTGCTGCTCAGGTTGATAAAAGTAACAAAGCGGTGGCAGTTTGCGCATCGACGGTCTCTGCCTTGCAGACTGGTAAGACAACGATGGTTACAAAATCATTGGAATTCCTTCACTTGCCTGCTGTTCGACCTAGATCTCCAGAGAGAAGGCATGAGATCGTCATCATTGAAACAGATGACATTCTTGTTAGCAACGCAGAGTTAAAAAGGAGGAGAAAAGAGAGAGAAATCGCAAAAGAGGGAATTGGAAAGAATGGACCTCGAGCGCTTAAGGGGATCAGACCGCCTTTGGCTGACCGCAGAACCCGCGATCACAAAAGATATTGAAAGTACCTTACTGTTGGAGTTTCTGAGGTGATCACAAAAGATATTGGATATGAGTGGAGGACCAATCCTATGACTGCTTGGTATTAACTTGAGAATGTCTCAAAGGGAAATCATTTAAAGGGTTTAAACGAATGGATTTATGCTAGACAAATTCGGGTAAAAGGTTTAACCGAACTGTGTCAAATTCGGCTAAAGGGTTTAACCGAATTATGTTGATTCGACTAATGGAATTCGGCTATATCGATTCGGCTAATGTGATTAATCGAATTGTAACAGATTCGACTAAAGGGTTTAGCCGAAATATGTCAGTTCGACGAAATGGTTTCGACGAAATGATATAACCGAATTTATATAGTCGAATCGGGTATAGCATATAGACGAATTCGTCAAAATGGTTTAGCCGAATCTGAGTCGAATTCGGTTATAGTGATTAGTCGAATTCGGTGAATGTAAATCTGGACAGAAATGTTCTGGTCTGCGGATAGCCTGATTTGTGCGTTTAAGTATAAAAGGGCTTGCGATTCTAGGATTACAATGACTTAATCCTTTTGCGATTTTGGACGAGAAGCCGACCAGAATTGTTCCGCGCGAGGGCATCTCGTTCTTCCTGTCCTCCAATCGCCTTCCGCCGCCGCTAGTCGCCGTCGTCGGTCGCCGCCTCCCCTGGATCGAATCTAGCAGTCCGTGGGGACATTGGGAGCATCATTCTCTGACCTAGTTCTTGTACGACAAGAAGCTAGGGTTCTCCTTTGCTTGTGTGGACTTCTATAGAGGGATCGATCCATTTCGATTCTTGAAGAACTCAAAGGCAGATCGTTGGATTTCTCTTTAGAGCACCTTGGTTGAGTGTTGACTCAATCCCGCAAAGGTACTTTGTATTTCGATTTGCTTATTCTCTTGAATCATGAAAACCGCAGGATCCGTTAGCTTCTTTTGGGTTGTTCTTGTTATTTCCGATGCGCATATTTGATATGTCATCCCTTTCGAGGGGTATAGAAAACCCAACAGTGGTATCAGAGCTAGGTTGCGGTCAAGTGCGTGTAAATTGGGACATTTAGAAGCGTTCTAAATGCCCTAATTTCTTATTGGAATATCACATTTGATGTGATTTTGTGTGGTTTCTGATGGTGGGATTTCAAAATTTTGGTCGGGGCTCTGCCCCGCACCACCGCTAGGGGCGCTGCCCCTTGGACCCCGTTAGGGGCTCTGCCCCTAAGACCCCGCTTGGGGCGCGGCCCCTTGGAACCCCGCCAGGAACGCATGTGATTGCGTTGCGATTTTCATGTTTCAGAAGTTGTTTCTCCTCTGTAGTAACCGTCCCTCAAAATGGTTTGTGAAACCAAATGTTTAGATTATTGAATCTGACATGAGAGACGAGCTTGTCTACTGCACAAGTGGAGTTGTTGTTCATATGTCCAATGCATGTAAATCTGGAGATTTAGAAGTGTTCTAAATGCTCAGATTTAGCCCTGTTTTGTCAAAGTGTTGATAGACTGTTTTTGTGCACATATGGGATGTATCTGGAATGTGAATGTTGTAATTTTATTTTCTGATTGTGCACTGTGATTAAATGTTAATCATGATTAAAATGTTAATCATTTAAAAAAATAAAATCCCTTATCTAATATTAAGTATTCGGATGCCTTCCGATGGATGACACTCTTCCTGCCTCGATCGATGAAGTGTGGGCTTGCCAAAGCAAGGTGCATTAATCTATCTTGGTAAGGGTGAGAGCGGATAATTGTGATATCCCACTGTCGACATTGGGTCAAACTTAACTAGGTGACCTCAAAGGTTGAGTGCCTAGAGGCATAGGTTTGGTTTGCTCCATATGATGGATGCGAATAAAGAGTTATTCACCAACCATGCAAGAGTTGCATAGTGATGCAATTGACAAATGTTGTCTACCTAAATAACCGCATTATGAGAGGAACACCAAAGCAGACTCATGGTGTTGGTGAAATACGGATCTTGTCCACTAAGAGAGCAGCTCGCATAAACTCTCTGAATTGATATCAAGGGTTATTGATTTGATTAAAATAGTGAGAGCTCTTTAATAAAAGTCCTTATTAAAATTATATAAAATGTATTTTGAAATATAGTACTAAAAATTTCACTTTGCAAAATTCCTTGTAGAATATCCATGGCAAGTGGATCTCACTCCACCCTATTCCTGAGTGCTATTCTTGAGAAGGACAAGCTCAACGGGATGAACTTCCTTGACTGGTACAGAAACCTGAGAATTGTTCTCAGGCAAGAGCGCAAGCTCTATGTCTTGGAAGGGGAAGCCCCTGCAGAGTTGACCGGAAATGCTTCGAGAGCAGATAGAGATGCTTACAAGAAGTATCAGGATGATACCTTGGATGTGGAATGCCTCATGCTTGCTACCATGTCCTCTGAGCTTCAGAAGCAACACGAGAGCATGTGTGGTTATGAGATAATCGGGCACCTCAAGAAAATGTTTGAGGGGCAAGCCCGGCAAGAGGTTTGACATTTCCAAGGCATTATTCCAGTGCAAAATGGGAGCTCGAGACTCAGTAGGGACTCACGTACTCAAGATGACTGGGTATATAAAGAACCTTGAAAAACTGGGTTTTCCCATGGGCCAAGAGTTGGCCACGGATCTGATCCTGCAATCGTTGCCGGACAGTTATGAGCAGTTCGTCTTGAACTATTACATGAATGAAATAAAAAAGACACTGCCCGAGCTCCTTGGCATATTGAGAACTGCCGAGAATAACATGAAGAAGGTCAAGCCTGCCAGCCCCATATTGACGGTGCATAAGAGCAAGGGCAAGGCCAAGGGATCTAAGAAGACGAAGATTGGATCTAAGTCTCCTCTTGATCCCAAGTCATCTGCACTGAAATGGAAAGGTCTGGCTAAGGAAGGGAAGTGCCACCATTGTGGTAAGGCAGGGCACTGGAGGAGGAACTGCCCTCAGTATCTAGAAGATCTGCAGAAGAAGAAGGGAAGTATGACTTCCACTTCAGGTATTTTTGTTATAGAAATAAACCTTTCTGCTCCTTCATCCTGGGTATTGGATACCAGATGTGGTTCTCACATTTGTATAAATGTGCAGGAACTGACAAGGAGAAGAATGTTGGGTAAAGGAGAGGTAGACCTGCGCGTTGGAAATGGAGCAAGAGTTGCTGCCGTTGTCGTAGGATTGTATCGTCTTTCTTTGCCCACAGGGCTTGTAATAGAACTAGATAATTGTTATTATGTTCCGGCCATAACTAGAAACATTATTTCTATTTCATGTTTGGACATGATTGGTTTTTCTTTCATAATTAAGAATAATTGTTGTTCTATTTATAAGAATGATGTTTGTTATGGTGTTGCCCAAATGTTTAATGGTTTATATGTTTTGAACATAGAACATCCGATCTATAACATAGAAAATACTAAAAGACTAAAAACAAATGATTTGAATCCTACGTACCTTTGGCATTGTCGTTTAGGCCATATAAATGAGAAACGCATATCCAAGCTCCATAAAGATGGACTACTGGACTCATTTGATTATGAATCATTTGAGAGATGCGAGTCATGTTTATTAGGTAAGATGACGAAAGCTCCTTTCACTAGTTGTAACGAGAGGGCTAATGATCTTTTGGGTATAATACATAGTGATGTATGCGGACCCATGAGTTCTATGGCTATAGGTGGGTTCTACTACTTCATTACATTTACTGATGATTTCAGTAAATACAGATACGTGTTTCTTATGAAGAACAAATCCGAGACCTTTGAAAAGTTCAAAGTGTTTAAAAATGAAGTGGAGAACCAACTGGGAAAAAGGATAAAAGCACTCCGATCTGATCGAGGTGGCGAATATCTGAGTCATGAGTTTCGTGATCATCTGAAAGAGTGTGGTATTATATCACAACTTACTCCGCCCGGAACACCTCAACATAATGGTGTTTCTGAGAGGAGGAATCGTACCTTGTTAGACATGGTGCGATCGATGATGAGTCATGCAGATTTGCCCGTTTCCTTTTGGGGTTTTGCTTTAGAGACTACTGCTTTCACACTAAATCGAGTTCCAAGGAAAATGGTTCTAAAGACACCATATGAGATATGGACTGGGAAGCGCCCTAGTATGTCGTTCATCAAGATTTGGGGCTGTGAGGCATACGCGATGTCAAATGCCTAACAAGCTGGAACCCAAATCAGATAAATGTTATCTAGTGGGGTATCCTAGGGAAACCAAAGGATACTACTTCTACTTGCCGTCTGAGGGCAAAGTGTTTGTCGCAAGGACTGGCGTCTTTTTGGAGAAAGAGTTCTTATCCAGAAAGACTGCAAAGGTAGAACTTGAAGAAGTTCAAGAGCCACAATCAATGAACGAACCGGAACTGGAACCTGAGCAAGGACAACAAGAAGTTGTAGCTGGAGAGCCTGCTCAAGAAACACAAGTCCTACGTAGATCTGGTAGACCAAGATTTGAGCCTGAGAGATATGGATTTCTCATGACTCAAATAGGTAATGTGTTGCTTATGGATCATGATGATGAGCCTGCAACCTACCAAGAGGCTATGAATGGACCTGACTCCGAGAAGTGGCTTGAAGCCATGAAATCTGAAATGGACTCCATGTATGCAAACCAAGTTTGGACCTTGGTGGAACCACCTGAAGGGGTATGACCCATAGGGTGCAAGTGGGTCTTCAAGAAGAAGACCGACATGGATGGGGATGTACAGACATTCAAAGGCCGGCTGGTGGCTAAAGGTTTCAAGCAAATTCATGGTGTTGACTATGATGAAACCTTTTTCCCTGTAGCAATGGTCAAGTCCATCAGAATTCTAGTTGCTATTGCTGCGTATTATGACTACGAGATCTGGCAAATGGACGTCAAAACATCTTTCCTTAATGGAAACCTCCTTGAGGAAGTGTATATGACACAACCCGAGGGTTTTGTATCTCCAAGTGAAGCCACTAAAATATGCAAGTTGAATCGATCCATTTATGGATTGAAACAAGCTTCTCAAAGTTGGAATCTGCATTTTGATGAGAAGATCAAAGAGTTTGGTTTCATCAAGAACGAAGATGAGCCTTGCGTTTACAAGAAGATTAGTGGGAGCATTGTTGTCTTCCTGATATTGTATGTAGATGACATACTGCTGATCAGGAATGACATTCCGACCCTGCAAGTTGTTAAGAACAACCTAGGGAAGTGCTTTTCTATGAAAGACTTGGGCGAAGCGACTTATATACTTGGTATTAAGATCTATAGAGATAGATCGAAGAAGTTGCTGGGTTTGACCCAAAGTACATACATTGAGAAGGTGTTGAAACGGTTCAACATGCTTGAGTCCAAGAAGGGATTCTTACCCATATCTCATGGTGTGAGTCTCTCTAAGGACCAATGTCCAAAATCTTTGGAAGATAAGGACCGCATGAAGTTGATTCCATATGCTTCGACAATTGGATCAATCATGTATGCAATTTTATGTACTCGACCCGATGTCTCATATACTTTAAGCATGACTAGCAGGTATCAGTCTAATCCTGGTGATGGTCACTGGATAGCCGTCAAGAATATCCTAAAGTACTTGAGAAGGACTAAGGATACATTCTTGGTGTTTGGTGGAGAGGAAGAGCTCGTTGTAAAGGGTTACACAGATGCAAGCTTCCAAACTGACAGAGATGACTCAAAGTCACAGTCAGGTTTTGTGTTTTGCCTTAATGGAGGAGCTGTAAGCTGGAAGAGTTCCAAGCAAGAGACAGTTGCTGATTCTACGACTGAGGCCGAGAATATCGCTGCAGCGAATGTGGCGAAGGAGGCTGTGTGGATTAGGAAATTCATCAGCGAGCTTGATGTAGTTCCTAGCATTATTGATCCCGTAGTTCTCTACTGTGACAACAACGGTGCAATTGCACAAGTTAAGGAACCTAGATCTTATCTGCGCTCTAAGCACATACTTCGGCGCTTCCATCTTATTCGAGAGATTGTCGATCGAGGAGATGTGAGCATATGCAGAGTACCGACTGAAGAAAATATAGCGGATCCACTGACAAAGCCTCTTGCGCAAAAAAAGCATGATGGTCATGTTAGATCAATGAGTATTAGATACCTGAATGATTATCTTTAGTGGGAGCCTTGTTTGTTCATTGGATGAATTGTAAAATGTACTATGTATTTCATTTTATATTTATGGCAAGTTCTTTTATTATGTCATTTATATCCGTCTGATAAGATTAATTAGCATAATAAATGCCCTTAGAGTATTTGCTTCCATAGGAATTCAAGTACGTGACTTGAATGTGAAAGCCTATGTTTATAAGGAGCTTCATTCTTAAATGGTCCCTGGTCGGGGTATCATCCTAGAAATTTAGGGCGAGGATGAGACCATCAGACCAGCATGTGCATTGACTGATGACCGGTTCTCACAGGTCATGATATTGTGATATCAAGTCATCACATGGGTACTTGTTAAGAACAAGTTGTACTGGACAGACCCCCCGTGAGACTACTTTGTGGATTGTCATATGAACGTGTCACAAGTAGGTCTCAAGTGACAATGGTGTTTGTGGTCCTTTGACCTGAAGTCATAGCATTCATCAGGTGAGGAAGAGCGTACTTTGATTCCATCTAAAGTCTTCTCTTGAGATAGGTTGACGATAAGGGTGGTTGTTGGGTATGTTACAAATCATTTGGATGTTTGTGTGTGAGCAAAAATGGGATTTGTCCTCCTGTATGACAGGAGTTACATCCATGGGCCCCTTGATGGAATCAGACTGAGAAATGCATGGCCATGCTTGGTTGAGTCAATATATGATATTGAGATCACCAATTTCAGACAGTCTATTCTAGATCAGGAAATTGGGATTGAACAATTATGAGGGTGACACGGTCCATGCCTCTAGTTCTATCCGGATGTAAAGGACAAAGGGACATGACAACACTGATACATTGGTCGTGACAGGCTTGTTGAGTTATGAACTCTTATTGCTTGGGTAGCAATGATGTATTGCTAGATGCTGCTCATTGTTTGTGAGACTTTTGTTGATACTTTGTGATCAAGTGGGAGACTGTTGGAGTTTCTGAGGTGATCTCAAAGCAATCAACAGTTAGTCTTACTGCCAACGCAATATGAGCCTATAGGGTCGCACATAAAAGCGTTTGGAGAAGTTGGAGAAAGGATTGTGTTGGCCTTACTCATATTGGATATGAGTGAAGGACCAATCCTGTGACTGCTTGGCATTAACTTGAGAATGTCTCAAAGGGAAATCGTTAATAAGTTTAAACGAATGGATTTATGCTAGACAAATTCGGGTAAAGGGTTTAACCGAACTGTGTCAAATTCGGCGAAAGGGTTTAACTGAATTATGTTGATTCGACTAATGGAATTCGGCTATATCGATTCAGCTAATGTGATTAACCGAATTGTAAAAGATTCGACTAAAGGGTTTAGCTGAAATATTCCAGTTCGATGAAATGATTTCGACGAAATGATATAACCGAATTTATATAGTCGAATTGGCTATAGCATATAGACGAATTCGTCGAAATGGTTTAGCCGAATCTGAGTCGAATTCGGTTATAGTGATTAGTCGAATTCGGCGAATGTAAATCTGTACAGAAATGTTCTGGTCTGCGGATAGCATGATTTGTTCGTTTAAGTATAAAAGGGCTTGCGATTCTAGGTTTACAATGACTTAATCCTTTCGCGATTTTGGACAAGAAGCCGACCGGAACTGTCCCGCGCGAGGGCATCTCGTTCTTCCCGTCCGCCGATCGCCTTCCGCCGCCGCTAGTCGCCGCCGTCGGTCGCCGCCTCCCCTGGATCGGATCTAGCAGTCTGTGGGGGCGTTGGGAGCATCCTTCTCCGACCTAGTTCTTGTACGACAAGAAGCTAGGGTTCTCCTTTGCTTGTGTTGACATCTATAGAGGGATCGATCCATTTCGATTCTTGAAGAACTCAAAGGCAGATCTTTGGATTTCTCTTTGGAGCACCTTGGTTGAGTGTTGACTCAATCCCGCAAAGGTAATTTGTATTTCGATTTGCTTATTCTCTTGAATCATGAAAACCGCAAGATCCGTTAGCTTCTTTTGGGTTATTCTTATTATTTCCGCTGCGCATATTTGATATGTCACCCCTTTCGAGGGGTATAGAAAACCCAACACTTACATGACTGCGGTCTTGATTTCTTTCCAAGTATTCTCTTTACGCAAAAACTTCTATCTTTGAACTGTTTGTAGTTGAGCTAACAATCGAACTTTTCTGATCACAGATAATGAGGTCGCGGAGGTTTCTGAGGAAGGAGAGATCCTTCCGCAAGAGTTATTGTTTCCACCCCAGCTTGTTGACATCCTTAAGCCAATTTTTGAGGATGTCTGCTCCATGCTGATTCGGGAGCAATCACAAAATGATCAACTCCGTGCTCGAGACGATCAACTCCGGGTTCAAACCACCAAATTTGAAGAAAGGTTGTGTGCTAATGAATCCCGTGGGCCTAACTCGCTGCCCCGTAGATCCTGCATGGGTGACCCGCTCTATTAAGGATTGGTATTGCCTTCACCAACAGTCCGGGATTTTGGTCGAGTTGGTTGCGCCGGGCCCCCAACATATATGTCCTTTCTAGCGAAGTACATGATTCAAAACCAGATTGTGGCGTGACCGCCTAGAGAAGGTGAAAGATTAAATTTTGGAGAGAGGAGAACAAGTTCGTTATTCCCATCGATCACTACGATTATGGGCTGAAATTTCCTCTTCCTTGGGAAATTCTCGAGGTGATGGAATATTACGGATTTGTGCTCGCTCATCTGCCTCCGAACTCGACCGGTCTCATCAATGTTTTTATTAATTACCTGAGGTCAGAAAGAATCAAGTTTACCATGGCACTCTTCCGCACGACCTTTACTGCAAAAGTATTAAAAGAAGGACCAAAGAAAGAAGAGTTCAAGGGGTTAATCTATTTTTCATGTGAAGGTGTAAGAATTTTTAATCTTCCAAATAATGTTCCTTTCTGGACAGAAAGGTTCCTTATTTTTGAAGGCGACCTCGGCGGTCTCAACAGCCGACCATTTACAAGAGAAGAAGGCGTCTTCAGGAAAAACAAGACGATCTCAGGAGAGGAGCTGAACATTTTTTCCTTTTTAGTGGGCAAGCGTCTGGATCTCCTCCATTATCTAGCGATCTGGCCTGAGATCGCTGAGATTGCTCCAGAAAAAAGTGAGTATTTTCCCTGCGGTCTTATGTGTCCTTTCCATAACTTCTTGATTTTTCTAACTCTTTCCTTTTTCAGCGACCTTTGCGATCCCAACAGCCGACCCGGTGGCACCAGCTGAAGAGGTGCTCACCCAGAGGGAAAAAAGAAAAAGAAGGGAAGAAGAGCGTGTAAGACCCCCCTCCTGAAACATATGAGACGACCGAGGGGAATCGTATGCCCAGGACAGCCTCCTTGCGGAAATGCCAACACATGGGCTAGCCCCCTCCACAAGACGCCTATCCAGCCGGCTATTGTCAAATTTCATCATGCCAACCCATTAATAATACAAAACCAATAGAAGCCATTTATTCACAACTAAGTAATAATGTCCAATACAGTACAGCAGAACAGGAAGCTACATAAGCTCATGTTTGACATCAGAGTACAAACTTGCCATAAGTCTAGATCTCAAACACTTGCTCACATCTTCCACTGACGGTAGCCAAGGTATTGTAGTCACCAGCCCTGTCACCCTAGCCTGGCTGTCCTCCTGTGTCGTATGTCGCTGCTCCACTTGGGTGCGCTCTTAAAAGTAGTGGTGTAACAACCGTTAGTCATAATGACTCTGTGGCTTCACATCCTCTCCCCCGGTGACTCTAAGGCACCGGGCGGAAGGGATTGAAGAGAAGCTGCAAAATAATTAGTAATATAACAAGCAGGTGACGTGATGATGTTCTTAATCTACGCAGTTACTATATCAACAATACAAAAAGAAGGCAGGTAACAGCAAAAGGTATCAACATGTATATAAAAGCACATCTATACTAGCAGTGTATCAGTACAAAAGTAAGCAGTATATTTGCAGTTTCAAAACGTACCTTAACTTATATGAATGCCCATACAAACTTATAAGTTAAGGTTTCTAATTGGGAACCCATCATATAAAAGAGTCCATACTAATTATTATGATGTACCCGATGCGATGCAATGTTATGATCATGAAATGATAAATGCAATGCAATGATTATGATATGATGACACACCCATGCATATTTGCTATGTCGACATAGACCTGTAGTTCCCACTTCTTGAGGGTAGCTAACCACTCAGGCGCCCCTATTATGGCCAGACGGTGGCAGTAGAATGAGATTCTCTACTACTAGGTGGGTATGCACACTACCAGACCTAGGACTTTCGTACGCCTCGATGCTAAGAACACAACAGTGGTGCACCTGCGTACTAGACTCAGAAAGGGTCTTGGGAAGTAAACACCAAGAGCACAGCCCAACCGATCTCTAGGCACGGAAGGGGTCTTTGGAAGTAAACACAAAGAGCACAGCCCAACCAGCCAAGATCTATCTGCCAGCTCCCATCGGTGTGATGACTTGCGAGCCCGTAGATCTGCCACAAGCAATCCTTCAACCAGGATCATTACACCACCATGTGTAAACAATGCACCTTCATGTAATTCCCATGCATAATCTGTTCTATCAAGCACCCAAGGACTCACAGATGGAGTCTTCTTACCTTTCATATCATACCAGTTCAACCGATGCTAATTAGCATCCAAGGCCCTCAACAACCGGGTCCCTAACATTTCACCATAAGATATAACCATATCTTATAACCCGCATCAAGCCATCAATTCTATACATACCGAGTTGCTATAACTCTTGTGTGGTTGCGTGCGTATAACATGGAATTTAATCTACAAGATCCTGCAGGACTACTTGTGCGTATAGAGACATATTCATATTTTACTACATAAGTAAGCCCGAACATATCACCAATATTCAATCCTCATGCACAGATCATAGCGTGTTCCAACATGATAAAGTTATCAACCTTATTGAGAGGTTATCACCAATCTAGACATCCGATAGATTGTCAAATGATGTGCGCATTTATATAAACATGTCCTTTTTATGATTCCACATAAAACTAACAATTGAAGGTTCATTTAAGGGGACATCTCAACAGCATAAATCTGAAATTATTATCATAGCCCCATACTAGCATTTACATGATTCATACAAAATTTCGGCCCCATCGGCCTTCATATTTCAGCATTTATATCTCCTTCAAGTTATCAAATGAAACGACAATATCTCTATTACGACTTATCCAAAAATTATGAAATCCAGCAGTAGTGTACATATTGTTATCACAAATCTAATCATTTGATAGATTATCAACCGATGGGAGCATTTATATAAATGAGTCCTCTAAATTCTTCATTCAATTGTGCATCAAAATGCCCCATTTCAGGATCATAACATTCATCTACACCTCCCCCCATTGACATGGGAATCCAGGAACTCCTACCCCACCAAATGGGGAGAACCTGAAGTTCTCTGTTTGCTAACGCCGACGATAGCACTCCCGCCGAGCGTTAGTGAACCCAAAGACACACCTTCCCGTCGATGTCGACGGGTAGCTAACCCTTCCCATCGATGTCGACGGGAAGCTAACCCTTCCCGTCGATTGCAAAGGGATTCAACAGGAAGTTGGCCCTTCCCGTCGACTATAAGGGGATCGACGGGAAGTTAGCCCTTCCCATCGACACCAACCCTTCCTGTGGACACCAAGTGTCGACACACTATCGGCGGTGGTAGCGCTACCGTCGGGCGTTAGCTTACAAAGAACACATCCTCTGTTAAACACCTCCAGTTTTCTTCCCGTGAAATCTCTGCTCCAATTTAAGGTCAATTCCTCTCTTCCCTTGGTTGTAGGACATTCACCACTATTCATGGGTCCCATTAATTAATTAAATGCCCAATTAAATATCATAACCCATTAACCTGGGACTATTCATCCAGAGAAATGATCATAATATCCAACTTAATTTTAAAAGGTCATAACCCTTTAAAATATCCTAACCCACTTTCCCTGGGACTATTCAACCAGAGAAATGTTTATAATACCAACTTAATTTTAAAATGTCATAACCCTTTAAAATATCATAACCCACTTTCCCTGGGACTATTTGTACAACCCCGATATTCGCCAGGTTTTGGTGCAGAGGTGAAAAGGTCAGCAACGAGAGAGATAATAGGGAGGGCGAGCCAGAGCCTCACCAAAGGGCTCGCTCGAAGGAGGCAGGCGAGCAAGTCCTTTGGCAACCGCTCTTGCAAGGCGAGCTGGAGGGTTCCCCGGTGGGTGCACGCAGGGAGAGGGCGAGCTGGACCCTCACTCCCAGCTCGCGAGAAGGCGTGCGAGTCAGGCTCGCAAAAGGAATCCTCGGGTGCGGCTCGCCCAACAAGAGTTTGGGGATGTTTTTGTTGGACATGTGTGTCACATCCCTTTGTTTGAGAATAACAAATCCCATATTGTATTTGATATTGCTTATAGTGTGCAGGAACTATAGGTGCAATTCACCACAGGTAGAATGCAGCATGGAAACAATTTTTGAAAGGAGCAGTACTACCGCCAGCGCTATCGCTAACGCCAGGCGCTATCTCAGTTGGTTTCGTCTCAGCGGTTTCGTCTCAGCGGTTCCTTAGCGCTACCGCCAGCTCTAGAGCTACCGCCTTGCGCTATCTCAAGTTCGTGCACAGTGCCACGCCTCCGACGGTTCCGCAACCGCTCAACACGACCGCTACCGCAGGCGCTATCCGCTACCGCAGGCGCTAGCTCCAAGATTTACAAAACGATGTATTCTCTCTCGTTTTGGGTTATAACTTCCAGAGACATTACTTGTGCCCAAACTCTCGTGCTGCTACTCTGCTGAAACATCATCTCCCACTCAAAGCCAAAGAAGAAATTCTGGAGAAGGAAGCCATCACGCTGCATCCGAAGAACGATCGCTTAGACCTCGCTTGTGCTTTAGCGATCCTTCATCCTCATCTCCATAAATCTCAAGAGGGAGTTTGCTTGTTATTTACTTCACTTCTTTATTTGTATCTTGTAGTGAAATCGCCTTGTTTTTGGCGACTAGGTCCTTGCGCGGCTTAGGGAGAATTCGCCGCGTGAGTTGGCGACTATATCTAGGGGATTAGATCTAGGGGGTGCTCGAGGCCATATCCGAGTTTGGGTTGGCTAGAGCGGCTTGAGGCTTTATCCGGGGAAGGATAGGCTAAAGCCAACCGGTTTGTGGGGATACAAGTCGGTATAGAAAAGGAAAAGAAATTCATTTTTGTACGCCTTCGATTTCTAGCGATATTGAAATCAAATTTTGTAAACACCCTTTTATATAATGCAATCATGATTATATTTGTGTTTATTTGATTTCTCTCAATTGGCGTAATATTTCATTATTGCAAAATAGTTATTACTAAATTGTCATCTTATTTCCTATTAATCAAAAACAACTTAGTAATGATCTAAAAATTATAAAAAGAATTTTATTCCCTTATTCAACCCCCCCCCCCCCCCCCCCCCCTCTAAGGGAGCCGTAAGATCCAACAAGTGGTATCAGAGCCAGGTTATTCCAAACGGTTTAAAAACTAGGAATAATTGCGTCTTATGATCTTGCTTTTTCCGAGGGTCAGGGAATTAGTAGACCTCCACTCTTTACTGGGTCAGATTATAATTATTGGAAAAATAGGATGCGTTGTTTTCTAATGACCCTAGATATTGAAGTTTGGAACATGGTAGAAGAAGAATACACTCCTACTACATTTGTAGTTGGAGAGGTTATGTTAGAAAAACCCAAAGATAAATGGGATGATCGGGATAAACTCAAATGTAAAAATAACGCAAAAGCCATTAATGCTCTATTTTGTGCGTTAGATAGAAATGAATTTAATTGAATTTCTGCATGTACTACTGCATATGAAACTTGGAATCATTTGGAAGTTAATCAAGAAGGTACATCGCTGGTTAAAGATTCCAAGGTTTTCCAACTGGAGTCGGAATATGAAAAATTCCGAATGGATGAAAGCGAAGATGTTGATGGTATGTACACGCGCTTCACCAAGATCGTCAATGCCTCAAAAGCTCTTGGAAAGACCTTCTCGAATGGGGACTTGGTCCGTAAGATCCTTCGTTCTCTTCCTCCAAAATTCAACCCGAAGGTGACGGCTATTTCGGAGTCGCACAACTTAAGAACGCTCCATGTTGAGAGCCTCATTGGGAATCTCAAAACCCATGAGGTGGAACTCAAAATCCAATTTGATGAATACAACAAGGAGCCAAAGAAGAAGGCGTTGACACTAAAATCAAAGAAAGAGTGCCAAGAGGATGAGGATGAAGATGAAGAAAGTCTTTTGGTGAAGAACTTCCAAAAGTTCATGCGCAATCCGGAAAGGAGAAACACCTTTCGAAAATATTTCCAAAAGGGTGAAAGATGGAAAGGGTCATCTACAAAGAAGGAAAAAGAGAGCGACAATGAAGAAGAGAGACCTCCACCGGAATGCTATCATTGTAGGAAGACGGGGCACATTCGGATCCAGTGCCCAAAGTTCTTGAAGGAGAAGAAAGAAAAACGGCACAAAGGGAAGGAGAAGAAGAAAGTGCTAAAAGCTGGAACATGGGATGACTCCTCCTCCTCCGAAGAATCAAGTGGGTCTTCATCAAGCGAAGATAAGGAAGCAAACATGTGCCTCATGGGACATGGAAATGATGTTGGAGTTGCCATTGTGATCTAGAAGTGGTCAAACATGTAATCTCACTGCCAACGCGATATGAGCCTGCAGGGTCGCACATAAGAGCATGTGGAGAAGTTGGAAGATTGACTGTGTTGGTAAAGGTTACCAATCACCATATATATAGAATGGGGAAGTCCAGCAAATGTTGCTGTCTGAATTCGTCGGATATGATTCGTCGGATTCGTCGGGTTTACACGGATTGGATTCGTCGGATATGATTCGTCGGATTCGTCGGGTTTACACGGATTGGATTCGTCGGATATGATTCGTCGGATTCGTCGGGTTTACATGGATTGGATTCGTCGGATTCGTCGGGATTCGTCGGGTCATTCCGTGGAAACTCGACGAACTGTGACAGAGATCCTTCACTCGACAAAGTGTTGTCGTCTGTCTGGATTCGTCGGATTCGTCGGGATTCGTCGGGTCATTCCGTGGAAACTCGACGAACTGTGACAGAGATCCTTCACTCGACAAAGTGTTGTCGTCTGTCTGGATTCGTCGGAATTCGTCGGGATTCGTCGGGTCATTCCGTGGAATCTCGACGAATTATCACAGAGAGCCTTGACTAGGCAATTGTTGCCGTCTGTTGTGATTCGTCGGATTTCGTCGGGTTGTCCCGTGAAATCTCGACGAATGATCTTCCGTGAAATTCCGACGAATTGTAACAGAAGCCCTTATTCTGATGTGTGGTCTGCGGATAGCGATTCTTCTAGAAGCTGTTTATCCTTTGGGTATAAATAGGACTTCGTTTTAGGGTTCATGATAACTGGAAAAAGAGAAAGGCCGACGGAAGTGTTCCGCTCTCGCCCGAACCCTAGACGGAAGGAGTTCCGTCGCTCGTTCGCCTCCGCCGACCTCCTCTCCGTCGATTGTCGCCGGCATTGTTCTTCCTGAAGCGGATCTAGCAATTCGTGGAAGTGCAAGGTGCAGCCTTTCTTCCTTCCGAGTTGCGTGCGACGTGACTTGGCATTCTCCCGGCTCGTGTGGACTTCTGTAGAGACGTAGACATAATTCTACGTGAGAACTCTTCTTGCCACCGACAGGAATCAACTCTTGGAGCATCTTGGTTGGATTTGATCCAACCCCATTGAGGTAATTTTTACCTAGTATTTTATTAACTTCTTGATTCAACATTCATGGCCGATCCAAGCATTTTTGGGTTGTTTCTGTTTATTTCCGCTGCGCCTACATCTGATGTATGGTTCTAAAAAAACCCAACAGTGGTATCAGAGCTAGGTTTCTGGTCATGAATTTTGTTTCAGAAGTTTGGTTATTCCAGTACGTGCAAATCTAGGTATTTAGAAGTGTTCTAAATGTCAAGATTTCTTCCTGGAACATCAAATGTTGATGATTTTCAAAAGGGGGGTCTTGGAACCCCACCAGGAACGTTTGGGATTTCGTGGTAATTTCTAATTGTTAGAAATTATTGTCTCCTTAGCAGTAACCGTCCCTCAAGTGGTTAATGAACCCTTGTTCTGTTTTGGATTTTGAATCCAACAATGAGAGACGAGCTTGTCTACTGCTTTAAGTCGAGTTGTCTTTGCCTTTGTCCAATGCATGTAAATCTGAAGATTTGGAAGAGTTCTAAATGTCCAGATTTAGCCCTTTCATCTGTCAAAGGTTGATAGTCTTATGTAGTGCACATAAGGGATGCATGAGGATTTTAGAAAGTTTGTTTTTCTGTGGATGTGCACATTGATCAAATGTTGATCATGGTTAAGTGTTAACCTATCTTTAAAATTCCCTTCATCAAATATTAAGTGTTCGGATGCCTTCCGATGGATGACACTCTTCCTGCCTCGATCGATGAAGTGTGGGCTTGCCAAAGCAAGGTGCATTAATCTATCTTGGTAAGGGTGCGAGCGGATAATTGTGATATCCCACTGTCGACATCGGGTCTAACTTAACTAGGTGACCTCAAAGGTTGAGTGCCTAGAGGCATAGGGTTGGCATGCTCCATATGATGGATGCGAATAAGGAGTTATTCACCAGCCATACAAGAATTGCATGAGGATGCAATTGGCAAGCGTTGCCTACCTAAATAACCGCATTATGAGAGGAACGCCAAAGCGGACTCGTGGTGTTGGTGAAATACGGATCTTGTCCACTAAGAGAGTAGCTCGCATGGACTCTCCGAATTGATAGTGAGGGCTATCATTTTGAATAAAATAGTGGGAGTATTTAATTGAAGTCCAAATTAAAAATAAATTGTATTTTGAAATTAAGGTACTAATTAGATTCTGAATGAATTCTTGTAGAATTCCATGGCAAGTGGTTCACACTCCACCTTGTCCCTAAGAGCTATCCTTGAGAAGGACAAGCTTAGTGGGACGAACTATATGGACTGGTATAGGAACCTGAGAATTGTTCTCAGGCAAGAGCGAAAGCTCTACGTCTTGGAAGAAGAAGCCCCCGAGGTGCCGACCGGGAACTCGTCCCGTGTTGATAAGGATGCTTATAAGAAGTATACCGATGACGCCTTAGACGTCGAGTGCCTTATGCTTGCCACCATGAACTCTGAGCTTCAGAAGCAACACGAGAACATGGGGTGCAAGGAGATTGACGAGAACCTAAAGAAAATGTTTCAAGGGCAAGCTCGTCAAGAGAGGTTCGATGTCACGAAGGCCTTATTTCAGTGCAAAATGGGAGCTCGAGACTCGGTTGGTACTCACGTACTCAAGATGATTGGGTATATAGAGAACCTGGAGAGACTGGGTTTTCCTCTGGGTCAAGAGTTGGCCACAGATCTTATCCTGCAATCGTTGTCGGATAATTATGAGCAGTTCGTCTTGAACTATAACATGAATGAAATAGACAAGACACTGCCCGAGCTCCTAGGCATGTTGCGAACTGCCGAAATAAACATGAAGAAGGCCAAGCCTGCTAGTCCCATATTGATGGTACATAAAGGCAAGGGTAAGGCCAAGGGCTTCAAGAAGACGAAGGTGGGACCTAAGTCACATCTTGAGCCCAAATCTTCTGCGCTGAAAAGGAAGAGCACCGTGAAGGAAGGGAAATGCCACCACTGTGGCAAGGCTGGTCATTGGAGGAGGAATTGTCCTTCGTACATTGAAGGTCTGCATAAAATGAAGGGAGGTATGACTTCCGCTTCGGATATTTACGTTATAGAGATAAACCTTTCTGCTCCTTCATCTTGGGTATTGGATACCGGATGTGGTTCTCACATTTGTACAAATGTGCAGGAACTAGGAAGGAGGAGATTGCTGAGTAAAGGAGAGGTGGACCTACGTGTCGGCAATGGAGCAAGAGTTGCTGCTGTAGCCGTAGGGGTTTACCGTCTTTCTTTGCCCAGTGGGCTTGTAATAGAACTTAATAATTGTTATTTTGTTCCGGCCATAACTAGAAACATTATATCCATTTCATGTTTGGACATGATTGGATTTTCTTTTATAATTAAGAACAATTGTTGTTCTATATTTAAGAATGATGTTTGTTATGCTGTAGCTCAATTGTTTAATGGTCTTTATGTTTTGAACCTGGACCATCCGATCTATAATGTAGATAGTAATAAAAGACTAAGAACAAATGACTCAAATCCTACATATCTCTGGCATTGTCGTTTGGGCCATATAAACGAGAAGCGCATATCCAAGCTCCATAAAGATGGACTATTGGACTCATTTGATTATGAATCATTTGAGCGATGTGAGTCTTGTTTATTAGGCAAGATGACTAAAGCCCCTTTCACTGGTTATACTGAGAGGGCTGAGGATCTCTTGGGTGTTGTACATAGTGATGTATGCGGACCCATGAGTTCTATGGCTAGAGGTGGGTATTTCTACTTCATTACATTTACTGATGATTTCAGTAGATACGGATACGTGTATCTTATGAAGTGCAAATCCGAAACCTTTGAAAAGTTCAAAGAGCTTAAGAATGAAGTGGAGAACCAATTGGGTAAAAAGGTTAAAGCACTCCGATCTGATCGAGGTGGCGAATACCTGAGTCATGAGTTCCGTGATCATCTGAAAGAGTGTGGTATTGTATCACAGCTCACTCCACCTAGGACACCGCAGCATAATGGTGTGTCTGAGAGGAGAAATCGTACTCTGTTAGACATGGTACGGTCGATGATGAGTCATGCAGACTTGCCTGTTTCCTTTTGGGGTTTTGCTTTAGAGACTGCTGCAATGACACTGAATCGCGCTCCGACGAAAACGGTTCTAAAGACACCATATGAGATATGGACTGGGAAGCGTCCTAGTATGTCGTTCATTAAAATTTGGGGTTGTGAGGCATACGTACGACGTCAAATGCCTGACAAGCTGGAACCCAAATCAGATAAGTGTTATCTGGTGGGATATCCTAAGGAAACGAAGGGATATTACTTTTACCTGCCATCTGAGGGCAAAGTGTTTGTCGCAAGGACGGGTGTCTTCTTGGAGAAAGAGTTCTTATCAAGAAAGACGCAAAAGGTAGAACTTGAAGAAGTTCAAGAACCACAAATAGTGAATGAACCAGAGTTGGATTCTGAGCCAGGACTACAAGATGTTGTAGCTAGAGAACCTGCTCACGAAACACAAGTCCTACGTAGATCTGGTAGACCAAGATTTGAGCCTGAGAGATATGGATTTCTCGTGTCTCAAATAGGTAATGTGTTGCTTATGGATCATGATGATGAACCAGCAACCTACCAAGAGGCTATGAATGGACCGGACTCCGACAAATGGCTTGAGGCTATGAAATCCGAAATGGACTCCATGTATATAAACCAAGTTTGGAACTTGGTGGAACCACCTGAAGGGGTACGACCCATAGGGTGCAAATGGGTCTTCAAGAAAAAGACCGACATGGATGGGAATGTACAGACATTCAAAGGGCGACTGGTGGCTAAGGGTTTCAAGCAAATTCATGGTGTTGACTATGATGAGACCTTTTCCCCTGTTGCCATGGTAAAGTCCATTAGGATATTGCTTGCTATTGCTGCGTATTATGACTACGAGATCTGGCAGATGGATGTCAAAACGGCTTTCCTAAATGGAAACCTCCTTGAGGAAGTGTACATGACACAACCCGAGGGTTTTGTATCCCCAAATGAAGCCACTAAAATATGCAAGCTGAATAAGTCCATCTATGGATTGAAACAGGCCTCTAGAAGTTGGAATCTTCGTTTTGATGAGAAGATCAAAGAGTTTGGTTTTGTCAAGAACGAGGATGAACCGTGTGTTTACAAGCGAATCAGTGGGAGCATTGTTGTCTTCCTGATATTGTATGTAGATGACATACTGCTGATCGGGAATGACAAACCTACCCTGAAAGTTGTTAAGAACAACCTAGGGAACTGCTTTTCTATGAAGGACTTGGGTGAAGCGACTTACATACTCGGTATTAAGATCTATAGAGATAGATCGAAGAAGTTGCTGGGTTTGACCCAGAGTACGTACATTGACAAGGTGTTGAAGCGGTTCAACATGCTTGAGTCCAAGAAAGGATTTTTGCCCATGTCTCATGGTGTGAATCTCTCTAAGGACCAGTGTCCAAAATCTTGCGAAGATAAGGACCGCATGAAGTTGATTCCATATGCTTCGGCAATTGGGTCAATCATGTATGCAATGTTATGTACTCGACCCGATGTCTCTTTTGCTTTGAGCATGACTAGCAGGTATCAGTCTGATCCCGGTGAATGTCACTGGATAGCCGTAAAGAATATCCTGAAGTACTTGAGAAGGACTAAGGATGTATTCTTGGTGTATGGTGGAAAGGAAGAGCTCGTTGTAAGTGGTTACACGGATGCTAGCTTCCAAACTGATAGGGATGATTCAAAGTCTCAGTCAGGGTTTGTGTTTTGCCTGAATGGAGGAGCTGTGAGCTGGAAGAGTTCCAAGCAAGAGACAGTTGCTGATTCTACAACTGAGGCCGAGTATATCGCTGCAGCTAATGCAGCGAAGGAGGCTGTATGGATTAGGAAATTCATCGGCGAGCTAGATGTAGTTCCTAGCATTGTTGGTCCCGTAGTTCTCTACTGTGATAACAATGGTGCAATTGCACAATCTAAGGAACCTAGATCCCATCAGCGCTCCAAGCACATACTTCGGCGGTTCCATCTTATTCGTGAGATTGTCGAACGAGGAGATGTGAGCATTTGCAGAGTGCCGACTGAGGAGAATATTGCAGATCCACTGACAAAGCCTCTCGCGCAGAGAAAGCATGATGGTCATACTAGATCAATGGGTATACGATACCTGAATGATCAACTCTAGTGGGAGTCTTGTGGGTTGCATGTAAAATAAATATTCTGTTGGCTGTTCAAAATTTATTCATATGATGAATTGTGTACCAATTATTTCTTTTTACGATTAATGGCAAGTTCTTTTATTACGATATACTGTTTCTATATGATAGAATAAAATTCGTGATAAATACCCTTAGAATGTTCGCTTCCATAGGACATCAAGTACGAGACTTGAATGTGAGAGCCTATGATTTCGAAGCTTCATTCTTAAAAGGTCCCTGGTCGAGGTATCATCGTAGAAGCTAAGGGTGATGATGATACATTAAGACTAGCATGTGTGTTGACTGATGACCGGTTCTCACAGGTCATGATATTGTGATATCAAGTCATCACATGGGTACTTGTTAGAGAACAAGTTGTACTGGACAGACCCAACCTGAGACTACTTTGTGGATTGTTACTTAAAAGTGTCACAAGTAGGTCTCATTTGACAATGGTGTTGTGGTCCTTTGACCTGAAGTCACAGCATTCACCGAGTGAGGAAGAGCGTGCTTTGATGTCATCTAAAGTCTTCCTTGAAGAAGGTTGATGATAAGGGTGGTCGTTGGGTACGTTACGAATCATTTGGGTGTTTGGGTGTGAGCAGATATGGGATTTGTCCTCCTATATAACAGGAGTTGCATCCATGGGCCCCTTGATGGAATTGGACTGAGAAATGCATGGCCATGCTTGGTAGAGTCAATATGTGATATTGAGCTCACCATTCTCTGGAAGTCCGTTCTAGATCAAGAAACTTGGATTGAGCTATTATGAGGGTGACACGGTCCATACCTCTAGTTCTTTCCGGATGTAAGGGACAAAGGGACAAAGACAACGCTGGAACATTGGTCATAAAGGCTTATGAGTTATGAACTCTTATTGCTTGGGGAGCAATGATGCATTGCTAGATGCCGCTCATTGTTTGTGAGGTTTTTGGTTTGATACTTTCAAGATCAAGTGGGAGACTGTTGGAGTTGCCATTGTGATCTAGAAGTGGTCAAACATGTAATCTCACTGCCAACGCGATATGAGCCTGCAGGGTCGCACATAAGAGCATGTGGAGAAGTTGGAAGATTGACTGTGTTGGTAAAGGTTACCAATCACCATATATATAGAATGGGGAAGTCCAGCAAATGTTGCTGTCTGAATTCGTCGGATATGATTCGTCGGATTCGTCGGGTTTACACGGATTGGATTCGTCGGATATGATTCGTCGGATTCGTCGGGTTTACACGGATTGGATTCGTCGGATATGATTCGTCGGATTCGTCGGGTTTACACGGATTGGATTCGTCGGATTCGTCGGGATTCGTCGGGTCATTCCGTGGAAACTCGACGAACTGTGACAGAGATCCTTCACTCGACAAAGTGTTGTCGTCTGTCTGGATTCGTCGGATTCGTCGGGATTCGTCGGGTCATTCCGTGGAAATTCGACGAACTGTGACAGAGATCCTTCACTCGACAAAGTGTTGTCGTCTGTCTGGATTCGTCGGAATTCGTCGGGATTCGTCGGGTCATTCCGTGGAATCTCGACGAATTATCACAGAGAGCCTTGACTAGGCAATTGTTGCCGTCTGTTGTGATTCGTCGGATTTCGTCGGGTTGTCCCGTGAAATCTCGACGAATGATCTTCCGTGAAATTCCGACGAATTGTAACAGAAGCCCTTATTCTGATGTGTGGTCTGCGGATAGCGATTCTTCTAGAAGCTGTTTATCCTTTGGGTATAAATAGGACTTCGTTTTAGGGTTCATGATAACTGGAAAAAGAGAAAGGCCGACGGAAGTGTTCCGCTCTCGCCCGAACCCTAGACGGAAGGAGTTCCGTCGCTCGTTCGCCTCCGCCGACCTCCTCTCCGTCGATTGTCGCCGACATTGTTCTTCCTGAAGCGGATCTAGCAATTCGTGGAAGTGCAAGGTGCAGCCTTTCTTCCTTCCGAGTTGCGTGCGACGTGACTTGGCGTTCTCCCGGCTCGTGTGGACTTCTGTAGAGACGTAGACATAATTCTACGTGAGAACTCTTCTTGCCACCGACAGGAATCAACTCTTGGAGCATCTTGGTTGGATTTGATCCAACCCCATTTAGGTAATTTTTACCTAGTATTTTATTAACTTCTTGATTCAACATTCATGGCCGATCCAAGCATTTTTGGGTTGTTTCTGTTTATTTCCGCTGCGCCTACATCTGATGTATGGTTCTAGAAAAACCCAACAAATGACGACGACGACACCGGTGTTCATAGCGACACTGAGGTAACTCCTCCCACTTATGATGAACTCTTTAATGAATTCCTTGAAACTTGCAAAGCTTTTGATAAAAATATGAAAGATAGTATTTTATTGAACCGTGAAAATGAATCTCTTATTAAAGAAAATCAAAAGCTTTCCAAAAAATTAGTTGTTTTAGAAAAGAGAAAAGTTTCTTGCCAAGAGTGTGATCACTGCACTAAATTGGCAAAAGATATAGAAGAGTAACTTTCTAAAGCCCTCTCTCATGCCAAAACTCTTACAAAAGAGAAGGGGGAATTAGAAAGGAAATTAGAAGCCTCTCTTTTGCAAATCAAAAATAACAAAAAAGGTTTTGAAAATAAAAGTGTCATGATTGTGAAAGAAAATTCTTCACTTAAAGCACAAGTTCATGATCTCACCATGGCCATTAAAAAATTTGGTATAGGCCAAAAATCACTAGAAATGATTCTAGGGTACCAGTGCCATGGATCTGGAAAATTTGGGCTCGGATATCGAGGAGAGGGCTACCGCCCAACGTTAGCCACTAACGCCGGCGCTAGCACCTCATACCAGAAACCTAAATTTTCTTTAGCAAAAGATTTTTATTCAGTAAATCCAATTTGTTCCAGCAAGAAAATATTCCAGAAAAGGGCCTCAACCCCCTTTATTTCATGTGCAAACTGTTATAGGTTAGGTCACACATCTAGTTCTTGCACGAAAATAAAACAAAATACTTTAAAGCAAATCTGGGTACCTAAGGCTTCCACTTATTCTATGGGTGGTTCCACTTGGGTATCCGGATCTTTACTCTCATCTTCTTTCTAGATGTGCAGGCAGACTAAGGACAATGAAGACGTGTGGTACTTGGATTCAGTATGCTCCAAGCATATGACGTGCAATAAAGCAAAGTTCCTTAACCTAGAAAGGAAGAAGGGAGGGATCGTGACGTTTTGTGACAACGAAAAAGGAAGAATCATGGGAATTGGTACAGTTGGTAACGAATCCTTCACTATATCAAATGTTCTTTATGTAAAAGGGCTAAAACATAATCTTATTTCAATTAGCCAATTATGTGATAAAGGATTAGATGTTTTATTTGAATCTTCTACTAATCTATGCAAAATATCTAATCCTATTACAAACAATATTTTACTAACTGCACCAAGAATACACAATGTTTATATAGTTTCATTTCATGATCTTTCAAAATCATCTTTAAAATGTTTTATTACCAAAAATGATGAACTTGAACTTTGGCATAGAAGGCTAGGACATGCTAGCACAAAGCTTATTGTAAAACTTGCCAAAAGAGATTTAATTAGAGGATTGCCTAGATTAAATGGAAATTTACCTTCACTTTGTTCACCATGTCAAAAAGGAAAAATTACTAGATCCTCTTTCAAAAGTAAAAATGTTATTTCTACTACAAGACCTTTGCAATTAATTCATATGGATCTTTTTGGTCCCGTTAGCACCGCAAGTCTTGGTGGTAGATTATATACATATGTTTTAATAGATAATTTTTCTAGATATTGTTGGACAATATTTCTATCATCCAAATCCGAAGCGTTTTGTGAATTTTCAAAATTATGTACTCGTATTCAAAATGAAAGTGATTTAAAAATTAAATGCATTCGCTCAGATCATGGAGGAGAATTTGAAAATGAAAAATTTACATCTTATTGTGATATGTTAGGCATAAAACATGAGTTCTCCGCACCACGCACACCACAACAAAATGGTGTTGTAGAAAGAAAGAATAGGACACTTCAAGAGCTAGCACGCACCATGTTATGTGAATATAAATTACCTAAGTCCTTTTGGGATGAAGTCGTAAACACATCATGTTATGTTATAAATAGAATCATGCTTCGCCCATCTTTAAATCTCACACCATATGAACTTTATTTTCAAAAGAAGCCTAATGTATCTTACTTCAAAGTTTTTGGTTGTAAATGCTTCATTTTAAATACAAAAGATAGCTTGGGAAAGTTTGATGAAAAATGTGATGAAGGAACATTTCTTGGATACTCTTCAACTTGTAAAGCTTATAGAGTTTTTAATAAAAGAACTAGAAAAGTTGAAGAGTCAATTAATATGAAATTTGATGAGCTTGTTCCTTGTATAGAAAGACTTTTCGCAGGCAAAGAGGATGATCTATTACCTCCTTTGGAGCATGGTGATGAAGAACCTTCTAAATAAGAAGAAGAGGAGGCCAAGAAAGATGAATATGTACCTCCAAGCGTCTTAAAATTCACAAAGGATCATCCACGGGAACTTATAATTGGTGAACCATCCATCGGGGTAAGAACTCGCTCTTCTCTTCATGAATCTTATTCAAATGTTTGCTTTGTTTCCGAAATAGAACCAAAAAACGTTTCTACTGCTTTAAACGATGAATTTTGATTTTTGGCTATGAATGAAGAGTTAGAACAATTTGAGCGACATAATGTTTGGAAATTAGTAGAAAGACCCTCTAATCACCCGGTTGTAGGCGTAAAATGGATTTTCAAAAATAAATTAGATGGTGAGTCTAGAATATCTAGAAATAAAGCACGCTTAGTAGCATAAGGATATTCACAAATCGAGGGGATAGATTTTGATGAATCTTTTGCACCCGTTGCTAGATTGGAGTCTATAAGAATTTTTCTAGCATTTGCAAGCTTTAAAAGAATAAAACTATTTCAAATAGATGTGAAAAGTGCGTTTCTAAACGGGTTTGTAAAAGAAGAAGTTTATGTTGAACAACCCCCCGGTTTTATTAATGAAAAATTTCCAAATCATGTTTATAAACTAGAAAAAGTGCTTTATGGTTTACAACAAGCGCCCCGTGCATGGTATGAAAGACTTACATCATTTTTATTGAAGCACATTTATATTATGGGAAGTGCGGATAATACTCTCTTCATTAAGCACAATAATGATGATATGATTATTTTATAAATATATGTTGATGATATAATTTTTGGATCTACTAATGAAGAGATGTGTAATGAAGTTATTTTAGTGATGAAAAATGTATTTGAAATGAGTCTAGTAGGAGAACTTTCTTATTTCCTTGGTTTTCAAATATCTCAAAGAATTGATGGTATTTTTGTATGTCAAACAAAATATGTCCATAATATGCTTAAATGTTTTGGATTTGAAAACCTTAAACATGCTTCTACACCAATGAGTGCGTCACTTAAATTAGGAAAAGATGAATCGGGAACTTCAATTGATCGAACATTATATAGAGGTATGATAGGATCCCTACTTTATCTTAGTGCAAATAGACCCGATATTATGTTTGTCGTACGCTTATGTGCTCGATTTCAAGCCAATCCAAAAGAATCTCATTTAAAAGCGGTAAAACGAAACTTTAGATATCTCATTGGGTCATCTAGATTAGGATTATGGTACCCACATAATGATTCATTTACATTGCATGGCTATTCCGATTTGGATTATGTCGGTTGTTCACTTGATAGAAAAAGCACTAGTGGTACTTGTCATTTTCTAGGACCTTCATTAGTTGCATGGTCTAGTAGGAAACAAAATTCGGTTGCACTCTCCACCACGGAGGCCGAATACATTGCATTAGGGAGTTGTTGTGCACAAGCTCTATGGATGAGCCAAACTTTAGAGGACTTTGGTTTTCATCTAAAACTTATTGAATTAAAATGTGACAACAAAAGTGTCATTGATCTCACAAATAATCCGGTACACCACTCTAGATCCAAACATATAGATGTGCGTCATCATTTCATAAGGGATCATATTAAAAAGGAAAATGTAAGGATTAGTTTCATTGGCACGGACTCTCAACTTGCTGATATATTTACTAAACCTCTTCCCGATTCAAGGTTTCAAATGTTAAGGTTGGAATTAGGAGTCTTAGACATCTTAGGTTGAATAACATGTAAAACGCTAATGTTTTATGCAATTTGAACAATCAAGACATCTCTGATAAATACATAATTTCTGCATAAGACTACTCTTAAGACCCCTAATCAATATCAAAACTCAGATTTTTAAAATTCTTAAAAAATCGTGTACTGTTTCCAGCGCTAGCGTTAGCGTTAGCGCCGGCGCTAGCGTGGGTTTGTGATTTTTCTATGTTTTAAAATTTCTAAAAATCAACAAAAATATGTTAGTTTATGTGTACAAATTTATTTTTGTGTTTCTGTTTATTTTATTTTTGTTTTATTTGCATTATGAAAAATCAACTACAAAAATTCAAAATTCAAAAATTACAAAAATATGTTTTTGTGTTTTTCAGTTTTTATTTCACTAAAAATTTTCAAAACAATAAAAAAACTGTATGATCTTTATTGTTAATATCAAGCATGAGTGAATTCTATTATTTAGAATTCTTTACAATGTTAAAGTTTATTCCTTGAAATTACTATGAACATTATTTTGTTTATCATGCTTTGATACATCTATTTAAAGTGCATCAATTGTATTGAAAAATGTGTGTAGAACCAAGCTTAGCATGCCACTAAGTATAAGTAAATGTATTATGATTGATAATGATACTTTTCACTCACTTATTTTGGTAATCAACATGTCTTGTTTAAATCTAAAAATGCTTGCTTGTGTATTGTATTTGTACAATGAATTAAAACTTGCATAAGTTTATTGCCTACACTACATTTGAATTGCACTTATGAAATTTTGAAAAATGGTTAAGTTTAAAAAATTGGGTTTGCAAAACAAGTGTATTAGGAGAATATTGTCTCACAAATGTCAAAAAAATTATATATGTAGACAACAATAACTCCACCAAGCACTACTTGAACCTCCTGATAAGTCTTCATAAGCATTGTGAGGTTGAGCACCTTGGATAGAATAGTAAAGTGTCTTGTGCAACCCTTGATTAATACACCACTTTTTATAAAATAGTGTGCATTAAAGTGTGTGAAAGTAAATTTACTTGTGTTTTATTGTGCACTTTACTCTACATATGTCTTGTATTGTGTGATTTAAATAAATTGTTAACATTGCCCAAAATACACTTATGTGCACATCATTATTTTTCATAACACTTCGTCTCATGAGTATTGGATTCTAATGCTTTATCTATACTACTCTTTATATAAGAAATGCACTAGATAACCTAGCATGGTCTCTACAATGTTTTGGTATCTCTTGAACTTAAAATTAAGTAACATTGTAGTATATTCTCTTCGTGATATGTTCATTTCATGCTTGGTATCTTTATGAAAAGCTTTGAGATTTCCAAAAGGTTACAACATCTTTACATTTTTAAAACTTAAACTCATATTTATAATTATGATTTCCATGCTCACAAAAAGATGTTTCTTATAATCTTTCGCTATGCTAAAACTCTTATCTATTTATTTGAAATCTCTTCAATACTATACTTAAATTCTTTATCTTTGTCTATATTACAAAAGCTCTATCATGCTTTATCTATTTAAAATGCCTCCTTACTACCCTCACCCCACCTTCTTTTGATAATACCAAAAGGGGGAGATTAATTGAAGAAATCTATATAGGAGAAAAATATGGGGAGACTAATTCATGAAATCTATCATTTAGGGGGAGTAACACATAAATTGCATTTATGTAGGGGGAGCATTAAGATAGGGGGAGTATGCACATTATCATGCATATCATTTACTATAGTTGCACTTTTATCTTGCTTATCATATACTATAAACAATATTGTTGATTTCTTGCTTAGAGGATTTGTTATTATCAAAAGGGGGAGATTGTTGGACATGTGTGTCACATCCCTTTGTTTGAGAATAACAAATCTCATATTATATTTGATATTGCTTATAGTGTGCAGGAACTATAGGTGTAATTCTCCACAGGTAGAAAGCAGCATGGAAACAATTTTTTGAAAGGAGCAGTACTACCGCCAGCGTTATCGCTAACTCCAGGAGCTATCTCAGTTGGTTTCATCTCAGCGGTTTCGTCTCAGAGGTTCCTTAGCGCTACCGCCAGCGCTAGCGCTACCCGCCTGGCACTATCTCAAGTTCGTGCACAGCGCCACGCCTTTGACGGTTCCGCAACCGCTCAACACGACCGCTACCGCAGGCGCTATCCGCTACCGCAGGCGCTAGCTCCAAGATTTATAAAACGATGTATTTTCTCTCTTTTTGGGTTAGAACTTCCAGAGACATTACTTGTGCCCAAACTCTCGTGCTGCTACTCTGATGAAACATCATCTCCCACTCAAAGCCAAAGAATAAATTCTGGAGAAGGAAGCCATCACGCTGCATCCGAAGAACGATCGCTTCGACCTCGCTTGTGCTTCAGCGATCCTTCATCCTCATCTCCAGAAATCTCAAGAGGGAGTTTGCTTGTTATTTACTTCACTTCTTTATTTGTATCTTGTAGTGAAATCGCCTTGTTTTTGGCGACTAGGTCCTTGCGCGGCTTAGGGGGAATTCGCCGCGTGAGTTTGCGACTAGGTCTAGGGGATTAGATCTAGGGGGTGCTCGAGGCCATATCCGAGTTTGGGTTGGCTAGAGCGGCTTGAGGCTTTATCCGGGGAAGGATAGGCTAAAGCCAACCGGTTTGTGGGGATAGAAGTCGGTATAGAAAAGGAAAAGAAATTCATTTGTGTACGCCTCCGATTTCTAGCGATATTGAAATCAAATTTTGTAAACACCCTTTTATATAATGCAATCATTATTATATTTGTGGTTATTTGATTTCTCTCAATTGGCATAATATTTCATTATTGCAAAATAGTTATTACTAAATTGTCATCTTATTTCCTATTAATCAAAAACAACTTAGTAATTATCTTAAAAATTATAAAAAGAATTTTATTCCCTTATTCACCCCCCCTCTAAAGGCGCTGTAAGATCCAACAATTTTTACCCAAAAGCCCCTGGTGGTCTGCAGTTAGCCCCTCCAAACAGCGGATTTTGGCTGTTGGCAGACCATTTTGGGTTGCGTATAGTAAGAGTGTAATGCGGGATTCCGCTATTAGCAGACCACGAACAAAAAACTATAAATAGACCTTGAAGGGCACCTTGGGAGAGGATTCTAGATCTCAACACTCTGAGCTTCTTCCTCCCTAGGTTACATTGGTTTAGCTCTCTATCTCTCCAAGGTGCCCAGTCTCAGCTTTTGGCTTGGGAGGGGAATCGCTCAAAGATCTTTCGGGTTTGTGGTGGGACCTCCTTGCTGTGACTAAGTTCTTAGTCTAATTCCAAGCCTCCGGTCTGTCCATCCCGAGGGACCAGTAAGGGCTAGCTACCCCTCAACTTGTTCAGGGCCCGATCTTCATAAGAGACTGAGAAATCGGTTTCAACAGTTTGGTGCGGTGAGCGTGGAGCGTAGCTGGTCCAAGAAAGTTCCAAGGAAGGGACATGGCGGGAGATGAAGAGCAGGGCGAGGAGTTTTGCGGGTCACCCTGGGTGGTGACGCCAAGGTTGTTCTCGGACTTCAGGAGGGAAGTCCTCGACACCCTCAGATTCGCCGTCGCAGCCCTGCGATGCGAGTTCACGACCCCGACACCTCAGGCGATCCCTGCTCCTGCAGCGGTAGGCGATAATGCCCCCCCCCCCCCCGGGGGGGGAGGGGGGGGGGGCGGGGGGGGGGGGGGGAGGGGGGAGGGCCGGAAAGGAAGTGGCCAGGGGGTCAGTGCATGACCTAGAGGGGCAAGTGCTGTTCGCCAGCCCGTCGAGCTCAGTTCCGGTCAGCTCGGTGCCGGTGAGCTCGGTGCCGGCGAGCACGGGGTAGGTGAGCGCGTGGGAGGCGAGTGCGGCGCGGGCGAGTCCGGTGCAGGTGGGCGCAGTCCTAGTGGGCGCGATGCCCATAGGAGCTGCTCCGACAAGTGTGGCTCTCGCGAGCACGGTCCCAGCGAGTTCAAGCCCGATGAGGGAGCTCGTGGGGAGAGTGTGGCAGGAAAGGATGGAAGGCGGGGGGAGCCCCTTTTGCGATCTGGTGCTTTCTGCACCCATTCCAGAAGGGTTCAAGGAATGGGACAGGGTCTACTACCATGGCAGGGACGACCCAGTCCAACACCTGCAGTCATTTGAGGACTCGGTTTCTATCAGGCCGATGTCGGATGCCTTTAAGTGTCGGCTCTTCGCCGTCACCCTGAAATAGAAGGCCAGGGACTGTTGAAATTGTTGAAGTGAAGTGGAAGGGAGTCCGGCCGTTCTAAAGGCTGGAGACCGCAGAGACCGGGCGGCCTGCGCTGGTGCTCTGGCGGTTTGGTTCTGCGATCTCTCCCTGCTGTTCTGGCAATCTGCTGTGATCGGCCAGTTTGCTTCTTGGTTTGTTCATTGGTTCTGGTGACCTGTTGCGAGTTCTTCCGGTCTTGTTCTGGGCGGCCTGTTCTTGGTTGTCCGCAGTGACCGGGCGGCTTGTTTGGACTGTTCTGGCGACTTGGTCAAGTCGGCCAGATGTTTGTCCCTGCTTAGGCGATCTCAGGAAGGATGATACTGTGTCCGCGCGGTTTGTGCGCGGGCTGCTGCTGTCTTGCGGACTTGTGCTGGATCTTGTCCAAGTGCTGTGTCCACGCGGTCTGTCTTATGAGACCGCTGGCGATCTGATGGGCGGTTATTGTATCCCAATTTGTGCGGTGACGACACCCATCTCTCCGCCTATAAATATGGGTGCAGAGCCCATCATTCATAACGAGAACTATAAGAACAAGAGCCCGGATTGTTTCTTGTGGCCTCAAGTTTGAAGTCGCGCGATCTCGGAAGTGAGCTAACCGGTTGTTGTGTTCGCAGGTTTGCGGTCAGCAGGTTACGGTCTCCTTCCTTGGTGATTTTCGGTGGCTTGAATAAACAGTTCGTCTGCGGTCTATCAGCGAACTGGTTTATTGTGTTCTTCTGCTGTTCGCAGCAAGCTCAGTGATCAGGCGACCTTCAGCGGTTAGGCGGTCTGGCGACAGCTTCAGTTCTTTGTTCCAATAAGCTTCAGTTCGTGCGGTCTGGGATTGCGGTCTGGCAGTGCAGATTATCTGCTTCTGTTCGTGCGGTCTCAAGGTGTTTCTGCGGTCTGACTGTGCAAGCGGTCTGGGAGTACAGCAGAGCAAGCCGGGCGACCTGAGCCTTTTTGCGGTCTGTGCATTCTCTGCTTTGGCAGACCGCCAGTTTCAGTTTTGGTGTGTTTTTTGTTCTTCTCATCTCCGTGATTCTTATGAATCATGTCTCGCCATGTATACCTCGAAGTGTAAAGCAGTTCTGTTTCAATAAAGATTTCTTGTGTTGCTGTTTTGGCATTGTGGTTGTTTGTCTATAACTCTTGTTGATACAACTCCTGCTTACTCCTAAACGGTCTTTCAAAAATTTTAACATGGTATCAAAGGCAGGTTTCTGGAGTGGATAAGCAGTGATCAACTAGAGTTGCCATCGTCTTTGTGAAGAAGAGACCACATTGATTGCCATGGAAGGTGGATACGCAAGAGGTCTTGGTATTGAACTCCTCACATCGACTAACTTTAAAAAGTGGAAGTCGTGTATGGAGAGTTACTTGCTTGGCTTGGATCTATGGGAGGTAGTTGGAGGAGAAGACACACAAGAGGTGTTTCCAGCAGGAGATAATATGGCAGAGGTGAGACTTTGGAGGAGGACGAATGCTAAGGCAGAGTTCACTCTCAAGAGGGCTATCTCGCTGGAGCTATTTGATCACATCATTGGATGTAAATCTGCTGCTGAGATTTGGACATCCTTGGATGGGTTGTTCAATAAGAAGAATGTAGCGAGGCTACAATATCTTGAAAATGAGTTGGCGAAAGCCTCTCAAGGTGATCTTTTTATTTCCACCTTCTTTCTCAAAATGAAGAACCTCACAGCAGAGATTTCTGCGTTGGATCCTGATGAGCCTATCTCTGAGGAAAAACTGAAGAGGCATATCATCCGCGGGTTGCGGAAGGAGTATATTGCCTTTGGGACTTTAGTTCAGGGTTGGGCAAATCAACCATCATTGTTGGAGCTGGAGAACCTTTTTGCTTCGCAAGAAAGTTTAGCAAGACAAATGGTGGGGGTTTCTATCTCCGGGGGAGAAAGTGATGTGATGTTCTCTGGGAAGAAGAAGAAGAAATGGGAGAAGAAGAAGCCGGGTCATGATGGACCCTCCACTTCAGGTCAGCAAGATAGAGGCTATGCCCCTAAGTCTGATGGGAAGAAGAAAGGAGAGGGACCGAGGTGCTTTAGATGCAATAAGACCGGGCACTTCAAGAAAGATTGCCGGGTGAATCTTCAGCCGGGACATGCAGTGGAGAAGGAGATGCCAAAGTCTGATGAAGTTGGATGGGGAGGAGCCTTTGTGTCTAATATAACGGCGATACCCGTTAAGGCCTTAGCTTCCATCAACTATGATGAGGACTGGATTGTTGATTCAGGGTGTGGGCATCACCTCACCGGGGATGGATCAAAGTTCTCTTCTTTGGCGCCTTACTCAGGTAACAATGCTATCATTACGGCTGATAATTCTATTCATCCAGTAGAACACGAAGATGTTGTCTCTCTGAGCAGTGATAAGGGTCCACTCACGTTAAGGAGTGTTTATCACGTGCCTGGTATGAAGAGGAATCTCTTCTCTGTGACCAATGCGGTCGATGCCGGTTATCACGTTCTGTTTGGCCCAACAGAAGTGAAGTTTCTTAAAACTCAACCAGAGATAAAAGGAGATGTTATTCACGTCGGCAAGTGGGTGAAGGACTTGTTCGTTTTATCGACAAGTACCTATGTTGATAAGATGAGTACAAATGATGGCGCGGCCATCTGTCATGAAAGGTTGGGGCATGTAGACATGGACAAATTGAAGTCTATGGCGGTAAGGGGCCTTGTCAATGGCTTGTCTAGCTTGTCCTCCTATGGAGACGGTCATTTCTGCGAAGGATGTCAGTTTGGTAAGTCTCGTCGACTTCCATTTGACAAATCGCAAACAAGGTGCAAAGTGCCGTTGGAGTGCATCCACGGTGATTTGATGGGACTAACTGCCACCCCAAGCCTTGGAGGCAATAGATACATGTTGGTGTTGATTGATGATTACACCAGATATGTCTGGGTGTATTTTTTGAAGGAGGAGTCGGATGCATTTGCAAAATTTGTGGAGTTCAAGGAGCTGGTTGAAGGCCGGCTAGGCCTGCGGGTTAAAAAACTTAGAACTGACAATGGTGGGGAGTTCACCTCTGGTGAGTTCTCAAGTTTTTGCAGGAAGCATGGCATCAGGAGAGAGCTCACTTGTGCACATACTCCACAACAGAATGGCATTGCCGAGAGGAAGATCCGTCATCTGACGGAAACTTGCAAATGCTGGCTTCATGCTAAGAGTATCCCAAAGTCCTTCTGGGCGGAGGGAATGTCTTGTGCAGCTTATGTCATCAACAGGTTGCCTTTAAGTCCTATCAACATGAAGACCCCTCACGAACTAATGTTTAAGGAGAAGCCGAGTGTTGCACATCTTCGAGTGTTCGGGTCAACCTGCTATGTGCATATTCCTGATGCTCTTCGGACAAAGCTAGATGCGAAAGCAAGGAAGCTAGTCTTTGTTGGGTATGATGAGCGGAAGAAGGGATGGAGATGCATGGATCCTGAGACATGAAGGTCAATTGTTTCTCGGGATGTGGTGTTCGATGAAGTGACTTCCTACAAGGGGAGTTTAGGAGTTGAGCTACCGGAGAGCAGGGTTGATATAAGAGGGAAGGCTGCTGAAGATCTTCAAGTGGAGTTACCTGTTTCACCAGGAGCTCCAGCTGTGTCTAGCTCAGAGGCGGAATCTTCAGGTTCTGGAAGCAGGGGGAGCGATGCTCCAAATTCGCCTGGAAGAGGAGCTAGTTCTGAAGAAGCAGCTGAGGAGGTGGTTAGTCAGGGGCAACCTCTTAGGAGGTCGAAGAGGACTATTCAACCACCAGATCGATACACAGGAGGAAACATGGTGAACTTTGTTTCATGTTTCTTTGCTGGTCCCTTGGATGAAAGGGAGCCGTTGAGCTTTGAAAAGGCCAGAGGCGTGAAGGAGTGGGACATTGCGATGCAAGAAGAGATGTCAGCTCTCAAGAAGAATGAGACTTGGTCTCTGGTGCCCAAGCCCAATGGCACCACTCCTGTCACTTGCAAGTGGGTCTTCAAGCTGAAGAAGAAAGCTGACAGTAGTATCGAGCGTTACAAGGCTCGCCTTGTAGCTCCCGGGTTCTCACAGCAGTACAGAGAAGATTATAATGAGACGTTCAGTCCAGTGGCACAGATTACTTCGGTTCGATTTGTTATTGCCTTGGCGGCTTCGAGTGGTTGGGAGATTTGGCAACTCGACGTGAAGAATGCTTTCTTATACGGCGAGATTGACAAGGATATCTTCATGATCCAACCGCAAGGCTTCATCTCGAAGGAGTATCCGGACTACGTCTGTAAGTTGAAGAAGGCCCTATTGTTGGGTTTTCTACAACCATACATCATATGTTGGCGCAGCGGAAATAAAGAGAACAACCCAAAAGAGTTTGGATCGGGCCATGAACATTGAATCAAGAAGTTAAACAAAACTACAAGGTATGAAAATTACCTTTGCGGGATTGGATCAAATCCAACCTAGATGCTCCAAGAGAAATCCGAATTTCTGCCTTGAGTTCTTCAAGGATCAAAATATATTGATCCCTCTATAGAAGTCCACACAAGCGATGAAGAACCCTAGCTTCTTATCGTACAAGAACTAGGTCGGAGAAGGAAGCTCTCAACGTCCTCACGGACTGCTAGGTCCGATCCAGAGGAGGCGGCGACCGGCGGCGACGTCTATCGGCGGCGGAACGACGATCGGCGGATGGAACGATAACGGCCGAAACGCTTCCGTCGTTTCTCTCTCGCGAAAAGGCTCGATCTGAAAAATCGTCGTTTTCGAAGCCCTAAACACGTTCCTTTTATAAGCAAGGCTTAAAACCGGCTATCCGCAGACCAGAGGGAAAAACAGAAAATCTGTCCAGATTTACATTCACCAAATTCGACTAATCACATTAACCGAATTCGACTAATCACAATAACCGAATCCGGCGAAACCATTTCGCCGAATTCGACTATACAAATTCGGCTGTATAAATTTGGCGAAACCCTTTCGTCGAATTTGCCATTAGCCAAATTCGGTTAATCCCATTAGCCAAATTTGGTTAATCTCATTAGCCGAATTCGTCTAAACCATTTAGTCGAATTCGGTTAATGCCTTTAGCCGAATTACCTAATGTAAATCCGTTCGTTTAAACACTTTAAACGATTTCCCTTTTGAGACATTCTCAACTTGATTCCAAGCAGTCACAGGATTGGTCCTTCACTCATATCGAATATGAGTAAGGCCAACACAATCTTTCTCCAATTTCTCCAAACGCTTTTATGTGTGACCCTATAGGCTCATATTGCGTTGGCAGCAAGACTAACTGTTGATTGCTTTGAGATCACCCCAGAAACTCCAACACCTATATGGGTTGAAGCAAGCGCCTCGAGCGTGGTACGGGAAGATTGCAGAGTATCTCTTATTCTGCGGATTCTTTGCTTCAGACTCTGATTCTAACTTGTTCATCAAGAAAGAGGGGGTGCTTCGAGTGATTGTGCTGCTGTATGTGGATGACATGATTGTCACCGGGAACTCAAAGGAAGCTGTTGCAAGACTCAGGGCTGAGCTTGCTATCAGATTCCAGATGAAGGATCTGGGGGAGCTCCACCATTTCCTTGGACTCGAGGTGCAGAGGCGGGAGAGCGGAGTGCTCATTTCTCAGGCTGGCTATGCAGAGCGGATTGTTCAGCGATTCGGCATGGAGGAAGGGAAGAGCATCTCTATACCTCTGGAGCAACATCATAAACTTCGGAAGGATGAGGGAAGAGTTCTATCTGAACCATTGGTTTTTCGAGCTCTGGTTGGGAGCTTGATCTACTTGACGATCACAAGGCCAGATATTGCTTATGCAGTAGGCAAGGTGAGTCGGTACATGGCGGAATCACGGAAGCCTCATCTTCTGGCGGCAAAAGGCATCTTGAAGTATGTGAAGTCGACCTCTGATTTGGGTCTCCTATATAGGAGAGGGTCAAGCTTGGAGTTGCATGGATACATGGATGCTGATTATGGGGGAGACGTGGATGATCGGAGATCAACGTCTGGTTATGTCTTTATGACGGGCCCCACAGCTATCTCTTGGTGCAGCAAGAAGCAAGACTCGGTGTCTTTATCTACCACGGAAGCGGAGTACAAGGCTTCGGCCTTGGCAGCTCAGGAAGCCATTTGGCTCAGGAGGTTGGTGGAGGATGTTCATCAGGAGGTTCGAGGTCCCACCTTGCTACGCGGGGACAATGAGAGTGCTCTCAAGCTGGTTAACAATCCAGTTTGTCACGCGAGGACCAAACATATAGAGATTGAGCATCATTTCATTCCTGAAAAGGTGTTGGGAGGATCTCTTATGGTCGAGCATGTTCGGAGTGCGGACATTGTCGCAGACATCTTCATAAAGCCGCTGGAGAAGGGACCGTTTACACGGTTAAGGGAGTTGCTCGGGCTTGTTTCCACTTCCCACATCAAGGGGGAGTGTTGAAATTGTTGAAGTGAAGTGGAAGGGAGTCCGGCCGGTCTGAAGGCTGGAGACCGCAGAGACCGCGCGGCCTGCATTGGTGCTCTGGCGGTTTGGTTCTGCGATCTCTCCCTGCTATTCTGGCGATCTGCTGTGATCGGCCAGTTTGCTTCTTGGTTTGGTCGTTGGTTCTGGCGACCTGTTGCGAGTTCTTCCAGTCTTGTTCTGGGCGGCCTGTTCTTGGTTGTCCGCAGTGACCGGGCGGCTTGTTTGGACTGTTCTGGCGACTTGGTCAAGTCGGCCAGATGTTTGTCCTTGCTTAGGCGATCTCAGGAAGGATGATCTTGTGTCCGTGCGGCTTGTGCGCGGGCTGCTGCTGTCTTGCGGACTTGTGTTGGATCTTGTCCAAGTGATGTGTCCACGATGTCTGTCTTATGAGACCGCTGGAGATCTGATGGGCGCTTATTGTTTCCTGGTTTGTGCGGTGACGACATTCGTCTATCCGCCTATAAATAGGGGTGCAGGGCCCGTCATTCATAACGAGAACTGTAAGAACAAGAGCCCGGATTGTTTCTTGCGGCCTAAAGTTTGAAGTCGCGCGATCTCGGAAGTGAGCTAACCGGTTGTTGTGTTCGCAGGTTTGCGGTCTCCTTCCTTGGTGATTTCTGGTGGCTTGAATAAACAGTTCGTCTGCGGTCTGTCAGGGAACTGGTTTATTGTGTTCTTGTGCTGTTCGCAGCGAGCTCAGTGATCAGGCGACCTTCAGCGGTTAGGCGGTCTGAGTTGCGGTCTGGCGACAGCTTCAGTTCTTTGTTCCAATAAGCTTCAGTTCGTGCGGTCTGGGATTGCGGTCTGGCAGTGCAGATTGTCTGCTTCTGTTCCCACGGTCTCAAGGTGTTTCTGCGGTCTGACTGTGCAAGCGGTCTGGGAGTACAGCAGAGCAAGCCGGGCGACCTGAGCCTTTTTGCAGTCTGTGCAGTCTCTCATTTGGCAGACCGCCAGTTTCAGTTTTGGTGTGTTTTTTGTTCTTCTCATCTCCGTGATTCTTATGAATCATGTCTCGCCATGTATACCTCGAAGTGTAAAGCAGTTCTGTTTCAATAAAGATTTCTTGTGTTGCTGTTTTGGCATTGTGGTTGTTTGGCTATAACTCTTGTTGATACAACTCCTGCTTACTCCTAAACGGTCTTTCAAAAATTTTAACATGGTATCAGAGGCAGGTTTCTGGAGTGGATAAGCAGTGATCAACTAGAGTTGCCATCGTCTTTGTGAAGAAGAGACCACATAGATTGCCATGGAAGGTGGATACGCAAGAGGTCTTGGTATTGAACTCCTCACATCGACTAACTTTAAAAAGTGGAAGTCGTGTATGGAGAGTTACTTGCTTGGCGAGGATCTATGGGAGGTAGTTGGAGGAGAAGACACGGATGAGGAGGAAAGGTGCGAGGAACAGGTTGTTGTGGGGACCTGAGGAGGGATCAGAGTGATCCACGGGGGAGTAGGGGTGGCGGCAACCCGCCAGGCGAGCCTCCATACCATCTACCGCCGGAGCGTGGCTCGACATCCACGACCCCACCCCCGTCAGAAAAAATTACTTTCTCTCAAAGGGACATGCCGGGTCATGAGGACCCTTTCTGTGATGTGTTGGTCATCCAGACTGCCATTGAGAACTTCATGTTGTCCTGAATCCTCGTGGACAATGGAAGCTCCGTCAACGTCATCTTCAAGAAGGCGTTCAATGATATGAAGGTGGAGACCAAGAGGGTGTTGGCCTCGGATGACCCGTTGTTCGGGTTCTCCGGAGAGAGGAAGGAGGTAGAAGGGGGAGTCGGGCTCCATGTGGTCCTGGCCGGGCAATCACGGAATTGCCGCTTCATCATAGGGGATGCCCCCAGCAGCTATAGTGTCATCTTGGAACGGCCGCTAATCAGTGCTTTCCACTGCGTCCCCTCCACCTTCCACCAATGTATCAAATTCAACTCGAGAGTAGTTCAGATTTGGGTAAGAGGGGACCCAAAGGTAGCAAGGTTGTGCTACGTGGCGGCAGCAAACAACATCTCCTGGATAGCCGAAGCAGAGAAATGGGATCAGGTGATGGGTGAGCCGGCGGGTCTCGGAGAGGAAGTAGAGGAGGGAAGAAGGGGAGAAGAAAAGGCTCAGCAGGGAGAGGCAGAGGGGAAGTTGGAGGAAGGCGAGGAGGAGAAGGAAGAAGTAGAGGGTCAGGACCAGGAAGGAAGGATGGAAGAACTAATGGAGATCAGAGCAGAAGGAAGGGAGGAGGAGGCCGAAGGGTTCGCTAGTGGCGAGGGGAAGGAAGGAGATTGGGGAGAGCAGTCCCGGCTGGAGGCCGTGGATGAAGTTATGGAGCTCGAGGTCACCACCCAGGTTGGGGTGGTGGACAAGGTCCAAATCAGCGGAGAGCTCGTCCTGGAGGAACAAGAGAAAATCCTAGCCTGCGTGCAAAAGAACGTGGATGTCTTCGCTTGGAGCGCGGAGGAGATGCCCGGGATTGACACAGACGTGGTATGCCACCATCTTAACCTCGATCCCGGCTCAATACCTATCCGCCAAAAGAAGAGAACCATCGCTGACAAGCTGGAAGGCCCCATCAGGGAGGAGGTGGTTAAGCACCTCCAAGAAGGTTTTGTATCAGAGATCCAGTATCCAGGCTGGGTCTCCAATGTTGTGATGGTAAAAAGGGGGGAGGTAAGTGGTGGATGTGTGTTGATTTCTCACTACTTAATAAATCGTGCCCAAGGATTGCTACCCCTTGCCTAGAATCGACGCGTTGGTTGATTCATCCGTCGGTTTCTCTATAATGTCTTTTTAGATGCATTTTCAGGTTATCATCAAATCTGTATGCCCCCCCCCCCCCCCCCTCCCCCGACGTCAAGGACGTCTCCTTCATCACGGGGGATGGGTGTTATTGTTATAAGATGATGCCCTTCGGGATCAAAAATGCAGGGACCACATACCAGCGAATGATGGACAAGGTCTTTTGAGAGTAGAAGGGAAGAAACCTGGAGGTCTATGTCGACGATCTCATGATAAAGAGCCGAGACCTAGAGTCCCACCTCCAAGAACTCGAGGAGACCTTTGGGACCTTGTGGAAGTATAAGATGAAGCTCAACCCCTTGAAGTGTGTGTTCGGGGCTAGTCGGGGAAAGTTCCTAGGTACCTGCTCACCCCGGCGGGGGTAGAGCCTAACCCAGATAAAGTTAAGGCAATCATGGAGTTGGGGTCACCAATAAATTCAAAGGAGGTTCAGAGCCTCACGGGAAAATTGGTCGAGCTCAGAAGGTTCCTCTCTAAGGCGGGTGAGAAGTGTGCACCCTTCTTCAAGGTGCTAAGGGGAAACAAAAAATTTGAATGGACCTCAGAGTGTGAGGAAGCTTTCCAAGCTTTGAAAGAGCAACTCACCCAGACTCCTCTACTCTAGGGGCCAAGACAAGGAGAGGATCTATCCCTATATTTTGGGGTAGCATCCGAGGCAGTAAGTTTGGTGTTGGTATGGGAAGAAGGGAGAAGGAAGTTTCCAATCTACTATGTCAGCCGAGTGTTGAGGAAGGCGGAGCTCCGATACCCCATTTTAGAAAAGTTGGCCTTCGCATCGGTGGTATCAGCCCGGAAGCTTCGGCCTTTTTTCCAAGTGCATTCGGTCAAAGTGGTGACCGACCACCCGCTTCCCAAAGTCATGGAGGGGGTGGAGCACTCGGAGAGGCTGACAAAATGGTTCGTGGAGCTGAGTGAGTTTGACATCACGTTTGTGCCTAGGCTGTCCATCAAGGCACAAGCAGTGGTGGACTTCGTGGCGGACTACGCAACCGAATTGGGGGATCATGAATCACCTCCCCCAGTGACATGGAAGATATTGGTGGATGGTGCGTTAGGGAAGCACTCCTATGGAGGAGGAATCATCCTGATAAGCCCCCAAGGGACTAAGATCGAGCAAGCCATAAGCATCCATTTTCCAATTACCAACAACCAGGCCAAGTACGTGGAAGTGATAGCGGGTCTGCGGCTGGCCCGGGAGTTGGGAGAACAAGATGTTGAGGTCTCAACAGACTCCATGGTGGTGGCATGCCAAGTCAGGTGGGAATTCGAAGCAAAGGAGCCGACCCTCCAACGCTACCTGGAGAAGGTCAAGGTGGTCATCGGGCAGTTTCGCACTTTCTCCATCAAGCATATGCCAAGGGAGGAGAGTACCCCGGCAGACCTCTTAGCTAGGTTAGGTACCCGAGCTGGGGAGACAGTATCAGAACTCTTCCGGCCTTCCATCGAGGAAGGGGAGCTGATGGAGGTGGATCAACGAGCATCATGGATGTATCCCTTCATCACCTTCCTGACGTCGGGAAAGTTCCCTGAAGGGAACGTGGATAAACGACGCTTCAGGTATAAGTCGGCTTATTATTCCTTGCATGCAGGGGGACTATACAGGAAAACACTATCAGGGATCCTGGCCCATTGTGTATCAGAGGAGGAGGTCCCGAGAGTCCTATAAGAAATCCACTCAGGGGAATGTGGCAGTCACTCAGGGAGCTGAACCTTGGAAGGTAGAGTGTTGAGGCAAGGCTATTTTTGGCCTACCCTCGGCAAGGATGCGACAGAGTTCGCAAGGAAATGTTCAAAGTGTCAGCTCTATGCTCATCTCCATCTGCTCCCAGCTCAGAGGCTCCGGACCATCACAGCTCCGTGGCCATTTGCTATATGGGTTTTGGACCTGATAGGCCCATTCCCGCAAGCTAGTGGTCGAAGGAAGTTTCTATTGGTAATGATCGATTACTTCTCCAAGTGGGTAGAAGTAAAGACGCTGGCCAAGGTGACGTCCCAAGTGGTAAGAAATTTTGTGTGGGGTGAGATAATTTGCAGGCACGGGCTCCCACTTTGCCAGCGAAGAGTTTGTCAGTTTCTGCACCCAACTCGGCATAGACCTCAAGTTCGCATCGGTCCACCACCCGAGGATTAATGGTCAGGTGGAGGCAGCAAACAAGATAATTGTCAACCTACTCAAGAAGAAAGTGGAGAACCTCAAGGGCAACTGGGTAGAGTAGCTGCCCTCGGTCCTTTGGGCCTTGAGGACAACCGCAAATACCGCCACCAGGGAGACTCCGTTCAAACTCTCCCTCGGGTCTGAGGTCGTCCTCCCGATAGAGTTCGAGGTAAAAAACCCCAGGGTAGTCGCCGCGGGCGAGGGGGGTGAAGAATGGCTAGTGGAAAATGATGTAGAACAAAGGCTGTCCTTGGACCTAGTAGAAGAGCTCTGAGACCTCGCTGTTGTTCGACAGGAGGAAGTCAAGAGGCGGATGGCCAGGTACTTTGACCAGCATATCTGAATAAAGCAATTCGAGAAAGGGGACTTGGTCTTGAAGAAGGTAGATGCGGCAGGGAGTGGGCCGCTGTAGGTAAGCTTGAGCCCAACTGGGAGGGGCCCTACATTGTAAGTGAAGTGCTCAGGTCGGGAGGGTACCACCTCCAGGATGTGGAAGGGGTACCCCTCATCCGAGCCAGAAGTGGGGATGATTTGAAACGATTCTACTCCTAAAGTTTTTGAAATTAACTCGTATGTTTTTGTTTACTCCTCTTATGATAACTTCGAAATCGTTCCTAAGTAGAAATCCTCAAGAGTTCTTTAGTACTGGAATGCCCCACATCGATTCTGATGCCGGGCTCTCATGGACGGTGGGTCAGGTTGATCTCTGGAGAGGATGGCAAGTGGCAAGTTCTTTGGTGCTGGAATGCCCCAGATCGATTCTGCTGCCGGGCTCTCATAGACGGTGGGTCAGGTTGATCTCTGGAGAGGCTGGCAAGTGGCAAGTTCTTTGGTGCTGCAATGCCCCAGATCGATTCCGCTGCCGGGCTCTCATAGACGGTGGGTCGGGTTGATCTCTGGAGAGGCTGGCAAGTGGCAAGTTCTTTGGTGCTGGAATGCCCCAGATCGATTCCGCTGTCGGGCTCTCATAGACGGTGGGTCGGGTTGATCTCTGGAGAGGCTGGCAAGTGGCAAGTTCTTTGGTGCTGGAATGCCCCAGATCGATTCCGCTGCCGGGCTCTCACTAGCCGGTGGGGTAAACCGGTCTCAAGGACCAACTAGCAAGTAAATTATTCATACTAATGGACTTGGCTCGCAAAATCTCTCAAGGCCTAAGCGGGGCGAGCCATGGGGCTCACTCGCGTGAAAAGAAAAACCCGCTACGGATGAAAAACACCTAAGTCCAATGCTAAAAGCGGGGCGGTGGAGTACGGTGGTCACAAAGCTTGCCAAGTTGGGACCTACCTCGCAAAAATACTTAGAGAATTTTGGTGGCATGCATAAAATCATCAAGCCAGAAGGGTCCATCGACAGGGTAGTCAACATGCAGGGCTGGAAGCTCGCAGGCGTCGAGCTAGTGAAGCAGGGGAATGTCGACCCCGCTCGCAAGGGCATAAATGGGGTGAACCAGGGGAACAAAGCGGCCCAGGATTCCCCCAGGTGTGGAGGTTGAACGGGTTTACCGAACTAAGCTTCTAAGCCAAAGAAGCTACGCGAACGCTGTATTGACAGTGTGCGACGCATAGTGGCGAGATGAGACGAAAGTACGCTCAAGTGGTTAACCTTATAACCATCGCCGAGGAGAAATGTACGAGTGCGAGTCTGACTAAACGCAAAAATGTGGGAACAAAAGTGTGGAGAAGCGAGCGTATTAGGGCAAGCATAGCAAAATACATCCGTGCGAGCATGAATACATGTGCGAGTGCGAGTAATGAAATAAAAAGGAAATGACATTCAAGAGATACAAAATATTTATTTATCATTGATCAAAAGGTGTTACAGTCTACGGCGAACTCGCCGACCAAAATAGAAACATTACACTTAGAAAAATTAGAAAAATTAAAGGATCAAAGCAGCCCGCTGAAGAATCCTTCACTCGCTCCCACGATCTCCCGCCTCTGAGATCGGCGCGAATAGTTTGGGGATGACGTCTTCCGCTGTGAGCTCCATAGCGTCGGGGATGATCAGGTCCGCCCCTTTAAGGGTGTCGAAGACGAGTTCGGCGATCCCCATTGAGTTTTTGCGGGCGGCCTCCTTTTCATCTCGCGACTGGCCGCGAGCCTCAGCCCACGGAGGAGGCGGGGGAACACCGCTAGTGTTAGCTCACGAACCTGATCCTTGAGGAAGGAATTCTCCATCTCTAGGTCGGTAATCCTCGCGGTTAGTTTACTGGCGGACTCGGCATCCTGCAAAAGGGGTGTTAGAAAAAGCAAAACGTGGCGGGACAGGAAAAGACTCTTCGCAGGTATTACTTATGAGGCCTCCATGGAGGCTAGCGAGGAGGCCCTCAGACAAGGCCTCCTTTCCCTTAATCTCTGCGACCTCACCCGAGGCTTTCCGAAGCTCGCCGTTGAGATCCTTAATTTCCCTATCCACGGTAAAATACCGGCGACCCACCATATGGGTGAGCTCCATCGCCCGGAACTGGGCTCGCATGGCCTCAAACACGAGCCCTCTGGGCGTGAAGGCCCGGAAGAGAGAGGCATCCTCGCGGCCGTATAGATCGAAGGCAAGGGCGAACGCCTCGCCCCCAACTTAATCACTCTCCACCCAGGAGGGGAGGAGGGAGGAGCAGACGATCTTATTCTGCACAGGGTCCCACACGAGCATCGGCTCGCCGACTGCGTCCGGGAGCTTTGCGCCGAGCCCAAAATTCATGTGACTCGTCATCTTGGGCTTATCGGTGGAGCCACCTGGCTCACCACTCTCATTGTCTGGCTTCTGGTTCGCCGACGGAGAGAGGGGGGTCTCTGGCTTGGACAGATCCACAACGTCCTTCGCCTTAGATGAGGGCGGTGCGTTCTTGGTCTTCTTCGCCGGTCCCTGCAAGGCGAGCCGGCTTGGAGGAGGGGGACGCTTCTTTCCCGACGAAGAGCTCGGGTGGTCGCGGCACGCCTCGGCGGCTACTCTTGCGAGCGAGCCAGTGGCGAGGGTTGAAGGAGGCGCGTGCGGGGGGTTGAGCAGAAGATCGCTCTCTCCTGAAAAGAGGTTAGAAACGTTAGCAAATAAGAAAGAAAGGGTAAGGGGAAGTCAGCGAGTGCGAGTCAAACCTTCTCCCAAGGGGACGGGCATCAGCGAGTCCACTCTCTGCAGGAGGAAGGCGACTTCGAAGTTCCTCCCAGTCAGATATTTGTACAGCTTCGCGTCATCACCCCCCAGCGAGGCGGGCGGGCGGTAGGTGGCCTTGTCCCGCTGGAGGGGAGAGTAGGAGCGTTGCCGAAGGGACCTTTCACTAGGACGTATTTCTGCGTCCAATAGTGAGTCTTGTTCACCGTCTCGCAGATGGTGACGTACTGGCTTGCGAAGTGGGCTGTCCCTTCCTTATAGGCGCGGAAAGAGAACACCTTGCGGAAGACGAGCAGACTGAACTCGGTCCTCTCCGCCCGCAGGTAGCTGGCGAAAGCGACTACCACTGCAATCGCATTTGGCGTCAGCTGACTCAGCAGAATGCAGAAGTACTTGAGTACCTAAAAGAATCGGTAAAGGTTAGAATATTCTTCGCGAGGCGAGACAGTAACAGTATTGCCATGAATTGAAAAAAATGTATATATACCTGCCGCACTTTGGGCAAGAGGGGGAGTCGTAGCCCATTTTCAAAATTGGCGATGGGGATTGCGAGCTCGTCGGAGTGGGGATTGTTGATGGTGTCTCGCTCGGTAGGGCAGCGAGCCACAAATCCAGGAGGGATGTAGTTGTATACCGTGGCAAGGTGTTCATCCGAATTGAGGTTGGCGCAGAAGAAAAGACCCTCGCGGAAGGCACCAGCGCAATTGGCCCGCCCCTCCGACTCTACATCTGCGACCATGATGTTATAGGAGTGCGAGTCAAAAATAGCGAGCGCGAGCTAGGACCTGCGAGAGAGATGGAAGAAGAGAAGAGCGAAGGAAGAGCAGTAAATGTGGTGGTTGGAAAGTGGGACTAAGACTATTTATAGAAATGGGAATGGCGGGAAGAATTCGAAGCACCTGCGCCTGCGGATAATGGTTCCGTGCGGTATTTTTCCACCTCCTGGAGCTTTATCCGCGCCTGGCGAGTGGACGCCCTGCAAAAATCCCTCCAACGGGTCACGGGCGAGTCAGACCTGTGCAAAGAAGTAGAGCGAGTCGCGAGAGCAAGGTGAACGAAATATTATTATTAAGGGAGAATTCTGCAAGAGGCGAGCGAGGTTGATATAGCGACGAAAGTAATGAAAACAGAAAAAGCGGGCTTGCAAGCGAATCAAAAGTCTTAATATTACAAATCACCAAATTGTTAAAAACCCCTCCATAAAGGGGAGGGGAAGGGGAAGCAAACGACAAATTACAAAAAAAGAGGCCTTCTAGTAGCGAACCCACGTCCAGCGTCCGCGACCTCGCATACCCGAGTGATGGGGGACTCGCGGGTAGTGGTACTTGCAAACCGACTGGGCCTCGCGACTGAGCTGCCGAGCATAATCCTCAATCCGCGCGATGTGTACCCCGGGTGAGGTGACCTCGCCGCGGTCGACCGGCCGCACCTCGGCAATAATGCACGCATTCGTGTCCTCCATCGAAGCAAATTTCTCATCGTACGCAAGCCGATCCAGCCGATTTTGTTCGTATAACTCCCGTAGCGTGGACGTATGTTTCTGGAATAGCTAGCTAACCCGCCTATTAATTTGTTCTAGATCGTCGGGATCACCCAGGAAATCCACGACCTGACCCGGCGAGGGGGGTGGCGACATCTCCACCTCTCCATGCTCTGATTCAGTGGGTGTGGTTGGAGGATCACATGCGAGGTAAAAAATCAGCGAGGAGGATGAAGAAAAGGAACTCGGCAGGGATGGCCTAACCTGGTGGAGGAAGAAGGTTGCTGGGCCGCTAGCGAGAAGTGCCCGGCTGGCCCTTAAAAGCTTCGACGAAGACGGGGGTAACAGCCTTCCCCAGACCGGGGCGGAACGTGGCTTCGGCAGCGAGTCCGGGCTCGACAAGTAGTGTCCCTCCGGGGCTCCTTTGTCCCAGAAGGCTGAACCCCAGAATGATGATGGTCTGGTTCGGCGGGGGCGGCGGGTTCACTGGAGGAGGAATCCGCTCCTCCAAGTTCGGGAGGGGAGACACTACATAAGGGACAAGGGAAGCTTAGCAAGTAATGAAATATATACTGAAGAGCGAGGTGAACTACTCGCCTGGCCACGAAGATGGGGCCCGCATATCAAAGGTCCCCACAACCCGGGAAGTAGGGTCGATCCTCCCACGGGTGAGAAGGCGAGTCTCCACGATTGTTTTCTCTAGGGAATTCTCTCTCGGGGTAGTGTTTTGCAAGCGAAGAAGCAATATCAGGTGACAAAAATATTAAATTAGCGAACTTGGAACTATTGTCTGCGAGGCGAGCCCGTTGTGGGAGGATGGAGACAGAGAAGAAGACCCATCCTCGCCGGGCGAGCGTCGGACGGTCTTCGCCATTTTTGTGAAGGGCTGAGGCGAAGCACGCTGAGGAGAGGCCCAAGAAGCGAGCGCGGTTTCCTTGGCCTTTTGGGCCTCCGGCGAGGCCTTAAGGCAGGCCAACATCTCTTCCTTCTTGGACATCGCACTGAGTCCCATGCCGAGGAGAAAAAGAGAGAAAGGGGAAGAAAAAGTTTGAACACCAGCTGGGAGGAATGATATTTATAGCAGCGGGCATGGGCCTCACCAAAAGATTCGCGCCACATCATCAAGAGGCTGGCGAATACCAGGGGTTGGATGTTTCTTCGCGAGCCTAGGTAGCCTCGTGAAGAGCTGGGATTGTGTACAACCCTGATATTCGCCAGATTTTGGTGCAGAGGTGAAAAGGTCAGCAGGAGAGAGAGACAACAGGGAGGGCGAGCCAGAGCCTCACCAAAGGGCTCGCTCATAGGAGGCAGGCGAGCAAGTCCTTTGGCAGACGCTCGCGCAAGGCGAGCTGGAGGGTTCCCCGGTTACGCGGGATTCCGCTATTAGCAGACCACGAACAAAAAACTATAAATAGACTATGAAGGGCACCTTGGGAGAGGATTCCATATCTCAACACTCTGAGATTCTTCCTCCCTAGGTTACTTTGGTTTAGCTCTCTAGCTCTCCAAGGTGCCCAGTATCAGCTTTTGGCTTGGGAGGGGAAGCGCTCAAAGATCTTCCGGGTTTGTGATGGGACCTCCTCGCTGTGACTAAGGTCTTAGTCTAGTTCCAAGTCTCCGGTCCCTCCGTCCCGAGGGACCAGTAAGTGCTAGCTACCCCTTAACTTGTTGAGGGACCGAGTTTCACATGAGACCGAGAAATTGGTTTCAACACTAATTCATCATCTTCCCCAAATGAGGGTTAGTTCATTCCACCCTCTCTCCTCTAATACTCCCTCATTAGGCCACTGATCTTCACGAAATCAACTCCTTTAATTTCGTATTGAAGAGAGGAGTTGATCAAAGACATTTTCGCGGCGAACGACGCCCTAGAACGTTAATTCTAGCGTGGCCACTGTTAAAATTTCTTAGAGATCCAGAGTGAAGTAAAAATGCAGAACACTTCAACCCAATCCACAAGTGTGACAATCAATGACAATGGGAAGATAGAATAGTGCACTTGTATTAACTATCTCTTTACAGCATGAGACATACATGGCGAGACATGATTCATAAGAATCACAGAGGAGAGAAGCACAAGATACAAAATACAAGCTGCCAGAGAACTGCCAAAGCAGAGACCGCCAAACGGCTCGAACAGGCAAGTCGCACGGCTCTCTTTGAGACCGCGCGAACAGAGCACAAGCCGCTGATGTCAGACCGCAACCACAGACCGCTCGACTTGCAGCTTTATTCAACTGCTGAGAACAACTGTCCGCACTTCTTGATTGCCCAGACCTCATGGTCTCAAGATCACAGAAGAACCCGTGAACACATGACGAAGAACTGCTTCCTACTGCAAGACTACAACTCAAGACCGCACGACCACTTAAGGCTGCCTGATCAACTGAGTCCACTGCACAGTCCAAGAACACCTAAGCATTGTCCACACAGACAGACCGCTGCCGAACTTATTTATTCAAAGCTGGAAGAAGGGAGAATGCTGACGGTGACTGCTAGCCGCTAACCTGCGAACAAAAAAACCGGTCAGACAACTCAAACCGTGCGATCTCAGAAAAAGACCGACACAATCAAGCCAACTTTGGTTCTTACAGTTCTTGTGTATGGATGGCTACCCCGATGTCCGTATTTATAGGAAAACAAATGAATGTCGTCACCTCCCCATGGGATACAGTCACCTTCCTTATTGATGCACACGGTCTCCAGTACCAGATCGCGCGGTCTCTTATAAGAACCTATTTACTTAAAGCATAACTGTCGAAGAAAGACAGCTTGCCAAGACAACCCGGCAGACTGCCCGACCTCTTGTTAGAACAGTCATGAGCATCTGACCGACTAGGAGCAGACCGCAAAAATAAGCCCATGCAACCCATAGTATGAGACTGCCCGGTCTAAACCAGAACAAGGATACTTGGGCAAAACAGGCAGACCAAACATAGGCTGCCAACACCAGAGACACGCGACCACACCAGCCAGGTCGCCACACCGAGCTTGCGGGTTCCAGAGGTAAACTACAACACAGGTCGCGCGGTCTATGCGGTCTCCAAGGACAGACCGCCCGGACAGTCCACTTCCACTTCAAAAATTTAACACTACCCCTTGAAGTGGGAAGTGGAAGTCAACCCAAGTAACCTCCTCAACCATGTGAACAGTTCCTTCGACAACGGCTTTGTAAATATGTCTGCGATATTTTCCTTGCTCTGCACATGCTCAACCATAAGAGATCCCTCCAACACCTTCTCCCGAATGAAATGATGTTGAATCTCAATGTGCTTGGTTCGCACATGACAAACTGGATTGTTCACCAGTTTAAGGGCACTCTCATTGTCACCCTGAAGCAGAGTAGGACCATGCACCTCCCTATGAATGTCCTCCATAAGCCTCCTAAGGTAGATGGCTTCCTGAGATGCCAAAGCCGAAGCTTTGTACTCCGCTTCCGTTGTAGAGACAGACACATAATCCTGCTTCTTGCTGCACCATAATATAGTTGTAGAGCCCATCATAAAGACGTATCCAGAAGTCGATCTCTGATCATCTGAATCTCCTCCATAATCAGCATCCATGTATCCATGCAAGCAAAAGCCCGAGTCCTTCCCGTAAAAGAGACCCAAATCCGAGGTGGTCTTGACATACTTCAAAATGCTCCTTGTCTCCATCAGATGAGGTTTCTGTGGCTCTGCCATATATCGACTCACCCGGCCAATCACATAAGCAATATCCAGCCCCGTGATCATAAAATATATTAGACTTCAAACCAAAGCTCGGAACTCCAAAGGATCAGAAAGAACCTTCCCCTCACCACGTCGAAGATGAATACCAACCTCTAGTGGAGTAGAGCTGCTCTTCCCCCCTTCCATACCGAATCGCTTCACAATTCGTTCTGCATACCCCTTTTGGGAAACAGGCATTCCGCCCTCTTTCCTCTCCATTTTGAGTCCAAGGAAATGGTGGAGCTCACCCAAATCCTTCATCTCAAATCGGATAGCTAGCTCAACACGAAGCCTAGCTACCTCCACTTCAGAATTCCCCGTGACGGTCACATCATCAACGTATAGCAGCACCAAGAACTGAAGCTCCCCCTCTTCTTTACGAATAAGCTTGAATTAGAATCAGAAGAAAAATATCCACAGAACTGGAGGTATTCTGCGATCTTCCCATACCACGCCCGTGGCGCCTGCTTCAAGCCGTAAAGAGCCTTCTTGATCTTACACACATGTCTTGGGTTGGCTTCAGAAACATACCCGGGTGGCTGATCCATGAAGATATCTTTATCGATCTCGCCGTAAAGGAAGACATTCTTCACATCGAGTTGCCATATCTTCCACCCTTAGCAAGCTGCCAACGCGATCACCACTCATACTAAAGTCATCTTGGCAACGGGACTAAAAGTCTCTTCATAATCCTCCCCATACTTTTGAGAGAACCCTCGAGCTACAAGGCAAGCCTTGTACCGCTCGATACTGCCATCAGCCTTCTTCTTCACCTTGAAAACCCACTTGCAAGTCACCAGAGTAACACCATCAACCTTAGGCACCATGTCCCAAGTCTCATTCTTCCTGAGGGCAGCCATATCTTCATCCATGGCCATTTCCCACTCCTTGACTCCAACGACATTTTCATACAAGATCTCTCTCTCTCTCATCCATGGGACCTGCGAAGAAACATGAGATGAAGCTCACCAAGTCCCCCCCCCCCCCCCCCCCCCGTATATCGATCTGGTGGAATAATGGTCCTCTTGGACCTCCTCAGAGATTTACTCTGATCCACCTCTCCAGCTACTTATTCTGGACTAACTCTCCTTTCAGGCATATTTGGAGCATCGCTCCCCCTGCTTCCAGAACCTGAAGCAGCTGACCCAAAGCTAGAAGTACCTAGAGCACTTGGAGAAACAGGAAACTCCACCAGAACCTCCTTAGTAGCTTCACCTGGTCCACCATCTACCCTGCTTCCTTGTAGCTCAACAGAAGAGCTACCATGGTACGATGTCAACTCGTCTAATACCACATCCATTGAGACCACAACTCTCCATGTCTCTGGATCCATGCATCTCCAACCCTTCTTCCGGTCATCATAACCGACGAAGACTAGCTTCCTTGCTTTCGCATCAAGCTTCATTCTGAGGGCATCAGGAACATGCTGATGAGTCCCATTTATATACAAATATTTGGACTCATCTGGGCTTATTTTCATGCATATGCACTTCACTTTTAGTCCTTAATTGCTTATATTTCACTTTGTCACAGTTCTCACATGAAGTGCACATTTGAGCCTGTTCTTGGTGTGCAATTGCACGCTTTGTTGTTGGGGGCAAGCACAATGTGCTCCCCATTCTTTTTATGCTTGTATACTTGTGCTGGAGGTGTGTTCCCAGCGTTTGGATTTGTTGTGCAGGTGGGCAGATCATCCATATTGCCCAGAATTCATCCTGTATGTATCGCACGGTCGTGCGTTTTACTTGACGCACGGTCGGCCGCGGTCGTGCGAAATGATCGGCTGGTCAATATGGTGATCTGCCCCGCTCGTGCATTTTCTTCACGCACGGTTGGCCTCAACCGTGCGCGAATAAAACGCACGACCTCCTGTTGTTTGCCGGATTTTGAGGTTTCTGAATTTGCCCGTGCGTTTTTATGCACGGTCAGCTTCGACCGTGCGTGAGTAAAATGCACGGGCGAGCCTTCTTCTTTTTCCTGGCCTTTATTCTCGATTAATATCGCATGGTTCACGCACGGTCGTGCGTTCGACCATGCGTGACCAAATTTTTGACTTTTTCTATAAAAGCTGCAGATCTCGACCTAATTGGGAGTTCGCCCGATCGATCTTCTTTCCCGCGCCCAAGAGCTCCAGTTTCGCCCTTTTTCGCCGCTCCATCACCGCCCACCTTCGGGAGGAGCTCCGACCGCCATTCTCTTGCAAATCTCAAGCAGGAGCATCCTCTAGGCTTCCTCCATTGTTCGTGCACCTCCAAAGCTCCATTTTGAGGGATTTTCTATTGCATATATGAAGTTCTCCAGTGAGATCGTGGCCAAAGAAGATTGATGGAGAAGACGGGTATAATAGAAGAAGGTGACAGCTCTTCCGGACCCCGGACGGCAGTTGGAGCCCGAGCTCGGACAAGGATTGACAACCCTAGATTCCGGCCGTGAACCTCTGATGAGTCTCCGTGCTTTGGTTGTAATCTCAACCCCCTTTATATTGTAGTGATGTTTTCATTTATCCTTTGGGTGTATAAACAATGTTTGTTAAACCTTGTTATGTTATTCAATATTTCATGTCTTTGTGAAATCATTATGTGTGGTTTATGCAAGTGAGGTGCGCCCCATTCCATCCTCCATCCTGCCGTCATGATCGTGTGCCGCACTAGCAATTGCTAGTGGTGTGCCTATTAATGAGGTGCTTGCGACCCTCATTCCGCCGGTGTAACCCATTCCATCCGTGTGCCTACTCTTCCATCCGCCTAGCGAAGCGTGGCATAGCAGCCCGTGTAATCCATTCTCCTAACGAAGCAGCGCCCTCATGGCATGCATAGTTTGATTCCGCACTTATCCACCTCATCCGCTTGCCTACTCGTCCATCCGCCTAGCGAAGTAGTGCGTTCAAGGCCTACGTAGTTTTCCATCCCGCCTGACGAAGCATTGCATAGCGGCATTGCATAGGAGTAGTTGTAGTTGTTTTCTTTTATTTTCCACCATCTAAATCACCTCTTTTCCGCAAACCATCCGATCGAAAGGACTTCCATCTCAAGTTCTTCCTTAAAAGTTAACTCCACCTTACTGTGTTCCTTCGAGATCGATACTTGGGGATTCACTCCCACATTTTATATTACTTGAACGATCGATACACTGTCGTTTCGTGCCGCAGTCTCGCTACTGCCTATAGCGGTGTGCTAGATTTGCGCATCACATGCACGTAGCAGGTAGATCTGAACACTCTAAGGTGTTCCACCATGGGCTTTATCTTGAACATCAACTCATGAGGGGTCTTCATGTTAATAGGACTAAGATGCATCTGATTGATTACATGAGTTGCACAAGACATTCCCTCTGCCCAGAAGGACTTTGGGATATTCTTGGCATGAAGCCAGCACTTGCAGGTCTCCGTCAGATGATGGATCTTCCTCTCTGCAATGCCATTCTGTTGTGGAGTGTGAGCACAAGAGAGCTCTCTCCGGATGCCATGCTTCCTGCAGAAGTTAAAAATGCTTTGGAGGTAAACTCTCCTCCATTGTCAGTTCTGAACTTCTTTATCCGCAGGATGAGTCGACCCTCCACTAGCTCCTTGAACTCCACAAACCTTGCGAATGCTTCCAACTTCTCCTTCAGAAAATATACCCAAGTATATCTAGTCAAGTCATCAATCAAAACTAGCATATACCTGCTGCCTCTAAGACTGGCATTCTCGGTAGGTCCACACAGATTACCATGAATACATTCCAATGGCACCTTGCATCTGCTTTGTGACTTGTCGAATTGAAGGCGATGGTCCTTGCCATATTGACATCCTGCACAAACGTGACCTTCGTCGAAGGATGAAAAATTAGGCAGACCTCTCACAAGGCCTCTCCCTGCCATAACTTTCAATTTGTCCTTCCCAACATGCCCAAGTCTTTCATGCCAGATAGCAGCGCTATCATTAGTCCTCATCTTATCAACATAGGAACTTGTTGATAACACAAACAAGTCCTTTACCCTTCTACCAACACGAGTGACTTCAGCCTCCACTGCTGGCATGTTTCGAAGAAATTCACTTCTGTTGGACCAAACCGAACGTAATAGCCAGCATCCACAGCATTGGTCACCGAGAAGAGGTTTTTCTTCATCCCCGGAACATGATAGACACTCTTCAACGTAAGAGTACCTCTATCATCGTTCAAAGAAACTACACCCTCCTTCTCTACTGCATGTATAGTATCATCAGCCGTAATGATATCATCATTACCTATATATGCCTGTAAATAAGAGAACATCGACTCGTCTCTGGTTAGGTGATGACCACAACCCGAGTCCACTATCCAATCATCCTAATAGTTGTTGGATGCCATAGCCCAAACACACGTGCCCGTCATGAAAGCTGCATCATCCCATCTATCATCTGTATTGGAACCAGCCTCCTCATTTCCTGTAGTATGCCCCGACTGAAGATTGACCTTGCAGTCTCTTTTAAATGACCAAGCTTGTTGCACCTGAAGCATCTAGGTCCTTCCTTCTTCTTCCCATCACGCTTAGGAGCATAGCTCCTCTCCTGCTGATATGAAGTAGATGGACCATCATCTCCAGATGTCTTCTTCTTCTTATCCCAATGCTTCTTCTTCCCAGAAAAGAGAACCTCATCTTCTCCCCCAGAGACAGACATCCCCGCCATTTGCTTAGCCAAACTCTCTTGCGACGCAAGTAAGTTCTCTAGCTCCATCAATGATGGCTGATTGGCCCAGCCTTGCACAAAAGTAACAAAGGCCACATACTCCCTCCGCAAGCCACAGATTATGTGCCTCTTCAGCTTTGCTTATGAGATAGGCTCATCTGGGTCCAAAGCGATATCTCTGCGCATAGGTTCTTCATCTTCAAGAAGAACGTTGAAATGGACAAGTCTCCTTGAGATGCTTTCGCCAACTCATTTTCCAAGAACTGTAGCTGAGCTACATTCTTCTTATTGAACAAGCCATCCAAGGTTGTCCAATTTTCAGCAGCTGACCTACACCCGATGATGTGGTCAAACAACTCCGAAATGATAGCTCGCTTGAGAGTGAACTCAGCCTTCGCATTAGTTCTCTTCCAAGCCTTCGCGAGCTTAGCATTCCCCTCAGCAGAAACAACACCTTGTCTTGCTTCTCCTCCAACTACCTCCCATATGTCCACGCCAAGAAGATAACTCTCCATGCACGGCTTCCACTTTTTAAAGTTAGTCTGCGTAAGAAGCTCAATACCAAGACCTCTTGCATATCCTCCTTCCATTGCTATCCAGTTGATTGACAACCGACTTGCAGAAATCCAAGCAGAAGACAATGCTGATTACTGCTCAGAAACCTTCCTCTGATACCATGTTAAAATCTCATGGAGGTCCGGAGTGAAGTAAAAATGCGGAACACTTCATCATAATCCACAAGTGTGACAATCAATGACAATGAGAAGACAGAATAGTGCACTTGTATTAACTATCTCTTTACAGCGCAAGAAATACATGGCGAGACAAGATTCATAAGAATCACAGATGGGAGAAGCACAAGACACAAAAAACAAGTCACCAGCGAACTGCCAAAGCAGAGACCGCCAGACCGCTCAAACTGGCAAGCCGCACGGCTATCCCTGAGACCGCTCGAACAGAGCACAAGCTGCTGCTGTCAGACTGTAACCATAGATGGCTCGACTTGCTGCTTTATTCAACTGCTGAGAATAACTATCCGCACTTCTTGATTGCCTAGACCGCACGGTCTCAAGATCACAAAAGAACCTGCGAACACTTGACGAAGAACTGCATCCTGCTGCAAGACCGCAACTCAAGACTGCCCGACCACTTAAGGACGCCTCATCAACTGAGTCCGTTGCACAGTCCAAGAACACCTAAACACAGTCCGCACAGACAGACCGCTGCCGAACTGGTTTATTCAAAGCTATAAGAAGGGAGAATGCTGACGGTGATTGCTAGCTGCTAACCCGCGAACAAACAAACCGGTCAGACAACTCAAACCGCGCGACCTCACAAAGTGACCGGCACAATCAAGCCAACTGTGGTTCTTACCGTTCTTGCATATGGATGGCTACCCTGGCGTCCCTATTTATAGGCAAATGAAAGAATGTCGTCACCGCTCCAAGGGATACAGTTGTTGAAAAAAAGTTGAGGTCCGGAGGTGAAGTAAAAATGTGGAACACACTTCACAAATCCTTTCACAAGTGTTGCACAACAATGACAATGAGAAGAACGAATAGTGTTATGGCATTAACTATCTCTTTACAATGCGAGGTATACATGGCGAGACATGATTCATAAGAATCACTGAGAAGAGAAGCACACAACACAAAGGTAAAACAAGCTGAAGCGACCTGACACCCTGAGACCGCCAGACCGCGTGAATAGACAAGCCAGACAGAAGCCGCTGAGACCGCGCGAACAGAGTACAAGCCGCACCTGCCAGACCGCAACCACAGACCGCCAGCTTGCTGCTTTATTCCACTGCTGAAAACAAACAGTTTGCACTTCTTGATTGCCCAGACTGCACGGTCTTGATCAAAGAAGAACCTGTGAACTCTGAATAGAGAAACTGCTATCTTCGACAGACCGCAACTCAAGACCGCCTGGCCACTTAAGACCGCCTGATCAACTGAGTCCACTCCACAAAACTCGAACACCTAAACACAGTCCGCCCGGACTAGTTTATTCAAAGCTGGAAGGAGACAAGCTGACCGCGAGCTGCAAGCCGCTAACCTGCGAACACAAAAACCGGTCAGACAAAGATCTCAGACCGCACGACCTCAAAGTGAGACCGGCACAATCAAGCCAACTTTGGTTCTTATAGTTCTCATTATTAATGACGGGCCCTGCACCCCTATTTATATGCGAGTAGACGGATGTTGTCACCGTACAAACTGGGATACAATAACCACCCATCAGATCGCGAGCGGTCTCGCAAAGCAGACCTCCCGAGCTCAGCATAGCTTATAGCTCTTTATTAAACCATACGGTTATCACAAACCGCCCGGTTACCGCGGTCTCTGAAAACCAGACCACCCGGTCTTATTGCAGAAGCAAGGAACTCCTTCAGTAACCAGACCGACTAGAACAGCCGTCAGACTGACCGGTCACTGCAAGAAGGAAGACCTACTTATACATCTGACCGACTTGAACAAGTCGCCATACCAAACCCGCGCGAGCTGCTTGGAACCCTCGATCTCCCAGATCAGACTGCCTAGACAGAACCACCCAGAGCACCAGCGCAGACCTCGCGGTCTCTGCTATCTCCAACCTCCAGACCGCCCAGCACTCTTCCACTTCCACTTCAAAAATTTAACACTCCCACTTGAAGTGGGAAGTGGAAGTCAGCCCAAGCAAACTACGCAACCGACCAAAAAGTCCCTTCGCCAGCGGCTTAGTAAATATGTCAGCAACGTTCTCCTTGCTCTGCACATACTCCACAATCAAAGATCCCTCCAACACCTTCTCACGAATGAAATGGTGATGAATCTCTATGTGCTTCGTACGCGCGTGACAAACTGGAATGTTCACCAGTTTGAGAGCACTCTCATTGTCACCACGTAGCAGAGTAGGACCTCCCACCTCCCTATGAATGTCCTCCACAAGCCTCCTAAGCCAGATGGCTTCCTGAGCTGCCAAAGCCGAAGCTTTGTACTCCGCTTCCGTGGTAGAGACACACAGAATCCTACTTCTTGTTGCACCATGATATAGCTGTAGAGCCTGTAACAAAGACATATCCAGACGTCGATCATTGATCATCCGAATCCCCTCCATAATCAGCATCCATATACCCGTGCAAAAAGCCCGGATCTCTCCCATAGAAGAGACCCAAATCTGAGGTGGATTTGACATACTTCAATATACTCCTAGCCTCCACAAGATGAGGCTTCCGAGGCTCTGCCATAAACCGACTCACCCTACCAACTGCATAAGCAATATCTGGCCTCATGATCGTCAAGTATATCAATCTTCCGACCAAAGCCCGGAACACCAAAGGATCGGTAAGAAGCTTCCCTTCATCTCGCCGAAGATGAACTCCAACCTCCAGTGGAGTAGAGCTGCTCTTCCCCCCTTCCATGCCGAATCTCTTCACGATTCGATCCGCATAGCCCTTTTGGGAAACGAGCATACCGCTCTCTTTCCTCTCCACTTTGAGCCCAAGGAAATGGTGGAGCTCGCCCAAATCCTTCATCTCGAATCTGATAGTTAGCTCAGCACGAAGCCTAGCTACCTCCATCTCAGAATTTCCCGTGACGTTCATATCATCAACATACAGCAGCACCAAGACCTGAAGCTCCCCCGTCTTCTTTACGAATAAGCTCGAATCTGAATCTGAAGCAAAGTATCCACAAAATTGGAGGTATTCTGTGATCTTCCCATACCACGCCCGAGGTGCTTGCTTCAAGGTGTAAAGAGCCTTCTTGAGCTTGCAAACATATCTTGGTTGCTCTTCGGATACATAACCAGGTGGCTGATCCATGAAGATATCCTTGTCAATCTCGCCGTATAAGAAAGTGTTCTTCACGTCGAGTTGCCAAATCTTCCACCCTTGGCAAGCTGCCAATGCGATCACCACCCGGACCGAAGTCATCTTGGCAACGGGGCTAAACGTTTCTTCATAATCTTCCCCATACTTCTGAGAGAAACCTCGAGCTACAAGGCGAGCCTTGTACCGCTCAATACTTTCGTCAGCCTTCTTCATCAACTTGAAAACCCACTTGCAAGTCACCGGAGTAACAACCTCAACCTTAGGCACCAAGTCCCAAGTCTCATTCTTCCTGAGGGCAGATATCTCTTCATCCATGGCTCCTTCCCACTCCTTGACTCCAACGACATTTTCATAACAAGATGGCTCTCTCTCATCCAGGGGACCTGCGAAGAAACATGAAACAAAGCTCACCAAGTTCCCGCCCGTATACCAATCAGGTGGAATAATGGTCCTCTTGCACCTCCTCAGAGCATGACTCTGAACCACCTCTTCCACTGTAGCTTCTGGACTAGCTCTCCTATCAGGTAGACATGGAGCATCGCTCCCCCTGCTTCTAGAACCTGAAGCACCTGATCCAGAGCTAGAAATACCTGGAGCACCTGGAGAAACAGGCAACTCCACCAGAGCTTCCCTAGCAGCTTCCTCTGGTCCACCATCTACCCTGCTTCCTTGTAACTCAACCGAAGAGTTACCTTGGTATGACGTCAGCTCGTCGAATACCACATCCCTAAAGAACACATATCTCCGTGTCTCGAGATCCATGCATCTCCACCCTTTCTTCCGGTCATCATAACCAACGAAGACCAGCTTCCTTGCATTAGCATCTAGCTTCATTCGAAGGGCATCTGGAACATGCACATAGCAGGTAGAATCGAGAAAGTGTTCCATGCTTGGCTTCTCCTTAAACATCAACTCGTGAGGGGTCTTCATGTTGATGGGACTGAGAGGCATCCGGTTGATAACATAGGTCGCACAAGACATTCCCTCTGCCCAGAAGGACTTTGGGATACTCTTGGCATAAAGCCAACATTTGTAGGTCTCCGTCAGGTGACGGATCTTCCGCTCTACAACTCCGTTCTGTTGTGGAGTGTGAGCATAAGAAAGCTCCCTTTGGATGCCATGCTTCCTGCAGAAGATAAGGAACTCCTTGGAGGTGAACTCCCCTCTATTGTCTGTTTTGAACCTCTTTCCCCTCAGGTTTAGCCGACCTTCCACCAGCTCCTTGAACTCCACAAACCTCTCGAACGCCTCAGACTTTTCCTTCAGAAAATATACCCAGGTATATCTGGTGAAGTTATCAACCAAAATTAGCATATATCTGCTACCTCCAAGACTGGCAGTATTGGTAGGTCCAAACAGATCACCATGGATGCACTCCAATGGTCATTTACATCTGATTTGTGATTTGTCAAATGGAAAGCGCTGAGCTTTACCAAACTGACAACCTGCACAAACATGACCATCCCCAAAAGATGACAAGCTAGGTAGACCTTTGACCAGGCCTCTTCCCGCCATAGCTTTCAGCTTATCCATTCTAACATGCCCAAGTCTTCCGTGCCAGATCGCAGCGCAGTCGTTAGCCCTCATATTACCAACATAAGAACTTGTTGAAAGAACAAATAAGTCCTTCACCCGTCTCCCAACATGAGTGACCTCAGGTTTCAACGATGAAACATTTCGGAGAAATTTCACTTCTGTTGGACCAAACAGAACGTGATAGCCAGCATCCACCGCATTGGTCACCGAGAAGAGGTTCTTCTTCATCACCGAAACATGATAGACACTCTTCAACGTAAGAGTACCTCTATCATCGTTCAATGAAACCACACTCTCCTTCTCAACTGCATGAACAGTATCATCAGCCGTAATGATAGCGTCATTACCTGTATATGTCTGCAACGAGGAGAACTTCGACTTATCCCTAGTGAGGTGAGGACCACACCCAGAGTCCACTATCCAATCGTCTTGATAGTTGATGGAAGTCATAGCCTGAACACACGTGCCCGTAATGAATGCACCTCCACCACCCCAACTACCTTCAGAATTAGAACCAGCCTCCTCCTTCCCTGCAGTATGCTGATGAGTCTCAAATATATACACATTTATGGACTCATCTGGGCCGATTTTCTAGTCTATGCACTTCACTTTAGACATGTTTTCACTCATATTTGATACTCCATGCTAAGTGCACCTCTAGGCCCGTTTTTGGTGTTATTTCATGTTCTTATTCTTTAGTAGTTTTCATGCATTGTTAAGTGCCACTTTCAGTGGCTGGATTCGTGGTTGTGCTGGAACAGGGGTCGTGCAGGTGTTCCCGGTACAATTCTGTACAGGAACACTGCGCACGATCATTGGTTCTATTGCGCACGACCACTGGTCGTGCGCCGCTGATCGTGTGCACTTAACCCTATTTTTTGAGTTCTGTCTCGGACAGTGCGCACGACCACCTACGATAGTGCGCACGACCACCGGTCGTGCGCCACTGTGCGTGCGCACTTAACATCAATTTTATGAGTTCTGTTTCGACCAGTGCGCACGACCACCTACGATAGTGCGCACGACCACCGGTCGTGCGCCACTGGTCGTGCGAACATGGTATTTTATAAATTTCTTACTTTGCAGGCTCCACCCAGGTAGGCGCACAATCACAGAACTCCAGCGCGCATGACCACTGGTCGTGCGCCAATGACCGTGCCACTGTTTATTCCAGCGCCTATAAATTGTCCTGCTCGCGATTTAGGTTGGGGATTCCGCATTTCTTCCGCCCAGCTCCGCCGTTTTCGCCCCTTCCGCAGGTTCTCCGCCCCCCTAGACCTCCTCCATCATCCAAGAGCTTCAAGGAGAGGTTTCTAGCCCAAAGATCGCCAACGTCGAGCCAGGAGATCGTGTATCGGAGTAGATTGGATCGTGACACGAAGAAGACGAGCCATTGGGAGGAAGTGACAGCCCTCCTCTACCTCGGACGCAGTTGAAGACCGAGCTTGGACGCGGATTGACAACCCAGCGATTCCAACCGTGAATCTTCGGCAAGGCTTCGGATGTGGTCGAATCCTTTACCCTCTTTTTCCTTCTTTATGTTGATGATTATTTAGGTTAGACTCTTCTATATTTTGATGATGTGCACAATGAATCTTGTTATGTAATGTCTATTTCATTTATTTGAGATTATATTATTCATATGTGTTTATGAGGTGCGCCGCCATCCATTTTCCACTCCACCACCGTGTCCGGTGCCGCACTAGCAATTGTTAGTGGCGTGCTTGTCGACGAGGGGTTTGCGACCCTCATTCCGTTAGCCTACTCGTCCATCCGCCTATCGAAGCGTGGCATCGCGGCCCGTTTAATCCATCCCGCTTAACGAAGCAGCGCGCTCAAGGCCTGCATAGTTCGATTCCGCTTGCCTACTCGTCCATCCGCCCTTGCGACGCAGCGTGCTCAAGGCCTGCCTAGTCTCCATCCCGCCAAGCGAAGCATTGCATAGCAGCATTGCATAGGAGTAGTTGATAGCTTTTATTTTATTTCCACAATCTAAAACCCCCCGTTTCCGCATCCATCCGACGTTAAGGACTTCGATCTCAAGTCCTTCCTCGATAATAAACTCCACCTTACTGTGTTCCTTTGAGATCGATACTTGGGGATTCATTCCCATTTTATATTACTTGAACGATCGGTACACTGCCGTTTCGTGCCGCAGTCTCGCTACCGCCTATAGCGGTGTACTAAGATTTGCGCATCATATGCCCCAACTGAAGATTGACTTTGCAATCCCTTTTGAAATGACCAAGCTTGTTGCACCTGAAGCATCTAGGTCCTTCCTGCTTCTTCCCATCACGCTTAGGAGCATAGCTCCTCTCCTGCTTATATGATGTAGACGGACCATCATCTCCAGATGACTTCTTCTTCTTCTTGTCCCATCTCTTCTTCTTGCCAGAAAAAAGAACCTTGCCTTCTCCCCCAGAGACAGACATCCCAGCCATTTGCTTTGCCAAACTTTCCTGTGAAGCAAGAAAGTTCTCCAACTCCAGCAATGAAGGATGATTGGACCAGCCTTGAACAGAAGTAACAAAGGCCACATACTCCCTCCGCAAGCCGCGGATTATGTGCCTCTTAAGCTTAGCTTCTGAGATAGGCTCATCTGGGTCCAAAGCCGATATCTCTGCGCAGAGGTTCTTCATCTTCAAGAAGAACGTTGAGATAGACAAATCTCCTTGAGTTGCTTTCGCCAACTCATTTTCCAGGAACTGTAGCCTCGCTACATTCTTTTTATTGAACAAGCCATCCAAGGCTATCCAAATCTCAGCAGCTGATCCACACCCGATGATGTGATCAAACAACTCTAGAATGATAGACCTCTTGAGAGTGAACTCCGCATTAGCATTCGTTCTTCTTCAGTCCTTCATGAGCTCAGCATTCCCATCAGCAGGAACAACAACTTCTCTTGCTTCTCCTCCAACAACATCCCACAAATCCTCGCCAAGAAGATAGCTCTCCATGCAAGACTTCCACTTCTTAAAGTTAGTTTACGTAAGGAGCTCAATACTGAGACCTCTAGCATATCCTCCTTCCATTGCCATCCCACTGATTGCTACCACTTGAGAAACTCAAGAGAAGTATCAGCAATTTCTGCTTAGCAACCTCAGCAACCTCCCTCTGATACCAAGTTGAAAAAAAAATTGAGGTCCGGAGGTGAAGTAAAAATGCGGAACACACTTCACAAATACTTTCAGAAGTGTAGCACAACAATGACAATGGAAAGAACGAATAGTGCTACGACATTAACTATCTCTTTACAATGCGAGGTATACATGGATAGACATGATTCATAAGAATCACGGAGAAGAGAAGCACACAACACAAAGGTAAAACAAGCTGCAGCGACCTAACACCCTGAGACCGCAAGACCGCACGAACAGACAAGCCAGATGGAAGCCACTGAGACCGCGCGAACAGAGTACAAGCCGCACCTGCCAGACCGCAACCACAGACCGCCAACTTGCTGCTTTATTCCAGTGCTGAAAACAAACAGTTCACACTTCTTGATCGCCCAGACCGCACGGTCTTGATCAAAGAAGTACCCGCGAACTCTGAACAGAGAAACTGCTATCTGCGACAGACCGCAACTGAAGACCTCCTGGCCACTTAAGACCGCCTAATCAACTGAGTCCGCTGCACAGACCCCGAACACCTAAACACAGTCTGCCCGGACTAGTTTATTCAAAGCTGGAAGAAGGAGACAAGCTGACCGCGAGCTGCAAGCCGCTAACCTGCGAACACAGAAACTGGTCAGACAAAGATCTCAGACTGCACGACCTCAAAGTGAGACTAGCACAATCAAGCCAACTTTGGTTCTTACAGTTCTCGTTATTAATGACGGGCCATACACCCCTATTTATAGGCGAGTAGATGGATGTCATCACCGCACAAACCGCGATACACTAACCGCCCATTAGATCGCGAGCGGTCTCGCAAAGCAGACTGCCCGAGCTCAGCATAGCTCACGGCTCTTTATTAAACCATACGGTTACCGCGGTCTCTGAAAACCAGACGGCCCAGTCTTATTGTAGAAGTAAGGAACTCCTTCTGTAACCAGACCGACTAGAACAGCCGTCAGACCGCCCGGTCACTACAAGAAGGTAGACCTACTTGTACATCTGACCGACTTGTACAAGTCGCCAGACCAAACCCGCGCGAGCTGCTTGGAACCAACGATCTCCCAGATCAGACCGCTCGGACAGAACCGCCCAGAGCACCAGTGCAGACCATGCGGTCTCTGCGGTCTCCAACCTCCAGACCGCCCAGCACTCTTCCACTTCCACTTCAAAAATTTAACAACAGTCACCTTCCTTATTGAAGCACTCGATCTCCAGTACCAGACCGCGCGGTCTCTTATAAGACCTTATTTACTTAAAGCACAACTGTCCAAGAAAGATAGCTTGCTAAGACATCCCGGCAGACCGCTCGACCTCTTGTAAGAACAGTCATGAGCATCTGACCGACTAAGAGCAGATCACCAGAATAATCCCATGCAACCCGCAGTACGAGACCGCCCGGTCTAAACAAGAACAAGGATACTTGGGCAAAAAAGGCAGACCAAATACAGGCCGCCAACACCAGATACATGCGACCACACCAGCCAGGTCGCCACCCTGAGCTCACGGATTTCGGAGGTAAACCACAACACAGGTCACACGGTCTCTGCGGTCTCCAAGAACAGATCGCCCGGACAGTCCACTTCCACTTCAAAAATTTAACAACCTCTTCCTACGAAACTCCATTAATCTTACAAAATCAAGCTCTTTTGAGCTCAATATCTCTCCTAATTAGATCTAAAGATCTAGCACCAATGGAGAGGGGTCGGAAGCCACCTTATTTTTTGTCCATGGTTGGAGCTCATCTTCATGGCAGCCGGGTGGTGGTCGGCCAAGCTCCAAATCCTTCTCCAAGCTTGCTCCTTCAAGAACCCTAAGTTAAAGCCTTGAGGTGCGAGGAAGAATATGAAGAAAAAGAAGGAGAAGAGGAAGAAGATGAAGAAGGAGATGCATCTGAGAAGTGATTAGCCCTGTTGGCTTAAGAGAGAAGAGGGTTTGTGATTTGATTTGCATTAATAAGCCACTCACCATGGGAAAAGTCACCGGTAAAGAACTAGCCACTACCGCCGACGTTAGTAGAAGCTAACACTAGCGTTAGCTCCAAGCACAAGGCAACGATCGGCGGGAGATCCCATCGATCGACGGGACGGTCCGTCGATCGACCTGACGACTAGTCGATTTTGACTTAATAGAAATCTTTTCTCGAGTTTTCTAAACTAACCTATCCTACCTCTGCCAAGGCCTATTTCTGGACTGCCAGGACATACTTACACTTACAACACTACAAATAGAGTGGATTAAATCAATCATCACTTGCTAACCGTGACTCAAACCTGACCACCTCAGGGACTTAGCACTTCTACCGAGCCCGAGTCAACTCTCGGTGACACAACACACTCCCGAGGGGTCTAGCTCGAACTGGGATGTTACAAATCCAATAAACGAAGAAACAATTTTGTCCCTGAAATTTAGGTTGAGGCTATGGGGATTAAAGGTCGGACTATGTAAATCAAGTTCGGAGTACACTTGACAAGGTTATTAGTTTAGTATGTCCTGACTCCCACTTAACACTTGTGCATAGCATTACTTATCCACCTCGCATCGCGCATCACCCCAAACTTCCCCAAATGTACGTTTATTATACTTCGTGACACTTATAATCAACTTGTGCACAGAGAATTCTTAAGTGTCTCTCAACCTGATGAAGACATAAGTATGGTGGTGAAAATACATGGTTGGGTTTATAGCCAAGCTCCCACTGAGTGCAGGTTGGAAACCACGAAAACCCATAATCTCTTGTTCCCTCAACTTAATAAACCAACCTTCATTGCACCCTTGATCTAAAATCTTTTAAGACCAATGGCCCAATACGCAAAAGGTTGCCACTCGTGTTTCCAGATAAAATTTAGAATCCTCCTTCAAGAGAGTAATGTGCTCCCATATTTTTCAAAAAAAAATGATTATTCTAGCCCTAGACATCGTTATCCAAATAATGTGTAGCACTTTCAACATCATCATTTAAATGTATCCAAAATTTAACATTCACGGAGGATGGCCTCAAAGTCAAGCGCGGAAAAATCTTTGTACCTTCGCTGTCTAATATGTAATAATCATGTACACTCTTTATAAATTCAAAGTGTTTAACATTTCCTATACATGGGCATTTATGCAAAAACCACCAACCAAGCCCAGTAAAATTCTGAGTGCCCCAACCTTCAACCATCTCATGCCCGTTCTCCTAAGAATCATCGATCGCATACTTTACCATGGGGTTATCACAATTCTAGACCCTTTGATAGATTATCAGGTTCTTACCAACAAGAGGAGGGAATACTCATTCAACCTTGAAGTGTATGTATGAATTTATTTCTTGATTTCATAAAGTGTTTCTAAACATCAAGAAACTTTGCCGACGATATAATGTCGAGGTGATCATGCCTTTCGATTTTTGAAACCATCCAAACCATATTCCAAGGATCATACCTATAGTACCCCTCTTCCAAACATAGCATGATGCCTACTCGGTTTTACGTTTTCGAGGGTACTCTATTTCCAATATCAAGTCATGGTAAGATAATCAAAATGGTCAGACACCATCGATGTTTACCACTTGACTTCAAATTCACATAATAGTCGAGTTCCACAATCACCCCACCTCATTTGCCATGACATTATGCCCTTTCAATCCATCAATTACGAAGCATGATGTTACTACCTCAAGGGTTTAAGCTCAGGAAGCTTTTAGGTTTCCAAATAGTTCCCAAATTCCGCATGTGATCATCCGACGATGCTTATCAATTGGTTATGGTGATATTATGAATCTTTATCGTGGCACAAAGTAAGGTGAATCCATGACTCTACACCTCGCATGTGTTATAATCACATCATTCCCTTCTAATAACACGTGACTTTGAGTCAAGTGTTACTTTTGTCTACTCCCGGTCCTACTTAGATTTGCACCGAATTCAAAAATTGGTGCTAATTTTATCTCGTGATTTAAATCATTTCATTTAACGGCTCCTCAACCATGAACAAAACATTATTCAAAGGTTGGGTTACGATACATAGCCTTTGTACAACAACCTTGTCGAGGTAAAATGATACAAGTACTCTTACTTGTTTGTGCATTCTCCCGAAATTTTGATGCTTTAGAGGTAATTGGCTACCTCTCTTGCTAAATTTACCACTGGTCCTTACACAAGAGGTCACCGCGCATCAATACGTCATAACATCATCTCATGTGGGTGTTAAATAATTACCTCCTCCAACATAAACATCTGAGACAACCCATATTGTCTCTTTGTGAGTAGCATATCGTTGATGTCCATGACACATTCATCCCCTACCAAATATGGTCATCATCGTTCACGTATTATTTAAACAAAACCTTGATGCCATACGTCTGCAACATACCATTTCAAAATAAGAATTAGAGGAAAAATTCAAGTCGGTACATGGCTAGTCCAATAAACGAAGCGATAAGCCCCCATACAATTGGACTAGGTTTCTTCCACACTTATTAATTTCCCAATGTCAAGTAATTACAACATTAAAGGGAAAGTTCACCAAGAATTTCCAAACTCAGGGGTAGTTTATCATCATACCATCAATGCATGCACAAAATTTCATTAGCTTCCCAGTTATAATGTTATCACAACATAGCTGCACTTTCCCGAAGTGTTAGTTTACCACTCCCCTCGTTATTTATCCACCTAATCTTAGAACAATATAGAGAGGATAATCATCTTCAAAATGCTTTCTTCTCTTATTCCGCTAATGAAATTTCTATCCTCCCAAACATGGCCTTAGCTGTCCGCCTTGCTTAAGGTGAATTAACTCTTCAAGGATCACCCCTTCCAATGTCAAAATTACAAAGATTTTAAATTCTCCAAGAAACCCAAGACGGTACATAACTAGCCCAATAAACGAAGAGACAAGCCTCCATATCTCTTTGGCTGAGTTTCTTCTAGCACCAATATAATACATTCATCCCAAAAAAGGTCTCTCTCTGGATCCAAATTCTTGTCATATGTTGTCCATATGAAACCTTCTACATAATTAGAAGTGAGAGGTATCCACATACAGTATATAAGACATGCTTAATGGTCTCTTACTAGTCTGATAATAGACTACATGCACTAATCTCATTGAGATTGCCCTAATATTTTGGGTAAGGTGATAGTATTACTCCATATCTGAGATAGAATTCTCAGGGTGTGAGTCTCGAGCATTTACACTCATGTTGAACTCTTCCCTTAGTTACTTGAGGTCACTTTTTTGCTTGGCCAAATCATTCCCAAGATCAGTATAAGGCTAGGATACGTCACGACATATCCTGCTAAGTTGACCAAAGTGGTATCCTAGTTAAGTTGGCATCAATCCTATGTCAAACCACTCCGACTGTTGGAATGGGAATACTAATTAGTGTCTCGGGAGGAGCCAGCATCTATACGTAAGGGTACGAGTTCGGCTTAGGTTGGCACTTTCTACAAGAAAAAAGGTACATACTTACTGTGAATCACACATGGGCACACCACCGCTTCCGTTGCATCAGTTTGTCCTCAAGCAAATCTAGATAGCAGGGGCGTCCTAGTGGTATAATAGACTTCTTTTATCTCAGGATCGTTGTAAGCTGATACCATTTGTAAGACCCCCCTCCCAGAACACAAGACACGGCTAAGGGGAATCCTATGCCTAAGATAGCCGTCTTGTGGAAGTGCCAGCAAGTGGGCAAGCCCCCTCCACAAGACGCCTATCCTGCCGTCTATTCTCAAATATCATCATGCCAACCCATCAATAATACAAAAACAATAGAAGCCATTTATTCACAACTAAGTAATAATGTCCAATACAATACAATAGAACAGGAAGCTACATAAGCTCCTGTTAAACATCAGATTACAAACTTTCCCTAAAGCTAGATCTCGAACACTCGCTCACATCTGCCACTGATGGTAGCCAAGGTATCGTAGTCACTAGGCCTGTCACCCTGGCCTGTCACCCTGGCCTGGCTGTCCTCCTGTGTCGTACGCAGCTGCTCCACCCAAGTGCTCTCCTAAAAGTAGTGGCGTAATAGCCATTAGTCATAAAGACTAAGTGGCTTCACATCCTCTCCCCCAGTGACTCCAACGAACCAGGCGGAAAGGATTGAAGAGAAGATGCAATAGAATCAGTAATATAACAAGAAGGTGACATGATGATGTTCTTAATCTAGCAGTTACTATACCAACAGTACAACAAGAAGGCAGGTAACACCAAAAGGTATCAACATGTATATTAAAGCACATCTATACTAGCAGTGTATCAGTACAGAAGTAAACAGTATATTTGCATTTTCAAAACGTACCTTAACTTATATGAATGCCTATACAAACTTATAAGTTAAGGTTTCCAATTGGGAACTCATCATATAAAAGATCCCATACTAACTTATATGATGGACCCGATGCGATGCAATGTTATGATCATGAAAGGATGAATGCAATGCAATGATTATGATATGATGACACACCCATGCATATTTGCTATGTCGACATAGACCAGTAGTTTCCACTTTTTGAGGGTAGCTAACCACTCAGGCGCCCCCCATCGTGGCCAGACGGTGGCAGTGGAATGGGCTTCTCCACTACTAGGTGGGTATGCATACTACCAGACCTATGCCTTTCGTATGCCTCGACGCTAAGAACACAACAACGGAGCATCTGCGTACTGGACTCGGATAGGGTCTTGGGAATTAAACACCAAGAGCACAGCCCAACCGGTCGCTAGGCATGGAAGGGGTCTTTGGAAGTAAACACAAATAGCACAGCCCAACCGGCCAAGATATATCTGCCAGCTCCCGTCGGTGTGATGACTGGCGAGCCCGTAGATCTGCCACAAGCAATCCTTCAATTAGGATCATTACACCACCATATGTAAACCATGCACCTTCAGGTAATTCCCATGCATAATCTGTGCTATCAAGCACCCATGGACTCATGGATGGAGTCTTCTTACCTTTCACATCATACCAGTTCAACCGATGCTAATTTGCATCCAAGGCCCCCAACAACCGGGCCCCTAACATTTCACTATAAGATATAACCATATCTTATAACCCGCATCAAGCCATCAATTCTACCCATATCGAGTTGCTATAACTCTTGTGTGGTGGCGTGCGTATACCATGGAGATTACTCTACAAGATCCTGCAGGATTACTTGTGCGTATAGAGACATATTCATATTTTACTACATAAGAAAGCCCGAACATATCACCAATATTAAATCCTCATGCACAGATCACAGCGTGTTCCAACACGATAAAGCTATCAACCTTATTGAGAGGTTATCACTAATCTAGACATCCAATAGATTGTCAAACAATGTGCGCATTTATATAAACATGTCCATTTTACGATTCCACATAAAACTAACAATTGAAGGTTCATTTAAGGGGACATCTCAACATCATAAATCTGAAATTATTATCACGGACCCATACTAGCATGTACATGATTCATACAAATTTCGGCCCCATCGGCCTTCATATTTCAGCATTTATATCTCCTTCAAGTTATCATATGAAATGACAATATCTCTATTATTACTTATCTAAAAATTATGAAATCCAACAGCAGTGTACATATTGTTATCAAAAATCTAATCATCCGATAGATTATCAACCGATTGGAGCATTTATATAAATTAGTCCTCTAAATTGTTTATTCAATTGTGCATCGAAATGCCCCATTTTGGGATCATAACATTCATCTACACCTCACCCCATTGACATGGGAATCCAGGAACTCCTACCCCCACCAAAGTGGGAGAAACTAAAGTTCTCTATTTGATAACGCCGGCGGTAGCGCTACCGCCAGGCGTTAGTGATCCCGATGACACACCTTCTCGTCGATGTCAACGGGAAACTAACCCTTCCCGTCAATGTTGACGGGAAGCTAACCCTTCCCGTCGACTGCAAAGGGAGTCGACGGGAAGTTGGCCCTTCCCGTCGATTATAAAGGGATCGACGGGAAGTTAGCCCTTCCCGTCGACACCAACTCTTCCCGTCGACACCAAGTGTCGACACACTAACGCTGGCGGTAGCACTACCACCGGGCGTTAGCTAACAGAGAACACATCCTCTGTTAAACACCTCCAATTTCTTCCCATGAAATCTCAGCTCCAATTTAAGATCAATTCCTCTCTTCCCTTAGTTGTTGGACTTTCACCACTATTCATGGGTCCCATTAATTAATTAAATGACCAATTAAATATCATAACCCATTAACTTGAGACTATTCATCCAGAGAAATGATTATAGTATCCAACTTAATTTTAAAATGTCATGACCCTTTAAAATATCCTAACCCACTTTCCCTAGGACTATTCGTCCAGAGAAATGTTTATAATACCAACTTAATTTTAAAATGTCATAACCCTTTAAAATATCATAACCCACTTTCCCTGGGACTATTCATCATCTTCACCATAATGAGGGTTACGTCATTCCACCCTTTTTCCTCCAATACTCCCTCATTAGGCCACAGATCTTCACGAAATCAACTCCTTTAACTTCGTATTGAAGAGAGGAGTTGATCAAAGAAATTTTCGTGGCGAACGACGCCCTAGAACGTAAATTCTAGCGTGGTCTCTTCCTACAAAACTCCATTAATCTTACAAAATCAAGCTCTTTTGAGCTCAATATCTCTCCTAATTAGATCTAAATATCTAGCACCAAGGGAGAGGGGTCGGAAGTCACCTTATTTTTCGTCCATGGTTGGAGATCATCTTCATGGCAGCCGGGTGGTGGTCGGCCAAGATCCAAATCCTTCTCCAAGCTTGCTCCTTCAAGAACCCTAAGTTAAAGCCTTGAGGTGTGAGGAAGAAGATGAAGAAAAAGAAGGAGGAGAAGAAGAAGATGAATAAGGAGATGCATCTGAGAAGTGATCAGCCCTGTTGGCTTAAAAGAGAAGAGGGTTTGTGATTTGATTTACATTAATAAGCAACCCACCATGGGAAAAGTCACGGGTACAGAATTAGCCGCTACTGCCGGCGTTAGCAGAAGCAAATGCTGGTGTTAGCTCCAAGCTAAAGGCAACGATCGACGGAGCTCCCGTCGATCGACGGGATGGTCCGTCGATCGACCGGACGACCAGTTTATTTTGACTTAAAAGAAATCTTTTCCTGAATTTTCTAAGCTAACCTATTATACCTCTGCCAAGGCCTATTTTTGGACTGCCATGACATACTTACACTTACAACACTACAATTAGAGTGGAGTAAATCAATCAACACTTGCTAACCGTGACTCAAACCTAACCACCTCAGGGCCTTAGGGCTTCTACCAAGCCCGAGTCAACTCTCGGCGACACAACACACTCCGTAGGGGTCTAGCTCGAACTGGGATGTTACAGAGAGTGAGATCGCTTAGGTTGGTGATACATCTGAGACCGCCGGCGACCAGTTTCCTATGGCCGGTTTCATGAAGAATTAGAAGGACATCAAGGGAAAACCCCTTCTCAAATGGGGTGCAAAAGGGAAGGCCGTGAAGGTGTCCACCGATCTCCCTCTTTGGAGCGGAAAACTATCCCGCCATGCTTTTGCGATCACCTCGGCCCTTTATGGAAAGAAAAACTTTAAATAGGCATATAAATATGAGACTGAGATGCTTCCTGATGCCTGCGCTCAAGCGACCGCTAGGAGCACGGTCCACCATATGGGGCGGTCTGTGCGAAGGGCCGTAAAAGTGATTGAGATCCTGCACGATGATCGAAAGGTAAAATAATTTTTCTTGAGGTATCTAACTCTCTTTTATGTGACCGCGCAATCTAATTATTTTCTTCTACATCAATCAAAAGAAGCAACATATAATCCAGATAATCCTGAATTCCAGAACGCTCTAATGCAACACATAAAAGAGACCGCAGAGCTGGCAATCTCAGAACTTCGCGACCGCGGCGGTATTACTAAAGAGCTTAAGGATATCAAATTTGTCGATCTTTTCCCCGATACTGCGAGGGTGATAGATGAACAGTCGATCATGACTGGTGAGGTCACTGCTGAGGGAGAAGAAGAGGAAGCAGATGTTGATATTGAAGGAAATGCTGAGGAACCGTGTGGAAGTCAGTATGTTGCAGGTAACGATGCATGCTCTGCCGCGGACTCAAGCTCTGGATCTAAAGTTTCTGCCAGAGATTCAGAAGAATCTTCAGACGAGATCGGCCCTTCTTCATCTGATGAGCGATCTCCCAAAAGATCAAGAAGCAAGTAGATCTAATTGTAATCTTTACTTTTTGCGTCTGCAGATTTTGTGCTTGCGCGATCTGATGTAATGAATTTTGAAATAGAAAAATAGAAATTTGGTATACCTTTGTTTCTTCTGCGAATGAATGTTTTTCTTGGATATTTCTTTAAATGTCGATTGTACTATTCGCGACCTCGTTGTAATGAGATATAAATGGCATTTGATCTCAATGCCTTAGATGTTACCTAGCTCGGTATAATTTCCTTATACTTTTTATATCGAGCGATTCAATAAAGGCGACCTCGCATTTTTCAGATCATATTACTGGGAGGTTAAATACCAACTTTAATTATGCAAGAATGAAATTAGGAGATAGCTAAAGAAAGGCATGATCTCCTAAGACTGGCGATCTCCGGCTATAATATACCTATATGAGACCGCTTATCATATTTGCGGTCTACGACCTTTAAGATCTGCCAAGATAACATCAATTCGTAGATATTGATTCTTAATAACTTCGAACAGGAACATAAGATATGATCTTCCTTGGTTGGGACCGCTCCTTGAAAAATACAGCCTATTTAAAGTCCTTCAGGCCAGTCCTTGGATATTTGGAAAAAAATCTTTTTATGATAACCATCGATCTCCCATATTTATAAGATATTTATAAGTCGGATCCACGATCTATATTTTTATAGACTGGTTGATATAAAGGTAGATAAAAATTCTGGTTAAACAAGAATGAGATCATGAGATCGCTGAGGATGAACAAGGTCGCTTATGACTGGCGGTCACTGGCTGTAATACATCTTCACGAGGCCGCTTATCATATTAGCGACCTCTAGCTTTGAATATTTGTCAAGATAAAAAGTGACAATCCGTAGATGCTGATTCTCAAACAAATAAATATTGGACGCGATCTTCAATATTTCACAGGCTGCTTTTTCTTAAAACTGGCGATCTTGAATTTGTAAGATCTTCCGAGTCAAAAGGTCATAATCCACATGATTCCCGAATAGCCTCCAATAAGAGCAAGAATGACGATCTTTCAATGATTTATACTGCCTCTTAGATAGAAATGATCCTTTCCAGGAGGATCAGTGTCCTCCTATTTTTTCAGATCGCTAATTTAGCTTGGCGCACATCTACAATTTCCTAGACCGCCCTTCCATAGCTATAAACATACTGTAAATCTTAGCCATTCGAAAATCTTACAGGGTTTTGAAGGACTTCTAGGCGGCGGTCTCAATTGCTCTCGACTGCCCCATTTCCAAAACAATCTCATATCGAGACCGACGATCTCCAAAAACCTCAGACCGCCCTTTATAATAAGAGCTTGCTTGATATAATTTGTAATGATCCAAAGGGCGGGTGCGGCCATGCCAGCATTGCTTTCCTCAAAAGACCATCACAATTCTAGTATCTTCAGAAAAAGAGAGAGAGAAAAAGAAATGACCAGCTCAGGATGATCAAAAAAGGGGCAGGTGTGGCTATGTCGCGGAGGCCATACAAACATTGCTTTCCCCAAGACACTAATTAAAGTTATACAGTACAACCAACCTCCTCTTGGCTATCCTCACACCAATGAGCCTTTGAGGGTCAAAGAACAAGATGATCCATAGGGCAGGTGCGGTCATACCGCGGGGGTTACACCGGCATTGCTTTCACCGGAAAGATCATCAAGACTGTAGCAATGTCCTTATATAATACATGATAGAGCTGAACATTCACCTAGACTTCCCTTGATGTAGAGGTGTGTTAGATGTCAGCTAGGACCCGACATCCTAAAGTTCCTTTGCGCGAGCTTGGCGAGCCACTGCTACACAGATGTGAAATCTCCCCGGTACATGTGGTCCTGGTAGATTTTACCACTCAACCTTCAAGTCGAGGCGGAATGAAGTAGGATCCGTCGATACCTCTCATGGTAGGACCTTAGCCTTTAATAGTTAAGTAATATATCTCAAGGTTTTCTTTCTAATATGCATGAAGTTAGAGTTTACATCCACATTATCATAATGCTTTCAAAAAAGAAAGAAAGAGAAAGGACAGAAAAATACAAGTTTTTAGGAAAAGAAATGCTTGAGGTCATCTCCACTCCAAGTGTGGGATAAATCTTCCACTTCATAAGATTGGAGATGATATGCTCCATTCTTGAGCGCTTCTTTAACAATGAATGGCCCTGCCCAGTTTGGATTAAGCTTCCCAACTGAGCCAGATCTTGCTGCTGCGTTAACTTTCTTGAGGACTAGGTCTCCAACAGCAAATTCTTTAACTCTTACATTTTTGTCGAAAAATCTGTCCATCCTCCTCTTTACTTCTTCTTGTCTGATAGTTGTCGTATCCCTTAGTTCTTCGATGAGATCAAGGCTGCATTTCATCTCTTCATCGTTTTCTTCCATCCAACCATATTGATGTTGTTGGGATAATAATACTCTCAGACTTTTAACTTCGAATTCAATGGTAATGAGAGCTTCTTAACCATGAGATAATTTGAAAGGAGTCTCTCCAGTGGCCGAAGTTGGAGTTGTCCTTAAAGCCCATAATACTGAAGATTGTTGTTTTGCCCAATTTCCTCTAAGAATTTTCAATTTCTTCTTCAAGAGGTTGATTATGAGTTTATTGGCAGCTTCTACCGGACCATTGCTCTGAGGGTGATGTACAGAGGAAAATTGTAATTCAGGCCGATCTGATCACATAAATTTATAAGACGAGTTGTTGAATTGCGGGCCATTATATGTGATGATTACCATGAGAATTCCGTGTCTACAAACTATCTCCCCCAGATGAAATTCCTCACTATCTAAGTAGTAGTCTTAGCTAACGCCTTTGCTTCAATCCATTTACTGAAATAATCAATCATGACTAAAATGAATCTGCGCTACCCCCTTGCCAAGGGAAAAGGTCCAATCAAATCCATCCCCCAAACTGCAAACATCCATGGGGTGGCTATAGACCTAAGCTGCTGAGCTGGCTGATGCTGAAGGGGGCAAACTTCTGGCACTGAACACTTTTCTTTGAAATTTTTTTGCATCTTTCCTCATTCAGGGCCAGAAATGTCCTTGTCTTAGAATCCTCTTTTCCAAGGTTCTAGCTCCTAAATGACTACCACATTCTCCCGAATGAACATCCTGAAGGATAGTTGGAATTTCTTCTTCAGAAACACATCGTGCCAATGGCGAAAGAAAAGTTTTCCTATAAAGAATTCCCACATCAAGATAATAATGGGTTGCTTTAAGTTTAAACCTTTTCCTATCCTTTACCGTTGAGTGAAAATCTCTGGTCGAGAGGTAAAGTATGAAAGGATCCATCCAGGACGGACATTGGTCTATCTGCATAACTTCTCCCTCCTCAATAGCTAGACGAAATAACTTTGAGGTGTTCCTCCTAAAAGAGGACCAAATTTTGCTAACTCATCCGCCTCCTTATTCTCTTCTCTTGGGATATGCTGGATTGTAAAGCTCTTGAACTTGCTTATCTCAATTTTTACTAGAGCCTGATACTGCTTCAAAATGTGATCTCTGGTCTCGAAGTTTCCATTTACTTGAGACGCCATCACCAGAGAATCTATTTTGACTTGAACATCTTCGATTCCTAATTCTCTTGCGAATTTGAGACCGGCGATCAATGCTTCATATTCTGCTTGATTGTTTGTTGTTGGAAAATAAAACTTCAAGGCTTGATCCAATCTAACTTCATTTGGATTGATCAAAATAACTCCAACTCTGAATGAATTTTTTCCTGAGGCTCCATCAACGAAAATTGTCCAGGCGAGAGGGGCTCCGAGATCCTTCTCTGAATTAGCCTCCTTTGCATCAATGATGAAATCTGCTAGTACCTGAGCTTTGATTGCTACTCTAGGAATATTATAGATGTCAAATTCACTGAGCTCTATTGCCCACTTTTCCAATCTACATGAATTCTCTGGCTTCTCTAAGACACTCTTTAGCGGAAGATCGGTGACAACTTGAATTGAATGGGCTTGGAAATAAGGTCTCAAACTTCACGCTGAAGTCACGAGCATTAGGGCCAACTTCTCAAGGATTGGGTATCTGGTTTCCGCACTCTTCAAAATTTTGCTTACGTAATAAACTGGAAACTGCTTCTTCTTCTCTTCCCTGACTAAAACCGAACTGATGGCATCAGAGCTGACTCTGAGGTACAGAAAGAGGTCTTCTCCTTCTCTAGGGCTCTAAATTAAGGGAGTTGATGTTAATTGATTTTTGAGCTGACTGAAGGCATCATCACACTCCTTTGTCCATTCAAACATGGCCCCTCCACAGAGAGTTTTGAAGAAAGGAGCACTCTTATCTCCAGAGCGGGAGATGAAATGGCTCAAGCCAGCCATCCTCCCACCCAGCTGCTGAACTTCCTTAGGGGTCTTGGGAGATGACATTTCTAAGATAGCTTTCACCTTATCGGGATTTGGCTCCAGACCTTCAAGAGTAAGGAGATGGCCAAGAAACTTTCCTTTGCTATCTCCAAAAATGCATTTCAATGGATTCAATCTCATATTGAAACTTCAGAGGGTTGCAAATGTTTCATTTAGGTCGTTAAGGTGAGTTGAGAAAAGCTTGCCTTTGATTAAGAGATCATCGACATAAACTTCTAGACTTCTCCCTTTCTGGGTTTTAAAAATAGTGTCCATCATTTTCTGATAAATTAAACCGGCATTCTTTATCCCAAAAGGCATTACGAGATAACAGAAACATCCGTCATTCATGATGAATGAGGTGTGAGGAATGTCGGGCTTGTGCATTCTTATTTGATGATAGCCGGAGAACGCATCTAAAAAACTCATGCAAGAAAATCCCACCACAGAGTCTACTAAAGAATCTATTCGAGGCAAGGGGTAGTAATCTGTAGGGCAAGCTTTATTAAGTTTGGTGAAGTCTACACACATCCACCATTTTCCACCAGCTTTTTTCACCATCAAAACATTTGATACCCACTCAGGGTATTGAATCTCCTGAACAAATTTAGACTTTAATAATTTCTCCACCTCCTCCCAAATTGGCTGAGCGAGAGTCTCTGCTACTAATCTTTTCTTTTGCTTGATTGGGGTGAAGTTAGGATCATTATTGAGGTGGTGGCAGACAACATCTGGATCAACTCCTGACATGTCATCCACCGACCAGGCGAAGACATCCAAGTTTTTTAGAAGGCAAGATATGAGTTGAGCCTGATAGCTAAAATTTACGAAATATTATTTCTCCAAATTCTACGAACTATAGGCAAGAGCACCTATCGTTCATAACATATGATATTTAAAACAAATAAATATCAAGTGCCGTATTCCACGGGTCTGTTGATTACTTCCTCACGCAAATTAATATTATTTTATCGGAAGTAAAATAGAGTTTTGAGAATAATTAAAAGACAAGAAACATTTGATCGGGAATCTTTCTTAAGTAAAATATTTCGTAAATCTAGAATTCAAAAGAAATCGATTTAGACAAACTTGACCGTGGAGGTTCCCAAAATATGATAGAGCCTCTCTCGAGAGAACTACCACCTAACCTTAGGTTGATCGATTAAGACCCCTCGGCCAGTCGAAACCCCTAAGCTTGCTTTATGCGGTGAGCCCCACTATTGGATTTGACTCCAATCCGGAAGAATTGCGTCACCCTCTCTCGAGGAGTGCAAACAATTCTTTCTACCGATGAGCGATCTACCGTATTTACGGATCTCTCGATACACTAAAATACGGATCAAAACTTGATTATCATACTCTAGAAATATGAAACCAATAATTGGACATCAACGGTAAATCCTAGTTTCCAAATCCAAACTAAGAATAAAAGATTACGAAATATAAAAGCTTAGGAAATCATCCGATCAAATGCTATAAAATTAGTTAAACATGATTTAAAAAGAAGAACAATTTTATTTCTAAGAAAAGAAATAACACTTACAAGAAATAAAATTCTAAACTAAGAATTAAAATGTGCAAGACAAAAAGTAAACTGCATAAATAAAATTACACTAATAAAATGCAGGAAAACTAAGCTAAGAATGATCCAATCGAAGCATGGACTGGAATCCTTGACAATGGCAGCAGCTGGGAATTTATAAGGAGAAAATTCAGAATTTACGCCCCTAGGTCACGCCCGTAACCTAGGGCGTGTAATGTGCAGAACCGGCGTCTAAAACCCGGGAACGTTGGGAGAAAAATGGCCAAATTTCATCAATATGCGGGTCACGCCCCTAGGTCACGCCCGTGACCTAGGGCGTGTCTTGACCGAGTCAGGAAATGGCGGGAAACGATGCGATCTGGAGTTAATCTGGCAGATGCGGGATAGGTCACGCCCCTTGGTCACGCCCGTGACCAAGGGCGTGTAAGCTGGAACAGCTCGACGGCGGAAACTTCTTGTGTTGAATGCTTACTGAGCGAGTCACGCCCGTGATCTGAAGGTCACGCCCCCAGGTCACGCCCGTGACCTGGGGCGTGTAATAATAATCTGACGTGGCGGCGTGTTCTGGCAGCAGCAAGATGGCTGGACTGGGTCACGCCTGTGACATGGAGTCACGCCCCAGGTCACGCCCGTGACCCAGGGGCGTGTACTCTGTGATTTTGGCAGAAATGCTCCAGAATTTCCCCTGAACACGGTTATGGGCTTGAAATTGCTAATAGCAGCCCAATATCCCTGAAAACACAAAACAAAGCAAATTAGATATATATTAAATTAAAATTATATAAAAACTAATTAATTACTACTAAAATACTATATAAAAAAGACTATAAATAATCCACTATCAAATACCCCCATACTTAAGTTTTTGCTATTCCAGAGCAAAAACTAATTTATAAGTATGAGAAGAATTTATAGGATATTTTCAAAAAGATTTACTTCTAATTATGTACTTCAAATCTTATAAAACTCATGTCAAAATAAGTTAAGAAATTAAAATTCAGATTTATAAGAAATAATTAATAATTCATAAATTGAAATGAGTAGAATAAATTTTAGTTTTGAAATTCTCTAACTAAATCTTCATAAACAAAATTGCATTGAATTAAGCAAAATATTCCAAGATTAAAATTATAGAAACTTTACAATCATGAGAAACTTTTAGAAAACTACAAAATATTAACTATGCTCTCTCAATAATATCTTGGATAAACAATTGAACTTGGCTAAATGGGGTAAAATTGGCATTGAAGAAGTTACTTTGAATATGGGAAATGATGAATTTTATCCTCTCATTTCCATCTTTTTTTTAATTTCTTTTTTTTATATCCCAAATGTATATGTTTAGGAGTAATGAATTTTATCCTCTCAACTCCATGCCATATAATCTTTTACTAATTTGGGTGCATATGTTTAGGAATGATGAATTTTATCCTCTCATTCCATGACATATGATCTTTTTAAATATTTTTTTATGCCAAACAAAAGGGTTAATAAGAAAGGTAGGGGAAGGGCTAGGGTTTAAAGGCTAAACAAATTCCAAAGATACATTTAAAGAGCATAGAAAATAATTTGAGTAATCTAAAAGAGACCATAAGTTCAAGTTAATATAAGTAAAATCTAAAGATATTTAACACAATTACTACAAAACTGAATTATGATATTTTAAAGAGAGAAAGTAAAACTAAGAAATATTCTAAACAAATCAAGATAATGAAAAACTCATTAAATCAAATTCATTTAAAAATTAAATCTAACATATTTTGAAGAGAAATATATGATTTAAAAATTCATAAAAAGAAAACTCCTTAAAAAGCCTATAAAGACAACTCATAATTAAAATTAATTTTGCATAAATGAAGTTTAATTTGGAGAAATTTAATAATACAAAATTTATTTTATTAGATTTTTGGATTTTTTTATATTAAAACAAAATGTTTTTTTTAATGTTTTTTTGGTATTTTAATTTAAAAACAAAATTGAAAAAGAAGACAAAAGAAGATTTTTTTATGATTTTTAAATATTTTTGAATTTTTTTGTATTAAAAGTGTTTTTCTTTTTTTTTTTTGAAATTTTTTTTTTTTTGAATAAAAATAAACATTAGAGAACACCCCCCCCCCCCCCCCCATACTTAAAAATAAACATAGTCCACAATGTTTATAAACAAGGATGAAGAGGGAAAAACTTGAAAAGAAAATGTAGATAAAGAAAAGAAAAATTGCAAAAAAGATAAGCAAGGGGTGCCTCCCAAGAGCGCTTTCTTTTTCCCGTCTTTAAGCTAGACGGTTAAGGGTTAGCTAAAAGGAAATTTAAATTGAAAATGCACAGGCGACTCCCTTAATTCACGATGAGGTGAATATGCCGAAATCCGGTGCCAGATGACTCCTCCGTTATAGTCATGATTCTTTGGTTGTCCGTTAGCTTGAAATTGTGAATCCAAATTACCTAAACATACCTTAGGTAATTTGGATTGTTGGAGATGAGCGGCAAATGGATCGGTGAAGACGTTTGGTTGCAAGGGCTCATCCTCTACATTAAAATCGTTAGTATCAAAAGAATCAAGATTAAGCAAGTTAGAAAATTTTTCACAAGGAAGAGTTTCTTGTGAAAATTCATGATTAAGCAGCGGTTGTTCATTTTCTAAAATAAAATTTTTATTTGAAAAATCAATACCAAGGGAATTAAAATCACGGGACACAATTTCTTCACAAATTATAAATTCATGAGAAAGAGAAGAAAGGGCGGGCGAAGGAGAAGAAGAAAAATTTTCATTTTCTAATTCGCCCGGTGTCTCCATGTCTTTGCGAAATTCTTGGTACAAATGCTCTTCTTGATCATGAGAAATAGCATTTAAAGTGGGAGAAATAAAATTCGGAAAATTCTCAAGATCAGAAGAAGAATAACTTTGCGGAAAAAGCGAGGAATGTAAATCATGATTGAAGGAATTTTCTTCTTCGCACTGAAAATTATCTGGGTGACCTTGCCACCATGAATAATCAACATCAGTGCAAGAAGTAAATTCACCCGTATCATTATTTAAAGAAAAATTATTTTCATCATAAAAATTATTATTTTCATTATAAAAATTAATTTGATTTTCATGAGAAAAATTTTGAAATGAAAAATAGGATTCCTCACTAGAATGATGATCGCCACAAAAATGACAAATAATTTGGCGCATTCGTTCGGCTTCCAAAAGATTAACTTTATTTTGAAGCTCGGCAACTTTTGCGGCCAACTGTGATAACATCATTTTTTTTAAAAAGAAAAATGAACAACCGTTACTTAATAGAAAGGAATTATTTTAAAAAAAACAAAAAGAGAAATGGGGGTGGAGAAAGAGAATGATAAAAGTAATACAATCTACGCTTTCAAAATATCAATAAAAAGTAATCCCCGGCAACGGCGCCAAAAACTTGATAGCTAAAATTTATGAAATATTATTTCTCCAAATTCTACGAACTATAGGCAAAAGCACATATCGTTCATAGCATAGGATATTTAAAACAAATAAATATCAAGTGTCGTATTCCACGGGTCTGTTGATTACTTCTACTCACGCAAATTAATATTATTTTATCGGAAGTAAAATAGAGTTTTGAGAATAATTAAAAGACGAGAAACATTTGATCGGGAATCTTTCTTAAGTAAAAAATTTCGTAAATCTAGAATTCAAAAGAAATCGATTTAGACAAACTTGACCGTGGAGGTTCCCAAAATATGATAGAGCCTCTCTCGAGAGAACTACCACCTAACCTTAGGTTGATCGATTAAGACACCTCGGCCAGTCGAAACCCCTAAGCTTGCTTTATGCGGTGAGCCCCACTATTGGATTTGACTCCAATCCGGAAGAATTGCGTCACCCTCTCTCGAGGAGTGCAAACAATTCTTTCTACCGATGAGCGATCTACCGAATTTACGGATCTCTCGATACACTAAAATACAGATCAAAACTTGATTATCATACCCTAGAAATATGAAACCAATAATTGGACATCAACGGTAAATCCTAGTTTCCAAATCGAAACTAAGAATAAAAGATTACGAAATATAAAAGCTTAGGAAATCATCCGATCAAATGCTATAAAATTAGTTAAACATGATTTAAAAAGAAGAACAATTTTATTTCTAAGAAAAGAAATAACACTTACAAGAAATAAAATTCTAAACTACGAATTAAAAAGTGCAAGACAAAAAGTAAACTGCCTAAATAAAATTACGCTAATAAAATGCAGGAAAACTAAGCTAAGAATGATCCAATCGAAGCATGGACTGGATTCCTTGACAATGGCAGCAGCTGGGAATTTATAAGGAGAAAATTCAGAAGTCATGCCCCTAGGTCACGCCCGTGACCTAGGGCGTGTAAGGTGCAGAACCGGCGTCTAAAACCCAGGAACGTTGGGAGAAAAACCGCCAAATTTCATCAATATCCGGATCACGCCCCTAGGTCACGCCGTTGACCTAGGGCGTCTCTTGACCGAGTCAGGAAATGGTGGGAAACGGCGCAATCTGGAGTTAATCTGGCAGTTGCGGGATAGGTCACGCCCCTTGGTCACGCCCGTGACCAAGGGCGTGTAAGCTGGAATGGCTCGGCGGCGGAAACTGCTTGTGTTGAATGCTTACTGAGCGAGTCACGTCTGTGATCTGAATGTCACGCCCCCAGGTCACGCCCGTGACCTGGGGCGTGTAATAATAATCTGACGTGGCAGCGTGTTCTGGCAGCAGGAAGATGGCTGGACTGGGTCACGCCCGTGACCCAGGGGCGTGTACTTTGTGATTTTGGCAGAAATGCTCCAGAATTTCCCCTGAACACGGTTATGGGCTTGAAATTACTAATAGCAGCCCAAAGTCCCTGAAAACACAAAACAAAGCAAATTAGATATATATTAAATTAAAATTATATAAAAACTAATTAATTGCTACTAAAATACTATATAAAAAAGACTATAAATAATGCACAATCAGAGCCTTATCAGCTTTGGGTAATTCAACGTTGATCGAAAGCTTCTTGCTTATATCTTCTTTGCTAATTGGCACGGCTTGAACTGCTTGGGAAGGTTCCAAGCGAGCTCCGTCTCTTGCATCTTCTTCTTCTATCTCTTCTGCCACTTTGACTTGATCAGGAATTTGAGGTGTTGATGAGATATCAATTACCTGGAGAGGAGATGATTCGATCACATTAACCGTCCTGACATAACATTCTCTAGCCTACCTCGGATCGCTCCTAATTCGGTATCGTTTACCATTCAAACAAACTTCACGACCTGATGATACGTTGAAATTATTGCTTGGTACTCGTTAAGGACCGGCCTTCCAAAAATTGCATTGTAGCTGCTCGGGGCTTCAACGACTATGAATTTTACCAATTTTACAATTCCTGCTATCGTCACTGAGAGGGTGACAACTCCTTCCACCTCCTTCTTCTCCCCTGAGAAACCATAGAGCGGACCTTCAGTGGAGAGGAAGAGCTTTCCTGATCTTCAGCACCTCAAAAGCAGGTTTGAAGAGGACATTAACCGAACTTCTGGTATCCACCAGGATCTTATCCACGGTATAATTTTTGATTACCGCCTTGATAACAACTAAGTCGTTAAAAGGGTTGGCGGTTGGAGACAGATCTTCTTGCTCGAAGGTGATTGTTCCCCTAATTGGGGATGAGGAGGAGGTAGCTGCAACCTCGGATTGATAGACTCTTGCAAGGCTAACTTACCTAGAAGATTCGAGTCCTGCACCTCCATGAATGCAAAAGAGATTACCCAGGGTACCCTCGTCATTTGCATCTATGCACTCACCTGGATATCTGATGTTGCCAAGAGAGCCAACATCGTCCACTTCTTCGCATTCCCAAAGAACTTCCGCTACCTCCTTGCTCTTGGAGGTCGAAGCTTTGGAGGGATCTCCCTTCTGGAACATATCTTTGAACTTTCCTTCCTTCAGGAGCTTTTCCACCAGTAAGCAAAGAGCTCTATAGTTCTCGGTCACATGGCCTCTCTCCATATCATGTTCACAGTAGAGAGCTGGATTTCTAGTTCTTGGGTCAGAGTTGATCGGGGCAGGCATTCTGTAAAAGGGTTTCTTTTGAAGAACCTGAACTACCTCGCTCATAGAGATGACAAGGTTGGTGAAGGATTCTTGGGAATCATTGAAAAGAGGTTGAGGAGATGTTGGCAAATGTGGCTGAGGGTATTTGATCTGATGGACTGGTGTGGATTGCTGAATTGGTGCAGCCAGAGTTGGCAACGAGGACCCTTCAGGCTGGAACTGCTGATTCCCCTAACGAGGGCTGTAATGATAGGAATTCTTTCCCTTTTGATTGGGGGCTGGAACTCTTGACGAGGTGGTTTGGATGATGGCTGAGCTGGATAAAAACCTACCAAACCTTTCTGGAAGGCTTTACTCGTTAGATTTGAAACATATACAGGGTTATTGATCTCCCCCTCTATATGGCGGTTGGCAATGCTAATCAGCTTTTGATACGAGCTGGGCTCACTGGTCGTGACTACAAACTGGAGAGGCCCCTCTTGCAAGCCATTGATCAGAGCTACCATATAGAGAGAGGGATCTAAATCCTTTATTCCGAGAATCTCCTTCTGAAACTGATCAATAAAGAGAGCTAAAGTCTCGCCTTCTCCCTGCTTGATCTTGAAGAGGGATGTAGGGCCACTCTTCCTCTTCTTAGAGGTTGCAAACCTCAGAAGAAGCTCATGCCTTAGGATGGCGAAGCTTGGGATGGATTGGGAAGGTAACTTGTAGAACCATTCCCTGGCTTGCCCGTCGAAGGAAGTGATCAACAGCTTACACTTCACGGCATCAGAGAGAGTCCTCAGAGAACCATCAGACTCGAAAGCTTGAAGATGGGAAATTGGGTCCTTCTCCCTCGTAAATATGGGCAGACAGGGTTCCCTGAAGCAGTTGGGAATTGACTCCCAACGAACTCTATCAGTAAAGGGGGAAGGCTCCTTCACTTCAACAGCATCGAAAGTATCAGGAAAGGCAACATCAGGGGCTAGAGGATAGGCACAATCCTCCTAGAAATTCAGGGCCTGAGTAGGAGGTCCCTGAGCTGCTGTTTTGAAGAAATCCTGGCGAGCTGTGAACTCTCTAGCTTGAGGTCGCACAGGAGCTGTGGGATGGGAGGTCGCACGATCAAGAGGGTGACTGCCAACCAAGCGGCCAGGGGTAGCGGTCTTACTAGGTTGGGGAAGAAGATTCCGAGATATCGCGACCAGGGTTTGACTCAAAACTTCAAACTGCCTGGCAGACTCTTGCTGAGCCTGAGCGGTCTCTCGACGAGCTCGAACGACCTCTCGAAGGGCTTGCTCGATGCGAAACTCAAAATGGCGCTTCAGATCTTCTAAGGAAATTGGATTGTTTGAAGGGCGACCACTAGGAGACCGGCGAGAATGATGTCTGCGGTCTGACATCTTGGAAGTCCATTATTTTCACCCAAACACTCCAAATCTGAAGGTCGCGTGTTCGTTCTGTTGGTACAAAAAATGTACCTCCAGGACTCACACTAAAAGAAAAGGGAAGGAACTGCGGAGTGCAGGTTACTTAGGACGAAGATGTCGAAGGAGAGATCAACAGGAGAAAAAATTGCTTGGATTGATCTCAAAGAAGGACTACAATGGGATTCTAAAATAGGCCAGGGGGAGAGGTAGAAAAGCGACAGAATTTGTGACCGCTTACACAGGTTGTAAGTTGTAGGCTCGAAGCAAAAGTCCCTTTTCAGGTACCCCTACCCCTCTATTTATAGACGTGGAGGCTGCCCAAATGGGCAGATCCAAAAATTATGGGCTGCCCGAGGTACAGGAGAATGAGGGCAGAGGGAAGGGGTGCTAATAACAAAGAGGAAAAAAGAGACCAGACCGCGTGGTCTGGCGGTCTAGCAGAGGCTTGATCGCTTGTGCCTTGTGAGAAAACACCGGAGGGGGAGCAGGCGATCTGGACGATCTCTCAAATCTGAGAGCATTGGAGGGGCTCTTTCTAACTGGAGAAGAGAGGTTGTGAATTTCCGGGCAAACATAGTGATTGTGGTCAGCCGTTTTCTCTTGTATCAAGGGCAACTGTTAGGCTATTTTATGTACTAAATTTTTGTATCATTGCATGTTCATTCTCCTGGAGGTCTATATTACCTATATCTGTATCAGTATTTTGAAATATGAGTTTTTATAACATGCTTGCATGTTTCTTTTCCCTTTGGTATTTTAAAGCTTCCGCATATTGAAAACATGTTTTTCTTTAAATTAACTTTTGTTTTTAAAACTAATAATGCTAGATCGGCCCCGCCTTACATACATTTTGATTCTCCCCCATCATGTCTGTGGCATCACGATCCGTCCGAAGCGCACTCTATCTTTTGTTTTGAGACGGGTTGTGACAATTATGAATATTGGAGTGATGACTCAAAGAACATAATCTTGAATACTTCGATAAACCATGGTCAGCTTTGCAAAAATATTGTTAGCATTTATCCAGCAGAAGAATGGATTAGGCACCTGGAAAGAAACTCTTTAAGGGAGAAAAAATTCAAAGAAAATCTATTGAACAAAGCCTACCCCAATAGGATGCCATCCAGATATATTCCAAAGCCCTTCCTTTACCTCAAAAGGCAAAGAAACAAGAAGGAGGTTGCTAAAATGAAGGCTGTTGCTACAAAATCCGTTGCTGGAGATGAAGCTGAAAGCTCAAGTGGTTCAAAGAAAAGAAAAATATGAACAAGTGTTTAAATTTTCCTTTGATAAAAATGTGCACTGAAAATTGTAATATTATCTGTAGACATTTTATCACTAATACAATTGGTCTTTCAGTTGACTACTAAATCTTGTGTTAATACGAAAATTTTCTGTTAAAGCTTAATATATGTTGTGTATTGATGCTTGGTATATGTGTATTGCCTATATATATATACTAACAATGATATTGTTATGTCTTCATGACTGTTTACTCTGCTTTCAATATATGTCATGATATGTTTCATTGTGTTAATGTATCTTAGCATTGTTGTATGTTCTGCCTTCTTCAAATACGAGGAGATTGTTAGGAATATTGCACCTTAATGTTCTCTAGATTTGAAGATGCACCACATACAATGTTAAGTGCATATTGTATTTGATAAGGCATTTTGTATCATGTTTATATAGGCTTAAGTCTTTCTAAATCATGGAATTTGTCTCTGGTTTTCACTGGCAAAATCAGCTGAGACAATAGTCTGGTCTCAGCTGAACCACTAAGACGTAGTTGTATAGCCGCTGAGATGAAGTCTATCTCAGCTGAGCTGTAGATAGAGGAAATCGCTAAGAAGGCTAACTGTCTCGGCGAATCAGCTAAGATGCAGGTAATTTCTGCCGCTGAGACTAGAGCATGTCTCAGCCCATCTGCTGAGACAATTTCAAATTTTAATGTCTCTCTGGCGGGATCTATTTTTGCCGCAAGTGACAATAAAGCAAGATAATGTTTTCTATTCTTGTCCATGTAGTGACTAAGCATGTCTTAGAGTCGTTGCAGATTACAAGGAGTATAAAAGAAGATGTTAGGTCAAAAGAAGAACTACTATTTTATCGGGAAGAACATTGCTGTGAGCTAAAGAACAATCTTCATCTCCTTCTTGAATAGTGATCTCTCTCTCAAGCTGAAGGCAGACAAATCCAAGAGAGAAAGTTTGTTCTGGCTGATTTGATTCGGTAGAACAAGAAGATCTTCCATCTACTAAAGAAGAACATCAAAAGTAGGAAGGACAGAAGCTGTTGCTATCCAGTCCTGCTTCAAGACAGCATCTGTTTTGCTCAACAACAGAAGAACAAGCTGAAAGGTTTACTTATATTGTCTTATGTAGTAAAAAGTATAATCATAAATCTCTGTTGGAATTTTATTATTTTGAGTGTGTAGGGCCTATGTGCCTGAGATTATAGGGCTTCTATTCCTGAGTGGTAGTGCTGAGTGCTTGAGTTTGTAGGGCTTGTGTGCCTGAGATTGTTGGGCTGTACTCCCAGCCTGAGCTGTAGGATTTCAGTGGAGATCATAGGTAGGTCTTATTGATAGTCCTGACGTAGGAAACCAGGAGAGTTTCTGAGCTGTAGGAGTTGGAGAACTCTGAGTGGTAGGGTTGCTGGCTAGAAGTAGTGTTTTGGAGAAAACCTGAGAGATCCCGGGGGATCTGTGTTGTAAGCTCATTGAGATGAGTTTTGGAGGAGTTTGCCTTATCTTACACATTGTTAGATAGGTGTAGGGGGAAAGTGGACTACTCATAGACACATTGTCTTGGGGAACCACTATAAACAGCTGAGTGTTTTTTGTGTGTTTTATTTTAAATTGCTAGACCATCTAAAACAGTCCAAAATAAGTAGAAAAAGCAAATGAACCTATTCACCCCCCCCCCCCCCCCTCTAGGTGAGTTAGAATACTACCAGGTAAATTATCAAAGTGGATGCTCGCACCTCGGCGGGTGAGATGAATAAGGGCTCACATCTTGTGGTGAGGCAAGCGATTATTCATGCATTGCGATGTGCAGATCGCAAGGGAGGGAAGAGAGAGTGCTCACCGTCTTACGGCGAGCGGATCATGAATGGGACTGAGCTCGTCTATCTAGCGAGGTCGAGGCCCGACGAGGGTCCGCCGAGACCCAACCAGCGAGCCGAGAGCAGGACTCCTACGGCTCTTGCCTCTCTTGCGTGGCGAGCCAGGTGTTTGGGTGTAGTATTGTATTCCGATTTATTCAAACCTGTCTGCCTATAGCCATTCCAGATAGTGGAATGGCTGTTGACAGACCATTTTGGGGTGCGTTTAACAAAACCAAAAGGTGGAGTTACGCTATTAGCAGACCCAGTTGAGAAAACTATATATAGACCCTGAAGGGCACCTTTGGAGAGGATCTCAATTCTTTGGCTTCTTCCTATTCAGGACTTTGGTTATCTCCTGAGGCTCTCCAAGGTGCCTAGCTTCAGCTTTGGCTTGGGAGGGGAAGCGCTCTAAAGATCTTTCGGGTGTGTGGTGGGACCTCCACGCTGCAGCCAAGGGTCGGTGTTTAGTTCTAAATCCTCGATCTGTTAAACTTTTGGAGAATAGATCGAAGACAACAATGGAAGACTTCAATCCAAGTTCACAACATGTAACCAGTGACAATGAAGGTAAGAGAATCTCAATTGAATACTATCTTATTACAATGCGTTGCATATATGACGAGACATGATTTATGAGAGAAAACATAGATGAGAACAAGCAACACAAAAGTATGGCGACCAGAAAACTGAGACCTCCCGAACTTAGCAGGATCATCGGCTTACCCTGAGACCGCGCGAACAGGACAGGTCGCCAACCTGTAAACTTCCAGACCACAGAAAGCTCAGCCCGCACGAACTGCACTTTATTGCAACTGCTGAAAACAAATTGTTTGCACTTCTTGATCACCCAGACTGCACAGTCTCAAGATCACAGAAGCAACCCGCGAACACTAGAAGAAGAACTGCTCACTGCTGCAAGACCACAAATAAGATCGCTTGACCACGTAAGGTCACCTGATGAACTGAGCCCGCTGCAGAAACATCCAAGAACCTCGAAACATAGATCACCGGCGAACTGGTTTATTCAAAGCTGGAAAGATAGGAAGAATGCTGACAGAAACCTACTGGCTACCTAACTTGCGAACACAACAAACAGTCAACAATCTTCAGACTGCGCGATCTCAAAGTTAAGACCGGCACAATCAATCCACACTAGTTCATATAGTTCTTGCTTATGAATGGCTACCCTTGCCCCTCTATTTATAGGCAAACGAGCAGATGTCATCCCCGCCATAGAGGGATATGGTCACCTTCCTTATTGAAGCGTGCGGTCTCTAGAACCAGACCGCGCGGTCATGATAGGACCTTTATTGAACTTAAGCCACTGTCAATTAAGATAGCTTGCTTATTCCAAACCGGTAGACCGCCCGGTCTCTTACAGGAGAAGAACAATATGAGCATCTGACCAGATCATGAACAACCTGCAAGAACCAGGCTCACACAACCCATTCGGTTTCCCTAAACCTCCCTCTGATACCAATCATCAAGACCGGGCGAGTTGTCATGATCGCGCAACTTTTGTTGAAGTCGACGAGCTCACTAAGCAGGAGGATCTTTTGCTGGTCGCGCGGGTTGACCGGTCTGGTCGCCCGATCAAGGGGTGGTGATCCTATCTTATTGGGTGGTGACTGGATCAGGTCTCACGCCAATAAATAGGAGCTACTGTAGCAGCAAATACATCGCACCAAGTGTAAGCTGAGCTCGAGTCCTGTTCTTGCGGTCTGTTTTTTGTAACCGGCCAGCTAGCTGATCGAAGTTGTTTTGTGCAGCTTCTGCGGATTGTGCGGGTAACAACGGTCACCTCCTCTTCTGAAGGTGTTCGGGCGATCTCGTGGATTGCAGTGCGGGTTGCTGGAGTTCGGGAGGATCAGTGGAGTTCGGGAGTTCGCGAGGTTCTTAGTTGGTGTTGTTCAAGGCGCAGGCAGGTAGTTCGGGCGGTCTTGTTTTCTAGCCGGGCGGACTGTCAGGTCGAGCGGTCTCAGTTAGTCAGACCACTGGTTTTCCTTTCAGCTATTTTTTCTCTTCTGTTTTTGTGTACTGGCGAAATCATGTCTCGCCATGTATACCTCGCCCTGTAATGAAGAACTTTGCTTGCTCAATAAAGATTGTTTTTGTTTCATGTGGTTCTGGTTGATTGGCTTAACCTTTTAGTTATACAATTCCTGCTCACTCTTAGATCTACGGAAAATTTCACATGATATCAGAGCTAGGTTGGAGTAGATAGAGCAGTGAATAAGTAAAAGTTGCCATCGCCTTTGTGAAGAAGGAACCAGTGGTAGAGCCATGGAAGCAAGGGGTCTTGGAATTGAGATGCTTACATCGACTAACTTTAAGAAGTGGAAGTCGTATATGCAAAGTTATCTTCTGGGTGAGGACCTCTGGGAGGTTGTTGGAGGAGAGAGAACGGAGGAAGTTATCCTGATTGGGGACAATGGTCACGAGGTGAGGAACTGGAGGCGGATTAATGCCAAAGCGGAGTTCGCCCTGAAGAGGGCAATATCACCTGACTTGTTTGATCACATCTTGGGGTGTGGATCAGCTGCAGAGATCTGGAGAGCCCTGGATGGGCTGTTTAATAAGAAAAATGTGGCAAGACTTCAATTCCTTGAGAATGAGCTGGCCAGATCTGCTCAAGGTGACCTTTCTATCTCTACGTTCTTCTTGAAGATGAAGAACTTGTGCGCCGAGATTTCAGCGATGGACCTGATGAGCCAATTTCTGAGGCGAAGCTGAAGAGTCACATCATCTGTGGCTTGCGGAAGGAATATGTTGTCTTTGTGACGTCGGTGCAGGGTTGGACAAATCAGCCGTCTCTGCTGGAGCTGGAAAATCTGCTTGCTTCGCAGGAGAGTCTGGCAAGGCAGATGGCGGGGGTGTTAGTGTCTGGGGGAGATGGCGAAGTTCTCTTCACGGGAAAGAAGAAGAAGTGGGATAAGAAGAAGACCGTTGGAGGAGGCAATGGGCCTTCAACTTTTGGAAAGCAGGAGAGGGGCTATGCTCCCAAGGCTGAAGGGAAGAAGAAGGGAGAAGGTCCCAAGTGCTTCAGGTGCGGAAAGGTTGGTCACATCATGAAAGATTGTCGGGTGAATCTTCAGCCGGGGCATGCTGCTGCAGGAAAGGGGGAAGCTGAGGCCAGACAGTCTGATGGAGGAGGGGGAGGAGCCTTATCGGCTTTTTTTGGAGCTACGGCTCCTATCAACTATCAGGAGGAATGGATCGTGGACTCGGGGTGTGGTCATCACCTCATCGGGGACGAGTCGAAGCTTTCTTCAGCTCAGCCGTACTCAGGTAATGATGCCATTATTACTGCTGACAATACCGTGCATGCTGTCGAGAAGGTGGGGGTTGTTTCCGTGGGCAGTGATAGGGGGCCGCTAACTTTGAAGAATGTCTATCATGTGCCTGGTATGAGGAAAAACCTCTTCTCCGTGACCAACGTTGTTGACCCTAGGTTTCACGTTCTGTTTGGCCCAACAGAAGTGAGGTTTCTTCGGAATTTTGAAACAGTAAAGGCGGAGGTCGTTCATGTGGGGAGGAGAGCTAAAGACTTGTTCGTTTTATCGACAACTTCTTATGTTGACAAGATGCGGATGAATGATAGTGCTGTCATATGGCATGAGAGGTTGGGGCATGTAGGGATGGACAAGATGAAAGCTATGGCGGTGAAAGGTCTGGTCAAGGGCCTGCCTAGTCTATCTTCCTACGGAGACGGTCATGTGTGCGCGAGATGTCAGTTCGGCAAGTCTCATCGACTACCGTTTGACAAGTCGCAGACAAGGAGTAGTGTGCCGTTGGAGTGCATCCACGGTGACTTGATGGGACCGACTGTTACCCCAAGCCTCGGAGGCAGCAGATATATGCTGGTGCTGATCGATGATTACACCAGATATGTCTGGGTATATTTCTTGAAGGAGAAGGCAGAGGCGTTTGCCAAGTTCATGGAGTTCAAGGAACTTGTGGAGGGTCGGCTTGGCCTGCGGGTTAAGAAGCTGAGGACTGACAACGGAGGGGAGTTCACCTCTGGTGAGTTCTCTACTTTTTGCAGGAAGGCAGGCATCCAGAGGGAGCTTACTTGTGCGCATACTCCACAGCAAAACAGAGTTACAGAGCAGAAGATCCGTCATCTGACAGAGACCTGCTAGTGTTGGCTGCATGCCAAGAGTATCCCAAAGTCCTTCTGGGTGCAGGGAATGTATTGTGCTACCTCCGTCATCAATAGGATGCCTCTTAGTCCCATCAATATGAAGACCTCGCATGAATTGATGTTCAAGGAAAAGGCAAGCATGGCGCACCTTCGGGTGTTTGGTTCCACCTGCTATGTGCACATTCCAGATGCGCTTCGGACGAAGCTAGACGCGAAAGCAAGGAAGCTAGTCTTCGTGGGTTAGGATGATCGGAAGAAGGGCTGGAAGTGCATGGACCCGGAGACGCGGAGTTTGTTGTATCTCGCGACGTTGTGTTCGACGAGGTGACATCTTACAAGGGAAGTTCTGGTGTTGAGCTACCAGAAAGCAGGGTGGAGGTGCCGGAGAAAGCTGTGGAAAATATTTAGGTGGAGCTGCCTGTGTCACCAGGTGGTCCATCAATATCTAGTTCTGAGGAGGAGGCTTCTGGATCAGGAAGCAGGGGGAGCGATGCTCCGAGTATGTCTGGAAGGGGAGCTAGAGAAGAAGCAGCTGAAGATACTACGAGTCAGGGGAAGGCGTTGCGGAGATCGAAGCGAACAATCATTGCCCCTGATCGCTATATAGGAGGAAACATGGTGATCTTTGTCTCGTGTTTCTTTGGTGGTCCCTTGGATGAGAGGAAGCCGTCGAGCTTTGAAAAGGCCAAAGGGGTGGAATAGTGGGATTCAGCTATGCAGGAAGAGATGAGTGCTCTTGATAGGAATGAGACTTGGTATCTGGTGCCCAAGCCCAAGGGTATCACCCCTGTAACATGCAAGTGGGTCTACAAGCTCAAGAAGAAGGCAGACGACAGTATTGAGCGATACAAGGCTCGCTTTGTGGCTCGACGATTCTCACATCAATACGGTGAAGACTATGAAGAGACATTCAGTCCGGTGGCAAAAATGACTTCAGTTCTGGTTGTGATTGCCTTGGCGGCATGTTGGGGGTGGGAGATTTGGCAGCTCGATGTAAAGAATCCATTCTTGTACTGCGAGATTGACAAGGACATCTTCATGGTCCAGCCGCCAGGCTTCGTATCTGAAGATTTTTCGGAGCATGTCTGCAAGTTGAAGAAGGCCATGTATGGGTTGAAGCAAGCGCCGAGGGCGTGGTATGGAAAGATTACAGAATATCTCTTATTCTGTGGGTTTGGTGCTTCAGACTCAGACTCAAGCTTGTTCGTCAAGAAGAGCGGGGAGCTTCAAGTCATCGTGCTGCTTTACGTCGATGACATGATCGTGACGGGGAATTCGAAGGAGGAAGTAGCAAGGCTTCGTGCTGAGCTATCTATCAGGTTTGAGATGAAGGACTTAGGTGAGCTTCACCATTTCCTTGGACTCGAAGTGCAGAGGAAGGAAAGTGGAGTGCTGGTGTCCCAGGCTGGATATGTGGAGCGAATCATGGAGCGGTTCGGCATGAAGGAAGGGAAGTGCATTTCCACACCTCTGGAGAAGTCCATGAAACTTCGCAAGGATGAGGGGAGGATTTTGGAAGATCCACTGGTGTTCCGGGCTCTGGTTGGGAGCTTGATCTATCTGACGATTACCAGGCCGGATATTGCATATGCAGTTGGCAGGGTGAGCCATTATATGGCGGAACCACGGATGCCTCATCTTCTAGCGGCCAAGAATATACTAAAGTATGTTAAGGCGACTTCGGATATGGGTCTCCTATACAGGAGGGATGCGGGCTTCGAGGTGCATGGGTACATGGATGCTGATTACAGGGGAGATTCAGATGATTGGAAGTCGACGTCTGGATACGTCTTCATGGCGGGCCCCACAGCTATATCATGGTGCAGTAAGATGCAGGATTCCGTGTATGTCTCAACCACGGAAGCGGAATACAAGGCTTCGGCCTTGGAAGCTCAAGAAGCCATCTGGCTTAGGAGGTTGGTTGGAGACGTCCATAAGGAGGTTCGGGGTCCGACTCTGCTCCGCGGCGACAATGAGAGTGCTCTCAAACTGGTTACTAATCCAGTTTGTCACGCGAGGACCAAGCATATCGAGATCAAGCATCATTTCATTCGTGAGAAGGTGTTGGAGGGGTCTCTTTCGGTCGAGCATGTGGTTTGACCGCACGGTCTTGCGGTCTCCTCTGGCGGTCTGACCTCTCTGGTCCAGCCGCGAGCTTCTCGGCGTGACCGTCGTCCTTCTGTCCAAGGGTGCTGAGGTGTAGCCGCGCGGTCTGGTCGTGCGACCGCATGACGGAGCAGGTTTCTGCCTGGTAAGGGCGGCGCGCGGTCTGGTGCTTGTGACCGCGTGGTGCGGGCAACCCGGTCTGGAGGCTGTCCGGGTTTTTTGTGGTGCGCGCAGACTAAAGTCTTCTTAGTCGCGCAGTCTCCGGTTTGCATTCACATGGCTGGTCTTTCGGCGATCAGCTGGTATATGCGGTCACAAGTGTTTGATCAATTTGGCGGGCTGTGCCCTAGTCGGTCTGGTGTGTTCGCAGTCTCTGGAGGAGGTCGGGTAGCAAACACAGGTGGTGAGCATCATGACCGGGCATGTTGTCATGATCGCGCGGCTTCTGTTGAAGTCGGCGAGCTCACTAAGCAGGAGGATCTTATGCTGGTCGTGCGGGTTGACCGGTCTAGTCGCGCGATCAAGGGGTGGTGATCCAATCTCATAGGGTGGTGACTGGATCAGGTCTCACGCATATAAATAGGAGCCACTATAGCAGCAAATATATCGCACCAAGTGTAAGCTGAGCTCGCGTCCTGTTCTTGCGGTCTATTTTTTGTAACCGGCCGGCTAGCTGATCGAACTTGTTTTGTGCAGCTTCTGCGGATTATGCCGGTAGCAGCGGTCACCTCCTCTTCTGAAGGTGTTCGGGCGGTCTGGCGGCTTGCAGTGCAGGTTGCTGGAGTTCGGGAGGATCAGTGGAGTTCAGGAGTTTGCGAGGTTCTCAGTTGGTGTTGTTCAAGGCGCAGGCAGGCAGTTCGAGCGGTCTTGTTTTCTAGCCGGGCAGCCTGTCAGGTCGAGCGGTCAGGCGGTCTCAGTTAGTCAGACCGCTGGTTTTCCTTTCAGCTGTTTTTTCTCTTCTGTTTTTGTGTACTGGCGAAATCATGTCTCGCCATGTATACCTCGCCCTGTAATGAAGAACTTTGCTTGCTCAATAAAGATTGTGTTTGTTTCATGTGCTTCTGGTTGATTGGCTTGAACTTTTAGTTATACAATTCCTGCTCACTCCTAGATCTACGAAAAATTTCACACAGCAGACCGCAAGCACGATATCAAGCAGACTGAAGTACAAGACTGCTGAAGGGACCTCCAGTACTAGACCGCCCGGTCTCGAACTGAACAGAACACTTGGGCACAAACGACAAACCAACACATGCCGCCAACACCAGAGACACACGAACTCAATAGCCAAATCGCCACACCCGAGCTCGCGCGATCTCTGCGGTCTCCAAAATCAAACCGCCCAGATACTTCTCTTCCACTTCAAAAATTTAACACTCCCCCTTATTGGGAAAACCTCTAAGATTTAACTTAACAAATTATCTAAAAGTGATTTTAATTATTGAGTTTCAATTACCCATTGTATAGTGAAGGTAATCTGGTCATTAGATGTCTTAGGATGTCACGCCAACCTAGGGTGTCAAGACCATATCAAGAGAAGCACAAATTTGCTGAAGTTAATATTTGTGTCAAATAGAAATCGATGCAACATCGAATGGATGTCGACGCCACTCTGAAAAGAAGTCCAAGCAACACACTCTTTCTGTCGGAGTAGATCAAGTCGATCTTATGTCGAATAGATATCGACGTGGAGGCCATGGACCTATCGAAGTACTTTGTGAAGTCGACGCAGCTTCTACTTCAAATCAACGCAGAAGGAAATATCTGTCGAAGCCATCTAAAGTCGACGCAACGTCGACTTCATATCGATGTAGATAATGAAGTTCAGAACCATGCCCTCAACTCACAGTTACGTCGATAAGATATCGATGAAACATCGACTAGCAGAGTTCAATCAGAGCAAGGATGAATTCGAAGCTGCTCCTACAAGAACTCGAATGTGCGTCGATAAGAGAGGAAGAGAACTCGACGCTATGTCGAATACAGTCTGAAAAGGAAACCGTTTTAGCTGTCATTTTGGACCCTCTCTCATGGCCCACCTCACTCAAGACCGTTCTCCAACGGCTCCTTAATTGCCTCAAATAGAATGAATAATTAATAGAGGACAGAGAAAAGCTTTCTTGGAAACAAGCTTATTGTTGGTGGACGAGTCCGGAATTAAAGATGGAAGGAAAGAGAAATTGTCCTGTGGTGAATACCTTTTTGGGACTTACCAGAAGGGGAAACAAATTCAAATTGAAGAGGGATAATAAAAGTGAAGAAAAGAAAGAAAAAAATAGAGCATTCATCACAATCGGCCACACCTTTCTTCTAGGGCTTCCTCTCCTTCTTCCTCCTAAGGGAACCCTAATAGAGAAACAAACAGAGAAGAAAGAACAACTGCGCTAGATCTCTTACTGCAGAATAACTGAAGGTTGTTCATCATCACAATCATATAGTGGCCAAATTTTGATCAGAAAGAAGTGAAAAGATCTGACAATCATAGCTCCTGCAAACCATCACAATCTTAAGCAGGAGTTCATCACTAGCAGTTCAAGTAGAAGAAAATAGAAGTTGTTTCTTGAGACAGGGCTTTATAAGAATTCTAAGAACAGAATTCTTCCTCCTCCCTCTTCTTCTTTCTCCTTCTCATTCTCACATGTAAAAGAGTTTTAAGAATCCCTCTTCCAAAGGATTCAGTGGTTCAAGATCTCCTTATCAAAAGATCTGGTGGTTCAAGATCTCCTTATCAAAAGATCTGGTTGGTTCATGATCTCCTTATCAAAAGATCAGTGGTTCTGAGAGTCTACTTGTCAAAAGACTCAGGCACAGTTGGTGCATTCCTACCAAGTTGTAGAAGAGAGGACTACCAACATTTTGGGGAATCTCTATAAAATCTTTGTGTCTTCTGGATTGTTTATTTTTTGTGCTGTCCTATATAGGTTAGATTACTTTTACTGTTTTCTTGCTTTACATTTCAGCACTGTTTTATTCTGTGAGAATATTTGTTGGAGCATAATACTTAGGTATTATTATTGTTTTTCACGGTTAGGATAGAATTATTTTAAATCTCTATTCACCCCCCCCCCCCCCCCCCCCCTCTAGAGGATTCTCAGAGGCACACTGTGCACTTTCAATTGGTATCAGAGGGAGGTTGATCATTAAAAGGTTAACACCTTGATCAAAAAGAACTCCTACATTTATTTCTGTTTCAAATATTTTTCTTTAAGCAAAATGAGTTCTAAGGATTATGCTTCCACAAGACCTCCAGTGTGTAACTTGAATAAGTTCACACTCTGGAAGGTCAGAATAAAACTTTATATGAATTCTATTGATGAGGAAATTTTCAATGTCATCCTCACAGGTCGCCCAGTCCCAATAAGGAAAGACACAAGTGGAAAAGTCATACAAACTTCAGTCCCTAGAGTAGAATGGACTGATGATGAGAAGAAGGTCAAGGCATGTGATGCTAAGGCCATGAATATATTGGTCTCTACCATGTCTGATGACATATTCTAGAAAGTTGCTGATTGCAACTCTGCAAAAGAGATCCGGGAATCTCTCTCCAGACTTGTAGAAGGAAGCTTTGATGAGAGAAAAGACAAAAAGGCTCTTCTCATATCTCAATATGAGAATTTCAAGAAAAAGGCTGATGAAAGCATTACAGAAATGTATAACAGATTCAGCCTCATCATAAATGAGCTGAGAGGGCTTGACAAGGAAATCTCTCTGACAGAAATAAATGACAAGCTCTTCATGTGCTTCCCAAGCACATGGGACTCTGGAATCTGGTCTATCAAAGATTCTAGATGCCTCAGAGAGATACCAACTGATGCTCTCCTGGGAAAGCTCAAGTCTTATGAGCTTCTACAGAAAAGCAGGGCTGAGTCAAAATCTTAAGAAAGGACACCAACTCCTAAACAGAGGACTCTTGCATTAAAGACTGCAGAAGCAGAGTCCTCCACCACTGAAGAAGAAATGTTTAATCTCTTGGCTAAGAGATTCAATAAGTGGGTTAGGACAGAAGATTCCAGAAGGAGAGAGAGGTGCTCAAGCAAGCCAAGGTATGATAAAACTCCTAAACGGGAGATTATTTGTTTTTCTTGTAGAAACCAGGACATATATCTACCGAATGTCCTGAGGAAGAAAAGAATAAGAAAAACAAGAAGAGGAAGGAGCATAAGAAGAAATCCTTCTTGAGAAAGGATAAGAAAGGAGGGAAAGGTTTCATAGCTGAGACATGGAGTTATTCAGATTCTGAATCAAGCTCCTCCTTATCTGATGATGATGAAGATAATGGACCAGAAGAAGCCTGCTTAATGGCTCTAAAAAATTCCACTAATGAAACTGAGGTAAGAATCTTTGAAGACTGACTTTTCTTCAAAAGATTTTAAAGAATGCTTTAAGGAATTTTGCCAAGATTACATTAATAATCAAAAGGAACTTAAAATAATCAAATCAGAACTAGAAGTCCTTAAGAAAGACTATTTGTACTAAATAAATTATGATATGAGAGGTGAACTATTTAGAAAGGAAAAAAGAAATATAGTTATTAGATATAGAAAATTCAGACCTAAATAAAGAACTATCAAAGGCAAAAGCCTTTGAAGACTCCCTAAATGGAAGGAGTAAAAAGATCAAAGATATCTCACAAAATCTCTCCAAGAGATTTGATCACCTTGATCAGGAAGCACAACCATCCACTAGCACACAGATCCCAGGGCTACATTCTTGGAAAAAAACCTGTAGCATCATTTAGGTCTAGACCTAATAATAATTTAGAAGATCATAATAACAATAACCCTAATAAACTCACAATATTTAATAGGGTAAACATCAGTAACCAACCAGGAATCTTAGGCAAACATACCTTGGACAAATCAAATAAAAATCTTAATGATAATAATCATAAGTTGAATTGAACTCGACGCAATTTTTAGAATGCATCGGATGGAACTTGACGAAATCCAACATATGCATCGACATCATTTAGAAGCAACTATATGAGTGCGTCGAATTACACTCAATGCAACCAATACCATCATGCGAATGACTATCGATGGAACTATACAGGTACGTCGAATCCTTTCAATGCAACTCTAAAAATGGGTCAATTTCTTCTCGACGCAGATTCTTTACACAAAACTACCAAATATCAAAACCTTTTTCTGCTTCAATTCCTAGATGTTTTGCTGCTCTAAAATAGGACATATTGCCAAGCATTGCTGGCATAATAATGCAACACTTCTTCACCTAAGGGGGAACAATGGAAGATCATCTCACTCTTTCATATCTCCATATGATGATATAAGAAAGAGACCCCAGCATGAGAGGGTCTATACTAATGTTTAATTCAATGTGCAGAGAGAAGACTGTTCAACCACAAACCAACAGTGGTATCTGGACAGTGGCTACTCCATGCATATGGCTGGAGAAAAAGATTTGCTGGAAAATTTCAAGGCCAAGAAATGGCCCAAGGTAATCTTTAGGAACTCCCACTCTGGTCAAACCAAAGGATATGGTTTGCTCAGAATTGGAGAAATCTCTATTTCTAAAGTAGCTTATGTTGAAGGGCTTCAACATAATCTGATTAGCATTAGCCAATTATGTGATGGTGAATACAAAGTTGTATTCACCAAATCTCAGTGCCATATAGTCAGTACTAAGACTGATCAAATTGTATTGACTGGTCTCAGAAAGGGTAAGGTCTATATTGTAGATTTTGAGTACACAAAGTCTGAGATCTGCTTATTTATTTCCCAATTAGAAAATAGTGAGCTATGGCATAGGAGACTTAGTCACCTAAACTTTAAGACCATTTCAAAACTCTCCAAACATAACCTAGTTAGGGGTTTACCAACTGGTAAATTCAATAAGGACCATCCTTGTCGAGCCTGCCAGCTAGGAAAGTAGATCAAAGCATCATTCAAACTAATTGGTAAGAATGATTCCCCTAGAACCTTTTTCCTGTTGCACTTGGATCTGTTTGGTCCCATCTCCACTCAAAGCTTAGCAGGTAAGTCTTACACACTAGTCATTGTGGATGATTTTTCTAGATTCAACTGGGTGTTCTTTCTGAAAGCAAAGTCAGACACTTTCAAGATCCTCTCAAGATTCATTAGACAGATTCAATCTGAATTCAACACCCAGGTTGCTGTGATCAGAAGTGTTCATGGCACTGAGTTTGAAAATCAGTTAATGTGTAGATTCTGTGAAGATGAAGGGATCAGACAATGCTTTTCAGCTCCTAGAGTCCCCCAACAAAATGGGGTGGTTGAAAGGAAAAATAGAACCCTAATCTATCTGGTAGGACATTATTAGCTGAATCAAACTTGCCAAAGTCCTTTTGGGTTGAGGCAGTGAATACAATAAACTATGTTATGAACGGAAGTCTCATTCACAAGACTAAATTAAAGACTCCCTACGAGCTATTTAAGGGAAAGGCACCCATAGTCAATTACTTTAGAATCTTTGGGTGTACTTGTTTTATCCTCAACAATGGGAAGAGCCATCTTGCCAAATTTGACAAGAAGACTGATGATGGGATATTCTTGGGATAATCATCATCAAGTAAGGCCTATAGGTACTACAATAAAAGTTGTCTCAAAATTGAGGAGTCTGTGCATGTGCTCTTTGATGAAACTAACATGTTTAACAAGGGGAAGGAGACTTCCACCAGTCCTATTTTGCAGGAAGAAGACCAGCTGGCAGAATAAGTTGAGAGGATGAGCTTAGCAGACCATCCACCTGGATGTCAGGATAGAGTACAACATGAGATTGACACAGACTCAGGTGAAGATTGTGCAGCAGATGAAGAGGAAACTGCAGCCCCTGAGTTGCCAGCCACAGACATCATTCAAGTAAATGAGGACGAAGCTCCCATTGTCACTGAGCATGTGGTTGCTCAGGAAGAAGAGAGTCTCCTAGATCACCCAACAAGATCCAGGATGACTCAAAAAGATCATCCTCCAACTCAAATAATAGGAAACTTGACAACAGGAGTAAAGATAAGAAAATAACTAACAAGTGAGACAATGCTGCAATGTTTCCTATCACAATATGAACCCAAAAATTTGAAGAAGTAGACAGTGACCCTCACTGGATATCTGCTATGCAAGAGGAACTAACACAGTTTGAAAGGAACAGGGTCTGGAAATTGGTTGAAAGACCAAAGAATTACCCAGTAATTGGCACCAAGTTGGTGTTCAAAAACAAAATGGACTCAACAGGAGTCATAATCAGGAATAAGGCTAGACTGGTGGCCCAAGGGTACATACAAGAGGAAGGAATTGACTTTAACCAAACATTTGCTCCAGTGGCAAGGCTGGAGGCAATCAGAATGTTCCCGGCATATGCTGCACACATGAAGATCAAAGTATATCAGATGGATGTCAAGAGTGCATTTCTCAATGGAAAACTACAAGTTGTTGGAACATGCTTTCGCATCTCTTAGTTTGACAATAACAAATCCTATTGTATTTGATCATAATTGAATTGTGTTTATAGTGTGCAGGATCTTCAACATTCAATCCCCAAAGGAGTGTGAAAAAGAAAGATGTCGAAGCGACATCAGGATGATTCTCTGTTTCTACCGCGGAGCGTTTGCACTACCGCTGGCGCTAGCGAATCGACAAAATGGTGTTCGGCGAAAATAGATGTCGTTCGACGAACTGGCGTTCGACAAAATTGAGTTCGACAAATTTAAAACAGCGTTCGACGAAATGTGAGGCCGTTCGATGAAGATGCGTTCGACGAAAAGAGATATGCTCTACCGCGGAGTGTTAGCACTACCGCTGGCGCTAGCATAAATGGAAACAATTGCCGGGAAGGAAACAGTGGAGAAAAAGGAATGATTGGCGGGATGCTTATTTAGCGTGCTCTACCGCGGCGCGGCATGTCTACCGCACGTCGGTAGCTTTTGGAATCCTCCCGTCTGCATGTGATTGAGGAGCAAATATGGAAGGAGATATTGTCTAAAGGAAGGTTATCTCGCTATCGCGGACCGTTAGCGTTACCGCGGCGCGCTAGGCGGAGCTCAAAGTTTGGCGCTCAAAAGTTGCCTAAACTGCCACGATCCGTGTGCTTGATCATTGCCTAATGTGGCTACCGCGGGGCGGTAGTACTAGCGCAGGCGGTAGCGGCTGACTCTATTTACAGACGCGCGCTTCCTCCGTTGCTGCTTGCTGTTACAGAACGAATTGAAGCCATATATTCAGAGCATTCGTGAGAGCCTTCCCCATGCAGCCCGAAGAACTCTGTCAATGTTCGTGAATGCAAATAACTTGAAGACCGATCCGATCGCATCTACATCAACATCAAGTTCTTCTTTTGAGGGAGTTTCTAGTTTGTGTTTTATTTTAGTTTCTAATTGTAACCTTTATATCTTTTGTTCGGTAGAGGAATTCGCCACACGACGACTAGGGCCTTGCGGGGACTAGGGGAAGTTTGCCTCGCGTTGGCGACTAGGTCTAGGGTGTAGATCTAGGGAGTGCTCGAGGCCTTTCTGGTGAGGAAGGGCTAGAGAGGCTTGAGGCCATATCTGGGGAGAGATAGGCTAAAGCCAACCGGTCCTTGGGAGAAGGGTCGGTATAGAAAACCAAAAGAGTTTTCATTGGTCGCCTCTTTCCTAGCGTCATTGGGAAAAGTTTTTGTAATCATATTTATTTCAATTTAATGTTAATGAAAATATGTTTGTTTCTTCATCTCTGATTCGTGCTCTATGATTTTCATTGTTCTAAACTAAAAGTATTTTCATTGTCGCTAACGCCGAGCGGCAACTCTACTGTTGGCGGTAGCAACAGAGAATTAATTTCTCTAAATAATCTCGAAAATCGTAAAATCCTTATTCACCCCCCCTCTAAGGGCGCCTACAGATCCAACAAGTGGTATCAGAGCTAGGTTATTCCAATTCGGTCTAACAACCGGGAATAATGGCGCTCCGTGACCTCGCTTTCTATGAGGGGCAGGGAATAAGTAGACCTCCGCTGTTTACCGGAACTAATTATAATTACTGGAGAACGCGCATGCGTTGTGTTTTGATAAACTTAGATCTAGATGTATGGGCATGTGTTGAAACTCCATACACTTCTCCTACATATATTGTTGGAGAAGTAACTATAGAAAAACCTAGTGATAAATGGGATGATGGAGATAAGGCTAGGTGTAAGAATAATGCGAAAGCAATGAATGCTTTGTTCTGTGCTCTTGATTGGACTGAATTTAATAGAGTAAGTGCATGTGAAACTGCTTATGATATTTGGAACTTATTAGAAATAACGCATGAAGGTACCTCGCAGGTCAAAGATTCAAAACTATTTCAACTGGAATCTGAATTCGAGAGGTTCAGGATGGATTCGAATGAGGACATCGACGTCATGTACACTCGATTCACCAAGATCGTCAATGCATCAAAAATTCTTGGAAATACATTTTCAAACGGCGACTTGGTGAGAAAGCTTATTCGATGACTCCCACCAAAGTTCAATCCAAAGGTGACGGCGATTTCCGAATCGCATGATCTTAGGTGGCTCCAAATTGAGAGCCTCATTGGGAACCTCAAAACCCATGAGGTAGAACTCAAGATTCAAGAAGAAGAGTACAACAAGGAGCCAAAGAAGAATGCCTAGGCACTGAAGTCAAGAAAAGAAGATGACGACGAGGAAGATGATGAGGAGAGTCTCTTAGTGAATAACTTCACTAAGTTCATGAAGAATCCAGAAAGGAGGAACACCTTCCGGAAATTTTTCTGAAAGGGCTCCTCATCCAAAAGAGAGAAGAAGCAGAAGTCTAGCGACGACGACGAAGAGCGGCCACCTCCTGAGTGCTTCCACTGTAGGAAGACCGGGCATATTAGAAGTCAATGCCCAAAATTCTTAAAGGAGCAAAAAGAAAAATGGCTTAAAGGAAAGGAGAAGAAGAAGGGCTTAAATGCTGCAACATGGGATGACTCTTCCTCCGGGTGCTCAAGTAAATCAAGCTCAAGCGATGATGATGAGGCAAACTTGTGCCTTATGGGGAAAAGCAATGAATCAACCGACGACGAGTGCAGTTTCCAAAGCGACACTGAGGTAATCCCTTCTAACTATGATGATCTTTATTCTGAATACTTAAAAACTTGTAAATCTTTTGGCAAAACTTTAAAAGATCTTGATCTACTTAAAAATGAAAATAAAATCCTTTTAAAACAAAATCAAAAATTAAATAAGGAAGAAATTTCCTTGGGAAAGGAGATGGAGTCTTGCCAAAGGAATGATGATCTTTTGGCAAGGACTAGCGAACTTGAAATTGATCTTTCTAACGCTCTCTCCAATATCGAATCACTCTCGAAACAAAAGAGAGACTTAGAAAGAAATTTGAAACTCTCACTTTCTAATGTTGAAAATGAAAAGAAAAACTTTGCAAATAGATGCTGAAATTTAGTTAGTGAAAATTTTGCATTAAAACCCCAAATCCATGACCTTAACTTAGCCATAGAAAAATTTGGTGTTGGCCAGAAAAGTCTTGACATTATTTTGGCCAACCAAAGGCATGGTGGTGCAAAAACTAGGCTAGGTTATGTCTCTACTAACTACCGCCCGGCGGTAACAGTTAACGCTGGCGGTAGTAACAAAACTCATAATTCATGTAATAATCATAAATCTGGAATTTTTTCTTTTGATTCCCCGTCCTGCAGCAAGAGTCCACAACAAAAACTGAAAAAGGTCTGAACCCCTTTTGTGTTATGTGCCAAGTGTCATCACTTCGGGCATACCTTGGACTCTTGGAAGATGAAGGGTCGATGTACTGTCAAGCAAATCTGGGTGCCTAAGGTTTCCACCTATTCTATAGGAGGAACCACTTGAGTATCCTGTACAACCCTGTATTCGCCGAGTGGTCCCACCCCAGACTCAAGGTCGCCAGAGGGAGATACGGGTGGTGGCAGTGGTAACATCCCCCAAACAACTAGACCCCTAGAGTGTTTTGTCATGACTAGGTCATGACAAACCCTAGGAAGCTTGAAGAGATCACTTGGCCTTAGGCTTGGAGGAGAAGAGCACCTTGGTCTACAAATAGCAATTTCCAGTTACCAAACTTAGGCTTAGACTTTAGTGCCTCACCTTGACCCTTTGACCCCACCATGGAACACCTAACCTTTTGGAGGGTCCCTTAGAGCATCAAGGACCCATTGAGGTCAACCAAAGAGGCTAATTTGACCAAAGTCAACCTTAGCCTTAAATTGGTCAAAGTTGCCTAATTATGGTCAATTGGCCTCTACCATGCCAAATTGACCTTTCCCCTACCCATATAAGGTTATTAGGGACTCAATGGACCAAAAATATCCATCATGGGGCCACCAATTTGGCCAATTTGACCTAAGTCAACTCTAGCCCTATTTTGGTCAAATTGCCCTAATGTGGGTCAATTGACCTCCACTTTGCCAAATTGAACCTACCTAGCATTCCTAACCCTTAGGGGAGGCCAATGGGTCACTAACCACCCATTGGGGCCAATACAAATGGTCAAATTGACCAAAGTCAACTCCACCCTAAATTTAGGTCAAAATGACCTATTTTGACCTAATCAAGCCCAATCCACTTGGGATAGACTCAATTGAGGTGGTACACCACCTAATGGGGTTGGGAATTACTAAAATTGCCATTCAATTTTTTAGAATTCGGCCGGGAGAGAGAAAATCCCATTTTCCCCAAAAATGGAGGAGAGAGAAAGAGAGAAGTAATGGCATTCATGGCCAAAGGGAGGCCAAAGACTCTCCCAATTGATGGGTATTCATCTCCCCTGGATGTTACAAGAATTTTAGGAGTTTTTCCAGCCCACATGGGGGCTGAAATGGGGAGTTTTCACCATGGCTGAAATTAGGCTTAATGACCATTAATGGCCATGGCCGAAATCCCCCCCCCCCCCCCCCCCTCAAATTCCCCCTATACAGCCCCACATTCTCAAATCTAACTCCACCATTAGCTTAAAAAGGTGTATGGCAGTCGAAATCATATATTGGATCGAAGGTTTGGGTGGAGAATGGAGAGATCGGGCAAGCTCGCCGGAGAAGGGAAAAGCCATGGCCGAACACCGCCGCCATCGTCGTCGGGCTCCAAGAAGGTCTGGTTCTTCTACTCTTATCTAGTGGATAGATTTACATCAAAAATCGGCAAGGATTAGGGCCAATTGGTTCCGAATCAACATGGCCGAAATATCCATTTTTGGAGGTCTTTCTTCTTGTCTAAACCACCGGTTCCGGCCACCACCGACCGGCCAAGACCCCCCATCGTCGGCCACCACCCCAAGGAAGGTGGTGGTGGCATTGGCCGGCCGGGGAGGGGCGTGGGTGGCCGGGAAATCCACTTCCAAAACTGCCCAGGTCAGAGCAATCTCAACCGGCTAGAGGAAGAAGAAAGTGAGATGCCGTCCATTTCTACATCAAGATGTGTGCTGCAGTTTTGTTATATTATTTCATATTTCTATCTTTTAGTTTGTTGTACATAGATTAATTTATTAAAAATACTTAGGCCCCTCTACAGAAAAAGAGGTCAACATCAAAGTTGTAGCCCTTGGAGTCTACTTTATTTTAAAATTGGTTTTAGCTCGAAAGGAGTTTTGTAGCTCCCTGTAGATCCATTTTGGTGGGACTGGTCTCTAGTGTAGGACAGCCGCCATTTCTTGAATAACTTTTGATTGGCTTATGGGATGGACTTGAAAATTGAAACCTAGGCTATTTGCACCTACACCCATAATATATCCAATTATGGGAATTTTAGGAGAAACTTTTTCTAAGGGTTTTGTAATAATTGCATAAATTAAATATTAATTAATTATTGGGTCAAATGACCTCCAATGCCCTCCAAATTTTGGTGGGTACTTCTTAGGGTTATCACATGACCCTGGTAAAAATTTTAGCCCAGTTGGGACTGATTTGGTTAGGAAAATTGCTAACCCAAGTTCGGTCAAACTAGGTCAAAACAAGGTATGGTGTTTATCTTGGGATATTGTGGTCAAATCTCCTCACCATGAGTTGAAACCTTGGCCACTGATTTAGGATCACCTAAAACACCTTCATGAGTAAGATGGGGTGGTGTAGAGGTGGATATTCCTTAGAACCCAAGTCTTACCCCTTGAGGTGCATATGGAGCTTTGTGAAGGACATGTGGTCAAAAGCCCTAGAATGGCCATGGAACCTAAAAGATATGTTAATGGGATGTATTTATGCCCTATGAAATTTTGAGAGAATTTTAGGAGAATTTATTTCTCCTAAATTAGGCCATAACCCCTTTAGGGAAATTTCTTTTAAGAGATATTAACATGCGCAAATGATCCTGGATGAAGATGAAAACTTGGTGGTGCCTTTATAATCATATAATAGACCTTTGGTATTTTTTGTGAAATTTATTAGATGATTTAACCAGTACTTCATTTACAAGGCACATATTTTACCTTAATCTTAAGAAATATAATTAAGGGTCCAAAACTCTCTGGAAAAATGTACAACTTGGTGATAGGACATTTCAGAGCACTAGGAATCTCTGTCAATTTTTATAGAGTTTTTGGAAATTTTTATCAGTAGGCTACTTCACAACATGTGCAAATTAGGAATTATTTGGATTAATTATTTTTGTGAAGAAATGATTCCCATAAATTGTAAAACTCTGTAATTAAGCTTTTCTGGAAACAGTAGAGGTCTGGTAATTTTTTCCTAATTTTGGCATAAGTATTCTTGGTAGTTCCTTCATAAATCTTCAAGTTTGGATAGCTGATAAATATTAAAAATAAAGGACATTTCCTTACTGTAAAATTGTGATATTCTTTACTTACTGTTATTCTGGCATGATAGATTTATCCTAATTTTATGAGATTCATGTCATAAGAATACCTTACACATCATGTTCATATTCATACTTGGCAAATATTGGAGAAATTTAAATAAATGCTAAAATGTTGAGGAAAAATATGATTCTTTGCATTTAGTCTTATAATACTATGATAGACCTCCAGTAAATATCTTGAGTTAGTTGGATGAATATTTGGAGTACCTCTACTTATAAGCTTCATATAGTTAGTTTGGTCTGTGTATAATAAAAATGTGAAATTTATATATTTAGGAGCCTACCTAATGGAAGTGGCATGTAGTTGGTGCACATGGTCAGGTTGAAGAGATTGAAGGTCACCAAAAGGAGTTTAGGAGATGAGAGTGTGCTTGGAGAGTTAAGGGCAAGGTGGTGTCCGGGACCGACAAAATATCGTCTTTTCCCCTTAGAAGGTCATAAAATACGTAGAGTAATTCAAGTGAAGTGTTAAGAGGGGTAATCTTATGGGTAGATACCAACAACACTAAGTGTCTTAAGAAAGGGAACTTTGGGGTGTCATCCCATTATAGTTCCTAGTACCGTAGTGATCCCCTTACAGGGTAATACTAGGGAAGTCCAAGATTAACCATAAACTGTAGGAGTAATATGTTGTACGAGATTAACTTAACAATACACACACCCACACCCTGTGGTTATGGGAGGATTGTTGGTTTGGTTGTACGAGTGGTAGGCTCGGTGGTCGAAGCAGCGGACTAGTTAGTCCGGTGAGCTTGTGACTCAGTAAAGCTTATTGGTACGGACAGGTTGGTCCGGTGAGCCGTTGGCTCAGAAGGTTATTGATGACGGGCAGGTTAGCCCGGAGAGTTTATGGCTCGGGATATAGTAGAACATGTTTGGATGTGCATGAAGGTGGTGGGTCTTCTGTATTGGACGGTCTTTCGCAACGACGTCAATACTTTGACTCGGCAAGTGTGGAATTTGCACTTAGCCATGAAAGTCTGGTGGTCTAGCCAGTAAGAGTACGCAGATGCTCCGCGGTTTTGCGTTGAGGCGTACGATAGGTCTAGGTTACGAAGTGTGAATACCAACCTTGAGGTGGGCGAGGCCTAACCCACCGCTTCTGTTTGCCACTACGGGAGTATCCTGGGAGTCTTGCTAGCTCCAAAAAGGTGGAACTAAAGGTCTGTGCGCATTGAGTCGAAGTGTGTGAGTTGCACTTGTATGAACATAGCATAAACATCGCATTTTAACCCATACCCCTATCGTATAAGTCGGTTATGGGTCTTCTTATACGATAGGCCTTGCTAAACGACCCCTTGGTCTATAGGTTTGTATGGGCATTCATATAAATCAATAGTTACTTTTCTATTATATACATGTCTTTACTTACTGCACTTTACTTATTCTTTACCTGCTCTTACTATGCTCCTTTGCTTCTTCAATTATATATATACACATGTGTAGTGTAGAAACATTCCTTGTATGCCTCTGTCACCTGCTATTGTTTATACCCCTTGCCGTCCTCCGCTTTATCCTCCCACACGGTGCCTAGGAGCCATTGGGGGTGGGGTGAGGAACATAAGGTTTAGTCTTTTTGACTAACGGTCGGTGGACCATATTATTTTAAGGGATCGAGGAGACGCAACAACACTAAAGGCTGGTGCAGACGGAGGCGGGCCAGTCTAGTACAGGAGCACAGGATTCAAGATCGGTGAGTGATTAGTAGTTAGCTTCCATGAGTGATCTTGTAGTGAGGACATGATGTACAGGGCATGAGCCCTTTATTATTGTAACACTTGATATTTCAGTTATACCATGTGGACATTTATTATATATAGCATGTGATTGTGGACTTGAACTTCATTTTGTTCGTTTATGTTTTTCTTCTTCTGTGATCGATATGGCCGGCAGGATCAGAGTTTTGTAGTGGCGACCTTCCCGAGTGAAGGTGTCACCGCAAAGCGGCAGTTCTGGGCATAAGACCCGAGTTTTTGAAAAAAAAGGGTCTTATACTAGTAAGCATTCGCATAGGCCGAAGGGGGCTTTCGCCCGAAGAGCTGAGGAAGCACTCGCTTACGAGAAGGCTCTGGAGTGCGAATAGACAGGCGATTGGGGGACGAAGCCCCGCTCGCTTGGGGGATCAGGAAGAGGCGAGTGGGGCCTCCACGGACCACTCGCCCATAGTAAGCGAATGGTGCCTTCACGGACCACTCGCCCGGGGAGGCAAGTGGTGCCCCCAGGGGACACTCTAACAAGGGGATCCAAAGGGGAAATGACCCAGATACCCCTTGTGGGCTATCAATAGCTCCTCAGGACAGCGGAGTTAGGCTGTTAGCAGACCAATTTGGGGTGCGGTTAGTAAAACCAAATTGTGGATTCATGCTATTTGCAGACCAGCCTATAAAAATCTATAAATAGACCCTTAAGGGCACCTTGGAGGAGATCGGATCTTTTTAGCTCTCTCCTCCTAGGCAAATTTTGGTTGGCTGTTAGTGCCCTCCAAGGTGCCCGGCGGAGCATTGGTTTGGGAGGGGAAGCTCTTTTTAGATCTTCCGGGTGTGTGGCGGGACCTCCTCGCTACAGCCTTGGGTTAGTTCAAGATTTTCCATCCACTGTCAAAACAGTTTAGTGAGAGAGAAGTAGGCACCGGCTACACCCCCCTGTGGGTCCGAACTCAAGAGACCGGTAGCCGGTTTCAACATTTTGGTGCGGTAAGCGTGGACCGTAGCCAGTGCAAGAAAATCTCAAGCTGAGCTCAATGACAGGAGATGGAGGAAACGGTTCCGACCCAGGCCACTCTCAGCTACCAGCGGCAATGGAATGGTTGGAGATGTTCGAGAAGTTCAAGCGAGAGGTCATGCAGACCGTACATGTAGCTTTTGCCGGAAGGAGTGAGTGCGAGACACCCGTGGATCCGGTGGTTCCGCACCAGCAAATCGGCGAGAACGCTCCGGGCCAACGGCTTGGGAAGAAAGTTGCGGCGAAAACAAGCGCGCGAGAACTCCCTGGGCGACAATTGTTCAGCTCCCCGGCGAGTGCGGAAGTGAGCGAGTTGGCCCCGCGCAAGACGAGCTGGGGAAGGGGTCCCCTTCTGCGAGTTGATCCTCTCGGCCCCGGTGCTAGAGGGGTTCCGAGGTCCGGAGATGTCCTACTATACCGGCAAAGATGACCCAGTCCTGCACCTGCAATGGTTTAAGGACATGGTCTCGATACTTCCGATGACATATGCCTTCCAGTGTCGGCTCTTCGCCACCACACTGAAGGAGAAGGCAAGGGACTGGTTCCACCAGCTCCCTGTAGGTTCTATCTACGCCTTCGAGGACCTCGCAGGAGCTTCAGGTTGTGTTTCTCCCCGTCAAAGAAGAGAAAGAAGGATGCGGAGGTGCTCTTCAAGATCAGACAGGGGCCAGGGGAGTCGCTGGCCCATTACGTTGACAAGTTCTAAGAAGAGGTCTTGCAGGTCCAGGAAGTCCCGGGGTTCACCCTCCAGCTATCCTTCATCGTGGGGCTGCGAGAGGGGTTCTTCAAAATGGGTCTGAAGCGGAAGCCCCCACTTTCCTTTAAGGAGCTGATGGAGCGGGCAGCGGAAGAGATTGAGGGAGAGGCCTCAAACCCGGAGTTTACGAAAAGGTTGGCAAAGCTGAGCGAGCCGGAGGAGAGGTAGTTGAAGAGAAGAAGAAGGGACGAGCCCAGGGGCCAGGAGTTCTGGGGGCAGCAGCGGGATTGGGGGCATCAGGAGCCCAACAACCGGCTGGCTTGGATGCCCCAGGAGGGACCGATGAGAGATCAGGAGAGGAACCATCAGAGGAGGGGGGAGGGGAGAGCCAACCATCCAGGATGGAGGCAGGGACAGAGACCCCCTCACCCCCCCTCAGGAGCAAGCGATGGCAGTAAGCCGAGGAAGAGGAGGAAGAGGAGGGAGAGGAGGAAGAGGGTGAAGGGTGGCGTTTCCCTATTGTGACTTCCATCGGGAGGAAGGTCATGATAGAGAAATTCATGTTCTCCAATCTATACTCGATTAAGGCAAGTGTACCTATCGAAATATAGCATAGGATATAAACAATATCAAGGTCGTATTAAAACTCGGGTCTGTCGAGTACTGCTACTTCGAGAAAACAACTATTATTTTATCGGAAGGAAATTTTAAGAGAAATTATATTTTAAACTAAAATAAAGAAAAGAAAACTAACTTGATCAAAACAAGCTTCGAAATGAAATAAAACATAATAGTTTATAATCGTCTAATTGGATCCTTGACCGTGGAGATTCCCAAAATATGAACGCACCTCTCTCGAGAAATACGCCCACCTGAGATTAGGTTGATCGACCAAACTCTCGTTCTACAATCGAAACCCCTAAAACTCGCCTTAACGAAGTGAATCCCGCTATAGGATTTGACTCCTATCCAGAAGATTTTCATCATCCTCTCTCGAGGGTTGCGATCAACTCTTTTTATTCATGAGTGATCAATTCGTACGCATGAGCCTCTCAGCTACGAAAGTCCACACATCGACATATGAACCCGATACGAAATCAGATACGAAAGTCCACACATCGACATATGAACCCGATATTAATCACAAATAAATCGTAGGTGGAAAAGAACGATTATAAAGAGAAAGATAATTTCACTCAATGTTTGCAATAATCAAGACTAAATTAATATTATAACTACTTGCTATGAAATAAAAAGGACATGAGAAATAAAAAGAAATTAGAACGAGACATTACTGAAAAATAAACTAAATTATCATTGCATAAAATAAAAGAGGTACATGACACTACAACAAAACTGATTTACGGCGGCGTTTTTTTTGCAGCGTTTTTGAAAACGCCGCCGTAAATTTTAGATTTCGCGGCATGTAATAGTTGTGGCGGCGTTTATTTAGAAAAGCGCCGCTAAAAAGATCGAATGTGGCGACGCTTACTTGTTTAAACGCCGCTAAAATGACTATTAATTACTATAATATATATTAGGCGCATCCATCTTTCACTCCCGCCGCCCCAACTCAGCTCTGGTTTAGGGTTCGACGCAAGCTTTATTCCTCAACTTCACTCGCGATTCTTAATTTTTTTCTGGTTTAGGATTCGCCGCAGTCCACGCTCACAGGCTCCTTCTCCCTCTCGCCGGCCAAGCTCCATCTCGACGCAGATTTCTTTCGCTCTACCTCAGTATGTACTGAACCCCGCATATTTCTTCTTCTTCATGGAGCTCGCCTACTTCTTCTTCTGTGTCGTCCTTGTGCTCGCCGATTTCACTCTCTCAAAGTCGGCCTTTGATTCCACCTCCTCGTCAACTCTTCACCGCAGTAAACACAAAAGCCATTCTTACCTGGAACTCTAGCAGTAACCACATCTTTTTGTTTTCCTCTAACTCCCTTACTTTTTAGTTTTCATTTTACTTCTCATTTAAGTTGCTCTGTTTTTTTTACATCTCGTTTTTTTTTTCATTTTACTTTTGTAGATCTCTTATTTTTTTAGATCAAATTGGTGGCATGGATGGAAAGGTTGTGAATAATGATGTAAGAATAAGAAACCATCAAGACAACACCTACAGAGGCCACGAACAAGAAGTTTGTGGCTTGAAATGTTCTGGATCTGGCAAGCAGTTGGCCAGTGGTGGCATACTTCTAGAGTTCTATATATGGCTCAGGTAAGCATTATTCCAAATAAATTCTTCAAGTAATGACGCTATGAGGTGGGTTGATTAGGATGTTGTTTTGTTTTGGGAATTGTAGAGCCTGGATGGATGTAGCCGCCAGGGATGAGATGTTGAGATTTTGGAATGTATTTGGGAATCCAGGAGTGGATAAGCCTGCAACTAAGGCGGCATGCTCGGAACCATTTTCCAACTACAGCCGCATCACCATGTCACCGGGGACATTACGGGTATGGCTCTGCAGGATCGTTGGTCTTCACTCAGTGATTTGCTTGTTTTTTTTATAGGGTTTCGATTGGGTGTTATTTGGTTTGTTCTTTGGGGGCGTGTATTTAGGTTTTGATTTGATGATTATATTCTTTATTTTAGGGAAAGGGATTGGAAAGCTGCGAGGTATTGTGTTGAAGGAGTATGTGGTGGGCTAGTGATAACTTGATGTGTTTTCATTATCTGGGATTTCATGAAATCAATGTTTCCACACAAATAGTGAGGAGTGCTTCATAGTTCCACAAATCAGCTTTATGCCATATTTAGGATAGAGGAGGAGATTGATTCACAAGGATTGTTGTGCCAACATCATTTTTGTGCTATATATCAAGTATATTGTGTTGATGTGGTAAAAAAATTTGAGAAAAAAAAGAGGAATTTAGTGAAACAAGTAACATGAGACACCTCTATATTTAGATAGAGGAGACAAGCATAAAAGCTTCTCTAAAGATGTGGTAAAAAATATTTATTCAAAACTCTCTAAAGATGTGATATGACTAAGGCTTCGTTTGGTTCGGCTTATTTGCTCCGGTGAGTTTGGACAAAAACGTCATTCTCATACCAATCATTTTATGCTTATAACTAGTTACTTTTTTTTTGATAATGGTAGTAACATTTGTCATACTAAACCTACATTATATGACAATGACGATTTTGTCCAAACTCACCGGAGCAAATAAGCCGAGCCAAACGAAGCCTAATTTGGCATTTGTAACACATGAATTTAATTTTCACTGTCATGAGCTCTTGAATTTTATCTGGCCACCTCATCACTGCCCTCTTGCTCCATGCATACAGTTGAAGAAAAACTTAATGAGCTACTAGATGAGGATGGGGCATATACAGGAAGAATGTGAGTGTTTTGTCTCTATAATGTGTTTGTGTTTTCTTGCTTCATCTTCCTCAGATTTTGGATTGCGATTTTTCTTGTGACATGGTGGAGTTTGTCGGACTGGATCTGGAACAAGGAGCAAGCAAATTAGATATACCCTTATCACTTGGGGAAATGACATTAGATGTAGTGAGAACATCCCTGACGGTGGATCTGGTATCAACGTTTAAGGAGAGCTACGTGAAAAATTGGATGTATTTTGCCGGTAAGGGTGGAGGCGAAGCAGGACTAGGTCGACGACTTGGAAACTTGGATGTATTTTTTCATTTTATTTTGTACTCTCTGCATTTCTTCTGATAGGTGTATCTTCATTCTCTTCCTGCATTTCTCCTCCTAGTTGTCGTGGTTATCTGGTTATCTGCTGATGTTTATTTATTGTGGAGATTAGCCAGCAGCAGCTCGAGTTCTGCATCAAGGATCCCTACGTATGCCCCCTCACATTGTTCACCTCCTATTTGCCAAGGATATCGGGTTTTGAACTGTTGCTGGACATAATTGGTTTTCAGGGAGAAAGATTGGAACGGAGCCCATGAGATAGCTGAAGGTATACCACAAACTGTTTTATTTGATTGATAGCAATTTGATTTGTTATTTTTTTGCATGAAGTGTAAACCATATGTTGAAGCACAGGAAATCATATTTTATTAACTAGATTTCTTCATACCAATATTGGAATTGAGCCTTGCTAGAAATCGACTCTAAGAGCATAGTGAGGCATGAACTTAGCTTGTGAGCAAAGTTTTGATCAAAATTTTCAGATAAACACACTCCTTTGTGCCATTAGGTGTCTGCCATGATTCATTTGTTGTATGTATGGATCAATATTATTGCATTAAGATGTCGGAATGGATGAGTTAATATCAAATTGACTCTAAAAAGTTTCTTTTCATCATTAATATGTTATTATTTGCTAGTCAAAGTATTGATAGCCCCTAATAACTCGACATTACATTACCCAGCCCATTTTTTTTCGCAGGAGGAATATGAAACTGAGGACGAGGCGGGGAAGCTGGGTTGCTGGCATAGCTAACATATGTATTGCAGAAGGTGGCTCCTTCAGAAGAATGTGTGCCCCGTCAGCAAGCCGCTGTCAGTGAAAGCCGAAAACATCGAAATAGTTCTTATGCAAGTAAATTTTTTGTTGTCATCGTCATGGAACGGAGTGCATATACTTAATTCTTATAATTATTTCGTTGTTGAATGTTCGACTAACCTGCGAACATGTGATTTTGCTTTAGAGGATTGAAAGTACAATTTGTGCAGGAAGCCTTTTTTAGTGAACCATTCTTGAATAATGCTACATGAATGCGGCCAATTAATCCCGGCAATCTTACAATATATATATGTTGTAAGGTCTAGGCATTGACCTTTCAGTCAATCTTAAAACATATGTTGAAGCACAGGAAACCATATGTTGAACGGTAATCAGTGTTGCAAGGTCTAGGCATTGACCTTAAGTCAAAGTTTCTAATAGAATGCAAAAAGGAATCCAGATTCCAGGCACTAAATCGTTTGTTATTTTTTTTAAATGCAGCAGAAATGGCGGCGTTTTTTATAAATAAACGCCGCTAAATCTGCTGCATTTTTTTTAAAATGCCTAAGGAATTCGCGGCGTTTTTTAAAAAAAGCGCCACGAATGCCTACTTATATTCGCGGCGTTTTTTTATAATGCGCCGCGGAGTTCTATGGCGGCGATTGCATTCGCGGCGATTTAGCGGCGGTTTGTAAAGCGCCGCGAAAGCTTTAGCGGCGCTTGAAAAGCGCCGCGAAAGCTTTAGCGGCGCTTGAAATGCGCCGCGAAAAGCCCTAAAAAATGCCGCCGTAGCCTCGTTTTGTTGTAGTGTGAAATAAAAACATTGCTTAAGATAAAATAACATGAAATAAAAATAACTTGAAATAAAAATACAGAAAATGGAGGAGCAAACCTGCCCAAATGGGCAGGGGAAGAGAGCCTCTCAAAACTTCTAACTTTTTATCTCCACTCTCTTGATACTTAACCTCCTCCAATTCATGATGCCTTGGAGCCCTTTTATAGATGCAAAAGTATTTCTAGAATCATCCAAGGGAATTAATGCTAGGGGATTAATGAGGAATAAATTTTGGTGGAAACATGAAGAAGGGAATTTAAAGGGACATGAATGGGGAGATGAATGACATGAAAAATAAAGAGGTGGAATGAGAAATTTCGGCCATGGGAAGAGGAATGGGCATAATAATAGTAGTAATAATAATAGTAGTAATAATAATAGTAATAATAATCATGATAAACCTCCATATGATGGCCGACCACTTCAAGTTTTTGGAGGAATATGAAAGGATGCATCAATGATTAAATTAGGCAATGAAGAATTCGGCCAACAAGGGAGAAGATGAAAGGGTATTTGCTTGTGATTAAATTAGGGGAGCCGAATGAATTTAATTAAAAGGTGGAGAGCATGAAAATTTCGGCTAAGTGGATGTTAGCATTAAATGGAGAAAATGAAAAGATGGAAGAATGAAATTTCGGCCAACATGAATGAAATATGATAAAAAGACTTAATATGCATGCATGCAATAATAATAATAATACGCTGTATTAAAATATGTGGCTACATGATAGTGGAATAATGATAATGAATGCATGAAATAAAATTGGTTACATATAATTATAAAAGGAGAATTGACTAACCGAAATATGATTATGAATGCATGGAACGATAATAATAGGCTACAATGATATTAATAATGCATGATGCTAAATAATAATAACTTGTATGGGAAAATGTGACGAGTTAAATGGAGAATTAGGTAAATGGCGATGATGGCGTCGCGGCGAATGTAGCTTTGACGAGGCGCGTGGTCATGTTGCATGGATTGGCGAATGATGGCGCGACAAAGCAAAGTTAATTTCTTGGACTGGTGTAGCTTGGAAGATGGCGCGGCGAAGCGGACGTTGCAGTTACATGCAAACGTGACAGCGATGGCGTCGCGAAGCGGACGTTGCGGCGACATGAAATTATTTGGAGTTGGCGGCGAAATGCAAAGGTGGCGGCGATGGCATCGTGTGGAGCTTGGACTTGTGCGGCATGAGCTTGCGGAGTTGGTGAAGATGGCGGGCTGCACATGCACGGATGCGTCTCGAGTAATGTGACGACTCTAGCAAAATCTCCATCAAACATGCGCGCAACATCAATAAAATTCAGCAACGGGCTTTCACTTCGATACGTACAAAAAATACCCCCAGGCCTGCAGAATAACGAAACATTAGTGAAAAATTATATAAAACTAATTTATAAGCAAAATTAAATATTATTTAGAGAAAATATATATAATTTATATCAAATTTAAATATTTTTGCTTAAGTAATTTAAGTCAAATTACGCATTATCAAATTCCCCCAGACTAAGTATTTTGCTTGTCCCCAAGCAAATAAATACGAGCTAGCAAAATAAAAAGGACTAATAAATCAATTTGACTATGCCAACACGAGTACGGTGCGAAATTAGTAGGGAAATTATGAAAAATAAACTGAAATTTTTTACTTAGCCATGACATAAAATTTTTATAGATTCAACTAACATAAAAATAAATCATCCCAAGTTTTAGCAAAATTAAAAATCAAGTAATGAGACGAATGAAAAGTGCATTGAGTTGCTACTAAAATCTCAGAGACATTTTATAACCACACCAATCTAAATCAAGAGTTCAAACTCCTACCTAAAGACATGCCATTTTCTATAAAGAGAAATATTGATTTTATTCCAAAGCTCGCAACGAACAAGATCTAAAAAAAAAACTAACTACTAAATAAAAATACATAAAAGAAAATGGCATGAAATGAAAAAGAGGCATTGCTAGAAAAACATAAAAAGAAAATCCTGAAAAAGTTCAAACATTCAATAGATTTTTCAAACATAACATGCTACCCTAATTAGAAACACTACACGAGTCAACACATTACTCGTGAAACATAGCCAAAATGAAAATTAGAAAAATTTATCTAGCTAAACAAGTACACGAATGACTAGAGATAAGAAAACACCAAGTCGTGGGGTACTAAGGACCAGACACAAATTAACTCAAATTACTAAAGTTTTTATTTTTTGGTTCTTTTTTTTTGAATTTTGGATATGATTTTTTTTTGAACTATTTTTTATAAGTTATAAATACTAGATAAGAAAATAACATAAAAAGTACGATACTAAATTTCTTTTTGCATTAAAAAGTTTTCTAATTTTTTTTTAACTTTTTTTTTGCAATTTTAAATTTTAGAGGGCTAAAAAAAGAAAATAATACAAATTTTTAAATTTTATATTTTTTTTTGTTATTTTGTACTTTTATAATTTTTTTGGAATTTTTGGAATATTTAAACGGAAAGGAAAAACACTCCCCCATACTTAAAATTCAAGATTGTCCCCAATGTTGAAAACTAAGTATGAAGAAATAAACAAAAAGAAAAAGAACATGTGCGTAAAGGCAAAATGAGAAAGAGGGAAAAGAACACGTCCCTGATTTGGTGATAGGGAGAGCGCACGAACACCTGCAAAACAATTTAGAACAAAGGCAAACAAAACAAAAGAAAATATAAAGAAAATATTTTTGTCAAATTTTTTTTTAATATGTTTTAAAATTACGTTGTGGATTTTAAGTTTTTTTTGAAACGTACGAACAAAAAGAAAGATAAAAGAGAATTTTTTAATGTGGTAATTAGTCTTAGACTTCCCAAGGTCTACCCGGCGAAGGGCTCGCAAGGTACTAGGAGATGTGATGGGATGAAAGCCCAAATCTCCCTTTCCAAGATTTTAATCACAACATAATTTTTTTAGATTTAAGGAGAATAGCAAAAAAAAAAAAGTAATAGCGTCTTCTCTTTTCAAAATATCGACAAAAATAGTTTCCGGCAACGGCGCCAAAAACTTGATAGAGAAATTCATGTTCTCCAATCTATACTCGATTAAGGAAAGTGTACCTATCGAAATATAGCATAGGATATAAACAATATCAAGGTCGTATTAACCTCGGGTCTGTCGAGTACTGCTACTTCGAGAAAACAACTATTATTTTATCGAAAGGAAATTTTAAGAGAAATTATATTTTAAACTAAAATAAAGAAAAGAAAACTAACTTAATCAAAACAAACTTCGAAATGAAATAAAACATAATAGTTTATAATTGTCTAATCCGATCCTTAACCGTGGAGATTCCCGAAATATGAACGCACCTCTCTCGAGGAATACGCCCACCTGAGATTAGGTTGATCGACCGAACTCTCGTTCTACAATCGAAACCCCTAAAACTCGCCTTAACGAAGTGAATCCCGCTATAGGATTTGACTCCTATCCAGAAGATTTTCGTCATCCTCTCTCGAGGGTTGCGATCAACTCTTTTTATTCATGAGTGATCAATTCGTACGCATGAGCCTCTCAGCTAACTAGAATACAAAATCAGATATGAAAGTCCACACATCGACATATGAACCCGATATTAATCACAAATAAATCGTAGGTGGAAAAGAACGATTATAAAGAGAAAGATAATTTCACTCAATGTTTGCAATAATCAAGACTAAATTAATATTATAACTACTTGCTATGAAATAAAAAGGACATGAGAAATAAAAAGAAATTAGAACGAGATATTACTGAAAAATAAACTAAATTATCATTGCATAAAATAAAAGAGGTACATGAAATAAAAACATTGCTTAAGATAAAATAACATGAAATAAAAATAACTTGAAATAAAAATACAGAAAATGGAGGAGCAAACCTGCCCAAATGGGCAGGGGAAGAGAGCCTCTCAAAACTTTTAACTTTTTATCTCCACTCTCTTGATACTTCACCTCCTCCAATTCATGATGCCTTGGAGCCCTTTTATAGATGCAAAAGTATTTCTAGAATCATCCAAGGGAATTAATGCTAGGGGATTAATGAGGAATAAATTTTGGTGGAAACATGAAGAAGGGAATTTAAAGGGACATGAATGGGGAGATGAATGACATGAAAAATGAAGAGGTGGAATGAGAAATTTCGGCAATGGGAAGAGGAATGGGCATAATAATAGTAGTAATAATAATAGTAATAATAATCATGATAAACCTCCATATGATGGCCGACCACTTCAAGTGTTTGGAGGAATATGAAAGGATGCATCAATGATTAAATTAGGCAATGAAGAATTCAGCCAACAAGGGAGAAGATGAAAGGGTATTTGCTTGTGATTAAATTAGGGGAGCCGAATGGATTTAATTAAAAGGTGGAGAGCATGAAAATTTCGGCCAAGAGGATGTTAGCATTAAATGGAGAAAATGAAAAGATGGAAGAATGATATTTCGGACAACATGAATGAAATATGATAAAAAGATTTAATATGCATGCATGCAATAATAATAATAATACGTTGTATTAAAATATGTGGCTACATGATAGTGGAATAATGATAATGAATGCATGAAATAAAATTGGTTACATATAATTATAAAAGGAGAATTGGCTAACTGAAATATGATGACATAAATCATTCCCAGAGAGCAAGATACACAAGATCTAAAAAGTAGTAGCAATTAAATGACAAGTAAACTATAAGGTATAAAAAGGGGCACAATGGGCGTCAACAACCTGACACTAACCCTTTGGCTCCAATTAGCATGTCTGAACACAAGAAGAAACTAACCACAACTACCTCGCAACAGCGGGGTAAAATAGCAACTACAACTCCCGGAGACTCCGGGCTACATCACTAGCAGCTAAGGCTCTGAACCTGAGGCATTCAATAAAATAAAGAACGCCTCAGCAAGGAATTCCAAGTGGAAGAAAAACAAGCAGGAAAGTAAATAAGGCATAAGGGGTACCAACCCAAGCCAGATTTACCGAAAGAAAAGCTCCAAACAATGAACTAAACAAAGCACCAAGTGCGCCAAAATGCCATAAAGAGGAACAAATAAAGTTCATTTATCTTGTTACATTATTTAAAGAGACTGATCAGCTCAAATTAAACAGGGGCGGCCTTTTATCCTCTACCAACCAAAGCCAAAAATGGGTGGGGGTTTCTATCCCCAACCACCCAAATACGTCCCAGGGGATCACAGGTCAAACCTACGGTTCACCACTAAAATGGCCACCGTGCAAGGCTACAACACTCCCCACTGCCCCCCCCCCCCCCCCCCCCCCCCCCCAAAACATGACCCACCGTGCAAGGACAAAGGCAATGGTCTTATTAATTAATTTCTTTAATTATGGCATAGGACGGAGCCCGAGAAAACACTCACCAGGATACCCTAAAGATAAGGCCAAAAATAGAGTAAACACTGCATAAGACCATGCATAAGAGAATACATAAATTATAAAACCACAACGGTACGAGGTTTCAAAGAGGAGAACTAATCGGAGACATAACTCCAGTACCAAGAAGTAGAGAGCAATTCTTGAGAACCTAATGGTCAAAATACAAGGGTTTCAAGAGAAGTCAAAGACAAAGAACAAGAGGTTCTAGAGAGGTCCAAGGGCAGGGACAAAATTTTTTCGAGAGATTAAAGTCAAGGGAGAGAGTTGATCTCGAGAAACTAAATCAAGGGAAAAAGTTTCCCGAGAGAATCAAGCTGGTCTAAGCTTCTCGGGTTAAAAGTTCTCGAGAACTTAAATGCAAGAAGAAAGAAACGAAGGACAGGCTCTCGAGAAGTGAAGGTCGATCAGTTCTCGAGAAATTAAAGGGAACGAACATCACTTCTCAAGAACAGATAAAGACAGGAAGCATCAGAAAAAAAAAAAGAAAACAGGAAAAAAAAAGGGGAAAACAGGTTGTTCGTCGAACGCCGTTCGACGAACACAAGACTGTTCGTCGAACATCGTTTGACGAACACAAGAACGTTCGTCGAGCGCAAGAGCGTTCGATGAACATGAGGCAGATCGTCGAACGCACGTTCGACGAATACAAGACCTTTCGTCGAACGCCCGCTCGATGAACTCGGGACCATTCGACGAACTCGAGACCGTTCGTCAAACGTAGGAAAATGCCAAATTTTATTCGAGAAATTTAAAGGCTGACATTAAATAAGGCTGACTTTCTCGAGAAGTTAAATACTACAGCAAAATGAAACTTAAGGCTTCTCAGGAAATTAAAGAACTCAGGCAGACTTCTCGAGAATTTAAAGAAATAAGGCAGAAATGACAGATTTTCGAGAAATATAAGGCATTTCTCGAGAAAATCAATCAAACAGTAGGAGAGAAATTAAAACATGAGGGGAAAACTACTGACTATCAAGCCAAGACCCAGAAAAATATACAAGCCAAAAACACCACCAGCACTCATAAATAAGGGAAAAAAACTGGGCTCCGGAAATAAGAAAGGAGGAGAAAGCCACTTGCCTTAAACCTTGCTAAACTCGAAGACCACCATTCCAAAAGCTATGGATTGGCCAAGAACTCTCCCGAGCATGAAATCCTGAAACTTTCCGGGTCAAAAAGAGGAATTAGGTCACTACCATAACTCCAAAAATTCCATGAAACGGGAAAACCTTACCACTAGAATGAAGATCTCGCCAAGAGCTTTCCAAATCCACTCTCCAAACACGATTCCGACCACTACAGCCTTCGAATCGCCGACCGAAAGTTCTACGACACTCCGCTCTTGCCTCTCTCGCTCGGCGGCTGGTTTGGTTCGACAAAGGAAGAAGAAGAATAGGGAGAGAATTTTAGGTATTTATATAACCCTAAATTCCATATTTAAATAATTAAATAATTCTCCCCTTTTACTCAAACAGCGAGGACGAGCAAAACACCTCGGATTATCATGAAAATCGCACCTAAACTGAAAATCGGTGCTACGAATCCAACGGCGGAGTCAGAATTCCATTCCGAGGAGCCAAACTCGGGATAAAGCTTCCCGAAGCTTAAGTCTTGATAACTACACAAAATTTACTCTTCAACTCGAAACGACGCGAAAACTCGCACGCTCGATCTAAATCACATACTTTAACTAAGCCAAGGCTCAAAACTAAACCAGACTCGACGACGTAATGCCCTTACGCTAAAATTACGCCACAGCGACCACGTAAATAATTAACGAAAATCAGGGCGTTACAGACACTCCCCCTAAAAGGAAGTTTCGTCCCGAAACTTGAAGTCCAAAGATCAAGAAAGACACAGAATCAAATCCAAAGGTTATCTGACAGAAGATTTACCTGAAAACTAAGAGAAGAGGCTAGGATGAGTCTCTCTTATGGCATACTCCAGCTCCCATGTTGCGCTTTCGACACCCTGATTCTCCCAAAGAACTTTAACCATTGGAATCGTCTTCCTCCGCAACACACTCTCTTGAGTCTCCAAGATTCGGACAGGCTCTTCAACATAAGAAAGATTGGGCTGCAATACGGGTACCGAATCAAGAATAAACTGATCACTACGCAGACACTTCCTCAGCTGCCTCATATGAAACACATCGTGAACATTTGGGAAGTAAGCAGGCAAATCCAATCAATCCAAGACTCTTATCCCACGCTCCACCATGATCTAAAATATAACACTTTATCATATCTTCCAAAATTTGATTCACTCTTTCTGTCTGACCATCAAACGATCAGCTTCAGGTATTTGTACAATTTTGCAGAACCGGGATGATAGGAAACACTTGAGTCATGTTCTTCACTACAGATCCTTGCCCGAATATCATCCAACGCGGGGATACAATATCTACCTCGATTCATCAGGGTATCTTTATCACCGATCGAAAACTCGGGTAATTCTCCTTTTTCATTCCTACCTCGAAGATGCTGTAAGTCAGGATCTTCCTTCTGATGCAATCTCGTAAGGGTAATCCAAGAAGGCTCTTCAGCCTCTAAGCTCGAAGGCGCGGTACAACTACCGACTAAAATATCCATCAACATAAACTCCTATACTAAGGACTGCACAGAGAGATTGAAGATATGCGCGGTCTTTCTGCTCAGGGCATCGGCCACCACATTAGTCTTACCCGGATGGTAGAGGATATCAACCTCATAATCCGCCACATACTCCAACCACCTCCGCTAGCGCAAAATTCAGCTCTTTCTGGGTGAAGACATACTTCAGACTCTTGTGATCCATATAAATCTTGCATGACACTCCATATAATTGATGTCTCCAAAGCTTTAAAGCATAGATCACTGCAGTGAATTCTAAGTCATGCGTAGGGTAATTCCTTTCATGAACTTTCAATTGTTTAGACCCATAAGCAACCACCTTTCCTTCTTGCATCAAAACACATCCTAACCCAATGTGAGATGCATCCACATAAACAGCATACTCTATTCCTTCGATCGGCAAAGCCAAAATAGGTGAACTGCACAAACGCCTCTTTAATTCCTGAAAGGCTTCTTCGCAATTTTCGGTCCAAACAAAAGCGGTATTCTTCTGGGTAAGCTTAGCTAAAGGTGCCGACAGCACTAAGAATCCTTGAACAAATCTCCTGTAGTACCCAGACAACCCTAAGAAACTCCTTATATCCTTAGGCGTTGAAGGCGTCTTCCAATCCAACACAATAGAAATCTTAGCGGGGTCAATAGTAATTCAATCCTTGTTCACCACATGAACCAGAAAGGATACCTGAGGAAGCCAGAACTCGCACTTACTCAGCTTCGCATACAACTTGTGCTCTCTAAGAGTAGACAATACTAAGCGCAAATGCGTAGCATGATCCTCAGCACTTCTGAAATAAACCAACACATCATCGATGAATACCACCACAAAATGATCCAGAAAACCCTTGAACACGCGGTTCATCATGTCCATAAACGCAGAGGGTGCATTCATCAAACCAAAAGGCATAACCAAAAACTCAAAATGACCATAACGGGAATGAAAGGTAGTCCGCAGAACGTCCGACTCACGGACCCTTAACTGATGGTAGCCTGATCGAAGGTCAATCTTCAAAAACACTGTGCTACCACGCAACTGATCAAACAGATCATCTATCCTCGACAACAGATACCTGTTCTTGATGGTCACTTTGTATAACTCTCTATAATCTATGCACAACCTCATAGAACCGTCCTTCTTTTTCACGAACAAAACTGGAGCACCCCAGGGCGAAGCACTTGGCCTAATGAAACCACACTGCAACAACTCATCTAACTGAGTTTGCAACTCTTCTAACTCGCACGGGGCCATACGGTACGGTTCCTTAGCAATAGGACGAGTACCCAGCTCAAGATCAATAACGAACTCCACATCTCTATCAGGCGGGAGTCCAGGAAGACTGACAGGAAAGACATCAGGAAACTCTCGCACCACCAGAACATCCTCAATACACGGCGATCCAGTAACAGTTTCTACTACAGAAATAAGGTAAGCCAAACAACCAGAAATTAACAGTTTCCGAGCACATACCACAGAAATTATCGGGGAATACTGGTACGGAGAACCAAAAATGCTCAAGGGATGACCGCATCAAAACTGGACAACCAGTCCATACCCAATGTCACGTCAAAGTCTTCTAAGTCCAACACTTTAAGATCAGCAACTGCCAAGAATTCCCTTAAGAGAACGGGGCAACTTTGGACACAATGGTTCGAGGATACCAAAACATCAGAAGGGAACTTAACGAGGAACGAATCGTTGCCCAGCTCAGGGGTCAAACGGTGACGCTCGACGTAAGTCCTTGCTACGAACGAATGGGTAGCACCCGAATCGAATAGAACAAGCGACCGACGATTCTTTACTTTAAATCTCCCTATAAGCGCGAAAAAGAAAGGAAACTAGTCTAATACAGCGAAACTAAAAAGGAATCAAAACTTAACAACTGGCTTAAAGTCTAACCTGCGATCACTTGGGTCGAAGACTGCGCTTGCTCCTGGGTTAACATGTTCAACTTTCCTCTTCCTTTATCCTGATGCTGCGGGGGCGGCAAGGCTCGAAGCGGAACAGGCTGCAACGGGGGTTGAATTAGCGGGCATTGAAACTTCATGTGCCACTTCCGTTTGCACCGGAAGCAGACTTTATCTTTGGTCCAACACTGGGCCGCAATGTGCCTCTTCTGCTTGCACAACAAGCAGAGCACCTCACCTTTCAGAGCACTCTGGATTGCCAGCACTCATTGCTTCTTCTGAACTCCTTTCCTCTTGAAACACTTCTCAACTGGATGGCCAGAGCGGCCACAGAAACTGCAGACCTCACCACCTCCTTTCCTCAAGACCAAGGCAGGCGCACCAGAATTTCGTTCTTCTCCAGCCTTTCTCTTTCCCTTCTTCATCAATCGGTCTTGCTCTACCGACGGCAGAAACTTTCTTAACAACACCGCCTTAAACGACTCCCACGAACACCCCTCTACGAGGTTCTCCCTTTCCTTGATCCACCAGCTCTTAGCAAGTCCCTTCAGCTAGTAAGCGGCGACCATCACCTTTTGGCCTGCAGAGATCCCCGAGTACTTAAAAATATCTTCGATGGCAACTAACCAGTCATCCAAAGCCATGAAATTAGCTCTTCCGCCAAACGTAGGGGGGTCTTAATCGCTGAAAGTGTGATATGAAATTCACTTCTGGAGGTATCGCTACAGGGGGTACAGGGGGAGCAGGAGGAGTAGGTACTGTCTGTCCTACTACGGGGGCCTGCACTACGGGTTGTTGCCTAGCACCGGCAGGCAACAATGCCTCAACTTGCGATTGCATCGCAACCATCTGCCTAGTCAGAGCCTCAGTGCTCTGGCGCAGACTCTCGATCAAAGCGACTCTCTGCGCTCTGGATGACTCACCCTCCGACTGAGGAGTCGACCTAGTCGCGACTCGCTTACGCACCATCTCTGCTAATACGCATAAACCTAAAATTAAATCTTAACCTTACACTAGAACTACACTGCTTGGTTCAGAACATACATGTACAGATACTTGCCAATGCTACCACCTTGCTCTGGGATTTTCATGATGTTATGCTAAATTTGGGGATGATACTACATCACCCCTCTTGACTCATGTGCAAGGGTCATGAATGCATGAATTTTTTGTTCATTTTGAAATCATGGGTGTACATGTGTCATCATATAAGTCTTTAACTTTGCACGTATGCTTATGTAATGCTATGTAATGTATGTTGTTCTATGCATTCTAATAAAGGCCTTAATGCATGTTATGAGCGGCGTACACATGAAATATTATGCATCCCATACTACATAATATTACATGTAACGAAAGAGAAAACATGCTAATGGGCATCCATGTGATGATGGTTATGCATCCCATACTACATAACCGTCACATGTTGCTACCAATGGTGGATCCATATACAAACACATATTATGCATGCCATACTACATAATATGCCCCGTATACTTCTTATCATGCTATGAGTGTAGTGTTCATGCTTCGGCCAAGACGTACTGATGACACATTGGTGTGTGTATGCAATGAAACCAAAAGAACTACTACATCAGAATTTGTTGAACGACCGACTTGTCGAACAACCTAGCTCTGATACCAACTGTCACAACCCGCATTTTCTCTGAATTTAGGAATATCATAGTAAGGGAAAATACGCGTCATGATGCCACGTCATGTAGGAGACAACTGCAGACGCTCAGGCGGGAACCTATTACTTAATTAATCAAAACATGTTTACATGATAGATCATCATTGAAATCATTAATTTGAGTTTGGAGAAGAACTGTGTCTCTCAGTTCGTGGATCAACTAGTCCACCGAGAAAATATATGTAATTGCAGCGGAAAATACTTGATTTAGTTCACTTAAGGTCCTTGATGCACGTGATGACAGGACATAAAGTAAATGATATGCACATATCTAGGCGTAGTATAAGTATAGAAAATATCTTTTAGGCGACTTCAAAGATAAGGATTTCAGTTTAAAGGTATGCAATGTGGATGAAAGAAAAATCATTTTATAACTATAATGCCCCTGGACATAAATCATTCCCAGAGAGCAAGATACACAAGATCTAAAAAGTAGTAACAATTAACTGGCAAGTAAACTATAAGGTATAAAAAGGGGCACAATGGGCGTCAACAACCTGACACTAACCCATTGGCTCCAACTAGCATGTCTGAACACAAGAAGAAACTAACCACAACTACCTCGCAGCATCGGGGTAAAACAACAACTACAACTCCCGGAGACTCCGAGCTACACCACTAGCAGCTAAGGCTCTAAACCTGAGGCATTCAATAAAACAAAGAACGCCTCAGCAAGGAATTACAAGTGGCAGAAAAACAAACAGGAAAGTAAATAAGGCATAAGGGGTACCAACCCAAGCCAGATTTACCGAAAGAAAAGCTCCAAACAATGAACTAAACAAAGCACCAAGTGCGCCAAAATGCCATAAAGAGGAACATACAAAGTTCATTTATCTTGTAATATTATTTAAAGAGACTGATCAGCTCAAATTAAATGGGGGCGGTCCTTTATCCTATGCCACCCAAAGCCAAAAATGGGTGGGGGTTTCTATCCCCAACCACCCAAACACGGCCCAGGGGATCACATGCCAAGCTTGCGGTTCACCACTAAAATGGCCACCGTGCAAGGCTACAACACTCCCCACAGCCCCCCCCCCCCCCCCCCAAAACACGACCCACCGTGCAAGTACAAAGGCAATGGTCTTATTAATTAATTTCATAAATTATGGCATGGGATGGAGCACGAGAAAACACTCACCAGGATACCCTAAGGATAGGGCCACAAATGGAGTAAACATTGCATTAGACGATGCATAAGAGAAGTCATAAATTATAAAACCACGACGGTACGAGGTTTCAAAGAGGAGAAGTAATCGGAGACATAACTCCAGTACCAAGAAGTAGAGAGTAATTCTTGAGAACCCAATGGTCAAAATACAAGGGTTTCAAGAGAAGTCAAAGACAAAGAACAAGAGGTTCTAGAGAGGTCCAAGGGCAGAGACAAAAATTTCTCGAGAGATTAAAGTCAAGGGAGAGAGTTGATCTCGAGAAACTAAATTAAGGGAAAAAGTTTCCCCAGAGAATCAAGCAGGTCTAAGCTTCTCAGGTTAAAAGTTCTTGAGAACTTAAATGCAAGAAGAAAGAACTGAAGGACAGGCTCTCGAGAAGTCAAGGTCGATCAGTTATGGAGAAATTAAAGGGAACGACCATCACTTCTCGAGAACAGATAAAGACAGGAAGCAGCAGAAAAAAAAAACAGGAAAAGAAAAAAAAAGGGAAAATAAGCCGTTCGTCGAACGCCGTTCGACGAACACAAGACTGTTCGTCGAACGCTGTTCGCCGAACACAAGACCGTTCGTCGAGCGCAGGAGCGCTCAATGAACATGAGGCAGATCGTCGAACCCGCATTCTAAGAATACAAGACCGTTCGTCGAACTCCCGTTCGACGAACTCGGGACCGTTGATGCGCAAATCCTGCACACCGCTATAGGCGGTAGCGAGACTGCGATCCGAATGGCAGTGAACCGGTCGTTGTCAAGTAATAATATGAGGAAGTAAATCCCCAAGTATCGAATCTCTCAAGGAACACAGTAAGGTGGAGTTAACGTTCGAGGAAGGACTTGAGATCGAAGTCCTATGGGTCGGATGAATTGCGGACACGGGGGTTGATTTGGTTTGTGGAAAATAAAGAGAAAAAGCTACAACTACTCCTATGCAATGCCGCTATGCAATGCTTCGCTTGGCGGGATGGAAACTAGGCAGGCCTTGAGCGCGCTGCGTCGAAAGGGCGGATGGACGAGTAGGCAAGCGGAATCGAACTGTGCAGGCCTTGAGCGCACTGCTTCGTTAGGCGGGGTGGAATACGGGCCGCGATGCCACGCTTCGGTAGGCGGGTGGACGAGAAGGCTAGCGGATCGAACTATGCAGGCCTTGAGCGCGCTGCTTCGTTAGGCGGGATGGAATACACGGGCCGCTATGCCACGCTTCGGTAGGCGGGTGGACGAGAAGGCTAGCGGATCGAACTATGCAGGCCTTGAGCGCGCTGCTTCGTTAGGCGGGATGGAATACACGGGCCGCTATGCCACGCTTCGGTAGGCGGGTGGACGAGTAGGCTAGCGGAATGAGGGTCGCAAGCACCTCTTCGACAAGCACGCCACTAGCAATTGCTAGTGCGGCACCGGACAACCAACAATCCACACCACAAGGCACACCTCAAAATAATAAGCAAGAATACTCAAATCACATAGACATAATCAAGTATAAATGCTAATAATCAAGCACGCTTCATCATAATGTTAGATCTAACTACATAAACATCAATAAGAGAAGAATAGAGCAAGAAATCGACCGAATCCGAAGGCTCGTTGTAGATTCACGGTTGGAATCGCCGGGTTGTCAATCCGCGTCCAAGCTCGGTCCGCAACTACGTCCGGGGTAGAGAGAGCTGTCACGACTCTCCAATGGACCCGTCTTCTTCGTGTCACGATCCGGTGGAGGTTGCAAACTTCCTCTTGCTTGACGGTAATGGCGGCTAGATCTCTCTTTGGAGCTCTTGGATGAAGGAGGAGGCCGAGAGGAGACTCCGGCTCAAGATTGGCGTGAAGAGCAAGCCCGGAGCACCTCTATATGGTGGGCGACGGTGGAGGGGCGAGGTCGGACGAACTGGAGCAGAAAACGGCGGAATACGGCGGGGGTTCTGACCTAAATCGTGAGCAGCGGATTTATAGGCGCTGGAATTAAACAGTGCGCACGGTCAGTGGCGCACGACCAGTGGTCGTGCGCACTAGAATCCGGTGATCGTGCGCTCTGCCTGGACGAAACCTGCAAAGACAGAAATTATAAAATAAAATGTTCGCACGACCAGTGGCGCATGACCGGTGGTTGTGCGCACTAGCGTCAGTGGTCGTGCGCAATAGATGAAATAGAACTCAGAAATTTAATGGTCAATGCGCACGAGCAGTGGCGCACGACCGGTGGTCGTGCGCACTGGCATTGGTGGTCGTGCGCACTGCACCAAACAGAACTCGTGAAAAAGGCGTTAAGTGCGCACGATCAGTGGCGCACGACCAGTGGTCGTGCGCAATAGAACCAGTGATCGTGCGCAGTGTTCCTGTGCAGAATTGCACCGGAAACACCTGCACGACTCCTGTTCTAGCGTACAACCACAAATCCAGCCACTAAAAGTGGCACCTAACAGTGCATGAGAACTACTAATGAAAATAAACATGAAATCACACCAAAATGGGCCAAAAGGTGCACCTAGCATATGGTATCAAATATGAACTAAAACAGGGCTAAAGTGCAGTGAATCGACTAACTAAACGGCCCAGATGAGTCCATAAAAGTGTATATGATGAGGACTCATCACAGCCCCAGACTTAACTGTTTGCGCGTCCCGAGCAAACAAATCCGGTGGAGTGTGAAAAAGGTAGTTAGCAAAGAAAATTACGCAAGGGAGTACAATGCGAAGTAACAAAAGCATGCAAATAGAGATTTCGTAAAAAGAGATTCTAACTATGCTAACTAATTTACGAAAGTACTAGAGCGTAAATAAAGATTTATCAATACTCAGTTGGTGAATTGTGAAGAATTTGATGATCATGCCCGGTGTGAAAGTAATAAGCCACTAAGGAGGGTGTTGCAAAAGATCGGGATTCGGGAATAACTCCGCTGAAATCCATCAACGTCGGGAACCATACGCTTGCCCGGTCACACTCTCTCCACAGCGCTAGCAAACTCGCGAGATAAATCAATAGGACTTTTAGGATTATATTGGGGCTTAGGTTGCGGTATGATAATCAAAGGTAAAAACGAAGGCTATGCAACCAACATGAGTCAACGGGACGCTGCACCAAGCAAAACCAAAAACAAACCTCGTGTGACACACCCCCAGACTTATTGTGAAAACAAGGTGTGCACACGGCCAACTCCACAGATACCAACAGATTTTCTAAAACGCTCGGGAGGATAACTTTTCAATACACCTTTTTTTTTTTAGATTTTTATTTCAATACCATATTTTTCTTTTTCTTTTTCTTATCCTCCGGTTGATTCAAAATCAGCAAATAGAGTTTATTTCTCCTTCACAACACGACAATTCCGAATATCACACCAAATCTAAAACATGAGTGAAGATAACATATACTTGGTTGCGACAGTGGAATAAGCTTTAGGCCTTGGTGTATGGAGGAGGAGCTGAACAAAGGGAGTGGTGGGCACAAGTGTTGGGAAGCAAAGGTGAGCGAATAGGATATGGAAAGCGAAGGCTCAATCTAGCCAAAAGGTGGCCTATATCACATTTATCTCAACGAATCGCCCGCACCCATGCTTCAAGAGTCGCTTGGGGCAAGTTCTTAGCCCACGAGAAAGGTAAACCTTCCTCCCGACTCGAGCAACACACAACTAGCGCTCGAATACACACAACACCGGGCTATCACCAATTTCATTCACATTCACCACTTGAGTAGAATAAATCTAAAACTACGCATAAATACTAATCATAAATTAAAAGCATAGAAATAATCTAATTTTACTCAAATTCTATTATAGCACGCGGATGCGACTAGAACACTGCTCGAGTCAACATTGCGCTCCCAATAGTAATTCCTAAGCTATCATCCCAATTCACATTCCTAACCAAGATAGTTTGCTCAGAACAAAACAAATAGAAAAGCACGCGCTCAAATGGGTGCTGTGGTGTGCAATGAAATTAAACAAAACATCTTAACTGAAATCTTCTAGTATGCAGTGCAATAGTGCATGTGAGCGGGTAAACACAACTACTCTCCCACAGACTTAAACTAAACAATCCGCATAATCAATGACATGAAAATAAGAAAAAGCTAGGGGAAGAGAGTACCCAATGCTCAGCAAGTGAGCATACCAGAAGACACGTGTAAACCACGAAAAGCTACAGCATCCGCCATCCAGAATAAGATACCTGCAGGGGTCAGCTCCGCAAAAACAAAAAGAAAATAGACAAACTTAAAAGAAATGAAACTATCTAAACTGGATGAAATAAAATTGCAGGAAAAGAAAGATAACTACTGGGGTTATTGTCCTCCCAGCACGACTTATTTAGCATTTGTACAGTTCTAGCTAATGGGCCTATGGAAGGAGAAGTGGACAGGTAACTGTTCTAATATGCGCATCGGTAACGGGTACCGATACGGAGACAGAATAGTCACCCCTCTACCTAAATATAGATACCTGCTCCTCACAGGTAGAGGGTAGAGAATGTAAGAAAAGGAGGAGGCCTGGTCCTCACTCATCTCACAAAACACATCCTTGCCTAGCAAGGTATCGTCAACAGGGAGGCAGCAGGAGGAAAAGGCAATGAGTGGAGCTTCCTCTATGGAGGAGGGGTCAACCTCCTCACATGTGAGGATACACTCATCATTGACTTGAGCATCATGCTCCAATTCCTCCTGATGTACCTGTGAAGACTCAACCTGCACAGGCTCAGATGAAGAAGGGGGGTCAGGAAATAAAAAGGAAGAATGACATAAATAATCAATAATCGGGGGAGTGGTCCCAGTCTCACTCCCAGCAAGATCCAAGGGTAGATCGCTATCATCATCGTAAATATCATAGCAAGGGGGACTTGAGAACTCAGGAGCCTCAGTGGTGATTTGGACCTCCTCGTCCCATGAAGAAGTGCAAACCTCCTCATCAGAGAGAGTATCCTCCTCATCCCACCGAGGTGCGTCATCGTGTTCAAAGTATTCATTCTCCCCCTCAGGGAAAATGACATCCTCATCCCACTTTGGAGCACCCTCCGAGTCAGAAGCATCATCCAGCTCCTTTACTTCGATAGGATCATAAAGAATATGTGTAGAAAAATCTTGCAAAGAAACTGGAGGAACGAAAAGAGTCGGTTCCTCCGCAAAAAGATCTGCCAACGCCTCCCCAATGGAAAGAATACTTTCCTCATCAAATTCAGGTGCATCTAGGAGCTCCCATTCCTCTCCTTGTTGGCTAACAGATGAGTGATCATCATCACTGGGAGTGAAGCCATAAACAGGGAGTGAGGAGTCCGTGCACGAGACAAGCTCAGGGGTAGAGGGCACAATTGCCTCCATGGGTAAAGAATGAGCGATAGGGACAATGTTGTCCTGAGTGGAGGAGCGGCGGTCAGGATTGAAAAGACGCGGACAATCCTTCAATTCATGACCCTCTCCTCGACACAACAAGCAAACAATGTTCCTACACTGCCTAGCATTTAACTCATTCAATTGGTCCAAAAAATAAACCATCTTGTCATTAAAGCTAGGTGAAATATCCCATGACGACATTATCAATAAAAGAGCAGATACAATGAAACTGAAATTCTTTGCAAGAGAATCTACACAACTAAAAAAAAAAAAAAAAACTCCTTGAATAAAACTTGCCTAAAACTCCAAAATAGGGAGGAAAGAAATAAAAAACAAACAACAGAAGATTAAAAGGCAAACAAAAATAATAATGCGGCTATTCACAAAGAAAAAACCTCTCTCTCTTGTCTCCCTCTCAAGAAAACTCACACGACTGTGTTTCCCGGCAACGGCGCCAAAAACTTGATGCGCAAATCCTGCACACCGCTATAGGCGGTAGCGAGACTGCGATCCGAACGGCAGTGAACCGGTCGTTGTCAAGTAATAATATGAGGAAGTAAATCCCCAAGTATCGAATCTCTCAAGGAACACAGTAAGGTGGAGTTAACGTTCGAGGAAGGACTTGAGATCGAAGTCCTATGGGTCGGATGAATTGCGGACACGGGGGTTGATTTGGTTTGTGGAAAATAAAGAGAAAAAGCTACAACTACTCCTATGCAATGCCGCTATGCAATGCTTCGCTTGGCGGGATGGAAACTAGGCAGGCCTTGAGCGCGCTGCGTCGAAAGGGCGGATGGACGAGTAGGCAAGCGGAATTGAACTGTGCAGGCCTTGAGCGCACTGCTTCGTTAGGCGGGCTGGAATACGGGCCGCGATGCCACGCTTCGGTAGGCGGGTGGACGAGAAGGCTAGCGGATCGAACTATGCAGGCCTTGAGCGCGCTGCTTCGTTAGGCGGGATGGAATACACGGGCCGCTATGCCACGCTTCGGTAGGCGGGTGGACGAGAAGGCTAGCGGATCGAACTATGCAGGCCTTGAGCGCGCTGCTTCGTTAGGCGGGATGGAATACACGGGCCGCTATGCCACGCTTCGGTAGGCGGGTGGACGAGTAGGCTAGCGGAATGAGGGTCGCAAGCACCTCTTCGACAAGCACGCCACTAGCAATTGCTAGTGCGACACCGGACAACCAACAATCCACACCACAAGGCACACCTCAAAATAATAAGCAAGAATACTCAAATCACATAGACATAATCAAGTATAAATGCTAATAATCAAGCACGCTTCATCATAATGTTAGATCTAACTACATAAACATCAATAAGAGAAGAATAGAGCAAGAAATCGACCGAATCCGAAGGCTCGTTGTAGATTCACGGTTGGAATCGCCGGGTTGTCAATCCGCGTCCAAGCTCGGTCCGCAACTACGTCCGGGGTAGAGAGAGCTGTCACGACTCTCCAATGGACCCGTCTTCTTCGTGTCACGATTCGGTGGAGGTTGCAAACTTCCTCTTGCTTGACGGTAATGGCGGCTAGATCTCTCTTTGGAGCTCTTGGATGAAGGAGGAGGCCGAGAGGAGACTCCGGCTTAAGATTGGCGTGAAGAGCAAGCCCGGAGCACCTCTATATGGTGGGCGACGGTGGAGGGGCGAGGTCGGACGAACTGGAGCAGAAAACGGCGGAATATGGCGGGGGTTCTGACCTAAATCGCGAGCAGCGGATTTATAGGCGCTGGAATTAAACAGTGCGCACGGTCAGTGGCGCACGACCAGTGGTCGTGCGCACTAGAATCCGGTGATCGTGCGCTCTGCCTAGACGGAACCTGCAAAGACAGAAATTATAAAATAAAATGTTCGCACGACCAGTGGCGCATGACCGGTGGTCGTGCGCACTAGCGTCAGTGGTCGTGCGCAATAGATGAAACAAAACTCAGAAATTTAATGGTCAATGCGCACGAGCAGTGGCGCACGACCGGTGGTCGTGCGCACTGGCATTGGTGGTCGTGCGCACTGCACCAAACAGAACTCGTGAAAAAGGCGTTAAGTGCGCACGATCAGTGGCGCACGACCAGTGGTCGTGCGCAATAGAACCAGTGATCGTGCGCAGTGTTCCTGTGCAGAATTACACCGGAAACACCTGCACGACTCCTGTTCTAGCGTACAACCACAAATCCAGCCACTAAAAGTGGCACCTAACAGTGCATGAGAACTACTAATGAAAATAAACATGAAATCACACCAAAATGGGCCAAAAGGTGCACCTAGCATAGGGTATCAAATATGAACTAAAACAGGGCTAAAGTGCAGTGAATCGACTAACTAAACGGCCCAGATGAGTCCATAAAAGTGTATATGATGAGGACTCATCAACCGTTCGACGAACTCGAGACCATTCGTCGAACGTAATAAAATGCCGAATTTTATTCGAGAAATTTAAGGGCTGACGTTAAATAAGGCTGACTTTCTCGAGAAGTTAAATACTACAGCAAAAGGAAACTTAAGTCTTCTCAGGAAATTAAAGAACTCAGGCAGACTTCTCGAGAATTTAAAGAAATAAGGCAGAAATGACAGATTTTCGAGAAATATAAGGCATTTCTTGAGAAAATCAATCAAACAGCAGGAGAGAAATTAAAACAGAAGGGGAAAACTACTGACTATCAAGGCAAGACCCAGAAAAATATACAAGCCAAAAACACCACCAACACTCATAAACAAGTGAAAAAAAACTGGGCTTCGGAAATATGAAAGGAGGAGAAAGCCACTTGCCTTAAACCTTGCTAAACTCGAAGACCACCGTTCCAAAAGCTATGGATCAGCCAAGAACTCTCCCGAGCACGAAATCCTGAAACTTTTCGGATCGAAAAGAGGAATTAGGTCACTACCATAACTCCAAAAATTCCACGAAACGGGAAAAACTTACCACTAGAACGAAGATCTTGCCAAGAGCTTTCCAAATCCACTCTCCAAACACGATTCCGACCAATACAACCTTCAAATCGTCGGCCGGAAGCTCTACGACACTCCGCTCTCACCTCTCTCTCTCTCGGTGGCTAGTTTGGTTCGACAAAGGAAGAAGAAGAATAGGGAGAGAATTTTAGGTATTTATATAACCCTAAATTCCATATTTAAATAATTAAATAATTCTCCCCTTTTACTCAAACAACGAGGATGAGCAAAACACCTCAAATTATCATGAAAATCGCACCTAAACTGAAAATCGGCGCTACGAATCCAACGACGGAGTCAGAATTCCATTCCGAGGAGCCAAACTTGGGATAAAGCTTCCCGAAACTTAAGTCTTGATAACTACACAAAATTTACTCTTCAACTCGAAACTACGCGAAAACTCGCACGCTCGATCTAAATCATATACTTTAACTAAGCCAAGGCTCAAAAATAAACCTAACTCGACGACGTAACGCCCTTATGCCAAAATTACGCCACAGCAGCCACGTAAATAATTAACGAAAATTAGGGGTGTTACAATAAGTATCACCTCAACCACACACAACCGAGCCTCCATTTCTCAAGACTATCCAGTCCTCCATTTCACAACCAAACCGAGCCTTAGCTCTCAGAACTATCCAGTCATTCTCAAATCACCTGCAAGGGATGTGTATATAAGTTTCAAATATATTCTTATTTAATCCAATCTTACTTAGGTATTATGTGGACCTTTCAATTTAGGTTGGATCTTGGACTTCCCGAGGACAACCCGTTGAAGGGTTCACAACCGCACTAGGAGATATGATGGGCTGACATCCAAACCTCCTTTTTCAAGATATTTAATCTTATTGATGGCTACCCTTCCTTAAATCCATCTCTCAATTCTACTCTTATTAACCTAGGATAGATTTATAACTCTTTTAGGGGGGGAAGTTGATCTATCTCTTGAACTCTGAATATTGGCTACTCCCCTTAGTGTCTATGTACTATAACACTCGTTACTACTTTGTTATTTGTTTTATGAATCCAATCAGATGTCTAACATACTTCAAACTTATTACTAACCCACTTGTAATCAGGTCTTATGTTTATCCTCTAGGTTTACTCACTAGCAAACATTTTGCTAAACGCAACTCATTTCTAACTCTTTAATCAAGGTGAATAATGTAAACCCCAACTATACTAATATGTATGTTTACCCAGAAATCGACGATCACCTCGAGCTGGATTTTTTCAGGTAACCGAGGAAATCGACACGCTCCTGCAGTCCTCGGACGACCTCTCCCGGCGGTCCAGGTATTTTTCGGCAGAGATCCGAGCCCTGGCGGTCTCCCACCGCCCGGGCGGTCTCGCCTTCGCGCCTCGTAGAGGTCGCGCTTCGCGCGACCTCGCCTGGGAGGTCGCCCCCCTGGGAGACCTCGCCCTGAGGTCTCCTCCCTGGGCGACCTCGCCAGGTCGCCAACCTGGGCAACCTTTCCCTGAGATCGACCCCCTGGGCGACCTTGCCAGGTCGCCAGCCTGGGCGACCTCGCCCTGAGGTCATCCCCCTTGGGCGACCTTGCCAGGTCGCCAGCCTAGGAAACCTTGCCAGGTCGCTAGCCTAGGCGACCTCACCCTGAGGTTGCCCCCCAGGGCGACCTTGCCAGGTCTCCTGCCTGGGCGACCTTGCCCTGAGGTCGCCCCCTGGGCGACCTTTCCAGGTCGCCATCCTGGGTGACCTCACCCTGAGGTCGCCCCCCTGGGCAACCTTGCCAGGTCGGCAGCCTGGGTGACCTCCCTAAGTCGCCTACCTGGGCGACCTCGCCCTGAGGTCGCCCCCCTGGGCGACCTCGCCAGGTCGGCAGCCTGGGTGACCTCGCCCTGAGGTTTCCCTCCTGGGCGACCTCGCCAGGTCGACAGCTTGGGCGACCTTGCCCTGAGGTTTCCCCCCTGGGCAACCTCGCCAGGTCGCCAACCTAGGCGACCTCACCCTGAGGTCGCCCCCTGGGCGACCTCGCCAGGTTGCCAGCCTGGGTGACCTCACCCTGAGGTCGCCCCCCTGGCGACCTCGCCCCGGGAGGTCTCGGTCCTGGGCGGCCCATTCCTTTTAGAGCTACCCATTTGGGCAGGCCCTCCCGCCTATAAATAGGGGGCATGGGTCTCAGAAAAAGGGGAGTGGAGGAGTTTTCATCTCCCAGCCTGTGACTTGAGCGACCTCAGATTTGAGATCGTAGAGACCTCATCAGCGGGTTCATATGACCTATCTCAGCTCTCAGCTTCGGCTATCTCAGCCCCCAGCTTCAACTATCTCAGCTCTCAGCTTCGGCTATCTCAGGTCTCAGTGTCGGCTATCTCAGGTCTCAGCTTCAGCTATCTCAGCTCTCAGCCTCGGCTATCTCAGGTCTCAACTTCAGCTATCTCAGCTTTCAGCCTTAGCTATCTCAGGTCTCAGCTTCAGCTATCTCAGCTCTCAGCTTCGGCTATCTCAGCCCTCAGCTTCAGCTATCTTAGCCTCGACATCTCCTTTCAGGAGACCCCTCCACCATCCATTTTTCTTCTCTTTCACTCTTTCACTCGTAGCTCAAAGAAACCGGCCATCTATCAGTTTTCCCCCCTCTCCTTTCAGCGTGAGCAAGTGTGGACTTGGTGCAATTTTGGTTCGAATAATATATGCTCCAAGATTAAACCCAGAGATGCAACTTGATCACACTAATGTTCTACCAGAAATTTATCATTTTCTAAAGTGATCAAGCCCCAAATATTCTTTAATTCAATGCATGACATGATTTAAATTTTTGTTCTAACTATAGGGGAAGTGCGCTCTATTCTTTTCCAATTTTTGGAGCTTATATAAATGTTGACCTACTGTTATATTCTAGATTTCATCTAAATTTGAAGTGATATTGCTGGTCTAATCACTAGATCAGGATTTTGTTAAATGCATACCAATATGTCCAAGTAGTGTTATTCATGTCATTTGTGAAGTAACTATCAAGATTATATGGCCAATCAATCTAAAATTATTTCCCGAGATTCATCATGTCAATAAACGTGTTCATCTAGAGATTCATAATTTTTCTAATTAATTTGACCATGTTAATAAATTTCATTAAATAAGAGGAAATATCCAATTTTACACATGAAACACAAAAAATTGATGTCCAAATTTTTCTAGAAAATTTCCAGAGATTTATTCATAAATATGTGCCTAACAAAGAATCAATATTTTTCATAATCATTTAATCACTTAAATTCCACAATTAAAACTATAAGATAATCCCAACATTACACAGGAAACTATATAATTTACTGATCAAAAAATTCTAAATAAATTTTCAGAGGTTCAACTTACTCTAAGAAGTACTTATCCAGAAAAATGGAATTTCCTATAAATAATTTGGCTAGGTTTTCTTCACATATACATAAGTGAGACAAATCCATATGATGATAAACTATAGGGGAAATGACACTAAAAAATTCCCAATAAATTTAGAGAAATTTATGATGGTCCCAATGAGGTACTGCCAAAATTTGGTTAAGTTATGATGAATATTCAAAGGATTATTCAAGTTACAAAGTTTTACTAATTGCACACCATAAGCAAAAGCTCATGTGGAATTCATCCAATTCTATTCACCCAAATGATCTAAACTTTCTACCAGAGTTTAATGGTACGATAAGTGAGGTAATACCAAAATTTGGTTGAATTATAATGATTATGCAGAGAATTACACAAGATACAAATATTTACTAATCGCACACCATAAGTTCATCTCATGTGGAGTTCACCCAATTGACCTAAATTTTTTACCAGAGGTTAATGGTAGGCCAAGTGAGGTACTACCAAAATTTGGTTGAATTATAATGATTATTCAGAGAATTACACAAGATACAAATATTTACTAATCGTACACCATAAGTTCATCTCATGTGGAGTTTACCCAATTCCTCTCACCCAATTGACCGAAAATTTCTACCATAGGTTAATGGTAGGATAATTGAGGTACTACCAAAATTTCGTTGAATTATGAGGTGATCTTACTCAAGAGAAATTCAAACATTCCTACATGTTGTAATTACTTAAGTCACACCATACTTATGAAAAATATGCCCTACTGTCACAAATCAGTTTCCATTCATAATTTGAGGTAAATCATAATATTCATAGGCTAGGTAACAATACTTGCAACATGCACACAATTGTTCAATAACATTAAATAAATCAAGGTGAGATCTATCCATGTCCATATGATCAAACGACCTAATAAAATTTCCAGAGATATCATGTGACCTAAATTAGTATCCATCAAAATCTTGGTATTTTTCAGCAATGTTTAGACATTAAATATTTATTCTAGGGCATGAGCATATTTCTTAAATTAATAACAAAACTATAGAAAAAATGTTTTCTAAAAATTCTCAAACTCCTAGGGGTGATGCATGTCCGCATAATACATGCATGCACAAAATTTCATTGACATGCAAGCCGTATTAAAGGAGGAATCATAAAAATATATTTTTGTTGACCTAGGAAACACCCCAACATAGATTTAAGATTGGGGGAGCTACAGGTCACCTCAGAAAAAGTTAAACCACAATTTGGAATGGTCTTTCGAAAGGATACAACTTTCATGTTGAGCTCTTGGACTGAATCTAAAAGGATCACCCTTGAAATCGGGCTAGATGTAGGTGTTCAAGTGTGACAGATTCCATTAATTGATTTAAATCATTTAAGGCTATGGATGGCGGATCTCGCACGAATCACATCATAATTGGGTGGATCCTGGTTATCTCTTCCTTCAGCCGATGACTGAGAATCCATCGTCCTGGGGCAATTTCAAGGAAGGATTCCTGATCACCAGAACTCCTTCATCGCCAGCCATCGACACCCTCACCTTCGTCGAGGTAAGGGTTGTCGGAAGGCGGTGGTCTGGTGACCTGAAGTGGCCGGAAATGCCTTTTCGAGCATGGACTTTCCAGCCAGGAAAGCTCCATGGATTTTTATGAATTTTTGAGCTCAAATCAGTCCTAATTTGATCTAAGAGGCTAGCACTGGAGGAGTGGAGTGGAAACACACCTGTTTGGAGCCCATATATTGGGTTTGATGTCTTGTAGGCATGATGTGAACTTGGGTGGTTGGCTATGCTCAAAATCCTCCTCCTGAGCTTGATTTCTTTGGGGGAACCCTTGGCTCAACTCCTTGAGGTGCAATGGAGGTGATTAGAGAGTGAAATCGGGAAGTGGGGAGTGGAATGAAGAATTGCCATTAAGGGGTGGTCGGCCCTTGCCTTATTTGCTCCTCCTAGATGCCATGTATCCTCCTCTTGATGCTGGCCTACTGAAATCAATGAGGGAAGCTCCTTTTAGGATTTGGGAGCATGAACAAGGTCCATGTGGCATGCCCTCTTCCACCACATTTAAATTTTGGGGAAAAATGGCCATTTTGCCCTTATATGTAGGCTACATGCCAAAATTCAGAGGGCATCTTATGTAATTGGTTTTTAATTGCTGTATGGGGCCTATTAGAGTGGGCTAAGCCCATTAGAATTGAGGTTTGGGCTTAGAAATTCATTTTGGGGCTTATATGACCAAAGTTGACTTTGGTCAAATTTATGATGTGGCAAGCTCCACATGATGGTCATGAGTTCCATGTCACCCCATTAAGTATATTAGGTCATAGTGAGGTCAATTTAACCATAGGAAGTCCAATTGGGCTCAATTGGCGCTAAGTAGGCATTGTTGACCCAAAGTTGACTTTAGTCAAAATTGAAGGTTTGGGTGGCCCATTCATGTTGATCATGACCTATTGACCGATCAACCTAATTATGAGGTTAATGTTAGGTAAATTCAACCACTTGATGTTCAATTTGGGTTACTTAGGCAAGGTTGGCCTAATTAGGGCCAATTTGACATATAGTTGACTTTGGTCAAAATTTTTGATTTATCACATCAACTAAGGTCATGGTGTCTCATTCATGATCACTTTAAGATTCTAGACCTAATTCTCAGTCCAAGTGAATTCAATGTGACACATGTCACTCAAAGGGGATCTAGTTGAATTTGGGAAGTTATAATTCTAGTAAATGAAGAAACAATTTTGTCCCTGAAATTTAAGTTAGGGATACAAGGATTGAACATAAGAATATGAAAGTCTCATTTAGTGTATACTTGAAGAGGTCGATCCCAGGTGTATTGCTCAAGGAAGAGTGGTACTAGCGATCTACGATAAATGTATCAATGTTCAATACTTCTCGTATAACATGACTCTTTCTTAACAACAATAAAGGTCATAATTCATCCACAATAGTTCACCCTCAATTTCTCCTAGGTGTACTTCCATTATACTTCATGATACTTGTAATTAAAATTATCTACTTGAGGGCTTTAAATGTCTGCTATTTTGATGAAGATGTAGGTAGTGGATGGAAGATCCAGTTTAGTTTAAGATTATGTTATCACAAGGTGAGAGTAGAACTTAGCCGAGCCTTATAATCAATAATGTGATGCCTTCACAAGTACAATGTTCCGACCTAGTGGGTATATCATCAAGTCCACCGTTTATAATTGTTGAAACCGATTTCTCGGTCTCTTGTGGAGCTCGGGGCCCTCAACGAATTGAGGGGCAGCTAGCCCTTACCGGTCCCTCGGAAGAGGTAGGCAGATAACTCGGACAAAGAACAAAGACCCTGGTCTCAGCGAGGAGGCCCCTCCACTAACCCGGAAGATCGTTGAGCACTTCCCCTCCCAAGCCAAAGCTAAGACTCGGGCACCTTGGAGAGCTAGAGAGCCCAAACCAAAGCGACCTAAGGAGAGAAGAAGGCTCAAAGTATCTGAACCGGTCTTCCTCCAAGGTGCCCTTTAAGGTCTATTTATAGATTTTGGTTTTGTGGTCTGTTAATAGCCAACTCCCGCTGTCCATTCTTACTATCCGCACCCCAAATTGGTCTGCTAACAGCCAAACTCCGCTGTTCGGAGGGGCTAACCGCAGACCACCAGGGGTTTTCTGGTAAAAGACCACCCCAGGTACCGGCGAACCAGAGACCCTTGACCTGTTCAGCGAACACGGGGCTCGCCATAATGTCTGGCTGGCTCGCCTGCCTAACGAACTCCTTCGACTGGCTGGCTCGCCTGCCTCTATGGCTCGCCTGCCGAACCGCTCCTTAGCGGGTCGGGCTCGCCAAAATGGCTAACTGTACCCCAGAAATGGCTATTTGCACCCCGAGGTCCCGGGCCTGCCCAGCGAACTCCTTCGACAGGCTGGCTCGCCTGCCTCTATGGCCTCCCGCTCTTCCTGGGCTCGCCCCGCTTGGGCTCGCCCATCCTGGCTCGCTCCCTTGGGCGTGCAAACTAGGGACCCTTCCCGGCGAACATCGGGGTTGTACACAATCCCCGCTCTTCGCGAGGTTGTCTTGAGCTCGCGAAGAAACATCCAACCCCTGGTGTTCGCCGATTCGGCTGACGTGGCGGGAATCTTTTGGTGGGTCCCACGCCCAAAACTATAAATACCGTCCGCCGCGGCTAGTGATCAAGCTTTTCCTTCCCCTTCATCCTCGCAGAAAATAACCTCTCCAGAATGTCTTCCAAGCCGAGTGCGCAGGATCGACTGAAGGCTTCCAGAGAGATGGCGAAGGCCCAGGCCGCCGAGCGCAATGCCTGGATGTTCAACCACGCCACATCCCCTTCCCCCAGTCTAAAAAGGCCAAGACGGTTTGGAGGTCGCAGGGGGAGGACGTGTCGTCACCTCCTGTCTCACCCCCGCCGCCGAATACCGGGCTCGTGCAATAGATATTCTTCGTCTAGACTTTTTATATCGACTCCCTATTCACTCCTTCTCCTCTCGCAGAATCCTCCACCTGCGGAATGCATGGCAGGCCTCACGCTGACCTCTTCTCATGCTCTGTCCCCAGCGAAGCTGGGATCGCTAGATGCTGGGACCGGGACCTCGACCCAACAGGCGCCTCTCTCGCAACCCCGTAAGTCATAAGTACCCTCCTTTATCTCCGCTTAAGTCTGTGCGATATCCATGCGGTTGTGGCCTATGCAGATACCCCACCGCCGAGCCCCATGAAGAAAGACTCCACACCGGCGCACTCGCCGATTCTGCCTAAGGTTAACGTGGAGACCCCGGGCTTCGGTATGGTGGGCAGGCGAAGCCCAGGCGGCTCGCTTCTCGACGGCGCCCAGGTCGCGGAGAGGGTGGTGTACCCCCCTGGTCTGGGGAAACCCCACATCCCAGGGTTCCGCGAAAACTTCCAGGGTCGACCGGAGTCCTCTCGCAAGCAACATCGCGAGTCCCCCTTCTCGCAAGGTTAGCACATTTTTGCGGGCTACTTCTCTTGCTCGTCTCCTGATCCTACTAACTCTTCCGTCGCAGAAATTTCAGGAGCCACGCCTGAGTCAGAGCACGGGAGGGTGGAGATGTCACCGCCGCCCTCGCCGAGCCAGATCGAAGACTTCTTGGGCGACCCGGGCGACCCCGCGCAGATGAAGAGTCGGGTGTCAGAGGTGCTTCAGAAGCATGGTATGATGCTGCGCGAGCTGGAGGAGCGGTATGACGCGGACCGAGCTTTCTTCAACGAGAGATTCGCCACGATGGAGGACGCGAATGCGCGCTTGCTCGCCGAGGCGGGGCCAGTGACTCGCGCAGATGCTACCTCGCCCAGCGTGCACATCTCTCGGGGCGAGGACCAAGCACACCTAATCCTGCGCGAGCTCAAAGTACTTCGCAAATACCACTATCCGAGAGTGCCGCCGCGCACGGGGAAGCGAGGTCGGGGTCGCTGGAAATGGCTTCCTTACCCCTGAGCCTGTCGTGGGTTTATTTTTACTATCCCCTTGCTCTTATTTCTTTCATGATTCTTCTGTCGAACGATATCTGTGGTGTGGTAATACTTGCGGGTCCATAGTGACTCGCCTTCTATCATTTTTTGTTTTGCCATTTATTTCTGTGGTGCGCCTGTGGCTTATTCCGTTCGCTCGCCGTGTTTGATACGATTGCCCTCGTGGAGCGCTCGCGAACTTCTGGGCGACGTTGTGCCCAAACCCCCTTCCCTTATGGGCCGGCCTCAGGCGGGGCTTAATTACCGCGCGGGTGGCGAGCCCGGGCTCGCAAGACTGCAGTCTTATCGAGTAGAAATCTACTTTATTTTCGCTATCCGCACTCCCGACGCTTCGATTCCCGTGCCCATCCTAGTTTCCTATAAATAGTTCGGATTCACTTTTCCATCCGTCGCATTTATTTCTCAAGTCCTCTCGCGTCTACGCTCATTTCTGTTCTCGCAAGCTCGTGCTCGCGTTCGCTGCTTGCAAGTTGCCTCTTCCTGACTCGATGCGAACAAATCAGTCAATGGGAGTGGATGGCGAGAGCGAGGGGCGGTCAAGATGCGCCTCAGCGTTTCAAGCTCACGAATTCTACTGTGCGAACCTCACGGTCGAGGAATACAAATATGCCGTGGATCGTTATCTTCTGGAGGGCTATTCAGCTCGCTGTCCAAGTGAGAGAGCTACACTGAACGAGACCGAGGCTGGCGAGCTCGTGATCCCCATTGCTCACTTCGAGAATGGGTTGCGACTCTCCTTATGGCCTGAAATTCGTCAGGTACTTCGCTTAGCCTTCTTGCCGTTCCCTGTTCGCTATCGTGACTTTTCACTATTCTCTGCAGGTGCTGCGGTATTATGGGGTGCTGCCGAGCCAGCTGACCCCGAATGCGATCGCGGACATTGTCGCGTTCGCTAGTTACATGCGGGAGGAGAGGATCGAGTTCAGCCTCCTCGTCTTCCGCAAAGTGTTTTCCTTTCGCGCCTTCCGGGACGGGACCACCTACTTCGCGAGTCAGCACGTCACCGTCTGCGAGACGGTGAACAAGAGTCACTACTGGACTCAGAAGTTCATCCTGGTGAAGGGACCCTTCGGTAACCTTCACTTCACCCCTCTTCAACGGGATGACGCCACCTACCGCCCTCCGAGCTCGCTGAGTGGCGCCGACGCCAAACTCCTCCAATACCTCTCCGGAAAAAACTTTGAAGTCGCCTATCTGCGGCGCAACGTCGACTCGCTACTTGTGGTTCCTCAAGGGGAAGGTACGGCTCGCTCTCGCCCTACTCTCCTTTCCTTTTCTTCGCTGTGTAACGCTCTTACTCTATAGGCGAGCGCGAGATCCCCGTTAATCCTCCGCACGCGCAAGGCACCACTCTTACGGCGGACACTCTCGCGACCGCGGCGGCAGAGGCTTGCCGCGATCTTCCTACCACCGGGTCCGGCAAGAAGCGGCATCCGTCTGTGAGTCAGCCTGATTCGCAACCCTCCTCCAAGAAGTCGAAGGGGAAAACCTTCGCTGTCAAAGACAAGAGCGCGGTCGTTGATCTGAGCGAGACCGATGGCTCGCCCCTTTCTCATGCGAAACAGCCAGACCCCTTGGCGAGCCAGGGCGCTGGGAGCTCTTCCGCAACCCCCCAACCCAAGGGCCACAAGAACTTCGGTCTGGGTGAGAAGGTTTCTGATATCCTCGGCGAGCCCCTGCTCGCTAGGGATCCTGACGCCAACCGGATTTCTTGCTCCACCCTTCACCCCTCCTGGGTGGAGCTCGGTAAGGCCGGGGAGGAGGCGTTCTCTATCTCCTTCGGCTTATACGGCCGCGAGGACGCCGCCGCCTATAAAGAGATGGGGCCAAGGCAACTGGTCTATGAAGAAATGCGAGCCCAGTTCCGCTCGACGGAGATCGCATATATGGCGGGGCGCCATTATCTGCAGGTGGATAGGGATATCCGCGCATACAGGGAGGAGCTTAAGAGAGCTCGCGAGGAGATCAAAGGCCTTAAGGAGAGAGAGGAGGCGTCGGAAAGCCTTCTCGCCGAGATGCAGGGCAAGATGGTAAGCGGCCCTTGGGCCTCTTTTCTTTGCTGTTCGCGACCTCCGACCTTTGTCTAACTCATTTAATGCTAACTCAGGATGCTGTCGTAGCAACCAAGATTCTCGCTTGCAACGGCGAGCTGGAGTTGGAGAATACCATGCTGAAGGCTTGGGTGGACGAGCTAGTTCGTAGCGTGCTAGCTCCTTCTCCTGGGCGAGCCGGGTCTCAACAGAGGGTTGCCGAAAGCGAGGAACAGAGGCGGCGAGATGCACAGGAGGTCGCTAACCTCGTCTTCACGACCCTTAAGAATGCGAGTCTACTAGCTGAAGACGCGATGGAGTTTACAGCCGAAGACGTCTTCCCGGACCTCTTCGACTTGGCGCCATGGTTGGGGACTCGCAAGAATGGCGAGGGCCCTCCAGAATGAACTCCCTTAGCTTCCCTTCTCCCTCTTTCTTTCGAATGAATGTATATTATTCTTTTTGGGCTGGCGAGATCGCCGCCGAACTTAGAGAAATCCTGGGAAATGATAGTTATGATTTTTTCGTTAGTATTTATGTGCATGCTCGCGTTTATTGTTTCTTTCACACTTGGTCTCTTTATTTTGAACTCTCATGACTAGTTGTTATGTGGCAGTGCTTCCGGGGGGCTCGCGAATGCGTGTGTCTGGGCTCGCCTCGCCAAGATTCTCCTTTTATGGATTTTGCGAACTCGGGCTGTCGCCGCCCGCGGAGACTGCCCGGCGTACCCGACCTTGGCGAGCTCAAACATTGGCATCTCGAGAGCTAAACCTCCCTAGCTTTAGCACCTCAACCCGTTACCTTAGGCCTTACCAGCCTCGACCCCTTCAACTTTGCGAACCAAGCCTCTCTGGCTCTAACACCTCGACCTGTTGCCTTCAAACCGTGACCCCTGTTGCCATCCTCTCCAGAGATCAACCTGAACCTCCCGTCTAGGTGAGAGCCCGGGAGCGGAATCGATCTGGGGCATTCCAGCACCAACACATCCAACCTTGCCAGCCTCTCCAGAGATCAACCTGAACCCCCCGTCTATGTGAGAGCCCGGGAGCGGAATCGATCTGGGGCATTCCAGCACCAACATATCCAACCTTGCCAGCCTCTCCAGAGATCAACCTAAACCCCCCGTCTAGGTGAGAGCCCGGGAGCGGAATCGATCTGGGGCATTCCAGCACCAACATATCCAACCTTGTCAGCCTCTCCAGAGATCAACCTGAACCCCCCGTCTAGGTGAGAGCCCGGGAGCAGAATCGATCTGGGGCATTCCAGCACCAACATATCCAACCTTGGCAGCCTCTCCAGAGATCAACCTGAACCCCCCGTCTAGGTGAGAGCCCGGGAGCAGAATCGATCTGGGGCATTCCAGCACCAACATATCCAACCTTGCCATCCTCTCCAGAGATCAACCTGAACCCCCCATCTAGGTGAGAGCCCGGGAGCGGAATCGATCTGGGGCATTCCAGCACCAACATATCCAACCTTGCCAGCCTCTCCAGAGATCAACCTGAACCCCCTGTCTAGGTGAGAGCCCGGAAGCGGAATCGATCTGGGGCATTCCAGCACCAACATATCCAACCTTGCCAGCCTCTCCAGAGATCATCCTGAACCCCCCGTCTAGGTGAGAGCCCGGGAGAGGAATCGATCTGGGGCATTCCAGCACCAACATATCCAACCTTGCCAGCCTCTCCAGAGATCAACCTGAACCCCCCGTCTAGGTGAGAGCCCGGGAGCAGAATCGATCTGGGGCATTCCAGCACCAACATTTCCAACCCTTCTCACCCTGGCACGGAAGTAGTCACAAGCATCACGAAAAAAGGAGTAAGGCATTCATTAACAACATAATAAAGCTTTCAAGGGTAAAATCGTTTCAAATCATCCCCACTCCGGGCTCGGTCGAGGGGCACCCCTTCCACGTCCTGGAGGTGATACCCACCCCCCCCCCCCCGACTTGAGCACATCGCTTACAATATATGGACCCTCCCAGTTGGGGTTAAGCTTACCCACCGCGGCCCCTCTGCCGGCTGCATCGACCTTCTTCAGGACTAGGTCTCCTTTCTGAAAGTGTTTGATCCGGATATGTTTGTCAAAATATCGAGCCATCCGCCGTTTGACCTCTTCCTGCTTGATGGTGGCCAAGTCCCGGAGTTCTTCCACTAGGTCCAAAGATAGCCTCTGCTCTGCATTATTGTCTTCTAGCCACTCTTCATCCCCCTCGTTCGCAGCGATCACCCGGGGGGTCTTTACCTCAAACTCTATGGGGATAACGGCCTCGGATCCGTGAGAGAGCTTGAACGGGGTCTCCCCGATGGTGGTATTCGGGGTGGTCCTCATGGCCCAGAGGACGGAGGGTAGCCGTTCTACCCAGTTTCCCCGAAGGTTCTCTACTTTCTTTTTTAATCGGTTAACGATTATTTTGTTCGCTGCCTCCACCTGCCCATTGCTCCTTGGGTGGTGGACCGACGCGAATCTGAGGTCAATGCCGAGCTGAATGCAGAAGCCAACAAACTCTTCACTAGCAAACTGCGGCCCATTGCCCGTCACTATGGCTAGAGGTAGCCCGTGCCTGCAAATTATCTCTCCCCACACAAAATTCCTTACCACCTGAGAGGTTACCTTAGCGAGTGCTTTCACTTCTACCCACTTGGAGAAGTAGTCGATCATGACCAGCAGGAACTTCCTCTGGCCGCTGGCTTGGGGAAAGGGACCGACCAGATCCAACCCCCATATGGCGAAGGGCCAGGGAGCCGTGATGGTCCAGAGTCTTTGAGCTGGGAGGAGCTGGAGCGGAGCATAGAGCTGACACTTTGGACACTTCCTTGCGAACTCCGCCGCGTCCTTGCTGAGAGTGGGCCAGAAGTAGCCTTGCCTCAACACCCTTCCCTCCAGGGTCTGACTCCCGGAGTGACTGCCGCACTCCCCAGAGTGGATTTCCTCCAAGACTCTCGGAACCTCCTCCTCGGAGACACAACGGGCCAGGAGACCCGAGAGAGTTTTCCTATATAGCCCTCCTGCATGCAAGGAGTAATAAGCGGACTTATACCTGAAGCGCCTCTTGTCCATATCCTCTCCAGGGAACTGCCCGGAGGAGATGAAGGTGATGAACGGGTCCATCCACGAGGCTCGTTGATCCACCTCCATCAATTCTCCTTCCTCGATGGAGGGTCGGAAGAGTTCTGAAGCCGTCCCTCCCGCTCGGGGACCGAACTTGGCTAAGAGGTCTGCCTGGGTGCTCTCCTCCCTCGGCACGTGCTTGATGGAGAAGGTGCGGAACTGCCCGATGACCCCCTTAACCTTCTCCAGGTATAGCAGGAGGGTCGGGTCCTTTGCTTCAAACTCCACCTTGATTTGGCATGCTACCACCATGGAGTCCGTGGAGACCTCCACGTCCTGCACTCCTAGTTCCCGGGCCAGCCGAAGGCCTGCTATCACTGCCTCGTACTCAGCCTGGTTGTTGTCAATTGGGAAATGGATGTTTAAGGCTTGCTCAATCCGAGTCCCCTGAGGACTTACCAGGACTATTCCCCCTCCATAGGAGTATTTTCCCGATGCTCCATCCACCAACATCTTCCATGCCTCTGGGGGAGGTGGCTCGTGCTCCCCCACTTCGGCCGCATAGTCGGCCATGAAGTCTGCCACCGCATGAGCCCTGATGGACGTCCTGGGCACGAACGTGATATTGAATTCACTTAACTCCACGGACCACTTTGCCAACCTTCCCGAGTGCTCCACCCCTTCCATGATTTTACGGAGCGGGTGGTCCATCACTACCTTGATTGAATGGGCTTGAAAGTAAGGTCGGAGCCTCCGGGCCGACACCACCAATGCGAAGGCTAACTTTTCCAGGATCGGGTACCGGAGCTCTGCCTTCTTCAGCACTCGGCTGACGTAGTAGATAGGGAACTGTTTCTTTCCCTCCTCCCGGATCAACACGGAACTTACTGCTTCGGACCCTACCCCCAGGTACAGGGATAGGTCTTCTCCTGGCCTCGGCCCTTGGAGCAGAGGGGTTTGGGTGAGCTGTTCTTTCAGAGCCTGGAAAGCTTCCTCGCACTCCCGGGTCAACTCAAACTTCTTGTTGCCCTGCAACACCTTGAAAAAAGGCGCACACTTTTCCCCTGCCTTGGAGAGGAACCTGCTGAGCCCGGCCAACTTCCCTGTAAGGCTCTGAACCTCCTTTGGATTCCTCGGCGACCCCAACTCCATTACCGCCTTAACCTTGTCCGGGTTAGGCTCCACTCCTGCGGGGGTGAGTAAGTGGCCTAGGAACTTTCCTCGGCTTGCCCCGAAGACACATTTCAAGGGATTGAGCTTCATTTTGTAGCGCCGCAGGGTCCCGAACGTCTCCTTAAGGTCTCGGAGGTGAGACCCAAGGTCTCGACTCTTTACCATGAGGTCATCAACATAAACCTCCAAGTTTCTTCCCTTCTGCTCGCGGAAGACCCCGTCCATCATCCTTTGGTATGTGGCACCTGCATTCTTGAGCCCGAACGGCATCATCTTATAACAGTAGCATCCATCCCCCGTGATGAAGGAGACATCCTTGATGTCCGGGGGGTGCATGCGGATTTGATGGTAACCTGAAAAAGCATCTAAGAAAGACATTACAGGAAAACCGACGGCTGAGTCAACCAGTTCGTCGATCCTAGGCAGGGGGTAACAATCCTTAGGGCATGATTTATTAAGTAAACAAAAGTCGATACACATCCTCCATTTACCTCCTCCCTTCTTTACCATAACGACGTTGGAGACCCAGCCTGGATACTGGATCTCCGTTACAAAGCCTGCCTGTAGGAGCTTGCTCACCTCCTCGCGGATGGGCCCTTCCAGCTTGTCGGCGGTGGCCCTTCTCTTCTGGCGGATAGGGCGGGTGCCAGGGTCGAGTTTGAGGCGGTGGCAAGCCACATCCGCGTCGATCCCGGGCATTTCCGCGGCGCTCCAAGCGAAGACGTCTATGTTCTCCTGCACGCACGCCAGGATCTTCACTTGATCTTCCAGTTTGAGTCCTCCGCTGATCCGGACCTTCTCTACCACCCCTAGCCGGGTGGTGACTTCGAACTCCACGACCTCATCCATAGCCTCTAGTCGGGACTGCTCTCCCCAAGCCTTTTCCTCCTCGGCATAAGTGAGAGCCTGGGTTCCTTCCTCGACCTCCTTCTCTACCACCATCAGCTCCTCTGCCCCTCCCTCCTGGGCCTTCTCTTCTTCTTCCTCTCTTTCTGCCCAGGGCCCCTCAGCTACCCCTTCCTGGGCATGGACTTCATCTCCCTCCATCTTCTCCTCGGCTACCTCCTTTCCTCCGGCTTCAGCTGCCTCCTCCATCATCTTATCCCACTCCTCAGCTTCTCCCATCCAGGAGATGGTGTTGACTGTCATCACGTAGCACTGCCTTGCCACCTTGGGATCCCCCCTGATCCGCACCTGGACCCCTCCGTCGTTAAACTTAAGGCATTGATGAAAGGTGGAGGGGACACAGCGGAACGCGCTGATGAGTGGCCGTCCGAAGATGGCGCTATTGCTGCTTGGAGCGTCCACTATGACAAAACGGCAGTTTCTGGACTGCCCACCCAGGGTCACATGAAGTCCTACTCCTCCTTCTACTTCTTTCCTCTCCCCCGAGAATCCAAACAGAGGGCCATCCGAGGCCAACACCCTTCTGGGCTCCACCTCCATCATGTCAAACGCCTTCTTGAAGATGACGTTGACCGAACTCCCATTGTCCACTAGGATTTGGGAGACGGTGAAGTTCTCGATCGCCGTCTGAATGACCAGCGCGTCGCAGAATGGGTCCTCATAGCCCGGCATGTCCTTCTGGGTGAAAATGATTTTTTCTGCCGGGGGTGGAGCGGTGGATGTTGAAGCTACGCTCCGGCGGTAGATGGTATGGAGGCTAGCCTTGCGGGTCGCCTCCACCCCTACCCCCCCATGGATCACCCCGATTCCTCCCCTATTCCCCACATCGTTTCTATCCTCATACCTTTCCTCATCCTCCTCTCGAGGTTCGACCTCCACAATCCTCACTGGCTGCAGGTGCAGTGGCGCAGGCGCTCTGCCCCTCTTCACTTCCAGGAACTCCGGGCAGGTGTCCGTTGCGTGACCTTCCTCATCATGGAAGATACAATACGGCAACGTCACCTCCCCTGCATCGGCCTCCGCCACCCTATTCCTTCTCCTCCTAGCGGCTGCCGCCTCCACATAGCCTCTCCTTCCTCTTCCTCTTCCCCGGCCAATTGCCATGGCCTGTTGAGGTGGGGGAGGCATCTGCATCGGACCCTGCCTCCACCCCAACTGGGGGGGGGGGGGGGGGTCTCCATTGACCTCCGAAATGGTTACCCCTTCCTGGGCCGTAACCCCTTCCCTGCCCTTGCATTTCTCCACCTTGCGGCCTCCATCCCCCCTCCGGGGCACGGGGCTCTTCCCTTCTCCTGACCTCTTGCTGTCTCACCTCTAGCTCACTGAGCTTTGCTAGCCTCTTGGTGAGCTCCGGGTTGGCTTCTTCACTCGCGACTTCCTCCGACACCCTCTCCATCAGCTCTTCATAGGAGACGGGGGCTTTTCTCTTCAACGCCATCTTGAAGAAACTCTCTTTCAACCCGACCATGAAGGCGAGTTGGAGTGCAAACCCAGGCATCTCCTGAGTGAGCTGTACTTCCTCTTGGAACCTATCGGCATATTGAGCCAGCGACTCCCTAGGCTCCTGCTTCACTGCGAAGAGGGAATCATCGTCCTTCTTCCTATTTTTTGAGGTCGAGAACCTCAGCAAAAAACTTCAGCGCAAGTCCTCGAACGCGTAGATTGATCCTGCAGGGAGTTGATGGAACCAGTGCCTGGCCTTCACCTTGAGGGTGACGACAAAGAGCCGACACTTGAAGGCATCTGACATCGGCCTGATGGAGACCGAGTCTTCGAAGCTCTGCAGGTGCTGGATGGGGTCATCCCTACCGTTGTAGTACACCCGGTCCCACTCTCCGAACCCCCCGGGGACGGGTGCGGAAAGCACCAGCTCGCAAAAGGGGCTTCCCCCTCCTGTCACTCTTTCTGGCTCCACTCGTTCCCCAAGCTCTCTCGCCAAACTTGAGCTCGCCGGGACTGCACTCGCGAGGGCGGTGCTCGCCTGAACCACCCTGACCGTCACCACATCCTCTTGGCGCGTACTTGCCTGCGCCGCGCTCGCTGGGATGGAGTTCGTTAGCACTGAGCTCGCCGGCAAGGAGCTCGCCGGACTGGCAAACAACACTCGCCCTTCCCTATCCTGACCTGACACAACGGCGACTTACTTTCCAGTCCTTCCCCCTGGAGCATTCACACCGACCGTCATTGGGGGAGGGGTCGCCTGAGGTGCTGGGGTCGCAAACTCGCTTCGCAGAGCTGTGACCGTGAACCCCAAGGTGTCGAGCACCTCCTTTCTTAAATCTGCGAGCATCCTGGCCATCGCCTCCGGAGGTGTCTCGCCGAACTCCTCGCCTTGCTCCTCATCTCCCGCCATAACCCTTCTCTGGAACTTTCTTGAACCAGCCACACTCCACGCTCACCGCACAAAAATGTTGAAACCGGTTTCTCGGTCTCTTGTGGAGCTCGGGGCCCTCAACGAATTGAGGGGCAGCTAGCCCTTACCGGTCCCTCGGAAGAGGTAGGCAGATAACTCGGACAAAGAACAAAGACCCTGGTGAGCGCTTCCCCTCCCAAGCCAAAGCTAAGACTCGGGCACCTTGGAGAGCTAGAGAGCCCAAACCAAAGCGACCTAAGGAGAGAAGAAGGCTCAAAGATTCTGAACCGGTCTTCCTCCAAGGTGCCCTTTTAGGTCTATTTATAGATTTTGGTTTTGTGGTCTGTCAATAGCCAACTCCCGCTGTCCATTCTTACTATCTGCACCCCAAATTGGTCTGCTAACAGCCAAACTCCACTGTTCGGAGGGGCTAACCGCAGACCACCAGGGGTTTTCTGGTAAAAGACCACCCCAGGTACCGGCGAACCAGAGACCCTTGACCTGTTCAGCGAACACGAGTCTCGCCAAAATGTCTGGCTAGCTCGCCTGCCTAATGAACTCCTTCGACTGGCTGGCTCGCCTGCCTCTATGGCTCGCCTGCCGAACCGCTCCTTAGCGGGTCGGGCTCGCCAAAATGGCTAACTGTACCCCAGAAATGGCTATTTGCACCCCGAGGTCCCGGGCCTGCCTAGCGAACTCCTTCAACCGGCTGGCTCGCCTGCCTCTATGGCCTCCCGCTCTTCCTGGGCTCGCCCCGCCTGGGCTCGCCCATCCTGGCTCGCTCCCTTGGGCGTGCGAACCAGGGACCCTTCCTGGCGAACATCGGGGTTGTACAATAATATTATCAGAATCAACCTTAATTACACTTTGGATCTAAACTCTCTTATTACAATGATCATCATACATATGATATTAGTACTCTCATAAGTAAAATATGTGCAAATAGAATTTAGACTCCTCTTCCGAGACCATAATATGTTTATTGCTTATGCATTATATTTTCTACTAATATAAGACATCATCATCCATATAACATTTAATGCCAGCGACGTCAATATGCCTAAGATTAAATATGCTTCTGGAATTTAGCTACAAACACCAATTTGTATTCATGATGAAGATTCTCATCATTTCTATATGTAGTGATCTATGATTCTCCTAAACATGGCCAAATACTTTACCTCCAACTAGTAAACATGGGTAGTTAATCACTAAAATCATTTCAATTTTTCTGAACTTTTAGCATATAACGAGCTTGATCACAAGGTCATGTCATACAACAAGTTAATACATTTGGGAGATCTCTTCAAACATACACATATAGGTTTACTATTCTTCTAAACATATTCAAGTTATATGAGACGTATGAGTACTAAATGTTGAATATTTCTACTCCTTCTGGCATCCAAATTGAATTAAGTATAATTAATATGATCATGGTCCCTTATTGAAATTAGGGCTAATATAGTGATGACCAAGTTCCATAACCATAACACCTCACTTGTCATGACACTATCCCATTTCAATCCACAAATTTTCAAACATGATATCATTGTCTCAAGGATTTAAGCTTGGCAACCATATATTTCCAATAATAAAAAATTGTTCGACCAGTGATGTTTAATAATTTTTCCTGATAATATTACAAATTAGCATCTCAGCCTCAAGAAGGAGGTGATTCAATGACACCATACCTCACATTGGATTATAATTACATCATTCCTCTTTTAAGATCATGAGGACCTATAACCAAGTCCAACTGTTATCCAATTCGGATCCTACTTAGACTTTTACGATTCATGTTTAGTTCTCTCTTGCATCCTACATGATTTTATTTAATCAAATCATTAGTTGACAACATAATCAATATTCATATGTTACAGTAATTGAGTTATGATGTTAGAGCATTTAGAAATATGCTTTGTTGAGGCAATAAGGTAACACCTACCCTTAATTGTATGTAAAATATTTCTACAACCACTGCTACCTCTAATTTGAATCTCTTGAAAGAAATTTACTCAATTTTTTTTGGATTTGTAAATGATTTAAACCACACCTTGAATAGTTGATGCTATTATGAACTAATGAAAGCCTGACCTCTCCTTATGTTGTGTGTTAAGTAGTTATCTTCTTCATTTTACTCAAAAGTTTGAGAAAATTCTTAATATCTTATGTCGACTTCCTGATTTCAAAACTTGAATGGGTAGAACTTGGCAAATGCTCAAGTATGTATCAAGAAATTATTTCACTAATTTCTTTATTTGTTATTAGTGTGGTCTTGCATTGATATGGAAAATGGATATTCATCCCAAAAATTCAAAATAATTTTTCCAGAAATTTATCATGACACCAAAAGAGGCCTAACAGAGAATTGCATTTTTCCATCTCACAGACCCTAACATTGAAGGATTATAATGAGTTAGGAGGGAATGGCTTGTTACAATAATGATGTGGGAGATAAGTTGCGAAGATTTTATGTTTCTTGGAAAACCCAAGTTAATACTAAACTGGCCCAATAAATGAAGAAACAAGATTAGTTCCCCGTAGATCTTGTGCTGAGTTTCTTCTACCCAAAAATATTGACATTCCATGTATGTACATAATCTGTATGGGCATGCAATCCTCGACTTAGAATTATACTAACTAAGTCCTCGCATCAAAACACTCTATACAATATTCCATGAGACTTGTTGATATAATACATGTTTTTGGCCTGCATAACTACCATTTACAACAAACTTTTCAAGGGTCATGTGTGAGTTATCCTATAAAATGGTCTTCTCTAGGCTAGAATTCTCATTTGACATTTGGCATCCTATCCTTGTGATAGCTTTTACAAGAATGGAAATGAGAAGTATCAACTTATAGGCACAAGAGTTAAACTTACGAGTCTCCTACTAATCCGATAGTAGGTTACAAAAATCAAATATCCTTGAGATGGTCCTATTTGTTTGTGTAAGGCGTGTTATATCAATTGGGAAGTGACATGGGAATATCAGAGAGTAAGCCTTGAACACTTACACTTGCTTTCAACTATTTCATTTAGTCACTTTGGGATATCCTACTACTTGGCCATAATATACCCGAGATCAATATCAGACTAGGATACATCATGATATATCTTGCTAAGTCAAACCAATATGGTATACTAGTTAGGTTGGAACTTATTCTGAGGTTTAGTGGAACATACTAATATGAATCACACATATGGGCACACCAATGCTTCCGCTTCATCAGTTCATCCTTGAAATGAATGGATAAGCAAGATGGCCAGATGGTTATCATGGACTTCATTATTTTAGGATCGTGTGTCAGCTGATACCAGTTGTAAAACTCCACCCTCTGGTAATTGGGCATGACCTGTTGGATCTGTAGGCGCCCTTATAGGGGGGGGGGGGGAGTGAATAAGGGTTTTAAAACTTTTATGGATTAAGTGAAATTATGCAAATAAGGTGACTATATTTTATGAAAATATTTCAGTCAAGACAATGATGTGTAAGCTTTTTACGAAACTGTGTCGCACGAAGTAAGAGAGATGGAGACTGTGTTGCTACCGCCAACGGTATAATTTTTCGCTCGGCATTAGTGACAGAAAATCCCTTTTCGTTTAGATTTCAAGGATCACAGATAACCAGTCACTACTAGAGAAAACAAATAATATTATTGCTTTAGAAAAATGATTACAAAACTAATTCCCAATGACGCTTGGAATTTAGGCGAATGTAAAAACCTTTTTTGTTTTCTATACCGACCCTTCTCCCAAGGACCGGTTGGCTCTAGCATATCTCTCCCAAATGAGGCCTCGAGCCTCCGTTAGATCTAACCATGGACATAATCGCCATACCCACACTGCAAATTCTCCCTAGTCCTCGTAAGGCCCTAGTCGCCAACCAAAGGAGAATTTCTCTACCGATAGTAAAGAAGAATACAAGATTAGATAAAAGAGAAAAACTCCCTTCTAAATAGAACCCTTGATGCAGATGTCGTTTCGCTTGCAAAGGTTCAATATTTGTGGCTTGAGAGTCTTCCTCCTCAATGTTCTTTAGATTCTTGAATTTCTCCTATTGATTAGAATTTGTTGCAGCGAGAACACTCCATGTGTATGTTGACAGAAAGCTTCTTGATCGCCATTTTGATAGCTTTCAATCCTTGCGCATGAATAACTTTTTGATCTCCTCTGAATAACTCTCTCTTTAGATGAGTGGAAAACACCCATCACTTTTCTCTAGAGAGCTAGGGCTTTCATCCCTCAAAAATTTCATCAAAAATTGTCAAGGTAAACTCATTTTCGGGCTGTTTTAAATAGGGGTTGCTGTGAAGGAAACTACCTCCGGTGGTAGCGGAGCGGTAGCGCGTAGTCTTCAATTTCCTTCCTTAAAATCTTTTCAATTTCTTGGATTTAGCTTTTATCTTTGGAAATAAATTATTCCCCACGAAAATATGATATATTCTTACCATCATAATGATAGTGGATGCTCCTTTTGGTTTCTCAATCAAATCATGATTGTTTGGGGTTTCCTAAAGCTACCGCTCGGCGATAGAGTTAACGTGCTAGGGTAGAACTTGTTATATATGAGTCCCATCGATATTCCTTTCTCGATGACATTGCCATCTTAACGATATTTCCAATTAAGCCGTCGCTATCGCCAGCGGTAGAGTTAACACGCCGCGTTAGCAACAAAGCATCATAATGATAGAGAATCATTTTCTTTCCTTTTCGTACTCATAGGGGCTTGAAAGCTGAAGTTCTTGCACACTATAAACATATGGAAAGTATGATCAAATACAATGAGATTAGTTATTCACAAACCAAGAGATGTGGAAAGCATGTTCCAAAAAAACTCCCTCTTTTGATAATAACAAATCCTCTTAGAAAGAAATCATTCAAATATAAGATTTGTGTTTATAGTAAAGGATGAGCGTGATAGTATGAATATGCTCCCCTTATATAGATGCTCCCCCTATATGAGTGCTCCCCTACATCAAAGCATCCTATGTATTGTACTCCCCTTAAGTGAATTTCTTTCAAAGTTATTCTCCCCCTTTGGTATTATCAAAAGATGGTGGAGAGAAAAAATAGATAGCTTAAGGTGTAATATGTTTGTAGAGAAGGAAAAGAGCATGAAAAATATTTATGACTTAGTGATACTACATGGTGAGTGAGTAAAAGAAATTTTGAGTTGAAAGAGTTAAGTATCATTAATTTAGTAGCAAAGACCACTTGTTGGGTAAGAAAATATTCACGATCGAGCATACAAGTAATAAGGATAGTGGAAAGCATGATTCTAGATTTTATTAATAAATACCTTTATAGGAGTTTGAAGCATAGTAAATGAGTAAGAGTTTTAGTCTAGTAGAAAATCGATGATTTATCAATTGAAGGCCAAGATAAAAATATCACTTGTTAGCAAAATATAATAGTACTTGTTTAGATAGTAAATAAGTAAGAGTGTGCATACAAGGCGTAGAGGAATATACGTTCAAATATAATAAACACTCTTAAAATAAACTTCCTTTTAGAAATTTGCAAGCATTGAAAATAAATAAGAGTGTTAGTTTTTGAAATAAGATGTTTTGAATTTGAAATCCAAGATATGCTTTTGTTAAATATAATTAATTCAAGCATGCTTTAATTTATCAATACAAGATAGGAAACTACAATGTTCTAAATTCACAATTCAAGTATACTTATACATTGTAGAGATCATGCGATGCTATCTAGTGCATCTACCAAAAATTGTAAAAAAGAAATGTAGATATGCATTAGAGTCCAATACTAATGAGTAGAATTTTTATAAGAAATAAAGATGTGTACAAGTAGTGTTTTTGATAAGAGTATACAAATGATTTAATCAAAGCACATGACATGTATAATGGAATAAACACAACATTATTGAAATGCACTTTTAGAATTACTTCCACCCCAAAAGCTATGTTTGATTTCAATGCACAAAAAATAGTACAACTCCCAAGGTGCTCTGCACATACAATGCTCATTAAGACTTATCAGGGGTGCAAAGTAGTGTCTGGGGGATCACATATATTATATTTTCTTTTATTTATTTGTGATCCGGTGTACAAGAAGTAGTGTATAGAATTGTTTGCATACGACACTTTACAATTCTCTCCAAGGTGCTCAACCGCACAATACTCATTATGACTTATCAGGAGGGTGAGTATCACTTGTTTTTGCAAACATAGAGTTTTTGGTTGAACACACTTCTTCAAATATGGGTGCATGAAAGAGATTTTTATGTGGTTTAGGTAAACTAAGAACACATCCAATAATGTTAAGTTGTTACATTACACAATCATGCAAGAGTAAGATTAAAATCATTTTTAGATTATCAAAGATGTGAGTGTGTATATCATTATCAAACATAAAACATTACTCATACTTAGAGGCATGCTAAGCAATCCTACACATGATTTCTATAATCAATTTTATTGCACAATACAAGATAATATTCAAGTCATAAAACAAAACAATGTTTTAAGATGCTTAAAATTTGAATTTAACATTATATTTTAATATTGAAAAGATAAACCTAATCAACCTTGAAATATTTCAATGAATAACAATCAGTTTTTATAAATTTTTGAATTTTTTAAAGACAGTATAAAAAACAATTTAAAAAACATGTTTTTGCATTTTTAGTTTGTTTTTACATTTTGTAGTTGATTTTTAAATATTTTAAAATAGATAGATTTTTTGAAAAACATAGAAGTATATTAAGAGCATATCAGTATAATGATCTTCTATGCCAAAAAATGAAAAATGAAAGAAAAATCGATTTTATACTACCGTCGGCGCTAGTACTACCGCGCGACGCTAGCAACAGAGAATTTTTCTTTTGCTTAGAAAACATGGTTATCGATAATTTTTTGTTCTGTTTTTTGATTCATGTTTTATAAGATAAGTGACACCAAGTACTGCAAAGAGTTTTGAATAATAATGAAAAAGTTGCAGATAAAATATTTTTGGTTTAAGGTGTCAACATAGACTTTCAAAAATACTTATGTTTTTCAAAATAATGAAAGCCCAAAGCGTATATAGTATGAAAAACATAAGATAGCATGTTTGAACAAAATATGCATGATTAAAATGATCATAAAGAGTGAAATAATATTCATGCATTGTATATAATATGAGTATATCTAAGATCAAGATACCCTAACTACATGACTACACTCTAGCCCCGTACTAAGTGATGGATGGGCATGAGGAGCTGCACACATGCTGTAAGTTGGGGTGTTAGTCCCAAATGCACACAAAAGAGGTCTCACTCCCTAGCACTCTTTCCCCCAGTGAATCGCAAGTCGCCACTGGAACCCTCCCCGGTTAAGGACAAGACATGACTTATAGGTTAGGACATCTAATGCATACAATCCTACACCCTCACAATTGTGACACACAAGTCATAAGTAAATGATCTCATGGACATACTATGGGTTTAATCCTATGGACCAATTCATAAACTATAGCTTTTATGCGCTATTGATTTTTAATTAGAGTTGATTGTTAAAGTCACATAGTTCTTACGAATTTTAACTTTTAATCTTTATACTTTATAACTAATATGTCATGGCAATATAAGATAACTAGCAAGGATAATAATATTTATTAGTTGATAATGCTAGAATGATGAGTTTGAATGCAATGTAATGCCATACGATTAATAATGATAATGTTGCATGTGTTTGAAAATAGAATTTCAAATTTTTAGACCTAGAATGAGGTGATTTGTTCTTATTGACACAAAGTTGATTTTGGGGGGTCTACATAAAAGTGAGATACATGCAAAAAATAGAGACACACATCACACAAGAATAAGATATGAAACTATAATCCCTCTAGCCATCATATATGTTGGGAAAACTCCTTGGATTTAACTTAACAAATTATCTAAAGGTGATTTTAACTCTTAGGTTTTAAATTACACATTGTATAGTGAGGGTAATTTGGTCTTAGATGTCTTAGGATATCACACACAACCTGGAGTGTGAAGACTAGAGCAAGACAAGCACAAATTGGGTTGAGTTAACAATTGCGTCGAATTGTATTCGACTCCACTTTGACTTCATGTCGACGTAACTTAGAATAGAAGTCCAAGCAACTCAATCCAACTTTGACACATAGCTCCTGAGTGCCCACAAGAACAAAGGGACAGGAGTAGCAACATGGAAGAAAAGAAAAAGAAGAAGAAGAAGTCTTTCAAAGGGAAAGACACGAAGAAAGCCAAGGGTTTCATTGATGGAACCTATGTTGGATCGTGAGGCGCCTTTAGGGGGGGGGGGGTGAATAAGGGTTTTAGAAAATTTTAAAATTTTATAGAAAACTATTGATACTTTGGTAGATGTAAGTTAAATCAAAAGTAAAAAGACAATGAAATTATGAATGAACTTAGAAATGAAATCAATTTATTAAACTAGAAAAGACATGATTATCATTTATAAAATTGATTACAAAATCTGATTTCTATGACGCTAGAAATTGAACCGAATAATATGAAAACTCTTTTTGTTTTATATACCAACTCGTATCCCCCACGAACCGGTTTGCTTTAGCCAATCTCTCCCCAGATACGACCTCAAGCCGCTCTAGCCAATCTATCACTAGAAAGGCCTCGAGCACCCCTAGATCTACTCCCTAGACCTAGTCGCCAACACGAGGCAAATTCCTCCCTAAGTCCTACCCAGACCTAGTCACCAACACGAGGTGAATTCACGAACCGATTATAAAGATAAATATAAAAGACAAATACAAAAGACAAATATAAAACTCCCTATTAGGTAATCTGAAGGAGACGCCGAAGAATCGCTAAAGATCGTTGAAGTCCAAGCGTGCATTCTTTGCGTTGAGTTAGCGTGTTTATCCAAGACTCCTTCGATTCCTCCTTTTGAATTTGTGTGGGAGATGATGATCTAGAATAATACGACCCTCAAGGAGTTTATGAAGTGCTAGAATAGTGCTCTTGGCAATCAGTAGTCGGAGAAGACGAAATCCACCTTTTTATTGGACTGGAAGCTAACGCCGGCGTTAAGAGTTAACGTCGGGCGTTGACTCAGTATAGAAATAACTTGATGGCTCAGATCTTCAAAATAGGAAGGAGATTCTGCATCATTGGAAACTTTCATTTTAGGCAACCTTAACGTTGGCGTTGACTCTAACACCGGGCGTTGAGTCAAATCATTCCTAAATTGCTCCTGCAATCATGGCAGCTTCCCTCCATTCATTTTGCATCTTGGCGGGAACAAAAGTTAACGCCGGCGTTAAGATTTAATGCCGGGCGTTGAGTCAAATCATTCCTAAATTGCTCCTTCAATCATGGTTGCATTCCTACTTTCCATAATCATCGATCATTAACGCCAGCGTTAAGTCCTAACGCCCGACGTTGAGCTTCTTTCTCTTTTTATTCAGTCGACAAACAATCCCGTCGATCGGCAGCCCATCCCGTCGATCGGCAGACCATCCCGTCGAACGCTAATGCCCAACATTAAGACCTAACGCCTGGCGTTAGACATCTTTCAATCCTTCTGCTTGTGGATAGTGCCAGACCAATATTGCAGCAACCTGGTGTCATATCTGTTCAAACCTGCATGCTAAAAACACAATGGCAAACAAGATCAAATACAAGTAGGATTTATTATTCTCAAATCAAAGGGATGCGGAAAACCATGTTCCAACAACCTGGAGTGACACTGAAGAAGAGCCAAGCTCCTCCTCATCTGAGAGTGATGAAGAAGCTGAAGCAGAAATTGCTTGCATGATGGCACTGGGAATGTCTTCAGATGATGAAGAGGAACAGGTATCCATGTTTGATGATTTTGATTTTAGTTCTGATTATCTTAAAACCTTCTTTAAAAAATTATTTAATGATTTTATTAAAATTAAAAAAGAATTAGATGCAGATGAGGAAGAATTAGAAACCCTTAAGAAGGATGATCTATATGTAAGAAATCAAGACCTAGTAGAAGAAATGGATAATAAGGAATCAGAGTTAATTGAAATCAGAAAAGAAAATCTAAAGTTAAAGGAAGAGCTAGCAAAGGCAAAAGCCTTTGAGGACTCACTCAATGGGAGGAGTCAAAAGCTCAGAGACATCACAGAAAATCTCTCCATGAGATTTAATCACCTAGGGATAGGAGCAGAGTCATCCACTAGCACAAAAATCCCTAGGAAACCTGCTTGGAAAAATCAAGTTACCTTCGTTAGACCTAGTGACTATGAATCACGTGAGGATAGTGCAAAAACTAAGGATCGGGAAGCTAATAAAACAAAGAAAATAACTAGAAGTAATAAAACAAATCTTAACAAAGAAAAGAAATCTCAAAGCAAGAGTAATGTAGGAAAATTAAACAGCGAAAAGACTAAACATAAAAATAGAATAATAAGACACTCTGTTGATCTTCTATATCTAGATTCATTATATACACATCTTCTATACCAAGGTAATATGCACAGGTTTGGGAAACCAATTCCTTATCATCCAAAAGGATATCATGAAAGACCCTTCTATTCTTTTATTGAACCCTACAATGGTAGAAGCAAAGGGCCCAAGGTAACCTGGGTTCCTTCTATTGTTTGAATTACTTGTGCAGGGTAAGGTAAGGGACTATCTAGGTGATAGTGAGAAAAGGAAGGAAGAACTAAACTCAATCAATGGAGTGATTACTTCTCTTAATTCACTTGTTCTCCATATAGTTCATAAAATTAATTGCATAACCACTATTTTCAACAAACATCATTGCTGGGAAAAATATCAAGAATTTTCTAAGAAAATAGATCTGATCACTCAGAGGTGCATCAAATAGAAGTCGACGTACCATCGACTTATACTCGATGCCAGCGTCAAGAAGCACTCAGAGTGGATAATTCGAATAGAATTCAACGCAGTGTCAAGATCATATCGACGCATGTGTTGACTCAATAGCCACTGATCAAATTCGTGGGCGCGTCGATTATAAATAAAGGCAACGTTGACATGTCTACGTCAATTTAAGAATTGCTGAGCAACCTCAAAGTCGCGTCAAATGATAATCGACGCAACGTAGATATAACAACACGCACAGAGTTGCTTCTAGAAGAAATCTCGACATATGTTTGCGCGCCAAATACTAATTATTATCGACGATGCTTCGACTTAAAGCCTAAGTTGTGATGAATCATCTTCTTTTAAGCAACTTCAGCGTCGAATCATTTACACTTTCGAATTGTTCTCTCCTTGCTCTCTTGCTCTCTTCTTCTCCAGCTCTCTTGCACCCCAGACTCTCTCTCTCCCTCTCTCTCTCTCTCTCCTATTTTTCTCCTTTGCTTGCAGGTACCTAAGTTCGATGGATCCACCAAAAGTAAACTCCATCTCTGAAGTAGATGTTGACTCTTTCAGTGCTGCGGTAGAAAGCTTCAAAGTCATTCTTAGCTTATTTCAAGAGGCGGCTTAACCAAATTAATATCTACAAGGTGTAAGATAATGGACATTGAACTGATAGAGTTAAAGGACAGCTTTCACAAAGGATATGATGGCTCCGTCAATGGAAACATATATGAGACTGCCATCACAATTACAGAGGAGATGTTGACTCAAACATATGATCTACCATCTGGTAGTGATTCTGATGAACTGTCAGCAGAATAGACCAACAGGGCACTACAGATTATGAAGTTCAAGAAGGAAAAGCCCATAAATCTAAAGAAGAATGATGTTGGAGAAGAATATGACACGCTTATGGAAAGTGCACCGGTCGTACAAGTAATAAAAGTAGGAGGAGACTCCCCGAATATTGTTCTCAAAGTACTGCAAGTTGGGGTGTATGATTTTCTCGCTAAGGAAAGCAATTATAAAGATTTCTAAGTTAATAAAAAGGGGGTTTGACTTGGGTTTCCTAATTTATCAACAATAAAAGGAAAATGCGGGCCTAAAGCACCGCTTCGCTTGGCGAGATGGGATGCAGGACACAATGGCGTGCTTCGATAGGCGGGTGGATGAGAAGGCTCGCGGATGGACGATTCGTAGCTGGCGGAATGAGGGTCGTAAGCACCTCATCACAAAACACACAACTAGCAATTGATAGTGCGGTGCACAACACAGCGGTGGAGTGGATGGTGGAATGGGGCACTCCTCAACTTGCATAAACCGCAATAAATCTCATAAACATGAACTCGCATTAACTTAAATAAGGATTTATGCAAATAATCCACAACAACATACATCTATAAGGAAGAACTAAAACAACACACAAGGAGGAAGAGTAAAACCACGCTCGAAGACTCGCTGAAGGTTCTCAGTCAGAATCATCGGGATGTCAAGCCTCTTCCGAGCTCGGTCTCCAGTTGCCGTCCGGAGTTCAGAGGATATGTCACCTTCCTCTATGTTACCCATCTTCTTCGTGGTTCAGCTCAAGCTAGCTCTTATTGGAGACACCTTGAATGTAGCAGAAATCTTCCATTAATGGTGTTCTTCAGCTTGTGGATGGAGGAGGCCGAGGAGGAAGCTTTGGCAGAAGATTTGTAAGAAATCGATGGCCGAAACTTCTCCTAGGTTGAGTGGTGGTGGAGCGACAAAATGGGCGGACTGGAGCTGAAATGGCGGGCTCCCAAAAGTCTTCTTTCTCCAAGCAGCAGAAATCCTGGCTTATATACTAAGATAACAGAAATTTAGGCATGCACGGTCGAACGCACGACCGTGCGTAGACCATGCATTATTAACTAAGAAAAAGCCCAGGAAAACAAAGCAGAAGCGCCCGTGCGTTTTAGTCATGCACGGTCGAATCCAGATAGACTAAAAACCAGACTTAACAGGTGATCAAGTGATTCCTTCGCGCACGGGCAAATGCCCGTGCATGAACAATTCACACGATCAAAGACAGAACATCATTTTCACCCACAGATGAGAGCGCACAGTCGCAGCCGACTGTGCGTCAAGGAAGCGCACGATCGTGTGATGCATGCAAACATGAAAACTCGGTAAAATTGGATGAACAATTCACCTGCATAAACATCAACACAACTGGGAATAAACATCAACACAGCTGGAATACCCCTCCAACTCAATACAAATACAGAAAAAGGGTTAGGGAGCACAGTGTGCTTACCCCCAACGACATGAAGCACAGAAGCTTACCAAAATGGGCCTAAGCAATGCACATAGCGTGGAAGTGAACACACGAGAAATAAAAGTGACTATAGCTCGAATAAGACATGTAGAAGAGTGAAAACTAGCCCGGATGAGTCCATAAATAGTATAAATATTGGACTCATCAGAATACAAGTTTTTGGCTGACATAGTAGGCAAGGTGCTGCTATGCAAGATATCTGCACATGATGCAATCCCAAGACAACAACTGCAGATAATGGGTGTTCTGGTTTTAAGCAATAAGATCAACTGGGGAAAATGTCTCTTGAAGATAATAGGTCATAAATATTCAAATGAAGAAAATGCTTACTTGAGGATAATGAGCCAAGTGTTGATGCATCATTACCCAGATGTGTGAAATCCAAGGGAGTGCCAATTCCTTCAGGCAAAAGAATGAATATAGGTATATTCTCCAAATGGACCAGGAAAATTCTGAAGCTTGGTCAGTCAGCAACTTCTTCTCCTCCATCTCCAACTCCATAGCACAATGTTCCAGATCTCTCTCAAGATGTTATTTTAGCACAATCTTCTCCTCAACAACAATAGGAAAGTACTTCCCAACACAACAACAACTACAACCAACACCTCAATCATCCCACATTCCACTTCAACCACAACAACGACCAGTACAGTCCCACAACCAACACATTCCACTTTCAGACATTCAGTCTACTCCACCACCACCATCATCACCATCAATCCATATCTCCCTAAAAATCTACCAGGCACTCTCTCCTATCCAAGAAGACTTCCCACCATCACCTCCTCCATCTACCACACCTATTCCTCCAATTGACCTTGAGCTGGTCATCTCTAAGGCAGTTAGCTTGGCCTCCACTACATTTGCTGATCTATTAGCCACACAAGCCAGAAAGTTTGATAGAAAATACTCCAAAATGGAGTCTGAACTCCTAAATTCTAAGAGATCTCTACAAGGGCTAAAAAACTTCATATCCTCCTCCCAAGTAACAATGGAGTTCTTAACCTCTCTTGCCAGCAAGGTTAAGAAGGGGGAGAAAATTCAGGAGGAGGAAGGACCTACTCTAGAGATGAGTGTCCATGACAAGGGGAATGATGTTGAATCCCCTGATAAAATTACTATATTCCAAAATGTCCAGGGGGAGCCAGCTCTAGAGAATCAAGAGGAAACAGCTGCAGACAACCAGGGGGAGCCTGTCCAAGATGTTCAAAGGAATCTGGTAGAAGAAATGACTGTTGTAGGTACAATAATGGATCAGGGGGAGCCTCAAGATGAAAATCTACTGGATTAGGTGGCAAAGATTGCCAAGGAAGCTGTTAATGTTGCTGAAGAAGTAGTAATGTCCCCTGAAGATGATGAACCTCTGCAGATTGCCCCAAGGAAGATTCCAAAAGTTTTCTCAAGAAAAAGAAAAACTCCTGAGAAGGAGAAATGAAGCTCAGGTATTCTGTAACCATTATACTTCTTGAAAACAAATAGCTGTGGAGATCAATATAATTTCTTGACAAATGAATGAATTAGCTTGTGACTTTAGTCTGTCATATTCTATTGGATTTAACTTCTTGTTTGTATTTCTGTTTACATAAAAGGAATATGTAAAATCACTTTAAATAATCTGTAAAATTTGTTAAGATAAATATGGGGAGATTGTTGGGAAAAACTCCTTGGATTAAACTTAACAAATTATCTAAAAGTGTTTTTAACTCTTAGATTTTAAATTATCCATTGTATAGTGATGGTAATTTGGTCTTTAGATGTCTTAGGTTATCACACACAACCTGGAGTGTGAAGACTAGAGGAGGACAAGCATAAATTGGGTTGAGTTAACAATTGCGTCGAATTGTATTCGACGCCACTTCGACTTCATGCCGACGTAACTTAGACTAGAAGTCCAAGCAACTCAATACCTCTGTCGAAGTAAATCAATTCGACACTATGTCAAATGGATATCGATGTAGATGAATTGAGCATGTCGAAGTATCATTAGAAGTCGATGCAGCTTTGACTTCAACTCAATGCAGAAGGAAGAATCTGTCGAAGCCATCTGAAATCAACGCAACGTCAACTATAACTCGACGCAGATAATGAAGTTCCGCATGAAGTCTTCAACTTGATGGGTACGTTGATAAGTAATCAACGTAACATCGATATTAGTGTTCAACTATAGCTTGAAGGAATTCGAAGCTGCTTTTACAAGGACTCGAAGGTGCGTCGATAAGATAGAAAGAGAAATCGACGCAACGTCGAATACAGTCTGAAAAGGAAACCTTTTTCAACTATCATTTTAGAACTCTCTCTCAAGGCCCACAAAACTGAAGACCATTCTATAATGGCTCATTTATTGCCTAGAATAGAAAGGAGAAATAAAGAAGACCACAAAATCTTTCTTGGAAAGGATCAAGACAGTTGGCAGATGAGTCGTGAACAAATGAGGAAAGGAAGAGAAATTGTCCTGGCCAATAGCTTTTCAGCACACTCTAAAAGAGGAAAGGAATTCAAATTAAAGGATGGAGAATAAATAAGAAGATCAGAGAGAAGAAATCAGGGCATTCCTCATAATTTTCTGCAGTTGTCGATTAGGGCTTCCTCCTTCTTCTTCTTCCTTCTAGAACCCTAAAATAGCGTGAATAACAAGGACTTCTCACTCTCAATACAGTGAAAAACAAAAGGCTGCTCTTCATCAAATATCTTATAGCAGCCAGATTTTAATAGAAGAAAGTGATAGGATCTGAAGCTCATAACCTCTGGAAATCATCTCTTTCAAAAGCAGTGGTCCATCATTAGCAGATCCAGAAAAGAGAAAACTGAAGTAGAAGGATTCATCAGAATTCTGATAGCAGAATTCTTCTCACTACTTCTTCCTCCTTTCATTCACCTTTTTCTCAACTGTAAAAGAGTTTTAAGAATTCCTCTTTCAAAGGATTCAGTGGTTCAAGATCTCCTTATCAAAAGATCTGTGGTACAATATCTTCTTATCAAAAGATCCGTTGTTCAAGATCTCCTTATCAAAATATCTTTGGTTCTAAGAGTCTCCTTACCAGAAGACTCAGGCACAGGGGTGCATTCCTACTAGGTGGTAGAAGAGAGGAGTACCCACATTTTGGGGAACCTCTATAAAATTCCTTGTGTCTGTGCTGTGCTTTTCTGTGCTGTCCCATTTACTTTCTCAGCATTTACTTTCAGCAATCTTTATCTTATTTATTCTGCCTGTGGATTTGGTTTGAGTGCATAACACCTTAGTAAGTTTTATTGTCTGTACTGTTAGAATAGAAATAATTTTAAATCTTTATTCACCCCTCTCTAGAGGATTCTCGGAGGCACACTGTGCACTTTCAATATAATTCATAATTCCAAAGTGTGATAGAAATAGTTGATTTAAGAAAATTCTGGATAGATCATGAAATATGTTAAATGATTACAAAGAATTTAAGCATAGGATATCAATATATCATGGTGGTGTGTGTGAAGTTTGTATTTATCCATTTTAATTTATTATAGTGCTTTTAATGAGAATATTGTTTTGGTGATTTTTGAATTATTTTGCAAATTTTATTTTTGATTTTGATTTGTAAAAAATAGTCAAAACAAATACAAAAAACTGAAAGTAGAAAAATAATGAATAGTGACATAGTAAAATGATTTTTCAGAAAATAAATTTTGATGAAAGTTTGATTTTTGAAGAAAAATGGGCTATCACCGACGGTAATATTTATCGTCGGGTGTTAGCAATCGAGATTGGTTCTTTTAGAAATTAAATAATGTTTTTGTACCTTTTCAATTCCAATTTTTCATTATAGGGGCTCTCATATGCAACAAATAAATTAGAGCAGTCAAGGAATTTTTGCCTTAAACATTTTTAGTCTATGACCCCTAATAGCCCATTTAAATCCATTTTTGAAAAATGATTTCATTAGTCTTCATAATATCATTTTGCACATTCAACATTCAATTTATAATGATGATATAAGAATTTTATTGGCAAAAGATTTAAAAGGATAAAACTTAGAAAGAGAATATATCGGTCACTAAAAACTATATGACTTTTTTTTTCAATTTTTTTCAGTTTAATTCAATAAAATATTTATTAAACATGAGGCTTAAAGTGTGTGAAAGTTGTATCTCGAGCTATATAATGTGACCGTAGCATGTTGGCTCAAGAAAAGAAAAAATAAACAAAAAAAAAAGAAATTACGCATATCATGAAATAAAGTATTGATATTTCATTTTAGTTGGTTTCAAGTTCATGCAAATTGTGGATAATAATGAATATGAGATTTATGTATCCAAAGGGAATCAAGTGTGACGGTTCATTTGGGAACCTAAATATAACGTGTTGGCTTATGGGGAGATAAGGATGAGTGGATCCTTTCAATTGACATTAACATGTCATTCTTAAGTATGAGTCTCCATTCATACCTTGGTCTTATATTCTTAAATTTTAAATTTCCATAATGATTTTCAAAAGTACTATTTATAGGAAATTTGTTAACATTCAAGTTAAAAGTGGGAGATACTGAAAGGGGGTTATAATTCATCATGCTCTTATGATTCAATATTCTACTAGGTGTATGTTTTATATATTTTAAAATACTAGTAGTACCTTTACACAAATTTGATGATAAACTGGAAATAAATGATTTTTTATTACTTGAAAATTTTTGCACAAACAATTTTAATGATTCTAGTTTATGAGATAGATCATTGTTTTCATTTATTAATTTTTTACTATTCTCCTTTGCAATTGATAGCTCTTTTTTCAAATACCTTGATTTTTTCTTTTTAAACATTGCAATCAAAACAAGGCGTAATACTATCAACTAAAGAGCAAGGTGAAGAACTAGACATATCACGTTTTGATTTTATATTAACTTTTTCTTTTAAACTTCTATTTTCTAAACGTATTTTACAATTAGCATTTTTCAATTTCTTAATTTTATGCCTTATAATTTGTAGCAAGTGTAATGTAGAAATAGAATTACAAACAAGAAGGGAATTTGATTTCCTTACAATGATTTTGGATGAGGCAAGATTTGAACATAAAGTTCCTTTGACATCTTCATCCTCCTCTTCCATTGATGAGTTTTCATCTTCCCTTCCCCTGGATGTGTTGTCTTCTTCCAAGCACAAGTCTTCATAAGTTTCTTCTCTTGGATCCATAAGAACTTGCTCGGGTTCATCATCGGTAGAAGGAAGATAATAAGTATTCTCAAGAAATTTCCAAATTTCATACGCAATAGGAAGAGTATAAATGAGTTTGAAAATATTTTGATCAAGCGCACAAAATAAACTATTTATTGATTTTGCATTTAAAAACATTTCATTTCTATTTAATATGTTTGGTGGTTTTTTAATAGTGATATTCCAAACTCCTTCATCTAAAGATTTAAGAAATTTCTCCATTATGTTTTTCCAACTTTTATAATTTTCACCCATAAATAAAATTGGTGTTAAAGATGTTCCATTTAATTACATTCCATCCCCTATAGTAGATGCGATATCAGGAAGCGCCATTATTCTAGTGGTGAAACTATTTTGGAATAACCTACCTCTTATACCACTTGTTGGATCTGTAGGAGCCCTTAGAGGGGTGGGGGTGATTACAAGTTCTAAAACATTTATGGCTTAAATGAAATTATCCAAAAAAGGTGACTACATTTTATGAAAATATTTCAGTCAAGACAATGATGTGTAAGATTTTTATGAATCTGTGTTGCACGAAGCAAGAGAGATGAAGACTCTATTGCTACGGCCATCAGTAGATGTTACTGCTCGACGTTAGTGACTAAAAATCCCTTTTTGTTTAGATTTCAAGGATCACAGATAACCAATCACTACTAGAGAAAACAAATAATAATATAGCTTTTAAAAAATGATTACAAAATTTAATCCCATTGACGCTTGGAATTTAGGCAAATGTAAAAACCCTTTTTGTTTTCTATACCGACCCTTCTCCCAAGGACCGGTTGGCTCTAGCCTATCTCTCCCAGATGAGGCCTCGAGCCGCCCTAAATCTAACCATAGAGCTAGTCGCCACACCCACGCGGTGAATTCTCCCTAATCCTCGCAAGTCCCTAGTCGCCAACCACGAGCAAATTTCTCTACCGACAATAAAGAAGAATACATGATTAGATAAAAGTGGAAAACTCCCCTCTAAATAGAACCCTTGATGCAGATGTCGTTTCGCTGGCAAAGGTTCGATCTTTGTGGCTTGAGAGTCTTCCTTTTCGATGTTCTTTAGATCCTTGGGTGTCACCAATTGAATAGAATTTGTTGCAGTGAGAACACTCCATGTGTATGTTGAAAGCAAGCTTCTTGATCGCCATTTTGATAGCTTTCAACCCTTGCGCATGAATAACTTTTTGATATCAAATGAGGGTTTATTTGGTTCGGCGGTGGCAGGTTGATCCGGCGGATGGAAACAGAGTGTTTGAACTGGAGGGGGGAGGTGGCTACTCCAAACAGAGCTTTTTGGGGCGTTTCTCAAGGTGGGCGGGTGGAAACGGAGCAAACACCGCCGGAGGTTCATTTGTTTACCCGCCTTCCGTCGGCGTTTGCCCCAAACGGAGCGGCGAAATGTTTAACCAAATAAACCCTGAATAACTCTCTATTTATATGAGTGGGAAACACCCCTCACTTTTCTCTAGACAGCTAGGGCTTCCAGCCCTCGAACATTTTGTCAAAAACCATCAAGGGAAACACATTTTCGGGTTGTTTTAAATAGAGGTTGCTGTGTAGGAAACTATCACCGGCGGTAGCAAGGTGGTTGCGCGCAGTCTTCAATTTCCTTCCTTAAATTCTCTTCAATCTAGTGGATTTGACTTTTATCTTTGGAAATAAATTATCCCCGCGAAAATATGATATATTCTTGCCTTCACAATGATATGGGATGCTCCTTTTGGTTTCTCAATCAAATCATGATTGATTGGGGTTTCCTAAAGCTGCCGCTCGGCGATAGAGTTAACGCGCTGCAGTAAAACTTACTATATATTAGTCCCGTCGATATTCCTTTCTTGATGATTTTGCCATCTTAATTATATTTCCGATTAAGCTGTCACTACCTCCAGCGGTAGCGTAACGCGTCGGGTTAGCAATAGAGCGTCGTAATGATAGATAATCATCGTCATTCTTTTTCGTACTCATAGGGGCTTGAAAGTTGAAGTTCCTGCACACAATAAACACATGACAAGTATGATCAAATACAATGAGATTTGTTATTCTCAAATCAAGAGATGTGGAACTATGTTCCAACACGACCGAGGGAAGTTTTATGCCCAGAACAGCCGTCTTATGGTAGAGCCAGCACATGGGCTAGCATCCACTACAAGATGTGTATCCTATCGATAATCACCAAACAATACAATGGCGACCTATAAATTAATAACAATGATTGAAGCCATGAAGTTCACTAATTCACAATTAGTATAAAAATGTCCACATTAATACATAATAGTGATAAGATTTTAAGCCCAGTACAAGATTTAATAGAATCTCTCTCAATACTCAAAATGCAAAAGCAAATCTAAACTCTCAAGCACCTCCCATCGTGGTCAAACGGTGACAGTCGAGCGGACATCTCCACTACAAGGTGGGTATGCACACTACTATACCTAGGACTTACATATGCCTCAATTCGTGAGCATTGCAGAGCCTTTGCGTACTCTTGCTGGTATGTACCAAACTAGACCTCCATGGATTAGGGAAGAGTCATTGGGAGAGCGTCCCTAGGACATCAGCTGAGCTAGTGTTAGAACCCTTTTTTTGCTTTATTTTTTGGGTCTTACGCCTAGAACCGCCGCCTTGCGATGACACCAACACACGGGTTGGTCGCCACTACAAGACGCTGATCCTGCCGATAATTCAAACATCTAGGCCAACCATGAATCACAGAGTAATAGAAAGTAAATAAACATTGTTTGGTCTAGCGTTCCTTCACTTAACTCGTGGCGCGTTTGCTGCTTCCTTAATGGAAAAAAATAGCGCCCTTTCCACAAGTCTCGGCTTTTGGAACAGTTGGGTAAGCATTGGATCCTACAAGTGGTATTAGAGGAGGTCACAGGTTCAAGACCAGGGGCGCTAATAAAATCCCAATTTAATCACCTCTCTACCTATGTGGGTCCGATCATGTGGTGCGCCATATCTGAGCTGGTCTGGCGGCCTCGACCATGTGGTAACTCCACCTCTGATCCATATGGTGCGCCACCTCTGAGCCATGCGGTAACCCCAGCTTTGAGCCTGATGAGGCATGGTGAACGCTGGGGAGGGGGGATTGTTGGGTCTAGCGCTCCTTCACATAACCCGTGGCGCATTTGCTACTTTCTTAAGGGAAAAAAGTAGCGCCCTTTCCACAAGTACACGCTTTTGGAACAGCTGGATAAGCGCTTGATCCTACAAATACTAAGTCCACAAAATAGATCAAAAAAATATATAATCACGAGTAGATTCAATAGAAGAGATAAAAAGAGTACGGATAAATAAAAGGGCTTAAGCCCAATACATCATATCCTCACTACAAATGCTCGCAGAAGAAAAGCTAAAATATCTACACACTCACTACCGTGGCTACTGTAGTGGGGGTGGATCACCTCATCATGTTCATCCCTCTTGATGTGCTGGTTCTGCTGCTCCTGGCGCTCTTGTTTGTTATGCCATACCTAACCGTTAGTCAAAAACACTAAGCGATTTCCCCATCCCCTCCCCCGGTGACTCCTAGGTACAAGGTGGGAGGATGGATAAAGGAAGGACATCAAATAGAAAGTAATCAAGCAGGTGACGGTGGACCTAGCTAGTAGGTAATATATAAAAGTAGGCAAATAAAAGTACGGGAGCCAACTTTAGCAATTTTACTATTGCCTAAGTAAGAAAATGAAGCAGCAACAAGTAAAAAGAGAAAGCATAAACTACTATCATGGAAATAACTTAACTTATATAAATTCCATACAAATATATAAGTTAAAGGTCGTTTTACAAAATAAACTCTTCGTATAAAAGAGCCCATACTAATTTATACGATGTGGTTCTTGTTGCATGCAATGGTGTGTAAGCTATGCGGTGCAATGATTATGCTATGACTTTACACACATGCAACTCACACACTCGACTCTGTACGCACGGACCATTTAGTTCCCACTTTTTGGAGGTAGCTAACCTCTCGGGCACCTCCCGTCGTGGTCAAATGGTGGCAGAGGACCGGGCGTCTCCTCACCTAGGTGGGTATAACACACAACCAGAACTAGGCCCTATGAATCCAATTCCAGAAGTTTGACATACTTTTATCATCTCCTTCACTCATCATAATGTCTTCTATATGACTTTAGCATTATCAAGCTTTTTACTAAATGCAAGTATTGACACCCAATTGACATGTCCTACAATGAAACCAATATTCTTCAGTATTGATCCATATATGCATGGTGTCTATGATATGATTAGTTGGAGTCCAAATTATTTAGATTTATGTTTGGCTATTCGCATACCAATATTGATTCTTAATATAAGTATATGTCAAACATGAAGTACATCGCCATTTCTCAAGTCTATATGACCTAAAGTTAAATCCAGAGGTTCTATATGCTATATGAGGTAATTTCAATCTGATTTGACTATTTCTGAATATGGGGCCTAACTATTTACCATTACATAATTGATAAGTGAATTCCAAATTATACATGAAGTATACTTTTTTTATGTTTAAACTATCCACAAAATTTTCCAAAGATTCTCTAAGGTCAAAAATGTACTTTTACTTACATTTACAATTTTCCTTTTCCATTTAGTCATAATAAATAACATTTCATCAATTGGGGCTTTTTCAACATTTACAAAAGATCTATGTGGTTTCATCTTCTAAAAATTACAGAAAAATTTACAGAGCATATATATCATCCAAAAAGTGTTCTAGCTAATTTTCATAACTTTCCAGACAAATTTATGCACATAGATTAAATGTACTAGAAATAGAAATAAACCATAAATGTACTGGAAATAAATTTTTTTTCATCAATAAATTTCAAAAAATTCTCCGGAGGTTCTACATGTGCACTAACAGAGATTTGTATTTTTCTAATATTAATTTCTACCAATAATAAGTATTTCACCAAAATAATCAAACTTCAACATTGTGAAGAACTACTAAATATTAAAAGAGCAATAATTATGTTATATTTTCCAGAGGTTCATAATATTCTAATGAGTGTCTAGACGGGGATTTAGAATTTTCCAAGTAATATAGACCACAAATATTCCAATAATACAAAAGTGTGACAAATGAGATTTTGCAAGGTAAATGAATCCCAAAAATTCTAATAAATTTACCAGAGATGTAATATAACATAAGTGATCATGTGACATAAAATTAGAATTTTCCTAAGTCACTTGATCTCTTTCATTTCATTAATTTAATTGTGTGACATCATCATAATTGATTAACTACCTAGATTTTTAACTCCAAAAATCCTCAATTTTCTAGGGACGATTCATTTCATCATATTACTTGCATGCCCCAAGTTTCATGGGCAAACATCAAGGGAATATTAAGAAATTCATAAAAGCATGAAATTATGCTACATGCACACCATTCCCTAACATTTACAAAACTTGCATGTGAGATATCTCAACATGCACAAGTCCAAATGGGATGTCCAGGGAATTTTATTGACCTACTATACCATCCATAAAAGTTTTGAGTGTATTTCACTTCATAAAACCCTAGATCCACCACATGCATGGATATTTAAATTATTTCTACTACTATAGAAATTAAGACTCTAAAAATTTTGATTTTTGGATACCATGTGAATCCCACAATAATACATGCATGGTAAAATTTAAAGCTCATTTTATTGAGTCAAAAGATGGGGCCACACATATTTGTGTGTAGGGTTCACTTTTTACACCCTACACCAAAACATGTGCCGAGGGAGTTGTGGTGCACCAAATAACATGAAATTAATTCCTATGTGCAGTTAAGACATATATATACATTTTTTTATGTTGAACACTTTCCCTAGTTTAGGCTCTATGGTTCCTAAATAATTCCTTGAATCTACTGCATGAAGTGTGACAATAATAAACAAATTTGCTAAATGCACACCAAATCCCCATACACCATTATCACATGCATGTAGAGTATACCAACATGCAGAGGTTTAAATAACCTCATATTTTTTACCAGTGATTGTACATGACCTAATAAGCATACCAACCAAGATATGGGTCAGTTTGAGCTAATCTAGCCTCATTAATTTATAAAAAAAATGAAAAATCACATTTCTTACAAAACTATAGAAAAATTATGCCCAAAAAATCTGATTTTTGGGCAGGAGGTTTGGCTAGAGTATATACTTGCATGACCAAAATATTAGACCCATACAATCATCCATGTGAAGTTTATTCACATTTTAATGACCGGCCCTCCATTAGGGCATAGCTCAGTAAAATGCCTTTTCAGAGATTTGTACGCCTCCAAATGATTTGATTTAAAATCCTATGGAAAATAGACATCAAGTGATACAATGTGTCTCTGGCACTATTTCGTAAATCAGCATCTAGGTGGCCTAAATATTGAGCTTAATCCACTGTAAAAAGTGTGAAAGAAAAATATAGAAAACATTTTATTAATGAAATGTGGTCTGCAGATATCCATTTCATATGGAATCAATGGCAAGGATTATATCTTCTAGCTCTAGCCAGGGACGGGATTATCCCATCCTGGGCCAACTTCAAAGGCCATTTCCCGGCCACCTGAGCACATCTCCGGCCGACTGCCACCACCACCACCTGTGACGTTATGGTGGTTGTCGTTGGGTGGTGGTTTGGAGGTTGGTGGTGGCCGGAATAGGGAGTTAGGGGAGGGGCTAATCGGCTCAAAACCGAGCCAATTTCTTCCTTGATTCGTCCTCGATTGAGCTCGAATGAATCCTAAATGGTTCTAGATCTAGCAAAGAGGGAGGAAGCAAGGAAACATGCCTGATTTGAAGCCATATTTCTGGTGATCCTCTTGGGTGCCATTGTTGGACTCCTTGATCGAGCTCCAATGGTGATATCCCTATCCAGTGGCTAATTTTTTCTCCAAGGATGGGGCTTCTTCCTCTCTCGACTTACTGAAGGTGTTGGAGGATCATAATGTGGCTTGCGAAGGCTATATCATAGGGTGCCATGATGGCATCTCTAGGCCACCCAATGAACAACCTAACCCCACTCTAGCTGTCCTCCTTTCCATGCCATTTCAGCTGGAATTTACTATGGCAGCTGAGAGAAGCCATGGGGAAGAGGAATTGGAGGAGATGTCGAAGCTATTCCACAAATCATGGGTTCTCTCCAAAATTGGGGATTTATCTAAAATACCCCCATATATGGCACTTATTTTGAATTTCTGTGGCGAGCCATGGTAAATAGACTCTTGGGCTGTTGAATGGGCCATCAAATGATGCCTTAGCCCATTTGAACTTGGTTTGGGTGCAATTGACTTAAATGGGTCAATTTGGGTTAAGTGCACTTGGGTTGACCCTAGGTCAAATTAATCAATGTGGCTAAGCCACATTGATGATCATGAGCCTATGGACACTATACAAGTTGAATCATGGCTTGGTGTGACCAATTTAGAATCATTTGACCTAAATAGGTCAAATTGGGCCAGATGGTGATTTTGGCCAAATCCTTGGACTTGGTTTGACCCAATGAGTTATTAGTGACCCATTGACCTCCCTTAGGGGTTTGGAAGACTTGAGTGTGTCACATTGTCCATTTGAATGCGAATTGACCCTAATTAGGGAGATTTGACCCATTTAGGGCTAGGGTTGACTTTGGTCAATTTGACCATTTTGGTTGAACTCAAAGGGTTGATTTGTGTCCATTGACATCCCTTAAGGGTTAGGAGAGTTTGGGTGAGGCCAATTTGGTCATATAGAAGCTTATTGACCCTAATTAGAGAGGTTTGACCCATTTAGGGTTAAGGTTGACTTTGATCAACTTGACCAATTTGGTTGACCTCAATGGGCACATAGTGACCTATTGGTCTCCTTGAAGGGATATGAGAGTCATAGTGAGGATATATTAACAGATTGATGCTCATTTGGCTAACCCTAGGCTAGGTGATCTAAAATTGCTAAATGCAGACCAAGGTGTTTTCATGTGGTCACTTAGACTTCTAAGGCCATTTTGGGCAAACCTAGCCTTATGCCATGTCACTTGTGATGACAAAATCCTCTTGGGGGCCTAATTATTCTAGGGATGTTACAATTCCCTATACATACAGAAAATTTTTTGACCCCGAAGTAAAGTTTGGGCCTACGGGGTTTGATGAGTCCCATTTATATACACATTTGAGTCCCATTTATATACACATTTATGTACTCATCTGGGCCGTATTTCTAGTCGATGCACTACACTTTAGACATGTTTTTGGTTATATTTGCTATTCCTTGCTAGGTGCACTCTTAGACCAGTTTCGGTGTGTATTTGCACTCCTTGTTATTGGGGGTAAGTACATGGTGCTCCCCAATCCTTTTCCTATGTTTATTTGGTGCTGAAGGTGTATTCCCAGTTGTTATGTCTTTTGTGCAGGTGGCCGGATCGTCCCATTTTCCCCCAAAATCTAGTCTGTGCATATCGCACGGTCGTGCATTTCCTTGACGCACGAACGGTGGCGATCGTGCGGATGTAACTGGGCAGAAACTGGACAATCTGAGTTTAGTCGTGCATTTTACGCACGGGCGGATTTGCCCGTGCGTGAGTAAAACGCACGATCGACCTGTTTCCTCTTGTTTTTGGTCATTCTGAATTTACCTGTGCGTTGGTATGCACTGGCGGATTTGCCCCTGCGTGAGTAAAACGCACGATCGACCTGTTTCCTCTTGTTTTTGGTCATTCTGAATTTACCTGTGCGTTGGTATGCACGAGCGAATTTGCCCCTGCGCGAGTAAAACGCACGGGCGGCGCAGCGTCTCCCTCAAGTCAGATTTTATCATTTAATAACGCACGGTTCAAGCACGGTCGTGCGTTCGACCGTGCGTGACCATTTTTCTACCTGTTTAGTATAAAATGCAGGTTACGCCGCAGTCAACGGGAGAGCTCGTAAGGGGAGCGGGAAATCAGATCCTCCCCACCGTTTCTGAGGTCTGAAGGCTTATCCTTCACATCCACCACCAAGGAGACCATATTCCGGCGATTTCCACCACCATTCTTCCATTCGGGAGCATTAGCAAGCATTCTCCATCAAGTGTTCAAGCATTCCTCGTCGTGGGAAGCCATAGAAGTGTTATAGGTCATTGGAGCAGTGACAGCCTCCATCGAGTCCGCACACCATCAGAGGGCCAAGCCCGGAGAGAGCCCGACAACCTCTCATTCCGGCCGAGAACCCAAGATGCCGTGACATCTTCCTATTGGTCCTCTCTAAACTTGAATGCTTGTGCTTTCTTTGTGTTGTTGTTGTTGTAATGAACTATTGCTTAGCTTAATATCATAGATCTTTTTTTATGTTCGTGTGCAATGATGCGGTGGTGTGAGACTAGCATTTCCTTGTTGTGATTTTCTGAGTTCGTTGTGTGTGAAGCCCTAGCAATTGCTAGTGGTGATGCTTGGAGAAGAGGTGTGTGCAACCCTCAACCGTCACAGTTACTTTCCATCCACGCGCCTCCCAAAGCACGGCATCGCGGCCGTTACATCCATCCCGCCTTGCGAAGTGGAGTTTTGACCCGCATCTCTCTTTTCCTCATTAGCTTAGGAACCAAATCTCAACCCCCTTGTTATTACTTAGTAATCCTTTTTCCTAATTTCCAGGCAGAGCTAATCACATTACCCAACTTGCAGTCCTTTGAGATCGACATTCGGGGATTTCCTCCCTATTTTATTACTTGAGCGACCGGTGCACTGCCGTCGTATCGCATTTCATGCTCGCTAATTAGCATTGCTGAAATTGCGCATCAAGTTTTTGGCACCGTTGCCGGGGACTGCAAGCGTTTATGATTTGTTTTTCTTTGGAAATTCGTTTTAAGGTCTTTTTGTTTTTATTTTATTTTCTTCTTTTGTGTTGAAGAGTGTGTATGCATAGAAGAGATCACGGTGAGTGCGCAGCATTTGACCCTGAAATAGAGCATACCCTGCGGGCACGTCTCCGTGCTGCTGCCACCATGGATGTTGACTGAAATCAGGTTGATCCCGGAGTGGGAAATGCACCGGTCATGGGTCTGGTAGCTGACGAGAATGAAGTGGCTAGGCCACGACCCAGGACCATGAGAGATTACACTACACCCACTGTTGGGAGTGTGTACCCTGGATTCGGCCCGGCTATCACCAACAACAACTTTGAGATAAAGCCGGCCATCCTGAACATGATCCGCAACCAGGCCCAATTCTCTAGGTTAGCCAGTGAAGACCCCCATCTTGACTTGATTGAATTCGCAGAAATTTGCGGGACATTTCGGTACGCAGGGATGGCTGACAAGACGGTAAAGCTCAAGTTGTTCCCTTTCTCTCTACGTGACAAGGCAAAGGCGTGGCTCCACACGATACCACCTGGCACAGCTACCACTTGGGACACTCTGCAAGAAAAATTTCTGGCAAAGTTCCATCCTGTCGACAAGGTCATAAACTTGCGGAGGGAAATTGCAACCTTCCAACAACACGATCAGGAGGCTCTCGCAGAAGCTTGGGAGAGGTTCATGAACCTTCTCCGGAAATGTCCCCAGCATGAGCTGCAACCATGGACTATAGTAGAAAATTTTTACTTTGCTATTGAGCCTAACTACAGGGCCCTGATTAATGCTGCTGCAGGTGGAACTCTGATGAACCACACCCCAGAAGACGCATTACGGATCGTTCAAGACACTGCCATTCATAGCTCCTTTTGGACTGCTGGAAGAAACGCTCCAAGGAATGCTCGGGGACTCTTTGAGGTGAACACATCTGGTGCACCTGCTGAAAGTACCATGCTACTAAAGAGGCCTACCCTCCCGTCTGCCTCAGTGATGATGATATCATGCAAAGGTTGTGGAAGCCTGGGGCATCATGCATATGAGTGCCCCACAGGTGAGCAACCTACCGAAGTTCCTTTTGATGAAAGCGTCATTTATATTAATGATCAAAATCATGGACCACCGTTTAATAATGCCTATAACTCAGGCGTGAGGAGTCATCCAAACTTCTCTTGGAAACAAAACGTTCCAGGCCAATGATGGCAAGGAGGCTCGCATCAATTCGATGCTCAAGCCTCCGGTAGCCAACCGCGGCCGCCTCAACCGAGTTATAATCAAGGTGCCTCGACTCCTAAGAAGAGCAACCTCGAAGAAATGATGGAGAGGTTTATGCAGGCCGCAAACGTGAATATGGTCAACCAGACCGCGTCCATGCAAAGCTTGGAGACGCAATTGGGCCAATTGGCTCAATTGTTAACCGAGCGTTTGCATGGGACCCTTCCCAGCAACACAGAAAAAAATCCTACCAATCAAGGGAAAAGTCTTGCCGACATGGAAGTGGTTAACCCAAGTGAATTAGTAATCACTTGTTCTATTAATAATGTCAAAACTGCTGCCTTATGTGACTCCGGCTCATCCCGCAATGTCCTTGCATTGCAAGACGTTGCTAAATTGCAACTCGAAATGAGCATGGACGATCGGAAGTCTTTGGTGCTTGCTAATGGGACCATTATTCAGTCGGAGGGAGAAGTGAAAAATGTTGAAGTCATGGTCGAGGGGATGGTGGTGGTCGCTGACTTTCAAGTATTGGGACCCCAAGAGAATAAATCCATCCCCATCTTGGGAGTGCCGTTCTTGAAAGAGAGCGGTGCAACTTTGGATTTCTCTGCATGGAGTGTTATCATCCCTACTTGCCCCAAGAATGTGACCGAAACATTGTCTCGCTCTCCCCAAATTATTTCTGATGAATCTCTTAGTAATGCAGGAATAGGGGCTGAAAAAGTATCGTTGGAAGAAGAAAAGGATGAGGAGCAGTCATGCGAAAAAGAAGAAGAAGCAGGATTACGAAAGAAATGTGACCCTGAGAGGAAGGAGAGCCTCGTTTCTGAACCCGCCAAGCAAAACGTAACTCGGGACAATGTCCCATTTTTATTTAGCAAGAAATCGTGCAATAAGCCTTTTAAACAGTCTGTCTCTTGGGGTTACCCAGTTGCCACCGCGGCAACGGAAGTGATGTCACCCACCACTGAGGTGGGAAAATCTGACGACTATCAACGTTGTCGCTCTCCAACAGTGGAGAAGTTGAAGCAAGAGAGACAATTGCGTGGTGCACGCTCCACTACTTCCAGTGGCAAGATGGCAGAGGCTAGGGAAAAATTGGGTGACACCAATTTTGGCCCTAAAGCTTTCACCTCCAGCCTACAAGCCACTGGAGACGTGCACTACAAAAGCGCGTATAGCTGATGCTCTTTTTCTTGTTGTGATCTGTGTCTATGAAACTTTTCTCTATGTTAGAACTATTTCTCTTCAATGCTTAATACAGGTATTTGGTCCACCTTTAAGGACGTTAAACAAAAGGGCTTCTTGGGAGACAACCCATGGGAACCACCCGGTTCCGTTTGCTTAGTCTATGTCTTTTAGTCCTATTTTTTTTTTTCTTTTTGCTAACATCGCAGGTTAAAGCTCTCGCGTGGTGGATGCGGAAGGATAAAAACTTTAAGGAAGGAATTACCGTACCTCTGGCATGCTCATTTATGAGCATAGGTCCACTCTACCCCTATTCTCCTTATTCCAGAATTTCGTATTTTATTTAGTTTTGATCAAGTCTGGGGGAGTGGGCCTTTGCTTGCGCTACACGCACATTCATGCTAGAATGTTATGTTAGGAAAATTATATTGATTGTCTCATTGCATAACGCACACCACACGGTTTTTATTTTTTTCTCGTGCACAATTATCGTATAAGTGCTTGATGTATGTGTTTAGAAGTTTGATCGTTAGCTAAGGATTTTGTGGCTGAACAGGATGTGACCCATGCGGTGCTACTAGTAGATCGCTCACGCAGCATAAAAATTCACGTAGGATAGATTTAATTACAAAGTTATAGTTTTATTTACTTCATTTGTGTAATTACTTAATACTCTACTCCAACGGTGAATTTGGTGAATCTAGCGGTAACCCTAGGTCGAGTGTAGAAGAGCTGTTAGCCTCATATTGTTTGAGTTGGAAGGAGAGGAGACCTCGCTCGGTGGTTAAGAACTTGCCCCAAGCTATTTTCAAAATGAGTGCGTTGAATGATCCTGTTGGGAGGATGACGTAGGCCATCATTTGGTCCGGTTGAGCTTTGATTTCCCAACCTAACATCTTCCATTGCTAGCCTCGTTGAGCCTTACCTCTCTTATTTGTTAAACTCCACTAAACTTTCACCAAGGCCACATATCCCAACCTAATACGCACTAGAGTCGAACTTTGGAATTTATACATATTTATGATGATTTTGCGTTGCGGAGAAATATTTTTGTGCGCGAAGAAAAATGAGAATGAGTTAAAAATTTTGATCGATCCTAAATTATGTTTCAATGGATCTAAAAAAAGTAGAGTAAAAGAACTCTAAAAAGAATCTAACCACAAGTGTGGTAGTCTCACGCACACCATCGTGCTTAAATGAAGTTTGGGGAGTTGATGAGTCCTAATTATATACACATTTATGGACTCATCTGGGCCGTTTTTGTAGTCATTCCACTGCACTTTAGCCTTGTTTTAGCTCATATTTGTCATTCTATGCTAGGTGCACTTCTTGGCCTAATTTGGTGTGTTTTTATGTTTATTCTCTTTTGATAGCCTTATCGTATTGTTGAGTGCCACTTTCAGTGGCCTGATTAGCATTTCTGTAGGAACAGGAGTCGTGCAGGTGTTCCCGGTACAATTCTGTACAGGAACACTGCGCACGATCACCGGTTCTATTGCGCACGATCACTGGTCGTGCGCCGCTGATCATGCGCACTTAACCCCATTTTATGAGTTCTGTCTCGACCAGTGCGCACGACCACTTACGATAGTGCGCACGACCACTGGTCGTGCGCCACTGGTCGTGCGAACATTATATTTTATAAATTTCTTACATTGCAGGTTCCGCCCAGGCAGGCGCACGATCACAGAACTCCAGCGCGCACGACCACTGGTCGTGCGTCAATCACCGTGCACAGTATTTTTGCCAGCGACTATATAATGACCTGTTCCGCAAATTAGGGATACGCCGGCCCCCGGGAGCGCGATTTCCAGTCCCTACGCCGCCGTTTTCCACTTCCAGCCACCTGCACCTCATCTTCTCTGGAAGGGGAATTCGTCTCTGGCCATCCTAAGCATTTCTCCATCGTCCAGAAGCATTCTCCTCCTTCCGCAAGCACTCAAGCAAGTTGTCTCCATTTCTGTCCGGTGAGAAGAACAGCAATCCTGAGGTAGAAGACGACGGAAGCACGTGGAGAGATCGTGACAGTCTCTCGACGCCGGAAGCACAGTCCGCCCGAGTCCGGAGGTAGCTTGACAAACTACCATTCCGGTCGTGAACGGCCGCTAGTCTTCGTCCATTGGTTATCTTCTTCTTCTCCCCTTTGTTGTATTTCTTTGAATCATTTGAACTTGAATATCATGATGTTTAGTTTAAATGCAATGTTTGTTTCTTCTATGTTCATCAACATTTGCTTGTGATTCGTTTCACCTCCACTCACTCACTCACGCACTCATTGTGTTCGGTTCGCGTTAGCAAGAGCTAGCAGCGATTTGTGAAGAGGTGTCTGCGACCCTCACTCTCCGCACTAGTGATCACTTCACTTGCTTGCGCACCGTCCATCCACCTCACGAAGCTCGGCATCATGGCCGTTGCACCCATCTCGCCTTGCGAAGCGGTGATTTCGACCGACACTTCTTTTATTGTTGTTAACAATAGGAAACCAAATCAAAACCCCTCTTGTTGTGTTTGTTCCCGCTTGTGTAACAATTGTCACACAACGTGATTCGTTCACCCAACCTGCATTCCTCAAGTGTCCGACACTCGGGGATTCTATTCCCAACATTTATTACTTGACAGCGACCGGTGCACTTGCCGAACATCGCATCAAGTTTTTGGCGCCGTTGCTGGGGACTGTTCAGGCGTGTAACGTCGTGAGTTGTGAACTTTTGTTACAAGAGCAGTTGTTTTTTATTTTCTTTGTTTTGTTTTCTCTTGGTTGTGATTGTGCATGCAGAGACAAGCCGTGGGGGAACTTGTACCCTTTGATCCCGAGATCGAACGGACCGCTCGCGCACGAAGGCGCGCAGCAGCCGTACAGGCGGCAATGGGTGACAACATAAACCCAGATGATGTTGAACCAAGAGTGCCCAACGTGGAGCAGCACCATCCTAGAGATGAGCAAGAGGTAGTTAGGCCTCGACCCCGAACGATGAGAGATTATACAACTCCGACAGCTGGGAGTGTGTATCCTGGGTTCGGTCCCAACATTATGAACAACCAGTTCGAGATCAAACCTGCGATCTTAAACATCATCCGCAACAATGCTCAGTTCTCAGGGATGGCCAGTGAAGATCCGCACCTGCACTTGGCAGAGTTTTCCGATATCTGCGGGACCTTTCGCTACGCTGGGATTCCTGACGATACAGTCAAGCTGCGACTGTTCCCATTCTCACTTCGCGACAAGGCCAAGGTGTGGCTCCATTCTATTCCTCCTGGGACCGCTGCGACTTGGGATGCTCTCGCATCCAAGTTCCTGGCCAAATTCCACCCTGTTGATAAAATTGTGAGCCTGCGGCGGGAGATCGCCACCTTTCGCCAAGCTGACCAAGAGACCCTTGCCGAGGCGTGGGAGCGCCTTAATGATCTTCTCCGCCGCTGCCCGAGCCACGAGCTCCAAACTTGGAACGTGTTAGAGACATTCTACTTCGCAATCGAGCCCAACTACCGGGCGATGATCGATGCTGCTGCGGGTGGTACTCTAATGAACCATACTCCAGAGGAGGCTCTTCGAATTCTGCGAGACACCGCCTCCCACAACACATTTTGGACTGCCGGGAGAAATGCACCAAGAAGCGCTCGTGGTCTCTTCGTGGTCGACTCACTTCCGCCTACATCCGTACCGGCTGCTGTTATTACGTGTGAAAGATGTGGAGGCGGCAGACACCACGCGTATGAATGTTCAGGAAATGATCTATCAGGAGACTTCTCGCACTTTTCTTTAAACGAATCTGTTAAGTTTGTTGGTAATCAATCTAAGGGGGCGCCGTTTAATAACACATATCATCCGGAGTGAGAAGTCACCCAAACTTCTCATGGAACCCCAACGCACCTGGCCAACGATGGGCACCGGGGTAGCATCAAAACGATGCCTACGCCTCCGGGAGCCAACCTAGGCCACCTCACCCGGAATATAACCAAGGCCCCCCAGCTCCCAAAAAGTGTAACTTGGAGGAGATGATGGAAAAATTTATGCAAGTGGTTAACTCAAACATGGTTAACCAAACCGCATCCATGCGGAACTTGGAAACGCAGCTGGGCCAATTGGCCCAAGTGCTAACCGAGCGGTCGCATGGGACTCTTCCTAGTAATACCGAAAAAAACCCAATAGACCAAGGAAAGAGTCTCGGCGATGCGGAAGTGGGTCATCCGCGTGAGTTAGTAATCTCCTGTTCCATTAATAAAATTGAAACTAAGGCCTTGTGTGATTCTGGCTCCTCCCGCAACGTCATTGCTTTGCAAGACGTTGATAAATTGCAACTTGAAATTAACACGGAGGACCGGAAATCTCTTGTGCTCGCAAACGGTACCGTCATACAATCGAAAGGGGAAGTCAAAAATGTAGAAGTTACAGTTGAGGGGACATTGGTGGTTGCTGATTTTCAAGTGTTGGGACCACGGGAGAATCACTCCATCCCTATCTTGGGTGTACCGTTCTTGAAAGAGAGCGGTGTCACCCTTGTCTTTTCTGCGGGATGTGTCCTCCTACCTAATAAGGTACCGTTGCCCACTTGCCCCAAGGCTATAACTGAAACATCTATTTGCCCCCCCCCTCCTTTTATTTTTGATGAATCACTGAGTTGTGCAGGGGATATGAAAGATAATGGATCATCTGAAGGAGAAAAGGAAGAGTACCAGTCAAGCGGAGAGGAAAAAGTGGATTTTCGTAGAGACTATGATTCCAAGAGGGAGGAGGACAGCAGTCCTAAACATATTGAGCTGAACTTGATTCGGGATAACATCCCATTATTTTCTTGCATTGAATCATGTAATAAACAATTTAAGCGTTCCATCTCTTGGGCTGATACGGTCGTCACTGCGGCGACGGAAGTGACACCACCCACTACTAAGATGGGAGAATCTGAAAACGTTCAACGTTGGCAGTCTCCGACTATTGCTAAACTTAAACAAGAGAAGCGTCTGCGCGATGCGCGCTCTGCCGCTCTCCGTGCCAAGAGGGCGGAGGATAGGGGAACACTGGGTGACACCAGTGTTGGCCTTAAAGCCTTCACCTCCCGCTTACAAGCTACGGGAGACGTGCACCATAAAAGCGCCTACAGCTGATTTTTAGTTCTTAGTTTGTGAAACTCTCTTTTCATGCACTTTTATTTAATCTCTGCACTTTATAAACAATTATAATACAGGTATTTGGTCCAGCTTAAGGACATAAAATAAAAGCGTTGTTGGGAGACAACCCAGATCTCCTAATTTTTATTTTTATCACATGTTTTAATTCAGTTTTTATATATTTTTGCTGCTTTTAGTGTGTTGCTTGCAGGTGTGCTTTGATTCTTTTTCATTGGCGGATGCTGCGGACTGCTCATGAAATTAACGCCAATCGTCTGGTATGCTCAATTCTGAGCATTGGGTAACACTTCTCCCTCCTAGCTTTCAGTTTTTGTGATGTAATGTTTAGATTAAGTCTGGGGGAAAGCATGTTGTTATCCACTTTGCGCACGAGTTGCACCGCATGCTAGAAGTTTGTTTAAATTTTTTCATTGTCATCATCATTATTCCATGCTTCATACACCACTTCACCCACATAAGCGCGCGCTTGCCTATTTGTTTCGTTTCCGAATAAACTATTTTGGTTTGGAATGTGAATTAGGGTGTTAGCTTAGGAATTACTATTTGGAGTGCGATGTTGACTCATGCAGTGTTCTAGTCGCATCTGCATGCTATAGTAGAATTTGAGTACAACTAGATTATCTCTATGCGTTTAATTTATGACTAGTATTTTTGCGTAGTTTAGATTTGTTATACTCAAATGGTGAATGTGAACGAAATTGGCGATAACCCGGTGTTGTGTGTATACGAGCACTAGTTGTGTGCTGCTCGAGTCGGGAGGAAGGTTTACCTTTCTCGTGGGCTAAGAACTTGCCCCAAACGACTCTTGAAGCATGGGTGAGAGCGATTCTTTGAGTTAAATGTGATGTAGGCCACCTTTTGGCTAGTTTGAGCCTTGTCTTTCCCTGTCCTATTCGCTCACCTTTGCAAGACAACATTTGTGCCTACCACTTTTTTTTTCAGCTCCTTCTCCATTCACCAAATCCTGAAGCTTATCCTACTTTCGCAACCAAATAGTTGTTTAACTGCACTCATATTCTTGATTTGGTGTGATGTTTGGAATCTGTGTGATGTGAAGGAGAAATAAGTTTTATTTGCTGATTATGAACCAACTGGAGGATAAGAAAAAGAAGAAAAATATGATATTAAAATGAAAATCTGGGAAAAGAATTGTTTTGAAAAGAAATCCTTCCGAGCGTAATAGAAAATATGTTGGTATTTGTGAAGTAGGCCGTGTGTACACCTAGTTTTCATGATAAGTATGGGGGTGTATCACACGAGCTTTGTTCATGGTTTTGTTGGGTGCAGCGTTCCGTTGACTCATTTGGGTTGCGTAGCCTTCGTCCTTATCCTTGAATATCATACCGCAACCTAAGCCCCAATATAATCCTAAAGTCCGATTGATTTATCTCGTGAGTTTGCTAGCGCCGTGGAGAGAGTGTGACCGGGCAAGCTTATGGTTCATGACGTTGATGGATTTCAGCGGAGTTATTCCTAAACCCCGATCTTGTGCAACACCCTCCTTAGTGGCTTGTTACTTTCACACCGGGCATGATCGTTCAAGTTCTTCACAATTCACCAACTGAGTATTGATAAATCTTTATTTACGCTCGAATACTTTTGTAAATTAGTTAGCATAGTTAGAATCTCTTTTTACTAAATTTCTATTAGCATACTTTTGCTACTTCGCACCGTACTCCTTTGTGTAATTTTCTTTGTTGACTGCCATTTTCACACTCCGCCGAATTCGTTTGCTCGGGACGCGCAAACAAGTAAGTCTGGGGGTGTGATGAGTCCCAATTATATACACATTTATGTACTCATCTGGGACGTTTTTCTAGTCATTCCACTGCACTTTAGCCTTGTTTTAGCTCATATTTGTCATTCTATGCTAGGTGCACTTCTTGGCCTAATTTGGTGTGTTTTTATGTTTATTCTCTTTTGATAGCCTTATCGTATTGTTGAGTGCCACTTTCAGTGGCCTGATTAGCATTTCTGTAGGAACAGGAGTCGTGCAGGTGTTCTCGGTACAATTCTGTACAGGAACACTGCGCAGGATCACTGGTTCTATTGCGCACGATCACTGGTCGTGCGCCGCTGATCGTGCGCACTTAACCCCATTTTATGAGTTCTGTCTCGACCAGTGCGCACGACCACTTACGATAGTGCGCACGACCACTAGTTGTGCGCCACTGGTCGTGCGAACATTATATTTTATAAATTTCTTACATTGCAGGTTCCGCCCAGGCAGGCGCACGATCACAGAACTCCAGCGCGCACGAACACTGGTCGTGCGCCAATGACCGTGCGCAGTATTTTCGCTAGCGCCTATATAATGACCTGTTCCACAAATTAGGGATACGCCGGCCCCCGGGAGCGCGATTTCCAGTCCGTACGCCGCGGTTTTCCACTTCCAGCCACCTCCACCTCATCTTCTCTGGAAGGGGAAGTCGTCTCCGGCCATCCTAAGCATTTCTCCATCGTCCAGAAGCATTCTCCGCCATCCGCAAGCACTCAAGCAAGCTATCTCCATTTCTGTCCGGTGAGAAGAACAGCAATCCTGAGGTAGAAGACGACTGAAGCACGTGGAGAGATCGTGACAGTCTCTCGACGCCGGAAGCACAGTCCGCCCGAGTCCGGAGGTAGCTTGACAAACTACCATTCCGGCTGTGAACGGCCGCTAGTCTTCGTCCATTGGTTATCTTCTTCTTCTCCCCTTTGTTGTATTTCTTTAAATCATTTGAACTTGAATATCATGATGTTTAGTTTAAATGCAATGTTTGTTTCTTCTCTTTTCATCAACATTTGCTTGTGATTCATTTCACCTCCACTCACTCAATCACGCACTCATTGTGTTCGATTCGCGTTAGCAAGAGCTAGCGGCGATTTATTAAGAGGTGTCTGCGACCCTCACTCTCCGTACTAGTGATCACTTCACTCGCTTGCGCACCGTCCATCCGCCTCACGAAGCTCGGCATCGCGGCCGTTGCACCCATCTCGCCTCGCGAAGCGGTGATTTCGACCCGCACTTCTTTTATTGTTGTTAACAATAGGAAACCAAATCAAAACCCCTCTTGTTGTGTTTGTTCCCGCTTGTGTAACAATTGTCACACAACGCGATTCGTTCACCCAACCTGCATTCGTCAAGAGACCGACACTCGGGGATTCTATTCCCAACATTTATTACTTGACAGCGACCGGTGCACTTGCCGAACATCGCATCAGGAGTATGCTTCAAGGTGAAGATATCGAGGTTGAAATTTGTTATTTACCGGAGGATGAGTGTGTTTAACCTACGTTCTTCTACTTCACTACCGTACCTCTACCCAAGCCCTATGTCTAGCCTAAAAGCCCTACTGATTCTTGATAAGATCATCTCATGCAGTGGAGAAGGTGCAAAAGGGCAAGCATATGACCACCGACCTTGATGGATTTCTTGGAGAGCTCTTCCTTGAGATCCAATTTGAGCAACGCTCACCTCAGCAGTTCACGCTATTTTCCCTAGGGCGCGACTGTTCGATTCACCAGTGATTCACCTCAGAGTAGTAGTATTTTGTATCTTACACTAGTTGAAGTTCTTAAAATATAGTCTTTGTTTTAAAATCTTTTCTACTTTATTTTTACGCTCGTTAGTTCTTTACTTCCCATCATGTTTTGCCCGCACAGTTGCTTCTTTAACATCAATTTTTCTATCATGGGATTGAGTGTTTGCCCGAGACGTGCAAACGAGTAAGTCTGGGGGTGTGATGAGTCCCATTTATATACACATTTATGGACTCATCTGGGCCGTATTTCTAGTCGATGCACAACACTTTAGGCATGTATTTGGTTATATTTGCTATTCCTTGCTAGGTGCACTCTTAGGACCGTTTCGGTGTGTATTTGCACTCCTTGTTATTGGGGGTAAGCACATGGTGCTCCCCAATCCTTTTCCTATGTTTATTTGGTGCTAGAGGTGTATTCCCAGCTGGTATGTCTTTTGTGCAGGTGGCCGGATCGTCCCGTTTTCCCCCAAAATCTAGTATGTGCATATCGCACGGTCGTGTGTTTCCTTGACGCACGGACGGTGGAGATCGTGCGTCTGTATCTGGGCAGAAACCGGACAATCTGAGTTTAGTCGTGCGTTTTACGCACGGGCGGATTTGCCCGTGCGTGAGTAAAATGCACGATCGACCTGTTTCCTCTTGTTTTTGGTCATTCTAAATTTACCCGTGCGTTGGTACGCACGGGCGGATTTGCCCGTGCGCGAGTAAAACACACGGGCGGCGCAGCGTCTCCCTCAAGTCAAATTTTATCATTTAATAACGCACGGTTCACGCACGGTCGTGCGTTCGACCGTGCGTGACCATTTTTCTGCCTGTTTAGTATAAAATGCAGGTTACGCCGCAGTCAATGGGAGAGCTCGTAAGGGGAGCGGGAAATCAAATCCTCCCCACCGTTTCTGAGGTCTGAAGGCTTCTCCTTCACCTCCACCACCAAGGAGACCATATTCCGGCGATTTCCACCACCATTCTTCCATTCGGGAGCATTAGAAGGCATTCTCCATCAAGTGTTCAAGCATTCCTCATCGTGGGAAGCCATAGAAGTGTTGTAGGTCGTTGGAGCGGTGACAACCTCCATCGAGTCCGCACACTGATGCGCAAATCTTAGCACACCGCTAAAGGCGGTAGTAAGACTGCGGCACGAAACGGCAGTGTACCGATCGTTCAAGTAATAAAAAATGGGAATGAATCCCCAAGTATCGATCTCAAAGGAACACAGTAGGGTGGAGTTAACTGTCAAGGAAGGACTTGAGATCGAAGTCCTAAAGGTCGGATGGAATGCGGGAGAGTTGGTTTGGCATTTTAGAAAATAAAAGAAAATAACTACAACTACTCCTATGCAATGCCGCTATGCAATGCTTCGCTTGGCGGGATGGAGACTAGGCAGGCCTTGAGCGCGCTGCGTCGCAAGGGAGGATGGACGAATAGGCAAGCAGAGTCGAACTGTGCAGGCCTTGAGCGCGCTTCTTCGTAGGGCGAATGGATTACACGGGCCGCTATGCCATGCTTCGCTAGGCGGATGGAAGAGTAGGCAAGCGGATGGAATGGTTCGCACCGGCGGAGTCGGAATGGATTACACGGGCCGCTATGCCATGCTTCGCTAGGCGGATGGAAGAGTAGGCATACGGATGAGGGTCGCAAGCACCTCATCGACAAGCATGCCACTAACAATTGTTAGGGCGGCACAACACAACAAACAATCCACACCACAAGGCACACCTCAAATGAAAATATAACAAGATTACTCAATCACATAGACATGATTTCATACTAATGTTAACAAATAAAAGTATACTTCATCAATAATAAGGAAACCTAACTAAGCTATCAACTGCAAGAGGAGGTGAGTGTGCGAAATCGACCGGCTCCAAAGTCTTGTTGAGGATTCACGGAAGGAATCGTCGGGTTGTCAATCCGCGTCCATGCTCGGTCCTCAACTGCGTCCGGGGTAGAGAGAGCTGTCACTACTCTCCAATGGACCCGTCTTCTTCGTGTCACGAACTGGTGGAATGATCACACAAGCTGCTCCGATTTTGAATGTGAGAGCTTGGTTGACTCCCTTCTTGAAGCTCTTAGATGAAGGAGATGGCCAAGAGGAAGCTCCGGCGAAGATTTGGCGTTGAAAGCTTGCCCGGAGCTCCTCCCTAAGGTGGGCGGTGAAGAAGGAGGCGAAATGGGCGCTCTGGAGCAGGAAACGACTCTGGAAAAATGATCCTCCTGACCTAAAATCGCGCATGTCTATTTATAGGCGGAGCAGAAATTAACAGCGCGCACGGTTAGGCGCACGACCAGTGGTCGTGCGCGAAGAAATGCCTCTGATCGTGCGTGAAGAACCTGTAGTATAGTCCTGAACTGTAAAAATAGCGCACGGTCAGTGGCGTTGGTCGTGCGCGAAGAAGGCCAGTGATCGTGCGCGAAGAAGGCCAGTGATCGTGCGAACCGCTCTGTCTGATAAGGGGAATTATCGCACGACCAGTGGTCGTGCGCCTGGTCGTGCGCGAAGGAAAACGCACGACCGGTGGCCTTTTCGACCGAAAATTCCCCATAACCAATCCCGAGTGTCGCACAACCCCTGAGCCTGCATGAAAACAACCAGGATCACTGAAATACTAAGAATCACACCAAATTGGGCTAAAATGTGCACTACAAGTGAGAATTGTGAATAAATGAAATATAAGCATTAATACACAAAAAGTGAAGTGCAAGTGCGTGAAAACTAGCCCAGATGAGTCCATAAAAGTGTATATAATTTGGACTCATCACACCCCCAGACTTACCTGTTTGCGCGTCCCGAGCAAACAAATCCGGCGGAGTAGGAAAAGCATAGCTAGCCAAAAAATTGCAAACATGGAATAGAATGCGAAGTTGCATACAAGTGTGCATGGAAGTTCATTAGAAGAAGTTTCAACATATGCTAGCTAATTTATAAAAGTGTAAATGCGTGAAAAGAAATTTAGTTTTACTCAAAAATGGAATGTTGGTGAATCTCGTGGTCATGCGTAGTACGACAGTAAGCAAGTCGTGAAGGTGAATGTTACCCAAGACCGAAATTCAGAATTATCTCCGTTGAAATCCATCAACATCGAGAACCATAAGCTCGCCCTGTCACACTCCCTCCACGGCGCTAGTGAACTTACAAGATGAATCAATAGGACTTTGGGTTTACACGAGGCTTAGGTTACGGTTTGGAATGCAAAGATATACGTGAATGCTAATCGCAACCCAAATGAGCTCACAAAAGTGCTAAATCATAGCAGCCCCCAATAAAACATGTGCAACACACCCCCAGACTTGACTTTGAAATCGGGTGTGCACACGGCCTACAACAATCAATACTATTTAGATGTTTCAATTAAAACGTTGGGGATATAAATCTATTTTTTTTTACTTTGCTTTTCTTTTTCTTTTCTTTTCATCCCCATATCTAATAGCACAATTTTCAGCACATAGACATTTTTTTTTAAACTTCCACATCAACACTGAAGTTTCGCATCACCGCACCGCATTGGAAAATTACAATTCAAAAATGCTTTTAGCTTAATTTTGGTTGCGATATTAGGATTAGCTTTTAGGCCTTGGTGAAGTATGGTGGAGCTGAACCAAAAGATCGGGTAGGCACAAAATAGGCTAGCAATGGTTAGCATATAGGAAAGGTAAACAAAGCTCAAGCTTGCCAAAAAGATGGCCTACGTCACGCTCAACTTGCAAATCGTTCGCACCCATGCTTCGAGAGTCGCTTGGGGCAAGTTCTTAGCCCCCGAGAAAGGTAATCCTTCCTCCCGACTCTAGCAACACGAACCTCGTGCTCGCCTACACACGATACCACGCTACCACTAGATTCAACCACATTCACCATTTTGAGTAAAATAAATTAAAATCCGCGCAAATCTACTAATTATAAATTAGAAGCATAAATAAAAACTAATTCTACTCGAATTCCTAGGCAAGACACGAGTATTCAACTAGAACACTACAAGAGTCAACATTCCACTCCATCTTGCAATTAATTTGGCTAATACAGCACTTCCTACATCACAACCAAGAATTGAATATACGGGAGCATGCAAACAAGCTAGTGCGCGCTCGTGCGGGTGAAACGGTGTGTGATGCAAATGAACAAATTTATTATATAGATAAAATAAAATTACTTCTAGTATGCAATGCAACATGTGCGTGCATAGTGGGTAACAAACAGCTCTCCCGCAGACTTAATCTACACAATAAGGTAAGCTGAAATATCAACATGAGTGTAAGAGAATGAAAAGAGGAGAGGTTACCCCATGCTCAGAAATGAGCATACCAGAAGATTTGGCGTTAAATTCTGAAAACTTCACTCCAAGAGTCCGCCACCAAAGAAATTGCCGCACACCTGCAGGCAAAAGACTCCACGCAAATATATATATATATATATATATATATATATATATATATATATAACTAAACTATTAGCGTATTAGAGAAATAAAAACAAAAGAGACTTGGGTTGTCTCCCAGCAGCGCTTTTGTTTACCGTCCTTAAGATGGACTTAATACCTGTATTAAGTAGTTAATAACATTGTCTAAACATAAAAGAGAAAACTAAAATATCCTAATTATTACAAGCATGCCAAAAAGATCAATTGTACGTTGATTTAATGTGGTAACTGAAAATAAAAGAGATGGGCCCGAAGACCCAACAACAGCAGTCCAGAGGATCAGGAGCTTTCCATCTCCATATTTCATCTTTCTTCATCCTCTTCCTCTCCTCCAATCTGCGGTCATGGATGAAGTAGCGTTTACCACCCTGCACCCAGTCTTTCAAGAAAAACGCAGGCAATGATGATGAGGTGGAATAGGCGATGGATTTCATCATTGCCGTTTGCTTTTCTTTCCAAGACTGCCACACAGAATTGCCCAAAAATGGGTCTAGATATTCATGCACTTGCAGAGGGGTAAATGAAATATCAGACAATAAAGTAGGCGAGGAAGCAGGAAGGATGAATTTATCAATATTAGCATTAAAAGAGGGATGATTAGGAAATAAAATAGATGAAGAAGTAAAAGGTTCAAATAAAGGAGGAGTGGCCCCGGTGTCACTCCTGGCAGGTTCCCAAGCCTGATCACTGTCGGTGTCATAAGAATCAAAACGAGGTGCATCTGAGAAATCAAAGGAATCAGTGGTGCGGCAGATCTCCTTCACCAATGAAGAGGTGCACAACTCCTCATCAGAAAGGTCGTCCTCGTCATCCCACTTCGGTTCAGCTTGGAGGTCCAAAACATCACTCTGCAAATAATCTTCGACAGGATCATAAGAAAAAGGTGTAGAAAAAGCATGCAAAGAAACTGGAGGAACATCAGAATCAGAAAGTAAAATATCAGGTTCCTCCGCAAAAATATCTGCAAGCACCTCCCCACTAGAGAGAACACTCTCCTCATCCCACTCTGATTCATCATGGAGCTCCCAAATCTCACCTTGTTGGCCATCAAATGAATCATCGTCATCACTAGTAGTAAAGCCATATACAGGGAGCGAAGAGTCCATGCAAGAAATAAGCTCGGGGGTTGAGGGCTCGATTCCCTCCACGGGTAAAGACTGAGCGATAGGGACTTTGTCATCAGGATGTGAAGGACTGCAGTCGGGAATTGGAATAGGTAAAAGACTGGGGCAGTCCTTCAAAACATGAATTTCACTTTTACAAATTAAACAAACAAAGCCCTTACGATACGTAGCATTTAATTCCCTCATTTGATCGATATAAGCGCTCATCTTGTCATAAATGCTAGGTTCAGTCCAGGAATACATTTTTTTTTGAAGGATGCAGATATAACAAAAATTGAAATTCTTTGCAAGAAAATCTACACAATCAACTAAAACTACTTCGGAACAACTTGCCTAAAAAAAATTAAACAGGAAAGTGCGAAATAATAAAAATAAGAAAAGCAAAAATTAAATAAAAAGCAAACAAAATAACAAGAGGACTATACACAATGGAAGAAATTCTAACTCTCGTCTCCCTCTCCAGAAACTCACACGACTGTGTTCCCCGGCAACGACGCCAAAAACTTGATGTGCAAATCTTAGCACACCGCTAAAGGCGGTAGTAAGACTGCGCACGAAACGGCAGTATACCGATCGTTCAAGTAATATAAAATGGGAATGAATCCCCAAGTATCGATCTCAAAGGAACACAGTAGGGTGGAGTTAACTTTCAAGGAAGGACTTGAGATCGAAGTCCTAAAGGTCGGATGGAATGCGGGAGAGTTGGTTTGGCATTTTGGAAAATAAAAGAAAACAACTACAACTACTCCTATGCAATGCCGCTATGCAATGCTTTGCTTGGCGGGATGGAGACTAGGCAGGCCTTGAGCGCACTGCGTCGCAAGGGCGGATGGACGAGTAGGCAAGCGGAGTCGAACTGTGCAGGCCTTGAGCGCGCTGCTTCGTAGGGAGAATGGATTACACGGGCCGCTATGCCACGCTTTGCTAGGCGGATGGAAGAGTAGGCAAGCGGATGGAATGGTTCGCACCGGCGGAGTCGGAATGGACTACACGGGCCGCTATGCCACGCTTCGCTAGGCGGATGGAAGAGTAGGCATACGGATGAGGGTCGCAAGCACCTCGTCGACAAGCACGCCACTAACAATTGCTAGGGCGGCACAACACAACAAACAAATCCACACCACAAGGCACACCTCAAATGAAAATTATAACAAGATTACTCAATCACATAGACATGATTTCATACTAATGTTAACAAATAAAAGTATACTTCATCAAAAATAAGGAAACCTAACTAAGCTATCAACTGCAAGAGGAGGTGAGTGTGCGAAATCGACCGGCTCCGAAGTCTTGTTGAGGATTCATGGAAGGAATCGCCGGGTTGTCAATCCGCGTCCAAGCTCGGTCCTCAACTGCGTCCGGGGTAGAGAGAGCTGTCACTACTCTCCAATGGACCCGTCTTTTTCGTGTCACGAATCGGTGTAATGATCACACAAGCTGCTCCGATCTTGAATGTGAGAGCTAGGTTGACGCCTTCTTGAAGCTCTTAGATGAGGGAGATGGCCAAGAGGAAGCTCCGGCGAAGATTTGGCGTTGAAAGCTTACCCGGAGCTCCTCCCTAAGGTGGGCAGTGAAGAAGGAGGCGAAATGGGCGCTCTGGAGCAGGAAACGGGACTGGAAAAATGATCCTCCTGACCTAAAATCGCGCATGTCTATTTATAGGCGGAGCAGAAATTAACAGCGCGCACAGTCAGGCGCACGACCAGTGGTCGTGCGCGAAGAAATGCCTCTGATCGTGCGGGAAGAACATGTAGTATAGTCCTGAACTGCAAAAATAGCGCACGGTCAGTGGCGCAAATGGTCGTGCGCGAAGAAGGCCAGTGATCGTGCGAACCGCTCTGTCTGATAAGGGGAATTATCGCACGACCAGTGGTCGTGCGCGAAGGAAAACGCATGACCAGTGGCTTTTTCGACCGAAAATTCCCCAGAACCAATCCCGAGTGTCGCACAACCCCTGAGCCTGCATGAAAACAACCAGGATCACTGAAATACTAAGAATCGCACCAAATTGGGCTAAAATGTGCACTACAAGTGAGAATTGTGAATAAATGAAATATAAGCATTAATACACAAAAAGTGAAGTGCAAGTGCGTGAAAACTAGCCCAGATGATTCCATAAAAGTGTATATAATTTGGACTCATCACACACTATCTGAGGGCCGAGCCCGAAGAGATCCCGACAACCTCTCATTTCGTCCGAGAACCCAAGATGCGGTGACATTTTCCTATTGGTCCTCTCTAAACTTGAATGCTTGTCCTTTCTTTGTGTTGTTATTGTAATGAACTATTGCTTAGCTTAATATCATAGATCTTTTTTTATGTTCGTGTGCAATGAAGCGGTGGTGTGAGAGTAGCATTTCCTTGTGATTTTTTGAGTTCGTTGTGTGTGAAGCCCTAGCAATTGCTAGTGGTGATGCTTGGAGAAGAGGTGTGTGTGACCCTCAACAGTCACAGTTACTTTCCGTCCACGCGCCTCCCGAAGCACGGCATCGCGGCCGTTGCATCCATCCCGCCTTGCGAAGCGGAGTTTTGACCCGCATCTCTCTTTTCCGCATTAGCTTAGGAACCAAATCTCAACCCCCTTGTTATTACTTAGTAATCCTTTTTCCTAATTTCCGGGCAGAGCTAATCACATTACCCAACTTGCAGTCCTTTGAGATTGACATTCGGGGATTTCCTCCCTATTTTATTACTTGAGCGACCGGTGCACTGCCGTCGTATCACATTTCATGCTCGCTAATTAGCATTGCTGAAATTGCGCATCAAGTTTTTGGCGCCGTTGCCGGGGATTGCAAGCGTTTATGATTTGTTTTTCTTTGGAAATTCGTTTTAAGGTCTTTTTGTTTTTATTTTATTTTCTTCTTTTGTGTTGAAGCGTGTGTATGCATAGAAGAGATCCCGGTGAGTGCGCAGCATTTGACCCTGAAATAGAGCGTACCCTGCGGGCACGTCTCCGTGCTGCTGCCACCATGGATGTTGACGGAAATCAGGTTGATCCCAGAGTGGGAAATGCACCAGTCATGGGTCTGGTAGCTGACGAGAATGAAGTGGCTAGGCCACGACCCAGGACCAGGAGAGATTACACAACACCCACTGTTGGGAGTGTGTACCCTGGATTCGGCCCGACTATCACCAACAACAACTTTGAGATAAAGCCGACCATCCTGAACATGATCCGCAACCAGGCCCAATTCTCTGGGTTAGCCAGTGAAGACCCCCATCTTCACTTGATTGAATTCGTGGAAATTTGCGAGACATTTCGGTACGCAGGGCTGACTGACGAGACAGTAAAGCTCAGGTTGTTCCCTTTCTCTCTACGTGACAAGGCAAAGGCGTGGCTCCACACGATACCACCTGGCACAGCTACCACTTGGGACGCTCTGCAAGAAAAATTTCTGGCAAAGTTCCATCCTGTCGACAAGGTCGTAAACTTGCGGAGGGAAATTGCAACCTTCCAACAACACGATCAGGAGGCTCTCGCAGAAGCTTGGGAGAGGTTCATGAACCTTCTCCGGGAATGTCCCCAGCATGAGCTGCAACCATGGACTATAGTAGAAAATTTTTACTTTGCTATTGAGCCTAACTACAGGGCCATGATTGATGCTGCTGCAGGTGGAACTCTATTGAACCACACCCCAGAAGACGCATTACGGATCGTTCAAGACACTGTCATTCATAGCTCCTTTTGGACTGCTGGAAGAAACGCTCCAAGGAATGCTCGGGGACTCTTTGAGGTGAACACATCTGGTGCACCTGCTGAAAGTACCATGCTACTAAAGAGGCCTACCCTCCCGTCTGCCTCAGTGATGATGATATCATGCCAAGGTTGTGGAAGCCTGGGGCATCATGCATATGAGTGCCCCACAGGTGAGCAACGTACCGAAGTTTCTTTTGATGAAAGCGTCAATTATATTAATGATCAAAATCATGGAGCACCGTTTAATAATGCCCATAACTCGGGCGTGAGGAGTCATCCAAACTTCTCTTGGAAACAAAATGTTCCAGGCCAATGATGGCAAGGAGGCTCACATCAATTCGATGCTCAAGCCTCTGGTAGCCAACCGCGGCCGCCTCAACCGAGTTATAATCAAGGTGCCTCGACTCCTATGAAGAGCAACCTCGAAGAAATGATGGAGAGGTTTATGCAGGCCGCAAACGCGAATATGATTAACCAGACCGTGTCCATGCGAAGCTTGGAGACGCAATTGGGCCAATTGGCTCAATTGTTAACCGAGCGTTCGCAAGGGACCCTTCCCAGCAACACAGAAAAAAATCCTATCAATCAAGGGAAAAGTCTTGCCGACACGGAAGTGGTTAACCCAAGTGAATTAGTAATCACTTGTTCTATTAATAATGTCAAAACTGCTGCCTTATGTGACTCCGGCTCATCCCGCAACATCCTTGCATTGCAAGACATTGCTAAATTGCAACTCGAAATGAACACGGACGATCGGAAGTCTTTGGTGCTTGCTAATGGGACCATTATTCAGTCGGAGGGAGAAGTGAAAAATGTTGAAGTCATGGTCGAGGGGATGGTGGTGGTCGCTGAATTTCAAGTATTGGGACCCCAAGAGAATAAATCCATCCCCATCTTGGGAGTGCCGTTCTTGAAAGAGAGCGGTGCAACTTTGGATTTCTCTGTAGGGAGTGTTATCATCCCTACTTGCCCCAAGAATGTGACCGAAACATTGTCTCGCTCTCCCCAAATTATTTCTGATGAATCTCTTAGTAATGCAGGAATAGGGGCTGAAAAAGTATCGTTGGAAGAAGAAAAGGATGAGGAGCAGTCATGCGTAAAAGAAGAAGAAGCAGGCTTACGAAAGAAATGTGACCCTGAGAGGAAGGAGAGCCTTTTTGCTGAACCCACCAAGCAAAACATAACTCGGGACAATGTCCCATTTTTGTTTAGCAAGAAATCGTGCAATAAGCCTTTTAAACAGTCTGTCTCTTGGGCTGACCCAGTTGCCACCGCGGCAACGGAAGTGATGTCACCCACCACTCAGGTGGGAAAATCTGACGACTATCAACGCTGGCGCTCTCCAACCGTGGAGAAGTTGAAGCAAGAGAGACAATTGCGTGGTGCACGCTCCACTACTTCCAGTGGAAAGATGGCAGAGGCTAGGGAAAAATTGGGTGACACCAATTTTGGCCCTAAATCTTTCACCTCCAGCCTACAAGCCTCTGGAGACGTGCACTACAAAAGCGCGTATAGCTGATGCTCTTTTTCTTGCTGTGATCTGTGTGTATGAAACTTTTCTCTATGTTAGAACTATTTCTCTTCAATGCTTAATACAGGTATTTGGTCCACCTTTAAGGACGTTAAACAAAAGGGCTTCTTGGGAGACAACCCATGGGAACCACCCGGTTCCGTTTGCTTAGTCTATGCCTTTTAGTCCTGTTTTTTTTTTCTTTTTGCTAACATCGCAGGTTAAAGCTCTCGCGTGGTGGATGCGGAAGGAGAAAAACTTTAAGGAAGGAATTACCGCACTTCTGGCATGCTCATTTATGAGCATAGGTCCACTCTACCCCATTTCCTACTAGATCCCTTAACTTAAATTAGGGTGGAACATGTGGTGAGTGAAGTGAGTTTGGGCTAGGTAGTGACCATATGATACATTGAGTTGGGTGAACTCACATGTGGTCCCTTCTAGGATACATGTCAACTTAGGTCAAATTAGCCCAAATTGAACTCATACTTGTAAATTGACCCCGCCACTATGTCCTTAACCCCAAAGGAGACTCAATTGACCAAAAGCACCATCAATTGGTCAACCAATTTGGACAAATTGACCAAAGTCAAATTTAAGTCAATATAGCCCAATTCAACTCAATAGGGTTCAATTTATACTCATATGGCCAAATTGACCCTACCACTAGATGGTAAACACTTAAAGGAATGCTATGGACCCCAAAGCTCCATCATGGGGTCATCAATTGGTCCAATTTGACAAAAGTCAAACTTAGGTCAACATAAGTCAATCCTTCCCCAATAGGTTCAATTGCCCACCAAAACATGAAATTGACCTCAACCCTAGTTTTAGAACATCATAAGGGACCCAATTGACCTAAAAGCCCCATCATGAGGTCATCAATTGGCCCAAATTGACCAAAGTCAAACTTTCCCCAATTTGGTCAAAATCCCACCTATTGGCTAAATTAGCCTAATTAGGGCACCACCATGACCCAACCAACATTAGGTGGTGTCAATGGACTCAAGGTCAACACTTTGGACCAGTCACCCCACCCAATTGACCAAGTCATCCCCAAGGTCAACCATGGTCAAAGTAAGCCGTAAATTTGAAATTAGAAAGGCCAAATGAATTCCAAGTGAGCCTAGGCTTAACCCAAGCCCATCTAGTAGCCCACATGCCATATTACCAGCCATGCTCTCTAGATTTGGTGGGGAGTGACATGCAAGGGATCATTTGTTTGGAATATTACCCTAAATATTCCCATGATTTGAAGAAGCCTCACACTCAATGCTAAGTACAAGTTGTATTTGTAAACCCTATTTCATCTCATGACCATGCAGGGTTAGGTCATACCAAGGTGTGAAGTAAGCTCAGTAGGTTTACTGCCAAAACCGCTGAGACAAGCTCTCAGTCTCAGCTGAACCACTGAGACAAGGCGAGGAGATGCTGAGAAGGTGTCTGGGCCAGCTGAGCTGCAGATAGAAGAAAATCGCTGAGACAATTATCTTTCTCAGCGGATCCGCTGGGACGGGACTGAAGAAGCCACTGAGACTGGAAGTTGTCTTAGCCCAACCGCTGAGATAGATTCAAAAGGACTGGCGGGATTTTCTTTTGGCGCAAGCTGCAGAAAAGCAAGATATGGTATTCCAATCTTGTCCATGCTGTGTCAGAGTACATCTGATAGTCGTTGAAGATCAGTACAGTATAAAAGAATAAATTAGGGCTTTGTAAAAGAAGACTCTCTTACTCTCACTCACAAAAGAAGAACAAACTACTGTTCCATTGTCGGCAGCAAAGAAAGCTTTCATTACCTGCTTCCTGAAGCTGCAAGGAGAAAGAAGATTGCTCCTCTTGATCAACTCAAGATAGAGCAAGTTGATCCTCATCCATCATCTGAAGGAAAGCGTCAAAAGAATCAGTGTTAAGGTCATTTCACTCCTCCCTGCTTCAAGATTGCAACAGCAGTTGTTCAGTAACAGAAGACCAAGGCTTGACCTCTTTCATCTTCTGATTGTAATCATCTATTATAACTTCTGTAGGAACTTAACAGTTTTGAGATTGTAGGGCATCTTTGCCTGAGGGTGTAGGGCTGTTTGGCCTGAGTAGTAGAGCTGAAAGGTCAGCTTGAGTATAGGATCTTTGGGAGATCTGAGGTAGCTCTATTGTGCCTGAGGTAGGGATGTTGAGCCTGAGGTAGGGCTATTGAGCCTGAGGTAGGGTTTGGGAAAACCTGAGAGATCCCAAGGGATCTGTGTTGTAAGATCTTAGAGCTGAGTTTGGAGGTGTTGGCCTTATCTAACTCATTGTTAGAAAGGTAAAGGGGGAAAGAGGACTACTTAAGACACCCTGTCTTGAGGAACCTCTATAATCCATTATGTGTTTTCTGTGTGCTTGATATATAACTAACCTGAAATCGAAAAACAACTTGGTTAAAGTCTTAAACAAAAAGAGATATATTTGCCCCCCCCCCCTCTAGGTGACTAAGACAACATCCTAAGAAATTATCAAGTGGTATCAGAGGGAGGTTGGTCAAGAAGGACATAACTTTCTGACTAGATCCTATAAAGGAATAGTCTTATCTCAATCCAATGACCACCACTAGATTGAAGAAGGAGATGGGATCCATGAAGTTTCCAATATGCAACAAAGAAAACTTTGGCATATGGAAGCAAAGGGTTAGATTGTTTATGGAAGCATCAGACCCAAGGATTTACATCACTATAAAACAAGGGCCCTTCACTTTTCAAACTGCCTCCACCATAGATCCAACTAGGAGAGTGGCCAAGGCTTTCAATGACTTGACCAAGGATGAACTTGCATTATTTACTATGGATAAAAGAGCCCAAAACATAATTGTTAATGCAATAGATGATTCTACATTTTAGAACATGGTGCACTACACAACTGCCAAGGAAATGTGGGATACACTGGTGGTGTATATGGAAGGGACAGCTGAGGTGAGGGATGATAAAAAATTACTCCTCAACCAAGAATATGAACCTTTCAGGCAGCTGAGCCAGGAAAGCATTTATATTTGTTATGAAAGGTTCTTTAGGATAGTCAATGAACTAAGAACTTATGAAAGAGTGTTCAGTGACTATGAGCTTAATGACAATTTCCTAAGATCTCTAACTAGAGACTGGGACACAAAAATATGTGCCATCAGGGAAGTGGCCAAGCTTGGTGAAACTCCTACTCACACACTATTTGGGAAGCTGCTCTCTTATGAGATGCAGTTATCTGCAAGAAAGGAAGAGGACACTTCAATAAGGACTCATGCAAGGGAGAGATCTGTGGCTCTCAAGGCTGACAGCTCCAAGAAGAGCAAGGCCAAGATGGAGTCTCCTCCAAGAAGGAGTGCTGAATCAGATAATTCTGAGAACAACACTTCAGACAGCTCTTCATCTGACGAGTAGTTTGCTGCCTTCTCAAGGTAGTTTAAGAAGATGATGAGGAGGAAGCAATGGAAGAACAAGCCCTCCTCCTCCTCACACTCTAAGAAAGACCACAGCAGATCTGAAAGACAGCACCCCAAGGGTGACAAGTATGATTCTAAATCTAGTAAACATATTTCAAATAACATCATTTGCTATTGCTGCAGCAAGCCTGGACATGTCATAGCTGACTGTCTAGTCAAAAGGAAGGAAAAGGGTGATAAGAAACATCACCACCATAAGGATAGGAAGGGGGAAAATCCTTCCTAACAAAGAAAGGAAAGAGCTGGAGTGAATCTGAATCCTCATCTTCAGATTCAGATGTTGAAGAAGAAGCCTTCATTAGGCTATTTGCAGCAGATAAAGATGATGACTGTCCTGCTGCCAAAATTGGAATTAGGGCCCCTCTATCACATTCAGACCGTGGCATAGAGGAGGATGAAGAGGATAAAGTTCAGCTAGGCCTCATGGCCATCACTGGTGAGGAGGACAGTCAGAACAACTCTGACAATGAACAGGTATTAATTCATTCCATCTCCTCTTCTGACTATGAGACAAGCCCAGAATCTGAAGCACCTTCATCAATTGGTGGAAGTGATTCAGAATCTGTGTAATATGTCAATCAATTGATTGACAAGTATGGTGCTCTCTTGGAAGCTCTGAAAAAGATCAAGAAGTTGGCCAAGAAGCCCAAGAAATTGCTTCTCTTAAGATGGATAAGAAAGAGTGCACTGAGTCACCCTCCATGGTGGCTCAGATGAGTAGACAATTAAGCCATCTAAAGGGAATAACAATTGTGCACTCAAGCACTATATCCCAAATGAACAAGGTCATCAAGGACCTTGAGGAGAAGCTTGTGAAAGAAAAGAGCCTAGTGGCTCAATTTTCCAAGCCCAAATCTGTACTTCGTATTATTGACACCTTTTCCTCTCAAACCAATAAGAGAGGATTAAGGTTCAATAAATTGGAAGTAGGAGAAGGGAGTGGGGAAAAGAGCAAGGACAAGGCTAAGCCTCATACCACCTTTCATAAGGTGTTGCTTCCTTCTAACAGATATGATCATGACAACATTTATGGTCATTGGAAGAATGGAAGCTCCTATAGGAAGGAAAACACTCCTTCCCATATTGGAAGAAAGGGCATGGGAATGAGTGCCATGAAGGCTCCCCATGAAGAAATTCAAATGGTCCAACCTGGACCATTTATATTTGGTACTTCAGCCCCATCATTCAGGAGTATGGAAGCTAGTTCTTCCAAGCTATGTCCAGCAAAGAACATGGTTGTTGTCAAACCTGTAGACAAGTCATATTACTCAGTGTCTGATGCCATTCAATCTTGTCTGGCCTCCAAGCCAAAGCAAGCTGATGCCATTAAGACAAAGGGTGCCAAGACTATACAGAGGTTAACATTCAACCAGATCATTGTTGAAAGGAACATGAAAAATGTTGATGTCTCCCCTCCTGAACATAAGCACAGTGATGCTCTCTCCTCAAGAAATGTTCAGAAGAGGAGATACAATATTCATGAAATTTGGTGTTGTGGTAAAGTGGGACACTTTGCCATAAATTGTTGGCACAATCCCAATGTGCCAAGTGCAAATAAGATTCTTTCTGCAAAGGGTGCAGCTGGTGTGAGGTCATTTCATCATGCTAATAAGGACCTAGGACTCAAAATTATTTGGGCTCCTAAGGGTAACTAAACTCCTTCTTGTAGGTTAGTTCAAGTACCAGCCTCAACCAAATATGGTACTTGGACAGTGGGTGCTCAAGGAACAAGACAGGAACCAAAAATCTTCTATAGGACTACACAGCTATGAAGAATGGACCTAAAGTCATATTTGGTGGATCTGAAAGAGGAATCACCAAGGGATATGGTATTATCTCCAATGGCATAGTTTCAATCACAATGGTAGCTTATGTTGAAGGGTTGAAGCACAACCTAGTGAGCATAAGTCAACTATGTGATCTAGGCTATGTCATTGAATTCCACAATGACAAGTGCTTGATCAAAAAGTCTAATGACTTAGAGACCATTCTCTCAGGCACTAGGAGTGGAAATGTTTATTGCTTAGATTTTCTATGCAGTAATTCTCTATCATCTGTATGTCTTGTAGCTAATGAAAATGAGTCTCTTTGTGTTCAATGGCACAAGAGACTTGCCCACATTAACTACAATATAATGTATAGACTATTCTCTAAAAACCTTGTTAGGAATAGTCCTAATTTAAAATGTATTAAAAGTGGTCCATGTCATGCTTGCCAAATGGGTAAGCAAACAAGGGCCACCTTTAAAAGTATTGGCTCCATAGACACTAAAAGATGTTTATATCTATTGCACATGGACTTGTTTGATCCTTTGCCAATTCAGAGCCAAGGTGGGAAGTTGTATACTTTGGTGATTGTTGATGATCACTCAAAATATACATGGGCATTCTTCCTTAAGAAGAAATCAGATACATTGAATGTATTTATAAATCATGTCAAGGCTATTCAGAATGATTTATAATGTGTTGTGGTCAAGACTAGGACTGACCATGGCACATAATTTCAATCTGAATCCATGACAAGGTTTTGTCTAGAATGTGGTATCACCCAAGAGTTCTCCTCCCTAAGGACTCCACAATAAAATGTTATGGCAGTGAGCAGGAATGGAACCTTGATAGAAGCTGGGAGAACATTGCTTAGTGACTCCTCACTCCCAGAATACTTCTGGGCTGAGGCAGTCAATACTGCATGTTATGTTCTCAATAGGGCTTCCATCAATAAGGTTCATAGAATTACTCCCTATGAGAATCTGAAAGGCAAACAACCTACAATTTCATACTTTCGAATCCTTGGTTCAAAATGCTACATATTAACTAATGGAAAATCTCAATTAACCAAGTTTGAAGAGAAATGCAATGTGGGGGTTCTTGTTGTCTATAGCTCACATAGTAGAGCATATAGAGTTTATAATTAGAAAACTCATGTTGTAGAAGAGTCTATGCATGTGGTATTTGATGAGACCAGCCTAATCTATAAGGGCTGGTCTAGTTCTTCTGTTTTGACAGGAAATGAAAAGGGCATGGAAAAGATGTCTATGCAAGACATACCAAGCAGTAGCAAGGCATATTCAGATGCAACAATTCTTGAAAAGGAAGAGGTCCAGGGTGCTGAAGACACTGCTGAACCAGCAGAAGTATTACAGCAAGCTGAGGATAGAGTGCCTGCATATGTAAGACACCTAAGGGATCATCCAAGAGAACAAATTATTAGAGATCAGAACCAAGGTGTACTGACCAGAACCAGGGCTCATAACGAGGCCCTATTCTTGAGCTTCTTATCACAAATGGAGCCCAAGAAGTTTGAAGAAGCCAACCAAGACACCATTTGGATTCAAGCAATGCAAGAAGAACTTCTTCAATTCAAAAGAAGCAAGGTATGAAAATTGGTGCCAAAACCTCAAGGATGTAATATTATTGTCACCAAATGGATTTACAGGAACAAGTTGGATGAAAATGGTATAATCATCAAAAACAAGGCAAGATTAGTAGCCAAGGGCTACAAACAAGAAGAGGGAATAGGCTTTGATCAAACCGTTGCCACTGTTGCAAGGTTAGAAGCAATTAGGCTATTCCTAGCCTATGCTGCCCACAAGGGGTTCAAGGTATATCAAATAGATGTCAAATCAGCCTTCCTCAATGGTGACTTGAAGGAAGAGTTATATGATGAATAACCATCAGGTTTTGTGCATCCAACCCTCTCTAATCATGTATATTTACTTAGGAAAGCTCTTTATGGACTAAAGCAAGCCCCTAGGGCTTGGTATGAGACATTGTTTAGCTTTCTCATCAAGAAAAAGTTCTTGAGAGGAAAGATAGATAGTACATTGTTTCTTAGGGAAACAAGGGGCAAATATCTTCTAGTCCAAATATATGTTGATGACATAATATTTGAGTCTACTGATGACAACCTCTACAAAAGGTTTGCCAACCTTATGCAGGGGGAGTTTGAGATGAGCAGTATGGGAGAGCTCAAGTACTTTTTAGTCCTCCAAGTGAAACAGTTTGATGAGGGTATATTCATCTCTCAGACCAAGTACACTAGGGAGCTTATCAAGAAGTTTGGGATGGAATCAGCTTCCACCATAAAAACTCATATAGGGTCCAACATTTCCCTGGACAAGGATGAGAAGGGCAAGGCCTTTGATGAATCCATGTACATGTGCATTATTGAATCCCTATTATATCTAACTGCTAGTAGACCAGACATTATGTAAGCTACATGTGTTTATGATAGGTATCAGACATGCCCTAAGGAATCTCACTACTCAACTGCAAAGAGGATTTTGAGATACCTTAAAGGTAGCTTACATCTTGGCCTTTAGTACCCTAAGAACAATGACTTTGAACTAACTGGATTTTCAGATGCAGATTTTGCAGGCTGTAAAGAAGACAGGAAAAGCACAAGTGGCACTTGTCAATTCCTAGGAAGGAGGTTGATATCTTGGAGCATCAAAAAGCAGACAAGTGTAGCAATTTCCACTGCTGAGTCTGAATACATTGCTGCAGGAAGTTGTTGTGCACAACTATTGTGGATTCAACATCAGTTAGAGGACTACAACCTCAAGGTAAGTGAGTCTCCTCTTTATTGTGACTCATCCAGTGCTATCTCTATTGCTAAGAATCCTGTCTCTTATAGCAGGACTAAGCATATAGAGATAAGATATCATTTTATAAGAGAACATGTTGAATGTAAAGACATATGCCATGAATTTGTCCCCACTGACAATCAAGTTGTTGATATTTTTACAAAGCCATTGGATGAGGCCAAATTTAATACTTTCAAGATTGAACTAGGAATATTAAATGTTAAATAATGTCACATCTTTGTTTTCAATCATCTATGATGTTATGCAGTCAAAGTATTGTCACATTATACATTTAAAGTGTTGTGTTATGATTCATAATGTTACTGGTATTCATCATATTATCACATCAACAATCCTAGTGACATGGTTAAGGCATAACACAATCAAAACCCCAAAGACTAATGGTTAGATTGTAAGGTCAGCTAAAATAGAAAAGTCTGTTTCAGTTGAGCCTCTGAGACAACTAGGAAAAGTCTCAGCTGAACCGCTGAGACTACTAAAACTATCCCAGCGGATGACAGTGCTCTGTCCCAGCGGGTAGGTTGGCATCTCAGCGGTTCCGCTGAGATGGGATGGTCTCATTACAGTTTGTCTAAATGCAACCCAATTGACCCAAATTCTACTCACAACTATAAGTTCAATTAACTCCAATTATTAGGGCTTATCATAACACAGATAAAGCCATATAAATAGACAATCATTGATTTGTGTAAGGTACACAGGCCTTCCTTCCTAGCCGCCGAGACGAATCAATTTCTCTTCCATCCCAGCGCATTCTTCTAAAACAACAATGGCACCCAAGAGCTCAAAGGACCTTCTAGAGGGGTATGAGATTGTCATAAATGGCTTTGCCCATGCACAAGAAGACATAAAAGGAGTGATTCTACTCCTGGAAGCACAAGGCCTGGTGTATCTTATGTCAGAACCAACAGTCATTCTCAGAACTGAAGTTCTGGAATGGTTTAATAATGCCAAGCTATCTTCTTCCCAGTCCACATTAAAGTCTAAAATAGGAGGAGAAAGAGTGAAAATCTCCTCAGCAAGAATTGAGCAAGCTTTACACATACCCTCATGCAACAAGGATGAGGAGGAAGAGATTTCTGAAAAGGATAAGATGCAAGCCTTGAAATGGACAGAATTGTGAAATTTTCCGTAGATCTAGGAGTGAGCAGGAATTGTATAACTAAAAGTTCAAGCCAAACAACCAGAAGCACATGAAACAAACACAATCCTTATTGATAAGCAAAGTTCTACATTACAGGGCGAGGTATACATGGCGAGACATGATTTCGCCAGTACACGAAAACAGAATAGAAAAGCAGCAGAAAGGAAAACCAGCGGTCTGACAAACTGAGACCGCCTGACCGCTCGACCTGACAGTCCGCCTGACTAGAAAACCCGATCGCCCGAACTGCCTGCGCCTTGAACAACACCAACTGAGAACCTCGCGAACTCCTGAACTCCACTGATCCTCCTGAACTCCAGCAACCTGCACTGCAAGCCGCGAGACCGACCGAACACCTTCAGAAGAGGAGGTGACCGCTGCTACCCGCACAATCCGCAGAAGCTGCACAAAACAATTTCGATCAGCTAGCCGGTCGGTTACAAAAAATAGACTGCAAGAACAGGTCGCGAGCTCAACTTACACTTGGTGCTATATGTTTGCTGCTATAGTGGCTCCTATTTATAGGCGTGAGACCTGATCCAGTCACCACCCTATGAGATAGGATCACCACCCATTGACCGCGCGACCAGACTGGTCAACCCGCGCAACCAGCAAAAGATCCTCAAGCTTAGTGAGCTCGCCGACTTCAACAGAAGCCGCGCGATCATGACAACTCGCCCGGTCATGTCGCTCACCACCTGTGTTCGCCACCCGACCTTCTCCAGAGACCGCGAACACACCATACCGACTAGGGCAACAGCCCGCCAAGTTGACCAAAACACCTCTGACCGCATATACCAGCTGATCACCGAAAGACCAGCCATGCGAACACAAACCGGAGACCTCGCGACTAAGAAGACCTTAGTCTGCGCGCACCACAAAGAACTCGGACAGCCTCCATACTGGCTACCTGCACCATACGGTCACATGACCAGACCGCGCGCCGCCCTTACCGGGAAGAAACCCGCTCCGCCACGCGGTCACACGACCAGACCGCAAGGCCACACCTCGGCACCCTTGGACAGAAGAACGGCGGTCACGCCGAGAAGCCCGCGGCTAGACCAGAGAGGTCAGACCACCAGAGGAGACTGCAAGACCGAGCGGTCAAACCAGACCGCGCGGTCTCCCCCCAGACCGCCAACTTCACAAACTTCCACTTCAACATTTTCAACACTCCCCCTTGAAGTTGGAAGTTGAAAACAGCCCAAGTAAACTCCGTACCCGAGTGAACGGCCCCTTCGCCAGCTCCTTTGTGAAGATGTCAGCAATGTTGTCCTGACTCCGAACATGCTCGACCAAAAGAGACCCCTCCAACACCTTTTCACGAATGAAATGATGCTCGTTCTCGATATGCTTGGTCTTCGTGTGACAAACTGGATTAGTAACCAGTTTGAGAGCACTCTCATTTTCGCTGCGAAGCAGAGTCGGACCCTGAACCTCCTTATGGACGTCTCCAACTAACCTCCTAAGCCAGATGGCTTCTTGAGCTGCCAAGGCCGAAGCCTTGTGTTCCGCTTCCGTGGTTGAGACAGACACGGAATCCTGCTTCTTACTGCACCATGATATAGCCGTGGGGCCAGCCATGAAGACGTATCCAGACGTCGACTTCTGATCATCTGAATCTCCCCCGTAATCGTCATCCATGTACCCATGCACCTCGAAGCCCGTATCCCTTCTATAAAGAAGACCCATATCCGAAGTCGCCTTGACATACTTCAGTATATTCTTGTCCGCTAGTAGATGAGGCCTCCGTGGTTCCGCCATATAACGGCTCACCCTGCCAACTGCATACGCAATATCCGGCCTGGTAATCATCACGATCATATCGTCGACGTAAAGCAGCACGATAACTTGAAGCTCCCCGCTCTTCTTGACGAACAAGCTTGAGTCTGAGTCTGAAGCACCAAACCAGCAGAATAAGAGATACTCTGCTATCTTTCCATACCACGCCCTCGGCGCTTGCTTCAACCCATACAGGGCCTTCTTCAACTTGCAAACATACTCCGGAAAATCTTCAGATACGAAGCCTGGCGGCTGGGCCATGAAGATGTCCTTGTCAATCTCGTCGTATAAGAACGCATTCTTTACGTCGAGCTGCCAAATCTCCCACCCCCAACACGCCGCCAAGGCAATCACAACCCGAACTGAAGTCATTTTTGCCACCGGACTGAATGTCTCTTCATAGTCCTCATCGTATTGCTGCGAGAACCCCCGAGCCACAAGGCGAGCCTTGTATCGGTCGATACTGCTGTCTGCCTTGTTCTTGAGCTTGTAGACCCACTTGCATGTCACAGGGGTGATACCCTTGGGCTTGGGCACCAGAGACTAAGTCCCATTCTTCTCAAGAGCACTCATTTCCTCCTGCATAGCTGAATCCCACTGTTCCACGCCTTTGGCGTTTTTAAAGCTCGACGGCTCCCTCTCATCCAAGGGACTAGCAAAGAAATACGAGACAAAGCTCACCATGTTTCCTCCTGTATAGCGATCAGGGGCAATGATTGTTCGCTTTGATCTCCGCAACGCCTTCCCCTGACTCGCAGTATCTTCAGCTGCTTCTTCTCTAGCTCCCCTTCCAGACGTACTTGGAGCATCGCTCCCCCTGCTTCTTGATCCAGAAGCCTCCGCCTCAGAACTATAAATTGATGGACCACCTGGTGACACAGGCAGTTCCACCTGAAGATTTTCCACAGCTCTCTCTGGCTCCTCCACCCTGCTTTTCGGTAGCTCAACACCAGAACTTCCCTTGTAAGACGTCACCTCGTCAAACACGACGTCGCGAGATACAATAAATCTTTGCGTCTCTGGGTCCATGCACTTCCAGCCCTTCTTCCGATCATCATAACCCACGATGACTAGATTCCTTGCTTTCGCATCTAGCTTCGTCCGAAGCGCATCTGGAACGTGCATATAACAGGTGGAACTAAACACCTGAAGGTGTGCCACGCTTGGCTTTTCCTTGAACTTCAATTCATGCAGGGTCTTCATATTGATGGGACTAAGAGGCATCCTGTTGATGACGTAGGCTGCACAAGACATTCCCTCCGCCCAGAAGGACTTTGGGATACTCTTGGCATACAGCCAACACTTGCAGGTCTCCGTCAGATGACGGATCTTCCGCTCTGCAACTCCATTTTGCTGTGGAGTATGTGCACAAGTAAGCTCCCTCCGGATGCCTGCCTTCCTGCAAAAAGTATAGAACACACCAGAGGTGAACTCCCCTCCGTTGTCAGTCCTCAGCTTCTTAACCCGCAGGCCAAGCCGACACTCCACAAGCTCCTTGAACTCCATGAACTTGGCGAACGCCTCCGCCTTCTCCTTTAAGAAATATACCCAGACATATCTGGTGTAATCATCGATTAGCACCAGCATATATCTGCTGCCTCTGAGGCTTAGGGTAGCAGTCGGTCCCATCAAGTCACCGTGGATGCACTCCAACGGCACACTACTCCTTGTCTGCGACTTGTCAAACGGTAGTCGATGAGACTTGCCGAACTGACATCCCGCGCGCACATGACCGTCTCTGTAGGAAGATAGACTAGGCAGGCCCTTGACCAGAACTTTCACCGTCATAGCCTTCAGCTTGTCCATCCCTACGTGCCCCAACCTCTCGTGCCATATGACAGCACTATCATTCGTCTGCATCTTGTCAACATAAGAACTTGTCGATAAAACAAACAAGTCTTTTGCTCTCCTCCCCACATGAACGACCTCTGCCTTCACTGCTTTAACATTCCGAAGAAACCTCACTTCTGTTGGGCCAAACAGAACGTGATACCCAGCGTCTACAGCGTTGGTCATGGAGAAGAGGTTTTTCCTCATACCAGGCACATGATAGACACTCTTCAACGTAAGCAGCCCCCTGTCACTGCCCAAGGAAACAACCCCCACCTTCTCGACAGCATGCACAGTATTATCAGCAGTAATAATGGCAACATTACCTAAGTACGGCTGAGCTGAAGAAAGCTTTGACTCATCCCCGGTGAGGTGATGACCACACCCCGAGTCCACGATCCAGTCCTCCTGATAGTTGATAGGAGTCGTAGCTCCAACAGAAGCCGAGAAGGCTCCTCCCCATCCTCTATCAGTCTGTCTGGCCTCAGCTTCCTCCTTTCCTGCAGCAGCATGCCCTGGCTGAAGATTCACCCGGCAATCCTTCCTGATGTGACCAACCTTTCCGCACCTGAAGCACTTGAGACCTTCTCCCTTCTTCCTCCCTTCATCCTTAGGAGCATAGCCCCTCTCCTGCTGTCCAGAAGTTGAAGGCCCATAGCCTCCTCCAACGGTCTTCTTCTTATCCCACTTCTTCTTTTTTCCCGTGAAGAGAACTTCGCCATCTCCCCCAGACACTGACACCCCCGCCATCTTCCTTGCCATACTCTCCTGCGATGCAAGCAGATTTTCCAGCTCCAGCAAAGACGGCTGATTTGCCCAACCCTGCACCGACGTCACAAAGGCAACATATTCCTTCCGCAAGCCACGGATGATGTGCCACTTCAGCTTCGCCTCAGAAATTGGCTCATCAGGATCCAGCGCTGAAATCTCGGCGCACAAGTTCTTCATCTTCAAGAAGAACATAGAGATAGAAAGGTCACCTTGAGCCGATCTGGCCAGCTCATTCTCTAGGAATTGAAGTCTTGCTACATTCTTCTTGTTAAACAGCCCATCCAGGGCTCTCCAGATCTCTGTAGTTGATCCACACCCCAAGATGTGATCAAACAGGTCAGGTGATATTGCCCTCTTCAGGGCGAACTCTGCTTTGGCATTAATCCGCCTCTAGGTCCTCACCTCATGACCGTTATCCCCAATCAGAATAACTTCCTCCGTGCTCTCTCCTCTAACTACCTCCCAGAGGTCCTCACCTAGAAGATAACTTTGCATACACGACTTCCACTTCTTAAATTTAGTAGATGTAAGCATCTCAATTCCAAGACCCCTTGCTTCCATGGCTCTACCACTGGTTCCTTCTTCACAAAGGCGATGGCAACTTTTAGTTATTCACTGCTCTATCCACTCCAACCTAGCTCTGATACCATGTGAAATTTTCCATAGATCTAGGAGTGAGCAGGGATTGTATAACTAAAAGATCAAGCCAAACAACCAGAAGCAAATGAAACAAACACAATCTTTATTGATAAGCAAAGTTCTTCATTATAGGGCGAGGTATACATGGCGAGACATGATTTCGCCTGTACACGAAAATAGAAGAGAAAAGCAGCAGAAAGGAAAACCAGCGGTCTGACAAACTGAGACCGCCTGACCGCTCGACCTGACAGTTCGCCCGGCTAGAAAACCAGATCGCCCGAACTGCCTGCGCCTTGAACAACACCAACTGAGAACCTCGCGAACTCCCGAACTCCACTGATCCTCCCGAACTCCAGCAACCTGCACTGCAAGCCGCGAGACTGCCCGAACACCTTTAGAAGAGGAGGTGACCGCTGCTACCCGCATAATCCATAGAAGCTGCACAAAACATGTTCGATCAGCTAGCTGGCCGGTTACAAAAAACAGACCGCAAGAACAGGTCGCGAGCTCAGCTTACACTTGGTGCTATATGTTTGCTGCTATAGTGGCTCCTATTTATTGGCGTGAAACCTGATCCAGTTACCACCCTATGAGATAGGATCACCACTCCTTGACCGCGCGACCAGACCGGTCAACCCGCGCAACCAGCAAAAGATCCTCCTGCTTAATGAGCTCGCCGACTTCAACAGAAGCCGCGCGATCATGACAACTCGCCCGGTCATGTCGCTCACCACCTGTGTTCGGCACCCAACCTTCTCCAGAGACTGCGAACACACCACACTGACTAGGGAAACAGCCCGCCAAGTCGACCAAAACACCTGTGACCGCATATACCAGCTGATCACCGAAAGACCAGCCATGCGAACACAAACCGGAGACCGCGCGACTAAGAAGACCTTAGTCCGCGCGCACCACAAAGAACCTGGACAGCCTCCAGACCGGCTGCCCGCACCACGTGGTCACACGACCAGACCGCGTGCCGCCCTTACCAGGCAGAAACTCGCTCCGCCACGCGGTCACATAACCAGACCGCGCGGCCACACCTCGGCACCCTTGGACAGAAGAACGGCGGTCACGCTGAGAATCCCGCTGCTAGACCAGAGAGGTCAGACCACCAAAGGAGACCACAAAACCGAGCGGTCAAACCAGACCGCGCGGTCTCCCCCCCAGACCGCCAACTTCACAAACTTCCACTTCAACATTTACAACAAGAATATAGTGATGCCAAGATTGGCTCTCTAAAATGGAAATTTTTCAATCAAAGAGGAAAATTACTATCAGATATAGTGGGCAAAGCACTCCTCTGCAAGCCTGGATCTTATGATACCATCTACCAATCCATGTTTGATATCATGGCCAGGATCATTCTGACAAAGAGAACCAACTGGGGAGAAGTCATATTTTAGAGACCGAAGGAATGTCTACAATCACCAAACATGGGTAGAATCCTATCCTTATATCTGATCTAGACATATCCTGAGAGGTTCAAGGGATTAAAAGGTTCAAACATTCATTATTTGAAAAGAATGGATGTAAAGACATTAGATAGGTTCATAAGGGTACTCCCAATGAGCCAGCCCACTGAGTCAAAAGACAAAGGCATAAGAAATCCAAACCAGTGAAAAAGCTAAGAATGGTTTTATCAAGTTCTGAGTCTGACCACTCAGATAAAAATGAAGATGCTGGTGCTGATCTTGGATCACACAGTATTCCTGATAAGGATGACTTACCTCCTAATAGTGTCCATCCACATGACTTGGACATAGATAGTACCCTTGGTAATTAATCCTTAAACTCTACATTACTCATAATATTATTTTACCATAGCTAACCAACTAAGTTAGTCACTAATGACACTTAAATTATGTGGACCACATCTCCCTAAGGCCAGCTGAATGCTCCATCTGAGGGGGAGCATCAACAAGAACCATCCCTCGTGGATGGTATTAATGATCAAAATGGAAGTGAAGGAGACAAATCGGACAAGGACAAAGTTCCTTCTCCTAAGGACTTACAAAGTAAGCTTGATACAATAATACTAGATCTTGAAAGAAGACTATTGAAAGTGCACAATTAACCTCACTAGAATTCTCTAGAGGGGGGGGGGGGGGAATAGAGATTTAAAAATTATTTTGTGCAAAGTTAATATATATATGTGTATGATCACAGATTAGAGCTTCCCACACACCAACAAGAATTAAGCAAGAAAATAAAGTAAATGCAAGAAAATAAATCACAGCACAACACAAGAAAATATAGTGGTTCCCCAAACTTTGGGTAGTCCACTCTTCTACCCCCTTGGTAGGAATTCACTATCTTGCACTGAGTCTTTTGATAAGGAGACTCTTAGAACTACCCTGAGTCTTTTGACAAGGAGACTCTTAGAACCAACTGAGTCTTTTGAGAAGGAGACTCTTAGAACCAGTACACTGAATTTTTTGGAGAGAGATTCTAAAAACTCTTTTACAATGTTTAAGTGAGAAAGAAAGAAAGGAGAAGAAATAAAAACAAGAAGGAATCTTCTTCCTAGCAAGAAGATTGGAAGCACAAGAAGTGAATTGAATCTTTCTTCTATAGAGAGAAGAAGATTTGCAGCCTTTCTCTCTTTGTGAGAGCTATCAGATTTTGCAGCAGTGTGACTTCAGAAGCAGAAGAAGAAGAAGAAGTGCTTGAATGTTGCTGCAGAGCTTTTTCTCAAATTCTCTCTTTTCTCTTGAGAGCTTTTCCTCTATTTCAAATGTGTGTGGTAGATCACTCTTCTTTATTTTCTGCCTACCTCCTCTTTATTTATAGCTCTATTAATTCAACATAATACTATAGGAGGATAATCAATTAGCAGGTAGAGAGAATAGAAAGAAAAAATGTTTCCATAATATTTATTTCTGTAGAAGGAAAGAATGAATTCTGATTTCAAATAATATCCAAAATAGAGTTAATCAGATTAGCCAAGAATCAAATAGAAGGAAAGAATGATTCAGAATGGCTATAAAATATTAACATTATTCCATACAAATCAGATTTACTGAAAGAAGGAAAGAGATCTGGCGCATATTTAAGTCTGTCAAATAAATCGACGTGCGTCGATTGCCATTCGACGCAAGCGTCGAGTACATCCTGTCTGGACGTCGAGAGGTGAATAAGGAAGGTGCGTCGACTAAGGTGTGTCGACTTCACTAGTTGCGTCGACTAGAAATCAGAGTAACGTCGACAACACATACGTCGAAATCTTCCTAGAGTTACTTCGACTTAATCTGAAAGAGACGTCGACTACATTTCGACGTTGCGTCGAACACTATTCGACGCATATTTACTTAGCCTTGTTTTTCATTCTTGGAATTCATATTTGACTCATTTTCAGGGGTTAAGAGAAATCATTTTCCCAACAATCTCCCCCTATTTGTCTTAACCCTTCTTAGAGAGAAATTAGCATATAATTAACATAGCAAAGCATTTGTAAAGATAATGAAGATTTCACACAATCAGAAGAGAATATATAAACAAACTTCATGTTCAGACCAATCACAAAGTAAAGTATGTGAAACATTGTTTTCAAGTATTATTCAGGAGGAGTAGGAGGAGTTTTTCTTTTTCTCTTGAATACTATTGTGGATTGCTCTTTCCCAGTAGCAGGTGATTCCCTTAGCTCCCCCTGGGTCTCAGCTCCCCCTGGGTCTCAGCTCCCCCTGCCCCTGACTCCTGAGCCCCTTCTTCAGCCATCACAGCATCAGCTTCATTTCCTTTTTCAGTTTCAGCAGCTGGTTCATTTTCTTCTTGATTTATAGCAGTATTCAATTCTTTCTCACCTTCTTCCTTTTCAGCCTCATTTTCTGCTCTGCTTCCCTCCCCTTGCAGTAGTACCACTTGGTCTGCAGCCTCTCTTACTATGCTGAGTACCTCAATTGTTTGTTCATCAATATGGAGCTCAGGTACTAACTCATTTCCAATTGTCTTGAGCAGTGCAAGACTGTTAGATTTTGAAGAAGAAGGGGATTTGTGAGAAGGAGATTTGGGATTGGAGGGCTGATTTTCATCTAGATTCTCCCCCTTCTTGACCTTCTTGGCCAAGGAGGTTAAGAAAGACTTAGTCACTCTAGAGGAAGAGAGAGATGACTTCAGATCTTGCACAGAGGTACTGACCCCATCTATTTGGGTGTGCATGTGAAGGATGGAGGAATGAATCTGGGAGCAATGCTCATCTAGCATTGCTTGGAATCTTTGAGCTGTGGATTGTATGCACTGGGTGATGAGAGCCTCAGTGGATTCAGATGGTTCATGGTGTGAGAGATGATGAGGTGATGGTGGAGGAGGAGGAGAGGGTAGTCTATTATCTGGATGAGGTGTATCTGAATGAGGAGGTGGAGGGATAGAAGAAGGCTGAGTAGGTGATTGAGGAGGTATTGGTGAGGATGATGCTGGGACAGAAGATGTGACTGTTTGAGAAGGAGGAGGATGAGCAGGAGAGATAGGAGGAGATGGAGTATTTTCAGGGATGGAACCAGGCTTGGGAATTTGCCTGGTCCATTTGGAGAAGAGGGCAATGGACATCCTCTTTCCAGGAGGGATAGGAATTCCTTTTGACCTGCAGAGATCAGGGAAGGAATAGAAGAGAACCTGACTCATGATTCTCATATAAGCATTTTCCTTGTGGGAATATTTGGAGGCTATCATTTTGAGAAGACAGCTGGCCCAATCCACCTTCTTCTTCAGCACAAGGGCCCCCATGATGTTCAGCTGCTGTTTGGGCACTGCATCATGGGCTGAAATCTTGCATAGCAGTATCTTCCCTACTATATCTGCCAGCAATTTGTACTCATCTGAAAAGTCTATCTTTTTCAGATGGATTGGTCTGTCTTGTGAGAATTTCATGGTGGAGAGCACATGCTTGATTTCATCAGGTGTGAGGTCAATGGATTCATCACCTAATAGGGGGATAATTAAGACTTATTTAGTCATTCTTCTCAAACTTATTTTCTTCCCCTTTTTCATTTAAATAAGGATGATATTAAGATATACCTGATGGAAGATCAAAGGTGGCCCTAACATGTTCTGCTGAGATTGAGACAGGTGTCTCATATAGTGTTCCCTGAATTTCTCCTTATTCAGATATCTGAACATGAGTTAGCAGCTCTGTGAGCTCTGTTTCCAGTAACTTGCACCTTATGGAGATGAGTTTGTCTAATCCAGCTTCTGTGAAGAGAGCAATGATGCTCTTGTAGTTTTCTGCGGCAGCCTGGAAGGACTCAAGGTCAATGTCGAACCCAGAATTTATCTTTGGAGCCATTGTAGATCAGTGGGAAAGAGAGAGAAAGAGACGGCTGGACGGAGGAGTAAGGAGAATGAAAGATGCAGAGGTCGTGAAGGTTTCTAACTGAAGAGTCTATTTAAGTCAGGTGAAGCGTCGAAACAGGACTCAATTCGAGGCTTATTAGGTACTTCAGTGGATGTGACCGAAAATGATTCAGCCTTGCCGCTCGTTTTTATGAAGTCGACGTTACGTCGAGTGGGATTCGTCGTGAGCATCTATATAGTCTGCTTTGGGATGAAGAGATTTCTAGTCGAAGTACGCGTCGATAATAGTCGACATATGCGTCGATTATGCCTATTGATCTGAGTCGTCGACGGTGCGTCGATTATAAGTCGACGTGACTTTTAATTTTTCAGAACAGCTCTATGTGCTTTTTTTTTTTTGTCTCTTCCTATTCCTAAAGGTTTCTAAGTCAATTTTGGACTGATTTTCTTTTACATATAATTTGATTGATTATGCCAACATTGTTTGGCAAGGTGGCCGGGTTTGTTACATATATAGCATTTGATTGTCTTAGAGTTGTAAGGATTTGATTTTAGAGAAGGATAGAAGTGTTGATTGGGATAGGAATATTTTTTAGAGTAGAAATTTTGATCAGGATGAATGGGTCCTGAATAGGGGTTTAGATGAGAGGTTTTTGAAGGGAAGACATTTACGTTGCTCTGAATATGTGTGCGTCGATATCGATTCGACGCATGTTGATAGTCGCGTCGATTGGAAGTCAACGTACTTTTGTTTAAGCGTCGAGAAGAGATCGATGCATCTGAGAGGTTGCGTTGAGTAGATGTCGACGCACTATTATGCATGCGTCGATATGAAGTCGACGCAACTGGATCTTCATAGATTTTTACTATTCCTTTTTCTGTTTTTACTTCTTTATGAGTTGTTTCTCTTGGTTTAGTTATCTCTTCAGATGAAGTTTGTGAGTCATCAGCTGAATAATATGATGTATCAACAATTTCCTTGGAGAGGTGTTCTTTCTTATGTTGTGATTCTTTTTCTTGGTTGTCTAATTTGACAGGTTTAGTGAATTTTACAGGGCTCATCCAAGCAGGTTTGTTGGATGGAATTAGGCTGATTGAGGGATCAGCGCCTAGCCCAAGATTCTTGGGTCTTATTGTTTGTTTTTCAGTGATCTCTTCAAGAGTTTGGCTTCTCATTTTTATTGATTCTTCAAAGGCAAGCCTGGGTTACTTTATCCTTAAGGAACTGATTTTCTATTCTAGCCCTTTCTATTTCCTTTTCTATTCTGCTAGCTATTGATTCATAATCTTTAGAGGATTTAATTTCTGTGTTTCTCTGGTTTTTAGCTACATTGATTTGTTCTTTTAGATCTTTAATTTCTTTTGTTGCTTTTAGTTGATCTAGATACATTCTCATAAAATCATTTCTAAAGTTATCACTTTGAAAATCTATTTCATCAAACATGCTTACCTCATCCTCATCCTCAGATTCCTCTATGAGAATGAGGTTCTTTTCTTTTTCATCATCATAAGATATGCTTTCTTCTGATCCTGTTTCACTCCATGATTTCTCATCGTTCATTGAGTCTTCAAAGGCCATCAAGCATAGGTCTTCTTGCCTAGATTCTTAATTGTCACTCTTAGAGGATGAACTATCCTCAGAGTTTGTTTCACTCCAGACTTCTGCAATGAAGCCTATTTCTTTCTTCTTCCCCTTTTTCTTCAGATCTTTCTTTTTCAGATCCTTTTTTGTTTCAGCATTCTCTGGACATTCTGGGGCAATATGTCCAGGTTTCCTGCAAGAATAGCAAATAATTTCTTTAGTGGGGGTTTTGTCATACCTTGGTTTTGACTCCCTCCTTTTTGATCCATTTGTCTTGACCCATTTCTTAAATCTTCTGGCCAAGAAACTGAATAGTTCTTCTTCAGTGACAGGGGTTCCTCCTTCTGTTGCCTTTAGAGCAATGTTCCTGCCTTTTGAGGAAATTGGAGTGTTTTCTCTTCTTTCCTTCTCTTCTCTAGTTTTCAGCAATTGCTTATAGGATCTGAGTTTTCCTAAGAGAGCATCTGTTGAAATCTCTTTTTGTCCTCTTGTGTCTCTTATTTCCCATATTCTTGAGTCCCATGAACTAGGGAGACTCATTAGCAATTTGTCATTAATCTCAGTGAGAGAGATTTCTCTGTCCAAGTCTCTTAGTTGATTGATGATCAGACTGAATCTGTCATACATTTCAGAGATGCTTTCTTCAGCCTTCTTTTGGAAGTTCTCATATTGAGAAATCAATAGAGCCTTTTTGTCTTTCTTTTCATCAGCACTTCCTTCCACCATCTTTGTGAGAGCATCCCAAATTTCTTTGGATGATTCACAGTCAACAACCTTTTGAAAAATGTCATCTGAGAGAGTTGAGACAAGTATATTCATGGCCTTTAGATCATATGTTCTTGCCTTCTTTTCATCTTCTGTCCACTCGGATCTTGGAACAAGTGTTTGTGTGACATTGCCATTTGCATCCTTTCTATAAGGCTTTGGGGGACCTGTCATAGTAATATTAAACAAGTCAGCATCAATGGAATTCATATAAATTCTAATTCTTGTTTTCCAAACTGCAAACTTTTCAAGATTGCACATTGGAGGTCTGGTGGAAGCATAATCTTTGATTTGTGCCATATGATAAAATAGTTTTGAAAAATATATATATATTAGAGGTAGGATCTTTTTGATCAAGGAGTTATCCTTTTTAGATCAACCTCCCTCTGATACCAATTGAAAGTGCACAATTAACCTCACTAGAATTCTCTAGAGGGGGGGGGGGGGTGAATAGAGATTTAAAAATTATTTTGTGCAAAGTTAATATATATATATATATATATGTGTATGATCACAGATTAGAGCTTCCCACACACCAACAAGAATTAAGCAAGAAAATAAAGTAAATGCAAGAAAATAAATCACAACACAACACAAGAAAATATAGTGGTTCCCCAAACTTTGGGTAGTCCACTCTTCTACCCCCTTGGTAGGAATTCACTATCTTGCACTGAGTCTTTTGATAAGGAGACTCTTAGAACCACCCTGAGTCTTTTGACAAGGAGACTCTTAGAACCAACTAAGTCTTTTGACAAGGAGACTATTAGAACCAGTACACTGAATTTTTTGGAGAGAGATTCTAAAAACTCTTTTACAATGTTTAAGTGAGAAAGAAAGAAAGGAGAAGAAATAAAAACAAGAAGGAATCTTCTTCCTAGCAAGAAGATTGGAAGCACAAGAAGTGAATTGAATCTTTCTTCTATAGAGAGAAGAAGATTTGCCGCCTTTCTCTCTTTGTGAGAGCTATCAGATTTTGCAGCAGTGTGACTTCAGAAGCAGAAGAAGAAGAAGTGCTTGTATGTTGCTGCAGAGCTTTTTCTCAATTTCTCTCTTTTTCTCTTGGGAGCTTTTCCTCTATTTCAAATGTGTGTGGTAGATCACTCTTCTTTATTTTCTGCCGACCTCCTCTTTATTTATAGCTCTGTTAATTCAACATAATACTATAGGAGGATAATCAATTAGCAGGTAGAGAGAATAGAAAGAAAAAATGTTTCCATAATGTTTATTTCTGTAGAAGGAAAGAATGAATTCTGATTTCAAATAATATCCAAAATAGAGTTAATCAGATTAGCCAAGAATCAAATAGAAGGAAAGAATGATTCAGAACGGCTATAAAATATTAACATTATTCCATACAAATCAGATTTACTGAAAGAAGGAAAGAGATCTGGCGCATATTTAAGTCTGTCAAATAAATCAACGTCCGTCGATTGCCATTCGACGCAAGCGTCGAGTACATCCTGTCTGGACGTCGAGAGGTGAATAAGGAAGGTGCGTAGACTAAGGTGCGTCGACTTCACTAGTTGCGTCGACTAGAAATCAGAGTAACGTCGACAACACATACGTCGTAATCTTCCTAGAGTTACTTCGACTTAATCTGAAAGAGACGTCGACTACATTTCGACGTTGCGTCGAACACTATTCGACGCATATTTACTTAGCCTTGTTTTTCATTCTTGGAATTCATATTTGACTCATTTTCAGGGGTTGAGAGAAATCATTTTCCCAACAACTATCAAATAACATTGATGACTCCCCAGCTCTCTGGGACTTATCACAACAAGGACTATTTGATGCCCCATCTAAGGGGGAGAAGCCAAAAGATCCATCAGCTGATAAAGATGATGTTCTTGGTAAGCCCTTCAAACCCAGCCTTAGTATTGCTAAATCATTAAATCTAACTCCAAAATTCTTGTCCCAGAATTCTTGGACTCATCAGATCAAGGTGATCTATCTGAGGGGGAGGAACCAGACAATGTTGATGCTGACATGGATGATGTGGATAATGATGGAGTCCACCCTGCTCATATTGATGATATAACATTTGTTGCTGAGAAGGTGGATAATCCAGCTCAAGTGATGCCTACAGCTGCAGTGCAGACTACACCTCAAGTAGTCGCTCCTCCAAGTCCACTAAGGCTCCCAGACCCAATCATCCCTGATCAACAAGCTTCCACCTCCACTTCGTCAAATGAGTGCATTCTAAATGCAATTCAACTCATGCTAGAGACTCATCTCACATCCATAAAGAATTATGTTGACCAATCAGTCTCAACAGTCAAAACATATATAGATCAGTCCATCCTGGATGTGAAAACTGGAGTGATGGATAAGGTCAAGGAGATCAAGGAAGACACTGGCATCCTGAACAAGCAAATGACTAAATTATTTGACCTAGCAGAAAAGACAGTGATCTCTCAGAATACCATTCTAAGATCTATGGACAAACACCTCCAGCTGTCTGAACAAGATATAACATAAGTCAAAAGGTATGTCATCAAGACAGTTGAGGTGATAGAGAAATCAGCCAATCACATCCAAGAATATGTATACTCCACTACTATGCAGTTGAATGAGGAAGCTTACCGGAACAAGGAAGAGCTGAAAGCAGATATTGCCAATGTCTTTCAATCAATTGCTGAAACATTCACTGCTACCCAACTAAATACTGAGGTAGTCAAACTCCAAGATGTGCTCCAAGCAGATTTTGAAAATGTTTTCCAAACCTTATCTGGCACTATAACAACAGCTAAACAGGACCTACATCAACAAGTGTTTGAAGAAGCCAGAAAGGGGGAGGATACAAATGCCATCATAAATTCTGACCTAACTCTTAAGGTGTTGCAAGGTACAAGGATTGCCTTAAACCTTCCCCTACTGGATGTAAATAGGGCAGAATATTGGGACTTCCCACATCAAGAAGCTATTGCCCAAAATGAGAGATTGAAAAAGAGAAGAGAGAGAGAACATGTACTGCTGACTGAAGAATACATGGACAGGCAAAGGGATGTGCAGAATAGAGATCCTGACTATAAGTATTGGAGTGTTGACTCCAAGGAAATAATACTGAATGCCTGGCTAAGCCATGGTCAGATTGGTAAAGATATTTACAAGCTATATCCATCTGAAGAGTGGATAAAGTACTTAGAAAGAAACACAAAAAGTGAAAAAGTTTTCAAAGCCAATCTGGTAAGAATGGATAACCCAAGAAGAATGCCTTTTAGATATATCCCTAAGCCATTTCTATATTTCTAAAGACAAGAGAACAAAAGAAAATAGCCAAAATTGAGGCTGCTAATGCTGGAAAAGACACAGCAACCCATCTCCCTGAAAATATGATTGTGGTTGCTGAAGATAAGGAGATCCCAACTCAAGAAGAAGTGGTTGCTGAAAACATGGATGTTGCAGCAGACCCAGAGGCCTCAGCTAAAGAAGAAGGAGTAGTTGTTGAACGTGTGAATGCTGCAGCAGACCAAGATTCTTCAGCTAAAGAAATAGAAGTGGTTGCTGACATTCCTGAGTGCTCAACCACTTTTAAGAAAAGAAAACTTTAAATTAATGTATTTATGTATTATGGATTTCGGAATGTAAATTGAATTATGATTCATAACTTTATCTGAAATTCTAATGAATGAATTGTTGAACAAATCACCTTGAGTCATATGCTAATCTGAGCACTAGCTTAATGTTACCCTGTGATATTGGTTAAGTTAATATGTGATGCATTATCATGTTTATCTAATCATATAATTGGTTTGTTAGACTTTGTTAGTAACATACCTGGCATGAATATCACTTGTTACAATCTTATTCTAAATATCATAATAATGTTTGCATGAGTATGTTATAATGATTATCATGATATGAAGTTACATGACAAATATTTATGTGTTATGTACTTTAGCATTTGAGGGTGTTCTGTCTTTTTCAAATAGGGGGAGATTGTTAGGAATAGGGGGAGATTGTTAGGAATATTCCCTTGATTTGAAGAAGCCTCCCACTCAATGCTAAGTACAAGTTGTATTTGATAAACCTTATTTCATCTCATGACCATGTAAGGTTAGGTCATACCAAGGTGTGAAGTAAGCTCAGTAGGTTTACTGCAAAAACCGCTGAGACAAGCTCTCAGTGTAAGCTAAACCGCTGAGACAAGGCCAGAAGCCACTGAGAATGTATCTGGGCCAGCTGGGACGGGACTGAAGAAGCCGCTGAGACTGGAAGTTGTCTCAGCCCAACCACTGAGACAGATTCAAAAGGACTGGTGGGCTTTGCTTTTAACGCAAGCTGCATAAAAGCAAGATTAGGTATTCCAATCTCGTCCATGTTGGGTAAGAGTACATTTGAACGCCGTTGAAGATCAGTGGAGTATAAAAGAATAAATTAGGGCTTTGTAAAAGAACACTCTCTTACTCTCACTCACAAAAGAAGAATAAATTACTGTTCCATTGTCGGCAGCAAAGAAAGCTTTCATTACCTACTTCCTGAAGCTGCAAGGAGAAAGAAGATTGCTCCTCTTGATCAACTCAAGATAGACCAAGTTGATCCTCATCCATCATCTGAAGGAAAGGATCAGAAGAATCAGTGTTGAGGTCATTTCACTCTTCCCTTCTTCAAGATTGCAACAACAGTTGTTCAGAAATAGATGACCAAGGCTTGACCTTTTTCATCTTCTGATTGTAATCATCTATTATAAATTTTGTAGGAACTTAATAGTTCTGAGATTGTAGGGCCTCTTTGCCTGAGGGTGTAGGGTTGTTTGGCCTGAGTAGTTGAGCTAAGAGGTCAGCTTGAGTGTAGGATCTTTAGGAAATCTGAGGTAGGGCTATTGTGCCTGAGGTAGGGCTGTTGATCCTGAGGTAGGGCTGTTAAGCCTGAGGTAGGGTTTAGGAAAACCTGAGAGATCCTGAGGGATATATGTTGTAAGCTCTTGGAGATAAGTTTGGATGTGTTGGCCTTATCTAACTCATTGTTAGAAAGGTGAAGGGGGAAAGAGGACTACTCAAGACACATTGTCTTGAGGAAACTCTATAAACTATTATGTGTTTTCTGTGTGCTTGATATATAACTAACCTGAAATCAGAAAACAACTAGGTTAAAGCCTTAAACAAAAAGAGACCTATTCACCCCCCCCCCCTCTCTAGGTGATTAAGACTACATCCTAACAAACTATCAACATTTTTGGTTTTTCCCACAAATTCAAATGAGACAAGGAGGATTTTGTGGATTGGAGGCCACTTGTCCCCCCCTCTCCTCTTCCCAAGCCCCTAACTGAACTCCTTAGTTAATTCCCGACCTAATTGGTGCTAGAAGGCTGCCACTTGGCAGCAAGGAGGAACAAACAAGGCTTGCCAAACCATGCCTTAATGGCTGGCATGGTTAGATGTAAGACCCCTTTTTCGATACAAAACTGGGGTCTTATGCCCAGAACCACCGCTTTGCGGTGACACCGACACACGGGAAGGTCGCCACTACAAAGCGCCGATCCTGCCGGCCATATCGATCACAAAAGAAGAAAAGTATAAATGAACAATAGAAGTTCAAGTCCACAATCACATGTTATATTAAATAAATGTCCACATGGTATAACTGAAATAACAAAGTGGCTTACATTATTAAAAGGGCTCATGCCCTGTACATCATGTCCTCACCATAAGATCACTCGCGGAAGCTAGCTACTAATCACTCTCTGATCCTGAAACTTGTGCTCCTATACTAGACTGGCCTGCCTCCATCTACACCGGCCTCTGGTGCGGCTGCGTCTCTTCGATCCCCTAAAATGATATGGTCCACCGACCATTAGTCAAAAAGACTAAGCCTTATGTTCCCTACCCCACCCCCAAAGGATCCTAGGCACCGTGTGGGAGGATGAAGCGAAGGACAGCAAAGGGTATAAAACAAAGTAGATGGCGGCGGATCTTGTCTACAGGAAATGTCCACAACTACACATGTGTATATAAATAATTGAAGCAGTAATAAAGCATGGTATAAAGCAAGTAAAGAACAGTAAGTAAAAGTAGGTACATAATAGGAAAGTAACCATTGATTTATAGGAATTCCCATACAAACCTATAGACCAAGGGGCATTTAGCAGGGCCTATCGTATAAAAAGTCCCATAACCAATTTGTACTATATGGGTAGGGGTTGAAATGCAATGTTTATTCCATGACATGAAGAGTTATGCAGTTTATGCTATGCTCATATAAGTGCAACTCACACACTTCGACTCTATGCGCACAGACCTTTAGTTCCCCCTTTTTGGAGCTAGCAAGACTCCCAAGATACTCCCGTAGTGGCAAATGGAAGCGGTGGGTTGGGCCTCGCCCACCTCTAGGTTGGTATTCACACAAACCTAGACCTATCGTACGCCTCAACGCAAAACCGCAGAGCATCTGCGTACTCTTACTGGCCAGACCACCAGACTTTTATGGATAAGTGCAAATTCCACACTTGCCAAGTCAACGTATCGACATCGGTGTGAACGATCATCCAATTCCGAAGACCCACCACCTTCACGCACATGCAAACATGTTCTACTATATCCCAAGCCATAAATTGCCCGGGACAACCTACCCGTCATAATAACCTTCCGAGCCAATGGCTCGCCGAACCAACCCGTCCGTACCAACAAGCATTACTGAGTCACAAGATCACCAGACTAACTAGTCCGCTGCTTCAACCACCGAGCCTACCGCTCGAAAACCAAACCAACTAACATACCCGTGAAAACAGAGTGTGAGTGAGTATATTACTAAATTAATCTTGTATACAACTTTACCCTACAATTTATGGTTAATCTTGGACTTCACGAGGATTACACGGTGAGGGGCTCGCTACGGTACTAGGAACCACAATGGGATGACACCCCAAGGATCCCTTTCATAAGACACTTAGTGTTATTGGTATATACCCATAAGAATACTCTTCCTATCATTACACTTGGATTACCCTAAGTATTTTATGACTCCCCATGGGAAAGATGATCTTTCGTCAATCCCGAGCACAACTTTACCCTTAACTCACCAAGCACACCCTCATCACCTAAACTCCTTTTGGTGACCTTCAATCTCTTCAACCTGACCATGTTCACCAACTACATGCCACTTCCACTTGGTAGGCCCCTAAATACCCAAGTTTCACATTTTTACTATACGCAGACCAAACTAACTATATGAAGCTAATAAGTAGAAGTACTCCAAATATTCATCCTCATGACACAAGATTATTACTGGATGGCTATCATGGCATTATAAGACTAATTCCAGAGATTCATAATTTTCTTTGACATTTTAGCATTTATTTAAATTTCTCCAATATTTGCCAAGTATGAATATGAACATGAAGTGTAAGGTATTTTAATGATATGACTCTCATAAAATTATGATAAATCTATCATGCCCAAATAACAGTAAATACAGTGTGTCACAATTTTACAATCAGGAATTGTCCTCTAATTAAAATATTGAATATTTAACCCAAATTAGAAATTAAAGAAGCAACCACCAACAATACTTGTCTTATATTGATCAAAAAAGTTCTCAGGCCAAATTTTAGAATTTATAAAGGCATATTAACCACTCAAATAAATATTCCAACGAAATCCTAATATGAGCATGTTTTGAAGTAGCTTACTGATAACAATCTCCAAAAATTATATAAAAATTTGCAGAGCTTCCTAGTACCCTGAAATGTCCTATCATCAAGTTGCAAATTTTTCTAGGGAGAATTGGACCCTCAATTATTTTTCTTAATACTAAGACAAAATAAGTGCCATGTGAATGAAGTACTGGTTAAATCATTTAATTAATTACACAAAAATTTCCAGAGGTCCATCATATGATTATAAAGGCAGTACCAAGGTTTCATCACCATCCAAGACCATTTGAATATGTAAATCTCTTTAACACTGAAAAGCCCTAAAGGGGTTATAACCTAATTTAGGGGAAATAAGTACTCCTAAAATTCTCTCAAAATTCCCTAGAGCATAATCACACCCCATGAACATATACCCTAAATTCCATGGCCATTCTAGGGATTTTGACCACATGGCCTTCACAAGGTTCTATATGAACCCCAAGGGGTAAAGCTAGGGTCCTAGGGCATATCCACCTCTACACCACCCCATCTTACTCATGAAGGTGTTTTAGATGATCCTAAATCAGTGGCCAAGGTTTCAACTCATGGTGTTGAGTTTTGACCACCATACCCCAAGATAAACACCATGCCCTAATTTTGACCTAATTTGACGTAACTTGGGTTGACAAATTTCCCAACCAAATCAGTCCCAATTGGGCTGAGATTTTTACTAGGGTCATGTGATAACCCTAAGAAGTACCCACCAAAATTTGGAAGGCATTGGAGGTCATCTGACCTAATAATTAATTAATATTTGATTCATGAAATTATTAAAAAAAACCTTAGAAAATGTTTCCCCTAAAGTTCCCATCTTTGGGTATGATGTGTGGGTAGGTGTAAATAACCTTGGTTATAAATTTCAAGGCCATACCATTTAACAATATAAAGATATTCAAGAATTTGTGACTGTCCTACCCTAGGGACCAGTCCTAGAAAAAGACTCCACGGGGAGCTATAGTGCCCCTATTGGGCTGAAACAAATTTTCACTTATTCTACACACCAAGGCCTACAAAAAATATGTTGGGCACCTTTTCATTTGAGGGGTTCTAGTATTTTTAATAATTAAAATGAAATACTGCAGGAAGTATGACAAAATGTGTTGGAACAACCCTATTACTGATTTGGTCTAGGATCACTATCTGTTGATTAGGATTATGTTGACCCCATTGTATTGTCTATGGGTCAAGGTTTAAAGTGTGTCTGAGTAGATAGAACTTAGGAAAATCCAAGTCTCTGCGTTCAACGAACTTCAATCTACGTTCGACGAAATCTGTTCTGCGATCGACGAACGTCATGCTTCAGTTCGACGAAATTGCTTCTCAGCTTGACGAATTCAGTTCTCCAGCCAGTTCAGCAGATTATCTCTCAGTTCGACGAACACCAGATTCAGTTCGATGAACTCCAGATTGTGTTCGGTGAATTAATTCAGTTCGACGAATTAATTTAGTTCGACGAATTAATTTAGTTCGACGAATTAATTTAGTTCGACGAATTCCAGATTCAGTTCGACGAACTCAACTTTTAGTTCGACGAATTCCAGATTCAGTTCGACGAACTCAGCCTTCAGCTCGACGAATTTCTTCTCCAGCCAGTGGTGGAGATTTACCCGACCTGTAGCCTATCTACCATGGTTTTCCCGGCCACCCACGCCACTCCCCGGCTGGCCAATGCCACCACCACCTTCCATGAGGTGGTGGCCGGCGATAGGAGGTGTTGGCCGGCCGGTGGTGGCTGGAACCGGCGGTTTAGGCAAGGAAAAATACCTCCAAAATGGAGTTTTCAGCCACATGATATAGGGCCAATTGGCCTTAAACTTTGCAAGCAATAGATGTGGATCTATCCATTAGAGAAGAGGAGAGAAACCAGACCTTCAATCGGGCTTGATGGTGGTTGTTTCCCGGATTTGCCATGACCGACCACCCTCCTTGAGCTCCTTGCCGATCTCTCAATTCTCAGCCAAATGCAATGATCTAGGACTCGATTTCAACTGATATCCCCCTTCTGAAGGTGATGGAAGGGTCAATTTGAGGTGGGGGAGGGTTAATGGTGGAGTGCCATTAATGACCATTTCGGTTTCTCTTGAAAATTCTTGAATCCTCCACCGAATGGCATGGGAAAGGCTGGATACGTCTTAGAATTCAATGGGGAGATGAAATGAGGCTGTGGGGAGATGAATGGGGGGGGGGGGGGGGTCAATCTGCCTTGAATGCCATGAATCCACCTTGAATGGCCACTTTCTCTCTCTTCAAGTTGGGGGGAAACTCCCAATTTCTCTCTCCTAGTCACCCCCCTCCAGAAATTGGATGGCATTCTATGTAATTTCAGCCTCATGAGGATAGAGTGTCACTTCAATTGGGCCTAGCCCAAGTAGATTGAGCTTGAGTTAGCCTTTTCCCCTCTTTTCGGGCAAGGTTGACCAAGTGTTGACTTGAGGTGTTGACTTAGTCAACTTATGGGTTGACTGGTCCAAGTGGTGTGTCTTTAGTCCCTTGACATCACCCAAAGTTGTTTGAGTCATGGTGGTGTCAAAGGGTCAAGGTGAGGCCCTTAAGTCCAACCCTAGGCTTGTTAACTAGAAATTGCTATTTGCAGACCAAGGTGCTCTTCCCCTTCAGGCCTAAGGCCAAGTGATCTCTTCAAGCTTCCTAGGGTTTTGTCATGACCTAGTCATCACAAAACCACTCTAGGGGGTCTAGTTGTTTGGGGGATGTTACAAATCCCAATAAACAAACAAATAATTTCGTCCTCGGAATTCAGGCTAGGCTTGCGAGGTTTTCACCGAGAGTGACTGAATGTAACATCCCCTAAGAATTGAAGTTATTCCTGACTCAAAGAGCACCAACTATCTCTGCTACATCAGTTCTAGTGGCTCCCAAGTATGTCCCTCCTGTCAATGATTTCTCCACAGGACCTTGACCAGCGGGAGCTCCTTACGCCGCAAGACCCGCATCTCGGTGTCGTCTATCCGGACCAGCTCCAGGTGAATCGATCGATCGGAGGCTACCGGGCCATCTATAGTAGAAATCTGCTGCTCCAGCCGTAGTAGAGCTCTCCTAAAGGAGGAGACATGGAAGACGTCGTGCAATCCCGCTAACTCCGGCGACAACTCTAGTCTATAAGCCAATGAGCTGATCCACTCCATGATCCTGTAGAGCCCCATCTGAAAGTATCTAGTTGCGGCCTAAATCACCTAGAGGGGGGTGAATAGGTGGATTCTATGTCTTTACGCGGAATTAAAAACTTATAAATAAAAGCACACAGAATCCAAAGGAGCACAGCACAACACAGAAAATTATAGTGGTTCCCCGATCTTGGGTAGTCCACTTTCCACCTCACCTATCTAGCACGACCGGCTAGACTAGGCTACTTCACTGATCTCGGATTAAGAATAATCCTACAACTCGGAGTCAAAACTCCTACAAGCTCGGAGAACAAACTCTCCTACAAACTCGGAAGGGAAACTTCCTACAAACTCGGAGACAACGCTCCTACAATTCGGAAGCAAGCTTCCTACAAGAATAATGTAATAAAATCTTACACAACTTTAGATTGAGAAACAATCTACTTTAAATCTCCTTGAGATTTTAACTTTATCATATCTGAAAATAAAAGATCTTCTTCTTCCTTGATTGAATCGGAAATCTGGATCTTGAAAGAAGGAAGAAGAAATCTTGTCTTGAGAGAACTTGATCTGAACACTTAGGAGACAACTAGATCTAAAAGGAACTTGAAGAGATCTAAAATCAGAGATCTAGTTGACCCTTTTCTTCAAGAAGAATCGTTCAAAAACATTGTCGGCAACAGCAGAAGATTTGCGATAACAGTCAGCCGACGGACGGAGAGAACGATGTTTTTCTTCTTGGATTCACGATTAGGGTTAAACGGAATTAACCCTTAGCTATTTATAGCTTCTTCACTCCAACGGCTATATCTGAGAGCATCGAGAAAGACACCTCGCGAATCGTTAAAGAGAAATCCCTAAAAGATCAGGCCGGAAGAACTGAACCGGAGATACGCAGACCGATTCGACTAAATGGAATAACCGAATGGCAATAACCGATTCGAATTCGGTTAAATGATATAACTGAATTCTATAGATTTCAACATTCGGTTAAACACATTCACCGAAACAACAATAACCGAATTTCAATAACCGAATTCGGTTATTCTATTACTTTGAAGAAATTTCGATCTTTGATTAACCGAATTCGGTTATATCCATTCAGACCATATAGTCGAATTCGACTATATGTCCTAAATGATATAACCGAATTTTACTTAAGAAAAATTCCTTTCTTAAAAGATTCCACCATCAGCTCCAGTCCTCCTTCTCTTGCACTTAGGAAATGAGGTACATCCCAATAGAGAGATTTCACATGAGCCAACACTTTGGTCTATACAATGAGGGATTACATTGCACAAGCCTGTGTTTGACGACTCATTGAAACCTGACATTGGTTTGTACCTAGAGTGGAATGACCTGTCACAACATAGCTAAAGTGCATAATCAAATACAACTCAATTCAACTTAGTTCAAAGGAACACTTCTTCAAATCAAGGTAATTGTGGCTACAATACCCAACAATCTCCCCCTATTTGAAGAAGTCAGAACCTATGTACTGAGTTGAATTGCACTTAAATAAATATATATCAAATAGATAAGGAGAGTTAAAAACTTAACTTTTTCAACTTTCTCTCCCTTTCAACTTTCTCTTTCAACTTTGCCAAATCTAACTTTGCCAATTCCTCCCAACTTCAAATTCTCTTGCAAATACAACTTCTCTCCCCCTTTCTGACTACTTCAGATAGGGAAGGAAAAGCATGAGAGATCAAAGCTCCCCCTCAATCTTTTCTCCCCCTTAGACTTATCTCCCCCTTAGAAATTCAGTGCCTGGACTGATTTCCTAAACTTTTCAACAACCTTACTATATTTCTTCTATGTTCTGGTCATGTACCATGAACATCCACTTGTCCAAGTGCCTGATTAGAGTTTTGGTTGGCCTTTGGACATACCTGCAATCACAGATTAATTTCCCTTAGGAACCCAAAAGGATTTGGGTCCTAGGTTTCTGGTTAGATTGACACCACTCGGAGTGTTAACATTGCAAGGGGTCATTCTTACATTGTTAACCCGTGGAGTCTTGACATTTCTGGGGTTAAACCAACAATCTATGGCGAAGTGACCAATCTTGCCACAACACCAACAATCAAATCGATTGTATCTTCTCTTGTTTTCCTGTTTTAACTTTTGAACGGGGAGTTTAGCAGGAGAAACATTCTTAGAAGTAGAAGCCTCATGATTGCAACATACACATGGCTCCTTCTTCTCTTCACGAGATTTAGCAACAATAGATTTAATCTTTGGTGCTTTCTTAACAACTGATCCATGGACAAATGAACCATGATCCTTGAGAATCACTTCTTCATATGGAGCCTTGAAAGGAGTCGTGTCAAAGTTCCGAGGTCGGCTCCATCCTTGATATCTATTGCTAGATTCAACAGGTGTTGGTCTAGTAAGATGACCATAGGATGCTTCAAAGTCGAATGGGTTTGTTGGAAAAACTACCTTCCTGAATGAATGTTGACTTTGATCAGCTTTCCCTTTTCCTTTCACCGCCCTTTTCTTAGCAGCCTTACTACCTTCAGCCTCATGACCGAGGCCACTACCCTTCGCAGGAGCAGAAAATTTATCAATGATAGGAAGAATAGTCTTTGGCTTGGAGAAGCTTTGAACTATCTTCCTTTCCACCACTAACTTTTCTTCTAATTCATTTATAAACTTCTCCTTAAGATTTAATAATTCAGTAGAGCTTTGAAGTTCATCTTTCAAGATTTGGACTTCATCTTTGAGAGGAGTTAATTTTTCAATTTCCTCCCTCAAATCTGATTCCATCATCTTGAGGGATTTAATCTCTTTTGCTTGAGATTTGACTACCTTGCGGCATTTGTCAAATCCTTCCAACATTGCTTTATACTGAACCATTAGATCTAAGTCTTCCTCTGAAGAATAGCCTTCATTTTCAACGGAATCGGTTTCAGATGCAGAAAGAGGAGTGTGCGAGTTTACCTTCCCTTTGTATGAGGAGACACTTCCTTCCTCATCTGAATGTGCCATAAGCCCAAAATAGGCTTCTTCATCTGAGCTTGACTTCCCTGAGTCACTGTCACTAAGAGTCTTGGACTCCTTTGCCAAGAAGCTCTTTTCTTCTTTCCTCTTATTCTTGAAGGATTTCTTCTTGTATGGACATTCCGTGCTTAAATGTCCTGGCTTATTACAACAAAAACAAATAATATCAGTCGAAATATATTTATTTGGTTTAGATTTATACCTGTCGTTGTTGTGTTCCTTCTTGTGATGCTCATCATCACCCCTTGATCTTCTATGATCTGATGAGGATTGACTTTTCCTCTGGCTTCTTTTTCTGAGCAATCTCTTGAATTGCTTGGAGAGAGAAGAGAACTCTCCATCAGACATATCAGAGCTTGAGGGGCAAGCATCTGATTCATCATCTTCATCTGAGGATTTTCTTCTGACAGAAGACGAGGCCTTATGTCTTCTTGATTCTTTGGCCTTCAGTGCCACGGTCTTCTCTCTTCCAGAGGTGGAGCATCCCTCTTCTTCAGCTTTTCTAATACTCAGCTTGAGCTCATGTGATAAGAGCTTGCCAAACAGAATTTGTGGCTCCATCGTAGCCAACTTTCCGAATTCCCGGATAGCAATAGCCTTGGTATCCCATTCTTTCGTTAGGGATCTCAAGAACTTGTCATTTAGTTCTCCAACGGTGAATTCCCGATCATAGTTCTTAAGACCATTGACGATCTTAAAGAACTTCTCATAAGTATCAGAAATGGAGTCTCTTGGATCTTGCTTGAATGCTTCATATTCTTGATTCAGCAATGATCTTCGATCATCCCTTACTTCTTCGGTTCCTTCCATAAGAACAACTATGGAGTCCCACATTTCCTTGGCAGACTTGCAGTGTATAAGATTTTGTAGCATTGAATCGTCCACTGCACCAGCAATAATGTTCTTTGCCTTCTTGTCCAAGATGACGAGGGCAATCTCATCTTTGTCTAGCTCCAACATTTTCTTGGGAATCATAATAGCTGAATTTATAGACGATGGCTTCATAGGAACATGGGGACCTTCCTCTACTATCTGAAAAATTCTTGGGTCGGTGGCTTCCATGTAGAACTTCATTCTTTCCTTCCACATAGGGAAGTTCTCCTTAGAACAGACGAGCATCTTGAGAGAATCCTTGGATTTTTCCATTTCAGACAAACTTGCTCTTGCAACTAGATTTAAAGAGATCTTGTTCAAGATGTTAACCTTATAGCGAACAACCTAGCTCTGATACCAATTGAAAGTATCTAGTTGCGGCCTAAATCACCTAGAGGGGGGTGAATAGGTGGATTCTATGTCTTTACGCGGAATTAAAAACTTATAAATAAAAGCACACAGAATCCAAAGGAGCACAGCACAACACAGAAAATTATAGTGGTTCCCCGATCTTGGGTAGTCCACTTTCCACCTCACCTATCTAGCACGACCGGCTAGACTAGGCTACTTCACTGATCTCGGATTAAGAATAATCCTACAACTCGGAGTCAAAACTCCTACAAGCTCGGAGAACAAACTCTCCTACAAACTCGGAAGGGAAACTTCCTACAAACTCGGAGACAACGCTCCTACAATTCGGAAGCAAGCTTCCTACAAGAATAATGTAATAAAATCTTACACAACTTTAGATTGAGAAACAATCTACTTTAAATCTCCTTGAGATTTTAACTTTATCACATCTGAAAATAAAAGATCTTCTTCTTCCTTGATTGAATCAGAAATCTGGATCTTGAAAGAAGGAAGAAGAAATCTTGTCTTGAGAGAACTTGATCTGAACACTTAGGAGACAACTAGATCTAAAAGGAACTTGAAGAGATCTAAAATCAGAGATCTAGTTGACCCTTTTCTTCAAGAAGAATCGTTCAAAAACATTGTCGGCAACAGCAGAAGATTTGCGATAACAGTCAGCCGACGGACGGAGAGAATGATGTTTTTCTTCTTGGATTCACGATTAGGGTTAAACGGAATTAACCCTTAGCTATTTATAGCTTCTTCACTCCAACGGCTATATCTGAGAGCATCGAGAAAGACACCTCGCGAATCGTTAAAGAGAAATCCCTAAAAGATCAGGCCGGAAGAACTGAACCGGAGATACGCAGACCGATTCGACTAAATGGAATAACCGAATGGCAATAACCGATTCGAATTCGGTTAAATGATATAACTGAATTCTACAGATTTCAACATTCGGTTAAACACATTCACCGAAACAACAATAACCGAATTTCAATAACCGAATTCGGTTATTCTATTACTTTGAAGAAATTTCGATCTTTGATTAACCGAATTCGGTTATATCCATTCAGACCATATAGTCGAATTCGACTATATGTCCTAAATGATATAACCGAATTTTACTTAAGAAAAATTCCTTTCTTAAAAGATTCCACCATCAGCTCCAGTCCTCCTTTTCTTGCACTTAGGAAATGAGGTACATCCCAATAGAGAGATTTCACATGAGCCAACACTTTGGTCTATACAATGAGGGATTACATTGCACAAGCCTGTGTTTGATGACTCATTGAAACCTGACATTGGTTTGTACCTAGAGTGGAATGACCTGTCACAACATAGCTAAAGTGCATAATCAAATACAACTCAATTCAACTTAGTTCAAAGGAACACTTCTTCAAATCAAGGTAATTGTGGCTACAATACCCAACACCATCTATCTCAGACTGAGCTTCTTCTGCCTGCGAACTCGAAAGACTCCCTGCATCAGACGTATCTTCTGGAACACCCGGCCTCCAACCTGGAACTATACTTGACGATACTACGCATCGTAATACCTGACCTGGCTGCTCTGGGCCTCCAGCATCCTAACTCGAATTAGTCGCACCTGGGTATCTATGTCCTCCATAAATTCTGAGCTGAGTGCCTTGGGATAATCATCCTGGATCCAAGATAGTGGAGTCCTGTGCCTCCGTACCTCTGAGAGTGCAAAGTAGTGCTGGCGTCAACCAAGAGCCCAGATAAGCCTGGACTGATCCTCACTTTTTGGTCGTAAACCGTTCATCCCGATCTGACATGATCGTCCTGGTCACACCACGATAACAGACAAACTGCTCAACAAATCCCATCAAACACCAACGGGAGCGTCCTTCCAACCCGGGGTGACCCTAGCTACCTTGGTCAATTTATCCTCGATGTTCCAAATGAACTTGGGCCCAGAGTGGGGATTGGGTAACCTGTGTATGAAATGCATAATTATTTCCTCGAGCTTCCACTCTTACATGGGCAGTGACTGTGGTTGTTCTCTAAAGACATTTGCACCTGGCCTTCACCAGCTGACAAGCCTCACAGTGCGTCACAAAACCTATGTTGTCTTTCCTCATTCCGGGGAAATATACATTCTGCAATACACCATATTTCCGGTGACTACAACTCTTGTTTATATGGGCAGAGAATGCTTCTATAAAGTTTTCTCCGCATGTTTAGGTTCTTATTCCTTCAAGTACGACCGAGTGATCAATCATCTCCACTCTACAACTTATCCTGTTCTTACCATTGGTGGGACTGATCAGATCATCAGGCGTCCCAATCATTTTTTTATTCATAAAGTATACGGGTAAAATCTTTTGAAACCCTAAGATTTTTCACAAGTCAATTTTATCAAGGAAATATCATCACGTTCATTTCACCAAATTCCAATCACGTCCATATATGCTAGTCTTGATCACTTTCGGATGGTCTAAAGTAAGATATACTTAGATCATTCTTATCATAGTAAACTGAAACACTAGATTCTAAATCCAATAAGTCATCGTCTAAGATCTCTGGTTATTCATCATCATAGCTCCCAAGGCATAAGGGCTATTATTGTAGTTAAAATTTTCTACCATGATAGGGTCACTTCTGAATGCCTCAAACCTCAAGAACTGTCGGATATAGCCACAACTTGTAAGATCTAATTTCCGTTCTCAACTTCTAGACTAGGACATCAACATCCCTAAGTGATTAATCCTGGATACTTTACATTTCCAATGATTCAACTAAGGTCAAGTTGTTGTTTGATCAATGATGTCTATCCATTGTCCTGGTAATACTACGGATCATTATTCCGAACGTACAGTTACACCATCTCATCTTTGTCCAAGTAACGTCGAATATGATCAACTTCGAAATCATTATGTTCACGACGCTGCACTTTCTGAATTAAATCAAAGGGAAACCCAAGTCAGTAACCAATTCGCCCAATAAATAAAAGGTAAGCCCCAATAAACAAAAGATAAGCCACTATCTATTTTGGGCTAAGTATCTTTGATATCGCCATGTTATATTCGTCCCAAGTATGCAAACAATCCTTATGGCACACAACCTTAGACTTTGAGTTCTATCTTGAGACTTGTTGGTGTACTCCATACATTAGAATCTTCAAGGTACCCTCTATGACAACCTTATCAGGGTCAACATGTGACCCAATCCCAAACGGGTCTCTTCTGAACTTGAATTTTTATCTGACCCTCGGTGTTTGTCTTGGTGGTTGTCTCAATGTAATAATGTCAACGGTACGAGGGTTGAGTTTATGAGTCCCATACCATTCTGCTTATGTGTCAATCTCTCTTTCTCTAGCCTCTTTGGGGTATCCTGGTACCTTCACCAAATTTATACCTACAGTCTATTTCAGACTAGGGCATGGTATAAATTTTCATGGTGAGTCATGTGTTCTAGTGGGGTTGAGTCTAACTCATTGACTAAAGGACTATCTAAGGAGATCTTTGCAGCCGGAGGTATTCCCTGCTGGGGGCAGGGTTCACCGCAGGCTACAAAAGAAAACTTGACACTCGTAAAGAGATTTGGCTAAAAAGGCTCAGTTAAAAGTGGACTTTTCATGTGATTTCCCCGTATGGGCACACCATTACTTCCGCTGCTTAGTTTGTCCTCAAACTAAACTCGCGCGTGGTGGCCCAGGGTTTGTGGACTTATTTTCTTCGGATCGAGGTTTGCTTTGATACCACTTTGTAAGACCCCTTTTTCGCTACAAAATTGGGGTCTTATGCCCAGAACCTCCACTTTGCGGTGACACCGACATACGGGAAGGTCGCCACTACAAAGCGACGATCCTGCCGGCCATATCGATCAGGGAAGAAGAAAAGTATAAACGAACAATGGAAGTTCAAGTCCACAATCACATGCTATATAAAATAAATGTCCACATGGTATAACTGAAATAACAAAGTGGGTTACATTATTAAAAGGGCTCATGCCCTGTACATCATGTCCTCACTACAAGATCACTTGCGGAAGCTAGCTACTAATCACTCTCTGATCCTGAAACTTGTGCTCTTGTACTAGACTGGCCCGCCTCCATCTACACCGGCCTCTGGTGCTGCTGCGTCTCCTCTATCCCCTAAAATGATATGTGAAAGTGCATAGCTAACCACACTAGAATTCTCTAGAGGGGGGTGAATAGAGATTTAAATAAATTTTGTGCAAACTTAACAAATATATATATATGTGTGTGTAATAATCACAGAATTAAGCTTCCCACACACACCAACAAGAATTATGTAAATAAAGAAAGAAATAGCAAAATGAAAATCACAGCACAACACAAAGAAATATAGTGGTTCCCCAAACTTTGGGTAGTCCACTCTTCTACCCCTTTGGTAGGAATTCACTATCTTGCACTGAGTCTTTTGATAAGGAGACTCTTAGAACCAGCCTGAGTCTTTTGATAAGGAGACTCTTAGAACCAGTACAATTGAATTTTTTGAAGAGAGATTCTAAAAACTCTTTTACACAATTGAAGTTGAAATAAGAATGAGAAGAAGAATTAGAAGAAACAATTAAAACAAGAAAGAATCTTCTTCCTAGCAAGAAGATTAGAAGCACAAGAATAGTGAATGTAATCTCTCTTCTATAGTGAGAAGGAGATTGTAAGCTTTTCTCTCTTTTGTGAGAGCTTTCAGAATTTGCAGCAGAATGGCTTCAGAAGGAGGAGAAGATGAAGGCTTTTTCTTTGCTGCAGCACACTATCTCTTTTCTCAATTTCTCACTCTTCACTTGGGAGCTCTTCCTCTTTTTCAAATGTATATGGTGGATCACTAGTCATTATTCTCTGTCGACCTCCTCTTTATTTATAGCTCTGTTTCAAATGATGTTGATAAAGGGGAATAATCAATCAGCAATTAGAGAGAAAAAGTTTCCATAATAATTAAATATGTAGAAGGAAAGAATTCATTCTGATTTCAAATAATATCCATAATAATCTTAATTAAATTAGCCAAGAATCAAATAGAAGGAAAGACTGATTCAGAACGGCTATAAAAAAATAATATCATTCCACAAAAATCAGATCTATAGAAAGAAGGAAAGAGATCTGGCGTGTTTTTGAATTTCTTATAGTTATCGACGTGTGTCGATTACTATTCGATGTAAACGTCGATTTCATCCTGGCTGGATGTCGAGAGGAGAATAAGGAAGGTGCGTCGACTTTATTAAATGCGTCGACTAGAAGTCAGAGGTACATCGACAAAGATTACGTCGAATTCTTCTTAGAGTTACTTTGAATCATTCTGAGAGAAACGTCGACTACATTTCGACATTGCGTCGAATACTATTCAACGCATATTTACTTAGCATAATTTTTTATTCTTAGAATTTATATTCTACTCAATTCTAGGGGTTAAGATAAATCATTTCCCCAACAATCTCCCCCTATTTGTCTTAACCCTATTTAGAGAGAAATTGTATCAGCTTTTAATCAACACAGCAAAGCATTTATATAGAGAAGAAATATGCTAAGTAAACAGAAGAAGGGAGAAATCATATAAACAGACTTCATAATAAGTATTTAAGCATGGAAAGAAAAAAAAATAGATTGTATCAATATTGTTCAACACATAATTCAGGAGGGGTAGGAGGAGTTTTTCTTTTCCTAGTGAATACTACTGTTTTTTGAGAGGTGGGTTGCTCCTTCTCAGTAACAGGTGGTTCACTGAGCTCCCCCTGAGTCACAGCAGTTTGCTCCCCCTGAAATGGAACTTCCTTTTCTTCTACATTTACCTTTTCAGTTTCTTTCTCAGCTCCAGCTTCAGTATTTGGCTAACCCTGAGCTTCAGCTTCTTTTTCTTTCTCTCCTATAGCTTCTTCAGCATCAATTTCCTTTTCACCTTCTTTCTCTGCTTGCTAGCCTCCCCTTGAAGGAGAACTACTTGTTGGGCAGCTTCTCTTGCTATAGAGAGTATACATGTTATTTGTTCTTCAGTATGTAGCTCAGGTACAACTTCATTCCCAATGGTCTTGAGTCGATCAGTTTTTGAAGTAGGAAGGGACTTTTGAGAGAGAGATTTGTGACTTGAGGACTGCTCTTCATCTAATTTCTCCCCCTTCTTGACCTTCTTAGCCAAGGAGGTTAAGAAAGACTTGGTCACTTTAGAGGAAGAGACAGAGGTCTTCATGCTTTGCACAGAGGCATTGACCCCATCTATTTGGGTTTGCATGTGCATGATGGAGGAGTGAATTTGAGAGCAGTGTCCATCCAGCATGTCCTGAAATTTTTGGGCTGCTAACTGGATACACTGGGTGATGAGGTTTTCAGTGGATGGAGATGGTTCATGTTGTGTTGGAGGAGGAGGAGACAATGGAGGAGGAGGTGTATGTGATGAAGGTGGAGAGGGGACTGTATCATTTTGATGGCGTGTATTTGATGGAGGAGGTGGAGGAATAGAGTAGGGTTGAGCAGGTGATTGAGTTGGTATTTGTGAAGGTGTGGATGATGGTGGTACAAAAGAGATGTCTGTATGAGGAGGAGGAGGAGGTGAAGATGGATGAGCAGGAGAGTTAGGAGGAGATGGAGTCCTTTCAGGAATGGCACCAGGCTTGGGGATTTGCCTAGTCCATTTTGAGAAGAGAGCAATAGACATCCTTTTGCCAGGAGGGATGGGAATTCCTTTTGACCTGCATAGGTCAGGAAAGGAGTGGAAGAGGACTTGACTCATAATTCTCATGTAGGCATTCTCTTTGTGAGAATATTTGTAGCCTATCATTTTGAGTAAGCAGCTGCCCCAGTCTACTTTCTTCTTCAGCACAAGGGCCCCCATGAGATTAAGTTGCTGCCTGGGCACTGCATCATAGGCAGAGATCTTACATAGTAGTAATTTTTCTACTATGTCTGCCAGTAGCCTATACTCATCAGAAAAATCTATTTTCTTCAGATGGATTGGTCTATCTTTTGAGAACTTCATTGTGATTAGTAAATTCTTGATTTCATCAGGGGTGAGTTCCACAGGTTCATCACCTGATAAGGGAATGGTAAAGGAGATTTATTTAGTTACTCTTTTAGAAAATAACTTGCTTTCCCTATTTGATTTGAACAATGATAATATTGGAATGTACCTGATGAAAGATCAAAGGTGTTCCTAATGTGTTCAGTAGAGATTGAGACAGGTGTCTCATATATTGTTCCAGTGATTTCTCCTTGTTCAGATATCTGAACATGAGCCATTAGCTCTGTGAGTTCTATCTCCAGGAGCTTGCATCTTGTGGAGATGAGCTTATCTAGGCCAGCTTCAGTGAAGAGAGCTATGATGCTCTTATAATTTTCGGCGGCGGCCTGGAAGGATTCGAGGTCAATGTCGAAACCAGAGTTTATCTTGGGAGCCATTTTAGGTCAGTGAGAGAGAGGAAGAGATGGCTGGACTGAGAGGTACGAAGGATGAAAGATACAGAGTGCGAGAGGATTTCAAACTGAAGAATCTATTTAAGTCAGGTGAAACATCGAAACGAGACACAATTCGAGGCTTATTCGGCACTACAGTAGATGTGATCGAAAAATATTTTAATATTGCCGCTCTTTTTCATGAAGTCGACGTTACGTCGAGTGGAATTCGACGTAAGCGTTGATACAGTCTGAGTTAAGATGTTAGGGTTTCCTATCGACGTATGCATCGATCGAAGTCGACGCATGCGTTGATTTAAATTTATAATTATTGGTTATCGACGGTGCGTCGATTAATAAGTCTACGTGACTTTCATTTTGCCTGAACCTTCTTGGTTTCTCTTGAGAGATTATTTCTTCCTGCTCCTAATGTTTTCTAAGTCAGTCTTGGACTAATTTTTATAAACAATTAGATTGATTGTGCCAACATTGTTTGGCAATGTGGCCAGTTTTATTGCAGATATAACATCTGACTATCTTTAGATTATGGGAATTTGAGTTTGGAGAGGGATAGTGGTGTTGATTAGGATAGAAATTTTGATTAGGATAGAAATTTTGGTTAGGATAGAAGTTTTGATTAGGATAGAAATTATGATTAGGATAGAAATTTTGGTTAGGATAGAAGTTTTGATTAGGATAGAAATTATGATCAGGATGAATGGGTCCTGAATGGGGGTTAAGATGGAAAGTGTTTGGAGAATAGACATGTCCTGTAATTATGTTGATCTGAGTTTTTATGCGTCGATATCTATTCGACGTATGTTGATAGTTGCGTCGATTTATATTCGGCTCTTTCTCCAGATTGTGTTGATCTAAAATCGTCGCATGTAAGAAGTTGCGTCGATTGGAAGTCGACGTACTTTTATTCAAGCGTCGAGTTGAGGTCGAATCATCTGAGAGATTGCGTCGAGTAGAATTTGATGCACTATCATTCATGCGTCGATATGAAGTCGACGCAATTATGTTTTCACAAATTTTATTTTTCCTTTTTTCTGATTTTATTTCTTTATGAGTTGTTTCTTTTGTCTTAGTTGCCTTCTTAGAAGTAGTTTGACAGTCTTCATCTGTATAGTATGATGTTTCATCAAGATGGTTTATCTCATTGAGGGAGTCTTCTTCCTTATTTTGTGATTCTTCTTCTTGGTTTATTGATTTAGTGGGTTTAGTGAATTTAACAGGGCTCATCCAAGCAGGTTTGTTGAATGGAATAAGACTAGCTGAGGGATCAGCTCCTAGCCCAAGATTTTTATGTCTTCTTGTTTGTTTTTCTGTGATTTCTTTAAGTGTTTGGCTTCTCATTTTTATTGATTCTTCAAAAGCTTTTGCTTGGAATACCTTATTCTTAAGGAGCTGGTTTTCTATTTTAGCCCTCTCTATTTCTTTTTCTCTGATGTTAGCCCTTAACACATAATTTTTAGAACAAGTATCCTCTATATTTCTCTGGTTTTTAATGACATTAATTTGTTCTTTTAGATTCTTAATTTCTTGTTTAGCTTTTAGTTGATCTAAACATAATCCTTTAAAATCATTTTTGAAATCATCACACAGAAAATCTATGTCATCAAAAATGCTTACCTCATCCTTATCTTCAGATTCCTCTATGAGAATAAGGCTATTTTCTTTATCATCTTCAGAAGAGATGCTTCCTTCTGATTCTGTCTAACTCCATGATTTAGCACCATGTTCTTCCTTTGAGCTTTCAAGAGCCATTAAGCATAGTTCTTCTTGCTTAGACTTTTCATTGTCACTTTTGGATGAGGTGCTGTCCTCAGAATCTGTTTCACTCCAAGCTTCTGCAATGAAGCCTCTTTCTTTCTTCTTCCCCTTTTTCTTGAGATCTTTCTTTTTCAGATCTTTCTTTTTCTCAGTATTTTCTAGACATTCTGGTGCAATGTGTCCAGTTTTCCTGCAGGAATTGTTGGATCTTACGGCGTAATCTCTATTATATTGTGTTCTAAGTTTTCAATTCTAAATCTAAATTATTTATTTCAATCTCCTTCATTATAAAACAATTTAGTAATTATCTTGAAAATTATAGAAAGAATTTTATTCCCTTATTCACCCCCCCCCCTCTAAGGGCGCCGTAAGATCCAACAATTGGTATCAGAGGGAGGTTATTCCAAATCGGCTTAACAACCGGGAATAATGGCGTCTCTTGATCATGATCTCGCTTCTACTAGTGGGGAAAATTTTAATATAAATGAAAAAATATTATCACCACCTTTATTTATGGGCAAAAATTTTAAAGGGTGGAAAATATTAATGAAAATTTTTCTTAAGGCCTTAGATGAAAAAGTTTGGAATATTACTATTAAAAAGCCATCTAGCGTACTAACTAGAAACGAAATTATTTTAAATGCAAAATCTATGAATAGTATATTTTGTGCGTTAGACCAAAATATTTTCAAACTTATTTATACTTTACCTACCGCATATGAAATTTGGAGTTTTCTTGAAAGAACTTATGATTCTCCTTCTACAGGTACGAAACATTCACAAGAACCGGAGAATATGCAAGCCTATGCAAATATTCAAGAAAGCTACACAAAGGATGGATCCATAGAATGCTCATCAAGCGGAAAGGATGATGGACACTCTTGTTTGGAAGAGGAAGATGAAGAAGACAACGTCACAATATTGGACTCAGTTGATGGCAAAACATGAAGCAAAAGAGAAGACGGAAACTATATCAAGGTTAAGAAAATATAAATCTTCTCTTTTAGTAACTAATTCTATTTCTACATTTCGTGTGCTTAAATTTGCTAAACGTAAAATTTCAAAGTTGAAACATGCTAATTCCAAATTACGTTTAGAAAATAAAACTTTAAAAGCAAACACTAAAGTAGAATCTTATATTGATGTTTCAAATTCTTGTTCATGCTCTTTAGTTGAAATTCCTATTCCTTGTCTTAATTGCAATTTATTAAAAGAAAAATTCAAGGAAATTGAAAAAGGGCTCTTAATTTCTAAAAGGCATAATGAAAAATTGTTAATTGAAAATGATGTTTTATCTTGTAAGTTAATACAATTAAAATCTTTTGTTGAAAAATTTCAAATGTCATCTAATGAATCTCATCATAAGATTTTGAATAACAAGGATAAATTAACTTACAAAATCATTTCTAAAAAGGATCATTTTCATACATCAACTCAAAAGGAGTTAAGTTTCAAAAAGAATTATGACCCTCACAAAATTCTTAAGAGTCACTATTATAAGTCTCAATATATTTTCAATCATGACTCAAACTTAAAAACTCCTTTTCATGAAAATCAAAATATAAAATATTATCCTTTATATTATAAGAGTATGTCTATAAGAAAGAGTGGAAATGAAAATCATCAAAATAATGATCAATCTTCTAAAACATATTGTAATCCACTCTTTCAACAATCACTTCTAAAGAAAGACAATCACTCTTATAAAATTTTAAACAATCCATATAATAAAAATCATTATGATTATCAACATCAAGCTACTTTGAAAAATAATTTAAATAAACATAAACCTCCAATGAATTATTTTTCAAACAATTCACATAATCATTATATGGATTTAAGTAATAAACAACCAATGTATGAATGGAGACCCATAAAGAAAAATGACATATCAACATTAATTAAAAAGGCTCATTCATCATTATCTTCTCAAAAGCCATCACGACATATTTGGGTGCCCAAAGGAACCATTACACATGGTCAACTTTGGATACCTAAATCTCTTATCATTTAGTATCTTTCATTTGCATGAAGTAGAAATAATTAAAAATGAAATATCAATACTCTACTTCATGATGTGCTTTATTTTTTTATATTATTTTTTTTGTATTTATTGATCCAAAATGCTTATGGTCCCTCTATATTTTATGAAATATGACTTTCACATATTAAGCCTAATGTTTATCAAATCAAATTGAATTAAAATTGAACATAAAGTCATATGATTTTAAAAGAGACCTACCTATCATTTTTTTTAAATTGTTATATATATATCCTTTTAAATCCTTTACCCTTAATTGTCTTGAATTATCATTAGAAATTGAATATTGAAATTATTATCAAGACTAGTGAAACTATTTTAAAGATTGGATTTAAATGGTTTATTTAAGGGCTTAAAACTAAAAATTAAAATGCACAACGTTTTTTATTCCTTTCTATTTGTTGCATTTGATAGCCCTTATAATGACAAATATTATCAAATAAAATCGAAAACAAACATTCATCTAAACGTATGCTTAATCCTTCAAAAAGCCATATCTTTTGATCTGCTCGTCCGATTTTCGCATTTAATATCTTTTCGGAAAGAGCACAGAAATCTCCATCTATCGGCAAACTAAACTTGCCCATTTAAGTTTGTTTGGTTCTGTCAATTTGCCCAATTTCAACTCCGTTTTTAAATGCTATCTTAGTTCGCTTGATTCGGAAATTTCTGTGTTTATGGATTTTTTCATCACATGATATCCTATGTATAATTGTTTCATATATTAATTTAGATATTATGTGTGATGTGTGTCACCATTGTTTGCATGTAATTTAGACCTTAGAATCATCTTATATCATTAAGATCAAATCAAAAGTTTAATCATTTCATTATAGGTCTAAATAAAATTAATTTGTAAACTTCTCATATTACATGCAACATTATCTCCATTAAATCATGTATAATAACATTGCACTCAAACTCATTATTCTAGCATCACTTCTTAGTTTATGCTCAAATTTATATGCTAGGTATAACATTTACAATGTTATTAAAATATCATGATAACTATGTGATTTGAAATTATAATAGAATACTAAAATTCCAACAAACACATAGTTTATGGTTTAATCATTAAAATATATATGAATAATGTATCATAAATCATATATTATCATGCAAAACCAAAGAACAATAGATTCGATTAATGAATGCAAATTTTATTAAAAATTTCAAAACATTATATATTTGATCTGTGTCATTGATATGACTACATGATCATCATTTTTCTAGACTTACAAATCAATCATGTTCTTTCAAATGAAAATCACTATATCACTATATCATAAGTCTAGAAGGATTAGAATTCTCATACATCATGATGATCTAACATATATTTTATGCAAAATTCACTATAATCATAAATCATAATTCATGTTCTATCAAGAAATATCTCAAATCAATAATAAGAATTATGAATCTTATGATAAAAATTTAAATAATGTTTTCTCTACATTATTTGATGTATTGATTTGCTTTACTATTGATTGCATGTATCTCTCATATTTGTAGACCCTAGAATCACTTTGCAATGAAGATATACATCAAACTTAATCATCACTCTATTCTAGATGTATAATTTGAAACTCTATTTTGGAATACATGTAATTTCAATATAATTCTTATGACATGACATTAAACCCAAAACTCATTATACTAGCATTGTCACTTATTGAATATTAATAATTGTGCTAGTTATCACATATCATCATCTCATAAAAGTAGAAAAACTATGCGACTTTATAACTCATCACATTAAACAAACCCATAGTTTATATACCAACCCTTAGTTTTAAAAGCATAGGTTGTCCAAAAGATTATTTCACCTATGACTTCATATCTCACAATAGCGAGGGCATAGGGTTGTATACATTAGAGACCTAACCTCTAAGTCATGTCTTGTCCTTAACCGGGGAGGGTTCCAGTGGGGCCTTGAGAGGCACTGGGGGGAAAGAGTGCTAGGTTGAGCGTCGTCTTTTGTATGCATATGGGATTAACACCCCAACCTATGGCATGCGTGCAGCTCCTCATGCCCATCCGTCACTTAGTACGGGGCTAGGGTGTAGACATTTAGTCGGGGTAGTTTCTAATCTTAGGACATACCTATATTATGTACTGCATGAACATTTTATTTACTTATCACTTAAATCATGCATATTTTGGGTTGTTTAATAAAAATGTCCTCATGTGTTTGCATAATTTATCTTTTTGAGCTTAAATGTTTTTGTAAAACACATGTATTTGAAAAAGCTAAAGTTTTATGCAAATTTGAGCAATCAAGACATCTCTGAAAATTCTGAAATTTCAGCATGGAACTACTCTAAGGACACTTAATCAAAATAAAAAAATCAGATTTTTAAAATTCTCAAAAAATCGAGTACTGTTTCCAGCGCTAGCGCTAGCGCCGGCGCTAGCGTGGGTGTTGGAATTTTCTGATTTTTAAAATTTCTGAAAATCCATAAAAATATGTTGGTTCATATTTTCTACTTATTTGTTGTGTTTCTGACTTTTGTTATTTTTTTTTTATTTATATTATGAAAAATCAACTACAAAAGATCAAAATTCAAAAATACAAAATTTTTTTTGCTATTTGTGTTTTTAATCATATTATGAAAAATCAACTACAAAAGTTCAAAATTAAAAAAATATACAAAAATATGTTTTTGTTATTTTTTTTTATTATGAAAAATCTACTACAAAAATTCAAAATTCAAAAATTACAAAAATATGTTTTTGTGATTTTTTGTTTTTATTTGATTTAAAAAAAAATGATTAAACTTAAAAAAAAACTGTATGATCTTTATTGCCAATATCAAGCATGTATGAATTCTATTATTTAGAATTATTTACAATGTTAAAATTTATTTCTTGAAATTTCTATGAACATTGTTTTGATTATCATGCTTTGATATATCTATTTAAGTACATCAATTGTATTGAAAAATGTGTAGAACCAAGCTTAGCACGCCTCTAAGTATGAGTAAATGTTTTATGATTGATAGTGATATATTTCACTCACTTATTTTGGTAATCAACATGTGTGTCTAAATCTAAAATGCTTGCTTGTGTATTGTATTTGTACAATGAATTAAAACTTGCATAAGTTTTTTACCTACACTACATTTGAATTGCACTTATGAAATTTAGAAAAGTGGTTAAAAGTTAAAAAAAAAAGTTGGGTTTGCAAAACAACTGTATTCGGAGAATGTTGTCTCACAAATGTGAACAAAAAAAATATATATATGTAGACAAATATAACTCCACCAAGCACTACTTGAACCTCCTGATAAGTCTTCATAAGCATTGTGAGGTTGAGCACCTTGGAAAGAATAGTAAAGTGGCTTGTGCAAACCTTAGTTATTACACCACTTTGTTAAAAAAATTAAATTATGTGCATTAAAAGTGTGTGAAAGTAATTTACTTATGTTTTATTGTGCACTTTACTTTACACATGTCTTGTATTTTGATGATTTAAATCAATTGTTAACATTGCCCAAAATACACTTATGTGCACATCATTATCTTTCATAACACTTCTTCTCATAAGTATTGGATTCTAATGTTTTATCTATACTACTCTTTATATAAAAATGCACTAGATAACCTATCATGATCTCTACAATGTTTTGGTATCTCTTGAACTTAAAATTAAGTAACATTGTAGTATAATCTCTCTTTAATATGTTCATTTCATGCTTGGTATCTTTATGAAAAACTTTGAGATTTCAAAAAGGTTAAAACATCTTTCAATTTTGAACTAAAATTCATATTTTTACTTATGCTTTTCATGCTTACAAAAAGGATGTTTCTTATAATCTTCCGCTTACTTACAACTCTTATCTTTTTATTTGAAATCTCTTTTATATACTATGCTTCAACTCTTTATCATTTCATATATTTAAAAGCTCGATCATGCTTTGTTATTTAAATGCCTCCTTACTACCCTCACCCCACCTTCTTTTGATAATACCAAAAGGGGGAGATTAATTCAAGAAATCTAGAAGATTAAGGGGAGAATAATTAAATAATGCACCATTGCAATTAATTATAACATTTAGGGGGAGCATACATTTAGGGGGAGAATACAATTTAGGAGGAGTATATTAAAAAGTTTTCATGGAAAGCGTCTATTGCTCGATCATGACAACCCACTTTTGGTAATAACAAAAGGGGGAGAATAAAATGAGAAATCTAGTGACATATATATTTATGGGGAGTAAAATCTGTCACGCAGTAAACCTTTTATTCATGCATATCTTTTATCGCACTTATCTATAAACTCACTAATTTCTCATATGGGTATTTGTTATTATCAAAAGGGGGAAATTGTTGGAGCTTGCTTTCCGCATCTCTTGGTTTGAGAATAATAAATACCGTGTTGTATTTGATCTAGTCTTTTGTGTGTTTATAGTGGAAAGGTTGTATAGGTTCAATGAGGAGACAAGTCCTCGTTCATGGGCATGATCCGAGAACGACAAGTCTCAGGTTGGATGAGTTTTGTGTGCTGATCTTAAAATGGCCATAACTTTCAATCCAGGAAGAGTTACGGAATGTGCCACCCCATTTCGGAGATGAGAACGACTCAATCTACAGTCTGGAGAAGTTTCGGATGGCAAAAATGAAGAGGAGATGTCGCCCAGGCGACAGTCACTGTCGTCCAGGCGATAGTCAATGTCGCCCAGGCGACAGTCAATGTCGCCCAGGCGACAGCAGAGAAGTTACAACAACTTTCCCCCACGGCAGCACGACGAAAAGCAGTTTTGAGATATCGGAAATCAGACATCGATGTCGGCCAGGCGACAGCTCGACGGTTACACCAACTGCCCACGACTCCACCCACGACGGCACTCCAGTGGTAGTTTAGCGCTGTCGGAAAATTCCGACAGTCACTGTCGGAAATTCCGACAGCGATTTTCTATAAATTGACACCTTGTGTTCGTGCATTTCAACCACTAAAGATTCTAAGTCCCTTCCTGAGTGCATTCCATCCAGAGAGCTTCAGAACCTCATGAACTCCCATTTATGCTGAGAAGGTTTGAAATTGAAGACGAGATCGGACGCGCTTCTACATCAAGGATCATCTCGAGGCTTCAACCTTCCTTTCAGAGATCTGAATTTCTAGGGAGTTCTTATTTTATCTTGTATTTTCATTTATATACATTTTACTTTGTATTGGTAGGGAAAATCGCTTCCTTGTGTGGAGCGTCTAAGTCCTTGCGTGGCTTAGGGGAAAATCGCTTCCTTGTGCGGAGAGTCCAAGTCCTTGCGTGGCTTGGTGGGAAATCGTGGCCTTGTGTGCTACGTCTAGATCTTGGGAAGATCTAGAGGATAGGCTTGGGCTTGGTCTAGGGAGAGACAAGTGATAGCCTTCCGATCCTTGGGAGAAGGATTGGTAAACAAAAAGAAATTTACATTTGTACGCCTCCGATTTCTAGCGATATAGAAATCAAATTTATGTAAACACTTTTTCATATATATAATCATGTCTCTTTTGTGTTTACTTGATTTGTATCATTTGGCGTAATCTCTATTATATTGTGTTCTAAGTTTTCAATTCTAAATCTAAATTATTTATTTCAATCTCCTTCATTATAAAACAATTTAGTAATTATCTTGAAAATTATAGAAAGAATTTTATTCCCTTATTCACCCCCCCCCCCTCTAAGGGCGCCGTAAGATCCAACAGGAATAACAAATGATTTCTTTAGTAGGAGTTTTATCATACCTTGGTTTTGATTCTCTCCTTCTAGACCCATCTGTCCTGACCCATTTCTTGAATCTTCTGGCCAGGAGGCTGAATAATTCTTCTTCAGTGACAGGGGTCTGTTCTTCTGTTGATTTCAAAGCAATGTTTCTATCTTTTGAGGAGGTTGAAGTGCTTCCTCTTCTTTCCATCTCTTCTCTGGTTTTCAGCAGTTGCTCATAGGATTTGAGTTTTCCTAAGAGGGCATCTATTGAGATTTTCTTTTGTCCTCTTGTATCTCTTATTGCCCATATTCTGGAGTCCCATGAACTTGGGAGACTCATTAACAATTTGTCATTGATCTCTGTGAGAGAGATCTCTCTATCCAGGCTCCATAATTGATATGCTTTCTTCATGCTTCTTTTGAAAGTTCTCATATTGGGAGATCAATAGAGCCTTTCTATCTTTCCGTTCATCAGCACTTCCTTCTACCATCTTGGTAAGAGCCTCCCAGATTTCTTTGGCTGATTCACAGTCAACAACCTTTTGAAAGATTTCATCTGAGAGGGTTGAGACAAGAATGTTCACAGCTTTTGCATCACATGTTCCTGCCTTCTTCTTTTCAACTGTCCACTCAGCCCTTGGGACAAGTGTTTGAGTCACTTCACCACTTGAGTCTCTTCTATAAGGCTTGGGAGGACCTGTCAAAATAACATTAAATAATTCTTCATCAATAGAATTCATATAGATCCTAATTCTTGTTTTCCAAACTGCAAACTTTTCAAGATTGCACATTGGTGGTCTGGTGGAAGCATAATCTTTGATTTGTGCCATGTGAAAAATAGTTTTTAGAAATATATATATAAGAGGTAGGATCATTTTGATCATGGAGTTAACCTTTTTAGATCAACCTCCCTCTGATACCAATTGAAAGTGCACAGTTAACCACACTAGAATTCTCTAGAGGGGGGGGGGGGGGGGTGAATAAAGATTTAAATAAATTTTGTGCAAAGTTAACAAATATATATATATATATATGTGTGTAATAATCACAGAATTAAGCTTCCCACACACACCAACAAGAATTAAGTAAATAAAGAAAGAAATAGCAAAATGAAAATCACAGCACAACACAAAGAAATATAGTGGTTCCCCAAACTTTGGGTAGTCCACTCTTCTACCCCTTTGGTAGGAATTCACTATCTTGCACTGAGTCTTTTGATAAGGAGACTCTTAGAACCAGCCTGAGTCTTTTGATAAGGAGACTCTTAGAACCAGTACAACTGAATTTTTTGAAGAGAGATTCTAAAAACTCTTTTACACAATTGAAGTTGAAATAAGAATGAGACGAAGAATTAGAAGAAACAATTAAAACAAGAAAGAATCTTCTTCCTAGCAAGAAGATTAGAAGCACAAGAATAGTGAATGTAATCTCTCTTCTATAGTGAGAAGGAGATTGTAAGCTTTTCTCTCTTTTGTGAGAGCTTCAAAATTTGCATCAGAATGGCTTCAGAAGGAGGAGAAGATGAAGGCTTTTTCTTTGCTGCAGCACACTATCTCTTTTCTTAATTTTCTCACTCTTCACTTGGGAGCTCTTCCTCTTTTTCAAATGTTTATGGTGGATCACTATTCATTATTCTCTGCCGACCTCCTCTTTATTTATGGCTCTGTTTCAAAAGATGTTGCTAAAGGGGAATAATAAATCAGCAATTAGAGAGAAAAAGTTTCCATAATAATTAAATCTGTAGAAGGAAAGAATTCATTCTGATTTCAAATAATATCCATAATAATCTTAATCAAATTAGCCAAGAATCAAATAGAAGGAAAGACTGATTCAGAACAGCTATAAAAGAATAATATTATTCCATAAAAATCAAATCTATAGAAAGAAGGAAAGAGATCTGGCGTGTTTTTGAATATCTTATAGTTATCGACGTGCGTCGATTACTATTCGATGTAAACGTCGATTTTATCCTGGCTGGACGTCGAGAGGAGAATAAGGAATGTGCGTAGACTAAGGTGCGTCGACTTTATTAAATGCGTCGACTAGAAGTCAGAGGTACGTCGACAAAGATTACATCGAATTCTTCTTAGAGTTACTTCGACTCATTCTGAGAGAAACGTCGACTACATTTCGACGTTGCGTCGAACAATATTTGACGCATATTTACTTAGTCTAATTTTTCATTCTTAGAATTTATATTCTACTCAATTCTAGGGGTTAAGATAAATCATTTCCCCAACAATATGGTCCACCGACCATTAGTCAAAAAGACTAAGCTTTATGTTCCCCACCCCACCCCCAATGGCTCCTAGGCACTGTGTGGGAGGATGAAGCGAAGGACAGCAAAGGGTATAAAACAAAGCAGATGACGACGAATCTTGTCTACAGGAAATGTCTACAACTACACATGTGTATATAAATAATAGAAGCAGTAATAGAGCATGGTAAAAAGCAAGTAAAGAACAGTAAGTAAAAGTAGGTACATAATAGGAATGTAACCATTAATTTATAAGAATGCCCATACAAACCTATAGACCAAGGGGTCATTTAGCAGGGCCTATCATATAAAAAGTCCCATAACCATTTTATACGATAGGGGTAGGGGTTGAAATGCAATGTTTATGCCATAACATGCAGAGTTATGCAGTTTATGCTATGCTCATACAAGTGCAACTCATACACTTTGACTCTATGCGCACAGGCCTTTAGTTCCCCATTTTTGGAGCTAGCAAGACTCCCAGGATACTACTGTAGTGGCAAATGGAAGCGGTGGGTTGGGCCTCACCCACTTCTAGGTTGGTATTCACACTACCTAACCTAGACCTATCGTACGCCTCAACGCAAAACCACGGAGCATCTGCGTACTCTTACTGGCTGGACCACCAGACTTTTATGGCTAAGTGCAAATTCCAGACTTGCCGAGTCAACGTATCGACATCGGTGTGAACGACCATTCAATACCGAAGACCCACCACCTTCATGCACATGCAAACATGTTTTACTATATCCCGAGCTATAAATTGCCCGGGCCAATCTGCCCGTCATCATAACCTTCCGAGCCAACGGCTCGCCGGAAGTCCTTTTGATTCCGCACCTTAAACCCAAACCTTAAATGTTATACCTAATGAAGGCCTTTTGATTCATGCTCCTAGGTTTATTTTTAGTCAAGAAAGCGAAAAAGTAGATTGGGTAAGCTTTTTGGTAGGAGTTTGGACTCTTGATTTAGATTGAGGTGATTATAAAATGTCTCTTAGACTTTAGTAGCAACTCAATGCCCTTTTCATCCGTCTCATTACTTAGTTTTTAATTTTGCTAAAACTTGGGATGATTTATTTTTATGTTAGTGAAATCTATAAAATTTTATGTCATGGTTAAGTAAGAATTTCCAGCTATTTTTCATGTTTTCCCTACTTCTAATTTCACATCGTACTCGTGCACGACATAGCCAATTTGATTTTTTAGTCCTTTTTATTTTGCTAGCTCGTATGTCTTTGCTTGGGGACAAGCAAAATGCTAAGTCTGGGGGGAATTTGATGACGCATATTTTGACTTAAATATGCGTATCATTATTATTATATTTTTAATATAAACTCTATATATTTCTTCAAATTTTAGTATAAATATCTACTTATTATTATTTTTATAATTATTCGAACTAATGTTAATTTATGTGTTGTTTGACAGGCCTGGGGGGAAACGTTAGTGCCCGCTGTCAAAGCGTCGTCGCAACATATTTTGGTGACGTGATGCGGCCCGGCCACCAAGAGATTTATCAATTCAAGCTCAATTCATGTCCAAGTTTCAAGTCAAGTATAGGCTCAAATAAAGTCAAGAAAACACCAAAGGAAATTCAAGCCATGCCCAAAGCTAATTAAAGTGAAGAATTGGTGCAGCCCATTCAATCCGAGCCCTTGTTATGAAGCAAACCGAGCAGCCCCCTAGCTGTCTACTTGTCAAAACCGAGGCCCCCTAACATGGTGCAGCCCGAGCTCAAGCCAAATCAGCCCAACTCAACATGGTGCAGCCCGTGAGCTACTCTCCAACCACCAAAACCGCCACCTTTTCATGAATTTTCATGCATGGCCCCCATAAATGCTTGGCCAAGCTCCCCCTTTCTCTCTCTCTCCCTCTTTTTATTTTCATCCCCATTTAACTCTCATACATCCCCCTCTCTTCCATTTTAATTTTATATTTTATTTATATTTCTTTTATATAAAATACATTGCATTTCCCCCCTCTCTCTCCTCCTCATTAAACCCATGCATGCATTCTTCCATTCATGCATTTCCTTTCCCTCTCCCTCATCAAATCATTCATGCATCTCCACCCCCTTTGTCCCTTCATATCCTCCATCTAGAAAATTCCCCCTCTCCTATAAAAGGAGCACAAGTCTCAAGCTTTAGAGAGAATTTTTTGGAGAGGCTAATGTAGTTGGAGTGTAGAGAGTTAGAGAGCAAGCTTCAAGTTTCTATTTCAAGTATTTCTCTCTTGTTGTCTTGTTTTTATTTCATGTACTAGTCTAAAATTTCTTTATCTTGCTGTAACCCTTATTTCTAGTTTAATGAAAATGCCATTTTTTTTCTTTTGTTTACTCTCTCTCTAATGCTTAGCTAGTTCGTTTTGTGTTCAATCACGATAAGCTTTGCGATGAAATAATATCTTCCATTTTATGTTTACATTTGTATTTTTATTATTAATCCAACCTTGATTATTTTTTTGATTGACTCCGTATTTCTAGTATACGGTAGTAGATTCCGATCTCATATTTGAGTAGCCGAGAGGCTCGTGATTGTGAAAGATCACTCAAGGAAGGAAGGAGTTGCACGCAACCCTAGAGATAGGATGATGTAAATCCTTCGGATTGGAGTCAAATCCAATAACGCGGTTCACTTCGATGATGCGACTTTAGGCCTTTTGATTTGCAAAGAGATTTCGGTCAAAACGTCTAGAAGTTAGGAGATTTAATGCTCTAGCGAGATTATTTCTTATTTTCGGATCCGCCACGGTCTTAATAGAATTACGAATGTTAAACTAATTTATTCCGTTATTTTATTTCAAAGCGAATTGTCGATCGAGCACTCTTTTGCAATAGTTTTATTTCTCTTTTAATTAAGTTAGTTTATTTTTAGTTTCAAAATCCATCAACTGCTCGGTAGGATAATAGAATCATTGTGAGTAATAGTACTTGCCAGACCCGAGTTTTTATACGACCTTGATATATTTCATATCTTATGTTATATTTCGATAGGTACACTTGCCTTAATCGAGTATAGATTGGAGAACACAAATCTCTCTATCAAGTTTTTGGCGTCGTTGCCGGGGAATATTTTTAGCAATATTACGAAAGCATCGAGTTTACCACTTCTACTAAAATTCAAAAAAAAAAATATTATTATTATTATAAATTATAATTAACCCACTTCATCGTATTTCTATTCCACCTAAATTCCTGGAAAGGACGCTTTGGGCTTGAATTCCCATCACAGCCTCTAGTACCGCTGCAAACCCCTCATAGGGCAGATCTCGGGAAGTCCAGGACTAACATAATCCGCCTAAAAAAAATCAAAAAAATAAAATTTTCTCTCTTTTTTTTGTAACAGTTTTTTTTATCATGGAATCATCTTCTTTTTTCGTTCTTTGCGGGTCGCCCAACCATTTTAATTTTGCATGTTTTTCGGGAACCCCTCCCTCATATGATTTCAATTTTTCTGGAGTAGGTCAAAGCGGCCAATTTGACCCTTACTCCAATTTTTATCCTACTTGGGAGGTGGGGAACCCGTCTTATTTTTCGCATGATTTTGCCCCGCAAAGCGTCGCGCCTCTAATTTTTAATTCTATCGATAATTGGTATTTTGAATTGCAAACTTCTTTAGATAATACTAATGCGCATTTCAAAACCATTATCGATTATTTTTCTCGTGAGGCCACATCATTTTCTTCGTCTTCTTCTCCGTCTCCTCCAATTTCTTCATGTAATGAGTCACCGGATATCCCGGCTTATCTTTTTCCTCTCGAGGAGGATAACTATTCGGATATTCCGGATTGTTTCCTTCCTCCTTTGGATGACACCCCTATGGATATTCCAGCGTGCTTTTTACCTTTTGAGGATGACGAGACGCCTCAAAATTCTCCTTTTTCTGAAGACGTTGGTGATTCCATTTCTGATTTAAATTCAACTGTTCCAACTTTTTCGATTTTTAACGAGTCTTTTTCCTCCTCCCCTTTTATTTTAGATACATCCTCTTTAGTTCTTTCTATCCCTTTTTCTTCTCCCGAAATTTCACAAGTCTCTCCTTCTCCTTGTGAAATTTCAGTTAATGAAACTTCTTTTTCTACTTCTTTTATTTCTCTTTCTATTTCTTCTTCTTTTTCTTCTTCTTCTTTTGACGACCCCTTCTTTCCCATTCTACATGCGGCGGAGTTCTTCTATAACTCCGTCCGTTCATTTTCGGGCATCATTCCCTTGAAGATTCCACCGCATGTCGGTGCGATTCTTCAATTTTTCTTCTTTTTGAATTACTCTCCTAAGCGCATACGTAGGGAGTTACCACTTCACTTTAGTTTTTATTTTCCATTTAGCTAACCAATAACGTCGGGCTCAGACGACGTTAAACAAAGAGCGCTCTTGGGAGGCACCCCTTGCTTACCTTTTTTGTTCTTTCCTTTTCTTTTTATTTTGTTTTGCAGGAATAAAACCTTCGGCGGTTCGTTTGGCTCCATCTTCTCTTCCTTAGGCCTGAGTCGGTTTCCAGCTCAAGCATGGGGGAGCAACTTCCGCATTCGGCCATCACAACCCCGGGGAAGTCTGATTTTTTTTTATTTTACTGCACTTCTTGTCTCTTCCCCTTATTCTCTTTCTTCTTCTCTTCTTTTAACATCGAGGGCGATGTCTCTCTCAAGTCTGGGGGGATTTAATTGCATTTTGTTCTCTTTTTTTTTATAAAAAAAAATGTTGCTTTTTCTTTCTTTTATAAAAAAAAATATTTCAAAAAAAAATGATGAAAATTAAGGAAACAAACAAAAAATTTTTGAGTTAAAATTTTGCTTAGTCTTTAGTACCCCACGACTTGGTATTTTCTTATTTTTAATCATCAGTGTACTGGTTTAGCTAGATAAATTTTTCTAAATTTTCATTTTGACTATGTTTCGCGTGTAATATGTTGACTCGTGTAGTGTTTCTAATTAGGGTAGCATGATATTTATGAAAAATCTTTTGAAAATTTGCACTTTTTCATGATTTTCTCTTTATGTTTTTCACTTATATAAAATCTATCATCCCTTGTTTTCTCTTTTACAAAATCTTTGCAATGTTGACTTATGTTTAGTGTAGTAGATGCGAACCGGTCTAGACGCTTATTATTTTCACTCTCATGATAAGTCAAGTTTCTTTATTTTCTACCTAGTCTTGCACCTTTTGATTTTTTTCAAGTTTTGCTTTAGATAGACATAGGAGCATGAAAATGATTTAGGCCACCTTGATTTGTTTGAGCCGTTGCATTCCAAGCCATAAAATCTTAACCTTTTTTGCTAGCCACTTTGAGCTTCCCCCGTTTCTTTTGTAGCTCCACTTATTGTCACCAAAGCCAAATAACCTACCTATGGTGCACGCTTGAAATTTAGAGCTTTATTTGTTGCTAGTTTGTGCCTCCTTTTGTGAAAATGGTGGGGTTTTAATTTTGTTATCCTTCTGCTACAAAAGAAGAAGAAAATTACCAGATGAGTATGAAAAAAAATGATAAAAATAAAAAAAAAATATTGAAAAAATTTGAAGAATGCATTTTTGACCCCTACCTTTATATTTCAAAATTATTTGGGGTGTCAAAATTTATTTTTGCTAGCATACAAGTGTTTGCAAAGCTCTTCTTTCTGTTTTAAGCGTGTCTTAACCCTTCACGTTTATCTTTTGATTTCGCACCTTAAACCCAAACCTTAAATGTTATACCTAATGAAGTCCTTTTGATTCATGCTCCTAGGTTTATTTTTAGTCAAGAAAGCGAAAAAGTAGATTGGGTAAGCTTTTTGGTAGGAGTTTGGACTCTTGATTTAGATTGAGGTGATTATAAAATGTCTCTTAGACTTTAGTAGCAACTCAATGCCCTTTTCATCCGTCTCATTACATCGTTTTTAATTTTGCTAAAACTTGGGATGATTTATTTTTATGTTAGTGAAATCTATAAAATTTTATGTTATGGTTAAGTAAGAATTTCCAGCTATTTTTCATGTTTTCCCTACTTCTAATTTCGCATCGTACTCGTGCACGACATAGCCAATTTGATTTTTTAGTCCTTTTTATTTTGCTAGCTCGTATGTCTTTGCTTGGGGACAAGCAAAATGCTAAGTCTGGGGGGAATTTGATGACGCATATTTTGACTTAAATATGCGTATCATTATTATTATATTTTTAATATAAACTCTATATATTTCTCCAAATTTTAGTATAATTATCTACTTATTATTATTTTTATAATTATTCAAACTAATGTTAATTTATGTGTTGTTTGACAGGCCTGGGGGGAATCGTTAGTGCCCGCTGTCAAAGCGTCGTCGCAACATATTTTGGTGACGTGATGTGTCCCGGCCACCAAGAGATTTATCAATTCAAGCTCAATTCATGTCCAAGTTTCAAGTCAAGTATAGGCTCAAATCAAGTCAAGAAAACACCAAAGGAAATTCAAGCCATGCCCAAAGCTAATTAAAGTGAAGAATTGGTGCAGCCCATTCAATCTGAGCCCTTGTTATGAAGCAAACCGAGCAGCCCCCTAGCTATCTACTTGTCAAAACCGAGCCCCCCTAACATGGTGCAGCCCGAGCTCAATCCAAATCAGCCCAACTCAACATGGTGTAGCCCGTGAGCTGCTCTCCAACCCCCAAAACCGCCACCTTTTCATGAATTTTCATGCATGGCCCCCATAAATGCTTGGCCGAGCTCCCCCTTTCTCTCTCTCTCCCTCTTTTTATTTTCATCCCCATTTAACTCTCATACATCCCCCCTCTCTTCCATTTTAATTTTATATTTTATTTTATATTTTTTTTATATAAAATACATTGCATTTCCCCCCTCTCTCTCCTCCTCATTAAACCCATGCATGCATTCTTCCATTCATGCATTTCCTTTCTCTCTCCCTCATCAAATCATTCATGCATCTCCACCCCCTTTGTCCCTTCATATCCTCCATCTAGAACATTCCCCCTCTCCTATAGAAGGAGCACAAGTCTCAAGCTTTAGAGAGAATTTTTTGGAGAGGCTAATGTAGTTAGAGTGTAGAGAGATAGAGAGCAAGCTTCAAGTTTCTATTTCAAGTATTTCTCTCTTGTTGTCTTGTTTTTATTTCATGTACTAGTCTAAATTTTCTTTATCTTGCTGTAACCCTTATTTCTAGTTATATGAAAATGCAATTTTCTTTTCTTTTGTTTACTCTCTATCTAATGCTTAGCTAGTTCATTTTATGTTCGATCACGATAAGCTTTGCAATAAAATAATATCTTCCATTTTATGTTTATATTTGTATTTTTATTATTGATCCAACCTTGATTATTTTTTTGATCGCTCCGTATTTCTAGTATACGGTAGTAGATTCCGATCTCATATTTGAGTAGCCGAGAGGCTCGTGAATGTGAAAGATCACTCAAGGAAGGAAGGAGTTGCACGCACCCCTATAGATAGGATGACGTAAATCCTCCGGATTGGAGTCAAATCTAATAGCGCGGTTCACTTCGATGATGCGACTTTAGGCCTTTTGATTTGCAAAGAGATTTCGGTCAAAACGTCTAGAAGTTAGGAGATTTAATGCTCTAGCGAGATTATTTCTTATTTTCGGATCCGCCACGGTCTTAATAGAATTACGAATGTTAAACTAATTTATTCCGTTATTTTATTTCAAAGCGAATCGTCGATCGAGCACTCTTTTGCAATAGTTTTATTTCTCTTTTAATTAAGTTAGTTTATTTTTAGTTTCAAAATCCATCAACCGCTCGGTAGGATAATAGAATCGTGGTGAGTAATAGTACTTGCCAGGCCCGAGTTTTTATACGACCTTGATATATTTCATATCCTATGCTATATTTCGATAGGTACACTTGCCTTAATCGAGTATAGATTGGAGAACACAAATCTCTCTATCAAAGTAAAATGCGGAAAACACTTCACAAACTTTTCACAAGTGTTGCACAACAATGACAATGGGAAGAACGAATAGTGCTATTGCATTAACTATCTCTTCACAATTCGAGGTATACATGGCGAGACATGATTCATAAGAATCACGGAGGAGAGAAGCACGAAACACTAAAAATACAAGCTGTTGGCGACTTGACCACTTCAGACCGCCAGACCGCGCGAACAGACAAGCCAGACGGTTAGCCTCTGAGACCGCGCGAACAGAGCACAAGCCACACCTGTCAGACCGCAACCACAGACCGCCCACCTATTGCTATATTCCACTGCTGAAAACAAACAGTTCGCACTTCTTGAACGCCCAGACCGCACGGTCTTGATCAAAGAAGAACCCGCGAACACTGAATAGAGAAACTTCTACCTGCTGCAGACCGCAACTCAAGATCGCCTGACCACTAAAGACCGCCTGATCAACTGAGTCCGCTGCACAGACCGCGAACACCTAAACACAGTCCACCCGGACTGGTTTATTCAAAGCTGGAAGAAGGGAGACAAGCTGACCGCGAGCTGCTAGCCGCTAACCTGCGAACACACAAAATGGCCAGACAAAATCTCAGACCGCGCAACCTCAAAGTGAGACCAGCACAATCAAGCCAACTTTGGTTCTTACAGTTCTCGTTATTAATGACGGGCTCTGCACCCCTATTTATAGGCAAATAGACTGATGTCGTCACCACACAAACCGGGATACAATAACCGCCCATCAGATCGCGAGCGGTCTCACAAAATAGACCGCCCGAGCTCAGCACCTCTGAACACCTTCCTTATTAACCATATGGTTATGTACAAACCGCCTGGTTACTTAGGTCTCCCTAAAACAGACTGTCCGTTCTTTATTGCAAAGGCAAGGAACTTCTTCAGTAACACAGACCGACTAGAACAGTCGTCAGACTGCCCGGTCACTACAAGAAGGCAGACCTACTTGAACATCTGGCCGACATGAACAAGTCACCAGATCAACCCGCACAAGCCGCCCAGACAAAAGAGTCGGTCTCCTAGATCAGACCGCTCAGAACAACTAAGATAGAACCGGCCAGAGCACCGGCGCAGACCGCGCGGTCTCTGCGGTCTCCAACCTCCAGACTGCCCATCACCCTTCCTCTTCCACTTCAAAAATTTAATAATCTCTGCCACCATGCCGCACCACTACAACACACACCGCCAAGCCCCACACAGGTCTGTTTATCCTCCCCTCCCTCCGTGCTAGCGTATAGGTCAAGCTAGGAGAGAAATTGGACTCAATTAAGCCCGATCCCATGTGAGATAGAGGGAGAAATCCGAATCTTTTCTACTTGCTCGGGATCTCCGGAAACAACCCCTCTAACAGCCGTGCCGTCTCCTGGCGATAGCCACCACCTCAACAGAGGTGGTGGTGGTCGGCAGTGGTGGGTAGTATGTGGCCGGGAAAGAGGTATCAAACTCCTCCAAGTCGGGAAAAAATAGGCCCTTGGTTGGAGGAGGAAGACATAATCAGGGCCGTTCGTTTTTCTGTATGATGGCTATACGCAGACCATAATATGATTGAATGATGAATGCTGTCACATTTTATACAACTATTTGAACTCACTAATTAGGCCACCTAGATTATGTTTTAGGAAAAAGTGCCAGAGACAAAAGTTGTAGATCTAGATGTCTACTTTTATTAGGAACTTGAATCAGCTCATTTGGAGAACTGTAGGCCCCTGTAGAGCAATGTTGGTGGGACTGGTCCTAGTGTAGGGCAGAAATTATATTATGAATATCTCTTAGATGTTAAGTTCAATGGATCTGACATTTTGCCCATGCATGCATGTGCCCTAGTACTATCTTGTGCCCAAAAATTAGTTTCTCAGGAGAATATTTCTCCATGGTTTTGTTCATTATTTGATTTATCAAATTAATGATATTTAAGGTGTTTGACAACTCCAAATAATCTCAAATTTGGGTGACATGCTTATTAGGTCATTATCTGACCCTAGATAAAATATGAGTGCAATTGGACTGCTGCATGTTGGGTTATTCCACTTGCATGCCTTTGCATGGTATGTGACATGGTGTGTATAAAGCCAAAAAGGGGATTTAGTAATTTTGGCACATTTGGCTTGGTCTCAGCCTCTGATATTTTGGCCACACCTTTTTCATGGCATAATAGATCACCTCAATTAAAATTGGGATTTTCTGGAATTAGAATCCTAATTAATTGATTAATTTAAAATATGTCTCCTTTATGTATTAATGAAATGTTTGTGGTTACAATCTTTCAGAAAATTGTGAAACTCTGAGAAAGCACTTGTAATATCAATTGGGACCTCTCATAATTTTTGTAGAAATTTTCAGAGATTATTTCTTTGATTATTATCAAATTTATGACCTGTCACATTTCTAAAATTTTGAAATTTTAATAAGGAAAAGGAGTTGGAAATTTTTGAAACTCTTGAAGGGCATTTAAAATACAACTCTAAACCTCTGGGAATTTTAGTACACATGGGATTTTCCAGATATTCATTTTGTCACTCATTTGAACTTATGAAATATTTATGGCTTAAACTCTTTGGAAAATTCTGAAATTCTGGCTAGGATACTTTTAGGTCATTACAATACCATGGTAGCACTACACCATATCATGCCTATGGTAACACGTTTTTTGTAGCGGTTTAGTAAACGCTACCAAAAGAAATTTATGACAGCGTTTAGAACCGCAACTATAGATAAATAAACGCTACTATAGAATAACATACCTACAATGTCAGTTTTTTTGTCGCGGTCAGGAGAACGCTACCATAGGAACTGTAAGGTCGCGTTTACAACCGCTACTATATATTATAAACGCTACCATACCCTAATTATCCCCAAACAAAATAAAGATAGAGCCACTACAATATTTTTGGTCTTTAGCAACACTAGACTTTACAACATTTATAAAAATGTTGTCTAAACCTTGAATAGAGAACATTTTATAAGTGTTGCAATAAGTTAGCATCTTTAGGCAACACTTTCTGTGCAACAATCAATAAACGTTCTCTAATCCCTTATAAGGAACATTTCTTAAATGTTGCACTTGACAGTTCACTTTAGACAACAATGATGACATGTTGCCTTTTTTAAAAAATAATTTGCAACACGTTAAAAGTGTTGTCTAACCCTTCTCAACTAATCCCAAATTATTATTCGCAAACCTAAGCTATTACTTAAAAGTTAAAAATTCTAAGAGAAAACTGAATTTTAGTGATGAAATATTTGTGACAACCTTTTTTGTCACTTACAATATACTTTTTATGACAAAATTAGAGGCTGGTCACTAATTTATGATTTTGACTAAAATAAATATTTGGTCACTAAAAGTTTTATATTTAGTAACCAAATTATTTTTCGTCACTAAAGAATATTATTAGTGACCAAAATATTTTGGATCACAAAAAGAAAGATAATTTCATTAATTTAATAAGTATTTAGTGATCAAAAATATTTAATCACTGTTATTATAGGCAAATGTTATATGCAAACATAGATAGGTGCAAACCAACTAATTAAATTAAAAATAATAAACAAATATCATATATATTAAGTTCTATCCATTTTATGTGCAAATCATTCTCCCGACCGCACATGCTTGGAGAAACCCGCGCCTGGCGAAACCCTACCTATCGCGGGCATCTTCACGGTTTCTCCTCCGGCAGACGACGCCGTTTCGGATTTTCGGCGAGGCCCTCGGTAATCCTCTCCTAGCGGTAGCCTTCTCCTCCTTATTTTCAATGATGAGCTTTCCCCAAATTTTTATCGGGGAGGAGCCCTGCCCCTACTTAGGCCAAAGCTCATCTCTTCCCCCATATCGCCAAACTCCATGCCAGAACTCCCAAAGTATTCAGGCATTCCTCTATTGATCCATTTCACTTTTCCACATTCCCTTTTGTTTATGCTTTCATCTTCATTTTGTTTAGGGATTTCGATTGACTGATATCCCCCCCCCCCCCCCACATTTCAGAAGGCATCCATTTGGACATTCTCGTTCACCCTTTCTTCCTCATTTGGCTTTTCCACATTCCCGACTGCACATGCTCTGTTTTATATTTTATTTCTAACAGTTAAGGTGCTCGATGTAATCTCCAACTAATGTATTGGCCATAAAATATTTCTTTCTTTTATAGCAATTTTTATTGGAATATCAAAGCATAAGAAAACTGCAACTATCAGAATGAAAGCGTACCATTCTCCTTACCAAGTAGAGAAAGGAAACGATGGAAAATATTAAAAAATATCATGACTTAAAGACATCTCTTATTAATCTAATTAATGGATTCATGGTCCTTTCTAAGGAAATCCAACAACAACAGCGATTGGTTGCGACCTACATTCCCGCGAAGCTCCAGCCGAATGTATTCCTTTGGTTGATGGATTTATTGGCGCTTTCCATCACACTGTTCGGCATGATCACTGCATTTCCGCATTCCGAGCATAATAACCTGTAGGAATGGGGGATGTAATATCTCCTGATCCTCATTGTTACATAGCTACTACATTTATACAGTTTTTTCATATTTTAGATGTATAGCAATTGTATTATTGTTACAAGTAGTTTTTCATAGTTTTCCATTCTCCATTTTTTATTTTACATATCCAACAGTTCTTACACGAATTGCGCTTCATAAAGAAGTGTTGCGGGCAGTTCCTATAAAATTACACTTCTTAGAGAAGTGCTATCGACAGTTCTTAAAGAAGTCGCCTCGATATGCCAACCTCTATTCCCTGCAAGAAGATGCATTTGAAAACCAGATGTCCTCATATTGAACTACCAGGAACATTCTCAACCTTGGTTGATCTAGTGGATGTTTCTTTAGTGTATAGTATGCAATTGGAAGATCTGAAGATAAGGCTAACTTAACTATTGGCGTCAAAGTTCTTGACAAGCTAATGGCACATACTATGTTTGCTCATACTAATCTTGCTCTTTGTAGTTACATATTTTCAATATTTCAAGTTGGTGTATGTAATCTTTTCACCGAATTGGCAGGTTGGATCCGATGGTGTTTGGCAAGTGTTCAGGGGTTTTGTCGAGCCACAAGCCTTTCATTGTAAGGTATAAAAAAATAAATATGAAAATTTTTTGAGGTTGATTTTTTATTTAAGTTAATTCACTTTGAGATTTATTTAGACTTCTTGCTTATTTGTTTCAGTTTTGATGGAATTTATAGATGCATTCTTCTTTTTAATGTTGCCTAGGTAATTGAGTGACCTCCAATGTTGATTTGTTATTTTACTTATAATTTCAGGTTATTTGAAGAATGCTTCCGAAGAAGATGGTATTGGACTGTTGCTTGCTATATATTGGAATAATACATATGACCATCAGATTTTTTTGGTGTTTTAGGACTAATTGCATTAAATTTTAAATATTTTCTTTGCTAGGTTAACATTTTACTGAGCTTGCTAAATTTGTGTTATTTTCTTTTCCTATTCTAATGAAATCAGTAAAGGTTAGAAAGTTTCTAGTGTATTACCACGACACACAAATTTACTATGCACAGACTTTGTTGGTGCACCACAAATGCTAGAATATGACAAAGTAAGAATATATATAATAATATACATGTTATATATATATAACTTATCATAATATATTTTTTTTCGTTATCTCAATAATTTAATATAACAAATATTTTACAATAATTTCATATAATTTCTGATTTTGTTGTTAAGAACTCCAATTTTCATAAAAAAGTTCCAAGGAAAAAAGTTTAGGAAAACCTGGGCGAACTTTTGGGTGTAAATATCTGATATGTTTTTCGTGCAGGTGAGTTGATGAGCATCATGGAGGCATATTGGCCATCGCTCGTGTGCTCCATCAGCAATGGCTACTTGTTCTAGCTGGGCTCATGAACGGGTTAAGCACAGGACCTGCGCCAAGTGAATAAAGAACAGGATGTGGTAGCATGCAGAGCATGATCGTGCCTCTAAATTTGTGTTATTATAATCCACAAATCAGTTTATTTTACTTCTATTCACTTGTGCTTAAGGTGGATATCATGCCCTGTAGGATGATAGGTAAAGATTCTAACTACATCCCTTCACCCGGGGATTATCGTGGAAGAGCCGGAAGCCCCAGTTCTAGAGGTTTGATGTTCATATTACTTGCTAAATTTTATATATTTGGTTGGCTGTTATTATATTTAAGGACATCAATATAATTTTAATGCTACTTACTGGACAAGGATTTTCACCACATGTTATTGCAGTTTCAGCTGGAGAGGTTTGTTTGGTGCCAATTTAATATTATATAACTTCCGCTCTGATAAATCATATAATTTATTACCGGAACTGCAACAGCAAACTGGCAGCAGTTTGCGCAAACTGCTGCTGCAGTTTGCTTGCATGTGCAAACTGCTGCTGTAGTTTGCTTGCATGCGCAAACTGCAGCCAGCAGTTTGCACAAGCATTGCGCAAACTGCAGCAACAACAAATTGCTGCCAGTAGCAGTTTGCGCAAGCAAACTGCAGCAGCAACAAACTGCTGCCAGCAGCAGTTTGCGCAAGCAAATTGCTACCAACAGCAGTTTGCTTGCGCAAACTGATGCTGCAGTTTGCTTGCGCAAACTGCTGGCTGCAGTTTGCTTGCGCAAAGTTGGATGAGAGGTTCTAGGAAATGACCATATATATACACTACCACCAATTTTCACACGTTACCCAATCTTTCTTTTTACCTTTTTTCCCATTCACTATATACTTGCATGATTAATAAAAATCATTATGGATGTAGGGTTGAGTTCTTCAAAAAAGCTGGAGAAGTGATTGAGGTGCAACTTGCTGCAAAAGAAGATGGTAGTTTTCGTGGTTTTGGGCATGTGAAGTTTGCCACTATAACAGATACTCAAAGGGTAGCAAGCCGCCTGTCATATTTTATTTTTCTATTCGTATACCCATGTCTAATTTCGTTCTATTCTTGTGTACGCCTATTTAATTTTGTAGTTTTTTTTGATAAATTATTGTTTTGATTATGTATTTCTATGCCAATAGAGTAGCAAATTTGTATGATACTGCGTGGTCATGATTTGTTTCTCATTCATGTAGGCACTTGAATTGAACGATCTCTTAGCCCTCCAAATTTGTTTCTCACCCGCAAAGATGCTTCAGGAGAGCAAGTGTATGGAGCTGGCACTGTGAAGAAGGAGGCATTAAAGGAGTCACCGAAGAAGGAAGAATACAAGGACGATCCCGTGAAGAAGAAAGAGATTAATTTTCATGAACAGATTGTTTATTATGAAATTTTTTTCATGTATATATTGAGTTTAAAATAGATAAGTGCACCATTGATTTGTATTGAGGGGTTTGGGCTATCTCCCACCTTTTTATTTTTAATATTTTTTTTTTCAAAAAAAAGATTTTATATCTATTATTGTCTATGAATCTTTATTCAATTTAATGACAAATAAATAAATTTATTAAAATTTATTTTGTGATCAAATACAAGCATAAACGATATCATGCATAGAAGATCATAAATGTTGCTAAATACAAGCATAAATGCTGCCATAGAAAATCATATATGTTGCCAAATGCAAGCATAAACGCTACCATAGAGTATCTTAAATGTTGTCAAATATAAGCATAAATGCTACCATAAAGTATCTTAAATGTTGCCAAATATAAGCATAAACGCTACCATAGAGTATCGTAACCGTTGCTGTAAAATGAAATAATCGCTACCATTGGATATCATAAACGCTACAATAGATGTACCTATAGTAGCGGTTGCAAAAACGTCACAATACATTGGGTAACCGCTACCATACCCTACGACCACGGCGGCGGATGTAGCGCGCGCGCAACCGCTACCGTAGACCTACAGTAGCGGTTTTTTCACCTATAGTAGCGGTTTTTGAGCGCTACCATATGCATGATATGGTGTAATGTAATTTTCTCAGAATTTTTGGATGAGATAATTAGTACTTGCTGTGTAAAGTTATATAATCACCCCTTTTATTTTATGTGAAAATTATGCTGGAAATTCTCTGGAAAATTGTTAAACTTTGAAAATCATGTTATTTTATCATTTGATACCTCTGAAAAATTTATTAGTAAGTTTAAAATTACTGACATGGTACTTCCTTTGGAAATTGATATATGTCCAATGATTAATGAATTTTTAATTGAGGTCAAATCAATTTGAAATATAATAAACCTCTGGACACTTCTTGATTTATTCATTATGAGCCCATGGTATGAATTGTAGCTCAATTGGACATGATATAGTTAAGGTTGAATCATAGGAACCAAACTAGTTCGATTTCCTCTGGACTGCGAATAGTAGAAAATTGATATAGTGATTAGACCAGCAAAATCACTTATGAATGTAATAAAACTTGGAACATAGCAGTAATATATCATTTATATCATCCCCTAGAAGTTATGGACTTTTTGGAGAACATTTGTACTATAGTTAAGAAATAATTCAGAATCATGTCACACCATAACTAATGGTATGAAAAGGCATCTATTACCTTAGAAAAATCATGATACTCAGTCGGCATGTTATAATGTTCATGGTAAATCATTACTGTGGGTTTGAGAATATTTTGACAAATATATAAGATTTATACTAAACCTAGAGTATCGGAGATCTCATGAGTTGAGCATCATTCAAAAGAACGTTTGCCTAAAGGCGGACTTAGAATAAGTATCATAAAACATCTAAGTAGTAAGAGTAATTATGTGAGTGGGTCCATTGATGCGCAAATGGCAAGTGCAACAGTCGCTCAAGTAATAAAATTGGGAGCAAGTCCCCAAGTATCGATCTCTCGAGGAGTGCATGTAGGGAGTGTGAATTCTCTATTCGAGAAAATAATTGTAAGGGTGAAACGAACCAAATGGGGGTTTTGTGATTGCGTTTTTACAATACAAATAGGAAAAAAAAATGCGGGTCACCTTCACCGTGTCTCTCGGGTGGATCACCCAAATGGGTAATATGGCGGATGGAAGATCAGCGTGGATCACAATCACCTCTTCACCAAGCACGCTCCTAGAAATAGCTAGGACGACACAAACATACAACGAGTAGCCAGGAGGAACTAAGCTAGGCGCACCACGGAAGTAAAAACAACAAAATCAAGCACGAAGACATGATTAATAAAACTAAGCACAGTGAGTTTTTACACATCAATACCACTTTCTACAAGTTCATAAACCAAACTACAACTAAGGAAGGGGAGAAGAAATACAACCAAGCATACGAAGGTTTGTCGGGATTCGCGGCCGGACTCAAGGGTTGTCAGTCCTTGTCCAAGCTCGGTCCACGGTTGACGTCCGGGGTACAGAGAGGAGTTGTCAATTCCTTCTAGTGAGCCCATCTTCTTCATTAGACTTTGCTGGTGGTACTCTTGCTGAAAACTTCCCAAGATGCAGCACAAAATGGCCAGAAACGGAGCTTGAGAGGCGGCAACAATGGAGGTGGTCGAAGATGAAGCTATCGCGAGAGTTCCACAAAGAAATGGTGGTCGGAGCTCCTCTCCCAATGTGGAGCTCAGTTGCGGGCAGAAATGGAGCTCTCCAGCTCATCCCGACGGCTCCCCGATGAAAAAGAACGAAAAAAAGATCCTTAGGTTGGGCAATCCTGTGCGCTTAAATAGAGGCGTTAATTTAAAGAAACGCACGACCAAAACGAATGACCGTGCATTTTGGGACATGCGATTGGCAGAGATAAACAACGCCTGGAGCTAGAGGAAGGTCGTGCATTTTTGTTCTTCCGCTCGTGCGCGACCAAAAACACACAGGGTAAGACAGGCTGCAGATTTTCCTTGCCTCCAGGTAGGTCGTGCGTTTTCCTTCACGAATAATTGGATTCAATCATGCGTTAAGCAAAACGCACAATGAGCATCATTACATACATCTCTGAGTAAATCGTACGATCGCTTCGATCGTGCATTAACAATAATCCCACGGTCGTGCGATTTACCCAGGTTGCAAAGCTCAGCTCAAGAGTATAAACCACCTGCACACAATTAAAACACAACACCAATCCACAGAAAATAGCTCCAACTACAGGGCTAACACCCAAAATAACAGCAAGTCAGGCATGGGGAACCCATCGAGGCATACCCCCAGCACAGAATGTGCAATTGCACACCCTGATAGGAGAAAGGAGTGCACTATGTGTAAAGTGATAACTAAAGCAAATATGAGCCTTTTAATGCTGAAACTGTAGTGCACTAGTGAGAAAATAGTCCAAGATGTGTCTGAAAACCCTATATATTTGGGACTCATCACACCCCCAGACATAATCGTTTGCGCGTCCTGAGCAAACTATTCTATGCAGAAGAGAAAACAACTAGCTAACACAGAAATTATGACACGGAATACCATGTGAAGTCGCATGCTCGCGTGCACAGAAATACAGTAAAGTAGATTTCTAATTATCTAAGATAGTTTATAAATTTCTACTATAGTAAATGTCTATTACTACTACTCAAAATGTGAATCATAGAGAATCGTTCGGTCACGCATACAGAGAAAGTAAAATAATCACTGAGATGAGCACTGCCCAAGTTAAGATTCAGGGAAACTCCACCGAAATCCATCGGTGTCGGAGACCATAAGCTGGCCCGGTCATATTCTCTCCACGACACCAGATTGGTTCACTACACGAGTCAGTAGGACTTTAGGTTTTAAATGGGGCTTGGGTTAAGGTTAAACAAAGATAAACACGAAGGTTTAGTACACCTAAACCCAAATGAGCTCACAAAGAAACTACCCATGCGCCATACAACATGCAAGTGCACCACACCCCTAGACTTGGACTTTGCAACATGGGTGTGTGCACCGCCTACTCCCAACACAAATATTTTCAGAAATTTTCCTTTTAACTTTTTCATACAAATATTTTCATTTTCCCCTTTTTTTTCATTTCCCTTTTTTTTTCTCAACAATTTTCCAATTAGCACATCCACAATTTCCACAAATAAAAATTACCACATCAACACCCCAATAATAAAAATATAACAAGACTAAAGCCCAAATTTGGGTGCGCGACTAGGATTGGCTTTTAGGATTTGGTGAACAATAGTGGAGCTGAACCAAGAGGATGGGGTAGGCACAACGGGGCTAGCGAGGGAAGATATCAGGAATGGCACAAAGGCTTAACCGGGCCAAAATGATGGCCTACGTCATTCTCGCGCAACAGAACTATCCTATGCCAATGCTTCAAGAATCGCTTGGGGCAAGTTCTTAGCCACCGAGAAATATTATCCTTCCTCCCGTCTTGAGCAATACGAATCTAGCAATCGTCTACACTCATACCTATGCTACCATTTGATTCACAGCAGATTCACCAAATTGAGTAGAGTAAACAACATTTACACTAATAGAAAAATATAAAACTAAAAGTATAAAGAGAAATCTACTCTATATGGATTTCTATGCAAACCATGAGCACTCGACTAGGAGCACTACATGAGTCGACATTTTACTCTGTTTCACAATTTAAATGCCAGCACAATGATTTTCCCAATCACACAAAGGAATGAGTTCAACTCATGATGCGCCAACCGCTAAGTACACACTCAAAGGGGTGCTGTGGTGTGTAAGGAAAATGAATAAACCATCTTAAATAAAAGCTTCTAGCATGCTATGCAATAGTGCACGTGAGTGGGTACATAAAACGTCTCTCCCCCAAACATAAACTAAACAACCCAACATAATATATGGCTATGAAATTCAAAATAGAGCTAGGGGAAGAGAGTACCCAATGCTCATCAAGTAAGCATTCCAGAAGATGCACGTAAATCCAGGGCAAAGCTGCTCAACGAAAAATCACAACCACCTCCTTCATAATGAAATGTACCTGCAGGGGTGATCTCCGCAAAAACAAAAAGAAAAGAAAAACTAAAATGAAACGCAACTAACTAAACTAAACTAGATGAAATAAAAATGCAAGAAAAGGTAAGATAACTACTGGAGTTATTGTCCTCCCAGCACGACTTATTCAAATTTAAAACAGTTCTAGCTAATGGGTCAATGAAAAGAAAAGTGCACAGGTAACTGTTCTAATATTCGTGTCGGTAACGGGTACCGATACGGCGATAAAACAGTTACTCCCCTACCTAAATATAAATAATGCATGCTCTTCATAGGTAGAAAGAATAAAAAGTAAGAAGAGGAGGAGGAGTACTCCTCACAAATCTCACCAAAAACATCCTTTCCTTGCAAGGTGTCATCTTCAGGGAGGTGGCAAGAGGAGAAGACAATGAATGAGGCTTCCACTATGGAGGAGGGATCAACCTCCTCACATGAGAGGATACAGTCATCATTGACCTGAGCAAAATGCTCCAAGTCCGCCTGAAGTACCTGTGAAGACTCAACCTGCAAATGCTCAGATGAAGAAGGGGGCTCAGGAAATAAAAGAGATGAATAACATAAATAATCTGAAAGCGGAGGAGTGGTACCGGTCTCAATCCCATCAGGTTTCAAAAAAAATTATTGCTGATCGCAATAACATCCTTGTAGGATGAATATGAGCAGCTAGGAACTTCAAAGATGAGTTGGACCTTCTCCTCCGGTGATGAGGTCGAAACCTCCTCACTAAGGAAAATATCCTCCTCAATGTAACTCTGCACATCTTCGGGCCCCATAGTCTCATCCTGCATATCTAGATATTCGGCAATAAGAGCAGAAGATACATGCATACTGATGCAGGAAAATATCTGAGTAGAAATAGGGCTTAAAATAGAGTCCGATAGGAGTGAAGAAATATCCTCAGATATAGAATCTAAAGGAAATGAAGGAACAATAGAGGAAGGAAACTCCAAAATATCATCGTAGTAATCAACAGCGATGCTAGTGGACACATCCGTCGTGCTCCCATGAAGACACGAGGGCATGTCGTATATGTCCTCAACGAATGGAGTGGTGTGATAAGGAAATGTTGGAATGGTGATGAGTGATGTCTCATCATCCTCTTCCACTTGCAATTTCCATTCCTCATAGTCTTTCAACGTGTGATCAAAACTCTGGCCGGACAAGCATCGCTTCCCGATAGGTTTTGACCATGGAGAGGCCAAACCACCTGGCATAGTCGATGCTCGCGAAGGAGCCACATAATTATAATACATAGGTTCATTGTATGAAGATCTAGATTCTCCATACGATGAACTAAACAGATTATGATTATGGCTTCCTGAATAGCACTCATTGCTAGAATGATTAAACAAATCACAACATCTACATTGCTGTTTGGAATACATAGTGGTGCAAAGAAGGATTCACAAATAACTCAGTACGCACGAAGGAAAAATTAAATCAACAGAAACCTGAATTTTAAACATACTTAAAACAGATAAAAAGCGAATTTACAAACACTAAATTAAAACAAAATGCGATAAATAAATGGAAAAGACTTTATCTCTTGTCGCTCACTCACAAGTAACTCACACGACTGTGTTCCCCGGCAGCGGCGCCAAAAACTTGATGCGCGAGTCTCACACACCGCTATAGGCTGTGGTAAGACTGCGTCACGAAACGGCAGTGTACCGATCGTTCAAGTAATATTAAATGGAAGAAACTCCACAAGTATCGATCTCAGAGGAACACAGTAAGGTGGAGTTTACTTTTGAGGTAGGACTTGAGATTAAAGTCCTTAAGGTCGGATGGATTGCGGAAAAAGGGGTGATTTGGATTGTGGAAAAATACAAGAAAAGAATTAAACTACTCCTATGCAGGCCGCTATGCACTGCTTCACTAGGATGGACGAGTAGGCTTGTGGATGGAGTGAGTGTAACTACGGAATGAGGGTCGCAAGCACCTCATCACAAAGCACGCCACTAGCAATTGCTAGTGCGACAAACGAACATGATGGCGGGATGGAGGATGGAATGGGGCACTCCTCACTAAAATAGACCACAGAGATACTTCACATAGACATGAAATAAACTAAATAGCCTAACATAATTTAGCATACATTATCCATACACACAAATGATAAAGGAAAATATACTACAATATGAAGGGGGTGAGATTACAACCAAATGGGCGGAGACTCATCAGAGATTCACGGCCGGAATCTAGGGTTGTCAATCCTTGTCCGAGCTCGGGCTCCAACTGTCGTCTGGGGTACGGAGAGGAGTTGTCACTTCCTTCTATTTGACCCGTCTTCTCCGTTAATCATCTTTGATTCCAACCTCGTTGGAGAACTTCATATTTGCAGCAAGCAAACCTTCAAAATTGAGCTTTGGAGGTGCACGAACAATGGAGGAGGCCAAAAGGATACTCTGGCTCAAGATTTGAGCCAAAATATGTCCGGAGCACCTCCAACTAGAGGGTGGTGATGGAACGGCGGGAAAAGGCAGAGCAGAGCTCGCACAGGCGGAGAAGAACAATGCGATCCTCATCTATGGCGAAGACCTGCGGCTTAAATAGAGGCGTTAAATTTAAGAGACGCACGATCAAAACACACGACCGTGCATTTGGATCGTGCGATTTAATGAGATGAACAGTGCCTGGAGCTATAGGAACCCCGTGCGTTTTGGTCGCGCATGAGCATTTCGCTCGTGCATGAACAAAAACGCACGACCTTCATGTAGCTCCGGGCGCTGTTCATCTCTTTAAATTGCACGGTCGTGCATTTTGATCGTGTCTCTCTTAAATTTAATGCCTCTATTTCAGCCGTAGGTCTTTGCCCTAGATGAGGATCACATTGTTCTTCTCCGCCTGTGCGACCTCTGCTCCGTTTTTCCCGCCGTTCCATCACCACCCACCAGTTGGAGGTGCTCTGAACATATTTTTGGCTTAAATCTTGAGTCGGAGTATCCTCTTGGCCTACTCCATTATTCGTGCACCTCCAAAGCTCCATTTTGAAGGTTTGCTTGCTGCAAATTTGAAGTTCTCCAGCGAGGTTAGAATCAAAGAAGATTGACGGAGAAGACGGGTCAAATAGAAGGAAGTGACAACTCCTCTCCGTACCCCAGACGGCAGTTGGAGCCCGAGTTCGTACAAGGACTGACAACCCTAGATTCTGGTCGTGAACCTGCGATGAGTCTCCGCCCCATTGGTTGTAATCTCACCCCCTTCATATTGTAGTACTATTTTCCTTTATCATTTGTGTGTATGGATAATGTATGCTAAATTATGTTAGGCTATTTAGTTTATTTCATGTCTATGTGAAGTATCTCTGTGGTCTATTTTAGTGAGGAGAGCCCCATTCCATCCTCCATCCCGCCATCACGTTCGTGTGCCGCACAAGAAATTGCTAGTGGAGTGCTTTGTGATGAGGTTCTTGTGACCCTCATTCCGCAGTTACACTCACTCCATCCGCAAGCCTACTCGTCCATCCGCCTAGCGAAGCAGTGCATAGCGGCCTGCGTAGTTTCCATCCTGCCAAGGAAAGCAGTGCATAGCGGCCTGCATATGAGTAGTTTAATTCTTTTCTCGTATTTTTCCACAATCCAAATCACCCTTTTTTCCTCAATCCATCCGACCTTAAGTACTTCAATCTCAAGTCCTTCCTCAAAAGTAAACTCCACCTTACTGTGTTCCTCTGAGATTGATACTTAGGGAGTTTCTCCCATTTTATATTACTTGAATGATTGGTACACTGTCATTTCGTGTCGCAGTCTTACCACAGCCTATAGCGGTGTGTGAGACTCGCGCATCAAGTTTTTGATTGCACACCCCGATGGTCCAAAAGAGTGCACTATGTGTAAAGTGATAACTAAAGCAAATATGATCCTTTTAATGCTGAAAGTGTAGTGCACAAGTGAGAAAACAGGCCCAGGTGAGTCCGAAAAACCCTATATAATCGGGACTCATCATCCGTAGAAAGGGTTTGTCACCAATAAAAGTAATTGTCCTGGAAAGGGGGATTTTGGCTTCAGTCCATCGTATTCCCTAGTACTGCTGCGAGCCCTTTACCAGGTAAACCTCAGGAAGTCCAGGATTCACCATAAACTTCTAAGTACAATAATAACTAGACAAGAGTAGCATAATTTAGAGAACAAGAAATATGGTAAGACTCACCCCGAGTTAAGGGATGGAACAGTATAGGACGGGTTAGTCCTGTGAGCTGGAGGCTCGGGTAGTTGTTATATAAGTACGGGTTGGTCCTGCGAGCTGGAGGTTCGGGTCATGATAACTTGCATGTGCATTGAAACAAAATTGGTGGCGGGTCTTTGATACTGCGCCAGTCGTCACACCGATGACAGTGCATTGACTTAGGCGGATTTGAGGGTTTGAGGAGCCAGTATGTTGTTTATGCTGCGGTCTGGAGGACAATCCTCACAAACACATACCCGACCTTAAAGATGGGTGGGTTCCAGCAAAGAGTACGCAAGACTCTAGAGTGCACCTAGGACGCGTACAGAGGCATACGAAGGGTCTAGGCTTGGTAGTGTGTATACTAGACTAGGAAGTGGAGGCACCCGCTCCACTGCTGTATTAGCCACAACGGTGGTACCAGAGAGTGTAGCTAATTCCAAAAATTGGGAATGAAAGGTCTGTTATCACAGAGTCGTGTGGGTGAGTTGTGATGCGTAAATCTTAGCACACCGCTATAGGCAGTAGCATGACTGCGGCATGAAACAGCAGTGTACCAATCGTTCAAGTAATAAAAAATGAGGAGTGAATCCCCGAGTATTGAATCTCGAAGGAACACAGTAAGGTGGAGTTAACTATTGAGGAAGGACTTGAGATCGAAGTCCTTTAGGTCGGATGGGTGTGAAAGGGGGTGATTTGGTTTGTGGAAATAAAAGAAAATAACTAAACTACTCCTATGCAATGCCGCTATGCAATGCTTCGCTTGGCGGGATGGAGACTAGGCAGGCCTTGAGCGCGCTGCTTCGCAAGGGCGAATGGACGAGTAGGCAAGCGAAATCGAACTGTGCAGGCCTTGAGCGCGCTGCTTCATTAGGCGAATGGATTACACGGGCCGCTATGCCATGCTTCGCTAGGCGGATGGAAGAGTAGGCACAGGGATGGAGTGAGTCGCACCAGTGGAGTCGAAGTGGATTGCACGGGCCGTTAGCACCGCTTAGCTTGGCGGATGGAAGAGTAGTCTTACGGAATGGATGGAAAATGGATGGGGGCGCACCTCATACACACATATGAATAATATGAACTCATAAACATGAATTAAACATTACAAAGCAAGATTCATAGTGCACATCATCAACAGATAGAAGAATGTAGCTTAAACAATCATCAAAATAAAAGGGGAGAAAGCAAGGAATCGACCCAATCCGAAGTCTTGTCGAATATTCACGGTTGGAATCGCTGGGTTGTCAATCCGCGTCCAAGCTCGGTCCTCAACTGCATCCGGGGTAGAGAAGGTTGTCACTACCTTCCAATGGCCCGTCTTCTTCGTGTCACGATCCGGCCACAAGACCAAAGCTTCCTTCTCCTTCGTTATTGGTGGATGTAGGGCTAGATCCCTATCCTTGGAAGCTCTTGGATGATGGAGGCGGCCTAGGGCAAAGCCCTCACGGAAGGGTGGAGGAAAACGGAGCTAGAGCTCTCCTTGCGGTGAAAATGGCGGAACTCAATCGGGTCCTGAAAACCTAAAAAATTGCAGTTTAAATAGAAAAGTTGCAGAATTTTGTTCATGCACGGCCAAACGCACGACCGTGCGTAAAAATGCACGACCAAATTCAGAATACTATTTTGGGCCATAGATGAATGCGCACGGTCAGATCGATCGTGCATCAAGGAAACGCACGACCGTGCGTTTCATGCAGACGTGAAATCTGGGCATAATGGATGTTCTACCCACCTGCACAGCACCAAACAGCAATCACACAGCTGGGAATACCCTTCCAACTCAATCCAAATACATAAAAAGGGTTGGGGAGCACCGTTTGCTTACCCCCAACAAACATAGCGCGCAGTTGCACAACAAAAATGGCCCAAAGAGTGCATTTTGTGAAGAAATATGTTTAAGCGAAATATAAGCAATAATGAACTAAAAGTGAAGTGCATATGCATGAAAACTATCCCGGATGAATCCATAAAAGTATATATAAATGGGACTCATCACACCCCCAGACTTACCTATTTGTGCGTCCCGAGCAAACAAATCTGGCGGGATAAGAAAATGGTAGTTAGCGTAGAGAATTGCAAAGAAAGAGTAGGATGCGAAGTATCATACTCATGCAAATAGAAATTCAGTAAAAGAAGATTCTAACTATACTAACTAATTTATAATAGTATAAATGCGTAAATAAAGATTTAAGTTTACTTAGATGGTGAATCATGAAGAATTTTGCAATCATGCCCCGGTGTGAAAGTAGACAAGCCACTCAGGAGGGTGTTGCTAAAGACCATAATTCAGGGGTAACTCCGCTAAAATCCATCAACGTCCTGAGCCATAAGCTTGCCCGGTCACACTCTCTCCACGGTGCTAGCAAACTCAAAAGGTGGATCAGTAGGGCTTTCGGGTTTTTACGAGGCTTAGGTTACGGAATGATATACAATGATAAACATGATGGCTACGCAACCCAAATGAGCTAAAAGACAATGATGCACCTGAACAAGCCCAAGAACAATGCTAGTGTGACACACCCCCAAACTTAGCTTGAAAACTGGGTATGCACACATCTCACTCCAGACAAATACCAACTGAATTTTTCTATTACGCCCAAGGGGATTTCTTTTCATTTCATTTTTTCAGATATTGCTTCTAACTTCATTTTTTTAATTATATTATCCCCCAATTGGTTTTCAAGAATGTATTCAGCAAACAATATAATTTTTTTCACATCATAATAATTTCATACATCACACCCAAACAAGAAATATAATTTCTGTTAACTCACTACTTGGTTGCGATAATAGGATAAGCTTCAGGTTTTGGTGATTGAAAGAAGAGGTAAAACAAAGGGGGGTAGGCACAAATTGGCTTGCAAAGGTAAGCGTGTAGGTCATGGAAATCAAAGCTCAAACTAGCCAACTAGATGGCCTACATCACGCTCAACTTTGTGAGTCGCTCTCACCCATGCTTCAAGAGTCGCTAATTAGGGCAAGTTCTTAGCCCACGAGAAAGATAAACCTTCCTTCCGACTCGAGCAACGCACAACTAGTGATCGCTTACACACAAAACCATGCTACCAAATGAGTAAAATAAATCAAAAACTACGCAAAAACACTAATTGTAAATTAAAAGCATAGAGATAATCTAATTGTACTCAAATTTCTATGCAAGCACGAATATGCGACTAGAACACTACTGGAGTCAACATCACACTCCGACTTGCAATACCTAAACTAACATCCTATTTCAAAATCCCAACCAAAATAAGCGTGAACGGAAGCACATAAACAAATGAGTGTGCGCTTATGTGGGTGTAGTGGTGTGTAATGGAGATGAACAATACTTATAAAAATGAACTAAAAGGTACTTCTAGTATGCAGTGTCATGTGCACGTGCAATGAGTAACACATAGCGGCTCTCCCACAGACTTAATCCAAGCAATAAAAGCAAATGATGTAACCATGAAAATTAAATAAAAGACTAGGGGAAGAAAAGTTACCCATGCTCAGAAATGAGCATACCGGAAGATTGGTGTTAAATTCTATAAATTTAGCTCCAAGAGTCTGCCACCAAAGAAATTGTCGCACACCTGCAAGCAAAAGACTCCACGCACAAAGTATATATGTAAAACTAAACTATTAGCATGTTAGAGAAAAATAAAAGCAACAAAAACTTGGGTTGTCTCCCAGCAGCGCTTTTGTTTACCGTCCTTAAGCTGGACTTAATACCTGTATTATGCAGTTTTAATAACATTGTCTAAACATAAAAGAGAAAACTAAAATATCCTAATTATTACATTCATGCCAAAAAGATCAACTGTAAGTTGATTTAAAATAGTAACTAGAAATAAAAGAAATGGGTCCGAAGACCCAACAGCAGCAGTCCAGAAGATCAGGAGCCTTCCATCTCCATATTTCATCTTTCTTCATCCTCTTCCTCTCCTCCAATCGGAGGTCATGGATGAAGTAGCGTTTACCACCCTGCACCCTGTCTTTCAAGGAAAAAACAGGCAATGATGATAAGGTGGAATAGATGATTGATTTCATCATTGCCATTTGCTTTTCCTCCCAAGACAGTCACTCAGAATTACCCAAAAATGGGTCTAGATATTCAAGCACCTGCAGAGGGATAAATGAAATATCAGACATTAAAGAAGGCGGGGAAGCTGGAAGGATGAACTTATCAATATCATTATTAAAAGAAAGAGGATTAGGAAATAAACTAGATGAAGAACTAAAAAAATGAAACAAAGGAGGAGTGGTCCCGGTTTCACTCCTGGCAGGTTCCCAAGCCTGATCACAGTCAGTGTCATAAGAGTCATAGCGAGGTGCATATGAATACTCAAAGGCATCAGTGGTGCGGCAAATCTCCTTCACCAATGAGGAGGTGCACAACTCCTCATCAGAAAGGTCTTCCTTGTCATCCCACTTAGGCGCAGCTTGGAGGTCCAGAACATCACCCTGCAAACAATCTTCGACAGTATCATCAAAAATATGTGTAAAAAAATTTTGCAAAGAAGCTGGAGGAACATAATCAATGTCAAAATCAGAAAGTAAGAGATTTGGTTCCTCCGCAAAAGGATCCGTAGACACCTCCCTGCTGGAGAGAACACTCTCCTCACCCCACTCCGGTGCATCTAGGAGCTCCCAATCCTCTCCATGTTGGCCATCAAATGAGTGATCGTCATCACTAGGAGTAAAGCCATATATAAGGAGTGAAAAGTCTATGCAAGAAATAAGCTCGGGGGTTGAGGGCTCGATTCCCTCCACGGTTAAGGACTGAGTGATAGGGACTTTGTCATCAGGATGTGAAGGACTGCAGTCGGAAATTGGAGTAGGTAAAAGACTGGGGCAATCCTTCAAAACATGATTTTCACTTTTACAAAATAAACATACAAAGCCCCTACGATACGTAGCATTTAATTCCCTCATTTGATCGATATAATAGCTCATCATGTCATTAATGCTAGGTTCAGTCCAGGAATACATTTTTTAGAAGGATGCAGATATAACAAAAATTGAAATTCATTGCAAGAAAATCTACACAATCAATTAAAACTACTTGGAAAAACTTGCTTTATAAGTCTAAAACAGAATGGGATAAAAACAATGCTAACAATATATACTTAAGAAGCAAAATGAAAATAACAAAGAGGCTATACACACTGGAAGGAACTACTATCTCTTATCTCCCTCTACAGCAAACTCACACGTCTGTGTTCCCCTGCAACGACGCCAAAAACATGATGCGCAAATCTTAGCACACCGCTATAGGCGGTAGCAAGACTGCGGCACGAAACGGCAGTGTACCGATCGTTCAAGTAATAAAAAACAAGGAGTGAATCCCCGAGTATCGAATCTCAGAGGAACACAGTAAGGTGGAGTTAACTATTGAGGAAGGACTTGAGATCGAAGTCCTTTAGGTCGGATGGGTGCGAAAGGGGGTGATTTGGTTTGTGGAAATAAAAGAAAATAACTAAACTACTCCTATGCAATGCCGCTATTCAATGCTTCGCTTGACGGGATGGAGACTAGGCAGGCATTGAGCGTGCTGCTTCGCAAGGGCGGATGGACAAGTAGGCAAGCAGAATCGAACTGTGCGGGCCTTGAGCGCGCTGCTTTGTTAGGCAAATGGATTACACGGGCCGCTATGCCACACTTCGCTAGGCGGATGGAAGAGTTGGCACACAGATTGAGTGAGTCGCACCGGCGGAGTCGAAGTGGATTACACGGGCCGTTAACACCGCTTAGCTTGGCGGATGGAAGAGTAGTCTTACAAAATAGATGGAAAATGGATGGGGCGCACCTCATACACACATATGAATAATATGAACTCATAAACATGAATTAAACATTACAAAGCAAGATTTATAGTGCACATCATCAACAGATAGAAGAATGTAGCTTATACAATCATCAAAATAAAAGGGGAGAAAGCAAGGAATCGACCCAATCTGAAGTCTTGTCGAAGATTCACGGTTGGAAACGCTGGGTTGTCAATCCGCGTCCAAGCTCGGTCCTCAACTGCGTCCGCGGTAGAGAAGGCTATCACTACCTTCCAATGGCCCGTCTTCTTCGTGTCACGATCCGGCCATAAGACCAAATCTTCCTTCTCCTTCGATATTGGTGGATGTAGGGCTAGATCCCTCTCCTTGGAAGCTCTTGGATGATGGAGGCGGCCTAGGGAAAAGCCCTCATTGAAGGGTGGAGGAAAACGGAGCTGGAGCTCTCCTTGCGGTGAAAATGGCGGAACTCAATCGGGTCCTGAAAACCTAAAAAATCACAGTTTAAATAGAAAAGTTGCAGAATTTTGTTCATGCACGACCAAACGCACGACCGTGCGTAAAAACGCATGACCAAATTCAGAATGCTATTTTGGGTCATAGATGAACGTGCATGGTTAGATCGATCGTGCGTCAAGGAAATGCACGACCGTGCGTTTCATGCAGACATAAAATCTGGGCAAAATGGATGTTCTACCCACCTGCACAACACCAAACAACAATCACACAGCTGGGAATACCCTTCCAGCTCAATCCAAATACATAAAAAGGGTTGGGGAGCACTGTGTGCTTACCCCCAACAAACATAGCGCGCAGTTGCACACCAAAACGGGCCCAAAGAGTGCACTTTGTGAAGAAATGTGTTTAAGTGAAATATAATCAATAATGAACTAAAAGTGAAGTGCATATGCAAGAAAACTATCCCGGATGAGTCCATAAAAGTGTATATAAATGGGACTCATCAAGTTGCACTTGCATGAATCATATCATAACATGCATATCATAACATACACACATGTTAGGATTTCAATTGTACATCCTTATCATATAAATTAGTATGGGCTCTTTTATATGATAGGTTATCATTATGGAAATCATAACTTATAAGTTTGTATGGGCATTCATATAAGTTAAGGTACTCACGTGATGGTAGTATAGTTATGCTAGTTTACTTTACCTGCACTGCACTGCTTTACTTTACTTACTTCCTTTACTGCTTCATTACTGCTTAGTTACTCATTACTATTGCTTCATTACTGCTTACCTGCTTATACTGCTAGCGTAGATCCACCTTTTTATATATATACTGCTAGCGTGGATTTCTTTGTCATCTGTTTTTTGTCATTTTGCCTTCCTGTCCTCCTCTTCCTTCCTCCTGCTCAGTACCTAGGAGTCGTGGGGGGAGGCGAGGACAAAATGGCTTAGTCTTTATGACTAATGGTCGGTTGTGAATATAAAAGCCCGAGGAGCTGGTGCATCAGCAGGACCAGCCGGACAATGTGGCAGGACCTGAGGAGCAAATGCCGCACATTACTTCTACTAGGAGACAAGTGCTTGTGGATTAGAGTTATTTAGCTTCCGCTTGGAGATGTTATGAGAGAGAGTGATTGTACCTTTACTTTCTTTTTTGATATGTCTCGAGCATAAGCCCTCACTCTATCTTTTGTACTTATGCTGGACTTTCTATTTCATTTTTATGAGAATTCTGTGATTGTGAACTTATGCACTTTTGTATGTACTTCTATTCTCAATTGGCCTAAAGGTTCAAATGAACATACTAGCCGGCAGAATTGGCATCATGCGGTGACTACTAACCCGTGAGTTGGTGTCATCCGTAAGGCGGAGATTCTGGGCATAAGACTCGGGTAACCCTCCTAGTAAGGGGGGAGGGGGAGTCTTACAGTGGATGTTAGTATTTCCAATGTGATATCCAAGCAATCAAGCAGTTAGCCCTACTACCAATGCGATATGAGCCTATAGGTTCACACATAAGAGCATTTGGAGAAGTTGGAGAAAGGATTGTGTTGGGTTTACTCATATTGGATATGAGTGAAGGACCAATCCTATGACTCATTGGAGTTGGGTTGAGTCAGCTAAATGTTCCACAGATATTATAAATATTGTATGTAGCATGTCGGCATGTGTTCAAGATGACATTGCATGTATCGTCGAGATCATCACGATGATATTGTGAATATCTTTAGGGTGCTGTGTGATATCCCCATGATTATCATGATGAGTGGTCACGACGATATGACCGACTGTCAACCTTTGATGTATCTTTGAGGTGATGTGCGATATCGTCGTGATTATCATGATGATCTTTTAGTCTTCACGAAGATATCGTCGAGATTGTCTCGACGATATAGATCTTCACAGTGATTTCGTCCAGATCGTCTCGACGATATAAATCTTTGCGACGATATCGTCGAGATCGTCACGACAATATCGTCGAAATTATCTTGATGATGTTTAGTGATCACGATGATACTTACTGAATACTCCTATTAAAGACTTGGGTCTGCGAATATCTAACTTTATGCCCTGGGTATAAATAGGGAAGCGATTAGGTTTTCCCTGTGCCTTTTTCTGAGATTAAGATGGAACCATTCCTCAAGATTTTTGTGAGACCCCGTCCGGCTGTCGCCGTCGCCATCGCTGCCGCCTCTCCATTGGACAGATCTAGCAAGCCGTGGGAGACGTTGAGGGCACTCCTTCTCCGACCCAGATCTTGTTGGACAAGAAGCTTGGGGTTCTCCTTCGCTCGTTTGGACTGTTGTAGAGGCGCATATGTACTTTTTGTGCTTAGAACTTCGCCGCTTGTTTCTAGATAAGATTTTGGAGCACCTTGGTTGAGTATTAACTCAATTCCTCTCAGGTATATTGCAATGTATTGCTTTATTTATTTCTTGATTCATGAAATCGCAAGATCCTCAAACTATTTAGGTTTTTTCTTGTTTATTTTTTCGCTGTGCACATATGATGTGTTGTTCCACTCTTGTATAGAGAAAACCCAACAGTGGGATTAGAGTCAGGTTGGCGATCCAGTGCGTGTGAATAAGGAAATTTTGAAGTGTTCTAAATGTCAAGATTTTTTCCTGGAACATCATTTTTGATGTATTTTTGAAAGGTTTCTGGTGGTGTTTTTCAAAAATTTGGTTGGAGTTCTTCCCCATGGACCCCGTTAGGGGCTCGGCCCCTAAGCCCCTGCCAAGGGCGCGACCCCTTGGAACCCTGCCAGGAACTGTACAACACCGATATTCTCCAGGAGATGGACATGGTTGGAGAGGTCAAAAGGGCGAAGGAAGTAACAAGGGACGCGAGCCAGAGTGTTAAAGGTCGCTCGCAGGAAGGCGGGCGAGAAGGGCACTCATCGACCAGTCGCGAGGAAGGCGGGAGAGCCAGCACCTCACGGGCCGCTTTCAGTGGTTCTGTGTTCGACGAAATCTCTTCTGCGTTCAACGAAATCTTCCGCGTTCGGCGATGTCGGTTCGACGAAGTCCTCTGCGCCCGACGAGCTTAACAATACAAGGATTTTAACAGGACCGGAGTGGGATCGCATGAAAGTGCGCGAGACTGGATCTCGGCAGATATCGCCAAAAGGGGGCGGGTGAGGTCTTCGTAGCGCGCTCACCTGAAAAGGATCTCGCGAGCCAGATTCGCAAGGAGATTGGCGAGAGCTTGTGAGCAATCTTCTCGCAGGCCAATTGCCTATAGGCTAATAAGGCGAAATTACTCCTCAGTCCCTGGTGGTCTACTAATAGCCACTCGGAACAGCGGAGTTTGTCTGTTAGCAGGCCAAATTGGGGTGCGTATAGTAAAATCAAGAGGCAGAATCCTGCTATCAGCAGACCAATTCAGAAAAACTATAAATAAGACCCAAAGGGTACCTTTGGAGAGAACCTTCTTTTTGGCTTCTCTCTCCTCAGGCCATTCCTGGTTAGCATTTTTAGAGCTCTCCAGGGTGCTCGGGCTTCAGCTTTGGCTTGGGAGGGGAAGCTCTCTATAGATCTTCCGGGTGTGTGGTGGGTCCTCCTTACTGAATCTAGAGGTCTGTGTCTATCTCCGAGGCTTCGGTCTGTCAACTCCAAGGGGTTAGTAAGTGCTAGCTTCCCCCGAACTCCACAAGTGACCATTTACTGGTTTCAACAGGAACGCCTGTGATTTCATTGTGATATTCATGTTTCAAAAATTATTTCTCCTTTGCAGTAACCGTCTCTCGGAACGGTTTGTGAAACCAAATATCTTAGATTTTGAATCAGATATTGAGAGACGAGCTTGTCTACTGCATAAGTGGAGTTATTTTTCATGTGTCTAATGCATATAAGGAAGATCTCATTAGAACTCATTAATTCTCGTGTAATTTCATTGTATATACATTTGATAATAAAAAAAAATATGTTCTCTATAGTCACGAATCTTCCTAATGGTGATTATGATGTCATCAACATACGTGCTCTGATTCTTGATGCTATCAGATTCATAATTGAAGGATCATACATAAAGTATACATCTTTAATATATCCTCCGTCAATTTCAAATTTTCTGGGGTTATTATACTTCTAATGTCATGCAATATCAAATTAATCTTAATTATTCATCTCTTAAGATCACGAGAACCTATTGCTAGTTCCACTCCTATAAAGTCCATATCTGACTTAAACGTGCACTAAGTTTATAATTCATGTCAGTTCTCTCTTGCATTCTTCATGAATTCATTAATCGAATACTTAACCGACAATATAATCACTAATCGTATGTTACAATAATTGAGTTAAGTTGGTAGAGCATATAGGAATATACTTTGTTGAGGCAATAATTATCACATCACCTTAATTGTATGTAGAACACTTCCTACAACCAATGTCGCCTCGAATTTAGGTCTTTTAAGAGAAATTTTCTCAATTTCCTTATGGATTTGCAAATAATTTACACTGTGTCTTGCATTAAGGAAAGCACGATCGCTCCTTAGGTTGCGTACTAAGTAGTTATCAACTTCATTAAACTCAAAATTTGATAAATCTTTCGAAGTCTTATACTATCTTCCTTGATTTCAAGAGCCGCATGCAAATGTAACTAGGCAACCCTCGATTATGTCTGAAAGAACTCATTTTCTATTCTCCTTGTTTACTCATCAGCCTAACATTAGAGCAATAAGGAGGATGGATAATCATTCTTGAATGGCTCTATACTCTTATTTCGATTGCGAATTATTAACAATCCACATTTTTTAAGATGAAGGAATTCTTCAATAATCCTGACTTCTAGGAGGGTTGATCATCAAACCGATTATGCATACTTCAAATTCTCATCTTCACCCAAGTAACATTTGAATATTTTAAGATCACTATGTTTGTGACAAACATTTTCAAAATAAGGTCTAGGAAACTCAAGTCGGTGCCTAATTAGCTCAATACTCAAAAGGATTAGCCCCTGTACATTTTGGGCTAAGATTCTTTGATATCACTATGATATATTTATCCTAGATACGCACTCAATCCTTAGGGCATACATTTTTAGACTTAGAGTTCCATCCTGAGACCTATTGATATGCTACACACTTTAGGCCCTCAAGGCTACCAATTACAACAACTTTCTCAAGGTTAATATATGGGTATACCAAAAATGGGCTTGTTCTGAACTCAAATCCTTATCCGACCTCTGGTATTTATCACAGTGATTGTTTCAATGTAATCCAGTCGTTGGTTCGAAGATTAAGTTTATGAGTCTCTTACTATTCTACTAATGGATTTCATGCACCAAATCTCCTTGAGACGACGGTCCTATCTGTTGTGTAAGAAGTGATAATATCACTTGATAGGAGAATTAGGGACATTAGAGTTTAAGCTTTAAGCAGCTACTTTCCCATTAAACTATTCCCTTAGTCACTTTAGGTAACATCATACCTTAACCAGTCTATACCCGAGGTCAATTTTAGATTAGGATACGCTATGAAATCGTCTTGGTACGTCAAACCAAAATGGTGTCCTAATTGGGTTGGTCTAACTCATTAATTAATGGACTATTTTGTGTGATTTTTTACACATGTGCACACCATTGCTTTCGCTGCTTTTTTGTCCTCAAACTAAGCTCGAGCGGGGTGTCCTAGGGTTTTTGTGTACTTCTTTCTTATTGAATCGTTTGTTCAAGTGATACTGGTTGTAAGATCCCTCTCCCACACCAGAGAGTTCCCGGATGTTATGCCCTGAACCGTCACCTTTTGGTGACACTAACACACGGGTTAGTCGCCTCCGCAAGACGCCGATCATGCAGGCAAGAATGATCAACCACGCCAACATGAGGTAAGAAGTAAACTATAATAAAGAAGTCCACAATCACACATATATATCAATCAAAAGAGATACATGCCAAACAATGTGTTGGGAAAAACCCCTTTAATTTAACATAACAAATTACCTAATAAGTGATTTTATCTCTTAGGTTGCATTACCCATTGTATAGTAAGGGTATTCTGGTCATTAGATGTCTTAGAATGTCACACTCAACCTAGGGTCTCAAGACCAGATCAAGAGAAGCAAAATTTTGGCAAAGTTATCAATTGCGTCGAATAGAAATTGACGCAACATCGAGTTATTGTCGACGCTACTCTGAATAGACGTCCAAGAAACTCACCCCTTCTGTTGAAGTAGATCAAGTCGATGTTACGTCGAGTAGGTATCGACGTAGGGGCCATAGACTTGTCGAAGTATCTTGAGAAGTCGACACAACATCTACTTCAACTCAATGCAGAAGGAAGTATCTGTCGAAGCCATTTAAAGTTGACACAGATAATGGAGTTCAGATCCATATCCTCAACTCGACGGTTACATCAATAAGATATCGATGCAACGTCGACTAGCAGTGTTCAATCAGAGCAAGGATGCATTCAAATATGCTCCCACAAGAACTCAAAGGTGCGTCGATAATAGAGGAAGAGAACTCGACGCTACGTCGAATACAGTCTGAAAAGGAAACCTTTTCAGCTGTCATTTTTGGACCCTCTCTCATGGCCCACCTCACTCAAGACTGTTCCCCAACGGCTCTTTAATTGCCTCAAATAGAATCAAGAATTAATAGAGGAAAGAGAAAAGATTTCTTGTAAACAAGCTTATTGTTGGTGGACGGGTCAGAAATTAAAGAAGGAAGGAAATGAGTAATTGTACAGACAAAAATACCTTTTCAGGACTTACTAGAAAAGGAAACAAATTAAAATTGAACAGGGACAATAAAAGGGAAGAAAGGAAAGAGAAAACCAGGGCATTCATCACAATCGGCTACACCTTTCTTATAGGACTTCCTCTTCTTCTTCCTCCTCATGAATCTCTAACAGAGAACATACAAAGAAGAAATGGCTGCTGCTCTTCATCATATAGAATAGAGGATCTGAAAGCTGCTCTTCATCACAATCATATAGCAGCGAGAACTCAATCAGTAGAAATAGAAAGGATCTGACATCCATAGCTCTTGCCATATATCACTATCATAAGCAGGAGTTAATCAAGAGCAGATCTAGTGAAAGATTCAAGAAGCTATACATACAGTCTTCATAAGAATTCTGAAAATAGAATTCTTACCCTTCTCTTCTTCTTCTTCTTTCTCCTTCTCTTTCACTCCTGTAAAAGAGTTTTAAGAATCCCTCTTCCAAAGGATTCAGTGGTTCAAGATCTCCTTATCAGAAGAACTGGTGGTTCAAGATCTCCTTATCAAAAGATCTGGTGGTTCATGATCTCCTTATCAAAATATCAGTGGTTCTGATAGTCTCCTTGTCAAAAGACTCAGGCACAGTTGGTGCAATCCTACCAGGTGGTAGAAGAGAGGACTACCCACATTTTGGGGAACCTCTATAAAATCTCCGTGTCTTCTGGTTGATAATTTTCTGTGTTGTCCACATTTAATTAACTATTTTCTAACTTTTATTTTATGCAGCTTTGTTTTATTCTGTGTTAGGATTTTGTTGAAGCATAAGAACTTAGTGTTTTATTGTATATACACAAATAGAATAGAAATAATTTTAAATTTCTATTCACCCCCCACTCTATAGTATATCTCAGGGGCACACTGTTCACTTTCAATTGGTATCAGAGGGAGGTGGTATCATTTCAAGGTTAACACCTTGATAAAAAAGACCTCCTACTCTTACTTCTTTATTACAAACATATTTTATACAAAAAATGAGTACTAAGGATTATGCTTCCATAAGACCCCCAGTGTGTAACTTAAATAAGTTTACACTCTGGAAGGCCATAATAAAACTTTATATGAATTTCATTGATGAGGAAATTTTCAATGTCATCCTCACAGGTCCCCCAGTCCCAATAAGGAAAGACACCAGTGGAAAGGTCATACAAACTTCAGTCCCCAGAGCAGAATGGATTGATGATGAGAAGAAGGTCAAGGCATGTGATGTCAAGGCCATGAACATACTAGTCTCAACCATGTCTGATGACATATTCCAGAAAGTCGCTGATTATAACTCTGCAAAAGATATCTGGGAATCTCTCTCCAGACTGGTAGAAGGAAGCTCTGATAAGAGAAAAGGCAAAAAGTCTCTTCTCATATCTCAATATGAGAATTTCAAGAAAAAGGCTGATGAAAGCATCACAGAAATGTATGACAGATTCAGCCTAATGATAAATGAAGTGAGAGGGCTTGACAAGGAGATTTCTCTGACAGAAATTAATGACAAGCTCCTCATGTGCTTCCCGAGCACATGGGACTCTAGTATCTGGGATATTAGAGATTCTAGATGCCTCAGAGAGATATCAACTGATGCTCTCCTTGGAAAGCTCAAGTCCTATGAGCTTCTACTGAAAAGCAGGGCTGATTCAAAAGCCCAAGAAAGGACAACAACCCCTAAACAGAGGACTCTTGCTTTAAAGACTGCAGAAGCAGAGTCCTCCACCACTGAAGAAGAAATGTTTAATCTCTTGGCTAAGAGATTCAAAAAGTGGGTTAGGACAGAAGACTCCAGGAGGAGAGAGAGGAGCCCAAGCAAGCCAAGGTATGATAAAACACCTAAATAGGAGATTATTTGTTTTTCTTGCAGAAAGCCAGGACATATTTCTACTGAATGTCCTGAGGAAGAAAAGAACAAGAAAAACAAGCAGAGGAAGGTGCACAAGAAGAAAGCCTTCATGAGAAAGGATAAGAATGGAGAGAGAGGTTTCATAGCTGAGACCTAGAGTGATTTATATTCAGAATCAAGCTCCTCCTTATCTGAAGATGATGAAGATGGTGGACCAGATGAAACCTGCTTAATGGCTTTGGAAGATTCCAGTAATGAAACTGAGGTAAGCATCTTTGAAGACTTTGACTTTACTTCAAAAGATTTTAAAGAATTATTTAAAGAGTTTTGCCAAGATTACATTAACAATCAAAAGGAACTTGAAATAATCAAATCTGAATTAGAAGCTTTTAGTAAAGATCCTTTATTCTCAGATAACTATGATCTGAAATGTGAACTGATTAAGAAAGAAAAAGAAATAAATTCCTTAGATAATGAAAATTCAGACCTAAGGAAAGAACTCTCAAAGGTAAAGGCCTTTGAAGACTCCCTCAATGGAAGGATCCAAAAGATCAAAAATATCTCACAAAACCACTCCAAGAGATTTAATCATCTTGATCAGGAATCACAATCACTCACTAGCAAACATGCTTATGATAAACCAGTAGCATCTTTTAGGTCTAGACCTAATAATTTTTCAGAATCATGTGAAGAACATGAGAATAATAACCCTAATAAACTCACCACATTTAATAGGGTAGACACTAGTGATGAACCAGGAATCCTAGGCAAACAACCCTTAGAAAATTTAGATTTGAAGAATGAGTATGCTACATGCAGAAGTTATAAAATTGAAATAGAAGAGATGGATGAAACATTTGAGGAGTATAGAAATGATTACCAAGCTCATATTGACTCTGTCATTTCCACTCTTAAAAATAGCACAAATGCCTATAATAAAGCTGGACATGATTTAATGATCAAGAATGATGAATTAAGATCAGAAATCAACTTGCTTAAGAAAATTATAAATATAAAGTCACAAACACTGAATGATATGAATTATACATCAAATAGAACTCGACGCAATTTTAAGAATGCGTCGAATGCTTCTCGACGGACTCCAGCATATGCGTCGACATCATCTCGAAGCAACTATATGGTTGCGTCGAATTACACTCAATGCAACCAATACCATACTTCGAATGATTATCGACGGGACTATGTAGGTACATCGAATTCCACTCGACGCAACTTTAAAATTGCGTCGATTTCTTCTCGACGCATATTCACTGCACAGAATTACCAAACATCAAAACCATTTTTTACCTATATTCCAAGATGTTTTTGCTGTTCTAAACAAGGACATATTGCCAAATATTGCCATCATAACAATGCAACACTTCTTCACCTAAGGGAGAACAATGGAAGACCATCTCATTCTTTCATATCTCCATATGATGATAGAAGAAAGAGACCCCAGCATGAGAGGGTCTGTACTATTATTCAAATTCAATGTGCAGAGGGAAGGCTGTTCAACCACAAACCAGCAGTGGTATCTGGACAGTGGATGCTCCATGCATATGACTGCAGCAAAAGATTTGTTGGAAAAATTTCAAGGCCAAGGAAGATCCCAAGGTAATTTTTGGGAATTCCCACTCTGGTCGAACAAAAGAATATGGTTTGCTCGGGATTGGAGAAATCTCCTTTTCTAAAGTAGCTTATGTTGAAGGACTTCAACATAATCTGATTAGCATTATTTAGCTGTGTGATGGTGAATACAAAGTTGTATTCACTAAGTCTTTGTGTCATATAGTTAGCTCTAAGACTAATCAAACAGTTTTGACTGGTCTCAGAAAAGGTAAGGTATATGTTGTAGACTTTAAGTACACAAAGTCTGAGATCTGCTTGTTTAACTCCCAATTAGAAAATTGTGAGTTGTGGCATAGGAGATTTAGTCACCTTAACATTAAGACCATAGCTAAACTCTCCAAACTCAACCTAGTTAGGGGTTTACCAACTGGTAAATTCAATAAAGACCACCCTTGTAGAGCCTGCCAACTAGGAAAGCAGATGAAGCTTCATTCAAACCAATTGGTAAGAATGATTCTCCTAGAGTCCTTTTCCTGTTGCACATGGACCTGTTTGGTCCTATATCCACCCAAAGCTTAGCAGGAAATTCCTACACCATAGTCATTGTTGATGATTTCTCTAGGTTCAGCTAGGTGTTCTTTCAAAAAGCTAAGTCAGACACTTTCAAGATCCTCTCAAGATTCATCAGACATATTCAATCTGAACTCAACACACAGGTTCTTGTGATCAGAAGTGAACATGGCACTGAGTTTGAGAATCAGCTAATGTGTAGATTCTGTGAGGATGAAGGTATCAGGAAAAGATTTTCAGCTCCTAGAACCCCCAACAAAATTGGGTGGCTGAAAGGAAAAATAGAACCCTAATTGAATTAGGAAGGACATTATTAGCTGAATCTAACTTGCCAAAGTCCTTCTGGGTTGAGGCAGTAAATACTGCAAATTATGTTTTGAATAGGATTCTCATCCACAAGACTAAATTGAAGACTCCCTAAGAGTTGTTGAAGGGAAAGGCACCTATAGTCACTTATTTTAGATTTTTTGGGTGTACTTGCTTTATCCTCAATAATGGGAAAAGTCATCTTGCCAAATTTGACAAGAAGGCTTATGATGGGATATTCTTAGGATATTCCTCATCAAGCAAGGCCTATTGGTGCTTCAATAAAAGCTCTCTCAAAATTGAGGAGTCTATGCATGTGGTCTTTGATGAAACTAACATGGTTTACAAGGGGAAGGAAACTTCCACCAGTTCTATTGTGCAGGAAGAAGACCAACTAGAAAAACAAGTTGAAAGGATGAGCATAGTGGACCATCCATCTGTATGTCAGGAAAAAAGACAACAGGATATTGACACTAACTCTGGTGAGGATTCTGCAGCATATGAAGAGGAAACATCAACACCTGGACTACCAGCCACAGACACTATTCCAGTACATAAGGTTGCAGTTCCCATTGTCACTGAGCAAGTGATAGATCAGGAAGAAGAGCAGATCCTAGATCACTCAACAAGATCCAGGATGACTCAAAAAGATCATCCTCCAACTCAAGTAATAGGAAACTTGATAGCAGGAGTCAATACATGGAACCAACTCACAAGTGAGACAATGCTGCAGTGCTTCCTGTCACAATATGAACCAAAGAAGTTTGAATAAGCAGACAGTGACCCTCATTGGATATCTACTATGCAAGAGGAATAGACCTAGTTTGAAAGGAAGAAGGACTGGACTTTGGTTGAAAGACCAAAGAATTACCCAATTATTGGCACCAAGTGGGTGTTCAAAAATAAAATTGTCTCAACTGGGGTCATAATCAGAAACAAGGCTAGACTTGTGGCCCAAGGGTATAGGAAAGAGGAAGGCATTGACTTTAACCAGATATTTGCCCTAGTAGCAAGGCTAGAGGCAATCAGAATGTTCCTGGCATATGATGCCCACATGATGATCAAGGTATACCAGATGGATGTCAATAGTGCATTTCTCAATGGAAAACTACAAAAAGAGGTGTATGTGGAGCAGCCACCAGGTTTTGTCAATCCAACTTTTCCCACTTCTGTATATAGATTAGATAAAGCACTATATGGTCTTAAGCAAGCTCCAAAAGCTTGGTATCAGACCTTATCCACATTTCTCCTAGAACACAACTTTGAAAGAGGAAAGGTGGATAAAACCCTTTTCACAAGAGCACATAAGAATCAGCTACTACTTGTGCAAATATATGTAGATGATATTATATTTGGATCCACAGAATAATCTGTATGAAAAAGGTTTGCTTACCTAATGCAGTCAAGATTTGAAATGAGTATCATGGGGGAATTATTTTATTTCCTTGGTCTCCAAGTTAGACAAAATCCAGGTGGCATTTTCATATCCTAGTCCAAATATACCAGAGAACTCATTAAAAGGTTTGGGATGGAGAATGCCTCTGTTATGAAAACCCCCATGGCTACTAATGATGTTTTAGATAGAGATGAACAAGGTAAGTCATTTGATCAGAAGACTTACAGAGCAGCCATTGGCTCTCTTCTCTACCTGTATTTGTGCAAGATTTCAGGTTGACCCAAAGGAATCCCACATGAGTTCTGTCAACAGAATTCTTAGATATCTGAAAGGGTACTCCTGAGCTTGGCTTATGGTATCCAGCTGAATCTGGATTTGAATTGATTGGATATTCAGATGAAGACTATGCTGGATCCAGGCTGGATAGAAAAAGCACTTCAGGAACATGTCAGTTTCTGGTAGCTAGACTGATCTCATGGTTAAGCAAGAAGCAAACCATAGTCTCCACTTCTACAGCTGAGGATGAGTATATAGCTGCAGGAAGCTGCTTTTCACAAATTTTGTGGATGCAAAATCAGTTGTTAGACTACAACTTTTCCCTTTCCAATTCCACAATTTATTGTGATAGCTCTAGTACAATGCTGCAGTGCTTCCTGTCACAATATGAACCAAAGAAGTTTGAATAAGCAGACAGTGACCCTCATTGGATATCTACTATGCAAGAGGAATAGACCTAGTTTGAAAGGAAGAAGGACTGGACTTTGGTTGAAAGACCAAAGAATTACCCAATTATTGGCACCAAGTGGGTGTTCAAAAATAAAATTGTCTCAACTGGGGTCATAATCAGAAACAAGGCTAGACTTGTGGCCCAAGGGTATAGGAAAGAGGAAGGCATTGACTTTAACCAGATATTTGCCCTAGTAGCAAGGCTAGAGGCAATCAGAATGTTCCTGGCATATGATGCCCACATGATGATCAAGGTATACCAGATGGATGTCAATAGTGCATTTCTCAATGGAAAACTACAAAAAGAGGTGTATGTGGAGCAGCCACCAGGTTTTGTCAATCCAACTTTTCCCACTTCTGTATATAGATTAGATAAAGCACTATATGGTCTTAAGCAAGCTCCAAAAGCTTGGTATCAGACCTTATCCACATTTCTCCTAGAACACAACTTTGAAAGAGGAAAGGTGGATAAAACCCTTTTCACAAGAGCACATAAGAATCAGCTACTACTTGTGCAAATATATGTAGATGATATTATATTTGGATCCACAGAATAATCTGTATGAAAAAGGTTTGCTTACCTAATGCAGTCAAGATTTGAAATGAGTATCATGGGGGAATTATTTTATTTCCTTGGTCTCCAAGTTAGACAAAATCCAGGTGGCATTTTCATATCCTAGTCCAAATATACCAGAGAACTCATTAAAAGGTTTGGGATGGAGAATGCCTCTGTTATGAAAACCCCCATGGCTACTAATGATGTTTTAGATAGAGATGAACAAGGTAAGTCATTTGATCAGAAGACTTACAGAGCAGCCATTGGCTCTCTTCTCTACCTGTATTTGTGCAAGATTTCAGGTTGACCCAAAGGAATCCCACATGAGTTCTGTCAACAGAATTCTTAGATATCTGAAAGGGTACTCCTGAGCTTGGCTTATGGTATCCAGCTGAATCTGGATTTGAATTGATTGGATATTCAGATGAAGACTATGCTGGATCCAGGCTGGATAGAAAAAGCACTTCAGGAACATGTCAGTTTCTGGTAGCTAGACTGATCTCATGGTTAAGCAAGAAGCAAACCATAGTCTCCACTTCTACAGCTGAGGATGAGTATATAGCTGCAGGAAGCTGCTTTTCACAAATTTTGTGGATGCAAAATCAGTTGTTAGACTACAACTTTTCCCTTTCCAATTCCACAATTTATTGTGATAGCTCTAGTGCAATTTCAATTGCTTCCAATCCTGTTCTCCACATCAGAACTAAGCACATAGAGATAAGGAACCTCTTTCTTAGAGACAATGTAGAGAAGGGTAAGATCAACCTTCAATACATATCTACTGACACTCAAAGAGCTGACATCTTCACTAAGCCCCTTGATGAAAGTAAGCACAGGTTCTTCAACAATGCATTGGGGATGCTTGATGGAGCTTTGTAGGTCCCCTTTATTATGTATAAAGCCTTATTTTCTATACAAAATTATTGCTGGGAAAAACAGCAAGGATCATAAAGAAAATCATAACTGTTTAATCAAAGCTGCGTCGAATTCAATTCGACGTACCGTCGACTTCTACTCGACGTCAGCTTCGAGAGCATCTTGGGAAGGATCATGCAAATAGCTCTCGACGTAACGTCGAATACTTATCGACGCTCATGTCGACATCATCATTGATGATTATATTTCGAATCCACGCTGACTGCAACTCGACGCTCCGTCGATTTTATAGATCACGCGCATTGACATGTTTTGGCGCGCTGAACTCCTCTCAATTCGACGTTGCATTGAATAAACCCTAAGTTGTGATGATTCCTCTACTCAAAGTGACTTATTCGTATACTTTTAGTGTGCTATTTGAATTTTTCTCCCTCTTGCTCTCTCCATCTTCTCCTTCTTCATCTCTTTCTTCATTGTGTGCAGGTACTCGCAGCATAGCAATGGCATCTCTCCAAGACATTGTCGACGCAGTTGATCAAGACATATAAACTCTTCTCTCACAGTTCAGCTCCCTCTATCTGAATTTCTCAAAGGGTTGCTATCGCAAGCTCTACGCCCAACACAAAAGATTGACAGATCTTAACTCAGACATCAAGGCTCTTGACGTAGAGATCAGGTCATCGACTGTAGCTGCCGATGTCTTTATATATCTTGTGAATGATATAAAGCAGAGGGAGAATTCTACCAGCAGGCAACAACCTCCTCAAGACTCTGTCTACACAACAGCAATCCCTCCCTCCTTCATCTCTGAAGGAGAACCAGCTGTTTCATCTAAGTTACAGCTTCCAGATGTAACCATTTAGGGGGAGTCGTCACCTCCAAGAATCATGCCTGCAATACAGGGGGAGTCCTTAACTCGGGGTGAGAGCTCTTTATTTTTAGAGGTAGAGGAAGAGGAAGATTGCTTGTTTGGGAAAGGCACTAAAAAGAACAAAGGAAGGAGTACAGAAAAGATAAATCGTATTACAAAAAGTATTCATGGATTGTAATTCCTGAGAACACAATGAAAACCTATAATGATCCAAAGTCTTTTGAAGCTTTAGAGGAAATTGGTGATAGAGATAGATATGAGTATGAAACAGCTCAGAAAGAAATTGAAGATAAGAAAAGGAGGTTCTTTGATATTCTGCAAAGAGGAAAATAAGTTGTTGAAAAGGAAGAATTGGCCAAAGCCATCCCAATCAAATCTACTATATTTGATCATACAATGTATACTACAAAGAATCCCCAAGCTAAAATGTTAGAAGAAGTTGGGCAACTCCATAGAGGAGGTATTGGGTACAATCCAGAGGATGCAGTATAGCTTCCTCAGAAAAGAAAGAAAGGTAAAAAAGCCACCTGAAGAAGAGGAGAAGAAAAGAAAGATCATGTTTACAAAAGCCTCAACTTCTGGGATGGAACAAGCAACTGTTCATGAATTACAAGCAATTCCTGCTGAATCAAATCCTGACAAAGGACCTGAATCAGATGATCTAAATCTAGAAGTCATAAATCTGATGACAGCCAAAGTTTTGGTCTTGGCTTCACAATCAAGGACGTTCATCCTAATACTGAAATGGACCAGGAGAAACTGTTCAAAGGACATGGAAGAATACAGAAGAACCCAGAGAAAACCACCCCTGCAAATTTCAGGTATGTGGAAAAGAAGTACAAGAGGGTATATGAGGACTTATTCATCTTTCTCAAAGAAAGGAAGTGAAACTCTTATTGGGTAATTTATGATAAACTCTTGTTAATCATTAATCAGATACCTTCTCTATTTAGTTTATATCTATGTTGTTCTGTATGTATTTTTTGTTTTATGCAAAGAAATGTGTAAAATAACTTTATACAAATTGTTAATTTGTTAAGATAAATAGGGGGAGATTGTTGGGAAAAACCCCTTTAATTTAACTTAACAAATTTTCTAATAAGTGATTTTATCTCTTAGGTTGAATTACCCATTGTATAGTAAGGGTAATCTGGTCATTAGATGTCTTAGGATGTCACATTCAACCTAGGGTGTCAAGACCAGATCAAGAGAAGCAAAATTTGGGCAAAGTTATCATTTGCGTCTAATAGAAATCGACGCAACATCGAGTTATTGTCGACGCTACTCTGACTAGAAGTCCAAGCAACTCACCCCTTCTGTAGAAGTAGATCAAGTCAACGTTATGTCAAGTAGATATTGACGTAGGGGCCATGGACATGTCAAACTATATTGAGAAGTCGATGCAGCATCCACTTCAACTCAATGCATAAGGAAGTATCTGTCGAAGCAATCTAAAGTCGACGCAACGTCGACTTCATCTCGATGCAGATAATGGAGTTCAGATCCATATACTCAACTCGATGGTTACGTCAATAAGATATCGACACGATGTCGACTAGCAGATTTCAATCAGAGCAAGGATGAATTCGAAGATGCTCCCACAAGAACTCGAAGGTGCGTCGATAAAAGAGGAAGAGAACTCGACGCTACATCGAATACAGTCTGAAAAGGAAACCTTTTCAGTTGTCATTTTTGGACCCACTCTCATGGCCCGCCTCACTCAAGACTGTTCCCCAATGCCTCTTTAATTTCCTCAAATAGAATCAAGAATTAATAGAGGACAGAGAAAAGCTTTCTTGGAAACAAGCTTATTGTTGGTGGACATGTCGGGAATTAAAGAAGGAAGGAAAGGAATAATTGTACAGACAAAAATACCTTTTCAGGACTTACTAGAAAAGGAAACAAATTAAAATTGAACAGGGACAATAAAAGGGAAGAAAGGAAAGAGAAAACCAGGGCATTCATCATAATCGGCTACACCTTTCTTTTAGGGCTTCCTCTTCTTCTTCCTCCTCGGGAATCTCTAACAGAGAACATACAGAGAAGAAACGACTGCTGCTCTTCATTTTATAGAACGGAGGATCTGAATATTGCTCTTCATCACAATCATATAACAGTCAAAACTCAATCAATTGAAATAGAAAGGATCTGACATTCATACCTCCTGCCATACATCACTATCATAAGCAGGAGTGAATCAAGAGCAGATCCAGTGAAAGATTCAAGAAGCTGTTCATACTGTCTTCATAAGAATTTTGAAAACAGAATTCTTACCCTTCTCTTCTTCTTCTTTCTCCTTCTCTTTCTCTCCTGTAAAAGAGTTTTAATAATACCTCTTCCAAAGGATTCAATGGTTCAAGATCTCCTTATCAAAAGATCTGGTGGTTCAAGATCTCCATATCAAAAGATCTGGTGGTTCATGATCTCCTTATCACATGATCAGTGGTTCTGAGTGTCTCCTTGTCAAAAGACTCGGGCACAGTTGGTGCAATCCTACCAGGCGGTAGAAGAGAGGACTACCCATATTTTGGGGAACCTATATAAAATCTCTGTGTCTTCTGGTTGATGATTTTTTGTGTTGTCCACATTTAATTAACTATTTTCTAGCTTTTATTTTATACAACTTTGTTTTATTCTGTGTTAGGATTTTGTTGAAGCATAAGCACTTAGTGCTTTATTGTATCTGCACAAATAGAATAGTAATAATTTTAAATCTATATTCATCCCCCCTCTAGAGTATATCTCAAGGGCACACTGTGCACTTTCACAATGAGTACAAATAAGAGAGTAAGAGCTTATGCCCGGTATATGTCCAAAATAAAACAAAAGTACACTCTCTCACTCAATATCTATGCGGAAGCTAACAAAACTCTCATTAACCTTTCGTCGAGTTGTTGTAGTGCGCGGTGACTGCTCCTCAGGTCTTGCCATCACGTCCTACTGTTCGTACTGTGTCTCCAGCTCCTCAGACCCATGGTGTTACGGCAGCATCCGATCATTAATAAAAAATACTAAGCCAGTTTTTTCCTCGCCCTCCCCCCCCCCCCCCCACCCCTCCCCCCCCCCCCCCCCCCCCCCCCCCCACCCCCCCCCCCCCCACCCCCCCCTCCCACGACTCCAGGCACCGTACAGGATGACAAAATGGGGGACAAAAAGGGGTGGAAACAAATGCAGGTGACATGGAACTAAACTAGCAAGCATGTATATATGTAAACTATTATAGAATAAGAGCTATGCTAACCATTCTATATATATATCTCAAGCAATGTAAGAGAAATAGGTAATGAAATGGAAATTAGTAAGCATAGTGTAACACCCTGCCAGTACGAATAATATAACAGTAGGTCCGGCCGGGACCCCACGCCATACTAACCACACTAGCTAGGAGTTAAAAGGTGATAAACAGAAAGAAACTACAACAGAGTATACTAAACACTAGCGGAAGCATAAAGATTTAACATTACCATTAGAATTGTCCACTATTATAGGAATGAAACCAAGAAAGAGAGTTATGGCCTTAAGGCCTTACATTTAACAAATGTACCAAAACTCCAAAACATACATCGGCACGCAGGCCGGCAATACATGAGAAAGCTAAAAAAAGAGGCTGGCCTTCAAGGGCCAACTCAGCAAGAGGGGCCACCGCCCGCTATTTCCCGCTAGGCTCACCTGCACCTGCATAAGAACATTCCACCAAACGGTGGCAAACAAGGTAACGGTCAGCACAGCTGACCAAATTATAACGACCCCACCCCTTTCCCGGGGTGGCGGAGATTCTACCCTGCAAGCAAGCCACACTAGCACAAGTACTAAAATAAAGAAAGTGCAAGTACACAAGGTGAGGTTTCAAGCACATTCAATCTTCTAGGTTGAGCATCAAAAAGGAGGGAACCTAGGTATGCACATGATGTTGGTTGGGTTCACCCGAAGGTTCCCCGCAACCGCCTAAACAACCGCATGAGGCTAACAACATCAATTCCACAAACACTCCACCGTAAGGGCCATCGCCTTATCTGGGAAAAAGAGCTTTTGGTCAGTCTAGGTAAACCACCTTCCACGACCTCTCCCATGATCACACGGCTACATGAGGTAGGGACCTCTTACCGATCTGCATGGAAACGGGTTCGGTTTAGCTTTGCCCGTGCTCTAATCGTCGCGATCTGTCGCACGATGCGGGTACGGCTTCGCCTCGGCCCGTAAGGGTTTAGCACATTCAAGTGCTACACAAATATAAGCTACGCACCTAATCCCTTCACAAGGATCTAGGCTTCACAAATACTCAAAAAGGGGAGGTATAATACGCTCCGCATCAATTTCGCGGTGAAGGTTTGCCTTCATCCAATCTCAAAGCATGGGGCTTTCGTTAGGATCTTCACAAGACGCCTACACTTAAATCCCGCACTACTATAGATGATTTCACGGAGTCATTCTCCGGCACGCATTCTAGGCTTAACCTAAATGCAACGTCGCAATCCAAGCATCACCGATTCGGGCTCACGGCCACGAATAGGCTTCACACAAAATGCCTAAATCCGCACGACTACCGGATTTTCTACATGCAATATGCCGGGGACGGACACAATCGACCCGGAGTTCCGGAGAACTTGAGGGAATCCTACACTTCACCCATTTGGTGAAAGGGATCCCTCATGCAAGCATAGAGAAACGAAGGAGAGGATAAAAGACAAGTCCAAACAACAGGAGAAGAAATCGTTACCCTAGGAGCGTTCTTTTTCGCCATGGATCCGAGATTCTAGACGGAGGGAAATGACCGCACCGGGCTGCACTCTCCAGATCTGGAAACGGTTCGCGAAACCGAGCTCCGGAGCTCCGTCAATGGCGGAATCTCCCTTCTTCTTCCTTGGCTCCTCCTTCTTTCTCTAGGGTTTGGAGAGAGAATGACTTAGAGAATATGAGGTTTAACCCCCTCTCATCAGCCCTAAAGGTCTCCCGCAACTAAACCTAGCCGTTGGATCAAATCCCAAAAGATTTGGATGGTCCGATCTTCTTCTCCGCTCAAAATCGCGGAACAGAATAAACAGGGCGCACGATCGCTGCCGCACAATCACTGGTCGTGCGCGAAGAGGGAAATGGTCGTGCGCACTGTCCGAGACAGAACTCGATTCTCTTCTGAATTAACGCACGATCGCTGGCGCACGATCACTGGTCGTGCGCGAAGAGGACAATGGTCGTGCGCATAAGCCGAGACAGAACTCCGATTCTTTGCGGGTTACGCACGATCATTGGTGCACGCTCACTGGTCGTGCGCTAAGAGGACAATGGTCGTGCGCATTGACCTGATCTGGAATCTTGAGCCTATCCCGAGCGCAACACCACCATTCCGCCTACCTCGCTGAACCACGATCTTTGGGGTGTTACAACTCCACCCCCCTTAAAAGAATTTCGTCCCGAAATTTCGAAAATAGTAATAGCAGGAAATTACAGTTTTTAAAGAAAATTTACCTGAGGGAAATAGCTCGGGGTACTCCGCAAGCATCGCTTGCTCTCTCTCCCAAGTTAGCTCCACTCGGCCGCAATTATCCCACCGGACCTTTACCATCCGAATGGACTTGTTCCGCAACTGCTTTACCTCGGTATCCTCGATGCGTAAGGGTCTGACTTTCGTCGACAACCTACTATCCACCGACACTTTGCCGACCGCAACGATATGAGTAGGCTCTTGCACTGCCTTCCTCAGAACTGAAATGTGAAACACGTCGTGCAGACCGCTCAGCTCTGCAGATAGTGCAAGCCGATAAGCCGCATCACCAACACGTTCCACAATCTCAAACGGTCCTAAGTACCTTGGACTGAGCTTTTTCAAGCGTCGGATCCTCGATACCCCTTTGAACGGTTTGATCTTCAAGTAAACCCGGTCACCGACGGCGAACTCTAGGTTCCTATGCTTGGCGTTGTAATACTTTGCTTGCCTGTCCTGGGCAATCAATAGCCTTTCCCGAATAGCTCGGATCGTCGAAGTTGCTTCCTCAACATCCTTTCGCTTTAATAGCTTAGTATCGCCCGTTTCTGCCCAAGACAACGGCGTACGACACTTCTTACCATAGAGGGCCTCGAAAGGAGCCATCTTTATACTGGCTTGGTAGCTATTATTGTAGGCGAATTCGATCATATAGAGATGATCTTCCCACTTCTTTCCAAAATCTAGAGCGCACATTCGGAGCATATCCTCCATAGTCCTGTTGGTCCTCTCGGTCTGTCCGTCCGTTTGCGGGTGGAAGGCCGTGCTGAATTTCAATTTAGTGCCCAACAGTTCATGGATAAGCCTCCAATCTTTCGATGTGAAACGCCCGTCACGATCGCTGACGATGCTACGAGGGACACCGTGCAGCCGCACAATACTATCGACATAGAGCTTCGCTAGCTTTTCTACAGAATCATCCTTCCGGTTCGGAATAAAATGCGATACTTTTGTCAGTCTGTCCACGATCACCCAGATGGCGTCGTTTCCATGCTGCGATCTCGGCAATCCATGCACGAAATCCATCGAAATATCGTCAAACTTCCATTCCGGAATCGGCAAGGACTTCAAAAATCCACCGGGACGTTGACATTCCACCTTCACCAACGCGCAAGTGTTGCACTTGGCCACGTAGAGGGCAATGTCCTTCTTCATACCCGGCCACCAGAAAAGTTTTTTCATGTCCATGTACATTTTCGTGCTCCCCGGGTGGATAGAGTACTTGGTATGATGAGCATCGTACATCAATTCCTCCCATAGAGTACCAATGTTTGGGACGCACAATCTGCCATTCTTCCACATAAGGCCATCTTCGAAAGAGAAATCAGCATTCAACCCGTCAACGGTTTCCGCTTTGTAGCGTTTCATGCTCTCATCCAGCTCCAATGCCTGTCGAACTCGGTCGGCAAGGTGGTATTGAACCTCCGTCCAGTTCAAGCATGCTGAAGTAGACGCTCTTCGATCAACGCAAATGATCTCCATTTCTTCCAGCTCACGGATCAGACGCTCATCGTGCATCAAAATCCAATTTGCTTGAGCGGGAGCCCGACGACTCAACGCGTCCGCAACTACATTTCCCTTTCCAGGAGTATATTTGATGTCGAAGGTGTAGTCCCCAAGGAACTCCAACCACCTCCTCTGTCGCATATTCAACTCCCTTTGATCTAGCAAGTACTTGAGGCTCTTGTGGTCGGTAAAGATGTCGATCTTCACGCCATACAAATAATGCCTCCAAAGCTTAAGAGCAAATACCACGGCCGCTAGCTCCAAATCATGGACTGGGTAATTCCTCTCATGAACTTTCAACTGACGGGAGCCGTAGGCAATTACCTTACCGAACTGCACTAGGACACAACCCAAACCACTCCCCGAGGCATCGCTATAGATTTCGTAGCCTTCCGTACCACATGGCGAGCATAGAATGGGCGCCGTGGTCAGACGGCTCTTCAGTTCTTCAAAAGCTCGTGCGCACTCGGGCGACCAAACGAACTTATGATCCTTCCTAGTCAGTTTTGTGAGAGGATGTGCGATCCTCGAGAAGTTTTCCACAAAGCGCCTATAATAGCCGGCAAGTCCTAAGAAACTTCGGACTTCCGCTACGTTTTTCAACAAAGGCCACGCTCGGATCGCTTCTATCTTCGACGGATCTACCGCAATTCCATCTCCACTAACGACGTGACCAAGAAATGCTACTGACGGTAGCCAAAACTCGCACTTGGAGAACTTGGCATATAACTGACTCTTCCTCAAGGTGCCCAGAACTGCGTGCAGATGTCCTACATGCTCCTCTTCTGATTGAGAGTATACCAAAATGTCATCGATAAAGACGATCACAAATTGATCCAAATACTCACGGAACGTCCTGTTCATTAAGTCCATGAATACCGACGGTGCATTGGACAGACCGAACGGCATCACCGTGAACTCATAGTGCCCAAAGCGGGTACTGAACGCTGTTTTTGGAATGTCACATTCCCTAATTCGCAGTTGGTAATAGCCGGACCTTAGGTCCAGTTTGGAGTATACCGTCGACCCAACCAGCTGGTCGAAGAGATCATCGATTCTTGGAATCGGATATCGGTTCTTCTCGGTCAACTTGTTTAGCTCTCGATAATCGATACATAGACGCAAGCTCCCGTCCTTCTTTTTCACAAAGAGGACCGGTGCACTCCAAGGCGAAGAACTTGGACGTACGTAGCCTTGCTCTAGCAGCTCTTGCAATTGAACCTTCAGCTCTGCCAATTCCTTTGGCGCTATCCGGTACGGTGAGCGGGCCACAGGTTTGGCACCTGGCACCAACTCGATACAGAAATCGATCTCTCGCTGAGGCGGAGCCCCAGGGAGTTCGTTAGGAAACACGTCGGCGTACTCCGCTACTACTGGGACATCACATAACCTGGGCTTTGGCTCCGAAGCCTCCAACAAGGTGAAGAACAACTCGGCGCCTTTTCTCACCGCCTTAACCACTTGGAGAGCAGACATCAGCGTCTTGCTCGCTCCTCGCATACCGGCGAACATGGTTTCTCCTTCGGTGTCCCTTCCCAGAGTGATCTCCTTTGTATTGCAATCTATGCATGCCCGCTGCTCCGAGAGCCAGTCCATGCCGAAGATCACATCAAATTCAGCTAACGGTAATAACGACGCTTCTAAGTCGAAATCCTGACTTCCGATCCGCACCTTCACACGGCTCTTCCTATCCGCACTCATTCGAGATCCATTGGGTAGCACTACTTCCAGTCTATCCTCTACGAAGGTAGACGGCACTCCGATTCGCACAACGAAGTCCTCGGACAGAAAAGAGTGCGATGCACCCGTATCAAATAGAGCTCTCGCCGGATAGTTGAAAATTAGGATGAAACCTAATTGCACACAAATAAAGCATATAGTCGTACCACAGTATGAATTATATATATAGCTGTAAAAGCTAACTTCTAATTCGTACCTGTGACGACATCAGTTTGTCGTATGGCTTCTTGCTGGCCAAGCGAGTAGACTCTCGGCTGAGTCGGAGTAATGTGCTGGGAAGCCGAAGACTCCGCAGCTTTACCCTTTTCCGCAGCTCGGGCATAATCCACCGCCCGATTACCAGTCTTCGGGGGACCACTTCGACACACCGCAGCTTTGTGTCCCACCTTCCCGCAGGTGAAACACGTAATAGGAGTCCGCGCGGTCGTGGCTCCCGAAACATTTGAAGGAGCTGGTTCCGCCTGTTTGAACTTCCTTTTGTTCCTTCTGAAAACCGACTTGGACTGAGAGGCCGGCGCATGAAACTCAGGTTTCTTTACAACACCCCTTGCTTGTACCCTTTTCATGTCCAACTCCAAAGATCTGGCAGTTTGCACCATCACTTGGAAGCCGAACGTCATAGGGCCTGCAAGGAGCAGCCTCAACTCATCCCGAAGCCCTTCATAGAACTTATTTGTCTTTGTCTCCTCATCCTCCACCAAGGACCCCGCATAGCGACTCAGTCTGGTAAACTCATGCAAGTAATCGTCAACGGAGCGATCACCTTGTGTCAACCTCAAGAACTGGTTTTGTAACGCAATGCGCTGGGCAGAGGGGATAAACCTTTGGAGGAACGACTTTGAAAACTCAGCCATTGTGATTTCAGTAATATCTCTACCGCAGAACTTATGCAACTCCTGCTCTTCCCACCACAGCACAGCCTCTCCATCAAGAAGGAAGGTGGCTAAGGTGACCATCATGGCTTCGTCCGTCGCTGTCGCCCTCAGAGTTCTTCTAACTCTTGACAACCAGTCTTCTGCCTCCATTGGGGACTCAGATCCCGAGAAGGTAGGAGGATTAAAGCTCAGGAAATGCTTTAATTGCTGGTCACGCGCTCGCCCTGCCACTACTTGCGCAACTTGAGGTTCCACCCTCGGCGCTACCGCAGGTTCCACTGCAGCAACAGCCTCAGGGGCCACATCTGGAGTAGGAGTAGCAGGCTGGACCAGCCTTTGGGGTTGAGCGTTGATCATCGCGAAGACCGCTTCTGCGACTAATTTGATCATTTCAGCAGAAGGAGTGGTCGCTGGCACTTCAGCCGACCCACTACTTTCAGCGGTGTTACGGGGTCGAGACTGCCCCGCAGCACTTCTAGTCACCTATAATCATGCAAAGCACAATTTAGTGACCCAAAACATATCAAACATCAATCATGGAACGCTCAGGTTCCGCAAACAAGTATGTTTTCTTTTCATTCCTAAGTGGACATTCTTATTAGTTTTTGTCGTTTTAGGTGAATGCACAACTCGTGCGCACCACCCCTTAAAAGGAATTCGTCCCGAATTCGCTAAACTACGGATCGACGCCTTAAGTCCGATACCAAATTGTAACACCCTGCCAGTACGAATAATATAACAGTAGGTCCGGTCGGGACCCCACGCCATACTAACCACACTAGCTAGGAGTTAAAAGGTGATAAACAGAAAGAAACTACAACAGAGTATACTAAACACTAGCGGAAGCATAAAGATTTAACATTACCATTAGAATTGTCCACTATTATAGGAATGAAACCAAGAAAGAGAGTTATGGCCTTAAGGCCTTACATTTAACAAATGTACCAAAACTCCAAAACATACATCGGCACGCAGGCCGGCAATACATGAGAAAGCTAAAAAAAGAGGCTGGCCTTCAAGGGCCAACTCAGCAAGAGGGGCCACCGCCCGCTATTTCCCGCTAGGCTCACCTGCACCTGCATAAGAACATTCCACCAAACGGTGGCAAACAAGGTAACGGTCAGCACAGCTGACCAAATTATAACGACCCCACCCCTTTCCCGGGGTGGCGGAGATTCTACCCTGCAAGCAAGCCACACTAGCACAAGTACTAAAATAAAGAAAGTGCAACTACACAAGGTGAGGTTTCAAGCACATTCAATCTTCTAGGTTGAGCATCAAAAAGGAGGGAACCTAGGTATACACATGATGTTGGTTGGGTTCACCCGAAGGTTCCCCGCAACCGCCTAAACAACCGCATGAGGCTAACAACATCAATTCCACAAACACTCCACCGTAAGGGCCATCGCCTTATGTGGGAAAAAGAGCTTTTGGTCGGTCTAGGTAAACCACCTTCCACGACCTCTCCCATGATCACACGGCTACATGAGGTAGGGACCTCTTACCGATCTGCATGGAAACGGGTTCGGTTTAGCTTTGCCCGTGCTCTAATCGTCGCGATCTGTCGCACGACGCGGGTACGGCTTCGCCTCGGCCCGTAAGGGTTTAGCACCTTCAAGTGCTACACAAATATAAGCTACGCACCTAATCCCTTCACAAGGATCTAGGCTTCACAAATACTCAAAAAGGGGAGGTATAATACGCTCCGCATCAATTTCGCGGTGAAGGTTTGCCTTCATCCAATCTCAAAGCATGGGGCTTTCGTTAGGATCTTCACAAGACGCCTACACTTACATCCCGCACTACTATAGATGATTTCACGGAGTCATTCTCCAGCATGCATTCTAGGCTTAACCTAAATGCAACGTCGCAATCCAAGCATCACCGATTCGGGCTCACGGCCACGAATAGGCTTCACACAAAATGCCTAAATCCGCACGACTACCGGATTTTCTACATGCAATATGCCGGGGACGGACACAATCGACCCGGAGTTCCGGAGAACTTGAGGGAATCCTACACTTCACCCATTTGGTGAAAGGGATCCCTCATGCAAGCATAGAGAAACGAAGGAGAGGACAAAAGACAAGTCCAAACAACGGGAGAAGAAATCGTTACCCTAGGAGCGTTCTTTTTCGCCATGGATCCGAGATTCTAGACGGAGGGAAATGACCGCACCGGGCTGCACTCTCCAGATCTGGAAACGGTTCGCGAAACGGAGCTCCGGAGCTCCGTCAATGGCGGAATCTCCCTTCTTCTTCCTTGGCTCCTCCTTCTTTCTCTAGGGTTTGGAGAGAGAATGACTTAGAGAATATGAGGTTTAACCCCCTCTCATCAGCCCTAAAGGTCTCCCGCAACTAAACCTAGCCGTTGGATCAAATCCCAAAAGATTTGGACGGTCCGATCTTCTTCTCCGCTCAAAATCGCGGAACAGAATAAACAGGGCGCACGATCGCTGGCGCACGATCACTGGTCGTGCGCGAAGAGGGAAATGGTCGTGCGCACTGTCCGAGACAGAACTCGATTCTCTTCTGAATTAACGCACGATCGCTGGCGCACGATCACTGGTCGTGCGCGAAGAGGACAATGGTCGTGCGCATAAGCCGAGACAGAATTTCGATTCTTTGCGGGTTACGCACGATCATTGGCGCACGCTCACTGGTCGTGCGCTAAGAGGACAATGGTCGTGCGCATTGACCTGATCTGGAATCTTGAGCCTATCCCGAGCGCAACACCACCATTCCGCCTACCTCGCTGAACCACGATCTTTGGGGTGTTACACATAGTAATCAGATCTTATGTTTATCCTTTAGGTTCACTCACTAGCAAACGTTTTGTTAAACACTGCTCATTTCTAGCTCTTTAATCAAGGTGAATAATGTAAACCACAACTATACTAATCTATATGCTCCAATATTAAAACCAGAGATGCAACATGATCACAATAATGTTCTACCAGAAATTTGTCATTTTCTAAAGTGATCAAGTCCAACACATTTCTTTAATTCAATGTGTGACATGATTTAAATTTTTTTTCTAACTAAAGGGGAAGTGTGCTCCAATTTTTTTTCCAATTTTTGGAGCTTCTATAAATATTGTCCTACTATTATATTCTAGACTTCATCTAAATTCAAATTGATATTGCTAGTCTAATCACTAAATCGGGATTTTGTTAAACACAGACAAATATGTCCAAATAATGTTATTCATGACATGTGCGAAGTGTAACATCCCCAAACAACTAGACCCCTAGAGTGGTTTTGTCATGACTAGTTCATCACAAAACCCTAGGAAGCTTGAAGAGACCACTTGGCCTTAGCCAAGAAGAAGGAAACCACAGTGGTCCACAAATAGCAATTTCCAGCTAACAAGCATAGGGTTTGACTTAAGGGCCCCAACTTGGCCCTTTGACCCTACCATAGCATACCTAACCCTTTAGGGGTCCCCTTAGAGCACCAAGGACCCATTGTGGTCAACCAAATAGGTCAAGTTGACCAAAGTCAACCCAAACCTTAAATTGGTCAAACTAGCCTAATTAGGGTCAATTGACCCCCACCATGCCAAATTTACCTTACCACTACCCTTATAAGGTTATTAGGGACCCAATGGACCAAAAAGCCCCATCATGGGGACACCAATTTGGCCAATTTGACCTATGTCAACTCTAGCCCTATTTTGGTCAAATTGCACTATTGTGGGTCAATTGGCCTCCACTTTGCAAAATTGACCCTACCTAGACCTTCCTAACCATTAGGGGAGGCCAATGGAGCACTACCCACCCATTGGGGCCAACCCAAATGGTCAAATTGACCAAAGTCAACTTTACCCTAAATTTGGGTCAAAATGACTTATTTTGACCTAATCAAGCCTAATCCACTTGGGCTTGACCAAATTGGAGTGGCCCAATAGCTTCATGTGCCTGATATATACTCAATGGGCCATACAATTTCTGGAAAAGATGAGTAGGAGAGAGAAAGTGCAAATTCCCCAAGTTTGGAGAGAGAGAAAGAGGAGAGAGAAGGCCATTAATGGCCATGGGAAATGATATTGACTTGAAAAGTGAAACCTAGGCTCTTTGAACCTACACCCTTAACATATCCAAGGATAGGAATTTTAGGGGAACATTTTTCTAAGGTTTTTGTAATAATTTAATAATTCATATATTATTTAATTATTAAGTCTAATGACCTCCAATCCCCTCCAAATTTTGGTGGGTGCTCTTTAGGGTTATTATAGGAGTCGAAGTGTGTGAGTTGCCCTTGTATGAACATATCATTAAACTGCATAACTCTGCATGTCATGGCATAAGGATTGCATTTGAACCCCTACCCATATCGTATAAATTGGTTATGAGACTTTTTATACGATAGGCCCTGCTAAATGACCCCTTGGTCTATTGGTTTGTAAGGGCATTCCTATTAATCAATGGTTACATTTCTATTGTGTACTTATCTTTACCTACTGTTCTTTACTTGCTCTTTACCATGCCTTATATTTCTGCATCAATTATCTATATACATATGTGTAGTTGAAGACATTTCCTGTAGACAAGATCCGCCGTCATCTGCTTTATTTTATACCCCTTGCTGTTCTCGCTTCATCCTCCCGCACAGTGCCTAGGAGCCACTAGGGGTGGGGTGGGGAACATAATACTTAGTCTGTTTGACTAACAGTCGGTGGACCATATCATTTTAGGGGATCGAGGAGACGCAGCAGCACCAGAGGCCGGTGCAGACGGAGGCAGGCCAGTCTAGTACAGGAGCACCAGTTTCAGGATCAATGAGTGATTAGTAGTTATCTTCCGCGAGTGATCTTGTAGTGAGGACATGATGTACAGGGCATGAGCCCTTTTAATAATGTAACCCCTTTTTATTTCAGTTAAATGATGTGGACATTTATAAATATAGCATGTGATTGTGGACTTGAACTTCTATTTGTTCGTTTATACTTTTCTTCTTCTGTGATCGATATGGCCGGCAGGATCGGCGTTTTGTAGTGGCGACCTTCCCATGTGTTGGTGTCACCGCAAAGCGGCGGTTCTGGCATAAGACCCGGGTTTTCAAAAGAAAAAAGGGTCTTACAAACTGGTATCAGAGGTAAGCTTGATCCGAAGAAAAGAAGTTCACAAACCCTAGTCCACCCCGCACGAGTTTAGTTTGATGACAAACTAAGCAGCAGAAGCAATGGTGTGCCCATATGGGAAAATCACATGAAAAAATCCACTTTTAACTGAACTTTGACAAGTTTTCTTTTGTAGCCTGCGGCAAACCTTGCCCCTAGCAAGGAATACCTCTGGATGCAAAAGATATCCTTAGATAGTCCTTTAATCAATTAGTTAGACTCAACTCCACTAGGACACGTGACTTACCATGACAATTTATATCATTCCCTAGCCTGAAATAAACTGTAGGTATAAAGTTGATTAAGGCCTAAAGAGGCTAGAGAAAGAGAGATTGACACATAAGCAGAATGGTATGGGACTCGTAGACTCAACCCTCATACGGTGACATGATTACATTGAGATAATCACCACGCAAACACCGAGGGTCGGATGAGAAGTCAAGTTCAGAAGAGACCCGTTTGGGATTGGGTCACATGTTGGCCCTGATAAGGTTGTCGTAGAGTGTACTTTGAAGAGTCTAATGTATGGAGTATACCAACAAATCTCAAGATAGAACTCAAAGTCTAAGGTTGTGTGCCCTAAGGATTTTCTGCATACTTGGGATGAATATAACATGGTGATATTGAAGATACTTAGCCCAAAATAGATAGTGGATTATCTTTTGTTTATTGGGGCTTATCTTTTGTTTATTGGGGGCTTACCCTTTTATTTATTGGGCAAATTAGTCACTGACTTGGGTTTCCCTTTGATCTAATTTAGAAAGTGTTGCGTCGTGAACATAATGATTTTGAAGTTCATCATATCCGGCGTTACTCGGGCAAAGATGAGATGGCGTAATAGTACGTTCGGAATAATGATCTGTAGTACATCCAGGACAATGGATAGACATCATTGATCGAATAACAACTTGACCTTAGTTGAATGATTGGAAATTTATAGTCACCAAGATTAATCACTTAGGGATGTCGATGTCCCATTCTATAAGTTGACGACGGAAATTAGATCTTACAAGTTATAGTTATATCCGGAAGTTCTTGTGGTTTGGGGCATTCGGAAGTTATTAACTTATGATTTGTTAAAAATCACACCCTATATGGAAGAAAATTTTAACTACAATAATAACCCTTATACCTTGGGAGCTATGATGATGAATAACCAGAGATCTAAAATGATGAATTATTGGATTTAGAATATAAAATTTAAGGATACTATGGTAAGAACGATCTAATTCTTACCTTGTTTTGGACAACACGAAAGTGACCAAGACTAACAAAGGTTAGGTGATAGGAATTCGGTGAAATGAACATGATGATATTTCCTTGATGAAATTGACTTGTGAAAAATCTTAGGGTTTCAAAAGAATTTACCCGTATACCTTATGAATCAAACTCCACATAGAAAGTGGTTGGGAGTCATCTTATAAACATTGATACTAGTGTTGGTTGGTTAACATATGTTCATAAGATTCACAAGTGCAACCCCTGAAATTTTGATGATGATTGGAACGCTTGATGATCTGATCAGTTCCACCAATGGTAAGACCTGGATAAGTTGTAGAGTGGAGTTGATTGATTACTCGGATATACTTGAAGGAGTAAGAATCTTAATGTGTGGAGAAAACTTTATAGAAGCGTCGTCTACCCATACAAACAAGAGCTTTAGTCACCAGAAAAATGTATTTTTTCCAGAGCGTGTAGTTTCCTGAAATAAAGAAAGACGTCATAGGTTTTGTGATGCACGGTGAGATCTGTTGACTAGTGAAGGCCAAGTGCAAGAGTCTTTGGGGAACTACCATAGTCACTGCCCGTGTTAGAGTGGAAGCTCGAGGATATAATTATTGATTTCATACACAGGTTACGACATCTCCACTCTGGGCACAAGTTCATTTGGAACATCGAGGATAAATTGACCAAGGTAGCTAGGGTCACCCCGGGCTGGAAGGATGCTCCCATTGGTGTTTGCTGTGATTTGTTGAGCAGTTTGTTCGTTATCGTTGTGTGACCAGGATGGTCATGTCGAATCTGGATGAACGGTTTACAACCAAAAAGTGAAGATCAGTCCAGGCTGATCTGGGCTCTTGGTTGTCGTCGGCACATCTTTCCACCCTCATAGGGACGAAGGCACATGACTCCACTATCTTGGATCTAGGATGAGGATCCCAAGGCACTTAGCTCGGAATTTGTGGAGGACATAAATGCCCAAGTGCGATTGATTAGAGTTAGGATGCTAGGGCCCAGAGCAGCCAGGTTAGGTATTACAATGCGTAGTATCGTCAAGTAGAGTTCTAGGTTGGAGACCGGGTGTTCCGAAAGATACGTCTGATGTAGGGAGTCTTGCGGGTTCGCAGGCGGAAGAAGCTCAGTCTGAGATAGATGGGGATCTACAGGATCATGGAGTGGATCGGCCCGTTGGATTATAGATTAGAGCTATCGCCGGAGTTAGAGGGATTGCACGACGACTTCCATGTCTCCTCCTTTAGGAGAGATCTACTACAGACGGAGCAGCAAATTTATACTATAGATGGCCTGGTATCCTCTGATTGATTGATTCACCTAGAGCTGGTCTGGATAGACGACACCGAGGTGTGAGTCTTGCGGTGCATGAAGGTTCCGTAGGTAAAAGTCATGTGGTAAAATCATGGATGGGAGAAGCTTATCAGGGAGCCACTAAAACTGATACAAAATAATTATCTAGAGATCTTCGTGTCAGTTATAATTTATTTCTTAAGGGATGTTACATTCAAACGCTTGCGGTGGAAGCCCCGCAGGCCTAACCTGAATTTCGGGGACGAAATTATTATTTTTGTTTATTGGGATTTGTAACATCCCCCAAACAACTAGACCCCTAGAGTGGTTTTGTCATAACTAGGTCATGGCAAAACCCTAGGAATAGCTTGAAGAGACTAATTGGCCTTAGCCAAGAAGAAGGAAACCACAATGGTCTACAAATAGCAATTTCCAGCTAACAAGCATAGGGTTTGACTTAAGGGCCTCACCTTGGCCCTTTTACCCTACCATAGCATACCTAACCCTTTAGGGGTCCCCTTAGAGCACCAAGGACCCATTGGGGTCAACCAAATAGGTCAAGTTGACCAAAGTCAACCCTAACCTTAAATTGGTCAAAGTAGCCTAATTAGGGGCAATTGACCTCCAACATTACAAATTGACACTACCCCTACCCTTATAAGGTTATTAGGGACCCAATGGGCCAAAAAGCCCCATCATTGGGCCACCAATTTGGCGAATTTGACCTAAGTCAACTCAAGCCCTATTTTGGTCAAATTGCCCTATTGTGGGTCAATTGGCCTCCACTTTGCCAAATTGACCCTATCTAGACCTTCCTAACCCTTAGTAGAGGCCAATGGGTCACTACCCACCTATTGGGGCAGAACCAAATGGTCAAATTGACCAAAGTCAACTCCACCCTAAATTTTGGTCAAAATGACCTATTTTGACCTAATCAAGCCCAATCCCTTATTCTAGGCCCAATGGGAGTGGCCCAATAGCTTCATGTGCCTAATATATACTCAAGGGGCCATACAATTTCTGGAAATGATGAGTAGGAGAGAGAAAGTGAAAATTCCCCAATTTTGGAGAGAGAGAGAGAGAAAGAGGAGAGAGAAGGCCATTAATGGCCATGCGAGGCCAAGGGCCACCCCTCTTCATCTCCAATGGCTTTGTAACTCCCCCCTCATCAGTTTTGAGGAGTTTAATATCCATGGCCGACCACCCAAGTGCTGAATTGGGGGGATTTCAAAAATCACCTTAATGGCCAATAATGGTTTTCACGGTTGTAACCACCCCCTCTCCCAATTGATGCCTTTAACACCTTTAGAAGAGTGAGAGGAATGAAACCCCCCTTCTTCCAGTGAAAATCATGCAGTGGAGGCTCGGATCGGCATGGCTTCCAAGCTCCAAGGTCGGCCATGGTGATGGGCCAAACGACAAGGCTTCAAGGCTCCAAGAAGGTCTGGTTCTTCTCCTCTTCTCTAGTGGGTAGATCTACATCTAAAATCGGTAAGTATTGGGGCCAATTGGTCCTCAATCATCATGGCCGAAATCTCCATTTTTTTGGAGGTTTTTCTCTTGCCCAACTCACCGGTTCCGGCCACCGCCGGCTGGCCAAGACTCCCCATCGTCGGCCACCACCTCAAGGAAGGTGGTGGTGGCATTGGCCGGCCAGGGAGGGGCGTGGGTGGCGGGGAAAACCAAGCTAAAGGGGCTACAGGTCGGGGCAATCTGGACCCTTGGCTGGAGGAGGAAGATGACCAGCTGCCACATGATTTTGATTCAGGATTCGTGCACAATCATTTAATATAAATCCTTATGTAATTGCATTTTATGTCACATATATGGCTGTAGCTAGAATTAATTACTAAAAATACTTAGGTCCCTCTACAGAAAAATTAGTCAACATCAAAGTTGTAGCCCTTGAGGTGAAATTCATTTTAAATTTTATTTCAGCCCAAAAAGAGTAATGTAGCTTCCTGTAGGGCTATTTTGGTGGGACTGGTCCCTAGTGTCGGACCGCCACCATTTCTTGAATAACTTTTGATTGGGAAATGATATTGACTTAACAATTGAAACCTAGGCTATTTGTACCTACACCCTTAACATATCCAAAGATAGGAATTTTAGGGGAACATTTTTTTAAGGTTTTTTTAATAATTTAATAATTCATATATTATTTAATTATAGAGTCTAATGACCTCCAATCCCCTCCAAATTTTGGTGGGTTCTCTTTAGGGTTATTATAACCCTGGTAAAACTTTCAGCCCAATTGGGACTGATTTTGTTGGGTAATTTGTTAACCCAAGTTTGGTCAAACTAGGTCAAAATAAATCAAAAGTGCACATGATGGAATTAGGTGGTCAAATCTCATCCAAGTGGTGTGAAACATTGTCCACTGGTTTAGGATCACTTAAGACACCCCCATGAGTAATTTGGGGTGATGTGGGGGTGGATATGCCCTAGGACCCTAGTTTTAACCTTAGGGTTGCACTTTAAGCCTTGTGAAGGAAAAAGGGGCATATGTCCTTGAATGGTCATGAAACTTGGTAGATAAGTTCATAGGGTGTATATATTCCCTAGGAAATTTTAAGGCAATTTTAGGACTACTTATCCCCTCTGATTTAGGTAATAACCATTTTTGGGAACCTCCTTATAAGAGAAATTTACGGGCTCAAATTATCTTGGATATTGATTAAAGTTTGGTGGTGCCCTCATAATCATATAATAGATTTCTGGTATTTTTTGTGTAATTATTGAATTAATTTAATTAGCACTTCATTCACAAGTCATCTATTTGGTCTTAAGAATATAATAAATAATTAAGGGCCAAATACCCTATGGAAAATTATGAAACTTGGTGGTAGGACATTTTAGGGCTATATAGAGCTCTCTGAATTTTTGTATAATTTTTGGAATCATTCATCAGTAGATTCCTTCACAATGATCCCTATAATGGGTTTACTTGGAATATTTATTTATGTGATTAATTAGACTTGATAAATTCTGGAATTCGGCCAGTAGAATTTTTTGGTTAGTATGAAGGTCTGATAATTTTTCCATAATTTTTAGTCAAGTATGTTTGGTGGTTCCTTCTTTAAATTCTAATTTGGGATAATTGTTCAATATCATAATTAGAGGCCAACCCCTTAATGCAAAATTTTGATATTATGTATTTGCTGTTATTTTGACTTTATAGATTTTCCATAATTTTGTGGAGGCTATTATATCATAAGAGGATTTTATACTTCATGTTCAATTTCATACTGGGTTAATGTTGAGGAAAATTATGATAAATGCCAATTAAACAAGGAAAAATATGATCCTCTGGATTTAGTCTTAGGATATCATGATAGACACCCAGTAATAATCTTGAGTGATTTGGATGAATATTTGGGGTACCTCCCCTTATGTAACTCATATAACTCATTAGGTCTGCGTATAGTAAAACTGTAAAACTTGTGTAAATTGAAGACCAGTAGGTGGAATGGAAGGTAGATGGTATGCCTAGCCTGATTGAGGTGATTTGAGGTTACCAAAAGGAGTTATGAGATGAGAGTGTGCTTGGGGAGTTAAGGGTAAAGTTGTGCCCGGGATTGACGAAAGATCGTCTTTCCCGTGGGGAGTCAGAAAACACTTAGGATGTTAATTCAAGTGAAATGTTAAGAGGGGTATTCTTATGGGTAGATACCAATAACATTAAGAGCCTTGAAAAGGGAGCTTTTTGGGGTGTCATCCCATTATAGTTTCTAGTACCGTAGCGAGCCCCTTACAAGGTAATCCTCGGGAAGTTCAAGATTAACCATAAATTGTAGGGATAAGTTGATTTACAAGATTAGCATAAAAATACACTCACCCACACCCCTTTTTATGGGTATATTAGTCGGTTTGGTCTTACGAGCGGTAGGCTCGGTGGTTGTAACAGCAGACTAATTAGTCTGGTGAGCTTTTGACTCAGTAATGTTTGTTGGTGCGGACGGGTTGGTCCGTCGAGCCGGTGGCTCAGAAGGATATGGTGACGGGCGGGTTAGCCCGGGGAGTATGGCTCGGAGATAGATGGTAAACATATTTTCATGTGCATAAAGGTGGTGGGTCTCCAGTATTGGACGGTCGTTCACACCGACGTCAATACGTTGACTCGGCAAGTGTGGAATTTGCACTTAGCCATGAAAGTTTGGCGGTCCAGCCAGTAATAGTACGCAGATGCTCCGTGGTTTTGCATTGAGGCGTACGATAGGTCTAGGTTAGGTAGTGTGAATGCCAACCTAGAGGTGGGCGAGGCCCAACCCACCGCTTCTGTTTGCCACTATGGGAGTATCCTGGGAGTTTTGCTAGCTCCAAAAAGGGGGAACTAAAGGTCTGTGCGCATAGAGTCGAAGTGTGTGAGTTGCCCTTATATGAACATATCATTAAACTGCATAACTCTGTATGTCATGGCATAAGCATTGCATTTCAACCCCTACCCTTATCGTATAAATTGGTTATGGGACTTTTTATACGATAGGCCCTGCTAAATGACCCCTTGGTCTATAGGTTTGTAAGGGCATTCCTATAAATCAATGGTTACATTTTTATTGTGTACTTATCTTTACATACTATTCTTTACTTGCTCTTTACCATGCTTTATATTTCTGCATCAATTATCTATATACACATGTGTAGTTGAAGACATTTCCTGTAGACAAGATCCGTCGTCATCTACTTTATTTTATACTCCTTGATGTCCTCCACTTCATCCTCCCGCATGGTGCCTAGGAGTCATTGGGGGTGGGGCGGGGAGCATAAGACTTAGTCTTTTTGACTAACGGTCGGTGGACCATATCATTTTAGGGGATCGAGGAGACGCAGTAGCACCAGAGGCTGGTGCAGATGGAGGCAGGCCAGTCTAGTACATGAACACTAGTTTCAGGATCAGTGAGTGATTAGTAGTTATCTTCCGTGAGTGATCTTGTAGTGAGGACATGATGTACATGGCATGAGCCCTTTTAATAATGTAACCCCTTTTTATTTTAGTTAATTGATGCGGACATTTATAAATATAGCATGTGATTGTGGACTTGAACTTCTATTTGTTCGTTTATACTTTTCTTCTTCTGTGATTGATATGGCCGGCAGGATCGGCATTTTGTAGTGGCGACCTTCCCGTGTGTTGGTGTCACCGCAAAGCTGCGGTTCTGGGCATAAGACCTGGGTTTTCAAAAGAAAAAAAGGGTCTTACAAACTGGTATCATAGGTAACCTCGATCCAAAGAAAAGAAGTCCACAAACCCTAGTCCACCCCGCACGAGTTTAGTTTGAGGACAAACTAAGCAGCAGAAGCAATGGCGTGCCCATATGGGAAAATCACATGAAAAAATCCACTTTTAACTGAACTTTGACAAGTTTTCTTTTGTAGCCTACGACGATCCCTGCCCTCAGCAAGGATTACCTCTGGCTGCAAAAGATCTCCTTAGATAGTCCTTTAATCAATGAGTTAGACTCAACTCCACTAGGACACGTGACTTACCATGACAATTTATACCATGCCCTAGCCTGAAATAGACTGTAGGTATAAAGTTGATTAAGGCACAAGGATATCCTAAAGAGGCTAGAGAAAGAGAGATTGACATATAAGCAGAATGGTATGGGACTCGTAGACTCAACCCTCGTATTTGTGACATGATTACATTAAGATAACCACCACGTAAAGACCGAGGGTCGGATGAGAAGTCAAGTTCAGAAGAGACCCATTTCGGATTGGGTCACATGTTGACCCTGATAAGGTTGTCGTAGAGTGTACTTTGAAGAGTCTAATGTATGGAGTATACCAACAAATCTCAAGATAGAACTCAAAGTCTAAGGTTGTGTGCCCTAAGGATTGTTTGCATACCTGGGATGAATATAACATGGTGATATTGAAGATACTTAGCCCAAAATAGATAGTGCCTTATCTTTTGTTTATTGGGGCTAATCTTTTGTTTATTGGGGGCTTACCCTTTTATTTATTGGGCAAATTAGTCACTGACTTGGGTTTCCCTTAGATCTAATTTAGAAAGTGTTGCGTCGTGAACATAATGATTTTGAAGTTCATCATATTCGACGTTACTCGGGCAAAGATGAGATGGCGTAATTGTAACACCCCAAATCTTGGTGTGCTGCGAGCTATAGGCTAATTCGGCTAAAGGCTTGAAAATTCGGCTATAGGCTGTTGAAAATTCGGCCAAAGGCTATAGGCTAATTCGGCTAAAGGCTTGAAAATTTGGCTATAGGCTGTTGAAAATTCGGCTAAAGGCTTTAGGCTAATTCGGCTAAATGATATAGACAAATTTCTCTGGTATATAGCCGAATCTGCTTTAGCATTCATCGAACGCAGGTCGCCGTTAGTCGAACACAGGCAGCCGTTCGTCGAACGCAAGTAGCCTTTTGTCGAACGCAGGTTTAGCAGCCGTTCGTCAAACGCAGACCGTCGTTCGTCGAATGCAGGCAGTCGTTCGTCGAACGCAGGTTTAGCAGACGTTCGTCGAACGCAGGCCGCCGTTCGTCGAACTCAAGCAGCCGTTCGTCGAACGCAGGTGTAGCAGCCGTTCGTCGAATGCAGGCCGCCGTTCGTCGAACGCAGGCCGCCGTTCGTCGAACGAGGTTTGTTAGTAGTTCGTCGAACGCAGGTTTGTTAGCTGTTCGTCGAACGCAGGTTTAGCAGCCATTCGTCGAACGCAGGCCATCGTTCGTCCAACGCAGGCAGCCGTTCGTCGAACGCAAGTTTAGCAGCCGTTCGTCGAACGCAGGCCGCCGTTTGTCGAACACAGGCATCATTTCGTCGAACGCAGGTTTAGCAGCTGTTCGTCGAACGCAGCATTTCAGCCGTTCGTCGAACGCAGGTTTGTTAGCCGTTCGTCGAACGCAGCATTTCAGTCGTTCGTCGAATATAAGCTTTTTAGCATTCGTCGAACGCAGGGTTAAAGCTGTTCGTCGAACGCAGTTACAGTTCGGTGATTTGCGAAATATCAGACCCGTGACTTCTTGTTCATAGCTGTCAGATCCAGGGCTTTAAATCCAAGGGCTGGGATTTATTTATGGGTTATCTTAGGGTTTGACCAGAGGGGTATATTTATAGCCTCTTTATCTTATAAGTCTTATCTTCTTCAAGCGTTAAAAAGACGAAGCCGAGGAAAAACAGCGACAGCGAGGAAGAAGAAGGAGACGTTTTCTGCCATTGCCGGAGCTTCGGAGCTCCGAATCGTGGGCCGTTTTCAGATATGGAAAGAGCAGCCCATTGCAGTTCTTTCTATCCGAGTGAAATCTCATATCTATGGCGAAGAAGAAAGCTCCATGGGTAACGATCCTTCCTCCTGGTCTTACGACGTGTTTTGTCCTCTCATTCCTTTTTCTATGCTTGCATGAGGAATCCCTTTCACCAAATGGGTGAAGTGTAGGATTTCCTCTAGTTCTTCGGAACTCCGGGTCGATTGTGTCTGTCCCCGGCATATTGCATTTAGAAATCCGATAGTCGTGCTAATTTAGGCATTTTGTGTGAAGCCTATTCATGGCAGTGAGCCCGGATCAGTGATGCTTAGATTGCGACATTGCATTTAGGTTAAGCCTAGAATGCATGCCAGAGAATGTCTCCATGGGATCTTCTATTGTGTTGCGGGACTTGAGTTTTAGGTGCCTTTTGAGAGCCTAACGGAAGCCCCTTGCTTGGGTGGTTGAATGCAAACCTTCACCACTAGATTTGAAGAGGAGTGGTCTTGTACCTCCTTCTTGGTTGTTATTTGCGAAGTCTAAGTCCGCGTGAAAGGATTAGATGCGTAGCTTAATTATGTGGGCACTTGATCTGCTAAACCCTTACGAACCGAGGTGAAGCCGTACCCGCATCGTGCGATAGATCGCGACGGTTAGAGCACGGGCAAAGCTGAACCGAACCCATTTCCATGCAGATCGGTAGGAGGAAGTACCTCTTGTAAAGCCGCATGATCATGGGAGAGGTCGTGGAAGGTGTCCTACCTAGACCGACCAAAAGCTCTTTTTCCCCACCTAAGGCTATGACCTTAGGGTGGAGTGGTTTGTGATGAATTGATGTTATGTTAGCCTCATGTGGTTGCTTAGGCGGTTGTGGGGAACCTTCGGGTGAACCCAACCAACATCATGTGCATACCTAGGTTCCCTTTTACTTGATGCTCAACCTAGAAGATTGATTGTGCTTGAAACCTCACCTTGTGTAGTGTAGTTTGCACTTTGTTTATATTATTACATGTTGCATGTACAGCTTGCTTGCAGGTTAGTGGTGACACGCCCCTGAGCCGGCTAGATGGCCAGGGGGTGGGATCGTTATGCGGTTTGTGGTCAGCTCATAGCTGACCCTCATTTACCTCTTATTGGATGTTGGTTGCAGGTGCAGGTGAGCCTAACGGGAAATAGCGGGCGGTGGCCCTTTTGTTGTGTTTGCCCTTAAAGGCCAGCCTCTTTTCTGCTTTACATGTATTGCCGGCCTGCGTGTCGATGTATGTTTTGAGTTCTATACATTTGGTAAATGTAAGGCCTTAAGGCCGTAACTCTATTTGTTTCATTCCTGAGATAGTGGACAATTCTAAAAGATGTTTAATCCAAATGCTTTCGCTTACATTTTTTATACTCTCGTGTAGTTGTTGTTCTTTTCTGTTTATCACCTCATAATGCCTAGCTAGTGTGTATAGTATGGCGTGGGGTCCCGGCCGGACCTCTTGTTATATTATTTGTACTGGCAGGGTGTTACAATTTGGTATCGGACTTAGGGCATCTATCCGTAGTTTAGCGAATTCAGGACGAATTCCTTTTAAGGGGTGGTGTGCATGGGATGTGCATTCACCTAAAACGACAAAAAACTAATAAGAATGTCCACTTAGGAATGGAAAAACATACTTGTTTGCGGAACCTGAGCGTTCCATGATTGTTGTTTGCTATGTTTTCGGTCACTAAACTGTGTATTGCATGATTATAGGTGACTAGGAGTGGTGCGGGGCAATCTAAGCCCCAAAACACCGCTAAAAGTAGTGCGTCTGCTGAGGTTCCAGTGGCCACTCCTTCGGCTGAGATGATCAGATTAGTCGCAGAAGCTGTCTTCGCAATGATAAACACTCAACCTCAAAGGCTTGCGCAGCCTGCTACGCCTACTCCGGATGTGGACCCGGTGGCAGCTGCCGCAGTGGAACCTGCAGTAGAACCTGCGGTGGAGCCAAGGGTGGAACGTCGAGTAGAGCGAGTAGCTTTTGCGCGAGCGCATGATCAACAACTTCATCACTTTCTAAGCTTTCACCCTCCAACCTTTTCGGGGACTGGATCCCCAACGGAGGCGGAGGACTGGCTGTCAACAGTTAAAAAAACTCTAAAGGCGACGGCAACGGAAGAAGCTATGATGGTCACCCTAGCCACCTTCCTCCTTAACGGAGAAGCAGAGCTTTGGTGGGCCGAACAGAAAGCGCATAAATTTGGAGGTAAGGATATTACCGAGATCACTTTGGCGGAGTTCTCAAAGTCGTTTCTTCAGAGATATATTCCCTCTGCCCAACGCATTGCGTTGCAGAACCAGTTCTTGAAGTTAACTCAAGGCGATAGCTTGGTGGACGAGTACTTGCACGAGTTCACTAGACTAGGCCGCTATGCGGGGTCTTTGGTGGAAGATGAGGAAATGAAGACGAACAAGTTTTATGAAGGTCTTCGAGATGAGTTGAGGATGCTACTTGCAGGCCCAATGACGTTTGGCTTCTATGTGATGGTGCAAAGCGCCAGATCTCTAGAGTTGGACATGAACATAGTGCAAGAAAAGGGTGTGGCAAAGAAACCTGAATTTCATGCGCCGACCTCTCAATCCAAATCTGAGTTCAGGAGGAACAAAAGGAAGTTCAAGCCTGGAGAACCAACTCGCTCAAATGTGTCGGGAGCTACGACTGCACATGGTACAATTACATGTTTCACTTGCGGAAAGGTGGGACACAAAGCACGCGTGTGTCGCAGTGGTCCCCCGAGGAGGCCAGAGAACCGAACGATGGACTATGCTCGTGCTGCGGGTCATGCGGAAAAGGGCAAAGCTGCGGAGTCTGCTGCTTCCCAGCATATTCCGACCCAACCGAGAGTTTACTCGCTTGGCCAGCAAGAAGCCATACGACAAACTGATGTCGTCACAGGTATAGATTAGAAGTTAGCTTTTACAGCTATTTATGATTGATACTGTTGTGCGACTTTATGTTTGATTTGTGTGCAATTAGGTTTCGTCTTAATTTTCAATTATCCGGCGAGAGCTCTATTTGATATGGGTGCATCACACTCTTTTCTGTCTGAGGACTTTGTGGTGCGAATAGGGGTGTCGTCTACCTTAGTAGAGGATAGATTGGAAGTAGTGCTACCCAATGGATCTCGCATGGGTGAGGATAGGAAGAGTTGTGTGAAGGTGCGGATTGGAAATCAAGACTTCGACTTGGAAGCATCGTTATTACCGCTAGCTGAATTTGACATAATCTTCGGCATGGACTGGCTCTCCGAGCAGCGAGCATGCATTAATTGCAATTTAAAGGAGATCACTCTGGGAAAGAACACTGGAGACGAAACCACGTTCGCGGGTATGCGAGGAGAGAGCAAGACGTTGATGTCTGCTCTCCAGGTGGTTAAGGCGGTGAGAAAGGGCGCAGAGTTGTTCTTCACTTTGTTGGAGGCTTCGGATCCAAAGTGCAGCTTGAGTGATGTCCCAGTTGTAGCGGAGTATGCCGATGTGTTCCTTAACGAACTCCCTGGGGCTCCACCTCAACGAGAGATTGATTTCTGTATTGAGCTGGTGCCAGGTGCCAAGCCTGTAGCACGCTCACCGTACCGAATAGTGCCGAAGGAATTGGCAGAATTGAAGGTTCAGTTGCAAGAGCTACTAGAGCAAGGCTATGTACGTCCATGTTCTTCACCTTGGAGTGCACCGGTCCTCTTTGTGAAAAAGAAGGACGGGAGCTTGCGTCTATATATTGATTATCGAGAGTTGAATAAGCTGACCGAGAAGAACCGTTATCCGATTCCGAGAATCGACGACTTATTCGACCAACTGGTTGGGTCGACGGTATACTATAAGATAGACTTAAGGTCCGGCTATTATCAGCTTCGTATTCGGGATTGTGACATTCCAAAGACAGCGTTCAGTACCGGCTTTGGGCACTATGATTTCACGGTTATGTCGTTCGGTCTGTCTAATGCACCGTCGGTATTCATGGATTTAATGAATAGAACATTCCGAGAGTATTTGGATCAATTTGTGATCGTCTTCATCGACGACATTTTGGTATACACTCAGTCGGAAGAGGAGCATGCAGAGCATCTGCGCGCAGTTTTGAGCACCTTGAGGAGGAATCAGCTATATGCCAAGTTCTCCAAGTGCGAGTTTTGGCTATCGTCAGTAGCATTCCTTGGTCATGTTGTTAGTGGAGAAGGAATAGCAGTCGATCCTTCGAAGATAGAGGCGATCCAAGCATGGCCTGTGTTGAAAAATGTAGCGAAAGTCCGAAGTTTCTTAGGACTTGTCGGCTATTACAGGCGCTTTGTGGAAAACTTCTCGAGGATTGCACTTTCTCTCACTAAACTGACTAGGAAAGATCATAAGTTTGTTTGGTCGCCAGAGTGCGCACGAGCTTTTGAGGAACTGAAGAGCCGTCTGACCACAGCGCCCATTCTATGCTCTCCATGTGGAACAGAAGGTTACGAAATATATAGCGACGCCTCGGGGAGTGCTTGGGTTGCGTTCTAGTGCAGTTCGGAAATGTAATTGCCTATGGCTCCCATTAGTTAAAGGTACATTAGAGGAACTACCCGGTCCATGATTTGGAGCTAGCGGCTGTGGTATTTGCTCTAAAACTTTGGAGGCACTACTTGTATGGCGTGAAGATCGACATCTTTACGGACCACAAGAGCCTCAAGTACCTGCTTGATCAGAAGGAGTTGAATATGTGACAAAAGAGGTGGATGGAGTTCCTTGGGGACTACACCTTCGACATTCGATACACTCCTGGGAAAGGAAATGTGGTTGCAGACGCGTTGAGTCGTCGGGCTCCTGCACAGGCAAACTGGATTTTGATGCATGATGAGTGTCTAATCCGGGAGCTAGAAGCCTTGGAGATCATTTGTGTCGATAGAAGAGCGTCTCCTTCAGCATGTTTGAACTGGACGGAGGTTCAATACGACCTTGCCGACCCAGTTTGACAAGCTTTGGAGCTGGATTCGAGCATGAAGCGTTATAAAGCGGAGACCGTGGATGGGTCAAATGCTGATTTCTCCTTCGAAGATGATCTTATGTTGAAAAATGGAAGATTGTGCATCCCAAATGTTGGTACATTGCGGGCGGAATTGATGTAAGAGGCTCACTTTACCAAGTACTCGATCCACCCTGGGAGCACAAAGATGTACATGGATATGAAGAAGCTCTTTTGGTGGCCAGGAATGAAGAAAGACATTGCACTCTACGTGGCCAAGTGTCACACTTGCGCGTTAGTGAAGGCTGAATGTCAAAGACCTGGTGGGTTTCTAAAGTCTTTACTGATCACGGAATGGAAGTTTGACGATATTTCGATGGATTTCATGCACGGATTGCTGAAATCGCAACATGGAAACGACGCCATCTGGGTGATCGTAGATCGATTGACGAAAGTATCACACTTTATTCCGAACTGGAAAGACGACTCCATGGAAAAGCTAGCATAGTTATACGTTGATAATATCGTACGGTTGAACGGGGTTCCCCGTAGCATCGTGGGCGATCGTGATGGGCGGTTCACATCAAACGATTGGAGGCTGATTCATCAATTATTGGGTACCAAGCTAAAATTTAGCACGACCTTCCACCCGCAAATGGATGGACATACCGAAAGGACCATAGGACGATGGAAGACATGCTAAGGATGTGCGTCCTGGACTTCGGAAAGAAATGGGAAGATCATCTCTATAAGGTTGAGTTTGCCTACAACAACAGCTACCAAGCAAGTATAAAGATGGCACCTTTCGAGGCTCTTTATGTAGGAAATGTCGTACACCGTTGGCTTGGGCTAAAACGGGCGACACGAAGTTGTTGAAATGCAAGGACGTAGATGAAGGAAATACATCAATCCAGGTAATACGAGAGCGGTTGCTCATTGCCCAGGATAGACAGGCAAAGTATTGTTGGAGTTTCTGAGGTGATCTCAAAGCAATCAATAGTTAGTCTTGCTGCCAACGCAATATGAGCCTATAGGGTCGCACATAAAAGCATTTGGAGAAATTGGATAAAGGATTGTGTTGGCCTTACTCATATTGGATATGAGTGGAGGACCAATCCTGTGACTGCTTGGAATTAAGTTGAGAATGTCTCAAAAGGGAAATCGTTTAAAGTGTTTAAACGAACGGATTTTACACTAGATAATTCGGCTAAAGGCATTAACCGAATTCGACTAAAGAGTTTAGACGAATTCGGCTAATGGCAAATTCGACTAAAGGGTTTCGCCGAATTTATATATATAGTCGAATTCGTCGAAATGTGTTCGCCGAATTCAGTTATAGTGAATAGCCGAATTTATATATAGTCGAATTCGTCGAAATGGTTTCGCCGAATTCGGTTATAGTGATTAGTCGAATTTGGTTAATGTGATTAGTCGAATTCGGTGAATGTAAATCTGGACGGATTTTCTTTTGGTCTGCGGATAGCCTTTCCTATATCTTGCGTATACAAAGGCATGCGATTAGGTCTTAGATAGACACAGTTTTAGACTTAGATCTTTCTGCGAAGACGAGAACTGCCGACCGGAACCGTTCCGCGCGAGGGCACGTTCTTCCGTCCGCCGATCGTGTTACGCCGCCGCTTGTCGCCGCCGTCGTGGTCGCCGCCTCCCCTGGATCGGATCTTGCAGTCCGTGGGGACGTTGAGAGCTTCCTTCTCCGACCTAGTTCTTGTACGACAAGAAGCTAGGGTTCTTCATCGCTTGTGTGGACTTCTGTAGAGGGATCGATCTATTTCGATCCTTGAAGAACTCAAAGCAGATTTCAGATTTCTCTTTGGAGCACCTTGGTTGAGTATTGACTCAATACCGCGAAGGTATATTTTGTATTTGCTTTCTTATTCTCGTGAATCATGAAAACCGCAAGATCCGTTGATCTCTCTTTTGGGTTATTCTTGTTCATTTCCGCTGCGCATATTTGATATGTCATCCCTTATGAAGGGGTATAGAAAACCCAACAAGTATTACAATGCAAATCACCGGAACGTCGAGTTCACCGTTGGTGATTGGGTTGATAGACTGTTTTTTGTGCTCATCTGGGATGTATCTGGAATGTGAATGTTGTATTTTATTTTCTGATTGTGCACTGTGATTAAATGTTAATCATGATTAAAATGTTAATCACGATGAAACGTTCATCTATTGAAAAATAAAATCCCTTATCCAATATTAAGTATACGCATGCCTTCCGATGGATGACACTCTTCCTGCCTCGATCGATGAAGTGTGGGCTTGCCAAAGCAAGGTGCATTAATCTATCTTGGTAAGGGTGCGAGCGGATAATTGTGATATCCCACTGTCGACATCGGGTCAAACTTAACTAGGTGACCTCAAAGGTTGAGTGCCTAGAGGCATAGGGTTGGCATGCTCCATATGATGGATGCGAATAAAGAGTTATTCACCAACCATACAAGAGTTGCATAGTGATGCAATTGACAAATGTTGTCTACCTAAATAACCGCATTATGAGAGGAACGCCAAAGCGGACTCGTGGTGTTGGTGAAATACGGATCTTGTCCACTAAGAGAGTAGCTCGAATAAACTCTCCGAATCGATATCAAGGGTTATTGATTTGATTAAAATAGTGGGAGCTCTCTAATAAAAGTCCTTATTAAAAAATATATAAAATGTATTTTAAAATATAGTACTAAAATTTTACTTTGCAAAATTCCTTGTAGAATATCCATGGCAAGTGGATCTCACTCCGCCTTGTCCCTAAGAGCGATCCTTGAGAAGGATAAGCTAAATGGGACAAATTTCCTTGACTGGTATAGAAACCTGAGAATTGTTCTCAGGCAAGAGCGCAAGCTCTATGTCTTGGAAGAAGATCCCCCTGAAGAGCCAACCTCTAATGCACCACGTGCAGATAAAGATACTTATAAGAAGTATGGAGATGACTCCTTGGATGTTGAATGCCTTATGCTCGCGACTATGAACTCTGAGCTTCAGAAGCAACATGAGAACATGAGTTGTTATGAGATGGTTGAGCACCTGAAGAAAATGTTTCAAGGGCAAGCTCGCCAAGAGAGGTTTGATATATCCAGGGCGTTATTTCAGTGTAAGATGGGAGCTCGAGACCCAGTAGGAACTCACGTACTCAAGATGATTGGGTATATAGAGAGCCTTGACAGACTGGGGTTTCCTTTGGGCCAAGAGTTGGCCACTAATCTGATCCTGCAATCGTTGTCGGACAGTTACGCGCAGTTTGTCTTAAATTACAATATGAATGAAATTGACAAGACACTGCCCGAGCTCCTAGGCATGTTAAGAACTGCCGAGATCAACATGAAGAAGACCAAGCCTGCTAGCCCCATACTGATGGTGCATAAAGGCAAGGGCAAGGTCAAGGGAACCAAGAAGACTAAGGTAGGACCTAAGTCACATCTTGATCCCAAGTCTTCAGTACTGAAAAGAAAGGATTGGCAAAGGAAGGGAAGTGCCACCATTGTAGTAAGGCAGGGCACTGGAGGAGGAACTGTCCTCAGTATCTAGAAGATCTGCAGAAGTAGAAGGGAAGTATGACTTCCACTTCAGGTATTTTCGTTATAGAAATAAACCTTTCTGCTCCTTCATCCTGGGTATTGTATACCGGATGTGGTTCTCACATTTGTATAAATGTGCAGGAACTGAGAAGGAGATGAATGCTGGGTAAAGGGGAGGTAGACCTGCGCGTCGGGAATGGAGCAAGAGTTGCTGTCGTCGCCATTGGTGTTTACTATCTTTCTTTGCCCACACGGATTGTAATAGAACTTGATAATTATTATTATGTTCCGGCCATAACTAGAAACATTATTTCTATTTCATGTTTGGACATGATTGGTTTTTCTTTCTTAATTAAGAACAATTGTTGTTATATCTATAAGAATGATGTTTGTTATGGCGTTGCCCAAATGTTTAATGGTTTATATGTTTTGAACATAGACCATCCGATCTATAACATAGAAAATACTAAAAGACTAAAAACAAATGACTTGAATCCTACGTACCTTTGGCATTGTCGTTTAGGCCATATAAACGAGAAATGCATATCCAAGCTCCATAAAGATGGACTACTGGACTCATTTGATTATGAATCATTTGAGAGATGCGAGTCATGTTTATTAGGCAAGATGATGAAAGCTCCTTTCACTAGTTGTAATGAGAGGGCTAATGATCTCTTGGGTATAATACATAGTGATGAATGCGGACCCATGAGTTCTATGGCTAGAGGTGGGTTCTACTACTTTGTTACATTTACTGATGATTTCAGTAGATACGGATACGTGTTTCTTATGAAGAACAAATCCGAGACCTTTGAAAAGTTCAAAGTGTTTAAAAATGAAGTAGAGAACCAACTGGGAAAAAGGATAAAAGCACTCCGATCTGATCGAGGTGGCGAATATCTGAGTCATGAGTTTCATGATCATCTGAAAGAGTGTGGTATTGTATCACAGCTCACTACGCCCGGAATACCTCAACATAATGGTGTTTCTGAGAGGAGGAATCGTACCTTGTTAGACATGGTACGATCGATGATGAGTCATGCAGATTTGCCTGTTTCCTTTTGGGGATTTGCTTTAGAGACTGCTGCTTTCACACTAAATCGAGTTCCAACGAAAATGGTTCTAAAGACACCATATAAGATATGGACTGGGAAGCGTCCTAGTATGTCGTTCATCAAGATTTGGGGCTGTGAGGCATACGTGCGATGTCAAATGCCTGACAAGCTGGAACCCAAATCAGATAAATGTTATATCGTGGGGTATCCTAGGGAAACCAAAGGATACTACTTCTACTTACCGTCTGAGGGCAAAATGTTTGTCGCAAGGACTGGTGTCTTTTTGGAGAAAGAGTTCTTATCCAGAAAGACTGCAAAGGTAGAACTTGAAGAAGTTCAAGAGCCACAAACAATGAACGAACTGGAACTGGAACCTGAGCAAGGACTACAAGAAGTTGTAGCTGGAGGTCCTACGTAGATCTGGTAGACCAAGATTTGAGCCTGAGAGATATAGATTTCTCGTGTCTCAAATAGGTAGTGTGTTGCTTATGGATCATGATGATGAGCCTGCAACCTACCAAGAGGCTATGAATGGACCTGACTCAGAGAAGTGGCTTGAGGCCATGAAATCTGAAATGGACTCCATGTACACAAACCAAGTTTGGACCTTGGTGGAACCACCTGAAGGGGTACGACCCATAGGGTGCAAGTGGGTCTTCAAGAAGAAGACCGACATTGATGGGAATGTACAGACATTCAAAGGCCGGCTGGTGGCTAAAGGTTTCAGGCAAATTCATGGTGTTGACTATGATGAAACTTTTTCCCCTGTAGCTATGGTCAAGTCCATCAGAATTCTACTTGCTATTGCTGCGTATTATGACTACGAGATCTGGCAAATGGACGTCAAAACAGCTTTCCTTAATGGAAACCTCCTTGAGGAAGTGTAAATGACACAACCCGAGGGTTTTGTATCTCCAGATGAAGCCACTAAAATATGCAAGTTGAATCGATCCATTTATGGATTGAAACAAGCTTCTCGAAGTTGGAATCTGCGTTTTGATGAGAAGATCAAAGAGTTTGGTTTCATCAAGAACTAAGATGAGCCTTGTGTTTACAAGAAGATTAGTGGGTGCATTGTTGTCTTCCTGATATTGTATGTAGATGACATACTGTTGATCGGGAATGACATTCCGAACCTACAAGTTGTTAAGAACAACCTAGGTAAGTGCTTTTCTATGAAAGACTTGAGCGAAGCGACTTACATACTTGGTATTAAGATCTATAGAGATAGATCGAAGAAGTTGCTGGGTTTGACCCAGAGTACATACATTGACAAGGTGTTGAAATGGTTCAACATGCTTGAGTCCAAGAAAGGATTCTTACCCATGTCACATGGTGTGAGTCTCTCTAAGGACCAGTGTCCTAAATCTTTGGAAGATAAGGACCGCATGAAGATGATTCCATATTCTTCGGCAATTGGATCAATCATGTACGCAATGTTTTGTACTCGACCCGATGTCTCATATGCTTTAAGCATGACTAGCAGGTATCAGTCTGATCCGGGTGATGGTCACTGGATCGCAGTCACGAATATCCTAAAGTACTTGAGAAGGACTAAGGATACATTCTTGTTGTTCGGTGGAGAGGAAGAGCTCGTTGTAAAGGGTTACACGGATGCAAGCTTCCAGACTGACAGAGGTGACTCAAAGTCACAGTCAGGTTTTGTGTTTTGCCTTAATGGAGGAGCTGTAAGCTGGAAGAGTTCCAAGCAAGAGACAGTTGCTGATTCTACGACTGAGGCCGAGTATATCGCTGCAGCGAATGCGGCGAAGGAGGCTGTGTGGATTAGGAAATTCATCAGCGAGCTAGATGTAGTTCCTAGCATTGTTGATCCCGTAGTTCTCTACTGTGACAACAATGGTGCAATTGCACAAGCTAAGGAACCTAGATCTCATCAGCGCTCCAAGCACATACTTCGGCGCTTCCATCTTATTCGAGAGATTGTCGATCGAGGAGATGTGAGCATATGCAGAGTACCGACTGAAGAAAATATAGCGGATCCACTGACAAAGCCTCTTGCGTAAAAGAAGCATGATGGTCATGTTAGATCAATGGGTATTAGATACCTGAATGATTATCTTTAATGGGAACCTTGTGGATTGCATATTTGTTGGTTGTTTATTCATTGTATGAATTGTAAAATGTACTATGTATTTCATTTTATATTTATGGCAAGTTCTTTTATTATGTCATTTATGTCTGTCTGATAAGATTAATTATCATAATAAATGCCCTTAGAGTGTTTGCTTCCATAGGAATTCAAGTATGTGACTTGAATGTGAGAGCCTATGTTTGTAAGAAGCTTCATTCTTAAATGGTCCCTGGTCGACGTATCATCTTAGAAGCTAAGGGCGATGATGATACATTGAGACTAGCATGTGCGTTGACTGATGAACGGTTCTCATAGGTCATGATATTGTGATATCAAGTCATCACATGGGTACTTGTTAAGAACAAGTTGTACTGGACAGACCCACCATAAGATTACTTTGTGGATTGTTATATGAACGTGTCACAAGTAGGTCTCAAGTGACAATGGTGTTTGTGGTCCTTTGACCTGAAGTCATAGCATTCATCAGGTGAGGAAGAGCGTACTTTGATGCCATATAAAGTCTTCTCTTTAGAAAGGTTGACGATAAGGGTGGTTTTTGGGTATGTTACGAATCATTTGGATGTTTGTGTGTGAGCAGATATGGGATTTGTCCTCCTGTATGACAGGAGTTACATCCATGGGCCCCTTGATGGAATGAGACTGAGAAATACATGGCCATGCTTGGTTGAGTCAATATATGATATTGAGCTCACCAATTTCAGACAGTCTATTCTGGATCAAGAAACTAGGATTGAACGATTATGAGGGTTACACGGTCCATGCCTCTAGTTCTATCCGTATGTAAAGGACAAAGGGACGTGACAACATTGATACATTGGTCATGACAGGCTTATATGAGTTATGAACTCTTATTGCTTAGGTAGCAATGATGTATTGCTAGATGTCGCTCATTGTTTGTGAGACTTTTGTTGATACTTTGTGATAAAGTGGGAGACTGTTGGAGTTTCTGAGGTGATCTCAAAGCAATCAAAAGTTAGTCTTGCTGCCAACGTAATATGAGCCTATAGGGTCGCACATAAAAGCGTTTGGAGAAATTGGAGAAAGGATTGTGTTGGCCTTACGAAATAACTAAAGTACATGTCATATTGTCAATTTCTGCAAGCATGAACTAGATGCAACATTAAATACAACTTGCATTTATCATTGAGCTGAGCACTTCTTTAAATCAGGAACTCTGCTGGGCACTGTTCCCAACAATCTCCCTCTATTTGAAGAAGCTCTAACTTACCTCAATGATAAATGCCACTCTTGAAAAGATTTGTCATTTCAGATCATAGCATCACACATAAAGCAGCAATCACATAAAATAGAATAAATGTTCTTCACAATAAATGCCAAGCATATAAATAGAATAGATGTTCATGAATAAACATTAGCATTCATTTGCCCCAGCAGAATAATTAAGATTAATTTTTGTGCCCCATCAGCGTTTGTTGCTGCTTGCCCCTTTGAATTTCTGCCTTTGTCTCTGATGGTAGTTGATTGGCAGGGGAATCTTCTTAGGAGAGGGAGGAGGACCTTGTGGGAATGCTAGCTTGTGATTCTTCCTCCTCTCCAGCTGCTTCAGATGTTTCTGCCATTCAGCTGACTGGTATGCCCTCAGATAGTCCTCCTGAGGATATCCAAAATGAATTCATGATTCTGTTATTATTTCTCTTGAGACAGGACTCCACCTTCCTGATTGTGGATCCAGCTCAACTTCCCTCAGTCTCTTTTGTCGATACAGGCTGCTCTGAATTCTCTTTCTTTTCCTGGAGATTGCTGAATCTCCGAATTCTATTCCATACTCAGTTGATTCAATGCTTGTAGAAGGATTGGCAGCCTCATATAATGATGGGGGTTTTTGCATTGTCTGCTTTATTTGATTTGTTATCCACATCGCTTGATGTGAACTGGCGTTTATTATTTCATTCTCCCCCTTTAGGGCTTGTTCAATCACCCTTTCCTCTAGTCCTTCTCTGACTAGATTCAACTGATCATGCATGTGTTGTTCAGTCACATCCAAATTGTTGTTTATTTCAAGCAGATGGGTATCTAAGGTATGAGCATTCTCATTGACCCTATTCAGAATTTGATTTTTGTTATTTGTAGCATCTTTTTCTATCTACTCAAAACCATAGTACACATTGTTTGAGAATGTTTCTTGCTCTTTCAGGATTGTGTGGGTTTGATGTCCTATTTTGTTGATTTCCTCGCTCAACTTCTCTATGGCCGGAGCTGCCAAAGTGTAGAAGTGAGTGCACTGAGTGTTGAGATGGAGTATGTCTTTCTTCATTTCCTGGATCTCCCCCTTCGCCTCTTTTCTTAGATTATCCACAGTCTTAACTATAAACTGTTCCAGTTGTTTGCATTGTACTGTTAGTAGAGCTGACATCATGTGGAAAAGAGAACCTGACTGAGCCGAAGATGGCTCAGCAGCTTGTTCGTCTTCCTCTTCTCTTTCTTGCGGAATTACTTCAGAGCTATTTGTAGATGATTCTTCACTGATATGTGATGTTACCTTAGCCTTCCCCTTGATATTTTCTGGTACTATCTCACCAGGGCATGTAAGCACAATCTTACTTGCTGCTACTAATTCTCGGCAGTCTGAGAGAGTGATGTCTTCCATGGGCTCATTTCCTTGATCTTCTAGGGAAGAGTACCTGTAACACCCCAAATCTGGTAGTTCCGCGAAGTAGGCGGAGTGGTAGTGCGGCACGTGAAGCAGGCTAGAATTTTCCCTGTCTGCTCTTAGCGCACGATCAGTGGCCTCATCGCGCACGACCAGTGATCGTGTGCCAGCGATCGTGCGTTAATTCAGAAGAGAATCGAGTTCTGTCTCGGACAGTGCGCACGACCATTTCCCTCTTCGCGCACGACCAGTGATCGTGCGCCAGCGATCGTGCGCTTATTCGCAAGAATTCAGAGTTCTGTCCCGGATAGTGCGCACGACCATTGCCCTCGTCGCGCACGACCACTGACCGTGCGCCTGTGATCGTGCGCCCTGTTTATTCTGTTCCGCGATTTTGAGCGGAGAAGAGGATCCGACCGATCAAATTTATTGGAATTCGATCCAACGGCTGGGATTTGATGCTGGGGGGTCTTAGGGCTTTGGAGAGGGATTAAACCCTCATTATTTCATAGTGTTTCTCTCTCCTAGGCTAGAGGAAGAAGAAGGGGGCAAGGAAGAAGAAGAGGAGATTTCGCCATTGACGGAGCTCCGGAGCTCCGTTTCGCGAGCCGTTTCCAGATCCGGAGAGTGCAGCCCGGTGCGGTTCTTTCCCTCCGCGTAGAATCTCGGATCCATGGCGAAGAGGAACACGTCTAGGGTAACGATTCTTCCTCCCGAACTTTGGACTTGTATTTGTCCATTTATTCCTCTTTCTTTGCTTGCATGAGGTATCTCTTTCACCAAATGGGTGAAGTGTAGGATTTCCTCAAGTCCTTCGGGACTCCGGGTAGATTGTGTCCGTCCCCGGCATATTGCATGTAGAAAATCCGGTAGTCGTGCGGATTTAGGCATTTTGTGTGAAGCCTATTCGTGGCCGTGAGCCCGAATCGGTGATGCTTGATTTGCGACGTTGCATTTAGGTTAGACCTAGAATGCGTGCCGGAGAATGACTCCGTGAACTCACCTATAGTATTGCGGGAGTTAAGTGTAGGCGTCTTGTGAAGATCCCTACGAAAGCCCCATGCTTTGAGTTTTGGATGAAGGCAAACCTTCACCACGTTATTGATGCGGAGCGTATGTACCTCCCTTGTTGAGAATTCGCGAAGCCTAGATCCTTGTGAAGGGGTTAGGTGCGTAGCGTATATTTTTGTGTAGCACTTGAAAGTGCTAAACCCTTACGGGCCGAGGTGAAGCCGTACCCGCGTCGTGCGATAGATCGCGACGATTAGAGCACGGGCAAAGCTGAACCGAACCCGTTTCCATGCAGATCGGCGAGAGGTCCCTTCCTCATGAAGGCCGTGTGATCATGGGAGAGGTCGTGGAAGGTGTCATACCTAGACCGACCAAAAGCTCTTGTTTCCCACCTAAGGTTGTGACCCTTAGGGTGGAGTGTTGTGAATTTGATGTTATGTTTAGCCTCATGCGATTTGCTTAGGCGGTTGTGGGAAACCTTCGGGTGAACCCAACCAACATCACGTGCATACCTAGGTTCCCTTCTTTTTGATGCTCAACCTAGAAGATTGATTGTGCTTGAAACCTCACCTTGTGTAGTTGCACTCTCTTTAGATTAGTACTTGTGCTAGTATGGCTTACTTGCAGGGTAGAATCTCCGCCACCCCGGGAAAGGGGTGGGGTCGTTATAATTTGGTCAGCTGTGCTGACCGTTGCTTTGTTTACCACCGCTTGGTGGAATGTTCTTATGCAGGTGCAGGTGAGCCTAGCGGGAAATAGCGGGCGTTGGTCCTTTTGCTGTCCTTTTGCTGAGTTGGCCCTCGAAGGCCAGCCTTTTTCCTGTTTTCTCATGTATTGCCGGCCTGCGTGCCGATGTATGCTTTTTAGAGTTTTGTACATTGATTTGATGTAAGGCCCTAAGGCCGTAACTCTTATTTCTGGATTCATTCCTATGATAGTGGACATGTATATTTGAATGGTTTAATTAATGCTTCCGCTTACGTTTTGTACTCTCGTTAGTTGTTACTTTTCTGGTTATCACCTTTTAACTCCTAGCTAGTGTGGTTTGTATGGCGTGGGGTCCCGGCCGGACCTGCTGTTATACTTTTTGTACTGGCAGGGTGTTACAATTTGGTATCAGACTTAAGGCGTCGATCCGTAGTTTAGCGAATTCGGGACGAATTCCTTTTAAGGGGTGGTGCGCACGGGCTGTGCATTCACCTAGAACGACAAAAACTAATAAGAATGTCCACTTAGGAATGAAAAAAAAAAAAAAACATACTTGTTTGCGGAACCTGAGCGTTCCATGATTGATGTTTGATACGTTTAGGGTCACTAAATTGTGCCTTGCATGATTATAGGTAACTAGAAGTGCTGCGGGGCGGTCTCAACCCCGTAACACCGCTGAAAGTAGTGGGTCGGCTGAGGTGCCAGCGACCACTCCTTCAGCTGAGATGATCAGAATGGTCGCAGAAGCAGTCTTCGCGATGATCAATGCTCAACCGCAAAGACTTGCACAGCCTGCTACGCCTACTACTGATGCAGCCCCGGTAGTTGAACCTGCAGTGGAACCTGCGGTAGCACTGAGGGTTGATGCCCCTGTGCCAGTAGCTGCAGTGGAACCGGCGTTAGCACCGAGGGTGGAGCGTCAAGTTGCGCAAGTAGTTGCGGGGCGAGCGCGTGACCAACAATTAAAGCACTTCTTGAGCTTTAATCCTCCTACCTTCTCGGGATCTGAGTCCCCAACGGAGGCAGAAGACTGGTTGTCAAGAGTTAGAAGAACTCTGAGGGCGACGGCGACGGACGAAGCCATGATGGTCACCTTAGCCACTTTCCTTCTTGACGGAGAGGCTGTGCTGTGGTGGGAAGAGCAGGAACTGCACAAGTTCGGCGATAGAGACATTACTGAAATAACAATGGCTGAGTTTTCAAAGTCGTTCCTCCAGCGGTTTATCCCCTCTGCCCAACGCATTGCGTTACAAAACCAGTTCCTGAGGTTAACTCAAGGTGATCGCTCCGTTGACGATTACTTACATGAGTTTACCAGACTGAGTCGCTATGCGGGGGCATTGGTGGAGGATGAGGAGACGAAGACGAATAAATTCTATGAAGGGCTTCGGGATGAGTTGAGGCTGCTCCTTGCAGGCCCTATGACGTTTGGCTTCCAAGTGATGGTGCAAACCGCCAGATCTTTGGAGTTGGACATGAAGAGGGTACAAGCAAAGAGTGTTGTAAAGAAACCCGAGTTTCATGCGCCGGCCTCTCAGTCAAAGCCGGCCTTCAGAAGGAACAAGCGGAAGTTCAAGCAGGCGGAACCAGCTTCTTCGAATGTTTCGGGAGCCACGACCGCGCGGACTCCTATTACGTGTTTCACATGCGGGAAGGTGGGACACAAAGCTGCGGTGTGTCGAAGTGGTCCCCCAAAGGCGGCAAATCGAGCGGCGGATTATGCTCGGGCTGCGGAAAAGGGCAAAGCGGCAGAGTCTTCGGCCTCCCAACACATTCCGACTCAGCCGAGAGTCTATTCGCTTGGCCAACAAGAAGCTATACGACAAACCGATGTCGTCACAGGTACGAATTAGAAGTTAGCTTTTACAGCTATGTATATGATTCTTACTGTTGTACGACTATATGTGTTATTTGTGTACAATTAGGTTTCGTCCTAATTTTCAACTATCCGGCGAGAGCTCTATTCGATACGGGTGCATCGCACTCTTTTCTGTCTGAGGACTTCGTGGTGCGAATCGGAGTGCCGTCTACCTTTGTAGAGGATAGATTGGAAGTAGTGCTACCCAATGGATCTCGAATGAGTGCGGATAGGAAGAGCCGTGTGAAGGTGCGGATCGGAAGTCAAGATTTCGACTTGGAAGCGTCGTTACTACCGTTAGCTGAATTCGATGTGATCTTCGGCATGGACTGGCTCTCGGAGCAGCGAGCATGCATAGATTGCAATACAAAGGAGATCACTCTGGGAACGAACACCGACGATGAAACCACATTCGCCGGTATGCGAGGAGCGAGCAAGACGCTGATGTCTGCTCTCCAGGTGGTTAAGGCGGTGAGAAAAGGCGCCGAGTTGTTCTTCACCTTGTTGGAGGCTTCGGAGCCAAAGCCCAGGTTGTGTGATGTCCCAGTTGTAGCGGAATACACCGACGTGTTTCCTAACGAACTCCCTGGGGCTCCGCCTCATCGGGAGATTGATTTCTGTATCGAGTTGGTGCCAGGTGCCAAACCTGTGGCCCGCTCACCATACCGAATAGCGCCAAAGGAATTGGCAGAGTTGAAGGTCCAATTGCAAGAGCTGCTAGAGCAAGGCTACGTACGTCCAAGTTCTTCGCCTTGGAGTGCACCGGTCCTCTTTGTGAAAAAGAAGGATGGGAGCTTGCGTCTATGTATTGATTATAGAGAGCTAAACAAGTTGACCGAGAAAAACCGATATCCGATTCCTAGAATCGATGATCTATTCGACCAACTGATGGGGTCGACGGTTTACTCCAAGCTAGACCTAAGGTCCGGCTACTATCAACTGCGAATAAGGGAATGCGACATCCCAAAGACAGCGTTCAGTACCCGCTTTGGGCACTTTGAGTTCACGGTAATGCCGTTCGGTCTATCCAACGCACCGTCGGTATTCATGGACTTGATGAATAGGACATTCCGAGAGTATTTAGATCAATTTGTGATCGTCTTCATCGACGACATTTTGGTATACTCTCAGTCGGAAGAGGAGCATGTAGGGCATCTGCACGCAGTCCTGAGCACCTTGAGGAGGAGTCAGCTATATGCCAAGTTCTCCAAGTGCGAGTTTTGGCTACCGTCAGTGGCATTCCTTGGTCATGTTGTTAGTGGCGAAGGAATTGCAGTTGATCCGTCGAAGATAGAAGCGATCCAAGCGTGGCCTTTGTTGAAAAACGTAGCGGAAGTCCGAAGTTTCTTAGGACTTGCCGGCTATTATAGGCGCTTTGTGGAAAACTTCTCGAGGATCGCACTTCCTCTCACAAAACTGACTAGGAAGGATCATAAGTTCGTTTGGTCGCCCGAGTGCGCACGAGCTTTTGAAGAGCTAAAGAGCCGTCTGACCACGGCGCCCATTCTATGCTCGCCACAAGGTACGGAAGGCTACGAAATATATAGCGACGCCTCAGGAAGTGGTTTGGGTTGTGTCCTAGTGCAGTTCGGGAAGGTAATTGCCTACGGCTCCCGGCAACTGAAGGTTCACGAGAGGAATTACCCGGTCCATGATTTGGAGCTAGCGGCCGTGGTTTTTGCCCTCAAACTTTGGAGACACTATCTATATGGCGTGAAGATCGATATCTTTACCGACCATAAGAGCCTCAAGTACTTACTAGACCAAAAGGAGTTGAACATGCGCCAAAGGAGGTGGATGGAGTTCCTTGGGGACTACACCTTCGATATCAAGTATACTCCTGGTAAAGGAAACGTAGTTGCAGACGCGTTGAGTCGTCGGGCTCCCGCACAAGCAAATTGGATTTTGATGCACGATGAGCGTCTAATCCGTGAGCTAGAAGAAATGGAGATCATATGCATTGATAGGAGAACGTCTACTTCAGCATGCTTGAACTGGACGGAAGTTCACTACGACCTTGCCGACCGAGTTCGACAAGCATTGGAGTTGGACGAGAGCTTGAAACGATACAAAGCGGAAACCGTTGAAGGGTTAAACGCTGATTTCTCCTTCGAAGACGACCTTATGTGGAAGCAGGAAAGGTTATGCATCCCAAACGTTGGTACTCTACGGGCGGAATTGATGTACGAGGCTCATCATACCAAGTACTCGATCCACCCGGGGAGCACTAAAATGTTTATGGATATGAAGAAACTGTTCTGGTGGCCGGGCATGAAGAAAGACATTGCCCTTTACGTAGCCAAGTGTCATACTTGCGAGTTGGTGAAAGCGGAATGTCAACGTCCCGGTGGGTTTCTGAAGTCCTTGCCGATTCCGGAATGGAAGTTTGATGATATTTCGATGGATTTCGTGCACGGATTGCCGAGATCGCAACATGGAAACGACGCCATATGGGTGATCGTGGACCGTTTGACAAAGGTATCACACTTCATTCCGAACCGGAAGGATGATTCCGTAGAGAAGCTAGCAAAGCTCTATGTGGATAGTATCGTGAGACTGCACGGTGTCCCTCGTAGCATCGTCAGCGATCGTGACGGGCGTTTCACATCGAAAGATTGGAGGCTTATCCATGAACTGTTGGGCACAAAATTGAAGTTCAGCACGGCCTTCCACCCGCAAACGGATGGACAGACCGAGAGAACCAACAGGACTATGGAGGATATGCTCCGAATGTGCGCTCTAGACTTTGGAAAGAGGTGGGAGGATCACCTCTATATGATCGAATTCGCCTACAATAATAGCTACCAAGCCAGCATAAAGATGGCTCCTTTCGAGGCCCTCTATGGTAAGAAGTGTCGTACGCCGTTGTCTTGGGCGGAAACGGGCGATACTAAGCTATTGAAGCGAAAGGATGTTGAAGAAGCAACTTCGACGATCCGGGCTATACGCGAAAGGCTATTGGTTGCCCAGGATAGGCAAGCAAAGTATTTCAACGCCAAGCATAGGAACTTAGAGTTTGCCGTCGGTGACCGGGTTTACTTGAAGATCAAACCGTTCAAAGGGGTATCAAGGATTCGACGCTTGAAAAAGCTCAGTCCGAGGTACTTAGGACCGTTCGAGATCGTGGAGCGTGTTGGTGATGCGGCTTATCGGCTTGCACTATCTGCAGAGCTGAGCGGTCTGCACGACGTGTTCCACATTTCAGTGTTGAGGAAGGCAGTGCAAGAGCCTACTCATATCGTTGCGGTCGGCAAAGTTCCGGTCGATAGTGGGTTGTCGACGAAAGTCAAGCCTTTACGCATCGAAGATACCGAAGTAAAGCAGCTGCGGAACAAGTCCATTCGGATGGTAAAAGTCCGGTGGGATAACTGCGGCCGAGAGGAGCTCTCTTGGGAGAGAGAGCAAACGATGCTTGCGGAGTATCCCGAGCTATTTCCCTCAGGTAAAGTATAACTGTAATTTATGCTATTACTGTTTCCTGGATTTCGGGACGAAATTCTTTTAAGGAGGGTGGAGTTGTAACACCCCAAATCTGGTAGTTCCGCGAAGTAGGCGGAGTGGTAGTGCGGCACGTGAAGCAGGCTAGAATTTTCCCTGTCTTCTCTTAGCGCACGATCAGTGGCCTCATCGCGCACGACCAGTGATCGTGTGCCAGCGATCGTGCGTTAATTCAGAAGAGAATCGAGTTCTGTCTCGGACAGTGCGCACGACCATTTCCCTCTTCGCGCACGACCAGTGATCGTGCGCCAGCGATCGTGCGCTTATTCGCAAGAATTCAGAGTTCTGTCCCGGATAGTGCGCACGACCATTGCCCTCGTCGCGCACGACCACTGACCGTGCGCCTGTGATCGTGCGCCCTGTTTATTCTGTTCCGCGATTTTGAGCGGAGAAGAGGATCCGACCGATCAAATTTCTTGGAATTCGATCCAACGGCTGGGATTTGATGCTGGGGGGGTCTTAGGGCTTTGGAGAGGGATTAAACCCTCATTATTTCATAGTGTTTCTCTCTCCTAGGCTAGAGGAAGAAGAAGGGGGCAAGGAAGAAGAAGAGGAGATTTCGCCATTGACGGAGCTCCGGAGCTCCGTTTCGCGAGCCGTTTCCAGATCCGGAGAGTGCAGCCCGGTGCGGTTCTTTCCCTCCGCGTAGAATCTCGGATCCATGGCGAAGAGGAACACGTCTAGGGTAACGATTCTTCCTCCCGAACTTTGGACTTGTATTTGTCCATTTATTCCTCTTTCTTTGCTTGCATGAGGTATCTCTTTCACCAAATGGGTGAAGTGTAGGATTTCCTCAAGTCCTTCGGGACTCCGGGTAGATTGTGTCCGTCCCCGGCATATTGCATGTAGAAAATCCGGTAGTCGTGCGGATTTAGGCATTTTGTGTGAAGCCTATTCGTGGCCGTGAGCCCGAATCGGTGATGCTTGATTTGCGACGTTGCATTTAGGTTAGACCTAGAATGCGTGCCGGAGAATGACTCCGTGAACTCACCTATAGTATTGCGGGAGTTAAGTGTAGGCGTCTTGTGAAGATCCCTACGAAAGCCCCATGCTTTGAGTTTTGGATGAAGGCAAACCTTCACCACGTTATTGATGCGGAGCGTATGTACCTCCCTTGTTGAGAATTCGCGAAGCCTAGATCCTTGTGAAGGGGTTAGGTGCGTAGCGTATATTTTTGTGTAGCACTTGAAAGTGCTAAACCCTTACGGGCCGAGGTGAAGCCGTACCCGCGTCGTGCGATAGATCGCGACGATTAGAGCACGGGCAAAGCTGAACCGAACCCGTTTCCATGCAGATCGGCGAGAGGTCCCTTCCTCATGAAGGCCGTGTGATCATGGGAGAGGTCGTGGAAGGTGTCATACCTAGACCGACCAAAAGCTCTTGTTTCCCACCTAAGGTTGTGACCCTTAGGGTGGAGTGTTGTGAATTTGATGTTATGTTTAGCCTCATGCGATTTGCTTAGGCGGTTGTGGGAAACCTTCGGGTGAACCCAACCAACATCACGTGCATACCTAGGTTCCCTTCTTTTTGATGCTCAACCTAGAAGATTGATTGTGCTTGAAACCTCACCTTGTGTAGTTGCACTCTCTTTAGATTAGTACTTGTGCTAGTATGGCTTACTTGCAGGGTAGAATCTCCGCCACCCCGGGAAAGGGGTGGGGTCGTTATAATTTGGTCAGCTGTGCTGACCGTTGCTTTGTTTACCACCGCTTGGTGGAATGTTCTTATGCAGGTGCAGGTGAGCCTAGCGGGAAATAGCGGGCGTTGGTCCTTTTGCTGTCCTTTTGCTGAGTTGGCCCTCGAAGGCCAGCCTTTTTCCTGTTTTCTCATGTATTGCCGGCCTGCGTGCCGATGTATGCTTTTTAGAGTTTTGTACATTGATTTGATGTAAGGCCCTAAGGCCGTAACTCTTATTTCTGGATTCATTCCTATGATAGTGGACATGTCTATTTGAATGGTTTAATTAATGCTTCCGCTTACGTTTTGTACTCTCGTTAGTTGTTACTTTTCTGGTTATCACCTTTTAACTCCTAGCTAGTGTGGTTTGTATGGCGTGGGGTCCCGGCCGGACCTGCTGTTATACTTTTTGTACTGGCAGGGTGTTACAGTACCCCAGTTGGGTCTCCCCCTCAACTTGTGCATTACCTTGGACTGAGCCTCCTATCGGGAGCTCCCCATCTATCATCTCTGCGTCTTGGGCTGAGCTCCCAAGTTGGGACTCCCCCTCAGCGGGAACACTCCCCATGTTGGGGTTTCCACTTTCTTCAATAACCTCTGTGGGAGCAGGTTATGGTACTGTTCCTGGATAATCCCTTTGGGTTCCCCCTCAGTTGTACCAGGGATTTGTGTGGGTGGTGGTATGTCATCAGAGCTGCTGGATGAATCTTCTTTTTCCGAGTGGTCTGTTGGGGACGCTTGTTTTTTTAGAGCAGGTTGGACATTAGATGATGGTTTAGGGATAGTTAAATCCCATCGATCTAGCATTTTTGCATCCAATCTCTTGGATTAGTGTAGAGAAACTCCCATTTTCTTATTCAGTGCTTCACCCTGGGTGTTTAGCAGGTATAGGGATAGTATTCTTCCGTAAGAAGGGGACTTTAGGGTGTTCTTCATTCTCTGGAAGAGGAACTCACTCCGGTTGGTCTTCTTAGAGTGAATTATCCGGGCCATGACAACGAACTTGTCTTTTTGAGATTCGGTCATGGGACCCAGGTTTGCATAGCAGAACTTTGCTGATGATGTTGGCCATCAACTTCCCCTTTTGATTGAATTCCGCTCTCTTAATGGACCCGTAGGTCTTCCCAGTGTGGCCGCACCAAGTATAGCTTGTGGACACATTCTCCGAGGTCAGCTCTTCTTCTTCCTCCCCCCTTGGATTCTTGGCAGATGCAGCGCTTTCCCTAGGCTGTTCGCAGATATCTTAACTTTCCTACCTCCCACCGTGGACTTGATCTGGGATTCAGTGTGGTTGATTCTTACTTCGGCGAAGAATTCTACTAATTCACGGTGGAGAAGAACTGAGGGTTCGTATAGCAGATATTCCAGCCCAGATGCCTCCACCAACCCTATTACTGATTTGATCTCATCCGAGCAGGCATTAAAACCCCCTCGCTGGAGTTCACAACTGGAGATCACCTCTTCCTTCTTGGGAGCCATTGATTCGGAGTGAGAGTGAAGGCAGTACGTCGGAGACGAAGCGGGGGTTTTTTCGACGGAATAGCTTAGGGCAAATGATAGCGTAGTTTTTATTCTCAAGCATTCACTCTATTTATAGTGTCAGTAGGTGAAGAGGTGCGTACCTTTGAAGGAAAGAGCGATCAGACGGCTACGATGGATCGATCTAATCCCGTGATAAATTGCTCGATATTATTTTGACGATACGCATCCTCCCAACTTGATCCTTTGTCATCGTAACGTCTATTGTGTCGTCGTAATATATCGACGATTATAGATTCCAAGACTTATTCAGCTAACGTCAGCTCTTTAGGCCCCTTTTGGTAGGATGACCTGCACTAAATTTGTTAGTAAATAGACGTTGTTGTTTTGCCTGTGGTTCAGAACAGCCACCTTGTCCAAGGCCCAGATTTGCTTCTGGTGGGCTCTTGGACTACCTGCGAAATGAGATTACAAGCCCTTAGGTACCCAATGTTGGAACCTTAGTTTTGATTTGAGTTAGGATCCACCTTTAGTGTCTAAGTTTATTTCATAATATATCTTATAACTTAGATTAAATCCTATTAAGGTAGAAAACTAAAAAGAAATATACAATAATATAAATAATATATATATACTAAGGAATATATATATATATAATATACTAAGAAATATATATATATATATATATATATATATATATTTAATAGGCAGAAAATAAGAGAGAAATTAAATTTACATATATTCTCTGCGTTCGACGAACGGTGATCTGCGTTCGACGAACAGCGCTCTGCGATCGACGAAAAGGTTCAAAGCTGCGTTCGACGAAATCCAAGCAGCGCTTGACGATCCCGCCTCAGCTCAGCGGTCGACGAACAGATTAGGTCACCGGTCGACGAACAGATTATCTCAGCGGTCGACGAACAGACCTCAGCTCAGCGGTCGACGAAATCCTGTGTTCGACGAACGGCCATCTGCGTTCGACGAACAGCTCAATACTTCAGCGGTCGACGAAATTATCAAAGCTCAGTGGTCGATGAATCCTTCCGTTCGACGAACCCAAGTTTGCGTTCGACGAATATTCAGCAGATGTTCAAAAACAGTAAATCAAATGTTCAGGTCGACGAATCAAATGATGAGCTCGACGAACTTGAACCTCAGCTCGACGAATTTCTGCAGCATTATTTTTATATCATTAAATATTACTTATATGCTGTCAGACTTTATTAAAGCAATATTCATTATTTCTATTTATTATTTCTGTACATATATTGCTGATTTAACCTTACAGCGTGCAAGCATTAAATGTTATAGCCGTTGGCAGCAAAGCATTAAATATTATAGCCGTTGCAGCAAGCCATATGAAATTTTCCGTAGATCTAGGAGTGAGCTGGAATTGTATAACTAAAAGTTCAAGCCAATCAACTAGAAGCACATGAAACAAACACAATCTTTATTGATCAAGCAAAGTTCTTCATTACAGGGTGAGGTATACATGGCGAGACATGATTTCGCCAGTACACAAAAAACAGAAGAGAAAAGCAACTGAAAGGAAAACCAGCGGTCTGCCAACTGAGACCACCTGACCGCTCGACCTGACAGTCCGCCCAGCTAGAAAACAAGCCCGCCCGAACTGTCTGCATGCGCCTTGAACAACACCAACTGAGAACCTCGCGAACTCCGGAACTCCACTGATCCTCCCGAACTCCAGCAACCCGCACTGCAAGCCGCGAGACCGCCAAAACACCTTCAGAAGAGGAGGTGACCGCTGCTACTCGCACAATCCGCAGAAGCTGCACAAAACAAGTTCGATCAGCTAACCGGCTGGTTACAAAAAAACAGACCGCAAGAACAGGACGCGAGCTCAGCTTACACTTGGTGCTATTATTTTGCTGCTACAGTGACTCCTATTTATAGGCAGGCGACCTGATCCAGTCACCGCCCTATGGATAGAGTCACCGCCCCTTGATCGCGCGACCAGACCGGTCAACCCGCGCAACCAGCAAAAGATCCTCTTGCTTAGTGAGCTCGCCGACTTCAACAGAAGCCGCGCGATCATGGCAACTCGCCCGGTCATGTCGCTCACCACCTGTGTTCGCCACCCGATCTCCTCCAGAGACTGTGAACATACCAGACCGACTAGGGCACAGCCCTCCAAGTCAATCAACCACCTGTGACTGCATATACCAGCTGATCGCAGAAAGACCAGCCATGCGAACAAAAACCGGAGACCGCGCGACTAAGAAGACTTTAGTCTGCGCGCACCACAAAGAACCCGGATAGCCTTCAGGCCGGGCTGCCCGCACCACGCGGTCACAAGCCCCAGACCGCGCGCCACCCTTACCAGGCAGAAACCTGCTATGCCACGCGGTCACACGACTAGACCGCGCGGCCACACCTCGGCACCCTTGGACAGAAGAACAGCGGTCACGCCGAGAAGCCCGTGGCTAGACCAAAGAGGTCAAACCGCCAGAGGAGACCACAAGACTGTGCGGTTAGACCAAACTGCGCGGTCTCTCTCTCAGACCGCCAACTTCACAAAACTCCCACTTCAACATTTTCAACACTCCCCCTTTAAGTGGGAAGTTGAAAACAGCCCAAGTAAACTCCTTAGCCGAGTGAACGGCCCCTTCACCAGCGCCTTTGTGAAGATGTCAGCAATGTTGTCCTGACTCTGAATATGTTCGACCGAAAGAGACCCCTCCAGCACCTTTTCACGAATGAATGATGCTCGATCTCAATATGCTTGGTCCTCGCGTGACAAACTGGATTAGTAACCAGTTTGAGAGCACTTTCATTGTCGCCGCGGAGCAGAGTCGGACCCCGAACCTCCTTATGGATGTCTCCAACCAACCTCTTAAGCCAGATGGCTTCTTGAGCTGCCAAGGCCGAAGCCTTGTATTCCGCTTCCGTGGTTGAGACAGACACGGAATCCTGCTTCTTACTGCACCATGATATAGCCGTGGGGCCCGCCATGAAGACGTATCCAGACGTCGACTTCCGATCATCCAAATCTCCCCCGTAATCAGCATCCATGTACCCATGCACCTCGAAGCCCGCATCCCTTCTGTAAAGAAGACCCATATCCGAAGTCGCCTTGACATACTTCAGTGTATTCTTGGCCGCTAGTAGATGAGGCATCCATGGTTTCGCCATATAACGGCTCACCCTGCCAACTGCATACGCAATATCCGGCCTGGTAATCGTCAGATGGATCAAGCTCCCAACCAGAGCCCGGAACACCAGCGGATCTTCCAGAATCCTCCCCTCATCCTTGTGAAGTTTCATGGCCTTCTCCAGAGGTGTGGAAATGCACTTCCCTTCCTTCATGCCGAACCGCTCCACGATTCGCTCCGCATATCCAGCCTGGGACACCAGCACTCCACTTCCCTTCCTCTGCACTTTGAGTCCAAGGAAATGGTGAAGCTCACCTAAGTCCTTCATCTCGAACCTGATAGATAGCTTAGCCCGAAGCCTTGCTACCTCCTCCTTTGAATTCCCTGTCATGATCATATCGTCGACGTAAAGCAGCACGATGACTTGAAGCTCCCCGCTCTTCTTGACGAACAAGCTTGAGTCTGAGTCTGAAGCACCAAACCCGCAGAATAAGAGATACTCTGCTATCTTTCCATACCACGCCCTCGGCGCTTGCTTCAACCCATATAGGGCCTTCTTCAACTTGCAGACATGCTCCGGAAAATCTTCAGATACGAAGCCTGGAGGCTGGACCATGAAGATGTCCTTGTCAATCTCGTCGTACAAGAATGCATTCTTTACGTTGAGCTGCCAAATCTCCCACCCCCAACATGCCGCCAAGGCAATCACAACCAGAACTGAAGTCATTTTTGCCTCCGGACTGAATGTCTCTTCATAGTCTTCACCGTATTGCCTCCGCCTCAGAACTAGATATTGATGGACCACCTGGTGACACAGGCAGCTCCACCTGAAGATTTTCCACAACTTTCTCCGGCTCCTCCACCCTGCTTTCTGGTAGCTCAACACCAGAACTTCCCTTGTAAGACGTCACCTCGTCAAACACGACGTCGCGAGATACAACAAATCTCCGTGTCTCCGGGTCCATGCACTTCCAGCCGTTCTTCCGATCATCATAACCCACGAAGACTAGCTTCCTTGCTTTCGCGTCTAGCTTCGTCCGAAGCGCATCTGGAACGTGCACATAGCAGGTGGAACCAAACACCCGAAGGTGTGCCACGCTTGGCTTTTCCTTGAACATCAATTCATGCGGGGTCTTCATATTGAGGGGACTAAGAAGCATTCGGTTGAGATATAGGCAGCACAAGACATTCCCTCCGCCCATAAGGACTTTGGGATACTCTTGGCATGCAGCCAACACTTGCAGGTCTCCGTCAGATGATGGATCTTCTGCTCTGCAACTCCATTTTGCTGTGGAGTATGCGCACAAGTAAGCTCCCTCTGGATGCCTGCCTTCCTCCAAAAAGTAGAGAACTCACTAGAGGTGAACTCCCCTCCGTTGTCAATCCTCAGCTTCTTAACCCGCAGGCCAAGCTGACCCTCCACAAGCTCCTTGAACTCCACGAACTTGGCAAACGCCTCCGCCTTATCCTTCAAGAAGTATACCCAGACATATCTAGTGTAATCATTGATCAGCACCAGCATATATCTGTTGCCTCCGATGCTTGGGGTAGCAGTCGGTCCCATCAAGTCACCGAATGCACTCCAACGGCACACTACACCTTGTCTGCGAGTTGTCAAACGGTAGTCGATGAGACTTGCCGAACTGACATACTGCGCACACATGACCGTCTCCGTAGGAAGATAGACTAGGCAGGCCCTTGACCAGACCTTTCACCGCCATAGCCTTCAGCTTATCCATCCCTACATGCCTCAACCTCTCGTGCCATATGACAACACTATCATTCGTCCACATCTTGTCAACATAAGAACTTGTCGATAAAACGAACAAGTCTTTAGCTTTCCTCCCCACATGAACGACCTCCGCCTTCAGTGCTTCATCATTCCGAAGAAACCTCACTTCTGTTGGGCCAAACAGAACGTGATACTCAGCGTCTACAGCATTGGTCACGGAGAAGAGGTTTTTCCTAATACCAGGCACATGATAGACACTCTTCAAAGTTAGCGGCCCCCTATCACTGCCCAAGTAAACAACCCCCACCTTCTCGATAGCATGCACGGTATTATCAGCAGTAATAATGCATCATTACCTGAGTACGGCTGAGTTGAAGAAAGCTTCGACTCATCCCCGGTGAGGTGATGACCACACCCCGAGTCCACGATGCAGTCCTCCTGATAGTAGATAGGAGCCGTAGCTCCAACAGAAGTCTAGAAGGCTGCTCCCCATCCTCCATCAGTCTGTCTGGCCCCAGCTTCCTCCTTTCCTACATCAGCATGCCCCGACTGAAGATTAACCCGGCAATCCTTCCTGATGTGAACAACCTTTCCGCACCTGAAGCACTTGGGACCTTCTCCCTTCTTCTTCCCTTCAGCCTTAGGAGCATAGCCCCTCTCCTGCTGTCCAGAAGTTGAAGGCCCATTGCCACCTCCAGCGGTCTTCTTCTTATCCCACTTCTTCTTCCCTGTGAAGAGAACTTCGCCATCTCCTCCCTGTGAAGAGAACTTCGCCATCTCCCCCAGACACTGACACCCCCGCCATCTGCCTTGCCAGACTCTCCTGTGAAGCAAGTAGATTTTCCAGCTCAAGCAGAGACGGCTGATTTGCCCAACCCTGCACCGACGTCACAAAGGCAACATATTCCTTTCGCAAGCCACGGATGATGTGCCTCTTCAGATTCGCCTCAGAAATTGGCTCATCAGGATCCAGTGCTGAAATCTCGGCGCACAAGTTCTTCATCTTCAAGAAGAACGTAGAGATAGAAAGGTCACCTTGAGCCGATCTGGCCAGCTCATTCTCCAGGAATTGAAGTCTTGCCACATTTTTCTTATTAAACAGCCCATCCAGGGCTCTCCAGATCTCTGCAGCTGATCCACACCCCAAGATGTGATCAAACAGGTCAGGTGATATTGCCCTCTTCATGGCGAACTCCGCTTTGGCATTAATCCGCCTCCAATTCCTCACCTCGTGACTATTGTCCCCAATCAGGATAACTTCCTTTGTGCTCTCTCCTCCAACTACCTCCCAGAGGTCCTCACCCAGAAGATAACTTTGCATACACGACTTCCACTTCTTAAAGTTAGTCGATGTAAGCATCACAATTCCAAGACCCCTTGCTTCCATGGCTCTACCACTGGTTCCTTCTTCACAAAGGCGATGACAACTTTTAGTTATTCACTGCTCTATCCACTCCAACCTAGCTCTGATACCATGTGAAATTTTTCGTAGATCTAGGAGTGAGCAGGAATTGTATAACTAAAAGTTCAAGCCAATCAACCAGAAGCACATGAAACAAACACAATCTTTATTGATCAAGCAAAGTTCTTCATTACAGGGCGAGGTATACATGGCGAGACATGATTTCGCCAGTACACAAAAAACAGAAGAGAAAAGCAGTTGAAAGGAAAACCAACGGTCTGCCAACTGAGACCGCCTGACCGCTCGACCTGACAGTCCGCCCGACTAGAAAACAAGACCGCCCAAACTGTCTGCCTGCGCCTTGAACAACACCAATTGAGAACCTCATGAACTCCCAAACTCCACTGATCCTCCCGAACTCCAGCAACCTGCACTGCAAGCCGCGAGACCGCCCGAACACCTTCAGAAGAGGAGGTGACCGCTGCTACTTGCACAATCCGCAGAAGCTGCACAAAACAAGTTCGATCAGCTAACCGCCCGGTTACAAAAAATAGACCGCAAGAATAGGACGCGAGCTCAGCTTACACTTGGTGCTATTATTTTGCTGCTACAGTGACTCCTATTTATAGGCAGGCGACCTGATCCAGTCACCTCCCTATGAGATAGAGTCACCGCCCCTTGACCGCGTGACCAGACCGGTCAACCCGCGCAACCAGCAAAAGATCCTCCTGCTTAGTGAGCTCACCGACTTCAACAGAAGCCGTACGATCATGACAACTCGCTCGGTCATGTCGCTCACCACCTGTGATCACCACCCGACCTCCTCCAGAGACATTTTCAACAAGCCAAACACAGCAAGTTATCTTCTCAAGGATCTGGGAAAAGAAAGAGACATTACTCCTTTCCTCTTTGGTCGGCAAGGATTCACATCAGCCCAGGAAAAGAGGACAACTTCTATATACGACAGCAGAAGTCAACTTAATATACAGCAGATAAATACAGCATATTTTTATACAGCAGAACATATATAGCTGTCTTGCTCGACAGAATATATATATATACAGATTATATCACTATTGTTGTACACATTATTATAGACAGAATATATTATCATATTGTTGTACATGAAAAAGAGAAGAAGAAGAAGAGAAAAAGAAGAACAGAGCAAAAAAGAAGAACATATCATATATTATCTTCTTTTTGCTAACCCTTTCTTGCAGATCTTCTACAACCTGAGACACCAAATCAATATCATTTGCTCAGGGAGAAGAAGAAGAAGAGTATCACAATCTAGAGAAGAAGCTCCATACACAAGGCTGTCATCTAAACTAAATCAGACAGGGGGATCTCTCTTCAACAATCTTTATCAAGTGTCTTCTCAGCAAAGAGAAGAACAACATAATCTTTTTTGTTTTCTTTTATTCCTTCCCATCTTGTAAAGGGTTAAAACTCTCTTCAAAAGTTTACTCCTGCTGACAGGCCACCTTAGCAAAAACCTGCATCTTGGTTTATAAGCACCTGATCAAAAGCTTATAGGTGAATTGGGCACCTGATCAAACCTCCATTGGTGTGTGGACACCTTAACTAAAACACCTTGGTGTGAGGGCACCTTATCAACAACCTCCAGTGGATTCCTACCAGTGGGTAGAAGAGTAGATGTACCCAATTGAGGGGAACTACTATATTTCCTTGTGTCATCTGGTTGTGTGCCTTGTTTGTTTTTGTTTTATGCTCTTATTTATGTTGTGTTTTATATGTCCATCTCACTGTTGATTATTAATTACTCATACAGCAAACACACATATTTATATATATAAAATTTACTTTGAAAGTAAAACTTAATCAAGAGCCTTTAACAAATAATATATAAGAACTAAACTCACTATCAATTGGTATCAAAGAAGGTTGATTTTTCACACAGGCTAACACCTGAAATCACAAAAATCACTTAGTTTTTTTGTTTTTTAAAAAGGTTTTTCCACATGGCACTAGCAGATTTTTCTATTTCAGATCCACCTTTATGTAATTTGGATAGATTTGATTTATGGCAATTTAGGATTAAACTGTATATTAATGCAATAGATGAAAATATTTATAATTCCCTTTTGACAGGAATTCCATCTTCAATCTCTTCATCTGATGATCAAGAAAAAATGAAAAATGTTGATGCCATGGCCATGGAGATATTGGCTAAATCAATGTCAACAGACATTCTTCTCAAAGTGGCTGATTGCACTTCCACAAAGAGCATCTGGAACTCCCTCTCAAGGATGGTAAATGAATCCATTCCTACTTCTTACTCTAACATCATTTTTGATGCAGAACCATCTTCAACTCTAAGTGAAGAAGAAGAAGAAGAACAAAAAGCCAGAAATTTCTGTATGATGGCAATATATGGCTCAAACTACATATCAGAATCTGAATCTGATGCAGAATTTGATGAAGAAAAGGTAGTAGAGGTAACTTCACATTTTATTTCTACCTCTGATTTCACATCTGTTTTCAACTCACCATCTACAGATTTAATAAATTCTGAGTCAGAATCAGAAAAAGTAATTTCAACTCCCAACTCCACCTCTAAAAATCACATATCAGATTTTGAGTTAATATATACAAATATGATAAAATCTGACAAAGAAATAAAAGAGTTAAAAATAACTTCTGAACACACAAGACTTAAAATAGATTTGAAAACATCAGAAAAGAAAAAAATTTCTTTAAAAAATAAATTTGAACAACCTATTAAGAAGAAAAGTATTTATGTTCAACAAAATCAGAATAAATTTTCAAATTTGTATTTTAATGAAATAAAGAGGCCAATATATCTAATGATTAAGCATTTGTTTTTAACTATTTTAAAACAATTATAGTTAAACAGCAATTATGATGATTCTTTTTGAATTTTCTATCTTAAAAACAAGTCAGATAGACTTCACTTTCTTACAGATTTTTCTCTTAAAAATCATGTTGAGCATTCTACTCAGATTGCATAGATCAGAAATGATCAAAGCACTAAGTGTGAGTCTCTTCTGATTAAGGGGATTCTATAGAAAGAAGTTAACAGGCTATGTCTTTTTGGTTTTAAAATTCCTAGAATCCAATAACAGCTAGCAATTCATAATATTAAATTCCTATTTAAATCAAGACTTAGGAAATCTGAAATTGCTTAAAGGAATTTTATAAGAAAAAAATAATCTCTGACCCTTAAGCTTCAAAGATTTTTTATGCTTAGGAATCCTAAACCAAATAGGGGGGATTATTAGAACCTAGTCTTAATTTGGATTAGGATCCCAACTCAAATAGGGGGAGATTGTTGGAACCTTAGTATTGATTTTGAGTTAGGATCCACCTTTAGTGTCTAAGTTTATTTCATAATATATCTTATAACTTAGATTAAATCCTATTAAGGTAGAAGGCTAAAAAGAAATATACAATAATATAAATAATATATATATACTAAGGAATATATATATATAATATACTAAGAAATATATATATATTTAATAGGCAGAAAATAAGAGAGAAATTAAATTTACATATATTCTCTGCGTTCGACGAACGGCGATCTGCTTTCGACGAATGGCGCTCTGCGATCAACGAAAAGGTTCAAAGCTACGTTCGACAAAATCCAAGCAGCGCTCGACGATCATGCCTCAGCTCAGCGGTCGATGAACAGATTGGTTCAGCGGTCGACGAACAGATTATCTCAGCGGTCGACGAACAGACCTCAGCTTAGCGGTCGACAAAATCCTGCTTTCGACGAACGGCCATCTGCGTTCGAAGAACAACTCAATACTTCAGCGGTCGATGAAATTATCCAAGCTCAGCGGTCGACGAATCCTTCTGTTCGACGAACCCAAGTCTGCATTCGATGAATATTCAGCAGATGTTCAGAAACAGTAAATCAAGTGTTCATGTCGACGAATCAAATGATGAGCTCGACGAACTTGAACCTCAGCTCGACGAATTTTGTTGGGAACTTGCCCACATGATTCCTGATTTGAAGAAGTCACCAAGTCAAGACTACTTCACTCTGTATTTGATTATTTCTCTAGCTTAAAGTCTCAGGAAATTAAATAAATGTCGTCGAGAAGAATAGGAGACATCGTCGACAAAGAATGCTTGTCGTCGTGATGATGAGCAAAGCAACCGTCGAGAAGTAGCGTGTTCATCGATCGTTGAGACATCGTCGACAAAGTATGCTTGTCGTCGTGATGATGAGCAAAGCAACCGCCGAGAAGTAGCTTGTTCGTCGATCGCTGAGACATAGCAAGATCGTCGAACGAAGAATGTCGATCGTCAAATGAAGGATGGCAAGTTCGTCGATCGCAGAATGCAGTTCGTCGATCGCAGAATGCTATTCGTCGAACGCAGAAGGGAGATCGTCGAGCTCAGGAGGAAGATCGACAACCACTGAGATTTGGCGTGTTTGCCCAACGCAGAAGCAAGATCGTCGAACGCAGATAAGACGCAGTATCGTCGACTTCACCAAAGTGGCTATGTCGTCGAGAAAGAACAAACATCGTCATACTGAACGCATGTCGTCGAGAGAACAATGTGTTCACGACGACATGATGCAAAAAGGAAGAACGCGACGACATAGTCAGAGATAGCTTATCGTTGTACTGATGCAAGTATCTTCAAGACAGAATTCAAATCTTAGGACGTTATGTCAGCAATTAATGCCACCGCCTGATTGTCTAATCAGCGCGTGCTCTTAAGGAAAGGAACGTCTGACACTTAAGGCACTTTTTCAGAAGACCGTTGGGGACCTCGCAGTCTTATAAAAGAGATAAGATGTTGCCCTAATACTGAATCGATCGAGAAGAAATAGATCAGAAAGAAAGAAGCTTGCTGGGCAAGAAAAAGAACGAGAAAAAGAATCCCGCCGCTCTTCAATAGAACAATATATTCAGCTGAGAAGAAAGAGTACAAGATTCAAGCGTTCTCAAAAGAATCAGTCATCTTCACTGACTGAGAAGTCGCGGTTCAACATCAGGCAAAAAGTAGAGATTGAAGAAGAACTGCGCTATCAAAGATCTGAATCAAAAGAATCTTCTTCAATCGTAAGAAGCCAATCATCATCAGGCTAAGTTGCCGATCTTCATCCGGCAGAAGTAACAGTTTTTCTTTACTGTATTTTCTTGTAAGGCTTGCGGGCCAATTTGTCTAGCTTGAGGGCTGGAGAGCTGTGAGGCTTGAGGGCCAGGGCAGTGCGCTTGCGGGTGCGATTTGTCGAGCTTGAGGGCTCGGGGGCAGTAGGGGATTGCGGGCCTAGGCTGTTGGGACTTGCGGTTCCGCGTTGTAGAGCTTGAGGGCCTGAGTGTCGAGCTTGCGGGCGTGGGGGCAGTAGGGGCTTGCGGTCCTAGGCTGTTGGGACTTGCCGGTCCGTGTTATAAGGCTTGAGGGCTTGAAGCTTTTGGCTGAGTTTTCCGAGCCTAGCACACTGCTGGGTAGGCGTAGAGGGAGAGAGGACTACTCAAGACACCCTGTCTTGAGGAACCTCTATAGATCGTTGTGTGATTTCTGTGTTTTGCTCTTTACTTTATAGATCCATTAATCAGAAATCAACAACATCATAAAGGGGAAGAAATAAATTTGAAAAACCTATTCATCCTACAAGTAGGCCTGACACACAAATGCATGATTGGATCCTTGCTTTATCTAACTGCAAGTAGGCCTGACATAATATTTGCTACATGTGTCTGTGCTAGATATCAGGTGAATCCTAAGGAATCTCATCATGTCTCTGTCAAGAGAATCTTAAGATACCTGAAGGGTACATCAAATCATGGCCTATGGTACCCTAGGAACAATGGCTGTGAACTGACTGGCTATTCAGATGCAGATTATGCAGGGTGCAAGGAAGATAGGAAAAGTACATCAGGGACATGTCAATTCCTTGGTGGAAGACTGATTTCTTGGAGCAGTAAGAAGCAGACAAGTGTGGCAATCTCAACAGCAGAATCAGAGTATATCTCTGTTGGGAGCTGCTGCGCCCAACTGCTATGGATTCAACATCAACTTGAAGACTACAATCTAAAGATGACCAAAACACCCCTATTTTGTGACTCTTCAAGCGCAATCTCAATTGCTAAGAATCTTGTCTCTCATAGCAGGACTAAGCATATTGAGATCAGGTATCACTTCATCAGGGAGCATGTGGAAAATGAGGATATCACCCTTGAGTTTGTCCCAATAGACAAACAAGTGGCTGATATATTTACAAAGCCCCTAGATGAAGCTAAGTTCAACTTCTTCAAATTCCAACTGGGAATATTGAACTTAGAGTAATCCTTTACTTAGGTTTCACTAATCCATTTCTAGATGAGTGGTTAGAAAATCTCACAGGACTTTGATGAATCATGCCTGAGTAAGGGGGAGCTTGTGCTATTCCTTGATCAGAAAAGCAGAAGGAAAGAAGTCAGAAAGGGGGAGAAAGGGCATCAAATGTTGCATCAAATATTCAAGAAGATGGCCTCAAAGATAGGGGGAGCAAAGAAGTAGGGGGAGCCATAAAAGAAGAGACATCAAATCTAGGGGGAGCTACAAGCTTGATGATGTACTCAGAAAGTTCAGCAAAGTTAAGTATACTCTTACATGCTCAAAGTTAAAGTCATAATATTTATTGTCTAATGAAAGTAGTCCTGAATTGAGATTCTGACTTATTCAAATAGGGGGAGATTGTTGGGAATCTTGCCCACATGATTCCTGATTTGAAGAAGTCACCAAGTCAAGACTACTTCACTCTGTATTTGATTATTTCTCTAGCTTAAAGTCTCAGGAAATTAAAGAAATGTCGTCCAGAAGAATAGGAGACATCGTCGACAAAGTATGCTTGTCGTCGTGATGATGAGCAAAGCAACCGCTGAGAAGTAGCGTGTTCGTCGAACGCTGAGACATCGTCGACAAAGTATGCTTATCGTCGTGATGATGAGCAAAGCAACCACCGAGAAGTAGTGTGTTCGTCGATTGCTGAGACATAGCAAGATCGTCGAACGAAGAATGCCGATCGTCGAATGAAGGATGGCAAGTTCATCGATCGTAGAATGCAATTCGTCGATCGCGGAATGCTATTCGTCGAATGCAGAAGGAAGATCGTCGAGCTCAGAAGGAAGATCGACGACCGCTGAGATTTGGCGTGTTCGTCGAACGCAGAAGCAAGATCGTCGAACGCAGAGAAGATGCAGTATTGTCGACTTCACCAAAGTGGCCGTGTCGTCGAGAAAGAACAAACATCGTCGTAAAGAACGCATGTCGTCGAGAGAACAATGTGATCACGACGACATGATGCAAGAAGGAAGAACGCGACGACATAGTCAGAGATAGCTTGTCGTTGTACTGATGCAAGTATCTTCAAGACAGAATTCAAATCTTACGGACGTGATGTCAGCAATTAATGTCGCCGCCTGATTATCTAATCAGCACGTGCTCTTAAGGAAAGGAGCATCTGACACTTAAGGCACTTTTTCAGAAGACCGTTGGGGACCTCGCAGTCTTATAAAAGAGATAAGATGTTGCTATATTACTGAATCGATCGAGAAGAAATAGATCAGAAAGAAAGAAGCTTGTTGGGCAAGAAAAAGAACAAGAAAAAGAATCTCGCCGCTCTTCAATAGAACAATATATTCAGCGGAGAAGAAAGAGAACAAGATTCAAGCGTTCTCAAAAGAATCATTCATCTTCACTAAATGAGAAGTCGCCGTTCAACATCAAGCAAAAAGTAGAGATTGAAGAAGAACTGCGCTATCAATGATCTGAATCAGAAGAATCTTCTTCAATCGTAAGAAGCCAATCATCATCAGGCTAAGTTGCCGATCTTCATCCGGCAGAATTAACAGTTTTTCTTTACTGTATTTTCTTTTAAGGCTTGCGGGCCAATTTGTCTATCTTGAGGGCTGGAGAGCTGTGAGGCTTGAGGGCCAGGGCAGTGCGCTTGCGGGTGCGATTTGTCGAGCTTGAGGGCTCAGGGGCAGTAGGGGCTTGCGGGCCTAGGCTGTTGGGACTTGCGGGTCCGCGTTGTAGGGCTTGAGGGCCTGAGTGTCGAGCTTGCGGGCTCGGGGGCAGTAGGGGCTTGCGGGCCTAGGCTGTTGGGACTTGCGGGTCCGTGTTGTAAGGCTTGAGGGCCTGAAGCTTTTGGCAAAGTTTGCCGAGCCTAGCACACTATTGGGTAGGCGTAGAGGGAGAAAGGACTACTCAAGACACCCTGTCTTGAGGAACCTCTATAGATCATTGTGTGCTTTCTATGTTTTGCTCTTTACTTTATAGATCCATTAATCAGAAATCAACAACATCATAAAGGGGAAGAAATAAATTTGAAAAACCTATTCACCCCCCCCCCCCCCTCTAGGTGATAAAGTAGACACCCCATAAACAACAAATTTCTGCAACATTATTTTTATATCATTAAATATTACTTATATGTTGTTAGACTTTATTAAAGCAATATTTATTATTTCTATTTATTATTTATATATATTTTGCTGATTTAACCTTACAGCGTGCAAGCATTAAATGTTATAGCCGTTGGCAGCAAAGCATTAAATACTGTAGCCGTTGCAGCAAGCCAAACACGGCAAGTTATCTTCTCGAGGATCTGGGAAAAGAAAGAGACATTACTCCTTTCCTCTTTGGTTGGCAAGGATTCAAATCAGCCCAGGAAAAGAGGACAACTTCTATATACGACAGCAGAAGTCAACTTAATATACAGCAGATAAATATGCAGCAGATTTTTATACACCAGAATATATATAGATGTCTTGCTCGACAGAATATATATATACAGATTATATCACTATTGTTGTACACATTATTATAGACAAAATATATTATCATATTGCTGTACAGGAAAAAGAGAAGAACAAGAAGAAGAAGAAGAAGAAGAAGAGAAAAAGAAGAACAGAGCAAAAAGAAGAACAGATCATATATTATCTTCTTTTTGCTAACCCTTTCTTGCAGATCTTCTACAACTTGAGACACCAAATCAATATCATTTGCTCAGGGAGAAGAAGAAGAAGAGTATCACAATCTAGAGAAGAAGCTCCATACACAAGGCTGTCATCTAAACTAAATCAGACAGGGGGAGCTCTCTTCAACATCTTTATCAAGTGTCTTCTCAGCAAAGAGAAGAACAGCATAATCTTTTTTGTTTTCTTTTATTCCTTCCCATCTTGTAAAGGGTTAAAACTCCCTTCAAAAGTTTACTCCCGGTGATAGGCCACCTTAGTAAAAACCTGTATCTTCGTTTATAAGCACCTGATCAAAAGCTTATAGGTGAATTGGGCACCTGATCAAACCTCCATTGGTGTGTGGACACCTTAACAAAAACACCTTGGTGTGAGGGCACCTTATCAACAACCTCCAGTGGATTCCTACCAGTGGGTAGAAGAGTAGATGTACCCAGTTGAGGGGAACTACTATATTTCCTTGTGTCATCTGGTTGTGTGCCTTGTTTGTTTTTGTTTTATGCTCTTATTTGTGCTGTGTTTTATATGCCCATCTCACTGTTGATTTTTAATTAATCATACAGCAAACACACATATTTATATATATATATATAATTTACTTTGAAAGTAAAACTTAATCAAGAGCCTTTAACAAATAATATATAAGAACTAAACTCACTATCACCCAAGTAAATTTGGGTCCTAGGAAATTGTTAGCTTTAACAGGCATACTGGATTTAACTACTCCAGGGTATGCATAGTGATAATGAGCAAAGCGATTTGTAGGTTTAATATTCATTACCCTTGGAGCAGTTGGATTATACCAACAATCAATTGCAAAGTGCCCGGTCTTTCCACAGCACCAGCATTCAAACCTGTTGTATCTCCTTTTCTGGCTGACTGTGTGAGCAGGGGTTCTTTGTGTGTGAACAAATGAATGCAGCAAAGAAGGTGAACTATGCGGATGGTAGATGTGATGTTTGTTGTCACCATTCACAGTTTCCCTTCTAGGGTCATTCTTCTTTAAGGGTTTTCTTGTTTCTGTAGACCTGCTAACTTCATGCCTCCTTGTGGCCATCCTCCCATGAGGTACCCTTGAGATTTTTGTCATGTTCTTTGCTCCACTTGTGGAGCTCCCATTCTTGAGATACCCTAGATTGGATTGCCCAGCATTCTTGTTGGAGGGCGAGATTACCTTCCTCAAGCTAGCCTTCATCCCATAGGGTCTGCCTGATCTGTCTTCCTCGAAGCATCCCTGCTCCCTTCTTTGAGTGGAGCAACAACCATTTACCAGTGGGGGAGAGGTCTCTGGTCTGGAGGAGCTTGCAACAGGCTTCACTACAAAGGGGAGTTTATCCTCCACCCTTCTGATGTTGTCATTCTTAGATTTCAGGACTTTGGGCTGAATTTTTTCCTTCTTCAGAAGAGCCACTTCTCTGGTTAGTGAGCAGCACAGCTCCTTGCTCTCAATCAATGCCTTCAGAGTCTTCCCAAATTTGCTTATCAAGTCAAGGTTGGAACTTGCTTTGAAGTCCTTTTTGATTTGACAAAACTCTGCATTCTCTAGAGTTAGTTTTTCTGCTTTCTCTGAGAGATCAAGATTTCTTGCTTGAAGATAGGAGATCTTTGAATCCTGCTCCTTGCACAGCATCTTGAGCATCTTGACATCTTCTAGGAGATCATTGTATGACTTGGGCCAGTCATCATTTCTAGATGAGCTTGTCCCTGATTCTGAATCTGAGGTAGATAGCGGAGCCTTTATGCATACCTGTTCAGGTGAGACTTCATCCTGAAATTCTTCCTCTGACTCAGATAGGACAGTCAGCCCAAACTGAGTCTTCTCTTATGAGTCTGAACAGCTTGAGTCACTGTCACTCAATGTTCTGACTTTCTCCTTAGCTGATTTGCTTCTTTCTTCTTTTGATCCTTCCATAAGGACCGTTAGATAGTCCCACATCTCTTTTGTTGTTATGTAGTGAGCCAGCTTCTGAAAGGTTGAGATGTCAACTGCACCAGCTACAATGTCTTTGGCTTCCTTGTCCAAGTTTACTAGGATGATCTCATCTTCAGTCATTTTCTTGGACACAGTCTTGGGGATATAAGGCCCTTCTTGAAACACTTGGAACATTCTAGGATCCATGGCCTCCATGTATATTCTTGCTCTAACTTTCCAAAGGGCAAAGTTCTCCTTAGATAAAATAGCTATTTTTGATTCTATAGCTATGATGAATGAACACCCAATGGCATATCTGTTCAAGTTGTTAAGCTTTTCTTTGAACAACCTCGCTTTGATACCACTTGTTGTTTATTGGGTGTCAACTTAACACCTAGAGGGGGGTGAATAGCTTTTTCAAATTATTTTATCCCCTTTAGGTGATCTTGATTTCTGTTTATTAGATCTATAAATTATAAAGCACAACACAGAAAAGAACATAGTGATCTATAGAGGTTCCTCAAAACAGGGTATCTTGAGTAGTCCTCTTTCCCTCTGCGCCTACCTAGCAGTGTGCTAGGCTCGGCAAACTCCGACAAATCTTCAGGCCCTCAATCCTTAAAACACGGACCCGCAAGTCCTACAGCCTAGGCCCGCAAGCCCCTACTGCACCCAAGCTCGGTAACTTAGCCTGATGGAGATCGGCTTCTTGAGGTTGAAGAAGATGTTTTTGATTCAGATCTTGAAAGCACGGTTCTTCTTCAATCTCTTCTCTTAGCCTGATGAGGAATGGCTCTTTATCTGTCGATGGAGATGACTGATTCTTCTGAGAACGCTTGATTCTAGTTCTCCACTTGATCTTCTTCTTCTTCGCAGAATGTACTGTTGTGTAGAAGCAACGGCGGGATACTTTTTCAACCTCTTGTTGTTCTCTTGAAGACTGGATTTTTCTAGGGCATCACTGTTCCCTTTTATAGGACGGAAGAGCCGCTTAACGGTCACATATAATGTCCTTTAATGTCAGACGCTCATTCCTAAAGAGCACGTGCTGATTGGACAATCAGACGGCGACATTATTTGCTGACAGCGCGTCCGCATTATTTGAATTTCGTCTCGACGATATTTCCAGCTTTATGACGATACTGATAGCTTCACAACGATATGGAAAATAACTCGACGATAGGACTTTGTCGATGCCTTAGGCCTTGGAAGATCTTCAAGTCTTCTAGCTTCTGCCTCTGATGCTGGTATCTCGACGATACGAGATATCCCAGTGTTCCTGCATATACGACGATATGATATCTCTGACTATGTCACCGTGATCTACGTCCTTGTAGTTTGTCGTCGTAATCACTTTGTTCTTTTGATGACATGAGCGATATCATGTTGACAGATTATGCCTTAGCAACTGCTTGTCTCCAGCTGGCCTTCTTCAGTCTTCTCGACGTCACGCCTTCTTTACGACAATGTTAGTTCTTCTTGATGACAAGGCTGCTCTGTTGATGTCAACGATATTGCATCTTCTCGATGACATTCCTTCCTCTTGAATCTGTCTCAGCGGTTGGGCTGAGATGGCTTCCTCTTCTCAGCAGATTCGTCGATCTATGGAGAAGTTTCTGCGTTCAACGAACTGCATTCTTCGTTCGACGAACATCATGCTGCGTTCGATGAAACTTCATTCTTCTGTCCCGTCTCTGTGTTCGACGAACTTCATTCTTCGTTCGACGAACAGCATTCTACGTTCGACGAACTCGCCAAGTCTCAGCATTTGCTTCTATCCTGTCTTTGCGTTCGACGAACTTCATTCTTCGTTGGACGAACAGCATTCTGCGTTCGACGAACTCGCCAAGTCTCAGCTTTTTCTTTGCTGATCATCATGACGACAAGCATACTTTGTCGACGACATCTCCTATTCTTCTCGACGATATAGTACTTAGTGAAATAACTAAAGTACATGTCATATTGTCAATTTCTGCAAGCATGAACTAGATGCAACATTAAATACAACTTGCATTTATCATTAAGCTAAGCACTTCTTTAAATCAGGAACACTGCTGGGCACTGTTCCCAACACTTGGGATATTGGTCGTGCTCGCCATCATCACCTCCAGGAGGGGAGTAGTCATGCTCGTTGGAGGAAGAACTCTCTAGGGGCTCAGGAAGGAAGAACTCTGGGATGAGTAGCTCGGCAGTGACGTCCTCCCATCCATCCCACAAGGCGTCGAGGCCGCACATCATTTTGAGTGCATACTCCGTAGACTTGGTGACCAAAGTGAGGCGAGTGGCCTCGACCTTACATGGCATGAACTGCAACAACTTCGCACCCTTGGAGGAGGACTCGCCACGCTCCAATGTCTTAATTTTTGCAGAGACCCTGGCGAGTTGCTACTCGAGCTCACCGATCCGCTTGGAGATTTTCTCCGCCGTGTCGACATCCTACATTGAGCTCGCATAAGAAGGGTCAAAAGAAAAAAGAAATGAAAATATTCTAAGTAAACGAGACTTATCACGCAGATGGAGGCCATCTTGAAGAGCCTCTCGGCAACCACCAACCGCATCTCAAGTTCTCAGGCTTGCTCCTCATTGAGCTTCCTAGCGGTCTCGACGATGAGGTACTTCTTACTGAAGCTCAACCCGCGGCGCGACTTCATATGGGAGATCTCGGTGGCATGCAGGAGGGCCCGTGAGCTCTCATGGGTGAGGTCGCGGAGGGTGAATTTCTCATAGGAGGCCGCATCCTCCCTCCCGTACAGCCCATAAGGGAGGCAATAGGCATCCTCATCAGATCCTCTGCGCTCACCGCAAGAAGGAAGGAGGGAGGAGACAGGGACCCGATTTGCCTTCATTTCCCAAGAGAGCAGGGGATGCCCCTCGATGTCCACAACAATCTTCCCCGGGCCAAAGTTGGGGTGCGAGTCAGGCATTTCTAGGTTGCCCAGCTCCACGATCTCCTTGGACGAGATCTTCGGTTCGTCTGTCCTGGGAATAGCCCTCGGCTTCTTCCTCCCGAACTTATGCTTCTTGCACGGGGAGAGATAGGGAGATGAGTCAAGATCCACTATGGACCTTTCCTTTTGCTGGAACTAGGGACGGACTCGCCCAAAGTGGTGGCACGGGATGCCGCGGCAGCCTTTGTAAGGTCGAGTTGGGAGATAGGTAGGGCCTTGCCCGCATATCGAGGGTTCGCTGGGGTCTAGCGCTCGCCTGCAACAAAAATTAAAAACGTAAGTTTTAACCCTAAAAGGGGGCGAGTAGATGAAATAACAAAGTTAAGCGAGTGGAAGCATACCTTCCCCCAGCTGCAAAAGGGGGAGCGAGTTGTGGTGGCGCCGCAAGTAGGAAACCTAGAAGTTCTTCCCGGCAAAGAACTTGTATAACTCCGCCGCTTTGTCATCCACGCAAAGGGTGCAATAGATTGACTCGCTTCTTTGGATCAATGAGTACGGTATGTTACCAAAGTCCCCCTTGATGAAGAAGAACCTATCGTTCCATTTTTGGACCATGTTGGAAGTTTCCCAGACCTTTAGTTACGAACCAGGTAAATAGGTGACACCGTCTGAGGTCACCCAGAAGATGAACAACTTCTTGAAGACTGTAAGGTTGAACTCAATCTTCTCCTCCAGTAGATATCACGCGAACGCGACCAGCATGGCGATCGCATTCGTGTTGATCTGCGAGGGCACCATCCCAAAATTCTTGAGGAACTTCTTTACCTCAGGTCATAAGGGGAGGCAGAGCCCTACGTCAAAGTGACGGAGGGTAAAGGCGAGATCATCCTAGTAGAAGATGTTGATGGCCTTTCCTTCCCCCGGGCAATGAGCAGTGTACCCCGTCGGCAGGAGAGTGGCCTTAAGGGCAAGGAAATCCTCCCCTGGAACCTTCCAGTCAAGGAAGCAATGGTCGGTGAAATTGGAAACGCACTTCCCATGCCCATCAGAGGTCTCTGCATCGCCAGTCATTGCACGGTGAAGGGAACGAGTGAAGTGCGCGAGTCCAAAGAAGAGATAAGGGAATAGAAGGAAGGGCAGGGGAGCATTTATTGTGGTGGGTGAGAAAAGAAAGATGGGGGTATTTATAGAAAAACATGTGTGGGAAGGGGCGTCGCGATTATTGGTGCCACCCGCTCATCCTCGACCCCCTTGCTCCCACTCGCACGTCAAAGCCCTGCAGCTCGCGATCTGGCGGCAAGTACACCTCCCCTATGGTTCAACATACATGCATCGTGACATAGAAAAAGGTATAATAATAACATTAGCGTGCGAGCTCAATCAAATAAAGAAGCATTAATACCAGCGAGGCGGGGGTCAATCCAAGCAAAAAAACAATATTGTTCGAGTGCATGAACGAAAGAACAAAGGCATTTCATTATTCTTAAAAATTTGAAGGGGATACGAGCAGACTCATTGAGTGTGCCACTTACAGACACCCCATCCTCGCGATCACACCCTTGGACCTCGCCTCGTGCTGGCATACACGCGGACGGTGGTGACTTTTTGTTGCATGGTGCGTGCACAATCCTCGATTTGCATGAGGTGATCCTCCAGTGATGGGGTATCGCCTCATGTGCTCCGCTGAACCTCTTCCATGAGCATGGTGAAATCCTCTCCAGAGTACTCATTTGCTGCTCCAGGGCAAGAATGTGAGGGAAGGGGTCAGTCTCGCCTGAAGCCCACTCCTCCTGGAGCTCGCGAAGCATGTATCCATACTTCCAGAGGACTACTGTCATGCGGCCTTTCAGCTCGGCAATAGTGGAAGGGTCACCAAGGAAGTCCTCAATCATGTCAAGGAAAGGCGGCGTCGAGTAGACCTCTATATATTCTGACTCGCAAACTACCAAAATCTCATGTTAATCTGAGAAAGCAAAAAGGTGGTTAGCAAAATGTGGCAGAATTCATAGGAAAGAAGCGAGTGCATGTCACTCACCACGCGAGGACTCAACACCCTTCACCTCGCGATGGAGGGAGGGCTCGCAGAACTGAGTCGGGAGGAATTTTGGTTGCATGCTGAAAGGATTGGAGAGGGGAAGTACCAGGGACTTCCCTAAGCCCACTCTCGGAAGAACATTGTCAGGGCCCGGTGCTGCGGGGCCCATGGTAGGGGCAGGAGCGGTGCTCGCCAGGTCGTTGACTATATTGGAAAGCACTTGAGCGAGTTCACGGTAGGGCGACTTCCATATCAGGGGTGCCTCAGCAAGATTAACGAAAGGGGCAACTGCAAAAAAGAAACATTAGTTTAATTCTACCCGCTAAAGGCGAGTCGAGTGCGAAGAAAGGTGTTGGGCCACTCACCAAACACCTAGGGAGAGTGTCAAGGGTCACCTGGATGCTTGCGCCACCCTGGTCAGCGTCCGCCTAAGTTGCCACCTCTTCCTCGATGGGAGGTTGGGCTGCGAGATTTATGGTTATGGAATGGAGGGAATTCTGGAAAATAAAGTTATAAGATGGCAGAAGGAGAGGGGGACTCGCATCTAATCGGATGTTCCAAAACCCAGGCTGAACCCAAGTTGATGTTGCCCGAGCGAGTTCATCACCTCTCCCATCGACTCGCGTCTCACTTTTTTGGTGGTTCTTTTCTCCATGCGCCTCTAGTGAGTGCGCGAAGAGTGCTCGGGAACAATGTCCATGAGGCCATAGATTTCTGCCTTTTTATTCTCCTATAGAGCAGCGAGGCGAGCCAAAATTTCCTTGGAAGGCAGCATGACAGCAAGGAAGCGCGGGACCAATGGGAAGCGAGGGGAAGAAGTGGGGAAGATCTTGGAGTTGCCTCCCCCTCCCCCTTGATATATATAACCTCTAGTGGGTCCCACTAAAAGATTCACTCTAAATCGTGGCACTCGCCAAATGCTTGGAGTTGAACTGTCTTTCCGAGTTTGAGGCAAACTTGCAAAGAGCGGGGATTATGTACAACTCTGTATTTGTCGAGTGGACTCATCAAGCCATCAAGAAGAAGGGCTAAAACTAAGCCTAGGCGAGTCGGAGTGGGGAGCACACCAAGGGTTTTGCACTGGTCCCCAGTTCTAGGCAAGTGGCGAGTTTTCATCCTCACCGATACTCTCCACCCCCAAGAGAGCAGGCATCAAGCAGCTTAGACTCGCCTCTAGGTGTTGTGGCCTATTTTTCTAGAGAATACCACCTTGGTCTTCCATTAGCCACTCCAAATAGCAGAATTCCATTGTTGGTGGACCAATTTGGGTTGCATTTAGTAAAATCAAAAGGTGGGATTTCGCTATCCGTAGACCATTTTCAGAGAACTATAAATAGACTCTCCAAGGGCACCCTTAGAGAGAACTTTTTTTTGCTTCTCCTCTCTTTTGGCTGGTTCTGATTGGTGGTAGCTCCAACACTTAGCTCACCAAGGTTTCCGGGTTGACATTCTGGTGCTCTCAAGTATCATTCATGATGCCCGACTCAGCTTTGATTTGAGATGGGAAGATCTTCTTGATCTTCCAGGTTTGTAGCGAGTCCTCTACGTTGATGCTCGTGGGTTTGCTTTTAGGTTAACCACCTCCATGAGCGAGACTCTTTATTCTAAATGGCCGACACAGAGCTCCCACTTGGGATATGAGCAAGCTACATCTTTTCGGTCTGAACTCATTTGAACAGTGGTTTCCGGGTTCAACAGTAGTTATAATAACGCAATTACCAAGCCGCCCCTGTCAAAAACTATAAAAGGAGCTCTAAACCCTCATTCAAAGGGGACTTTGCCTTTAGCACCTGAGAAAGCTCCTTCGAAGATCCTTCGGAGTTCTCCTTAGGAGCTCGAAGACTCCCTTGAAGATCTCCTTCCAATTTGGGGATTCCTCCTTGGGGACTTGTAGATTTTCTCTTTCTTCTCTCACCCCCTGCGGCGAGCCGTGGTCTGTCACCCTCTCGCATTTTTCTACTTGTAACACGCCAATATATAATGCAGTTTGGTCGACAATGATCCGGCCACGTGGTTTTTCACCACTTCCGGGTTTTCCACGCTAAAAAGTCTGTTAAACCAGGAAACCACAGTTCAACCTTGGAGCCCAGAAACCACGGCTCGAGGAGTTCGTACAGGTGCAGTTTGCTCTTACTTATCCCGAATTCAATCTCTTGACCAAGCACTCTGGTCTAGGAAGCTCACTCACAGAGGGTGGAAAACTAGAAACAGACCCCCGAGCTGCAGCGAGGAGGTCCCGCCACTAAACCTGAAGATCTAGAGAACCTCCCCTCCCAAACTAATTGCTGAGTTGGGCACCTTGGAGGATGCCAGAGAGTTCTTCACCACCCACCCAGAAACCATGGTGAGCAGCAAGTCAGGTCTCCCTAGCAGACCAAAGTTAACAAGAGGAGAGAGAAGCAAGTGAGAGATGCTCTCCAAAGGTGCCCTTGGGGGACTATTTATAGTTTTCTTAAAACAGTCTGCGGATAGCTAAATCTCGCCTCTTGGTTTTACTAAATGCAGCCAAAATTTGTCTGCCAACAGCGGAATCCTACTGTTTGAAATGGCTAACTACAGGCTAGGATGAAATCACCTGGGAAAAAGAGACCACTATTAAACCATGCGAGATCAGACCCTTCTGCAATGACTAGCCGGAATGGCGAGTTCCTTCTAGAGCCAGGACTCGCCACTCGCTACTGAGCTAATGGTGAGTGCATTATAGGGGTGAGTGAGAGGTGGAGCACGTCACTCGCCCAGCCTACTCGCCAAATCCTAACCCAACTCCAGGTCACCTGATGGCTTGATGAACCCACTCGGCAAACATGGGATTGTAAACAATCCATGCTCTTTGTGAGTTGGCTCAAGCTCGAAAAGACAGTTCAGCCCCGTATGTTTGGCAAGTGCCTTCATTTTGAGGAAAATCTTTCGGTGTCCCCCACTGGGGGCTATATATACCAGGAGGGGAGACCCACCTTCCCTTTATCCTCGAACCTACTCCCCTTCTTTCTCGCAGTTCAATGGTTGACCCCCATGCCGCTCTCCCAAGAACTCCAGGCTCATCTCGCCACTGCCAAAAATAAGAGTGCGTCGACTACCGATGGTATCCTAGGTCTTGTCATCGGGAACACCTTGCGAGCCACCCCAAAGCGAGTGGAAAAGCGAGGAACCAAGAGGGCGAGAGTGGTGTCCATCGGAGAGGGAACCTTTTTGATCGAGCTTCCCTCGAAGCCCAGGTTCAGCTTGGGCCTCGGGGTCACGGAAGAGGTGAACTTCTTCCTTAATGCCTTTCCTCGCAAAAGCCTCTGTGAGGTTGTTACTGAAACATAAAATTCGTAGGTTAACGAGGCCACAGAAGGTGGCGCGAGTGGTCAGCAGATCGGCGAGCAGGAGGAGGCGAGTCATCAGGTCAACCCTGACCCCCTCTCTATTGTCGGTAAGCGGATTGCTTATTGCGCTCGGCTCACGCTTTATGGGTATACTAACCACATTCAATTTTGCAGTGCCTAGTTTTATCGACCTCGCACCTTCTCCTCCGCAACAAAAGTCGCCGACCCGAGACCTGTCGGAGGAATTCTCCAAGATGACTCTAGCAAAATTTCCACGTGGATGATACGCCGTCCCAATGTGAGTCGGTACGCTATCAACACTTTCCCCATGAGCGGTACGCTATCAACACTTTCCATGTGGATGAGCTTGCCTTCCCCTTCTCGCATTTTGAGGTGGGTCTCCGCATCCCCCCTCTGGCCTGAAGTGAAGCAGTTCCTGAAATACTTAGGGATTGTGCCCGCGTAGCTCAACACCAATGCGGTGTCTATGCTCGTGGCTTTCGCTTGCTATAGGAGCGTGGAACAGGTCGAGTTCAACCTCACCGACTTCCGCAAGTTGTTCGCCTACCGAGAAACCGCAGATGGGGTCATCTTTCTAACTGGTTCGCGAGTCAAGGTCTGCAAGACCTCCAACAAGGTGCATCACAGGAATGACTGTTTCCTCTTCATCATGGGGGACTTTGGCAACATTCCTTACACGCTGGTTCTGCAAAGCGAGTCCACCTATCGATCCCCTCGCATGGAGGGCGACATGGTGGACTTCTGCAAGTTCTTCTTTGAGAAGGATTTTGTGGTTGCCTACCTGCGGTGACCACTTGACTTGCTCCCTCCTGTTCTATAGGAAGAAGGTATGCCCCTTCTCATATGTCATCTCTCCTTTCTTATACTCGCCCCCTCCACATTTTGACATGTTCCTTTACCGCAGGGGAACGCTTGATCCCAGTGAACCTGCCTTATGCGGGTGGCATGAAGATGACCTCTCCGCTCAGCCCGGCGAAAGCAGCTGCGGAAGCCTGCGCTAACGCCTTGGTCAAGTCCAATTCCGGCAGCAGCAAAGGGAAGAGGGTCGTAGTCGTTCTCGACTCCCCGCCCCCTTCAAATCGTGGAAGAAGCTGAAGAAGTCTCTGGCATATAAGAAGACTCCGGCGAGTCGCCAGGATCCCGCGGTCCATGCTGACGCCGAGATGAATGGGGTGGATATGTCAGACATGAACCCGCACTTCGGTCTTGGGGAGAATTCCCTGGATAGTGTGGGCGGCCCTCTGCTCGCTTGGGAGATAGTCGGGGAGAAGGTCTCCCTTTCTACTCACCCCCTTCCTAGGTCGAGCGAGGCAAGGCAGGCGATCATGCCTTCTCCATTGCTTATGGGTTATATGGCAGGGAAGAGGTCACCACCTTCGATAAATCTTCCATGTGGGAGCTCTCCTACGAGAGCTCGTGAGCCCAGTTGCGCGCCATAGAGCTCTCGCACTTGGCGTCTCTCCATGGACTCTATTTCATAAAGAGATTCTACAAGTCTGAGTCCACTTGGGAGCTCGCGAAAGAGAAGGCTGGGGACCTTGAAACATGACTGGAGGTCGCCGAGAAGCTCCTGGGGCAGGCTCGGAAGGAGGAGGTAGGTCTCGCCACCTTACTCTCCTCCCTCTTTCCTTCTCTCTTTTTTTCTTTTTCTTGTCCTCATTTTTTCTAACACAGGATGTCGAGGTCGCAGCCCGAATGGCGACTCAGAACGGCGAGCTGGAAAACAAAGTGGAGGCCATCAAGGAGCAGCTCGCTCAAGCCACCGCGAGTTTGCCGCCGGCGGAGCACGAGGGGGGCAGCTTGTCACCCTGGCCGAGATGGAGGTGATGCGAAAACTCATGTTGATCAATTCCACCGAGGCCACACTCGCCCTGCTGCGGGACGTCAATGCGTTCGGGGCAGGTTGGGAGAGCATCACCGCAGAAGAGCTGATTCCCGCGCTCTTCCTTCCTGACCCCCTAGAGGGTTCATCCTCTAACTCGCATGCATACTCATCGATCGACAAAAGCGACGGCGAATGAAGATCAGTGATTGGCCGCCTCTTCTTTTTTTTTCTTTTTGCTATGTAAAGGGGTGAATCCCCCCTTATTTTTGTTGTATATGCAAGGGGTGACACCCCCAAATTTTTGAGATATATGAATGAAATTTTCCAAGTGTGCTTTCCGTTCGTCTATATTTCATTTTTGCTCGCATATATGGATACTTGTCTCAATCTTTGAGATTGTGTGAGTGCATCCTCTTAGGGACCCATGATGGCTCTCTTGTGAATTTTGCGAGAGCTAGGAACTCATGAGCTTAGAGGTTTGGAGACTTGTAACTTAGCCATTCGCGGGACATAGGGACTTGTGAGACCTGGTCTCTGTGGTCCTCGTTTGCTTGCCTCTCATTGACTTGGGCTGGGAGTAGCTCCCCGTCTGAGATTCAGCGAGGACATTGAGCCTACACCCTGGTTGCAAACTGCGTCACCCACGCATTTGCTAGTACCCACGCAAGAGCGAGTGGGAGGGGTGAGTGGTTGGGGTAAGACCAGCTCGGCTCGCCCCTTCCCCTATTTAGGTTAGAATTTCTTCTCACCCCGTCTCTTCCATCTTCTAGATGATCTTCCTGCCCCACCGGCCTTCAGAAGCCTGGTCAATGGGATCATTTCTGGGGACCTTTTAGTATAATTTTATGACCAACCGCTTGAGTGGTAGACCTGCCCTGCCGGCTTGTGAGATCCCGGTCGGTGGAACCTATTCAAGGGTCTTCTCGTGATAACTTCTTCCTGCCTCCTGAGTGGTCAACCTGCCCCGCCGTCTTGTGAGAGCCTGGTCGGTGGAACCTACTCAGGGGTCTTTCACCACAATTTATATCTGCCTCCTGAGTGGTCAACCTGCCCTGCCGGCTTGTGAGAGCCCATTCGGCGGAACCTACTCAGGGGTCTTTCAACACAATTTCTACCTACCTCTTGAATGGTCAACCTTCCCTGCCAGCTTGTGAGAGACTGGTCGGCGGAACCTACTCAGGGGTATTTCATCACAATTTCTACCTACCACCTGAGTGGTCAACCTGCCCCGTCAGCTTGTGAGAGCCCGGTTGGTGGAACCTACTCAGGGGTCGTTCATCACAACTTCTACCTGCCTCCTGAGTGGTCAACCTGCCCCGCCGCTTGGGAGAGCCCAATTGGTGGAACCTACTCAGGGGTCTTTCATCACAATTTCTACCTGCCTCCTGAGTGGTCAACCTGCCCCGCCGGATTATGTGAGCTCGGTCGACGAAACCTACTCAGAGGTCTTTCATCACAATTTCTACCTGCCTCCTCAGTGGTCAACCTGCCCCGCCGGCTTGTGAGAGCCCGATCGGCGGAACCTACTCAGGGATCTTTCATCGCAATCTCTTTTTATCTTACTACTTAACATAGAATTTTCCAGCTTATGGCACCCTCCAACTCTGATGGGGTAGAGTTCTATTTGTATTCAAAAGAATTTATCACAAACATGTATTATTAACTAGGAATAAAAACATTTCAAGTCATCGGCGCTCCAGGTGTTGCTAAGAGGAACCCCCTCAACATCCTGAAGGCGGTACCCTCCCAATTTTAGCACTTCTAAGATTACATAGGGACCCTCCCAGTTGGGGTTGAGTTTCCCGACCAACATCGACCTACCCACTGCACGGACATTTTTTAGGACAAGGTCTCCCTTGGCAAAGTGCTTAATTCGAATGTGTTTGTCAAAATACCTTGCCATCCTGCGCTTGATCTCCTCCTGGCGAATGGTTGCAAGGTTCCAAAGCTCCTCCACGAGGTCAAGCGAGAGTCGTTGCTCTTCCTCATTCTCGACCTGCCATTCATCATCTCCTTCTCCTGCAACCACCACATGAGGGGACCTCACCCCGAATTCTACCGGCAATACGGCCTCAGAGCCATGTGAGAGTTTGAAGGGGGTTTTCCCTGTGGTCGTGTTGAGGGTGGTTCTCAAGGCTCAGTGGACGGTGGGAAACTGTTCCACCCAGTTGCCCTTTAAGTTCTCTACCTTTTTCTTTAACAGGTTCACTGTGGTTTTATTTGCTGCCTCTACCTGCCCATTACTCTGAGGGTGATGGACAGACGCAAAGTGGAGGTCAATGCCCAACTGGTTGCGGAAGTTGATGAGTTGCTCACTAGCGAACTGCGCCCCTTTATCCGTGATGATATCTAAGGGCAATCCATGCCGACATATTATCTCCCCCCCCCCCCCAAATGAAGTTCTGCACCACCTGCGAGGTCGTCTTTGAGAAGTAGTCGAACATAACTAGGAGGAATCTCCTTTGTCCACTAGCCTGGGGGAATGGGCCTACCAAGTCCATCCCCCACATTGCAAATGGTCATGGTGTTGTATTGGTCCTGTGCCTCTGAGCTGTTAGGAGTTGCAGTGGGGCAAAGAGCTGACATTTCTGGCACTTCTGTGAATACTCCGCCAAATCCTTGCTGATCGTGTGCCAGAAGTAACCTTGTCTTAGCACTCTTTTCTCCAAGTTCTGACTCCTAGAATGACTCCCACACTCTCCAGAGTGGACCTCCTCTAGAACCCTTGGAACTTCCTCCTCGGAGACACACCTTGCGAGGAGCCCAGACAGAGCCTTCCAATACAGGGCCCCCTCATGAAGCATATAGTAGACTGACTTGTATCTGAATCACCGCTTATTCGGGACCTCTGGGAATTTACCCGAGGACAGGAAAATGATGAAAGGGTCCATCCACTTGGGTCGTCGATCGATCTCCATCAACTCGCCTTCTTCGATGGATGGCCAAAACAATTCTATCACCATCCCTCCGGCACGAGTCCATGCTTCGCTAGGTGGTCTGCTTGATTATTATCCTCTCTTGGCACATGCCCAAATGGAGAAGGTTCGGAATAGCCCAATGAGCCCCTTGACCTTCATCAGGTACCCCTGGAGAGTCGGCACTCTAGTCTCGAATTCTCCCTTGATATGCGATGCCACCACAATGGAGTCCATGGATACCTTCACGTCCTGGACTCCCAACTCCCTTGCCAAACGGAGCCCTGCGATCACTGCCTCATACTCGGCTTGGTTGTTGGTGAGTGGAAAGCGGATGTCTATTGCTTGCTCAATCTTTGTCCCCTGTGGATTTACCAAGATCACCCCCTCCCTAGAGAGTGTTGTAACACCCCAGAATTTTGGGTAATTATTTTAAATCCTTAATGACATAATATCGTCATGCGGACGTTACATTTGTGCTGAGTTCCCCAGTGCGTTATAATTTGTCGCATTTTGAATCTTGCCGAAATCTAAATTTTTGACTTTAGAAAATTAAAGTTATTAAATTTAAGCATAATCGTGGAGTTTCATCGTGATCCGAGTTAATGTGAGAGCCCCGTGAATTATTGAAAATCACTAATTTAATTAATTCTTAAATAATCCTCTCTCCCTCCTATAAAAGACTAGAAATTAGGTTTTTCCATCTTCTCCACTACAATCAGTTACTATTTTTGCGAAAGAGGAGAGTTCGGTCGTCATTTGGGAGCTTTCATCGGCTATTCTGGGAGCATTTGAGCATGAAATCTTTGTCGAAGCGTAGATTTAGAAAGCTCTCGCCGAGATCTTCGTGTGTGTGGTGAGTATTTTCGGTTTCATGGTTGTGTGATATTTGGGGTGTGTGTTCCTAACCCTTTTCCTTGACCTAAAAGTTTCATAAAGTATTCGATTCTTGGCGTGTAGTGCTTTGGAGTCGAAAACGAAGAATTTAAGTCTAGTGGTGGACTCCTCCCTTTGTTTGAGTTTTTGTTCATACTTTCTTCCCAAACTTTTGGTGAAATTATCATGTTTGATCCTATAAAGGAGTTATCTTTAAGTTTTCAGATTTTAGCAAAGCCTCTGCCAGTATTCATCGAGTAATTAAGTCTAATTCGTCGAGTAAATTCGACGAATTCGTCGAGTAAATTCGACGAATTCGTCGAATGGCTTTCCTTAGAGAATTCTTAGTGTTCTGCAATAATTCGTCGAGAAGCTTAGTTAAATTAGTCGAGAAGCCTAGTCTAAACCGTCGAGACTTAACCGTTGAGACTAACCTGTTGAGACTTAACTGCTGAGACTAAAGCGTCAAGACTTAACCACTGAGACTAAACTGTCGAGACCTTATATGAATTTGTCGAATGCTTTCGACGAATCCTTCGAGACCCTATCGAAATCCATCGAGACTTTCCCTGAACCGTTGAGACCATTTGGAAAATTGGTCGAGTGATCCTGGATTCGTGGAGTGATTTTGACGAACCTACCAAGACTTAGAAATTTTGTCGAGCTGTCTGATATGATTCATCGAGTGGCATCTGGATTCATTGAGTGGCTATTTATTCATGAAAAAATATGGTATTTTTCCTCCTTTTATCATGGTGTAATGAAGTTATGTTGTGTGGGGTGTTAAGTGATGGGGTGATGAGCTGGTTTTAGACTGTTGGTGAGAGAGATAATTGAGGTATCCTCCACAGTGCCTGTTTTGGTGTAAACATGGTACCCGGCAGTATTTTGGACTGTTAGTGAGTTGAAGATTATGGCCTCCGCCTCAGTGCCTATTTTTGTCTGGTGTTACTGATTCACTATTTTGCTCATGGATTCATTTGTCCCACACAATGCCTATTTCTATGACCATTTCTTATAAATCATTGTCATACTTTGTGCAAGACTTTTACTGATTATTTAGCCAAGCTTGCTAACCTTTTTGGTCATTATTGTTAATATGGTCTAATATGATGTTGTTATACTGCTTCATTTCTGGAGTTGGTAAACTCCTTATCTTTTGATCTTGGTGATCTTATTATTTTGAGCTGTCTTTTTGCGCCTTGTTGTTGAGGCGTTCTCTTCTGTTGAATGCCTCAGGTTTGGACTGGTAGCTGTGCAGGTTGATCGTGTTGTCCTTCCAGATCTTGGATAATGTTTTTCTTTTCTTCTCCTTGGTGAGGATTAGTAGTTGTGACTTTCTTTGACTATTTGGTCCATTTTTGATGTACTTTGACATCTCTATGGGTTCGTGTCAGATTATTGACGCCCAATGTTTTTTCCTTATGTAGATTGTTTACTTGTTGTGCCTGCTACTACTTCCTTTTTGCTATTGATGCACTGCTCTCTGGGAAGGTTTTATGCTAGGATGCATGTTAGATATTTTAAGTATACAACTTGTATATTTTTATTCATGATATGATTTAAATCAAATGTCACCCTACTTTGAAGATCGTAAAAGTTCATTTTTCTACTTATAATAAATGTAGAGTTTTGCATATCATTAGCTAGATGATTTGGTCTTCATGCTCATATAGGGTAAATCAAATCAAACTTCATACTTTCTTTTCCGCTGCATAATTATAGTTTTTACTCATGGACTAGATGATCCATTGGACCGAGGGACACGGTATAAATCTTAAAATTGTAAATTATGTCTTTTAACATAACTTTTATATAATCAATTGTCTTTTATGAAAGCAAACATAGAATTGGAGTTGCCTAATCATCTGTAGTTGTCTCCTACATGACGTGGCATCACAACGTCTATTTTTCCCCACTCTGATAATATATTTATATATTGGGAAAATGTAGGTTGTGACAAGTACCTTCCTGATGCCTCATCCACCAACATCTCCCAAGCCAAGTGCTCGGGGGACTGGGACCCTTCCACCTCAACCACATACTCCGTCAAGAAGTCATCCACGGCCTATGCCTTCATCGACAGTCGGGGTACGAAGGAAATTTTGAACTCGCTCAGCTCCACCGACCACTTTGCCAATCTTCCCGAATGCTTTATCCCCTCCATGATGTTGCGGAGGGGGTGGTCGGTCACTACTTTGATTGAATGCGCCTGGAAATATGGTCGAAGCTTTCTGGTCGAGATGATCAAGGCGAACGCTAACTTCTTGAAAATTGGGTATTTAAGTTCTGTCTTCTTCAAGACCTGGCTTATGTAGTAGACGGGGAGCTGCTTCTTGCCCTCTTCCCGGACCAGGACCGAGCTCACCGCCTCAGCCCCCACTCCCAAGTAAAGATCCAGGTCCTCCCCCACACTAGGTCCTTGGAGTAGGGGTGCCTACGTGAGCTGCCTTTTCAACTGCTGGAAGGCCTGCTCTCACTCTAAAGTCCATTCAAACTTCTGACTTCCTCTCAACACTTTGAAGAAGGGAGAGCCTTTCTCCCCCCCCCCCCCCTGGGAGAGGAACCTTCTCAACCCTGCCAACTACCCTGTCAGCCATTGGACCTCCTTTGCATTCCTAGGAGACTCCAAGTCCAAGATCGCCCTCACATTATCGAGGTTGGGCTCTACCTGTAACATCCCCCAAACAACTAGACCCCTAGAGTGGTTTTGTCATGACTAGGTCATGACAAAAACCCTAGGAAGCTTGAAGAGACCACTTGGCCTAAGCCAAGAAGAAGGAAACAATAGTGGTCTGCAAATAGCAATTTCCAGTTAACAAGCATAGGGTTGGACTTAAGGGCCTCACCTTGACCCTTTGACCCCACCATAGCATACCTAACCATTTAGGGGTCCCCTTAGAGCACTAAGGACCCATTGGGGTCAACCAAAGAGGCCAAATTGACAAAGTCAACCCTAACCCCAAATTGGTCAAAGTAGCCTATTAAGGGTCAATTAACCCTCAGCTTACCAAATTGACCCTACCTAGACCTTCCTAACCCTTAGGGGAGTGGAATGGGTCACTAGCCACCCATTGGGGCCAACCCAAATGGTCAAATTGACCAAAGTCAACTCCCCCCTAAATTTAGGTCAAAATGACCTATTTTGATCTAATCAAGCCCAATCTACTTGGGCTAAGCCCAATTGGAGTAGCCCATTAGTCTAGGAGGCTGAGAATTACTCAAAGAGACATCCAATTTCTGTAAATGATGATTAGGAGAGATAAACCCCATTTTCCCCAAAAATGGTGGAAAGAGAGAGAGAAATAATGGCCATTCATGGCTTGGGAGGCCAAAGGCTTCCTCTCTTCACCTCCCATGGCTTTGTATCTCCCCCCTCATCAGTTTTGAGGAGTTTAATAGCCATGGCCGGCCACCCAAGTTGCTAATTTAATGGGATTTCAGTTTTGGTCAAAAATTTCTAATGGCCATTAATGGTGAAATTGGAGGTTTCACCTCTCCCCCTTCCACAAGTGGCTCTTTAAAAAGCTTCACAAGGCTGGTAGGATGAGTTTTCCCCACTCACCTAAAGATTTCGAGCAACTTGGTGTGGAGGTTGCAATGGCGCCAAAGCTTGAGGCCGGCCATGGAGGATCACCCAATCGGCAAGGAATCAACCCTCCCAATAGGTCTGGTTCTCATCCTCTCTCTCTATGGATATATCTTAGATCAAAATAGGTGAGAAATCGGGCTCAATTGAGCCCGATCCAAGTGAGAAAATCTGAAAAATTCCATGAAAATATCTCGATTGGGTTCGCCGGAAACCGCCACTCCGGCGACCGTGCCGCCGCCCGGCGTTAGCCACCACCTCAATGGAGGTGGTGGTGGTGGTGGTGGCCGGACAGGGAGGTGGCCGGATGGCCGAGAAAATGAGCTGGAAGAGGCTACAGGACGGGCTCATCTGAGCCGTCGGCGCATTGGAGAAGATAACCGGATGACGTTGATTTCATTGTTGTACAGGTTTTTTAATATTAATGTTTTTAATTCTGTTGTATGTCTTTATTACTGGCAGTAGGTAGAATTAAATATAGAAAATACTTAAGGCCCTCTACAGAAAAGGTGGTCAACACCAAAGTTGTAGCCCTTGGAGTCTAATTTATTTTAAAATTTGTTTCAGCTCAAAAGGAGTACAGCAGCTCCCTGTAGGTCCATTTTTGTGGGACTGGTCCCTAGTGTAGGACAGCCACTATTTCTTGAATAACTTTTGATTGGGTTATGGTATGGCCTTGAAATTTAAAACCTAGGCTATTTACACCTACCCACACATCATACCCAAATATGGGAATTTTAGGAGAATATTTTTCTAAGGTTTTTGTAATAATTTCATAAATTAAATATTAATATATATTGGATCAAATGACCTCCAATGCCCTCCAAATTTTGGTGGGTACTTCTTAGGGTTATCATATGACCCTGGTAAAAATATCAGCCCAATTGGGACTGTTTTAGTTTGTAAATTTGTTAACCTAAGTTGGGTCTAATTAGGTCAAAATTAGGGCATGGTCCTTAGCTTGGGATATTGTGGTCAAATCTCCTCACCATGAGGTGAAACCTTGGCCACTGGTTTAGGATCACCTAAAACACCCCCATGAGTGAGTCGGGGTGGTGTGGAGGTGGATATGCCTTAGAACCCTAGTTTTACCCCTTGGGGTGCATATAGATCTTTGTGAAGGACATGTGGTCAAATGCTATAGAATGGTCATGGAACTTGGTGGATAAGTTCATAGGGTGCAAATAGGCCCTAGGTAATTATATAATAATTTTAGGAGCAATTATTCCCTTTGAATTAGGTCATAATCCCTTTAGAGAAATTTCTTATAAGAGATGATTACAGGATCAAATGATCTTTTATGACAATGCAACTTTGGTAGATCCCTTATAGTCATGATATACACCTCTGGTAATTTTTGTGTATTTAATTGAATGAATTAACCAGTACTTCATTCAAAAGGCATTTATTTTGTCTTAGGATTTAGAAAACTAATTGAGGGTCCAATACTCATTGTTAAATTGTGCAATTTGGTGATAGGACATTTTAGGGCATTAGGAGTTCCTATGAATTTTTGTGGAATTTTTGAAGACCTTTATCAGTAGGCTACTTCACAACTTATCCAATTTGGAATTTTCTTAAAGAATTCATTTAAGTGATAAAATGACTCCCATAAATTCTACAATTCAGTCAGTAGACTTTTATGATGAATATGAAGGTCTGGTAATTTTCCCATAATTTTGGTACTATTATTTCTGGTGGTTTCTTCATTAATTCCTAAATTGGTGTATTTATGTAATATTACAATTAGAGGTCAACCCCTTATTGCAAAAATGTGACTTTCTGTATTTACTGTTAATTTGTTATCATAGAGTTTCTATAATGTTGTGGAGGCCATATCATAAGAAGATATTGTATTTCATGTTCAATTCCATACATGGCAAATTTTGGAGAAAATAAATTAAATGCCAAATAAATAGGGAAAATTATGATTCTCTGGTTTTAGTCATATGATATCATGATAGACTCCCAGTAATAACCTTGTGTCAATTGGATAAATATTTGGAGTACCTCCTTTTATGCAACCCATATAACTCATTTGGTCTGCGTATAGTAAAACTGTGAAATTTGAGAATCAAGTGTATCCTTAGGAGGGAATGGGAGGTAAGTGGTTTACCTACTTTAGTTGAAAAGTAGTTATGTATTAAAAGTGCTTGGTGAGTTAAGGGTAAGGTTGTGCTTGGGATTGACGAAGGATCGTCTTTTTCCTAGCGTGTCAGAAAGCACTTAGGTTTAACTCAAGTGAAATGATAAGAGGGGTGTTCTTATGGGTAGATACCAATAACACTAAGTGTATTGAGAAAGAGAGCTTTGGGGTGTCATCCCAGTATAGCTCCTAGTACCGTAGCGAGCCCCTCATAGGGTAATCCTCGGGAAGTCCAAGATTAACCATAAACTGTAGGAGTAAGTTGATGTATAAGATTAACTTAATAATACTCTCACCCACACCCCGTTATCACGGGTATGTTAGTTGGTTTGGTTTTTGATCGGTAGGCTCGGTGGTTGAAGCAGCGGACTAGTTAGTCCGGTGAGCTTGTGACTCAGTGATGTTTGTTGGTACGGACGGGTTGGTACGGCGAGCCGGTGGCTCGGAAGGTTATGGTCATGGGCAGGTTAGCCCGGGGAATTTATGGCTCGGGATATAGTAGAACATGTTGCATGTGCAGGAATGTGGTGGGTCCCCGGTATTGGACGGTCATTCACACCGATGTCAATACATTGACTCGGCAAGTGTCGAATTTGCACTTAGCCATGAAAGTCTGGTGGTCCAGCCAGTAAAAGTACGCAGATGCTCCGCGGTTTTGTGTTGAGGCGTATGATAGGTCTAGGTTAGGTAGTGTGAATACCAACCGAGCGGTGGGCGAGGCCCAACCCACCACTTCTGTTTGCCACTACGGGAGTATCCTGGGAGTCTAGCTAGCTCCAAAAAGGGGGAACTAAAGGTCTATGCGCATATAGTCGAAGTGTGTGAGTTGCACTTGTATGAACATAGCATAATCCGCATACCTTGCATGTCATAGCATAAACATTGCATTTCAACCCCTACCCCTATCGTATAAGTTGGTTATGAGACTTCTTATACGATATGCCCTGCTAAACGACCCCTTGGTTTATAGGTTTGTATGGGCATTCCTATAAATCAATGGTTACTTTTCTATTATGTACCTGCTTTACTTATTGTTCTTTACTTACTCTTTACCTGCTCTTACTATGCTTTATTAACTGCTTCGATTATGTATATATATACTTGAGTAGTGGTAGAACTCTTCCTGCAGATTATGACCCGTCATCTGCTTTTTGATTATACCCCTTGCTGTCCTCCGCTTCATCCTCTCACACGGTGCCTAGGAGCCATTGGGGTGGGGTGGGGAACATAAGGCTTAGTCTTTTTGACTAACGGTCGGTGGACCATATCATTATAGGGGACCGAGGAGACGCAACAGCACCAGAGGCCAGTGCAGACGAAGGCGGACAAGTCTAGTACAGGAGCACCAGTCACAGGATCAGAGAGTGATTAGTAGTTAGCTTCCGCGAGTGATCTTGTAGTGAGGTTATGATGTACTGGGCATGAGCCCTTCTTCTTATTATTGTTATCTTTGTATTCAGTTAATATAATGTGGACATTTATATTTATATATAGCATGTGATTGTGGACTTGGATTTATATTTGTTCAAGTATTCTTTTCTTCTTTGTGATCGATCTGGCCGGCAGAATCGGCAGTTTGTAGTGGCGACCTTCCCGTGCGAGGGTGTCACCGCAAAGCGGCAGTTCTGGGCCTAAGACCCGGATGTTTGAAAAGAAAAAAAATGGGGTCTTACAAGTGGTATCATAGGAAACCTCGATCCGAAGAAAAGAAGTCCACAAACCCTGGGCCACCCCGTGCGAGTTTAGTTTGAGGACAAACTAAGCAGCAGAAGCAATGGTGTACCCATATGGGGAAATCACATGAAAAAGTCCAATTTTAACTGAATCTTTTTGACAAGTTTTCTTTTGTAGCCAGCGACGAACCCTGCCCCCAGCAGGGATTACCTCCTTCTACAAATATCTCTTTAGATAGACCTTTAGTCAATGAGTTGGATTTAAACTCTACTAGGACACAAAACTTACCATGACAATTTATACCATGCCCTAGTCTGAAATAGACCGTAGGAATAACTTTGGTGAGGGTACAAGGATACCCCAATGAGGCTAGAGAAAGAGAGATTGACCCATAACCAGAAGCTAGGGGACTCGTAGACTCAGCCCTCGTATCGGTGACATGATTACATTGAGACAACCACCACGACAAACACTGAGGGTCAGATAAGAATTCAAGTGTAGAAGAGACCCGTTTGGGATTGGGACACAAATTGACCCTGATAAGGTTATCATAATGGGGACCTTGAAGAGTCTAAAGTATGGAGTACACCAACAAGTCTCAAGATAGAACCCCAAGTCTAAGGTTGTGTGCCCTAAGGATTTCTTGCATACCTAGGATGAATATAACATGGTAATATTAAAGATACTTAGCCCAAAAATAGATAGAGGCTAATCTTTTGTTTATTGGGGCTTACCTTTTGTTTATTGGGCAAATTAGTTACTGACTTGGGCGTCCCTTAGATCTAATTTAGCAAGTGCTATGTCGGGAACATGATGATTTTGAAGTCGATCTTATTCAATGTTACTTGGGTGAAGATAGATTCTATAAAAGCACATTAGGAATGATGATCTGAAGTATTACCAGGACCATGGATAGACATCGTTGATCAAACAACGACTTGACCTTAGTTGAAGCATTAGAAATGTAAAGTTGCTAGGTTTAGTCACTTAGGGATGCATATTCCTTTCTGGAAGTTGGGAACTGAAATTAGGTCGTGCAAGCTTTAGTTATATTTGAAAGTTCTGGTAGTTTGGGGCTTTCAGAAGTGATTAACTTATGATTCGTTATAAATTACGCCCTGCATGGTAGAAAATTTTAACTGCAATGATAATCTTCAAACCTTGGAAGCTGTGATGACGAATAACCAGAGATCATAGACGATGACTTATTGGATTTTGAATCTAGTGTTTGAGTTTACTATGATAAGAACGATCTAAGTTTATCTTACTTTGGACCATTCGAAAGTGATCAAGACTAGCATATGTGAAAGTGATAGGAATTTGGTGAAAAAACGTGAAGATATTTTCTTGATGAAATTGACTTGTGAAAAATCTTAGGGTTTTCAAAAGATTCTACTCGTATACCTTATGAATCAAAATCCACCTAGAAAGTGATTGGGAGTCATCTTCAAACATTGATACTAGTGTTGGTTGGTTAACATATGATCATAAGATCCATGTGTACACCCCCTTAAATTCTGAGGATAATTGGGACGCTTGATGATGCGATCAGTCCCACTAAATGATAAGAATCGTTTAAAATCATAAAGTTGAGTTGGTTGATGACTCGGGCGTACTCGTAGGAATAAGAAGCTGATTGTGTAGAAATTTTTTATAGAGTCGCTGCCTACCCACATAAATAAGAAATATAGTCACCGAAAAATGGTGTATTGCGGAATGTATATTTCCCCGGAATGAGGAAAGACAACATAGGTTTTGTGATGCACTATGAGGCTTGTCAGCTGGTGAAGGCCAGGTGCAAGAGTCTTTGGGGAACTACTATAGTCATTTCCCATATTAGAGTGGTGTTGGAGGACATAACTATGGATTTCACACACAGGTTACCACTCCGGACACAGTTTTATTTGGAACATCGAAGATAAATTGACCAAGTAGCTATGGCCACCCCGGACTGGAAGGACGCTCCCGTTGGTGATTGATGGGATTTGTTGAGAAGTTTATCCATTATCGTGGTGTGACCAGGACGATCGTGTCAGATCGGGATGAACAGGTTATGTCCAAGAGTGAAGATCATTCCAGGCTTATCTCAGCTCTTGGTTGGCGTTCAGCACAACTTTCCACCCTCAGAAGTACAGAGGCACAGAATTCCACCATCTTGGACCTAGGATGAGGATTTAAGGAGAGACTAGGCTCTGAATTTGTGAAGGACACAGATGCCCAGGTGCGACTGATTTGAGTTAGGATGTTGGGGCCCAGAGCAGCCAAGTCAGGTATTACGATGTTTGGTATCGTCAAGTGGAGTTACAGGTTGGAGACAGGATGTTCAGGAAGATACGTCTGATGCAGGGAGTCTTGTGGTTTCGCAGGTGGAAGAAGCTCAGTCTGAGATGGATGGGGCTCTACATGATCCTGGAGTGGATTAGCCTGTTGGCTTATAGACTGGAGTTGCCGCCGGAGTTAGCAGGATTGCACGACGCCTCCCATGCCTCCTCCGTTAGGAAATAACTACTACGGCTGGAGCAGCAAACTTCTACTATAGATGGCCCGGTAGCCTCTGATCGATTGATTCACCTGGAGCTGGTCCGGTTAGATGGCACGAAGATGCGGGTCTTGCGGCGCAAGAAGGTCCCGCTGATCAAGGTCCTATAGAGAAATCATGGACATGAGAAGCTTATCAGGGAGCCTCTAGAAATGATGTAGCAGAGATAGTCGGTGCTCTTCGAGTCAGGAATAACTTCCATTCTTAGGGGATGTTATGTTCAAGCACTTGCGGTAGAAGCCCCGCTGACCTAACCTGAATTTCGGGGACGAAATTATTTTTTTTGTTTATTGGGATTTGTAACATCCCTCAAACAACTAGACCCATAGAGTGGTTTTGTCATGACTAGGTCATGACAAAAACTCTAGGAATCTTGAAGAGACCACTTGGCCTTAGCCAAGAAGAAGGAAACCACAGTGGTCTGCAAATAGCAATTTCTAGTTAACAAGCATAGGGTTGGACTTAAGGGCCTCACCTTGACCCTTTGACCCCACCATAGCATACCTAACCATTTAGGGGTCCCCTTAGAGCACTAAGGACCCATTGGGGTCAACCAAAGAGGCCAAATTGACCAAAGTCAACCCTAACCCCAAATTGGTCAAAGTAGCCTATTAAGGGTCAATTAACCCTCACCTTGCCAAATTGACCATACCTAGACCTTTCTAACCCTTCGGGGAGTGCAATGGGTCACTATCCACCCATTTGGGCCAACCCAAATGGTCAAATTGACCAAAGTCAACTCCCCCCTAAATTTAGGTCAAAATGACCTATTTTGATCTAATCAAGCCCAATCTACTTGGGCTAAGCCCAATTGGAGTAGCCCATTAGTCTAGGAGGCTGAGAATTACTCAAAGAGACGTCCAATTTCTATAAATGATGATTAGTAGAGAGAAACCCCATTTTCCCCAAAAATGGTGGAGAGAGAAAGAGAGAAATAATGGCCATTCATGGCTTGGGAGGCCAAAGGCTTCCTCTCTTCACCTCCCATGGCTTTGTATCTCCCCCCTCATCAATTTTGAGGAGTTTAATAGCCATGGCCGGCCACCCAAGTGGCTAATTTAATGGGATTTCAGTTTTGGTCAAAAATTCCTAATGGCCATTAATGGTGAAATTGGAGGTTTCACCTCTCCCCCTTCCACAAGTGTCTCTTTAAGAAGCTTCACAAGGCTGGTAGGATGAGTTTTCCCCACTCACCTAAAGATTTCGAGCAACTTGGTGTGGAGGTTGCAATGGCGCCAAAGCTTGAGGCCGGCCATGGAGGATCACCCAATCGGCAAGGAATCAACCCTCCCAACAGGTCTGGTTCTCCTCCTCTTTCTCTCTCTATGGATATATCTTAGATCAAAATAGGTGAGAAATCGGGCTCAATTGAGCCCGATCCAAGTGAGAAATCTGAAAAATTCCATGAAAATATCTCGATTGGGTTCGCCAGAAACCGCTACTCCGGCGGCCGTGCCGCCGCCCGGCGTTAGCCACCACCTCAACGAAGGTGGTGGTGGTGGTGGCCGGCCAAGGAGGTGGCCGGATGGCTGGGAAAACGAGCTGGAAGAGGCTACAGGATGGGCTCATCTGAGCCGTCGGCGCATTGGAGAAGATAAGGGGATGTCGTTGATTTCATTGCTGTACAGGTTTTTTTTATATTAATGTTTTTAATTCTGTTTTATGTCTTTATTACTGGCAGTAGGTAGAATTAAATATAGAAAATACTTAGGTCCCTCTACAGAAAAGGTGGTCAACACCAAAGTTCTAGCCCTTGGAGTCTAATTTATTTTAAAATTTGTTTCAGCTCAAAAGGAATATTGTAGCTCCCTGTAGGTCCATTTTGGTGGGACTGGTCCCTAGTATAGGACAGCCACTATTTCTTGAATAACTTTTGATTGGGTTATGGTATGGCCTTGAAATTTAAAACCTAGGCTATTTACACCTACCCACACATCATACCCAAATATGGCAATTTTAGGAGAACCTTTTTCTAAGGTTTTTGTAATAATTTCATAAATTAAATATTAATTAATTATTGGGTCAAATGACTTCCAATGCCCTCCAAATTTTGGTGGGTACATCTTAGGGTTATCACATGACCCTGGTAAAAGTCTCAGCCCAATTGGGACTGTTTTAGTTTGTAAATTTGTTAACCTAAGTTGGGTCTAATTAGGTCAAAATTAGGGCATGGTCCTTAGCTTGGGATATTGTGGTCAAATCTCCTCACCATGAGGTGAAACCTTAGCCACTTGTTTAGGATCACCTAAAACACCCCCATGAGTGAGTCGGGGTGGTGTGGAGGTGGATATGCCTTAGAACCCTAGTTTTACCCCTTGGGGTGCATATAGATCTTTGTGAAGGACATGTGGTCAAAAGCTATAGAATGGTCATGGAACTTGGTGGATAAGTTCATAGTGTGCAAATAGGACCTAGGTAATTTTATAAGAATTTTAGGAGCAATTATTCCCTTTGAATTAGGTCATAATCTCTTTAGAGAAATTTCTTATAAGAGATGATTATAGGATCAAATGATCTTTTATGACAATGAAACTTTGGTAGATCCCTTATAGTCATGATATACACCTCTGGTAATTTTTGTGTATTTAATTGAATGAACTAACCAGTACTTCATTCACAAGGCATTTATTTTGTCTTAGGCTTAAGAAAAATAATTGAGGGTCCAATACTCATTGTTAAATTGTGCAATTTGGTGATCGGACATCTTAGGGCATTAGGAGTCCCTATAAATTTTTGTGGAATTTGTGAAGACCTTTATCAGTAGGCTACTTCACAACTTATCCAATTTGGAATTTTCTTAAAGAATTCATTTAAGTGATAAAATGACTCCCATAAATTCTACAATTCAGTTAGTAGACTTTTATGATGAATATGAAGGTCTGGTAATTTTCCCATAATTTTGGTACTATTATTTCTGGTGGTTTCTTCATTAATTCCCAAATTGGTGTATTTATGTAATATTACAATTAGAGGCCAACCCCTTATTGCAAAAATATGATTTTCTGTATTTACTGTTAATTTGTTATCATAGAGTTTCTATAATGTTGTGGAGGCCATATCATAAGAAGATATTGTATTTCATGTTCAATTCCATACATGGCAAATTTTGGAGAAAATAAATTAAATGCCAAATAAATAGGGAAAATTATGATTCTCTGGTTTTAGTCATATGATATCATGATAGACTCCTAGTAATAACATTTGGTCAATTGGATGAATATTTGGAGTACCTCCTTTTATGCAACCCATATAACACATTTGGTCTGCGTATAGTAAAACTGTGAAATTTGAGAATCAAGTGGATCCTTAGGAGGGAATGGGAGGTAAGTGTTTTACCTAGCTTATTTGAAAAGGAGTTATGTATTAAGAGTGCTTGGTGAGTTAAGGGTAAGGTTGTGCTTAGGATTGACGAAGGATCGTCTTTTTCCTAGCGTGTCAGAAAGCACTTAGGTTTAACTCAAGTGAAATGATAAGAGGGGTGTTCTTATGGGTAGATACCAATAACACTAAGTGTCTTGAGAAAGGAAGCTTTGGGGTGTCATCCCAGTATAGCTCCTAGTACCGTAGCGAGCCCCTCACAGGGTAATCCTTGGGAAGTCCAAGATTAACCATAAACTGTAGGAGTAAGTTGATGTACAAGATTAACTTAATAATACTCTCACCCACACCCCGTTATCACGGGTATGTTAGTTGGTTTGGTTTTTGCGCGGTAGGATCGGTGGTTGAAGCAGCGGACTAGTTAGTCCGGTGAGCTTGTGACTAAGTGATGTTTGTTGGTACAGACGGGTTGGTCCGGCGAGCCGGTGGCTCAGAAGGTTATGGTCATGGGCATGTTAGCCGGGGGAATTTATGGCTCGGGATATAGTAGAACATGTTACATGTGCATGAAGGTGGTGGGTCTCCTGTATTGGACGGTCATTCACACCGACGTCAATACGTTGACTCGGCAAGTGTGGAATTTGCACTTAGCCATGAAAGTCTGGTGGTCCAGCCAGTAAGAGTATGTAGATGCTCCACGGTTTTGCGTTGAGTCCTACGACCTAGAGGTGGGCGAGGCCCAACCCACCGCTTCTGTTTGCCACTACGGGAGTATCCTGGGAGTCTAGCTAGCTCCAAAAAGGGGGAAGTAAAGGTCTATGCGCATAGAGTCGAAGTTTGTGAGTTGCACTTGTATGAACATAGCATAAACCACATACCTTGCATGTTATAGCATAAACATTGCATTTCAACCCCTACCCCTATCGTATAAGTTGGTTATGGGACTTCTTATACGATAGGCCATGCTAAACAACCCCTTGGTCTATAGGTTTGTATGGGCATTCCTATAAATCAATGGTTACTTTTCTATTATGTACTTGCTTTACTTACTGTTCTTTACTTACTCTTTACCTGCTCTTACTATGATTTATTAACTGCTTTGATTATGTATATATATATATACTTGAGTAGTGGTAGAACTCTTCCTATAGATTATGCCCCGTCATCTGCTTTTTGATTATACCCATTGCTGTCCTCCACTTCATCCTCTCACACGGTGCCTAGGAGCCATTGGGGTGGGGTGGGGAACATAAGGTTTAGTCTTTTTGACTAACGGTCGATGGACCATATCATTTTAGGGGATCGAGGAGACGCAACAGCACCAGAGGCTGGTGCAGACGAAGGAGGACAATTCTAGTACTGTAGCACCAGTCACAGGATCAGAGAGTGATTAGTAGTTAGCTTCCGCGAGTGATCTTGTAGTGAGGTTATGATGTACTGGGCATGAGCCCTTCTTCTTATTATTGTAATCTTTGTATTCAGTTAATTTAATGTGGACATTTATATTTATATATAGCATGTGATTGTGGACTTGGATTTATATTTGTTCAAGTATTCTTTTCTTCTTTCTGATCGATCTGGCCGGCAGAATCGGCGCTTTATAGTGGCGACCTTCCCGTGCGAGGGTGTCACCTCAAAGCGGCGGTTCTGGGCCTAAGACCCGGATGTTTGAAAAGAAAAAAATGGGGTCTTACACTACCCCTACAAGGATGAGGAGATGACCCGAAAACTTTTCCCTTCCCGTCCCAAAGACACACTTCAGAGGATTAAGCCTCATCTTGAATTTTTGTAGGGTATAAAAGGTCTCTGCCAGGTCCTGAAGATGAGACTCTAGGTCCTTGCTCTTCACCATTAGGTCATCTACATAGACCTCTAAGTTTCTACCATTTTGCTCTCTGAACACCCAATCCATCATCCTTTGGTATGTGGCTTCCGCATTTCTCAGCTCGAATGAGATCATTTTATAACAATAGAACCCATCGTCCGTGATGAAGGAAACATTCTTGACATCTGGGGGATGCATTCGGAGCTGATGGTATCCCAAAAAGGCATCCAATAAGCTCATCACAGGGAAACCGACGGCTGAGTCTACCAGCACATCGATTCGAGGCAAAGGATAACAATCCTGTTGGAACATGGTCTTCCGTATCTCCTAGGTTTGAGAATAACAAATCCTATGTGTATTTGATCTTATGTGTTCAAGTGTGCAGGTTACCATAGTCCACATGACTCAAGGAGTACACATGATGATTGCCCCCAAAATTGAGGCCAAAATTCGAAGAGGCTCACTAGCGCCGGCGGTAGCAACTAGCGTCGGGCGCTAGCGATGATGAGCGCATTTCCGGGAGCTGTTATGGAAGGCGCTAACGCCTGGCGGTAGCGGATAACGCCGGCGGTATCGGTGAACACAGAAGGAATGAAAGCCTCGTTGCCGCGGATTGGAGATCCTGCCGCGCAAGAAGTTTCTTAATCAGGGATAGCGCCGGCGGTAGCTACTAGCGATGGCGGTAGCATGGAGCACAAGAGGCATGGAGCAATATGTTGCCACGGATGGGAGATTCTGCCGCGCAAATTGTTTCTTAATCCGGGCTAGCACCGGCGGTAGCGCTAGCGCCGGCGGTAGCGCTTGGGCTATAAAAGGACCCCCTCTCCTCCTGTTTTCGTACACCAATTGCATACACCTCAGAGAGAGAGTACTAGAATTCCAGAGGCCTATCTTGGCCGAAATTTGAGGTCCCGGCGAAGCTCTGCCAACTTCTGAAGGAGGTTTCCATCACGCCGAAGCCAAACGAAGTCCGCTTCGACAAACGCTGATTCTACAGCGGATCTTCGCCTCCATATTCAGAAGTTCATCTTAAGGGAAGTTTTTATTATTTTATGTGTCTTTCTTTGTAAACGGTAGTGAAATCGCCTCGTGTTGGCGACGAGGTCTGGGGTAGGACTTAGGGCTGAAAATCGCCTCGTGTTGGCGACTAGATCTAGGTTAGGTCTAGGGGGTGCTTGAGGCCACATCCGGGGAAGGATTGGCTAGAGCAGCTTAAGGCCGAATCCGGGAAGGAGGAGGCTAGGGCCACCGGTTCGTGGGGAAGCGAGTCGGGATAAAAAACGAAAAGAGCTTTTATTATTCGCCTCCAATCTCTAGCGACATTGAGATCAAGTTTTGTAAAACATTATTTGATATTAATAAAGCATATCTCTTTATTATTGTTTTACTTGATGTCTCTTTATTAATCTTGCAATATTCCAAAGTTTTTATAAATATATTCTAAATTTTTTGAAAACCCTTATTCACCCCCCCCCCCCCCCCCCCCCCCCCCCCTCTAAGGGCGCCGACCGATCCAACAAGTGGTATCAGAGGTAGGTTTTGTTCCAATCGGCTTAACAACCGGGAACAATGGCGTCTCATGATCTCGCTTTTCCTGAGGGTCAAGGGGTTAGTCGACCACCTCTCTTTACTGGGTCTGATTTTAACTACTGGAAAAATCGAATGATGTGTTTTCTTATGACTATGGATGTAGAAGTATGGAACATGGTAGAAGTTCGGTACTCTCCTCCAACAACTGTAGTGGGAGAGGCGACATTAGCAAAACCTAAGGATAAATGGGACAACAACGATAAACTAAGGTGTAAAAATAATGCTAAAGCAATGAATGCCTTATATTGCGCTTTAAATAGGACTGAGTTTAATAGAATTTCTGCATGCACTACTGCTTATGATATTTGGAATCAATTAGAAGTAACTCACGAAGGTACATCGCAGGTGAAAGATGCAAAGCTGTTTCAACTGGAATCTGAATACGAGAAATTCAGCATGGACACGGAAGAGGACATCAACTCCATGTACACTCGCTTCACAAAGATTGTCAACGCATCAAAGGCACTTGGAAAGACCTACTCCGACGGGGACTTGGTGAGGAAAATTCTTCGTTCCTTACCCCCAAGGTTCAATCCGAAGGTGACATCCATCTCGGAGTCGCACAACTTAAGAACGCTCCAGATCGAGAACCTCAATGGGAATCTCAAAACCCATGAGGTAGAACTGCAAATTCAACAAGAAGAATACAACAAAGAGCCGAAGAAAAAGGCGTTGGCACTAACATCAAAAAAGGAGTGCACCGAAGAGGACGATGATGATGAAGAAGGACTCCTGGTGAAGAACTTCAAAAAGTTCATCAGGAATCCAGAAAGAAGGAACACATTCAGAAAATTCTTCCAAAAGGACACTCGACGAAAGGGATCTTCCTCTTCATCGAGGAAAGAAAAAGGAAGCGATGACGAAGAAGAAAGGCCGCCTCCAGAATGCTATCACTGCAGAAAAACCAGGCACATTCGGAGCCAGTGCCCAAAATACCAAAAGGAACGATAAGAACAAAAGAAAACAAAAGAAAAGAAGAAAGTGCTGAAGGCCGCCACTTGGGATGACTCTTCCTCTGAAGAGTCAAACGAATCTGAGTCAAGTAGCGAGGAGGAAGCAAACTTGTGCTTGATGGCCAAAAGCGACGATGATGACACCAGTGTTCTTAGCGACACTGAGGTATCTCCTCCTACTTTTGAAGAACTTTATGATAAATTTGTTTTATTAAATCTTGAAAATGAATCTATGATAAAAGAAAATCGTAAGCTCACAAAAAAAATAGTCTCTTGAAAAAAGAAAAATCTCATGTCAAGAATGTGAGCACTCCTTATTTAAGTTAAAAGATCTTGAAGTATCTCTCTCTAATGCCCTCTCACAAAACAAAATTATTGCAAAAGAGAAGGGGGACTTAGAGAGAAGATTGAAAGCTTCTATATTATAAATTGAAAAGAACAAAAAAGGATTTGAAAACAAATGTGTTATGATTGTTCAAGAAAATACATCTCTTAAAAAACAAAATCAAAATCTCAATTTAGCCATAACCAAATTCGGGATTGGTCAAAAATCCCTGGATATGCTTCTGGGTAATCAATGCTTTGGGTCTGGAAAAATCGGACTCTGATATAAAAGTGAACACTACAGCCAAACCTCAGCACGCAGCTTGAAAGGTAGTGTCTATGTAACAACAAGTTAAACCCCCCAACACAGAGCTTGATCAAAGGGTAGTATATAAGCAACCAAAACTAAACCCATGTTCGGCAATTAACTTCACTCGAATGTCCAAACCTACTAAAGAATAAGGACCCTTATACAAATCAACATTGTCATTGGTTCTTGATTGATTAAGAATCACATGATTTCCATTTACAACCTTGATTCCACAATCGGTGAGTTGGCTTGTAGGCATTTACATACTTATCACTGTATCATTCAGATCTCAAACTTAGTCCAACATTATTGAATTGCATCTTCGTCATTTTGAATACCTATTCAGACTCCTTAGTGTCTTTTATTTATTCGAAAACAACTCATCAAAATTGCTCTAATATATTATCATCCTCAATCATATCGCAAGGTTCATCGACACATCTTATATAATAAGCTCAGTTTAACCACGAGGGTTCTAAAATTTTATTTCGCTTTTCAACATAGACTTTGAACTATCGAAATGACGAACCAAATGACCTCCGGCTACCTCTGAATTTTATATATGGCTATATGTGAAATTTTCTAGATCGAAGGGGCACCGAATAAGTACACCAAGAATGAACAAAAAACCACTTCACTTCTATTGCTTGGCAAATAGTTACAAGTTACAGGAAAACATGACTGAATACAAGTTGCATACAACTCGATTTACAACAGTTAAAAAGAAAGAAAACAACTTGATCACAGATAGTGTCCGCAACATAGAAACTCAGAAAAGGGTCTCAACCCCCTTTATTTCGTGTATTAAATGTCTTAAATTTGGACACACGTCTGGCTCTTGCAGGAATATAATAAATCAACGATCATTAAAACAAATCTGGGTACCTATGAAATCCACTTACTCTATGGGTGGTACCTCTTGGGTATCTGGGTCTTTACTCTCATCCTCTTTCTAGATTTGCAGGAAGGCTAAGGAAACAGAAGACGTGTGGTATTTGGACTCAGGCTGCTCCAAACACATGACGAGCAATAAAGCAAAATTCCTTAGCCTAGAAAAGAAGAAAGGAGGAATAGGTGACGTTTGGCGATAACGGTAAAGGAAGGATCATGGGAATTGGTACAGTGGGTAACGCATCTTTTCTTATATCAAATGTGCTTTATGTGAAAGGATTAAAACATAACCTAATATCTATAAGTCAACTTTATGATAAAGGTTTAGACGTACTTTTTGAATCTTCCACTAATCTTTGCAAGATTGTTAATCCTAAAACAAAAGATGTGTTATTAACTGCACCTAGAATTCATAATGTTTACATAGTTTCATTTCGTGATCTTTCTAAATCTTCTATAAAATGTTTTATAAGGAAAAATGATGAATTAGAATTATGGCATAGACGCTTAGGCCACGCTAGTACAAAGCATATCTTAAAACAAGCAAAAAGAGAATTGATTAGAGGATTGCCTAAGTTAAATGGAAATTTATCTTCATTATGCTCTCCATGCCAAAAAGGCAAATTTACTAAGTCATCTTTAAAAGCAAAAACGTAATTTCTACATCAAAACCTCTGCAATTAATTCATATGGATCTTTTTGGTCCCGTTAACACTGCGAGTCTTGGTGGTAGATTATACACTTATGTTCTCATAGATGACTACTCTAGATATTGTTGGACTTTATTTCTCTCCTCCAAATCTGATGCTTTTTGCGAATTTTCAAAATTATGTACTCGCATTCAAAATGAATTAGATTTAAAAATAAAATGCATTCGCTCAGATCATGGAGGTGAATTTGAAAATGAAAATTTTAAATCTTTTTGTGACATGTTAGGTATTAAGCATGAGTTCTCTGCTCCACGCACACCCCAACAAAACGGTGTTGTAGAATGGAAAAATAGGACAATACAAGAACTTGCACGCACCATGCTATCTGAATATAAATTACCTAAGTATTTTTGGGCAGAAGCCGTAAGCACTGCATGCTATGTAATGAATAGAGTTATGCTTCGCCCATCATTATCTATCACACTATATGAACTCTACTATCAAAAGAAACCCAACGTATCGTATTTTAAAGTATTTGGATGTAAATGCTTCATTCTCAATACCAAAGATTCTTTAGGAAAATTTGACGAAAAATGCGATGAAGGAATATTTCTTGGTTATTCTTCAACTAGTAAAGCATATAGAATATTTAATAAAAGATCAAGTAAGGTTGAAGAATCAATTAATGTCAGATTTGATGAGTTTGTTCCTTGTGCAGAGAAGCTCCCTACAAGTACCGATGATGAACCTTTGCCATCCTTGGAGCACGACGAAGAAGAACCGTCCAAAGAAGAGGAGGAGAAGCCCGAAGTAGATGAATATGTACCTCCAAGCATTCTAAACTTCTCCAAAAATCATCCAAAGGAGCTAGTCATTGGGGAACCTTCTACTGGGGTAAGAACTCGGTCCTCTCTTCATGAAACATTTTTAAATATTTGCTTTGTGTCTGAAATTGAACCTAAAAACGTTTCCAACGCTTTAAATGACGAATTTTGGTTTTTGGCAATGAATGAAGAGTTAGGACAATTTGGAAGAAATAAAGTTTGGAATTTAGTAGAAAGACCATCTAATCATCCAATTATTGGCGTAAAATGGATTTTTAAAAATAAGCTAGATGGTGAATCTAGGATTGTAAGAAATAAAGCACGCTTAGTTGCTCAAGGCTATTCACAAATCGAGGGGGTAGATTTTGAAGAAACTTTTGCACCCGTAGCTCGCTTAGAATCTATACGAATATTTTTGGCATTTGCGAGTTTTAAAAGAATAAAATTATTTCAAATGGATGTTAAAAGTGCTTTTTTAAATGGGTTCATTAAAGAAGAAGTTTATGTAGAACAACCCCCCCCCCCCCCCCCCGGTTTCATAAATGAAAGATTTCCAAATCATGTTTACAAATTAGAAAAAGCGCTTTATGGTTTAAAACAAGCGCCCCGTGCCTGGTATGATCGCCTTACATCATTTTTGTTAGAGCACGGTTATGTTATGGGAAGTGCAGACAACACACTCTTCATTAAGCATAAAAATAACGAATTAATTATTCTACAAATATATATTGATGACATCATTTTTGGAGCCACTAATGAAGAGTTGTGTAATGAAGTAGTCTTAATAATGAAAAATAAATTTGAAATGAGTCTTGTAGGAGAACTATCATATTTTCTTGGTTTTCAAATTTCACAAAGAACTGATGGTATTTTTATTTGTCAATCAAAATTTGTTCACGATATGCTTAAACGATTTGGATTTGAAAATCTTAAACAAGCCTCTACTCCTATGAGTGCTTCCTTAAAACTAGGAAAAGATGAATCTAGAATTTCTATTGATCAAACACTATATAGAGGAATGATAGGTTCTCTTCTTTATTTAAGTGCATCTAGACCAGATATTATGTTTGTCGTATGTTTATATGCTCGCTTTCAAGCCGATCCAAAAGAATCTCATTTAAAAGCGGTAAAACGTATTTTTCGTTATCTAATTGGGTCATCTAAATTAGGATTATGGTACCCACATAATGACTCTTTCACACTCCACGTCTATTCCGATTCGGACTACGCTGGGTGTTCACTAGATAGAAAAAGCACTATCGGTACGTGTCATTTTTTAGGACCCTCTTTAGTTGCCTGGTCTAGTAGAAAACAATCTTCGGTTGCACTCTCCACCACGGAGGCCGAATATATCGCACTTGGTAGTTGTTGTGCACAAGCATTATGGATGAGCCAAACACTAGAGGACTTTGGATTTCATCTCAAAAACATAGATCTTAAATGTGACAACAAAATTGCAATAGACCTCACATATAATCCTGTACACCATTCTAGATCCAAACACATCGACGTTCGTCATCATTTCATTAGGGATCACATTAAAAAAGAAAATGTAAAAGTAAGCTTCATTGGGACAGACTCTCAACTCGCTGACATATTCACTAAACCTCTTCCCGATGCACGATTTTATTTATTACGACTTGAATTAGGTGTCCTAGATCTTTCAAGTTAAAACATGCTCACAAATAAAATTTTCTTCATATTTCACCATCCAAAACATTTCCAAAAATTCTACAAATTCAGCATGGAACTACTATTGGGACACCTAATCAACTTCCAACATCAAAATTTTCAAAACCCTAAAAAATCACTTACTGTTTCCCGCGCTAGCGCTAGCGCCGGCGCTAGCGTCGAGGTTCGAATTTCTGTGTTTTTAAAATTTCTAAAAATTCCTAAAAATATTTTGATCTATATGTACTATTTCGTTTTTGCTCATCTGTTTTTCTTTTTTTTTTGAAAAATCAAATACAAAAATAGAAAAACAAATTACAAAAAAAAATGTTTTTCCTTTGTTTGCTTTTGTTGTTTCCTTTGTTTAAAGTTCATCTTTTTACAAAAATAAAAAAAAAATTACAAAAGCAAAAATTACAAAAATCTGCTTTTATTTGCTAAAACCAAATACAAAAATATAAAACTTTAAAACTATCAAAAAAAACTCTATGATTTTTTCTTGTAAAATCAAGCATGATTTAATCTACTATTTAGAAATTCTACAATGTTACAATTTTTCTCTTCAAACTACTTTGGACATTGTCTTTCTTCATGCTTTGATATATCTATTCAAATGTGCATCAATTATAGTTTAAAAGTTGTGTAGGATCAAGCTTAGCATGCCTCTAAGTATGAGAAATGCTTTATGGTTGATAATGATATTTATTCACTCACCTTTTTTTGGCATTGTCTACATATGCATTTAATCTAAGAATGCTTGTGTATGTTTTGTATTAGTACAAATAAATTAAAATTGCACAAGTATCTTACCTACACTCCTTCTTTTGCACTCCTAAACATTAAGAAAAGTGGTTATATTTTTTTCTCATAAAATCTATTGATTTGCAAAACAAGTGTATTCGGAGAACTTTGTACAAAACAAAATTATAAAATAAATGACAAAGATAACTCCACCAAGCACTACTTGAACCTCCTGATAAGTCTTAATGAGCATTGTGAGGTTGAGCACCTTGGAAAGAAAAATAAAGTGTCTTGTGCAAATCAAATCTTTCTTTCAAAAATAAGAAAAACCACTTTCTCTTAAGTACACCGGATCACAAGTCTCAAAATTCAAAATAAAATATGTGATCCCCCAAGCACTACTTTGCACCCTGATAAGTCTTGATGAGCATTGTGTGTGCAAAGCACCTTGGTAGTTGTACATTTTTTTTGTGCATTAAAGTGTGTGGAAGTAATCTTATTTGTGTTTTATTGTGCTTCTTACTTTACATATTACTTGTATTTTTTGATTAAAACATTTGTTTACTCTCCTCAAATTTACACTTATGTGCACATCATTATCTTCCATAACACTTATTCTCATGAGTATTGGATCCTAATGCTAATTCTATATTACTTTTTATTTATGAAATGCACTAGATAACCTAGCATGTGTTCTACAATGTTTTTGTATGTTTTTGAAATTAAGAATTAAAGTAACATTGTGGTCATCTCATTTTGATAAACATTATTTCATGCTTGGTTATTCTAAAATTTAAAACTGCAAAATGATTTCCAAAAACATCATTTTTTTTATCTTTACCTCATATTTTTTGGATTATCATTACTATTTGCTATGAGTCTTCCGCATCTTAACCATATAAGTGTTTTTTTTACCTTGCGCTTTCATGCTTACTTCATATCTTGTATTATTTGCATCATCACTTATTCTTAAAAATTCCTATCTTTCATTAAGTGATAGATTTCCTTGGAAACACTTTTTATTGGTTACTTCAAACATAAAAATCTTTTATGCTAAAAACTCTGAAATTTTGTAATAACTCTGATCTATTTCAATAAAATACAATTCTAAATCTCATTATCATTTACCTAAAAAGCTCGATCATGCCTTATCTTTTATTTACACATTTTTAGTGCTTTGTATCCCTACCCACTTTTGCTAATAACAAAGGGGGAGAACTAAACATGATAAAATGCAAAAGGGGGAGAACTAACAATGATAAATATATAATCCGCTATCAAAATGCAAACCCAACATGATTGATTAAGTTGATAGCATATATATTAGGGGAGCATTCACTTAGGGGGAGCATGTATTTAGGGGGAGCAAGTCTAACATGCTAGAATCAATTATTATCTTAAGTCATCACTCTCACACACACACAAGTATAGTTTCATCATGCTTATCTATTAAATCTTTGATTTATCATTAATGGAGTTGTTATTATCAAAAGGGGGAGTTTGTTGGAACATGGTCTTCCGCATCTCCTAGGTTTAAGAATAACAAATCCTATGTGTATTTGATCTTGTGTGTTCAAGTGTGCAGGTTAGCATAGTCCACATGACTCAAGGAGTACACATGATGACTGCCCCCAAAATTGAGGCCAAAATTCAAAGAGGCTCACTAGCGCCGGCGGTAGCAACTAGCGCCGGGCGCTAGCGATGATGAGCGCATTTCCGGGAGCTGTTATGGAAGGCGCTAACGCCTGGCGGTAGCGGATAACGTCGGCGGTATCGGTGAACACAGAAGGAATGAAAGCCTCGTTGCCGCAGATTGGAGATCCTGCCGCGCAAGAAGTTTCTTAATCAGGGATAGCGCCGGCGGTAGCTACTAGCGCTGGCGGTAGCATGGAGCACAAGAGGCATGGAGCAATATGTTGCCGCGGATGGGAGATTCTGCCGCACAAATTGTTTCTTAATCCGGGCTAGCGCCGGCGGTAGCGCTTGGGCTATAAAAGGACCCCCTCTCCTCCTGTTTTCGTACACCAATTGCATACACCTCAGAGAGAGAGTACTAGAATTCCAGAGGCCTATCTTGGCCGAAATTTGAGGTCCCGGCGAAGCTCTGGCAACTTCTGAAGGAGGTTTCCATCACGCCAAAGCCAAACGAAGTCCGCTTCGACAAACGCTGATTCTACAGCGGATCTTCGCCTCCATATTCAGAAGTTCATCTTAAGGGAAGTTTTTATTATTTTATTTGTCTTTCTTTGTAAACGGTAGTGAAATCGCCTCGTGTTGGTGACTAGGTCTGGGGTAGGACTTAGGGCTGAAAATCGCCTCGTGTTGGCGACTAGATCTAGGTCAGGTCTAGGGGGTGCTTGAGGCCACATCCGGGGAAGGATTGGCTAGAGCGGCTTGAGGCCGAATCCAGGAAGGAGGAGGCTAGGTCCACCGGTTCGTGGGGAAGCGAGTCGGGATAGAAAACGAAAAGAGCTTTTATTATTTGCCTCCGATCTCTAGCGACATTGAGATCAAGTTTTGTAAAACATTATTTGATATTAATAAAGCATATCTCTTTATTATTGTTTTACTTGATGTCTCTTTATTAATCTTGCAATATTCCAAAGTTTTTATAAATATATTCTAAAGTTTTTGAAAACCCTTATTTACCCCCCCCCCCCCCTCTAAGGGCCCCGACTGATCCAACAAATCCTTGGGGCATGCTTTATTCAGTAATGAAAAATCGATACACATCCTCCACCTTCCATCTCCCTTCTTCACCATTACAATATTGGAGACCCAGACTGGGTACTTATTGGAAAAAAACCCTTATGATTTATCTAATAAATTATCTTAAAGTAATTTCATCAGTTAGGTTGTTTTACCCACATTGCATAGAAAGGGTAAAATGGTCATTAGATGTCCTAGGATGTCACACTCACCATAGAGTGTCAAGACTAGGTCAAGAGAAGCATAAATTTAGTTGAGTTAAAACTTGCATCGAATAGTAGTTGACACAACTCTGACTAGAAGTCGGAGCAACTCAGACTGACTATCGAAGTATCAAGTAAAGTCGAAGCAACGTCCAAATGAACTCGACGCAGAAGGAAGAGCATGTCGAAACCATCTTAGAAGTCGACATAACTTCGACTTCAATTCGATGCAGAAGATAAAGTTAAAGTACAAGTCTTCAACTCGATGGATAAGTCGATAAGTACTCGACGCAACGTCGACATCTGAGTTCAGCCAGAGCTAAGAAGGAATTCAAAGCTACTTCTATAAGAACTCAAAGGTGCGTCTATATGACGAAAGATAAAGTCGACGCAGCGTCGAATACAGACAAAAATAGAAGTTTTTCTGATGTCCTTTCTAGTGCTTTTCTAGATGATCTGCAAGGCTGAAATATATTCTCCAACGGCTCATTTATTGTCAAGAATGGAATGGAGTATTCCAGAGATACAGCAAAGACATTCTTGGAAGTTATTCAAATCAGATGGACGAGTCGGGAACAAAAATAGAAGGAAACATCAATTGTCCAATGGACATTCCTTCTAAGGACAGTCCGAAAGAAGAAAGAAATTCAAACTCAAATCATAGAGAATAAGTATGCTGAGGACGAAAAGAACAATTAACAGATTCATTATTTTGCCTGTCGAATAGGGCTTTCTCTCCTTCTTCCTCCTTCAACCTTAAGAAAGAACAGAAGAAGAACTTCTCTGCACAGGAAAAGTTCACAACAACACTACTGCTTCTTCTACATCACATAGCAGCAAGTCAACAAAATTGCTAAGAGGATCGGGATCAAGCTTATAACCCTTACAATCATCATTATCTTAAGCAAGGGTTCAACATATTTAGATCCTGAGAAAAATAAAAGCAACAGCATCCATAGAGATAGCTTCTGAAGGATTCTTAGTGAAGAATTCTATTATCTTCTTTATTCTCCTTCTACTGTTCTCGTTCTCCAACTATAAAAGAGTTTTAAGAATTCCTCTTTCAAAGGATTCAATGTTTCTAAGAGTCTCCTTATCAAAAGACTTAGTGGTTCTAAGAGTCTCCGTATCCAAAGACTCAGTGGTTCTGAAAGTCTCCTTATCAAAAGACGCATGCATTGTTAGTGAAATCCTACTAGGGAGGTAAAAGAGGGGACTACCCACATTTTGGGGAACCACTATAAAAATTATGTCATCTGCATTGATTTTATGTGCTGTCTAGTTTACTATTTTTCTGTTTCATATTTTATGTGCTAACTTTATTCTATTTTGGTATTGGTGATTGCATAGTTCTTAGTAGTTTTATTGTGTGTGCATAACTAGGGTATAAAAGTTTTAAAACACTATTCACCCCCCTCTAGAGAATACTCAGAGGCACACTGTGCACTTTTAGTGCTGGATCTCTGACACAAAGCCTTCCCTTAGCAGCTTCTCCACTTCTTCTCGAATGGGTCCGACCATAGTAGTTGTGATAGCTCTCTTCTTTTAGTGGATCGGGCGGACGTTGGGGTCGAGGTTGAGACGATGACATGCCACGTCCGCATCGATCCCTGGCATGTTTGCAGCGCTCTATGCAAAGATGTCGATGTTCTGCCGGATGCACTCACGGATCTTTTCCTGCTCCTCCTTGCTCAACCTCCGGGTGTCCTGCACTTTATCCGGCCTCTCATCCGTAGTGACGACTTCCTTCATCTTGATTTCCTTCGCTTCCTACAGCCTGGCTTGTCCTTCCATTGCTTTCTCCACCTCCTCTGCTTCCTCTTACCAGGTGACGGTGTTGACGGCCGTAACATAGCACAGCCAAGCCACCTTTGGATCTTCCCTGACTCAGTCTGTGTTGTTTATTGGGTGTCAACTTATCACCTAGAGGGGGGGTGAATAGGTTTTTCAAATTATTATCCTCTTTTTTGTGATCCTGATTTCTGGTTAATAGATCTATAAAGTAGAAAGCACAACATAGAAAAGCACACAAAGATGTATAGAGGTTCCTCAAGACCGGGTGTCTTGAGTAGTCCTCATTCCCTCTGCGCCTACCTAGCAGTGTGCTAGGCTCGACAAACGCCGCCAGAAACTTCAGACCCTCAAGCCTTACAACACGGACTCGCAAGTCCAACAGCCTAGGCCCGCAAGCCCCTACTGCCCCCGAGCCCACAAGCTCGACACTCAGGCCCTCAAGCCCTACACAACACAGACCCGCAATTCCTGTGGCTACAGCCTAGGCCCGCAAGCCCCTACTGCGCACGAGCCCTCAAGCTCGACAAGATCGGACCCGCAAGTCCACTGCCCTGTCCCCCAAGCCTCACAGCTATCCAGCCCTCAAGCTAGACAAATAAGCATGTAAGCCTTACAAAAAATTACAGTGTTAAAAGACTATTACTTCTGCCGGATGAAGATCGGCAACTTTAACCTGATGAAGATCGACTTCTTTAGGTTGAAGAAGATGCTTCTGAATCAGATCTTGAGCGCACAATTCTTCTTCAATCTTTTCTTAGCCTGATGAGGATTGGCTTCTTTTTAGTCAATGGAGATGACTGATTCTTCAGAGAACACTTGATGCTTGTTCTTTACTTCAACTTCTTCTTCTCCGCCGAGAATATTGTTCTATTGAAGTGTAGCGGCGGGATTCTTTTTTGTTCTTTTCTCTATTTCTAGAGTTGGTTTTCTAGGGCATCATTGTTCCCTTTTATAGGACAGATGAGCCGCATAACGGTCACATGTGATGTCCTTTAATGTCAGATGCCCATTCCATAAGAGCACGCGCTGATTGGACAATTAGGCGGCGGCATTAAATGCAGATAGCGCGTCCGCAACATTTGAATCTGTCTCGATGATATTTCCATTTTTACAATGACATGGATAATATCTCGACGACTAGACTTTGTTGATGCCTTGAACTTGGTAGATCTATCAATTCTTCTAGCTTCTGCCTCTGATGCAGTTATCTCGGCGATACGAGACATTCTGGCGCTTCTTCATATACGATGATATGCTATATCTGACTGTGTCGTCGTAATCACCTTGTTCTTTCGACGACATGCCTTCTTTTGGACGATGTCTGTTCTTCTCGACGATAAGGCCACTTTGATGAAGTCGACGATACTGCGTCTTCTGGATGACATTTCTTCCTTTTTCTTCATTCTTCTCTGCGTTCGACGAACGGCATTCTTCGTTCGATGAACAGCATTCTTCGATCGACGAGCTTCATTCTTTTATCCCGTCGCTGTGTTCGATGAACTCCATTCTGCATTCGACGATCTTGCCGAGTCTCAGCGTTCGACGATCTTGTCGAGACTCAGTATTCGACGATTTTGCCAAGTCTCAGCGGTCGACTGACTCGCCAAGTTTCAGTGTTCGACGAACATGCCAAGTCTCAGCGGTCGACGATCTTCCTTCTGAGTTCGACGATCTTCCTTCTGTGTTCGACGAACACGCTATAGTACTTTCAGAAATAACTAAAGTACTTGACATATTGTCGATCTCTGCAAGCATGAACTAGATGAAACATTAAATACAACTTGCACTTATCATTGAGCTGAGCACTTCTTCAAATCAGGAACATTGTTGGGCACTGTTCCCCCCAATCTCCCACTATTTGAATAAGCCCTAACTTACCTCAATGATAAATGCCAATCATGAAAAGATATATCATTTCAGATAGTAACATCATACTTAAAGCAGCAATCATATAAATAGATGAAATGTTCTTCAAGCATATAAATGGATTAAATGTTCAAGAATAAACATTAGCATTCATTTGTCCCAACAAAATAAATTAAGATTTTAATTTGTTGCCCCATCAGCGTCTGTTGCTGCTTGCCCCTTTGGCTTTCTGCCTTTGCCTCTGATGGTAGTTGATGGGTAGGGGAATTCTCTTAGGAGAGGGAGGAGGACCTTGTGGGAATGCTAGCTTGTGGTTCTTCCTCCTTTCCAGCTGCTTCAGATGTTTTTCCCATTCAACTGTCTGGTATACTCTTTGATAGTCCTCCTGAGGGTATCCAAACTGGATCCATGATTATGTTATTATTTCTGTTGATACTGGACTCCACCTTTCGGATTGTGGATCTAGCTCAACTTCCCTCAGTCTCTTTTGTCGATTCTGGCTGCTCTAACTCCTCTTTCTTTTCCTGGAGGTTGTTGATTCTCCAAACTCTATTCCATACTCAGCTGAATCAGTGCTTGCAGACGAATTGGCAGCTTCATATCATGATGGGGGTTGCTTCATTGTCTGTTTTATCTAATTTGTTATCCACATCGCTTGATGTGAACTGGAGTCTATTATTTCCTCCTCCCCCTTTAGGGCTTGTTTAATTATCCTTTCCTCAAGTCCTTCTCTGACTTGATTCGGCTTTTCATGCAAGCTTTGTTCAGTCACATCCAAATTGTTGTTTATTTTAATTAGATGGGTATCTAAGGTAGGAGCATTCTCATTGACCTTATTCAGAATTTGATTTCTGTTATTTGCAGCATCTGTCTCTATCTGCTTAAGACCATAGTACATATTGTCTAAGAATGTGCCTTGCTTTCTCAGGATTTTGTGGGTATGATGTCCCACTTTGTTTACTTCCTCGCTCATCTTCTCTATGGCCGGAGCTGACAGTGTGTAGAAGTGAGCGCACTAGGTGTTGAGGTGGAGTATGTCCTTCTTCACTTTCTGGATCTCGCCCTTCATTTCTTCCCTTAGATTATCCACAGTTTTTACTATGAATTGCTCTAGTTGTTTGCGTTGAGCATTTAGCAGGGCTGACATCATATGGAAGAGAGACCCTGCCTTAGTCGAAGATGGCTCAGCAGTTTGTTCTTCTTGATCTCCTCCTCTCTGGGGAGCTGATTCACTGACATTTTTAGATGATTCTTCACTAATATGCGTTGTAGCCTTGGCTTTCCCCTTGGAAACTTCTGGCACTGTCTCACTTGGAGCTGTGAGCACAATCTTGCTTGCTACCATTAACTCTCGGCAGTCCGAGAGAGTAATCTCTTCAGTTGGCATAGGCATAGCGCCTCTATCTTCTGGGATAAAAGACTCATTCCCTTGATCTTCTAGGGCAGAACACCCAAGATGGGTCTCCCCCTCAACTTGAGCATCCTCCTGATGTGAGCCTCCAGCTAAGAGCACCTCATGGATTACTTCATTATCTTGGGCTGAGCCCCCAAATTGGGACTCCCCCTCAACAGGCACACTCCCCAAGTTGGGGATTCTTGCATCTTCAATAACCTCTGTGGGAGAAGGTTCTGGTACTGTTACCGGGAAATCCCTATGGGTGGAAGTCTCCCCCTCAGATGCACCAGGGATTTGTGGGGGTGGTGGTATGTTATAGAACTGCTTGATGAATCCGAGGGATTAATTGGGGATGCTTATTTTTTTAGTTTCTTTGGAGCAGACTGTGCATTAGATGATGGTTTATGGATGGACCTATCCCATCGATCTAGCATCTTCGCATCCAGTCTCTTGGAGTAATGAAGGGGAACTCCCCTTTTCTTGTGCAATACTTCACTCTGGGTATTTAGAAGGTAAAGGGGCAATATTCTTCCATAGGAAGGGGACTGCAGGGTGTTCTTCAATCTCTGGAAGAGGAACTCACTCCAGTTGGTCTTCTTGGAGTGTATTATCCGGGCTATGACAACAAACATATCTTTGGAGATTCGGTCATGGGGCCCAGGCTTGCACAACAAAACTTTGCCAACAATGTCGGCCAGCAGCTTTCCCTTTTGATTGAATTCAGCTCTCTTAATAGACCCGTAGGTCTTCCCTGTGTGGTCGCACCATGTGTAGCTTGCGGACACATCTTCATAAGTCATCTCTTCTTCTTCCTCCTCCCCTGGGATTCCTGGCAGATTCAGTGATTTTCCAATGCTTTTCGCAGATATCTTGATCTTCTTGCCTCCCATTGTGGACTTTATCCTTGATTCAGTGTGGTCGAGTCTTGCTTCGGCAAAGAACTCGCCTAATTCTCGATGGAGAAGAACCGAGGGTTCACATAGGACATATTCTAGTCCCGATGCCTCCAGCAATCCTATTACTGATCTTATTTCGTCAGAGAAGGCATTGAAACCTCCTCTCTGAAGTTCACAACCTGAGATCACTTCTTCTTTCTTGGGAGCCATTGATTCGGAGTGAGAGCAAAAGTAGCACATCAAAGGAGGCGAGGGTTTGTTGATGGAACGGCTTAGGGAAAATGATAGCGTAATTTTTATTGTCAAGCATTCACTCTATTTATAGTGTCTGTAGGTGAAGAGGCGCGTACCTTAAAAAATGATCAGACGGCTCCGATGGACCCATCTAATCCCGTGATAAATATCCCGATTATATTTTGCCGATGCGCTTATTGTTGTTGAAATAATCTTTGGATACGCATCCTCCCATCTTGAATCTTTGTCGTCGTAACATCTATTATGTCATCGTAACGTTTTCTCGAATCGACGAGTATAGATTCCAAGATCTGTTCAGCTTTTAGGCCCCTTTTTAGTAGGATGACCTGTACGAATTTCATTAGTTAATATACATTGTTGTTCTGCCTGTGGGTCAGAACAGCCACCTTATCCAAGGCCCAGATTTGCTCCTGGTGGGCACTTGGACTATCTGCAAAAAAGATTATAAGCCCTTAGGAACCCAAGTGAGTTTGGGTCCTAGGAAATTGTTAGCTTTGACGGGCATACTGGATATAACTGCCCTTGGATATGCATAGTGATTGTGAAATACATTGTTTGCAAGTTCAGCATTTGTTACCCTTGGAGCAGTTGGATTGAACCAACAATCAATTACAAAGTGCCATGTCTTCCCACAACACCAACATTCATACATGTTATATCTTCTTTTCTGGTTGACTGTATGAGCAGGAGTTCTTTGTGTGTGAACAAATGAATGAAGCAAAGAAGGAGAACTGTGTTGATGGTAGATGTGATGTTTGCTGTCACCATTCACTATTTTCCATCTGGAGTCAGTCTTCTTTAAGGATTTCTTCTCTTCTCTGTGCTCAACAAATTCCTGCCTCCTCATAACTTCCTGAGGTACCTTTGTGGTTTTTGGCATGTTCTTTGCTCCACTAGTGGAGCTCCCAATCTTGAAATACCCAAGATTGGATTGCCCAGCATTCTTGTTGGAGGGTGAGATTACCTTCCACAAGCTAGCCATCTTCCCACAGGGTCTGCCTGATCTGTCTCTCTTGAAGCATCCCTGCTGCCTTCTCTGAGTGGGGCAGCAACCATTTACCAGTAGAGGAGAGGTCTCTGGTTTGGAGGAGCTTGTCACAGGCTTTACTACAAAGGGGAGTTTACTCTCCACCCTTCTGGTGTTGTCATTCTTAGATTTCAGGACTTTGGGCTGAAATTTGTCCTTCTTCAGAAGAGCTACTTCTCTGGTTCGTGAGCAGCACAGCTTCTTGCTCTCAATCAATGCCTTTAGAGTTTTCCCAAATTTGTCTATCAAGTTAAGGTTGGAGCTTGCCTTGAAGTCCTTTTTGAGTTGACAAAACTCTGTATTCTCTAGAGTTAGCCTCTCTGCTTTCTCTGAGAGATCAAGATTTCTTGCTTGAAGGGAGGAGATCTTTGTATCCTGCTCCTTGCACAGCATATTGAGCATCTTGACATCTTCTAGGAGATCATTGTTTGACTTGGACCAGTCATCATTACCAGATGAGCTCGTCTCTGAATCTGAGTCTGACGTAGATAGAGGAGCTCTTATGCATACTTGTTCAGGTGAGACTTCATCCCGGACTTCTTCCTCTGACTTAGATAGGACAGTCAATCTGAACTGAGTCTTCTCTTCTGAGTCTGAATAGCTTGAGTCATTGTCACTCAATGTTCTGACTTTCTTCTTAGCTGCTTTGCTTCCTTCTTCTTCTGATACTTCCATAAGGATTGTTAGAGAGTCCCACATCTCCTTAGCTGTGGTGCAGTGGATCAGTTTCTGGAGTATGGGAGTATCAACTGCATCAGCTAAAATTCCCTGGGCCTTCTTGTCTAAGTTGACTAGGATGATCTCATCTTCAGTCATTTTCTTGGACACTGTCTTAGGAACATAAGACCCTTCTTGAATAATTTGCAACATTCTAGGATCCATTGTTTCCATGAATACTCTTGCTCTAACTTTCCAAAGGGTAAAGTTCTCCCTGGAACAGATAGCTATTCTTGACTCCATAGCTATGATACTTGGACACCCACTGGCATATCTGTTCAAGTTGTTAAGCTTTTCTTTGAACAACCTCGCTTTGATACCACTTGTTGTTTATTGGGTGTCAGCTTATCACCTGGAGGGGGGGTGAATAGGTTTTTCAAATTATTATCCCTTTTTTGGTGATCTTGATTTCTGGTTAATATATCTATAAAGTAGAAAGCACAACAGAGAAAAGCAAACAAAGATGTATATAGGTTCCTCAAGACCGGGTGTCTTGAGTAGTCATCTTTCCCTATGCGCCTACCTAGCAGTGTGCTAGGCTCGGCAAATGCTGCCAGAAACTTCAGGCCCTCAAGCCTTACAACACGGACCCACAAGTCCAATAGCCTAGGCCCGCAAGCCCCAACTGCCCCCGAGCCCGCAAGCTCGACACTCAGGCCCTCAAGCCCTACACAACACAGACCCGCAAGTCCTGTGCCTACAGCCTAGGCCCGCAAGCCCCTACTGCGCCCAAGCCCTCAAGCTTGACAAGATCAGACCTGCAAGTCCACTGCCCTGGCCCTCAAGCCTCACAGCTCTCCAGCCCACAAGATAGACAAATAGGCACGTAAGCCTTACAAAGAATTACAGTGTTAAAAGACTGTTACTTCTGCCGGATGAAGATCGGCAACTTTAGCCTGATGAAGATCGGCTTCTTTATGTTGAAGAAGATGCTTCTGAATTAGATCTTGAGCGCACAGTTCTTCTTCAATCTTTTATTAGCCTGATGAGGATTGGCTTCTTTTCAGTCAATGAAGATGACAGATTCTTCAGAGAACACTTGATGCTTGTTCTTTACTTCAACTTCTTCTTCTCTGCTGAGAATACTGTTCTATTGAAGTGTAGCGGCAGGATTCTTTTTCGTTCTTTTCTCTATTTCCAGAGTTGGTTTTCTAGGGCATCAATGTCCCCATTTATAGGACAGATGAGCCGCATAACAGTCACATGTGATATCCTTTAACGTCAGACGCCCATTCCATAAGAGCACGCGCTGATTGGACAATCAGGCGGCGGCATTAAATGCTGACAGCGCGTTCGCAACATTTGAATCTATCTCGACGATATTTCCATTGTTACAACTGTTGGATCTGTAGGCGCCCTTAGAGGGGGGGTGAATAAGGGTTTTAAAAACTTTAAACTTTAATAGAAAACTTTTGATATTTTGGTCGCAGTTAAATCAAGAGTAAAGAGATAATGAAATTAGAAATGAAATCAATTTTATTAAACAAGAAAAGACATGATTAACATTTATAAAATTGATTACAAAATCTGATTTCAATAATGCTAGAAATCGAAGCGAATAATATGAAAACCCTTTTTGTTTTCTATACCGACTCATATCCCCACGAACCGGTTGGCTTTAGCCGATCTCTCCCCAGATACGGCCTCAAGCCGCTCTAGCCAATCTATCACCAGAAAGGCCTCGAGCACCCCCTAGATCTACTCCCTAGACCCAGTCGCCGTGTGGCAAATTCCTCCCTAAGTTCTACCTAAACCTAGTCGTCGTGTGGCGAATTCCCCCTAGTCCCCGCAAGGCCCTAGTTGCCATGTGGCGAGTTCCTCTACCGAACACAAGACATAAAGATTGCAATTTGAACAGTAAAATAAGACACAAACTAGAAACTCCCTCAAAAGTAGAACTTGATGTCGATGTAGATGCGATCATATTGGTCTTCAAGTTCTTTGCGTTCATGAACGTTGACGGAGTTCTTCAGGCTGCTTGAAGAAGGCTCTCATGAGAGCTCTGAATATATGGCTTCAAATCCTTTTGTATCAGCAAGCAACAACGGAGGAGGCGCGCGTCTTTTTATAGAATCAGCCACTACCGCATGCGGTAGTACTACCGCCCCGCGGTAGCCATATTAGGCAAATGATCAGGCGCGGATTGTGGCAGATTAGGCAACTTTTGACTGCCAAACATAGAGCACCGACTAACGCACCGCGGTAACGCTACCGCGCCACGATAGCGAGATTTCCTTCCTTCAGCCACAATCTTCTTCCAAATCTGCTCCTCAATCAACTGTAAACGGGATGTTTCCAAAAAGCTACCGCCGGGCGTTAGACCTAATGCGTCGCGATAGTACATGCCAAACATAGCTACCCGTCGACATTCCTTGTTCTCCACTGTTTCCTTCTTGCAATTGTTTCCATTTATACTAGCGCCAGCGGTAGTGCTAACGCGTCGCGGTAGAGCACATCTCTTTTTGTCTGGCACATTTTCGTCGAGCTAGCTTCATATTTCGTCAACCAAATTTTCGTCGAATGGGATTCAACTTTCGTCGATTGCTAATTCATCAAACGCACTGATAAGCATTTCATCGAGCGCAGCCTCCATTTCGTCGATCGAATACTAGCGCTAGCGGTAGTTGTAATGCACTGCGGTAGACTACTTCGTTGGGCGCATCTTTGTCGAACGTCGCCTTCATTTCGTCGACCTCCATTTTGTCGATCTCTAGCGCCAGTGGTAGTTCTAGCGCGCCGTGGTAAAGTATGCATTTCGTCGAGCGTCGTGGTAGAGCATGCAGTTCGTCGAATGCATGATTCATTTCGTCGAGCGCCAGTTCGTCGAACGCAGCTTTCATTTCGATAACGCCAGCGGTAGTGTTACCGCTCCGCGGTATCAGCAGCAAAACACATTTCCATGGAGATTGAAAGCACAGAATCATGCATACTATAAACACAAAACAAGTGATCAAATACAATAGGATTTGTTATTGTCAAACCAAGAGATGCGAAAAGCATGTTCCAACAAACTCCCCCTTTTGATAATAACAAATCCCCTTAGAAAGAAATAATTCAATTGATAGGAATTTGTGTTTATAATAGAGAACTAACATAGATAGCATGAAAATTAGGCATGTTCAAATGCTCCCCCTAAATGAATTCTCCCCCTAAGTGAATGCTCCCCCTACAATAAAACTTCCTATGAACTTGACTCCCCAAAACATGTTAATTTCTTTCAAATTTATTCTCCCCCTTTTGGTATTATCAAAAGAGGGTGGAGAGGAAGTCCAACAAAAAGTGCAATAACTGTGTAGAGAGAGAATGATCATGATAAAGAGTTAAATGTTTAGGAAAAAATACAATAGATAGGAGAGAGAAAAAAAGAGAATGTGAAAAATTGTCATAAAAAAACCACTTGTTGGGAAAACGTATTCATGATCGAGCGTACAAGTAGTAAAGAGGTGGAAAGCATGACGAAATACTTTTTGAAGTGAACATCTATATAGAAATTGTGAAGCATAGTAGATGATTAAGAATTTTAGACATAATAAAATAGATGTTGTAGCATTTTAAGTACACAAAGGATTTTGCTTTATAAGAGTTTTAAGCATAGAAAAGGTAATGATTTCCAAGTAACCAATCTACCCAGACAATATGTCTACACCCTAGCCCCGTACTAAGTGACGGATGGGCATGAGGAGCTACATATATGAAGTAGGTTGGGGTGTTAGTCCCATATGCAAACACTAGACAAAACTTAACTTATCACTCTTTCCCCCCAGTGCGTCACAAGGCCCCACTGGAACCCTCCCCGGTTAAGGACAAGACATGACTAGAGATAAGGTTATCTAATGTATACAACCCTACGCCCCCGCTATGGTGAGATATGAAGTCATGGATAATAATTATTGGAAACATTTAAGCGTTTTAAATCTAATGATGAGTTCATAGCTTATGGATTTATATTTTTTTTGAATTTAGTAAACAAACAACTCACATAGCAATTTTGAAATCCCTTAATGAATCAGAGTTTTAGCATTACAATATTTTCATGTTGAGAGCAACCAATATAAATTTTACCAAGCAAGTCTACCATTTGTTAAAAAAAGGAATTTTGATATTTAAGACTTTGATATAAGCATGAAAGCGCAAGGTAAAAATATGTGGTGAAGATGATGCGGAAGACTTATAGAAATACAAGAAAACATCTTTTTATAAACATGACAATTCATAAGAAGATATATGAGTTAAATTCCAAAAATGAAGATGTTTTTGTAAATCATTTTGCATTTAAAATCTTTAATTTTGACAATAAAGTAACCAAGCATTAAATAATGTTTTCAAAGAGAAATTACTACAACGTTATATTAATTCACAAATTCAAAACATACAAAATATTGTAGAGATCATGTTAGGTTATCTAGTGCATTTCATAAATAAAGAGTAGTATAGAATTTGCATTAGGATCCAATACTCATGAGAAGAAGTGTTATGGAAGATAATGATGTGCACATAAGTGTATATTGAGTAGAGTAAACAAATGTTTTAATCAAAAATACAAGAAATATGTAAAGTAAAGAGCACAATAAAACACAAATAATTTTACTTCCACACACTTCAATGCACAAAAAATATACAACTACCAAGGTGCTTTGCACACACAATGCTCATTAAGGCTTATCAGGGTGCAAAGTAGTGCTTGGGGGATCACATATTTTATTTTATTTTAGTATTGAAACTAGTGATCAGGTGTACTTAAGAGTAAGTGGTTTTTATTTTGAAAGAAAGATAAGGTTTGCACAAGACACTTTACTATTCTTTCCAAGGTGCTCAACCTCATAACGCATATTAAGACTTATCAGGAGGTTCAAGTAGTGCTTGGTGGAGTTATCTTTGTCACTTTATTTTATGATTTTTGTTTTGTACAAAGTTCTCTGAATACACTTATTTTGCAAACCAATATAATTTATGAAAACATAACCACTTTTCTTAACTTTTAAAAGTGCAAATAAAGGTAGTGTAGGTAAGATACTTGTGCAATTTTAATTCATTGTACTAATACAAAACATACACAAGCATTCTTAGATTAAACACATATGTAGACAATGCCAAAATAAGTGAGTGAATACATATCATTATCAAACATAAAATATTTACTCATATTTAGAGGCATGCTAAGCTTGGTTCTACACAACTTCTACAATATAATTTATGCACATGTGTTTAGAAGTATCAAAGCATGAAAAAGACAATGTTTAAAGTACTTTGAAGGAATGAATTGTAACATTGTAGAAGGTCTAAATGATGGATTAAATCATGCTTGAGTTTCACAATAAAGTCCATACAGTATTTTTGAAATTTTCGAAAAATAATTTTAATTTAAAGTTTGAACTCTTATAATTTGATCTTGGACTTCCCGAGGTCTACCCTGTGAGGGGTTCGCCCGGTACTAGGTGATGTGATGGGATGATAGCCCAAATCACCCTTTCGCAAGATACATGTAAATAGAAAAGTTAAGTTCAAAAATAATAATTTTTTTATACTTGTTTTTGTTTTATATTTTTGTATTTGATTTTTGCATATAGGAACAGAATTCAAACAAAAAACCAAAGAAAGAAAAAAATATTTTTTTTGTAATTTGGCTTTTGTAATTTTGTATTTTAATTTTTCAAAAAACAATTACATGCAGAATTGCAAAAATGAGAAGTACATATAAAATAATATATTTTTAGTGATTTTTCAGAATTTTAAGATTACAGAAAATCGGCAACTTGAACTAGAGTCGCCGTTAGGTACTAGCGTCGGCGTTAGCTCACAGAGAGTGCTTGTTTTAATCATATAGCCTAGATTTTCTTTGATTTTGCTTCCGATTTTTCTTAATTATGTTTGTGCAATGGAAGGCCTGTCTAATGAAGTGAAGAGACGAGAAGAAATTGTAAAAAGTTGCGAAAGTTAAAATTTTAGTACATGGGTTTCACATTCATTAAAGCTCAATTCTTGAGTTTTGACAACATATGCATGAGTGAAATGATCATAAATAAATGAAATAATATTCATGCAATTTTTCAATTTCAGTTTGACATGATTATGATTTAACATACTAGGGGTAATCAAAAATGACGCAAATATATTAAATACCTAGGCAAAACTTGCGCATTTTATAAATTTAGCCTAATACCCCTAAAAACACCTCTTAAATCCATTTTGACACTTATTTCATTTAGTCTTAATAATATCATATGACAAATTTAGTTTTTCAAATTTTATAAGACTTTTAGGAAATGGATTTAGAAGGGTAGAAATAAAAAGGATAAGTAGATCACTTGAAAAATGATATGACTTTTTATTCAACTTTATTCAATTTCATTTACTTATGAATTTTGGTTTTAATATGTGAAAGTCATATCACAAGTTATATAAAGTGATCATATCATGATGGTTCAAAGAAATAAAACAAAAAAAAACAAAAAGGAAATTAAGCATATCATGAAGTAGATAATTGATATTTTATTTTTTGTTGATTTCTACTTCATGCAAATGATTGGATACTAATGAATGAGAGATTTAGGTATCCAAAGAGGACCGGTTGTGACGGTTCCTTTGGGTACCCAAATACATCGTGTTTGCTTTTGGGGAGATATGATTGAATGGGCCCTTTTGAGTGGAGTTTGTGTTTCATCTTTAACTTTGGGTCTCCATTCAAACCTTGGTTTAATATTATTCTTATATGTCAAATTTCCATGATGATTTTGTAAAACATTGTTTATAGGAAATTTGTGAACATTTAATTTTATGTTGGGAAAAACATGATTTTGTAAATAATAATGATTTTGATTTTGATTTACAAATCCTTTATGTTTCTTACTCCGATTATTAAACTTAGTTAAGATGTTCAAATTCATATTCAACTTGTTTTTAGATATAGTTTGATATTGTGAATTTGTATTTACCATTTTCATAAGCAAGTTGATTTTTGATTTTAATTCATCATTCTTAACTATAAGATTTTGTCTAGCTTTATTATAAGCGATTGTGCTGTTTTTAAGAATGGAAACAATTGAATCAATATGATTTTGATAGTTATTTCTATATTCATCAAATGCTTCATCTATCTCTTTAATTTCAACTTTATAGTCCTTACACTTAGCACAATCATTTTTCAAGGATGAATTTTCTAAACATAATCTTTCATTTTGTTCTTTTATAAAAAGAAGTTCTTCTTCAAGTTCATTGTGTTTTTCTTTTAATTCATTATATTCTACACAAGGTGTAATGTTTTCAACTAAGGAGCCATGGATAGAACTAGATAAATTAGAATTTGATTCTTCATTAATTTTTGCCTTTAAATTTTTATTTTCTAAGCACAAATGTTTATTAGCATTTTTTAATTTCTTAATTTAGCGCTTTGTAGTTTGAAGCAATTGTAATGTAGAAATAGAAGTACAGAAAATGGAATTTGATTTCCTTACAGCGCTTGTGGATGAGGCAAGATTTGAACATATAGTTCCTTTTACATCTTTTTTGCACTGCTCTTCCAAAGATAAGATTTCTTCTTCTCTTTCACAAGATGTGCACTCCATTGATCCATCCCGTGAGGAGCTTTCTTGAACTTTTGTGCAACCTTGTATGTTCTCCAAGTCTTGCGTTTGTTCCACGCCTACAAAAGGAGAATCATAAGTTCTTTCAAGAAAATTCCAAATTTCATAAGCAGTAGGTAAAGTATAAATAAGTTTGAAAATATTTTGATCTAACGCACAAAATAAACTATTCATAGATTTTGCATTTAAAATAATTTCGTTTCTAGTTACTACGCTAGGTGGCTTTTCAATAGTAATATTCCAAACCTTTTCATCTAAGTCCTTAAGAAAATTTTTCATTAATATTTTCCACCCTTTATAATTTTTCCCATAAATAAAGGTGGTGATAATACTTTTTTCATTTATATTAAATTTTTCCCCATTAATAGAAGCGAGATCATGATCAAGAGACGTCATTATTCCTGGTTGTTAAGCCGATTTGGAATAACCTAGCTCCGATACAACATGTTGGATTTGTAGGCGCAATTAGAGGGGGGTGAATAAGGGTTTTAAGAAGTTTAAACTTTAATAGAAAACTTTTGATATTTTGGTTGCAGTTAAATCAAGAGTAAAGAGATAATGAAATTAGAAATGAAATCATTTTTATTAAACAAGAAAAGACATGATTAACATTTATAAATTTGATTACAAAATCTGATTTCAATAACGCTAGAAATCGAAGCGAATAATATGAAAACCCTTTTTGTTTTCTATACTGACTCGTATCCCCACGAACCAATTGTCTTTAGCTGATCTCTCCCTAGATATGGCCTCAAGCCACTCAAGCCAATCTATCACCAGAAAGGCCTCGAGCACCCCCTAGATCTACTCCCTAGACCCAGTCGTCGTGTGGCGAATTCCTCCCTAAGTCCTACCTAGACCTAGTCGCCGTATGGCGAATTCCACCTAGTCCCCGCAAGGCCCTAGTCGCCATGTAGCGAGTTCCTCTACCGAACACAAGACATAAAGATTACAATTTGAAAAGTAAAACAAGACACAAACTAGAAACTCCCTCAAAAGTAGAACTTGATGTCGATGTAGATGCAATCGTATTGGTCTTCAAGTTCATTGCGTTCATGAACATTGACGGAGTTCTTTGGGCTGCTTGAAGAAGGCTCTCACAAGAGCTCTGAATATATGGCTTCAATTCCTTTCGTATCAGCAAGCAACAACGGAGGAGGCGCGCATCTTTTTAAAGAATCGGCCCCTACCGCCTGCAGTAGTACTACCGCCCCGCGGTAGCCATATTAGGCAAATGATCAGGCACGGATTGTGGCAGATTAGGCAACTTTTGAATGCCAAACATAGAGCACCAACTAACGCGCCGCAGTAATGCTATCGCGCCGTAATAGCGAGATTTCCTTCCTTTAGCCACAATCTTCTTCCAAATCTGCTCCTCAATCAATTGCAGACGGGATGTTTCCAAAATGCTACCGTCGGGCGTTTGACCTAACGCGCCACGATAGTACATGCCAAACATAGCGACCCATCGACATTCCTTTTTCTCCACTATTTCCTTCTTGCAATTATTTCCATTTATACTAGCGCCAGCGGTAGAGCACATCTCTTTTTGTCTTGCGCATTTTTGTTGAGCTGGCTTCATATTTCGTCGACCGAATTTTCGTCGAACGTGATTCAACTTTAGTCGATCGCCAATTCATCGAACGCAGTGATAAGCATTTCGTCGAGCGCAGCCTCCATTTTGTTGATCGAATACTAGCGCTAGCGGTAGTTGTAACGCATCGCGGTAGACCACTTCGTTGGGCGCATCTTCGTCGAATGCCACCTTCATTTTGTCGACCTCCATTTCGTCGATCGCTAGCGCCAGCGGTATTTCTAGCGCGTCGTGGAAAAGTATGCATTCCGTCGAGCGCTGTGGTAGAGCATGCAGTTCGTCGAACGCAGGTTTCATTTCATCGAGCGCCAGTTTGTCGAACGCAGCTTTCATTTCGTTAATGCCAGCGGTAGTGTTACCGTACCGCGGTATCAGCAGCAAAACACATTTCCATGGAGATTGAAAGCACAAAATCCTGCATACTATAAACACAAAACAAGTGATCAAATACAATAGGATTTGTTATTGTCAAACCAAGAGATGCGAAAAGCATGTTCCAATAACAACGACATGGATAATATCTCGACGACAGGACTTTGTCGATGCCTTGAACTTGGTAGATCTTTCAATTCTTCTAGCTTCTGCCTATAATGCAGTTATCTCGATGATACGAGACATTCTGGCGCTTTTGCATATACGACGATATGCTATCTCTGACTGTGTCGTCGTAATCACCTTGTTCTTTCGATGACATGCCTTCTTTACGACGATGTATGTTCTTCTCGATGACAAGGCCACTTTGATGAAGTCGGCAATACTGCGTCTTCTGGACGACATTTCTTCCTTTTGTCTTCATTCTTCTCTGTGTTCGACGAACGGCAATCTTCGTTCGACGAACAGCATTCTTCGATTGACGAGCTTCATTCTTCTGTCACATCTCTACGTTCGAGGAACTCCATTCTGTGTTCGACGATCTTGTCGAGTCTCAGCGTTCGAAGATCTTGCCGATTCTCAGCGTTCGACGATTTTGCTAAGCCTTAGCGGTCGACTGACTCGCCAAGTCTCAGTGTTCGATGAACCTGCCAAGTCTCAACAGTCGACGATCTTCCTTCTGAGTTCGGCGATCTTCCTTATGTGTTCGACGAACACTCCAAGTCTCAGCATTTGTTTTGCTCATCATCAGGACGACAAGCATACTTTGTCGATGACAGCTCCTGTTCTTCTTGACGATATAGTACTTTCAGAAATAACTAAAGTACTTGACATATTGTCGATCTCTACAAGCATGAACTAGATGAAACATTAAATACAACTTGCACTTATCATTGAGCTGAGCACTTCTTCAAATTAGGAACATTGCTGGGCACTGTTCCCAACAGTCTGGACCCCCCCCCCCCCCTTGATGTTGAATTTTAAACACTAGTGAATGGAGGAGGGAATGCACCAAAATTCGCCAATGAGGGGCCATCTGAAGATGGCATTATAGCTGCTCGGAGCGTCAATGATGATGAACCGGCAGTTCTTGGATATTCCCCCCAGAGTCATGAGGAGCTCGACTCCTCCCTCTACCTCCTTCCTTTCTCCGAAGAATCCAAAGAGAGTCCCATCTAAGGCAAGTACCCTCTTTACCTCCACCTTTATCGCATCGAAGACTTTCTTGAAGATCACTTTGACAGAGCTCCCATTATCCACGAGGTTCTAGAGACCGTGAAGTTCTCGATCGCAGTTTGAAATACCAGTGCATCGTAGAACGGATCCTCATGCTCGGGTATATCCTTGTTGGTGAAGGTGATCTTTTCCTCCTAGGGTGGGGTCTTAGAGGTCGAGGCGACACTCCGACGATAGATGGCATGGAGGCTCCCCTTTCGGGTGTCCTCGATCACTACCCCCCGTAGATCACCTTGATCCCTCCTCCCACATTGACCTAGTCCTCGCACCGATCCTCTACCTCCGCTCCTCCTCTTCCGGTATCTTGATGTTTTTGTTGTCCGGTAGGGGCTCCCCTTCCCCCTCTCATCTCCAAGAACTCGGGGCAGGTAGTTATTGCGTGACCTTCCTCCTGTTGGAAATCACAGTATGATAACACTGCCCTCCCCCTTTTAGCCCTCCTGGGCGATTTCTTCTTCCTCTTCTTCCTCCTCGACCTATCGCCATGGCATGCTGAGGCGGGGGATGGAAAGGCCTCGGGCTCGGCTACCACCCCAGAGGGTTGAATCATCCCTTTCCCCCTTGATAGTGCCCCCCTCTTCCTTGGAAGGGTCCCCCGCCCAAGGCAAACCATCTTCCCTGACCCGGAGGATATCCTCCTGGTGGCCTCAACACGGGTCGGTTGATGGGTGGTTGAAACCTCCCTCCTGGCTCCTGTCCTCCGGGGGGGCCCTGGAGCCCATGCATTCTCAGCACTTCCCTTCTTCTCATCTCCTACTGCTGGGATCCTCCTCCTCCCTTCTCTACTCCTCCGGCCCACTTGGACAACTTTGCCACGAAAGCGCTGTTGGTGGCCTATCCCTCAATTTCTCGCCTCGCTCATTCAATCAATTCTTCATGCGACAAAGGGGGATCTCGGGTGAGTCCCATCTTGAACAACCCTTGTTGCAGTCCAAGGGTGAAGGCCAGTTGCAGGGTGTGCACGGGAACCTCATCTACCAAGATGACCTCTTCCTAGAATCGATCCATGTAGCTTCCCAATGACACTTTGGTCTTCTGCTGGATCATAAAGAGAGCCTCAGCCCACTGCTTCCTTTTCTTCGACGTGGCGAACCGCAGAAGGAAACTCCGATGGAGGTCTTCGAAACTGTATATGGTCCAGGAAGGGAGATGGTGGAACCAGTTTCTCAACTTCCCCTTGAAGGATATGAAGAACTGCTTGCACTTGAACGCTTTTGTCATTTGCCTGATGGAGACGACATCCTCAAACCACTTGAGATGCTGGAGGGGATCATCCTTGGCCGTGTAGTTGTACATGGAGAGCTCTGTGAATCCCTTAGGAACATGGTCTGAGAGAATCAGCTCACAGAACGGACTCCCTGACCTTGCTTGGCGAACCGGGGGCACTCGCCCGATCTCCCCACCTGGGTAGCGAGCACTTGGCAGGCTGGGAAACAGCACCCGTGCATGAACGGCTCACTCATCCTCTCCCACCTGCACCTCCTTCTCGGGTCGTCCGTCGAGTGCTTCCTCTCCCAGAGCTTATGGGGAGAGTACTGGAATCGTATGGGTCGAGCACTCGCATGGTGGCGAGAGGATGACGTGTAGCATCTTCAGGATCAACTTCCTAAATTCATCGAAGTAACACTTTCTCACAAACTCGCCTGAAGGCGGCGAGATCCCTAGGTCACCTCATTGCCCTTCACTTTCAGTCATTGGATCTTACTCAAAATTTTCCAAGCAAACTACGGTCCACGCTCACCGCACCAAAAATGTTGAACCAGGAAACCACAGTTCAACTTTTGAGCCCGGAAACCACGAGTCGAGGAGTTTAGACTGGTGCAGTTTGCTCTTTCTTCTCTTGAGTTCAATCTTTTATCCAGGCCCTCCAGACTAGGAAGCTCATTCAAAGGGGTGGAAAACTAGAAACAGACCCCCGAGCTGCAGTGAAGAGGTCTCACCACTAACCCAGAAGATCTAGAGAACTTCCCCTCCCAAACTAATGGCTGAGTTGGGAACCTTGGAGGATGCCAGAGAGTGTTGGATCGATAGGCGCCCTTAGAGGGGGGTGAATAAGGGGATAAAATTCTTTTTATAATTTTATGAAAATTACTAAAGTGTTTTATAATAGGAGAAGGCAAAATAATAATTTAGCTAAATTAAGATAATATCATAATATCCAAGTTTAGAAGCAAGTACTAAATTGTTTTATGATGAAAGAGATTGAAATAAACATTTTAGATAAAGTAATTAGAATTGAAAGATTAGTAACCAATATTTTAGAGATTATGCCAAAGGAGAGAAATCAAGTTAACATAAATAGAGACATGATTGTATTTATATAAAAAAGGTGTTTACATAAATTTAATTTCAATGTCGCTAGAAATCGGAGGCGTACAAATGAAAATGATTTTTCCTTTTCTATACCGACTCGTATACCCACAAACCGGTTGGCTTTATCCAATCCTTCCTCGGATATGGCCTCAAGCCACTTTAGCCAATCCTTTCTTGGATATGGCCTCGAGCACCCCCTAGATCTAATCTTTTAAACCTAGTCACCAACTCACGCGGTCAATTACCCCCTAAGCCGCGCAAGGACCTAGTCGCCAACACAAGGTGAATTTTCTAAGCAGTTACAAATATATATGGAATGAAAATAATGATAACAATAATAAAAACTCCCTATATGAGATCTTCTAAAGTTGGAGATGAAGGATCGCTGTAATATGAGCATGGTCAAAGCAATCGTCCTTCGGATGTACCATGACGTAGTCCTCCTCCTGAATTCTCCTTAAGCTTTTTGTGGGAGATCCATCTTTGGTAGCATAACAGCAATAGAATTGTGGCACAAGCAATCTCTTTGGGATGAAAATCCAAAACGAGAAAGAAAGCTCCAATTTATAGAACTTCTCGCTAGCGCCTGCGGTAGCTCCTAGCACCTGCGGCAGCGTTCGTATGGAGTGGTTATGAAACCGTTGTGGCATGGCGTTGAGCGCACGAACTTGAGCTAGCGCCATGCGGTAGCGGTAGAGCTAGCGCCATGCGGTATCCCTAGCGCTGGCGGTAGCTCTCCTTTAGAGAATTTGATTTAAAGCTACTAGCTACCTGTGGAGTATTGCACCTATAGTTCCTGCACACTATAAACACACGACAAACAAGATCAAATACAATATGTGATTTTTTATTCTCAAACAAAGGGATGTGACACACATGTCCAACAATCTCCCCCTTTTGATAATAACAAATCCTCTTAGCAAGAAATCAACAAAGGTGTTTATGGTATATGATAAGCGAGATAAAAGTGCAACTATAGTATATGATAAGCATGAGAATAGTGCATACTCCCCCTATCTTAATGCTCCCCCTACATAAATGCAATTTATGTTTTACTCCCCCTAAATTACAAGAATTAGTCTCCCCTTAATCTTTTAGATTTCACCTCTAGATTTCTTCAATTAATCTCCCCCTTTTGGTATTATCAAAAGAAGGTGGGGTGAGGGTGGTAAGGAGGCACTCCTTATAAATAATAAAGCATGATCGAGCTTTTGTGATATAGATTATGATAAAGAGTTTAAGCATAGTATATATAAGAAATTTCAAATAAAAAGATAAGAGTTGTAAGCAAGCAGAAGATTATAAGAAACATCTTTTTGTAAGCATGAAAAGCATAAGTAAAAATATGAGTTTAAGTTCAAAATTGAAAGATATATTTTAACCTTTTTGAAATCTCAAAGTTTTTCATAAAGATACCAAGCATGAAATGAACATATCAAAAAGAGGTTATACTATAATGTTACTTAATTTCAAGTTTAAGAGATACCAAACATTGTAGAGATCATGCTAGGTTATCTAGTGCATTTCTTATATAAAGAGTAGTATAGATAAAGCATTAGAATCCAATACTCATGAGAAGAAGTGTTATGAAAGATAATGATGTGCACATAAGTGTATTTTGAGCAATGTTATCAATTGATTTAAATCACAAAATACAAGACATATGTAGAGTTAAGTGCATAATAAAACACAAGTATATTACTTTCACACACTTTTAATCACATAATTTTTAACAAAGTGGTGTAATAACCAAGGTTTGCACAAGACACTTTACTATTCTTTCCAAGGTGCTCAACCTCACAATGCTTATGAAGACTTATTAGGAGGTTCAAGTAGTGCTTGGTGGAGTTATATTTGTCTATTTTTTGTTCACTTTTGTGAGACAACATTCTCCGAATACACTTGTTTTGCAAACCCAACATAAATTTTTTTTTTAAAACCACTTTTCTTAATTTTTAAGTGCAATTCAAATGTAGTGTAGATAATAAACTTATGCAAATTTTAATTCATTATAGAATTACAATACACAGGCAAGCATTTTTAGATTTAAACACACATGTACATTACCAAACATAAGTGAGTGTAAAAGTATCATTATCAATCACAATACATTTACTCATACATAGAGGCATGCTAAGCTTGGTTCTACACATATTTTTAAATGCAATTGATCCACTTTAAATAGATATATCAAAGCATGATAAATAAAACAATGTTCATAGTAATATGAAGAAACAAGTTTTAACATTGTAAATAATTCTAAATAATAGAATTCACACATGCTTGATATTAACAATAAAGATCATACAGTTTTTTTGTTTTTTTTGAAAATTTTTAATGAAAGAAAAATAGAAAACCACAAAAACATATTTTTGTACTTTTGAATTTTGAAGTTTTGTAGTTGATTTTTCATAATATAAATAAAAACAAAAATAACAAAAGTCAGAAACACAAAAATAAGTAGTACATATGAACTAACATATTTTTATAGATTTGTAGAAATTTTGAAAAATAGAAAAATCAATTACCCACGCTAGCGTCAGCGCTAGTGCTAGCGCTGAAAATAGTAAGTGATTTTTTGAGAATTTTAAATTTTCATTTTTTTGATTTTGATTAAGTGTCCTTAGAGTAGTGTCATGCAGAAATTTCAAAATTTTTGGAGATCTCTAGGTGGATCAAATTTGTATGAAACTTTGGCTTTTTCAAACACTTGAGTTTTACAAAATCATTTAAGCACAAAAAAAAATAAATTATGCAAAACACAAGAGGACATATTTTGAACAACCCAAAATATGCATGATTTAAGTGATAAGTAAATAAAAAGTTCATGTAGTGAGTAATATAAGTATGTGCTAAGATTAAAAACTACCCGGACTAAATGTCTACACCCTAGCCCCGTATTAAGTGGCAGATGGGCATGAGGAGCTGCACACATGCCGTAGGTTGGGGTGTTAGTCCTATATGCACACACTAGAGAACGCTCAACCCAACACTCTTTCTCCCCAGTGCCTCGCAAGGCCCCACTAGAACCCTCCCCGGTTAAGGACAAGACATGACTTAGAGGTTAGGTCTCTAATGCATACAAACCTACGCCCCCGCTATTGTGAGATATGAAGTCATAGGTGAATAATCTTTGGACAACCTATGCTTTTAAACTATGGGTTGAATAATAAACTATGGTTTTTGTTTAAAGTGAAGAATTATAGAAAAATATAAAGCCACATAGTTTTTCTACTTTTATGAGATGACGATATGAGATAACTAGCACAATTACTAATATTCAAAAATTGATAATGCTAGTATGATGAGTTTTGGGTTTAATGCCACGTCATAAAATTAACATTAATATTGCATGTATTCCAAAATTGAGTTTCAAATTATAGATCTAGAATAAAGTGATAATTTAGTTTGATTTATTCTTATTATTGCAAAGTTGATTATAGAGTCTATATATATGTGAGATACATGCAATCAATAGCAAAGTATATCAATACACCAAATAATGTAAAGAAAACATTATTCATATTTTTATCATAAGATTCATAATTTCTAGGTGATAGACATTATTGATTTGAGATATTTCTTGATTGAACATGAATTATGATTTATGATTTTAGAGAATTTTGCATAGAATATATGTTAGATCATCATGATGTATGTGAATTCTATTCCTTCTAGACTTATGGCAATATGACTTGGTGATTTTCTTTTGAATGAGCAAGTTTAATTTGTAAGTCTAGAAAGTGATGATCATGCAATCATATCAAAGACAAAGATCACATATATAACATTTTGAAATTTATAATAAAATTGCATACAATAATAGAATTTATTGATCTTTGGTTTTGCATGATAATATTGTTGGAGCGTATGTTCTGCATCTCTTGGTTTGATAATAACAAATATCGTGTTGTATTTGATCTTATATTTTGTGTGTTTATAGTGTGCAGGTTGTACAGGAAATATAGCCACGCATCCCTATGAGTAGTATACTGAATGGAGATGACTCTCCAGAAAGAGAGCTAACGCCCCGTGTTAGTTGTTAACGCCCAGCGTTAACTTCCATCGAGAAGATATGTCGTCGAGAATGAATCTGTCGAGAAGCCAGAGACAACGCCAGCGTTGACTCTTACCGCCCGTGTTGAGTCCACAAACTACCACGATCTTAGCAGTTGCGCGATTTCAACCACAACAGTACACGATCACTAACGCCGGCGTTAACTCTTAACGCTACGCATTAGCTCCCATGGCTATTTAAAGTACAACTCCTCTCATTCTATGTGAGAAGATTCCAGAATTCTAATAATTTTAAGAGAGGCTCGTGTACAACATTTGAGAGATCTCCTTTGGGCTATCATGAAGATCTAAAGAGAATTTTGAAGGAGAAGGTCTACAACGCATATTCCATACGAAGGATGATCGTTTCAAGAACGCCAACATCTACATCGCCTTCATCGTCACCTTCAGAATTTCTTGGGGAGTTTCTCTTTACTTTATCTTATAATCTTTTATTTTATTTCCTTTTGTAATTTATGAGGAAAAATTGTTCGGGGAGAACGTCGGATTCTGGGAAGGATTCCTTGGGTAATTCGCGGTGGTTGTTGGCAACTAGGTCCTTGTGCGGCTTAGGGGTTAATTCGCCGCCTTGTGTGTGGCGACTAAGTCAAGGGTAGATCTAGGGGTGACTAGAGGCCTTATCTGGGGATAGATAGGCTATAGCCAACTGTTCCTTGGGAGAAGGACCGGTGAAACCACAAAAAGTAATTTTTATATTCTCGCCTTAATTTCTAGCGCTATAGAAATCAAACATTTGTGTACTCAATTTATTATGAAATGAAATCATGTCTTTTAATGTTCTATTCAATTGATTTTATTTCCTCTTCAAGAATGTTTTAATTTATATTTTCATTAAAGTTTTAAAATTAACATTTGTGTAATTATCTTTGAAATACAATAATCATTTTCATTATCTCTGATTTTCTGGAATTGTATTTCATTTAAGATTTCATAAGTAAAATCACTGTGGCAATCTTTTTGTGGTAAGAAATATTTTCTGGAGATCTAATGCCCAGCGTTAACACTTAACACCAGGCGTTAGCAACAGTTAACAAAAAGTTTTGTATCTCTTGTTTAAAAAGGAATCTTCAATACAATCTTTTCTGAGATATCAAAATATATTTTCTTATAAAATATTCCTAAACTTTGGTCACAAACTTTGATGAATTTAATTAAGATTTAAAATTACATAAAACCCTTATTCACCCTCCCCACCCCTACCCCCCCCCCCCCCCCCCCTCTAAGGGCGTCGTAAGATCCAACACGTGGTATCAGAGCGTAGGTTATTCCAATACGACTTCACAACCGGGAATAATGGCGCTTCATGATCTCGCATCTTCTAGAGGGGATAATTTTTATGAAAATGAAAAATTGTTATGTCCACCATTATTTATGGGTGAAAATTATATTTGGTGGAAAACACTTATGGAAAAAATTCGTAAAACTTTGGATATTGAAGTTTGGAATATTACAATTAAAATGCCCCCAATTATTCTAAATAAAAATGAAATGTTTTTAAATGCCAAATCTATGAATAGTCTATATGGTGCTCTAGATCAAAATATTTTCAAACTTATTTATACGCTTCCTACTACTTTTGAAGTTTGGCAATTTCTTGAGAATACTTATAGTCTTCCTTCCACATATGATGAACAAGAGGAATTCCATATGGATCCAAGAGATTAAATTGACGAGGACTCATACTTGGAGGAAGATCTATCTAAGAGAGAAACAATATTGAACTCAATTGATGGCAAAACATCAAGCAAAAGAGAAGACAGAAACTATAGCAAGGTAAGAAAATCTAAATCTTCTCTTTTTGTAACAAATTCTATTTCTACATTTCGTGTGCTTAAATTTGCTAAACGTAAAATTTCAAAGTTGAAACATGCTAATTCCAAATTAAGTTTAGAAAATAAAACTTTAAGAGCAAACATTAAAGTAGAATCTTATATTGATGTTTCAAATTCTCTTTCATGCTCTTTTAAAATGCTAAACCTTATTTTGATTATAATACTTGTAAAGAAGAACTCAAGGTTTTGGAAAAAGGTCTTTTAACTTCAAAAGAGCATAATGACAAATTGATAAAAGAAAATGATAATTTAAAGGATAAACTAGAATCGTTAAAAAAGTTTATTCAAAATTTTTCATATAATAAAAAAGCTTTTATTTCTAGTTTATCGAATTATCAAAAGTCTAAAAGCTTAACTTCATATTATAAGAGTATGTCTATAAGAAAGAGTGGAAATGAAAATCATCAAAATAAGAACCAGTTATTTAAAATATATTGTAACCCACTCTTTCAACATTCAATTCTTAAGAAAGACCATCACTCTTATAAACCCTCAAAGAATCAATATAATAAAATTGCTTATGATTATCAACATCAATGTATTTTGAAAAATAATTTGAATAAACATAAATCCCAAATGAATTATTTTTCAAACAACTATCATCACAAAAATATGTCAAATAATCATAATATGAATTTAAAAGATAAACAACCAAAGTATGAATGGAGGCCCAAAATTAAAAATGAAACACTAACTCCACTTATAAAGGCCCATTCATCATTATCTCCCCAAATGCCAACATTATGTATTTGGGTACCCAAAGGAACCATCACACTTGGTCCCATTTGGATACCTAAATCTCTCATTCACTAGGAATCATTGTATTGCATGAAGTAGAAATAAATTAAAAATGATATATCATTACTCTACTTCATGATATGCTTAATTGCTTTTTCTTTTGTTTATTTTTTATTTTTGAGCCAACACACTATGATCACTTTATATATCATGAGATATGACTTTCATTTTAAGCCTAATGTTTAACAAATCAAATTGAATTAAATTGAACATAAAGTCATATTTTTTTAAGTGATCTATCTTTTCTTTTTCTATCTTTTATCCTTTTTAAATCCATTGCCTATAAATGTCTTATATTATCATTATAAATTGAATGCTAAATTTGTTAAATGATATTATCAAGACTAATGAAATTACTTTCAAATTTGGATTTAAATGGACATTTAGGGGTCTTAGGCTAAAATATTAAATGCATAACTTATTGCATATTTGTCTATTTTCTTTGTTGCATATAATAGCCCCTATAATGAAAAATCATAATTGAAAATTTACAAAAATGATGAATATGATTTCACACACTCCACCTTGATATATTAATATCTTGTGCTAAAATTCACTATTATCATATATCATAATTCATGATCTATCAAGAATTATCATAAATCAACTATTTCTATCCACCTTAGGATTTACGAAATATATGATGGAGATTGGTATTATAGTTTCATATCTTATTTAGTGTGTGTGATGTGCATCTCTATTGTTTGCGTGAATCTCATCATATTTAGAGCTAAGAATTAACTTGATATAAATAAGATGAAATCAAATATAATTGTCTCTTCGTTCTAGGTCTATAAAATTTTGAAACTCTATAATTGACTACATGCAAACCAATTATATATATAGCATATTTTCATTATCCTAGCTGCACCTCTTGGTATATGCTCAATTTAATCTCTATGATAGGATTATCAATATAATGACATGCAAAAGGTAGAGAAATTTGAACTTTGAAATTCATGAGTACAATGTGGTTTCAAAATCCACTATATGTTCTAAAACTAAAACAAACTCATATTTTATGAATCAGTCCTTAGACTAAAATGCTTAGTATATCCATAATCATTAAACCTATGACATGTGTCTCACAATAGCGAGGGCATAGGATTGTGTGCATTAGAGACCTAACCTCTAAGTTATGTCTTGTCCTTAACCGGGGAGGGTTCCAGTAGGGCCTTGCGAGGCACTGGGGGGAAAGAGTGTTAGGTTGAGCATTGTCTTTTGTATGCATATGGGATTAACACCCCAACCTACGGCATGTGTGCAGCTCCTCATGTCCCTCCGTCTCTTAGTATGGGGCTATAGTGTTTAGACATGTAGTTAGGGTATATTATTCTTGGGTATACTCATATTATATTCATTGCATGAATATTATCTTGCTCTTTATACATAAATCATGCATATTTGTTTTTGTTCTAACATTGCATCTTGAGTTTGCATATTTTATTATTTTGAGCTTTAATGATTTTACTAAACACAAGTATTTGAAAAATCACCAAAAACATGCTAAAAGAGCCTTCAAATCTAATCAATATACTCTGAAATTTCAACTGAAGGAAGGCCTCTTTATAATACAAATGAATTGTGAAAAATGTTTTTCAAAACATCAAATTTTGCAGTTCTGTCTCGGCATTAAGAAGCTAACGCCTGGCGTTAGCTCCTTTGCTCCAAAAAAAAATTTTGTTGTTTTGAATAATTTCTGGTATTATTTTAATGTTTTGTGTGTGTTTTATTTCTCTGTTTGTAAAAAGTTTTCTATCTTTTTATTTCCTTTAAAAACAAAATTTTATTTCTTTTCAAAAAAATATGTATTTTCTCATGCATTATTTTGGGTGTATCTCTCTGGCATAGAATATCATTTACTGAAAGGGCTATTAATGACTTCTATGTTTTCTAGAGAATATATATACAAAAAATAAATACAAAATTACAAAATAATTTCAAAGAACAAAAATATGTTTTTTCTCTTTATGTGTGTTTATTGTTTTGTACTTATATACAAAAAAAATTTTAAAAATTTATAAAAAAATTTGATTGTTATTCATTGTCATTGTCAAGGATGATTAATTATATCAATTAAAGATTAAATACAATGTTTAATTTAACTTTCAAGTTTCTTAAAAAAACATTGTTTTGTATTTGTCATGCCTTGAAAATTATCTTGTTATGTGCAATTAAATTGATTGTAGATAAACATGTGTAGAAACGCTTAGCATGCTTCTAAGTATGAGTAATGTATTATGTTTGATAATAATTTATTCACTCACTTATTTTTGATAATCTACATGTGTTTACAATCTTATACTAACATGATTGTGTAGTGTAATAACATAAATAATTAAAATGCATAAATAGATTACCTACACAACATTGAATTGGTTATTACAATTCTTTGTCTTTCATGCACTTATTCGTTAGAGAAATGTGGTTTCAAATGCTATGTTTGCAAATCAAGTGAATTCGGAGTCCTTAGTCACTAAACAAAAAGCAAATAATAAATGACAAGGAAAACTCCACCAAGCACTACTCACCCTCCTGATAAGTCTTAATGAGCATTGTGAGGTTGAGCACCTTGGCAAAAGAATTGTAAAGTGTCTTGTAGCAAATAATTTATACACCACTTCTCTTAGTACACCGGATCACAAATAAAATTTGAAAATAATGCTAAAAAGTATAAAAGTGATCCCCAAGCACTACTTTGCACCCTGATAAGTCTTAATAAGCATTGTGTGTGCAGAGCACCTTGGTAGTTGTACTCTTTATTCATGTGCATTTAAATATTATAGAAGTAATAGTATTTGTGTATTTTAATGTTGTGTTGTTTTATTATATATGTCATGTGTTTTTTTATTGATTCACTTGTATACTTTATCAAAACACAACTTTGTACACATCATTATCTTTCATAAAACTTCTACTCATGAGAATTGGATCCTAATGCTTAGCTACTCAATTCTCTACAAACTTAAGTAAATGCACTAGATAACAAAGCATGATCGCTACAATGTTTATGTTTACTTGAAATGCAAATTTTATTACATTGTAGTTTTTGTATCTTTTCTTGATATTATGAAATCATGCTTGCAATTTTATCTTAACGGAATAGCATCTCTTCAATATTTAACTCAAACATCAACTTTTCAAATTTAAAACTCATGATCCTTTATATGATTTTATCTTCTAAAATGATGTTTATGTTTAAGAGTGATTATTATATTCTTCTGCTAAGTTTACCACTTATGCTCATTCATGTCTATTATTTTTAACACCATGGTTTTCTTTTCAACAAGTGGTATCTTAAAATAAGAATGCTTACTTTATCATTTCAATTATGTTGCTTACTACTTTACGTTACATCATGCTTATGTTTTTCTCAACAAGTAGTATTTAACAAGCTTTTGATTGCATCCTATTTTTCTTCTCGACATAGAACATATTACTCCTTATTGCACACTCTCACCCTAAACCCTCTTTTGATACTACCAAAAGGGGAGAATTAATTACATAAATCTAATATTTAGGGGGAGTACATTATAATGATTTCAAACTCAAACAAAGTATCTTTGTAGGAGGAGTAATCATATAGGAGGTGCATACACTATTCTATGCTCGATCATGGCAATCCTTCAATAAGTGGTTCTTAATCAATCTTAGTAGATATACACTCATCCCTACCCACGTTTGCTAATAACAAAGGGGGGAATAAATTGAATAATCTAGTAAAATAGATATTTAGGGGGAGTAAATTATAAGAGAACACTTATGTAGGGGAGGACTTCATATCGAAAGAGTATGCATTATCGCTATCAAATCTATCACGCTCTTAACCTGTCATTCATGCATATCTTATTACTGCACTTATCTATAAACACAAATGGTCTTAATCTCACTAATTTCTCATACAGGTATTTGTTATTATCAAAAGGGGGAGATTGTTGGAGCCTATGTTCTGCATCTCTTGGTTTGAGAATAACAAATATCATGTTATATTTGATCTTATATTTTGTGTGTTTATAGTGTGCAGGTTGTACAGGAAATATAGCTACACATCCCTATGAGTAGTATACTGAATGGAGATGACTCTATGGAAAGAGAGCTAACGCCCCGCGTTAGTTGTTAACGCCCCGCGTTAACTTCCGTCGAGAAGGAATCCGTCGAGAAGAAATGTCGTCGAGAACGAATCCGTCGAGAAGCCAGAGACAACGCCAGCATTGACTTTTAATGCCCACATTGAGTCCACAAACTGCCACGATCTTAACGGTTGTGCGATTTCAGCCACGATAGTACATGATCACTAACGCCGGCGTTAACTCTTAATGCCACGCATTAGATCACGTGGCTATTTAAAGTACAACTCCTCTCATTCTATGTGAGATGATTCCAGAATTCTAATAATTTTAAGAGAGGCTCGTATACAACATTTGAGAGATCTCCTTTGGGCTATCATGAAGATCTAAAGAGGATTTTGAAGGAGAACGTCTACAATGCATATTCCATACGAAGGACGATCGTTTCAAGAACGCCAACATCTACATCGCATTCGTCTTCACCTTCAGAATTTCTTTGGGAGATTCTCTTTACTTTATCTTGTAATCTTTTATTTTATTTCCTTTTGTAATTTGTGAGGAGAAATCGTTCAGGGAGAACGTCGAATTCCGAGAAGGATTCCGTGGGTAATTCGTCGCGGTTGTTGGCAACTAGGTCCTTATGCGGCTTAGGGGGTAATTTGCCACCTTGTGCGTGGCAACTAGGTCAAGGGTAGATCTAAGGGGTGGCTAGAGGCCTTATTTGGGGATAGATAGGCTATAGCCAATCGGTCCTTGGGAGAAGGACCGGTGAAAGCACAAAAAGTAATTTTTATATTCTCGCCTTGATTTCTAGCGTTATAGAAATCAAACATTTGTGTATTCAATTTATTATGAAATAAAATCATGTATTTTAATGTTCTATTCAATTGATTTTATTTCCTCTTCAAGAATGTTTTTATTTATATTTTCAATAAAGTATTAAAATTAACATTTGTGTAATTATCTTTGAAATACAATAATCGTTTTCATTATCTCTAATTTTCTGGAATTGTATTTCATTTAAGATTTCATAAGTAAAATCACTGTGGCAATCTTTTTGTGGTAAGGAATATTTTCTAGAGATCTAACGCCCAGCGTTAACACTAAACGCCAGGCGTTAGCAATAGTTAACAAAAAGTTTTATTTCTCTTGTTTAAAAAGGAATCTTCAATACAATCTTTTCTGAAATATCAAAATATATTTTCTTATAAAATATTCCTAAACTTTGGGCACGAACTTTGATGAATTTAATTAAGATTTAAAATTCCATAAAACCCTATTCACCCCCCCCCCCCCTTTAAGGGCGTCGTAAGATCCAACAAATGTAAGACCCCATTTTTTCTTAAAAACCTGGGTCTTATTCCCAGAACCGTCGTTGTGCAGTGACACCAACACACGGGAAGGTCGTCACTACAAAGCGCCGATCCTGCCGGCCATATCGATCACAGAAGAAGAAAAGTATAAACAAAAAATAGAAGTTCAAGTCCACAATCACATGCTATATATAATAAATGTCCACATGGTATAACTGAAATAACAATGTTACAATAATAAAGGGCTCATGCCATGTACATCATGTCCTCACTACAAGATCACTCGCGGAAGCTAACTACTAATCACTCACTGATCCTGAAACTGGTGTTCCTGTACTAGACTGGCCCGCCTCCGTCTACACCGGCCTTTGGTGCTGCTGCGTCTCCTCGATCCCCTAAAATGATATGGTCCACCGACCGTTAGTCAAAAAGACTAAGCCTTATGTTCCCCACCCCACTCCCAATGGCTCCTAGGCACCGTGTGGGAGGATGAAGCGGAGGACAACAACGGGTATAACAAAGAGCAGATGACGGTGAATCTAACTACGGAAAGTTCTACCACTACACATGTGTATACCGATAATTGAAGCAGTAATAGAGCATGTTAAAGAGCAAGTAAAGAATAGTAAGTAAAGTATATACATAGTAGAAAAGTATCCATTGATTTATAAGAATGCCCATACAAACCTATAGACCAAGGGGTCATTTAGCAAGGCCTATCATATAAGAAGTCACATAACCGACTTATACGATAGGGGTAGGGGTTGAAATGCAATGTTTATGCTATGACATGCAGAGTTATGTTGTTTATGCTATGTTCACAAAAGTGCAACTCACACACTTTGACTCTATGCTCACAGACCTTTAGTTCCCCCCTTTTTCGAGCTAGCAAGACTCCCAGGATACTCCCGTACTGGCAAATGGAAGCGGTGGGTTGGGCCTCGCCCACCTCTAGGTTGGTATTAACACTACCTAACCTAGACCTATTGTACACCTCAACGCAAAACTGCAGATCATCTGCGTACTCTTACAGGCTGGACCACCAGACTTTCATGGCTAAGTGCAAATTCTACATTTGCCGAGTCAACGTATTGACGTCGGTGTGAACGACCGTCCAATACCGAAGACCCACCACCTTCATGCACATGCAAACATGTTCTACTATATCCTGAGCCATAAATTCTCCAGGCTAACCCGCCCGTCACTATAACCTTCCGAGCCAACGGCTCGCCGGACCAACTCGTCCGTACCAACAAGCATTACTGAGTCACAAGCTCACCGGACTAACTAGTCCGCTGCTTCAACCACCGAGCCTACCGCTCGTACAACCAAACCAACTAACCTCCCGTAACTACGGGGTTTGGGTGTGCGTATTATTAAGGTAATCTTGTACATCAACTTATCCCTACAATTTATGGTTATTCATGGACTTCTCGAGGATTACCCTGTGAGGGGCTCGCTACGGTACTAGGAACCACAATGGGATGAAACCCCAAAGATCCCTTTCTCAAGACACTTAGTGTTGTTGGTATCTACACATAAGAACACCCTCCTTGTTATTACACTTGGATTAACCCTAGGTGGTTTATGACACGCTAGGGGAAAGACGATCTTTCGTCAACCCCAAGCACGACCCTAACTCTTAGCTCGCCAGCACACCCTCATCACCTAAACTCCTTTTGGTGACCTTCAATCTCTTCAACCTGACCATGTACACCAACTACATGCCACTTCCACTCGGTAGACCCCTAAATATCCAAATTTCACATTTTTAATATACGCAGACTAAACTAACTATATGAAGCTAATAAGTAGAGGTACTCCAAATATTCATCCAATTGACTCAAGATATTTACTGGAGGTCGATCATGATGTTTCTAAACTAAATCCAGAGAATCATATTTTCCCCTACTTATTTGCATTTATTATCATTTCTCCAATATTTGCCAAGTATGAATATGAGCATGAAGTGTAAGGTATTCTTATGATATGGCTCCCATAAAATTAAGATAAATCTATCATGCCCAAATAACAGTAAGTAATGAATATCACAATTTTACAGTGAGGAAATGTCCTCTATTTTTTAATATTTATCATCTATCCAAATTTGAAGATTTATGAAGGAACTACCAAGATTACTTATGCCAAAATGATAGGAAAATTACCAGACCTCTATTATGTCCAGAAAAGCTTAATTACAGAGTTTTACAATTTATGGGAATCATTTCCTCACTGACATAATTAATCCAAATAATTCCTAATTTGCACATGTTGTGAAGTATCCTACTGATAACAACCTCCAAAAATTATATAAAAATTCACAGAGCTTCCCAGTGCTCTGAAATGTCCTATCACCAAGTTGCACATTTTTCCAGAGAGTTTTGGACCCTTATCTATATTTCTTAAAATTAAGACAAAATAGGTGCCTTGAGAATAAAATACTAGTTAAATCATTAAATAAATTATGCAAAAATTACCAGGGGTCAATATTATGATTGTAAAGGCACCACCAAGATTTCATCTTCATCCAGGATCATTTGTGCATGTAAATATCTCTTACAAGAAGTTTACCTAAAGGGTTATGACCTAATTTAGGGGGAATAAATTCTCCTAAAATTCTCTCAAAACTTCCTAGGGCATAAATACATCCCATAAACATATCTCCTAGGTTCCATAGCCATTCTATAGCTTTTGACCACATGTCCTTCACAAAGCTCTATCTACACCCCAAGGGGTAAAACTAGGGTCCTAGGGTATATCCACCTCTACACCACCCCATCTTACTCATGAAGGTGTTTTAGGTGATCCTAAACCAGTGGTCAAGGTTTCAACTCATGGTGATGAGTTCTGACCACCATACCCCAAGATAAACACCATACCCTAACTTTGACCCAATTTGACCTAACTTGGGTTGACAAATTACCCAACCAAATCAGCCCCAATTGGGCTGAGATTATTACCAGGGTCATTTGATAACCCTAAGAAGTGCCCACCAAAATTTGGAGGGCATTGGAGGTCATTTGACCCAATAATTAATTAATATTTAATTTATGAAATTATTACAAAAACCTTAGAAAAAGGTTCTCATAAAATTCCCATCTTTGGGTATGATGTGTGGATAGGTGTAAATAGCCTAGGTTTCAATTTCAAGTCAATCCCATAACCCAATCAAAAGTTGTTCAAGAAATGGTGGTTGTCCTACACTAGGGACCAGTCCCACCAAAATGGACCTACGGGGAGCTACACAACTTCTTTTGGGGTGAAATTAATTTTAAAATATAGTAGACTCCAAGGGCTACAACTTTGTTGTTGGCACCTTTTTCATTTGAGGGGTTCTAGTATTTTTATTAATTAAAATGATATACTGCAGGAAGTATGACAAAATGGGTTGGAACAAGTCTCTGCGTTCGACGAAATCCGACCTGCGTTCGATGAAATTTATTCTGCATTCGACGAACGCCGTGCTTCAGTGCGCTCGAAGAAATCCGATCTTCATTCGACGAAATCTGTTCTCCGTTTGATGAACGTCATGCTTCTGTGCATTCGACGAAATCTGAGTTCAGTTCGACGAGCTCAAAAATCAGTTCGATGAATTGATTGCGTTCGACGAACTCCGGGTTCAGTTCATCGAACTCAACTGTCAGTTCGACGAATTCCAGAGTGTGTTCGATGAATGAATTCCATTTGATGAACACCGGGTTCAGTTCGATGAACTCAACCATCAGTTCGACGAACTCCGGCTACCGCTCGACAAATTCCTTCTACTCAGATCGACGAATAAATGAAATAACGATATAACATAATCATTTAAATCTGAAGATCTTGCATAGATCTTGAAGCATAACGGACGACATCTATTTGTCTTCTTCCTCTGGCCGACGGCCAGGATTAACCACACCTGGAGCTCCTTCATCCTTGTTTTCCCGGCCACATAAGCGCCGCCCCGGCCGGCCAATGCCACCACCACCTTCATTGAGGTGGTGGTCGGCGATTTATTGTGGTTGGCCGGCCGGAGGTGGCCGGAATAGGGGTATGGAGGCGGGATTAAAGCTCCAAAAATGGAGCTCTTGGCCTACCCGATTGGGGACCAATTAGCCCAAATCCTTGCATGCAACCTGATGGGATCTATCCATAGAGAGAGAGGAGAAGAACCAGACCTTTAATCGGGCTCGAGGGTGGTTGTTTCCCGGATTTACCATGGCCGCCCCCTTCAAGTTGTGCTCCTTACCGATCTCTTGATTCTCCACCAAATGCAACGATCTAGAACTCGATTTCAACTGATATCCCCCTTCTGAAGGTGATTGAAGGGTCAATTTGAGGAGGGAAAGGCTTAATGGTGGAGTGCCATTAATGGCCATTTCGGTTTCACTTGAAACCTCTTGAATACTCCACCAGATGGCATGGGAAAGGTTGTAAAACATCTTAGAATTCAATGGGGAGATGAATGGAGGATGTGTGGAGATGAATGGGAGTCAATTTGCCTTGAATGCCATGAATTCACATTGAATGGACACTTTCTCTCTCTTCAAATTGGAGGATACTCCCAATTTCTCTCTCCTAGTCACCCCCTCCAGAAATTGGATGGCATTTCATGTAATTTCAGTGATGACTAATCATTTGGGCCATTGAAATTGGGCTTAGCCCAAAGGGATTGAGCTTTGGGCTTAATTAACCCAAGTTGGGCAATATTGACCAAGTGTTGACTTTGGTCAAATTGGTGAAATTAATTAGGCACAATGGGTCAATAATGACCCATTGGCCTGCCTTAGTGACCAATGGAACTTGGGGAAAGTCAATTAGTCCAATTGAACCCTAATTGACCCTAAATATGGTGGTTTGACTTATTTGAGGCTAGGGTTGACTTTGGTCAATTTGGTCTCTTTGGATGACACCAATGGGCCCTAAATGCTCTAAGGGACCCTCCAAAGGGTTAGGTGTGCCATGGTGTGGTCAAAGGGTTAAGGTGAGGCCCTAAAGTCCAACCTTAAGCTTGGTAACTGGAAATTGCTATTTGCAGACCAAGGTGCTCTTCCCCTTAAAGCCTAAGGCCAAGTGATCTCTTCAAGCTTCCTAGGGTTTTTTCATGACCTAATCATGACAAAACCACTCTAGGGGTCTAGTTGTTTGGGGGATGTTACAAATCCCAATAAACAAAAAAATAATTTCATCCCTGAAATTCAGGTTAGGCTTGCAGGATTTTCACCGAGAGTGACTGAACGTAACATCCCCTAAGAATTGAAGTTATTTCTGACTCGAAGAGCACCGACTATCTATACCACAGTAGTTCTAGTAGCTCTCAGGTGAATCAATCGATCGGAGACTACCAGGCCATCTATAGTAGAAATTTGCTACTCCCGCCATGGTAGAGCTCTCCTAAAGGAGGAGACATGGAAGACGTCGTGCAATCCCGCTAACTCCGGTGGCAACTCCAGTCTATAAGCCAACGGGATGATCCACTCCAGGATCCTGTAGAGCCCCATCTATCTTAGACTGAGCTTCTTCCGCCTGCGAACCCGCAAGACTCCCTGCGTCGGACGTATCTTCCAGAACACCTGGTCTCCAACCTGGAACTCTACTTGACGATACCACGCATCGTAATACCTAACCTGGCAGCTCTGGTCCCCAACATCCTAACTCAAATCAGTCGCACCTGGGTATCTATGTCCTCCATAAATTCCGAGCCGAGTACCTTGGGATCCTCATCCTGGATCCAAGATAGTGGAGTCTTGTGCCTCCGTTCCTCTGAGGTTGGAAGGTTGTGCTGAACGTCAACTAAGAGCCCAGATAAGCCTGGACTGATCTTCACTTTTTGGCCATAAACTGTTCATCCTCATCCGACACGATCATCCTGGTCACACCACGATAACGGACAAACTGCTCAACAAATCCCATCAAACACCAACGAGAGCATCCTTCTGACTCGGGGTGACCATAACTACCTTGGTTACTCTATCCTCGATGTTCTAAATAAACTTGTGCCCGGAGTGGGGATGTGGTAACCTATGTATGGAATCCATAATTATGTCCTCGAACTCCACTCTAACTGTACAACCCTCCTATTTTCCGAGTCAGTGTGACCCGACACGGATGAGGTCGTGACGGAAAAGGTGACCGCGACACAGCAATCCGAACCAACAGAGGTCGTCAATACCAACAAGAGAGGGCCCTGGGGGGGGGGGGCAAATTTCCTTGGTCGAGTGGACCTTGGGTCCACTCGCCCAAGGCCCCGGGCGAGTGGACCCTTGGTCCACTCGCCCCATATAATTGGGCGAGTAGACCAAGGGTCCACTCGCCCAAGGGTGTGGGCGAGTGGACCCTTGGTCCACTCGCCCCATGAAGTTGGGCGAATGGACCAAGGGTCCACTCGCCCAAGGGTGTGGGCGAGTGGACCCTCTGTCCACTCGCCCCACATAGTTGGGCGAGTGGACCAGGGGTCCACTCGCCCGAAAGGTGGAGTGGACTATGAGGTCCACTCGCCCAGTCAGGACAGTGGACCTCGATCCACTTGTTCGACCCCCGGCAAGGGGGGGAGTGGACGCCTCATCCTCCACTCACCCCCTCTCTCGTTTTGATCGTTCAGGTTCGTGGTTGAGCTGCAGATAGCAGAATTTTGGCTATCTGCAACCCAATTTTGGGAAGTCTATAAATAGACCCCCATGGGCACCTTGGGAAAGGATGTTGGTACCCCCCCTCCTCCCTTGCGTGTGAGGAAGCACTACCCCTCCCCTCCCCCTGTCATTGAAGGTGGACGGTGAGGTGATCCTTAGTGCCCCCAGGGGGCCAGGCTCATCATTGGCTTGGGAGGGGAAGTTCCATGAGAGCTTCCGGGTATGTGGTGGGACCTCCACGATGCAGCTTAAGGGGTTCGTTTGTGGACTTAGGTGTTCTCCAAGGGCAATGTTTTTCGGTTCTTAGTGACTGATCAAGGGTCTCGCTCAGGTCAAGTAAGGGTTAGCTACATCCCCCTTGCGAACATCGAGACCAGTTCTCTGGTTTCTACATTATGGTGCGGTGAGTTGGGGGACTCACCCCTGCCGGCGAGTGCGTGAAGAAAGGTGACTTCGAGGAGTTCAGGAAGTCAATCCATGAAGTCTTGCGGGTCGCACTCCCCCTCAGGGAGAATGCTCGGCATCGCCAACACCTATGCTCGCCTTGCTGCCTTTGACGGAGATAGAGCAAGCATGTTGGCAAGGGAAGGGGTCAGCCTCGGAGGAGGCTGGAGCCTCCAAGCGCAAGCGCTCTTCAATAGCTCTCCTGGGGCCAGCTGCCCAGAGTGAGGGGGGAGGGAGGATGCCTTTGTCTCACCAGGAAGGGGGAGGAGTCCCTATTTCTGATTCAACAAAAGCACGGGGAGACGCAGGGAAGCTACGCAGATCAGTTCCAGGGGCAAGTCTTCCACCTCCAGGTTGACCAGGGAAGCAGGAAGGACCAGGAGAAAGAGAAGGAATGAGAAGGCAGAGAAAGTGGAGGAGGTGATAAAAGAGATGGTCGAGATGCATATGGCCGAGTAGGCGCAAGGAGGCGCGTTGTAATAGATATGTAACCTCCTCATGTTGAATGAAAAGTAGGTAGAGATAGAACCTTAGGAAAAGCCTCTGGGAAGGTGTTGAGTTCCTCGGCCTCCAGGTGAAGGTAAGCACCTAGGACGTGGATCGGTAATCCGCCTCCAGTTGGTAAGATCCCCGATTAGAGACCATTCTCCGGGCTCAGTCATGTCGGCAGATGGGAGACTCGTCGGGTCGACTCTCCACATGCGGAGTGACTTGGGAGGGTGTTGGGTTCCTCTGCCTCCAGGTGAAGGTAAGCACTTAGGATGTGGATGGGTACTCCGCCCCCAGTTGGTAAAATCCCCAACTAGAGACCATTCTCTGGGCTCAGTCATGCCGGCAGATGGGAGACTCATTGGGTCGACTGATTGGTAAAATCCCCGACTAGAGACCATTCTCCGGGCTCAGTCATGCCGGCAGATGGGAGACTCATCGGGTCGACTCGCCACATGTGGAGTGTCTTGGGAGGGTGTTGGGTTCCTATGCCTCCAGGTGAAGGTAAGCACCTAGGATGTGGATGGGTACTCCGCCCCCAGTTGGTAAAATTGCTGACTAGAGACCATTCTCCAGGCTCAGTCATGCCGGCAGATGGGAGACTCATCAGGTCGACTGATTGGTAAAATCCCTAACTAGAGACCATTCTCCGGGCTCAGTCATGCCGGCAGATGGGAGACTCATTAGGTCAACTCGCCACATGCGGAGTAACTTGGGAAGGTGTTGAGTTCCTCTGCCTCCAGGTGAAGGTAAGCACCTAGGACGTGGATGGGTACTTCTCTACCATTTGGTAATATCCCTGACTAGAGACCATTCTCCAGGCTCAGTCATGCCGGCAGATGGGAGACTCATCGGGTCGACTGATTGGTAATATCCCCGACTAAAGACCATTCTTCAGGCTCAGTCATGCCGGCAGATGGGAGACTCATCGGGTCGACTTGCCACATGCGGAGTGGCTTGGGAAGGTGTCGAGTTCCTCTGCCTCCGGGTGAAGGTAAGCACCTAGGACGTGGATGGGTACTCCGCTCCCATTTGGTAAGATCCCAGACTAGAGACCATTTTCCGGGCTCAGTCATGCCGGCAGATGGGAGACTCATCGGGTCGACTCGCTACTTAGCTAAGTGACTTGGAAAAATGATGAGCACCTCCACCTCCAGGTAAGCAAGGCCCCTAGGACGTGGATGGGTACTCTGCCCCCAACTGGTTTGGAAGGTGTTGGGTTCCTCTGCCTCCAGGCAAGCTAAGCCCTTAGTGCGTGGACAGGTACTCCATCCGCAATTGATTCGGAAAGGTGTTGAATTCCTCTACCTCCAGGTAAGCTAAGCACCTAAGACATGGATTGGATCTCTGCCTCAGTTGCTTTGATAAGATGGTGGAGTTCCTATACCTCTAGGTCAAGGTAAGCACCTAAGACGTGGACTAGTTCTCTGCCCCCCCCCCCCCCCCCAGTTGCTTTGGTGAGATGGTTGAGTTCCTCCGCCTCCAGGTGAAGGTAAGCACCTAGGGCGTGGACTAGTTCTCTGCCACCGGTTGCTTTGGTGAGATGGTTGAGTTCCTCTGCCTCCAGGTGAAGGTAAGCACCTAGGACATGGACTAGTTCTATGCCCCCAGTTGCTTTGGTAAGATGGTTGAGTTCCTCCGCCTCCAGGTGAAGGTAAGCACCTAGGACGCGGACTAGTTCTCTGCCCCCAGTTGCTTTGATAAGAGTGCTGAGTTCCTCCACCTCCAGGTGAGCTCGGCTCCCTATTAGGTGTTGAGTTCCTCCACCTCCAGGTGAGCTCGACTCCCTGTTAGGTGTTGAGTTCCTCCACCTCTAGGTGAGCTCGGCTCCCTGGTAGGTGTGGAGTTTCCTCCCCCTCCAGGTGAGCTTGTCTCCCTGTCAGGTGTGGGGTTACCTCCCCCTCCAGGTGAGCTTGGCTCCCTGTTAGGTATGGAGTTTCCTCCACCTCCAGGTGAGCTTGGCTCCCTGTTAGGTGTGGAGTTTCCTCCACCTCCAGGTGAACTTGGCTCCCTGGTAGGTGTTGAGTTTCTCCACCTCCAGGTGAGCTCGGCTCCCTGTTAGGTGTTGAGTTCCTCCACCTCCAGGTGAGCTCGGCTCCCTATTAGGTGTTGAGTTCCTCCACCTCCAGGTGAGCTCGACTCCCTGGTAGGTGTGGAGTTTCCTCCCCCTCCAGGTGAGCTTGGCTCCCTGTCAGGTGTGGAGTTTCCTCCCCCTCTAGGTGAGGTTGGCTCCCTGTCAGGTGTGGAGTTTCCTCCCCCTCTAGGTGAGCTTGGCTCCCTGTTAGGTGTGGAGTTTCCTCCCCCTCCAGGTGAGCTTGGCTCCCTGTCAGGTGTGGAGTTTCCTCCCCCTCCAGGTGAGCTTGGCTCTCTGTTAGGTGTGTAGTTTCCTCCACCTCCAGGTGAGCTTGGCTCTCTGTTAGGTGTGGAGTTTCCTCCACCTCCAGGTGAGCTTGGCTCCCTGGTAGGTGTTGAGTTTCTCCACCTCCCGTTGAGTTTGGCTCATAGGAGGGTTGCTAAGTGGAGAAAGGTTTGCCTTCCCCCTCAGGTCGAGCTCAGCTCGACTAGAGGTGTTGAGTTTCTCTCCACCTAAGGTCAAGATCAATTCGACCTAAGGTGCTGAGCTTTCTCCACCTCCAGTTGAGCTCGGCTCATAGGAGGGTTTCTAAGTGGAGAAAGGTTTTCCTTCCACCTCAGGTCGAGCTCGGCTTGACTAGAGGTGTTGAGTTTTTCTCCACTTAAGGTTAAGTTCAATTCGACCTAAGGTGTTGAGCTTTCTCCACCTCCAGTTGAGATCGGCTCACAGGAGGGTTTCTAAGTGGAGAAAGGTTTTCCTTCCACCTCAGGTCGAGCTCGGCTCGACTAGAGGTGTTGAGTTTTTCTCCACCTAAGGTTAAGTTCAATTCGACCTAAGGTGTTGAGCTTTCTCCACCTCCAGTTGAGCTCGGCTCATAGGAGGGTGGTTAAGTGGAGAAAGGTTCGTGTTCCGCCCCAAGTTGGGTTCAGTTGAAAAACTCGACAGGAGCATCCCGTTGGCAGGGCCCTTTGTGGATCACTCTAGGGTCCCACCTACTCGTCAAATAGGTGGGTTGGACTTTCTTTCCGAGCTTAAGGCAAGCTCGAAAAGAGCGAGGATTATGCACAACCCTCATATTTTCTGAGTCGGTGTGACCCGACACGGATGAGGTCGTGACGGAAAAGGTGACCGCGACGAAGCAAGCCGAACCAACAGAGGTCGTCAAGACCAAAAAGAGAGGGCCCGGGGGGCAAATTTCCTTGGTCGAGTGGACCTTGGGTCCACTCGCCCAAGGCCTCGGGCAAGTGGACCCTTGGTCCACTCGCCCCATGTATTTGGGCGAATGGACCAAGGGTCCACTCGCCCAAGGGTGTGGGCGAGTGGACCCTTGGTCAGCTCGCCCCATGAAGTTGGGCGAATGGACCAAGGGTCCACTCGCCCAAGGGTGTGGGCTAGTGGACCCTCGGTCCACTCTCCCTACATAGTTGGGCGGGTGGACTAGGGGTCCACTCGCCCGAAAGGTGGAGTGGACCGTGATGTCCACTCGCCCAGTCAGGGCGGTGGACCTCGATCCACGTGTTCGACCCCCGGCAAGGGGGGAGTGGACGCCTCGTCCTCCACTCGCCCCGTCTCTTATTTTGATCATTCAGGTGTGGTTGAGCTGCGGATAGCAGAATTTTGGCTATCCGCAGCCCAATTTTGGGAAGTCTATAAATAGACCCCCATGGGCACCTTGGGAAAGGATGTTGGTACCCCCCCCCCCCCCCCCTCCCTCGCATGTGAGCAAGCACTACCCCTCCCCTCCCCCCGTCATTGAAGGTGGACGGTGAGGTGATCATTAGTGCCCTCCAAGGTGCCCAGGCTCAGCATTGGCTTGGGAGGGGAAGTTCATTGAGAGCTTCCGGGTATGTGGTGGTACCTCCACGCTGCAGCTTAATGGGTTCGTTTGTGGACTTAGGTGTTCTCCAAGGGCAAGGTTTTTCGGTTCTTAGTGACTGGTCCAGGGTCTCGCTCAGGTCACGTAAGGGTTAGCTGCATCCCCCTTGCGAACGTCGAGACCAGTTCTCTGGTTTCAACATTAACATGGGCAGTGACTGTGGTAGTTCTCCAAAGACTTTTGCACTTGGCCTTCACCGTGCATCACGAAACTTATGACGTCTTTCTTCATTCCGAGGACATACGTGTTCCGGAATACACCATTTTCTAGGTGACTAAAGCTCTTGTTAATATGGGTAGACAACGCTTCTATAATGTTTTCTCTGCACGTTTAGGTTCTTATTCCTTCAAGTACGTCCGAGTGATCAACCAAATCAACTTTATGATTTTATTCAATTCTTATCATTTAATGGGACTGATCGCATCATCAAGCATCCCAATCATTTTTTTATTCATAAAGTATACGGGTAAAATCTTTTGGAACCCTAAGGTTTTTCACAAGTCAATTTCATTAAAGAAATATTATCATGTTTATTTATCCAAATTCCTATTACTTAACCTATGTTAGTCTTGATCACTTTTGGATGGTCCAAAGTAAGATAAACTTAGATCGTTCATATCATAGTAACCTCAAACACTATATTCTAATTCCAATAAGTTAACGTCTAAGATCACTGGTTATCTGTCATCATAGCTCCCAAGGTATAAGGGCTATTATTGCAGTTAAAATCTTCTACCATAATAGGGCATGATTTATAATGAATCATAAGTTAATCACTTCCGAAAGCCCCAAACTACCTGAACTTTCAAATATAACTAAAGCTTGCACAACCTAATTTTAGTTCCCAACTTCCCGAAAGGCATCTGCATCCCTAAGTGACTAAACCTTGCAACTTTACATTTCTAATGCTTCAACTAAGGTCGAGTCATTGCTCGATCTACGATGTCCTTTCATTGTCCTGGTAATACTTCAGATCATCATTCCAGACCTACTGTTACACCATCTCATCTTTGCCTGTGTAACGTTGAATAAGATCGACCTCAAAATCACTATGTTTATGACGCAACATCTTCTAAATTAGATCCAAAAGAAACCCAAGTCTGTAACTAATTTGCCCAATAAATAAAAGGTAAGCCCCAATAAACAAAATATAAGCCCCAATAAACAAAAGATAAGCCGCTATAAACAAAAGATAAGCCACTATCTATTTTGGGCTAAGTATCTTTGATATCGCCATGTTATATTCGTCCTAAGTATGTAAACAATCCTCAGGGCACACAACCTTAGACTTGGGGTTCTTTCTTGAGACTTGTTAGTATACTCCATACTTTAGACTCTTCAAGGTACCTTCTACGACGACCTTATCGGGGTCAACATGTGACCCAATCCCAAATGGGTCTCTTCTGCACTTGAATTTCTTATCTGATGGAGGTTGTCTCTATATAAACATGTTATCGGTACGGGGGTTAGATCTACAAGTCCCCTACCATTCTGCTTATATGTCAATCTCTCTTTCTCTAGCATCTTTGGGGCATCCTCGTACCTTCACCAAAGTTATACCTACGGTCTATTTCAGACTAGGGCATGGTATAAATTGTCATGGTAAGTCATGTGTCCTAGTGGGGTTGAGTCTAACTCATTAACTAAAGGACTATCTACAGAGATCTTTACAGCAGAGGGTATTTCCTGCTGGGGGCAGGGTTCGCCGCAGGCTACAAAAGAAAACTTGTCAAAAAGATTCAGTTAAAAGTGGACTTTTTCATGTGATTTCACCATATGGGCACATCATTGCTTCCGCTGCTTAGTTTGTCCTCAAACTAAACTCGCGCGGGGTGGCCCAGGGTTTATGGACTTCTTTTCTTCGGATCGAGGTTTGCTCTGATACCACTTTGTAAGACCCCATTATTTTTTTAAAAACCCGGGTCTTATGCCCAGAACCGCCGCTTTGCGGTGACACCAACACACGGGAAGGTCGTCACTACAAAGCGTCGATCCTGCCTGCCATATCGATCACAGAAGAATAAAAGTATAAACAAACAATAGAAGTTCAAGTCCACAATCACATGTTATATATAATAAATGTCCACATGGTATAACTGAAATAACAATGTTACAATAATAAAGGGCTCATGCCATGTACATCATGTCCTCACTATAAGATCACTCGCGGAAGCTAACTACTAATCACTCACTGATCCTGAAACTGGTGCTCCTGTACTAGACTAGCCCGCCTCCGTCTACACCGGCCTCTAGTGCTGATGTGTCTCCTCGATCCCCTAAAATGATATGGTCCACCGACCGTTAGTCAAAAAGACTAAGCCTTATGTTCGCCACCCCACCCCCAATGGCTCCTAGGCACCGTGTGGGAGTATGAAGCGGAGGACAATAAGGGGTATAACAAAGAGAAGATGACGGTGAATCTAACTACGGGAAGTTCTACCACTACACATGTGTATACAGATAATTGAAGCTGTAATAGAGCATGGTAAAGAGCAAGTAAAGAATAGTAAGTAAAGTATGTACATAGTAGAAAAGTAACCATTGATTTATTGGAATGCCTATACAAACCTATAGACCAAGGGGTCATTTAGCAAGGCCTATCGTATAAGAAGTCCCATAACCAACTTATACGATAGGGGTAGGGGTTGAAATGCAATGTTTATGCCATGACATGCAGAGTTATGTTGTTTATGCTAAGTTCACACAAGTGCAACTCACACACTTCGACTCTATGCACACAGACCTTTAGTTCCCCCTTTTTGGAGCTAGCAAGACTCCCAGGATACTCCCGTAGTGGCAAACAGAAGCGGTGGGTTGGGCCTCGCCCACCTCTAGGTTGGTATTCACACTACCTAACCTAGACCTATCGTACGCCTCAACGCAAAACCGCAGAGCATCTGCGTACTCTTACTGGCTGGACCACCAGACTTTCATGGCTAAGTGCAAGTTCCACACTTGCCGAGTCAACGTAGGTGTGAACGACCGTCCAGTATCGAAGACCCACCACCTTCATGCACATGCAAACATGTTCTACTATATCCCGATCCATAAATTCCCCGGGCTAACCCGCCCGTCACTATAACCTTCCGAGCCAACGGCTCGCCGGACCAACCTGTCCGTACCAACAAGCATTACCGAGTCACAAGCTCACCGGGCTAACTAGTCCGCTGCTTCAACCACCGAGCCTACCGCTCGTACAACCAAACCAACTAACCTCCCTTAACTATGGGGTGTGGGTGTGCGTATTATTAAGTTAATCTTGTACATCAACTTATCTCTACAATTTATGGTTAATCTTGAACATCCCGAGGATTACCCTGTGAGGGGTTCGCTACGGTACTAGGAATCACAATGGGATGAAACCCCAAAGCTCCCTTTCTCAAGACACTTAGTGTTATTGGTATCTACCCATAAGAACACCCTCCTTGTTTTTACACTTGGATTAACCCTAGGTGGTTTATGACATGCTAGGGGAAAGACGATCTTTTGTCAACCCCAAGCACGACCCTAACTCTTAGCTCGCCAGCACACCCTCATCACCTAAACTCCTTTGGGTGACCTTCAATCTCTTCAACCTGACCATGTACACCAACTACATGCCACTTCCATCGGTAGGCCCCTAAATATCCAAATTTCACATTTTTACTATACGCAGACCAAACTAACTATATGAAGCTAATAAGTAGAGGTACTCCAAATATTCATCCAACTGACTCAAGATATTTACTGGAGGTCTATCATGATGTTTCAAAACTAAATCCAGAGAATCATATTTTTCCCTACTTATTTGCATTTATTATCATTTCTCCAATATTTGCCAAGTATGAATATGAGCATGAAGTGTAAGGTATTCTTATGATATGGCTCCCATAAAATTAAGATAAATCTATCATGCCAAAATAATACTAAGTAATGAATATCAAAATTTTACAGTAAGGAAATGTCCTCTGTTTTTTAATATTTATCATCTATCCAAATTTGAAGATTTATGAAGGAACTACAAAGAATACTTATGCCAAAATGATAGAAAAATTACCAGACCTCAATTATGTCCAGAAAAGCTTAATTACAGAGTTTCACAATTTATGGGAATCATTTCCTCACTGAAATAATTAATCCAAATAATTCCTTATTTGCACATGTTGTGAAGTATCCTACTGATAACAAACTCCAAAAATTATATAAAAATTCACAGAGCTTCCCATTACTCTGAAATGTCCTATCACTAATTTGCACATTTTTCCATAGAGTTTTGGACCCTTATCTATATTTCTTAAAATTAAGACAAAATAGGTGACTTGAGAATGAAATACTAGTTAAATCATTAAATAAATTATGCAAAAATTACCAGGAGTCAATATTATGATTGTAAAGGCACCACCAAGATTTCATCTTCATCCAGGATCATTTCTGCATGTAAATATCTCTTACAAGAAGTTTACCTAAAGGGGTTACGACCTAATTTAGGGGGAATAAATTCTCCTAAAATTGTCTCCAATTTCCTAGGGCATAAATACATCACATGAACATATCTCCTAGGTTCCATGGCCATTCTATAGCTTTTGACCACATGTCCTTCACAAAGCTCTATCTGTACCCCAAGGGGTAAAACTAGGGTCCTAGGACATATCCACCTCTACACCACCCCATCTTACTCATGAAGGTGTTTAGGTGATCCTAAACCAGTGGTCAAGGTTTCAACTCATGGTGATGAGTTCTGACCACCATACCCCAAGATAAACACCATGCCCTAACTTTGACCCAATTTGACCTAACTTGAGTTGACAAATTACCCAACCAAATCAGTTCCAATTGGGCTGAGATTTTTACCAGGGTCATGTGATAACCCTAAGAAGTACCCACCAAACTTTGGAGGGCATTGGAGGTCATTTGGCCCAATAATTAATTAATATTTAATTTATAAAATTATTACAAAAACCTTATAAAAAGTTTCTCCTAAAATTCCCATCTTTGGATATGATGTGTGGGTAGGTGTAAATAGCCTAGGTTTCAATTTTCAAGTCTTTAGGGGTTAGGTAAATACCATAACCTAATCAAAAGTTATTCAAGAAATGTTGGTTGTCCTACACTAGGGACCAGTCCCACCAAAATGGACCTACAGGGAGCTACCAAACTTCTTTTGGGGTGAAATTAATTTTAAAATAAATTAGACTCCAAGGGCTACAACTTTGGTGTTGACCACTGTTTCATTTGAGGGGTTCTAGTATTTTTAATAATTAAAATGAAATACAGCAGGAAGTATGACAAAATGGGTTGGAACAAGTCTCTGCGTTCGACGAAATCTGACATGCGTTTGACAAAATCTATTCTGCGTTCGACGAACTCCGTGCTTCATTGCGCTCGATGAAATACGATCTTCATTCGACGAAATCTGTTCTGCGTTCGATGAACGTCGTGATTCAGTGCGTTCGACGAAATCCGAGTTCAGTTCGATGAACTCAACATTCAGTTCTGTGAATTGTTTCCGTTCGACGAACTCCAGGTTCAGTTTATCGAACTCAACTATCAGTTTGATGAATTCCAGAGTGTGTTCGACGAATGAATTCCATTCGACGAACACTGGGTTTAGTTCGATGAACTCAACCATCAGTTCGACGAACTCTGGCTACCGCTCGACGAATTCCTTCTACTAAGATCGACGAATCAATGAAATAATGATATAACATAATCATTTAAATTTGAAGATCTTGCACAGATCTTGAAGCAGAATGGATGACATCCATTTGTCTTCTTCCTCTGGCCGACGGCCAGGATTAACCGCACCTGGAGCTCCTTCATCCTTGTTTTCCCGGCCACCTAAACGTCGCCCCGGTCGGCCAATGCCACCACCACCTTCATTGAGGTGGTGGTCGGCGATTTGATGTGGTTGGCCGGCCGAAGGTAGCCAGAATAGGGGTTTGGAGGCGAGATTAAAGCTCCAAAAAGGAGCTATTGGCCTACATGATTGGGGACCAATTGGCCCAAATCCTTGTCGGCAACCTGATGGGATCTATCCACAGAGAGAGAGGAGAAGAACCAGACCTTTAATCGGGCTCGAGGGTGGTTATTTCCCGGATTTGCCATGGCCGCCCCCTTCAAGTTGTGCTCCTTGCCGATCTCTTGATTCTCCACCAAATGCAATGATCTAGGACTCGATTTCAATTGATATCCCCTTCTGAAGGTGATGGAAGGGTCAATTTGAGGAGGGAAAGGCTTAATGGTGGAGTGACATTAATGGCCATTTCGGTTTCACTTGAAACCTCTTGAATCCTCCACCAAAAGGCATGGGAAAGGTTGTAAAACATCTTAGAATTCAATGTGGAGATGAATGGAAGGTGTGTGGAGATGAATGGGAGTCAATTTGCCTTGAATGCCATGAATTCACCTTGAATGGCCACTTTCTCACTCTTCAAATTGGAGGAAACTCCCAATTTCTCTCTCCTAGTCACCCCCTCCAGAATTTGGATGGCATTTCATGTAATTTCAGTGGTGACTAATCATTTGGGCCATTGAAATTGGTCTTATCCCAAAGGGATTGAGCTTTGGGCTTAATTAACCCAAGTTGGGCAATATTGACCAAGTGTTGACTTTGGTCAAATTGGTGAAATTAATTAGGCCCAATGGCTCAATGTTGACTCATTGGCCTCCCTTAGTGACTAATGGAACTTGGGGAAAGTCAATTGGTCCAATTGAACCCTAATTGACCCTAAATATGGTGGTTTGACTTATTTGAGGCTAGGGTAGACTTTGGTCAATTTGGCCTCTTTGGTTGACACCAATGGGTTCTAAATGCTCTAAGGGACCCTCCAAAGGGTTAGGTGTGCCATGGTGGGGTCAAAGGGTTAAGGTGAGGCCCTAAATTCCAACCTTAAGCTTGGTAACTGGAAATCGCTATTTGCAGACCAAGGTGCTCTTCCCCTTCAAGCCTAAGGACAAGTTATCTCTTCAAGCTTTCTAGGGTTTTGTCATGACCTAGTCAGGACAAAACCACTCTAGGGGTCTAGTTGTTTGGGGGATGTTACAACAAATATATGATTCATGATACAATATTCATATATATTTGAATGATTAATCCATAAACTATGTGTTTGTTGGAATTTTAGTATTCTATTATAATTTCAAATCACATAGTTATCCGAAATTTGAATAACATTGTAGATGTTATACCTAGCATATAAATTTAAGCATAAACTAAGAAGTGATGCTAGGATGATGAGTTTGATTGCATAGTTATTATATATGATTTAATGGAGATAATGTTGCATGTAATATGAGAAGATTTCAAATTAATTTTCTTTAGACCTAGAAAGGAATGATTAAACTTTTGATTTGAACTTAATGATACAAGATAATTCTAAGGTCTAAATACATGCAAACAATAAAGATGCATATCACACACAAAACAAGATATGAAACTATAATACCAATAGTCATCACATATTTCATAATTCCTAAGGTTGATAGTATTAGTTGATTTAAGATAATTCTTGTTAGATCATGAATTATGATATATGATTATAGTGAATTTTAGCATATGATATTAATAGATCATGGTGGTGATTATATAATTCATATTCATCCCTTTTAATATGTAGTGACTGCTTGTAAAGTGAATATTATACTACATATATATATATATAAAGGACAAAAAATGTTTTGGTTATTTTGAATTGTTTTGTAAATTTTCTTTTTGATTATAATACAAGGTATCTGAAAGTAGAAGATAATAAAACTTAACATAATTTTTCAGAAAATAATAATTAGAGAAATTGGAATTTTTTAGGAAAATAAGCTACCGCCAGCGATAGTGGTAACGCCTGGCGTTAGCAACTCATGGTTTTTTATTTACAATTTTGAGTTACAATTTTTGATTTAAAAACAAATGGTTTCTCTTATATCATTTGATTCCGATTTTTCTCGATTATGATTTTTCAATATAGGGGCTATCATATGCAACAAAGAAATTAGACAAATATATAATAAGTTGCGCATTTAATATTTTAAGCCTAAGACCCCTAAATAAACATTTAAATCCATTCTTTAAAATAATTTCATTAGTCTTGATAATAATTTCAATATTCAATTTATAATGATAATTCATGACATTTATTGGTAAAGGATTTAAAAGGATTAAACTTTAGAGAAAAGAGAAGATAGATCACTTAAAACTTATGACATTAAGTTCAATTTAATTTAATTTGATTTGTTAAACATTAGGCTTAAAATGTGAAAGCCATATTTCATGATATATAAAGTGATCATAGCATGTTTGTTCAAAAATAAAAAAATAAACAAAAGAAAAAGATAATAAGCATATCATGAAGTAGGGTAATGATATTTCATTTTTTAATTGTTTCTACTTCATGCATTTGAAATATACTAAATGATAAGAGATTTAGGTATCCAAACTTGACCATGTGTAATGGTTCCTTTGGGTACCCAAATATAGCATGATGATTTTTGGGGAGACAAAGATAAATGGGCCCTTTCAATTAAAGTTGATGTGTCATTTTTCTTTAACGGTCTCCTTTCATACCTTGGTTGTTTATCTTTTAAATTCATATTATGATTATGTGACATCTTTATATGATTATAGTTTCTTGAAAAATAATTCATTTGGAATTTATGTTTATTCAAATTATTTTTCAAAATAGATTGATGTTGATAATCATAATGAATTTTATTATATAGATTCTTTGAAAGTTTATAAGAGTGATTGTCTTTCTTTAGAATTGAATGTTGAAAGAGTGGGTTACAATATGTTTTAAATGATTGATTCTTATTTTGATGATTTTCATTTCCACTCTTTCTTATAGACATACTCTTATAATGTGAAGGAAAATATTTTATTGTTTGTTTTTCATGAAAAGGAGTTTTTTAAATTTGAGTCATGATTGAAAATATATTGAGACTTATAATAGTGACTCTTAAGAATTTTGTGAGGATCATAATTCCTTTTGAAACTAAACTCCTTTTGAGTTGATGTGTGAAAATGGTCCTTTTTAGAAATGATTTTGTAAGTTAATTTATCTTTGTTATTTAAAATCTTATGATGAATGACATTACTAGAAATTAAAACTTTTCAACAAAAGATTTTAATTGTCTTAACTTACAAGTTAAAGCATCATTTTCAATTATCAAAATTTTATTATACTTTTTAGAAACTAAGAGCCCTTTTTCAATATCCTTGAATTTTTCTTTTAATAGATTGAAATCAAAACAAGGCTTTGAAATTTTGATAAAAGAGCAAGATGGAGAAACCACATCATAATTAGATTCTACATTAACATTAGCTTTTAACCTTTTATTTTCTAAACGTAATTTATCATTTGTAGTTTTCAATTTCTTAATTTTATGTTTAGCAATTTGTAGCATATATAATGTGGAAATTGAATTTGTTACAAGGATAGAAGAATTTGATTTACATACATTGTTATCGGAAGAGGCAAGATTTGAACTTAAAATTCCTTTAACATCTTTTTCGCTCTCCTCTTCCAAAGATAAGATTTCTTCTTCTCTTCCACTTAATGTGATCTCCATGGTTTCATCCTGAGAGTTTTTATCTTGAATGCTTGTGCTAATTTGAATGTTTTCCAATTGTTGTGCATGCTCCAAACCTATACACGGAAGATCAAACATTTCATCAAGAAATTTCAAAACTTTGTAAGCATTAGTAAAACAATAAATCAATTTGGAAATATCTTTAGATAGAGCGCAAAATAAAGTATTCATAGCCTTCACATTTAAATGGCATTCCTGTTTATTTGATTCATTCGCTGGTCTTATAATTGTCGTATTCCAAATTTTGATATCATATGAGTTAAAAAAAATTTCATTAATATTTTCCACCCTTTATAATTTTTGCCTTCAAATAAAGGTGGTTCCAAAGATTTTTCATTTATATAAAAGTTTTTCCCACTAGTAGAAGCGAGATCATGAGACATCATTATTCCCAGTTTTTAAACAGATTTGGAATAACCTGCTCTGATACCACTTGTTGGATCGATGGGCGCCCTTAGAGGGGGGTGAATAAGGGAATAAAATTCATTTTATAATTTTATGAAAATTACTAAATTGTTTTATAATAGGAGAAGGCAAAATAACAATTTAGCTAAATTAAGAGAATATCATAATATCCAAGTTTAGAAGCAAGTACTAAATTGTTGTATGATGAAAGAGATTGAAATAAACAATTTAGATAAAGTAATTAGAATTAAAAGCTTAGTAACCAATATTTTAGAGATTATGTCAAAGGAGAGAAATCAAGTAAACACAAATAGAGACACGATTGTATTTATATAAAAAGGTGTTTACATAAATTTTATTTCAATATCGCTAGAAATTGGAGCCATACAAATGAAAATGATTTTTCCTTTTCTATACTGACTCATATCCCCACGAACCGGTTGGCTTTAGCCAATCCTTACCTCGGATATGGCCTCAAGTCGCTCTAGCCAATCCTTCCCCGGATATGGCCTCGAGCACCCCCTAGATCTAATCTCCTAGACCTAGTCGCCAACTCACGCGGCGAATTAACCCCTAAGCCGCGCAAGGACCTAGTCGCCAACACAAGGCGAATTCTCTAAACGGTTACAAAAATATATGGAATGAAAATAATGATAACAATAATAAAAACTCCCTATATGAGACCTTCTAAAGTTGGAGATGAAGGATCGATGTAATATGAGCGAGGTCGAAGCAATCATCCTTCGGATGTACCGTGTCGTAGTCCTCCTCCAGAATTCTCCTTAAGCATTTTGTGGGAGATCCATCTTCGGCAGCATAACAGCAATAGAATTATGGCACAAGCAATCTCTCTGGGATGAAAATCAAAAACGAGAAAGAAAGCTCCAATTTATAAAACTTCTCGCTAGCGCCTGCGGTAGCTCCTAGCGCCTGCGGTAGCATTCGTGTGGAGCGGTTACGAAACCGTCATGGCGTGGCATTGAGCGCACGAACTTGAGCTAGCTCTAGGCGGTAGCCCTAGCGCTGGCGGTAGCGCTAGTGCCAGGCGGTATCCCTAGCACTGGCGGTATCTCTCCTTCAGAGAAATTGATTTGAAGCTGCTAGCTACCTGTGGAGTATTGCACCTATAGTTCCTGCACACTATAAACACAAAGCAAAATAAGATCAAATACAATATGGGATTTGTTATTCTCAAACAAAGGGATGTGACACACATGTCCAACAGAGAGTTCTTCACCACCCACCCAGAAACCACAGTGAGCAGCAAGTCAGGTCTCCCTAGCAGACCAAAGTTAACCAGAGGAGAGAGAAGCAAGTGAGAGATTCTCTCCAAAGGTGCCCTTGGGGGTCTATTTATAGTTTTCTTAAAACGGTCTGCAGATAGAAGAATCCCGCCTCTTGGTTTTACTAAATGGAGCCCAAATTGGTATGCCAACATGAGAATCCAGCTGTTTGGAATGGCTAACTACAGGTCAGGATGAAATCACCTAAGAAAAATAGACTACCAATCAACCAGGCGAGATCAGACCCTTCTACGCCGACTCGCCGAAACAGCGAGTGCCTTCTAGAGCTAGGACTCGCCACTCGCTGCTGAGCTAGGTGTTTGCCCATAAATCGGTGATCCCCTCGAGCTGGCTTTTTGCAGGTGACCGAAGCAATCCACATGTTCTTGCAATCCTCGGACGACCTCTCCTGGCAATCCAGGTATTTTTTTCTAGGTATCCAAGCCCTGGCGGTCTCCCATCGCCCGGGTGGTCTTGCCTTCGCGCCTCGTAGAGGTCGCGCTTTGCGCGACCTCACCCTTGAGAGGTCACCCACTGGGCAACCTCGCGCTTGGAGGTCACCCCCTGGGCGACCTCGCCCTTGGAGGTCGCCCCCTGGGCGACCTCGCCCTTGGAGGTCGCCCCCTGGGCGACCTCGCCCTTGGAGGTCGTCCCCTGGGCAACCTCGCCCATGGAGGTCGCCCCCTGGGCGACCTCGCCCTTGGAGGTCGCCCTCTGGGCAACCTCGCCCTTGGGAGGTAGCCCCCTAGGTGACCTCGCCCTTGGAGTTCACCCCCTGGGTGACCTCGCACTTGGAGGTCACCACCTGGGCAACCTCTCCCTTGGGAATTCGCCCCCTGGGCGACCACGCCCTTGGGAGGTCGCCCCCAAGGCGACCTCGCACTTGGAGGTCGCCCCTGGGCGACCTCGCCCTTGGAGGTCACCCACTGGGAGACCTCGCCCTTGGAGGTCGCCCCCTGGGCGACCTCGCCCTTGGTAGGTCTCCCCCTGGGCGACCTCGCCCTTAGGAGGTCGCCCCCTAGGCGACCTCGCCCTTGGAGGTCGCCCCCTGGGCGACCTCGCCCTTGGAGGTCGCCCCCTGGGGGACCTCGCCCTTGGGAGGTCGGCTCCTGGGCGACCTCGCCCTCGGAGGTCGCCCCCAGGGAGACCTCGCCCTTGTAGGTCGCCCCCGAGAAACTTCGCCCTTGTAGGTCGCCCCCTGGGCGACCTCACCCTTGGGAGGTCACCCCCTGGGCGACCTCTCCCTGGTAGGTCACCCCCTGGGCGACCTCTCCCTAGGAGGTCGCCCCCTGGGCAACCTTACCCTAGGAGGTCGCCCCCTGGGCGACCTCGCCATTGGAGGTCGCCCCCTGGGCATCCTCGCCCTTATAGGTCGCCCCCTGGGCAACCTCGCCCTTGGGAGGTCTCCCCCTGTGTTGGAACCTTAGTTTTAATTTGAGTTAAGATCCACCTTTAGTATTTAAGTTTATATCATAACATATCTTACAACTTAGATTAAATCTCATTAAGAAAGAAGGCTGAAAATAGATATATATATATATATATATATTTATAGGCAGAAAATAAGAGAAAGAATAAAATTTACACATATTCTCTGCGTTTGACGAACGGCGATCTGCGTTCGGCGAACGGCGCTCTGCGGTCGACGAAAAGGTTCAAAGTTGCGTTCGACGAAATCCAAGCAGCGCTCGACGATCCCGCCTCAGCTCAGCGGTCGACGCTTTTACTCATCTCAGCGGTCAACGCTTTTACTCAAGCTCAGCGGTCGACGCTTTTACTCATCTCAGCGGTCAACGCTTTTACTCAAGCTCAGCGGTCGACGCTTTTACTCGTCTCAACAGTCGACGAAATCTTCCGTTCGACAAACTCAAGTCTGCGTTCGACGAACAGCTCAATATTCAGCGGTCGACGATCTAGCCTGTCTCAGCGGTCGACGAACAGTTCCGTTCGACGAACTCAAGTCTGCGTTCGACGAATAATCAGCAGATGTTCAGAACAGTGAATCAAATGATTAGGTCGGCGAACTTGAACCTCAGCTCGACGAATTTCTTCAGTATTATTTTATATCATTAAATATTATATATATGCTGACGGAGTTATTTATAAAGCAATATTTTATTTATTCTATTTTATATATTGCTATATATATATATTGTTGGTCTGACATTACAGCTGTTAAAGCATTAAATGTTATAGCCGTTTGCAGCAAAGCATTAAATGTTGTAGCCGTTGCAGCAAGCTAAAGAAAGAAATTGTTCTGCTCGAGGTTCTGAAAAAAGAAAGAGATATTACTCATTTCCCCTTTGGTCGGCAAGGATTCAAAACAGCCCAGGAAAAGAGGACAGCTCTTTTACACGACAGCAGAAGTCAACTCTTCATAGCAGCAGATTATATACAGCAGAATATATATAGTTGTCTCACTCAACAGAATATTTATATACAGATTATATCACTATTGTTGTATACATATTATAGACAGAATATATTACATCTTTCTGTACAGAGAAAAGAGAAGAATAAGAGAAAAATAAGAACATCAGCAAAAAACAGAGAACAACTCTATTACTCTATCTTGTTCTGTTTTTGCTAACTCTTCCTTACAGATCTTCTACAACCTGAGACACCAAATCAATATTACTTGCTCAGGATCAAAACTGCAAGAAGAAGAAGAGTATCACAATCTAGAGAAGGAGCTCCATCCAAAAGCTGTCATCAAACTAAATTAGACAGGGGGAGCTATCTTCAACATCTTCATCAAGTGTCTTCTCAGCAAAGAGAAGAACAGCATAACCTTTTTGTTTTCTTTTATTCCTCCCATCTTGTAAAGGGTTAAAACTCCCTTCAAAAGTTTACTCCCGGTGATAGGCCACCTTAGCAAAAACCTACATCTTGGTTTATAAGCACCTAATCAAAAGCTTATAGGTGAATTGGGCACCTGATCAAACCTCCATTGGTGTGTGGACACCTGAACAAAAACACCTTGGTGTGAGGGAACCTTATCAACAACCTCTAGTGGATTCCTACTAGTGGGTAGAAGAGTAGATGTACCCAGTTGAGGGGAACTGAAAGACTTTAATTAAGGGTAGCTAATTACCTAGAGGGGGGGTGAATAGGTTATTTAAAAACTATTATGATTCTTGACTATAATCGAGATAAAACTGATCAGAGCTTTCAAGAAATAAAGATATACACAGAGAAGAACACACAGAATTTTTATAGTAGTTCCCTGTATCTTGGGTAATCCACTTTCCCCCTTCTCCCCTTCTAGCAGTGTGCTAGATAGAGGTTATAACTCCTCCAGATCTCAGACCACAAACAGATCTTACAGCTCAGATCACAACTGATCTTACAGTCTCAGATCTACAGATCTTACTAACTCAGATCAAACAGATCCTACCTCAGCCTTTATAACTAGGCCTACAGCTCAGATTCAACCCTGAATCTTACAACTCAGATCACACCTGATCCTACCTCAGCCTTTATAACTAGGCCTATAGCTCAGATTCACCCCTGAATCTTACAACTCAGATCACACCTGATCCTACAACTCAGATCCTTGACAGATCCTATACTCAGATCTGACAACTAGATCCTACAGAAATTTATAAAGGGGATTACAAATACTTAGACTCAAATACGAGATTGTTGAGCCTTCTTGATCTATCTGAATGATCAGACAAAAATCTTCAGTAGAACAGCAGCAGCAAATGATCTTCTAGATTCGATAGGCTGTGATGACTGTTCTTCTTCCTGGGAAGACAGATTCTTCCTTCTTGATCTTCTTCTTTCAGAGAGAGGTATCAGCACAAGATTGCTGAATGAGATCTTCAATTTAGAATGGTTCTGAAAAGGAAGACAACTTCTCCAGATTCTATCTCAAACTTTCTCTCAAAATGATGGAGACGATAATTGCTTTTGAGAAGATAGGAAAACTTTTCTAACTTCACTTTTCTTCACTTCATAACTTGGATTAACTACACAACCCATAGGTCATGCCTTCTATTTATAGCCCGCCATCTGCAATGTCTGTTACGCTTCTCCACGTCAGCATGACGTTACGTCTTCAACGGTCTTTAATGAAAACAAAAGCTCAGCTAGCTGTGGAAGATATTCCTCAGTTCAGAGTATTTGTAGAAGAGGCGTTGAGCACTTAACATCTCTGTCGACGCTTTTCCAGTTAGGCGTCGAGCGATATTTAGACACTCAACGCATACTCCTTAGACTGAAGCTCTCGACTCCTCCTTCTCAGGCGTTGAGCAAACATCACTTAGTCGACGCTTTTTATCTGAAGAAGTTGAGCAACATACAGGGGCTCGACGCTTCTTAACTAAGACTTCATATCTCGACACTTCTGGTTGGCGCTGAGCTGACTGAAGTCAAGTCGACACTTCTCTTTCCAAGGCGTCGAGCGACACAACTTGGCTCGACGCTTCCAAAATTGATCTCAGAACTTCAGCGGCGACCTTGTCTATTTGAGTAGTAGACATGAGTCAACGCTTCTGGGTCACAGGCGTCGAGCAATGTATGATGTCTCGACGCTTGTGAACTTGAATGAATTCCATGAACATTTTGCCTGACCTGATCTCCTGCACATTGATTCTAGAGAGTATATCAAATACATTCAGAGATATATCTTTGACTTATGAATGGACTTCTCCAAATCTAAGACATTGTGGGCAATGATCCCAACAATCTCCCCCTATTTGAAGAAGTCATAATCTCAGTCAATGATATATCTCTCTTTTCAAAGATAAACAATGTGCTCTAAACTCTATACAGATAATCAAAATAAAGAGTATCAAACTTTATAACATTAGATTACCAAAACATTCTATCCACAAAAATTATCTCAGACATGGTTTCTTATATAAGCATAAAAACATAGGCAATTCAGAATAAGATGTCATGAAGAGAGACAAAATCACATCACAGACATATGTATTTATATGAACATGAAGAATAGTTCACACTGGGAATTCATCAAGAGTGTTCAAAAAAAATATATCAATTACATTCTTCTGAAAGTGAAAAGTAAAGATTAAATTTCTAAAGCTGTCCAGGATCCTTGAATTCTATTCCTCTTTTAGCTCTTTTGGAGAGAGCTTCAGCAACTTCCTTTTTCCTCTTAAAATAGCCAAATGGCTTTGGGAAGTATCTGATTGGCTCCATTTCTCCTGCCTGGACCTTCCCAGCCATTTTGTTAGCCTTGAATTTGATCTTTAGTTCCTCTTGATCCCTATGCTTTAACCATTCAGCTTCAGAATACCACTTTCCTCTTTCCTCTGGGTTATTTTTCACAGCTTCCCATGCTGATAGAATCAATTCTCTGGAAGAGGGAGACCAATGTTCAAAATCAACTCTTGATTGAACCTCTTCTCTGAACTTTCTTTTACGTGATTCTACTTGCTCACTAGTAAAATTTTCTCTTTTACTTTTATTCTCAGGACTATACATTTTAGCAATCTATTTTTGAACCTGAGTAAGAGAGGCTGGCCTTGTCTCAGAGACTTGATCATTCTCATAGTCTATGGGAGGATATCCAAGAGTTTCTCTTATAGAGTTTGAGGTCCACACAGCATGTTCAGAACTAGCTTGAATCATTGACCTCTCCCCCTTTAGGACTTCTTCAACAATGTGTTCTCTCAAAGTATTCTTCTAAAATCTGACCTGACCTTCCAAGTGATTAATCCCACTTTCAATGGTTTTCTTTACTTTAAAAAGATGATCATCTATAGTATCTGCATGCAACTTTGCTTGATCTTTTAGAACTGTGGAGCTCTCATCAATTTTAGCCAAGATATCAGCATTCTGCTGTTGCATTCTAGCTTCAATCTTATTTGTACCTGTTAAGATTTGTGCTACCTGTTCTTTATATAGAACTTGCATATTGCTACTTAGTATTCCTTGGTTTGTCTGAACATCATCCACTATCTTTGTAATTCCAGCTTGAGATTCTTTAATAACCTTTGATGTTTCTTTGATTACATCAAGCTGTTCAGTTGTATAATCTACTGAAACACCAGCTCTCTTAAAGAACTTTACCATCTCCTTTCTCAATGCAGATATCTGATGATTGACTTCAAATCTAACCAATTTCAGTTGGAAATCTACTTTATTTTTCATTTTTGTATTATTTTCCTCAATATATTGGTCTAATAATCTTCTTTGATTATTCAGCAACACCTCCAGCTGAGGTAGAATAAGACTAAGATCCACATGGATTTCTTTTTCCATTTCAACACCTTTGTTGCTCTCTTCTCCAATTAAGGAATCATCTCTCTGGCTCATATGGGAGCTAGAGGATTCTATCTTGATAATCTTCTCAGCAGATTTCTTTGGTGCTTCAGGTTCTTCTTCTACTTCCATAGCATTTATTTCAGAATTCTCTTTAGCAGGGATCTCAGCCTGAGGCTCCCCCTCAAATGGTGCATTACCTTCAGCTAGAAATTCAACTTGAGGCTCCCCCTCAGTCTCTACATTGATCAGATCAATTTTATTTTGAAGAGGATTCTCATCCTGACCCTCCCCCTCAACTGCTACCTTGCTCATTTCATCATTTTTCTGAGCAGGAATCTCATCTTGTGTCTCTTTCTCATTTAGAAAAACCCCTTCAAGTCTAGCAGGGGATACATGAAGACTTCCTCTTTCTTCTTCTCCTTTCTCACTCTCATCCTTTGGAGTATCAGGAGAACTGTCCCTTGCATTGTTCCCTTCTTCATCTTCAGATGTTGTAAGGTTTGGATCATGAATTGGAGTGGATCTAGATTTTCTTTGGAGGAGGATGAGCTGGATGAGCTTGAAGAGCTTGAAGAAGCCTTCTTCTTCTTTTGCTTCTTTGCTTTCTTCTGCTTGGGAGAAGGATCTGCTGGAGGAGGATTAGATAAAATTCTGTCCCATCTCTCTATCATTCTCATATCCATTTTCTTCATGTGTTTTATCTTTGATCCAGGTTTATTATTCAAGGAGTCGGGAGAGACTTTTACTAAATATAAGGACAATATCCTACCCATGTTGGGTACTTGGATACATTCAACTATCCTATCAAACACAACTCTTCCCCAGTCTGTTCTCAGAGAATGAATAATCCTTGTTAGTAGAATAAACATTTTTCTAGAAACTTTGTCATGTGATCCAGTCTTGCACAGCAGTCCCTTTCCTATAACATCTGTTATCAATTTACCTTTTGAATTCATTCCCTTTCTCTGAATACTTCCAGTGATTTCTCGTGACGTCTCAATTCCGCACAAGATTTGTGCTAATCTAATCTGTTCAGAGGTCACCTCTTCTTCTTCTGCATTCCTTTTTAACCTAGGTAATTCTAGTGCCTTAGCTAGTCTAGAAGGAGTTATTTTAATCTTCTTACCATTCACACTGGACTTAATCTTTGAGTTGACGGAGTCTATTACTATGTTAGAGTATAGCTCTAATACCTCTCGTTTTCAGATGAGAGTTGATTCAGACAGTACAAATTCCAGTCCGGCATTGTAGATTAATTCGATTGTTGATTTTATATCCACAGAAGCTGATTGGAATCCATTTTGAACAAGTTCACTTCCCTCATAGAGATACTCATTGCTTTTAGGAGGCATTGTTGTTGATGAACGGAGAGAGAGAGAATTGATGGAGTGATTTTCTAAGGCAGACAATTTCGAGCCTAGAGAACTAGGGCACTAACGAAGTGTCTTCCCTATTTATAGAGGTTCTAGTTCAAGAAGATGAATAGCCGCACGCCTAACTTGTTTGACAAGATTGATCTAGTGGTTTAAATTGATCCTGCCGAGATGGCCTAGCTATGTTTGCATAAGCGTTGAGATCGCTCGACGCCATATATCTTCAGTCGACGCCAGGTGTCTTCTCGACGCCAGATATTGTCTCGACGCCAGATACTTTCTCTCGACGCCAGGTGATTTCTCTCGACGCCATGTATCTTCTTTCGACGCCAGATAACTTCTTCACTCACCTTATAGGTCTCAATCATTATTTTCATTTATTTAATTCAAAATAGCTTTAATCCATTTTTAACATACCTAATTCAATTTTAAAATTATTGAATTTAGTTTCATCCAAGGGTTTAGTAAATATGTCAGCAACCTGTTTTTCGGTTGGAACATATTCAATTGAGATATCTCCATTTTCTACATGTTCTCTAATGAAATGGTATCTTATTTCTATATGCTTAGTTCTGCTATGTGATACTGGATTATTGGCTATAGCAATTGCACTAGTTGAATCACAAAATAGAGGAGATTTACTTAGCTGAACTTTATAATCTTGGAGTTGGTGTTGAATCCATAGTAGCTGAGCACAACAGTTTCCAGCTGAAATGTATTCAGATTCTGCTGTTGAAATAGACACACTTGTCTGCTTCCTGCTACTCCAAGATATTAGTCTTTTGCCAAGAAATTGACATGTACCAGATGTACTCTTTCTATCCTCCTTGCATCCTGCAAAATCAGCATCTAAAAAGCCAATTAGTTCAAAATCATTGCTTCTAGGATACCAAAGGCCAAGATCAAGAGTGCCCTTCAGATATCTCAGGATTCTTTTGACAGCAGTGTAGTGAGATTCTTTAGGGTTCACTTGATATCTAGCACACACACATGTTGAAAACATAATGTCTGGTCTGTTAGCAGTTAGGTAGAGCAATGAGCTAATGATGCCTCTGTACAAGGTTTCATCAATAGGTTTCCCTTTTTCATCCTTGTCTAGTGACATATTTGCTGCCATTGGTGTCTTCATCATAGTGGAATTTTCCATTCCAAACTTCTTAATAATTTCTTTTGTGTACTTGGTCTGAGAAATGAAAATTCCTTCCTCAGACTGTTTCACTTGTAGTCCTAAGAAGTATTTAAGCTCACCCATACTGCTCATTTCAAATTTCCCTTGCATAAGGTTTGCAAATCTTTTGCAAAGGTTAGTATCAGTGGAGCCAAATATTATATCATCTACATATATTTGTACTAAAATAATGTGACCTTTAACTATCCTGAGAAACAATGTCTTATCTATCTTTCCTCTTGAGAATTTGTTCTCAATAAGAAATCTAGATAATGTTTCATGCCAAGCTCTAGGTGCCTGTTTCAGACCATACAGTGCTTTTAATAATTGATAAACATGATTTGGATGAGTAGAGTCAATAAAACCTGGGGGTTGTTCAACATATACTTCCTCCAATATTGTTCCATTTAGGAATGCTGACTTTACATCCATTTGATAGACTATGAAACCAGTGTGAGCTGCAAATGCTAGGAATAGCCTGATTTCCTCCAATCTTGCCACAGGGGCAAATACTTGATCAAAATCTATGCCTTCCTCCTGTCTATATCCTTGGGCAACCAACCTAGCTTTGTTTTTAATGATTACACCATTTTCATCAAGCTTATTCCTGAATACCCATTTGGTCCCTATGACTTTGTGTTTCTTTGGTCTTGGGACCAATATCCAGACCTTGCATCTTTCAAATTGATTTAGCTCTTCTTGCATAGCTGATATCCAAGAAGTGTCCTTATTTGCTTCATCAAACTTCTTAGGTTCTATTTTGGAAAGATAGCTGTGATGCAAAGCCTTATGTATTGAGTTTCCTCTTTTGGTTTACACTCCATCATTTGGATTTCCTATGATCTGTTCTTTTGGATGGTCTTTCAGATGTTTGGTAGCGTTCCTCCACCTTTCATTTTCCCTTGCAATTCTGATGCTTCTGTTTGAGTGGGTTCTTCTAGGGGTTCTGGATGAAGTGGTTCTTCAACAGCAATAGGTTCTTCATAATTGTCTTCAACTTGAAGTTCATCTTCTCTAGTTACAATTGTAGTATCATTCGTTTCTTCATTATTTTCATTTTGCTGTTCATTGATATTCATCTCCTTCAATTTCTGTGTAGAACCTGCACAACTAGATAAACTTCCCAGATCCTTATAAATAAGGCTGGTTTCATCAAATACAACATGTACAGATTCTTCTATTCTATTAGACTCTTTGTTGAAGATTCTATAGGCTCTACTTTGAGAGCTATACCCAACAAAGATTGCTTCATTTGCTTTTTCAGCAAATTTAGTGAGATGGTGCTTTCCATTGTTTAATACAAAACATTTACTACCAAATATTTTAAAATAGGCTAATGTGGGTTTTCTACCTTTCAATAACTCATATGGGGTCTTATCCAGTCTTTTGTTTATAAGAGCCCTATTCTGCACATGGCATGCTGTGTTTATAGCTTCAGCCCAAAAGTACTCAGGAAGAGAGGAATCACTCAGCATACTCCTGCTAGCTTCAATAAGGGTTCTATTTCTTCTCTCAGCAACTCCATTTTGTTGAGGTGTTCTAGGTGATGAGAACTCTTGAGAAATTCTTAGATTCTCACAAAATTTGGTCATTGCACCAGACTAAAATTCAGTCCCATGATCACTTCTAATCTTGGCTACAGAATTTCCTATTTCATTAGTGATTTTCCTAACAAAACTGGTGAGTATTTCTAAAGTGTCTGACTTATGTTTAAGGAAGAATACCCAAGTGAATCTAGAGTAATCATCAACTATTACAAGATTGTATGACTTTCCTCCTAAGCTATGGATTGACATTGGTCCAAATAGATCCATGTGAAGTAGATATAGACATCTAATGGAATCCTTCTCACCAATTGGTTTGAAGGATGACTTTGTCTGCTTACCCATTTGACAAGCATGGCAAGGACTTTCCTGCACATACTTCCACTTAGGCCCAGCTCTCACTAGATCTTTTGAAATAAGTTTATTTATAGTCTTATAGTTTATGTGAGCTAACCTTTTGTGCCATTGAACACTACCAGAAATTTTATTTTCTGCTACTAAACATATGGAGTTAACTTGATCAGAACATATAAAGTTTAAGCAGTAAATGTTGCCACTCCTAGTGCCTGAGAGAATTATCTCATTCTCTTTCTTAATCAGGCACTCATCCTTGTGGAATGAAATGTCATACCCAATATCACATAATTGACTTATGCTAATGAGATTGTGTCGCAATCCATCAACATGAGCAACTTTGGTGATGGTGACAATCTCATTTGAAATATTGCCATAACCTTTAGTTTTACCTCTTTCAGACCCTCCAAAGATAACCTTTGGTCCATTCCTTACAGTAGTGTAATCATTCAGCAAACTTTTTGTTCCAGTCATATGCATTGAGCACCCACTGTCCAAGTACCAGATTGGAAGTTGATTGGTCTTTGGATAACCCTGCAAGGAGAAATTACCTTTTCTTAGGAGACCACACCAAGTTGGGTCCTAGAACCTTGTTAGTATGAGCTGGAATATTTAGTTGTTGAATAATTCTTGGAGCTGTGAGAGTTGTCATAGGTCTGAATAATGGTCTCCCAGAGTTGAATCTTGGAACAGTTGGATTGAACCAACAGTCAAGTGCAAAATGCCCAACCCTTCCACAGCACCAGCATTCATATCTATTATATCTCCTTGGAGGTCTTCTTACTTCTTTATGTTGACTTTTATTTTGCTTAATTGCCTTATTCACAGGAGCTATGTAATTTGTTCTAGTAAATTTTATTGGTTCAGTTTTCTTTCCATCAGTGGTTTTTACTTTAGGTCTTAGTTCCTTTCTTTTGAATTTAGTATTTGCTTTAAATACAAAGGAATCATGATGAGTTAATACTTTTTCTTTGCATAGAGGTTTGGCATTATTGTTACTTGGTTGAATTAAATCATCTTTGCTATTAGAACATTCACCCTTATAAAACTTATGCACACCTTTTTGATCATGCTTGTTTGTGATAGGCATGACTTTGTTAAACTTTAAAGGTTGTATAGGTGCCTTGTCATTACTTTTAGGGTTTTTATCTGCATTCCTATCATATCCTATGCCACATCTATATTTTGCAGAGAATGTGTCTATTATAGGAAGAATAGTTTGTGGTTTTGAGAACTTTGCTACAAGTTTTCTTTCTGCTAGGAGTTTTGCTTCAAGTTCTTTTATTAACTTTTCCTTGGTGCTCAAAGTTTGTATGTGAATAATAGACATGACTTTTAGTTTACTAAGTTCTTTTCTTGTCTGATTCAGCCTCTCAGCTGTCTCAGAATTTTGAGAATCAGTTTGCTTTAATTCAGGTATTTCTTTTTGTAACCTTTTATTATGCCTTTTGCTTTTCTTAAGTGCTTTAAGAATTAATTGATATTTTTCAATAATTTCATCTATATGAAGTTTGGATTGTGAGTCATTTTCATCAGAAGAGAATGAATCTATTTCAGTTTCAGAATTAGAATCAGAAAGAGGAGTTTTATCAAGTACCTTTATATCAGTAGTTGTCTCCTGATTTTCTTGATCACTCAATGTCATGAGTCCTGCATTTTCTTTTTCCTCCTCTTCACTATCAGACCTTGATAGTGGGGCTTTTATCATAGGTCTATCATTTAGACTGTCTTCATTTTCATTGACAACCATCAGAACTATGAGTGCCTCCTCACTATCTGAGTCTGATGACTGAGATTCACTATCACTAAGAGTGACCTTGCCCTTTTTGGCTATTAGACTCTTCTCAAGTATTTTGTCAGATTTGTACTTTCTTTCATCAGATTTCTTGTTGTTCTTTCTTTTTGAAGGACAATCAGCAATCATGTGTCCTGATTTCCTGCAACCAAAACACACAATTTCTTCTGAATTAATTTTATTGTGTTTAGAATTGTACCTGTCCTTCTTGGAGTCTTGTTTGAATCCCTCTGACAAATTTGAATGCTTCTTAGATTTGGATAACTGAGAGGGTCTAGTTTTCCAGTGTTGTTTTCTCCTCAACATTCTTTTTAGTTGTTTGGTAAAGAGTGCCAATTCACCATCTGATATTTCAGAATCAGAATTACTGGTTTCTGATTCTTCTGATTCAGATGGAATCCTGGGAGATAATACCATTCTTTCTTTGCTTTTCTTTGAACTTTCTGCTTTCAAGGCAATAGGATTTTCCCTGCTGTGTCCTTCCTCAGCTTTTCTGGTATTCAGATGAAGTTCATGAGAAAGTAGTTTCCCATATAAGTTTTGTGGCTGAATGTTTCCCAGATTTCCCATTTCTCTGATTGCACAGATCTTGATATCCCATTCTTTGTTCAGTGATCTTAAGAACTTATCATTCAGCTCATAATCTGAGAAAGTTCTTCCATAAGTCTTTAGGCCATTTACAATTTTGAAGAATTTTTCATAGCATATTGCTATTGAGCCTTTCTTGTCTTGTCTGAAGGCTTCATATTGCTGATTTAGAAGTGACTTCCTGTCATCTCTGACTTCTTCAGTCCCTTCCATATAGACAATAAGAGATTCCCACATTTCTTTGGCAGTTTTGCAATGGACTAAATTTTGGAAGGTTGAATCTTCAATAGCACTAACAATGATGTTCTGAGCTCTCTTGTCCATAGAGGCCAGGATCACTTCATCTTTGGTCATCTCTGAATAAGTTTTAGGAGTCTTAATATTTCCATCTATAAGTGAAACTTTCATAGGAACAAAAGGTCCCTCTAGAACTGTTATGTAAATCCTAGGATCAGATGCTTCCATGAAAAGTCTGACTCTTTCTTTCCAAATACCAAAGTTTTCTTTTCTGCAGATGGGAAGCTTCATAGATGTGAATTCTTTGCTTCCTTCTGTATTAGCCATCATGACTTTAGAAATCTACCCTTAGGAAGATCTTGTTCAGGCTGTTAAACCTTTTCTTGAACAACCTTCCTCTGATACCACTTGAAAGACTTTAATTAAGGGTAGCTAATCAACTAGAGGGGGGGGTGAATAGGTTATTTAAAAACTATTACGATTCTTGACTATAATCGAGATAAAACTGATCAGAGCTTTCAAGAAATAAAGATATACACAGAAAAGAACACACAGAATTTTTATAGTGGTTCCCCGTATCTTGGGTAATCCACTTTCCCCCTTCTCCCCTTCTAGCAGTGTGCTAGATAGAGGTTATAACTCCTCCAGATCTCAGACCACAAATAGGTCTTACAGCTCAGATCACAACTGATCTTACAGTCTCAGATCCACAGATCTTACTAACTCAGATCAAACAGATCCTACTTCAGCCTTTATAACTAGGCCTACAGCTCAGATTCACCCCTGAATCTTACAACTCAGATCACACCTGATCCTACCTCAGCCTTTATAACTAGGCCTACAGCTCAGATTCACCTCTGAATCTTACAACTCAGATCACACTTGATCCTACAACTCTGATCCTTGACAGATCCTACACTCAGATCTGACAACTCAGATCCTACAGAAATTTATAAAGGGGATTACAAATACTTAGACTCAGATACGAGATTGTTGAGCCTTCTTGATCTATCTGAATGATCAGACAGAAATCTTCAGTAGAACAGCAGCAGCAAATGATCTTCTTAATTCGATAGGCAGTGATGACTGTTCTTCTTCCTGGGAAGACAGATTCTTTCTTCTTGATCTTCTTCTTTCAGAGAGAGGTATCAGCACAAGATTGCTGAATGAGATCTTCAATTTAGAATGGTTCTGAAAAGGAAGACAACTTCTCCAGATTCTATCTCAAACTTTCTCTCAAAATGATGGAGACGATAATTGCTTTTGAGAAGATAGGAAAACTTTTCTAACTTCACTTTTCTTCACTTCATAACTTGGATTAACTACACAACCCATAGGTCATGCCTTCTATTTATAGCCCGCCATCTGCAATGTCTGTTACGCTTCTCCACGTCAGCATGACGTTACGTCTTCAACAGTCTTTAATGAAAACAAAAGCTCAGCTAGCTGTGGAAGATATTCCTCAGTTCAGAGTATTTGTAGAAGAGGCGTTGAGCACTTAACATCTCTGTCGACGCTTTTCCAGTTAGGCGTCGAGCGATATTTAGACGCTCGACGCATACTCCTTAGACTGAAGCTCTCGACTCCTCCTTCTCAGGCGTTGAGCAAATATCACTTAGTCGACGCTTTTTATCTGAAGAAGTTGAGCAACATCCAGGGGCTCGACGCTTCTTAACTAAGCCTTCATATCTCGACACTTCTGGTTGGCGCTGAGCTGACTGAAGTTAAGTTGACACTTCTCTTTCCAAGGCGTCGAGCGACACAACTTGGCTCGACGCTTCCAAAATTGATCTCAGAACTTCAGCGGCGACCTTGTCTATTTGAGTAGTAGACATGAGTCAACGCTTCTGGGTCACAGGCGTCGAGCAATGTATGATGTCTCGACGCTTGTGAACTTGAATGAATTCCATGAACTTTTTGCCTGACCTGATCTCCTGCACATTGATTCTAGAGAGTATATCAAATACATTCTGAGATATATCTTTGACTTATGAATGGACTTCTCCAAATCTAAGACATTGTGGGCAATGATCCCAACAGGAACTACTATATTTTCTTGTGTCTTCTGGATGTGTGCTTCCTTGTTGTTTGTTTTATTTCTTATTTATTTGTGTTGTGTTCTTTTATATGCTCTCTCACTGTTTGTATTTATTACTCATACAGCAATCAGCACTCATCTATATATATATATATCATTTACTTTGAAAGTAAAATTAAGCAAGACCTTTTAATATATTAATTAAGAACTAAACCTCACTTTCAATTGGTATCAAAGCAGGTTGATTATTCACACAGGCTAACACCTGAATCACAAAGATCACTTAGTTCATATTTTTTTAAAGGGTTTTTCTAAATGGCACTAGCAGATTTTTCTATTTCAGATCCACCTATTTGTAATTTGGATAGTTTTCCTTTATGGCAAGTTAGAATTAAGTTATACATGAATGCCATAGATGAAAATATTTACAAATCTGTTTTGACAGGACTTCCATCCTCAATTTCCTCAACAGAAGAGAAGAAGAAAAGCTGAAAAGTGTTGATGCCATGGCCATGAACATATAGGCTAAATCTATGTCCAAAGACATTCTTCAAAAAGTGGTTGATTGCACTTCAGCAAGGAGCATCTGGAACTCCCTCTCAAGGATGGTAAATGAATCCACCTTTACTTCTTCTACTAACATTATTTTTTATGCAGAACCATCATTCAGTCTAACTGAAGAAGAACAAAAAGCCAGAAATTTCTGTATGATGGCAATTTATGGCTCATATTACATAACAGATGCTGTATCTGAAACGGAAAAGGTAAAAGAGGTAACTTCAATTCGTATTTCTACCTCTGATACATTTAAATCTGTTTTCAACTCACCATGTACAGGCTTAATAAATTCTGAAAAGGAAATTAAAAAGGAGTTAACAAAAATAAATATTTCAACTCCTAAATATAATAAACTTCAAGAAAACTTTAAAATATCAGCAGAACACATCATTTGTTTAAAAAATAAGTTAGTTAAGGCTGAAAACTTTAAACAATCTTTTAAAAAGAAAAATTTTCATGTTCAGCAATATCAAAGAAACTCTTCAACTTTATATTTCAATGAAATAAAAAGACCAACATACCTATCTATAAGGCAATTTGTTTTAACTGTTTAATATTTTTTACTCAAATTATAATTAAAAAAGCAGTTAAATGATTCCATTGAATTTTCTATCTTAAAAACAAGTCTGATAACTTCAATTTCTTACAGATTTTTCTCCAAAATCAAGTTGAGCATTCTACTTAGATTGCATAGATCAAAAATGATCAAAGCACTAAGTGTGAGTCTCTTTTGATTAAGGGGATTCTATAGAAAGAAGCTATCAGGCTATGTCTTTTTTATTTTAAAATTCTTAGAATCTAATAACAACTAGCAATTCATCATTAAAATTCCTATTAAATCAAAATTTAGGAAATCAGAAATTGCTTAAATGTATTTTTAAAGAAGAAAATTAGAAAAAATCTCTGACCCTTAAGCTTTAAAGACTTTTTATGCTTAGGAATCCTAAACTAAATAGGGGGAGATTGTTAGAACCTAGTCTTAATTTGGATTAGGATCCCAACTCAAATAGGGGGAGATTGTTGGAACCTTGGTTTTGATTTGAGTTAGGATCCACCTTTAGTATCTAAGTTTATATCATAACATATCTTACAACTAAGATTAAATCTCATTAAGAAAGAAGCTGAAAATAGATATATATTAATAGGCAGAAAATAAGAGAAAGAATAAAATTTACACATATTCTCTGCGTTCGACGAACGGCGATCTGCGTTCGACGAACGGCGCTCTGCGGTCGATGAAAAGGTTCAAAGCTGCATTCGACAAAATCCAAGCAAAGCTCGACGATCCCGCCTCAGCTCAGCGGTCGATGCTTTTACTCGTCTCAGCGGTCGACGCTTTTACTCGTCTCAGCGGTCGACGCTTTTACTCGTCTCAATGGTTGACAAAATCTTTCGTTCGACAAACTCAAGTCTGCGTTCGACGAACAGCTCAATATTCAGCGGTCGACGATCTAGCCCGTCTCAACGGCCGACGAACAGTTCCGTTCGACGAACTCAAGTCTGTGTTCGACGAATATTCAGCAGATGTTCAGAACAGTGAATCAAATGATCAGGTCAACGAATCAAATGATGAGGTCGACGAACTTGAACCTCAGCTCGATGAATTTCTTCAGTATTATTTTATATCATTAAATATTATATATATATTGACAGAGTTATTTATAAAGCAATATTTTATTTATTCTATTTTATATATTGTTGATCTGACATTACAGCTGTTAAAGCATTAAATGTTATAGCCGTTTGCAGCAAAGCATTAAATGTTGTAGCCATTACAGCAAGCTAAAGAAAAAAATTGTTCTGCTCGAGGTTCTGGAAAAAGAAAGAGATATTACTCCTTTCCCCTTTGGTCGGCAAGGATTCAAAACAGCCCAGGAAAAGAGGATAGCTCTTTTACACGACAGCAGAAGTCAACTCTTCATAGCAGCAGATTACATACAGCAGAATATATATAGATGTTTCTCTCGACAGAATATATATATACAGATTATATCAATATTGTTGTATACATATTATAGACAGAATATATTACATCTTTTTGTACAGAGAAAAGAGAAGAAGAAAAAGAAGAGAAAAAGAAGAACATCAGCAAAAACAGAGAACAACTCTATTACTCTATCTTGTTCTGTTTTTGCTAACTCTTCCTTGCAGATCTTCTACAACCTGAGACTCCAAATCAATATTACTTGCTCAGGATCAAAACTGTAAGAAGAAGAAGAAGAGTATCACAATCTAGAGAAGGAGCTCCATCCAAAAGCTGTCATCAAACTAAATCAGACAGGGGGAGCTCTCTTCAACATCTTCATCAAGTGTCTTCTCAGCAAAGAGAAGAACAGCATAACCTTTTTGTTTTATTTTATTCCTCTCATCTTGTAAAGGGTTAAAACTCCCTTCAAAAGTTTACTCCCGGTGACAGGCCACCTTAGCAAAAACCTGCATCTTGGTTTATAAGCACCTGATCAAAAGCTTATAGGTGAATTGGGCACCTGATCAAACCTCCATTGGTGTGTGGACACCTGAACAAAAAAACCTTGGTGTGAGGGCACCTTATCAACAACCTCCAGTGAATTCCTACCAGTGGGTAGAAGAGTAGATGTACCCAGTTGAGGGGAACTACTATATTTTCTTGTGTCTTCTGGATGTGTGCTTCCTTGTTGTTTGTTTTATTTCTTATTTATTTGTGTTGTGTTCTTTTATATGCTCTCTCACTATTTGTATTTATTACTCATACAGCAATCAGCACTCATCTATATATATATATATATATCATTTACTTTGAAAGTAAAATTAAGCAAGACCTTTTAATATATTAATTAAGAATTAAACCTCACTTTCACCCTGGGCGACCTTGACCTTGGAGGTTGCGCCCTGGGCGACCTCGCCGTTGGAGGTCGCCCCCTGGGCGACCTCACCCTTGGAGGTCGCCCCCTGGGCGACCTCACCTTTGGAGGTCGCACCCTGGGCGACCTCGCTCTATGGAGGTCGCCCCCTGGGCGACCTCGCCAAGTCGCCCCCCTGGGCGAACTCACTAGGTTTCCTTCCCGGGCGACCTCACCCTGGGAGGTCTTGGTCCCGTGCAGTCCCTTTTGTAGGTGATCTCTCTCTTCAGGTGATTTAGGTCCAGACGATCTCAGCAGGTCCAGACAATCTCAGCAGGTCCAGACGATCTCAGCGGTCTCAGCAGATCCAGGCAGCCCGTTACTTTTGGTCCTGCCCGTTTGGGCAGTCCCTCGCGCCTATAAATTGAGGGGTAGAGGTAACAGTTGGAGGATCTTGGAGAGGTTTCCAGCTCCCAACCAGTAACTTGAGCGGTCTCTAGTTTTTGAGACCGCGGAGACCTCGCCGTCTCTCTTTTCAGGAGACCTCGCTATCTCTTTTTTCTCCCTCTCTCACTCCTTCACTCATAGCTCAAAGTAACCGACCACCCAACAATTTCCCCTCTCCTTCTATAGTTTAAGCAAGTGTGGACCTGGTACATTTTTGGCATTAACATTACACGCGACCTTCAGATTGGAGTGGTTGATGAATAGCACTTGCAATGAAGATGTGGGATTTTGCCGAGAATGACACCCAATCTTAAAACAGCCATAACTTTTGATCCGTTTTTTCCATTTTCAACCCACGATAGCTTTTCAGAACTGGCACGGAGCCGTTTATCCAATGGAGAATCGGTTTACCCATTTGAGTTCGTTTTGCGCTCTCGGATTGCTCAAAACTCCGTTTAGAAGTTATCGCAGTTTTTCTCTTTTGGCAATTCCGGCAATTTGTGTTTTTGTGCGAAAAACTAGCCATGGCTGACCGTGAGTTTGCCCAAGCTCCTTTTCAGGAAAATTGTTCTCATTTCTCGGCTCTTGCTGATGTCTCTTATCCTTCAACTCCTGTTATTGTTGAATTATAGGAGCCTTCTCCCTTTACAAACAGAATTCATTTGTTGTATGTTTCTAATGATTTTAGAGAGCCCCATCTTCCTGTCTTCTCGGGAGTAGAAGATCCTATCAGTCATCTTCTAGCCTTTGAGTCTGCTATCTCGTTAAGGACTATTTCAGATGGAATTAAGTGCAAATTATTAGATATATTCTTTGACGGCCAAGCTAGAGAATGGTTCTATAAGTTGCCACCTCAATCAATTACATGCTTTAAAGAACTTCGAAGAGCACTTCTCTTGAGGTTTGCTACCTCAAAAAAGCGGAAGAGAGGCCCAGCAGCTCTTTTTCAAATCAAACAAGGAGATAATGAGACTCTTGCTCAATTTGTTGATAGGTTGCAGAAGGAAATTCTTGAAATTGTGGGTGTTAATAAGGAATTGTATAGAATTGCCTTGATAAATGGATTACAAGAAGGTCCTCTCAAATTTGAAGTCAGCATAAATGAACATGGGACTTACGGACATCTTATAAGAATAGCAAATCAATTTATTAAAGGAGAGGCAGCAAATTAAGCCTCTTCTTCGAATCAAAGAACCCAACGAGGCCAAAGGAATTCTTATCACCAACATTTGTTTTCGCCACAAAATATTCCACAAGCAAAAGATTTTGGATCTTACTCTTCTCCTCAGAATATATCTACTCAACACCCGCAGCAATATGCTTCACCTAAATTTGTGGAAGCCTATCCTATTCAGTCTTTCAATCCGAGGACACTTTAAACTGAGAATTATCCAGGAGGGTATACTCAGCTTAATATTCCCATGGAAAATTTCTTATGACCATTCAGGATATGCCAGAATTTAGAACTCCTCGCCGCATTAAATCAAAAGCTAAGTATCGGCATGGTAACCTCTTCTGCAAATATCACTCAGACATTGGTCATGATACAGAACATTATCAAGCTCTTCGGAAGCTAGTAGATGAACTATGGGAAGCAGGAAAGTTACAAAACTATCTTGCCCAATAATATGATAGTTTACCCTCCACCAGAAGCAACTCAACAAGCAAAGGGTGTTTTCATTCGATAAAATAAGTACATAGAATAGAGATGAGCTAGAATGTCATTCACTTTTTGTTTTGTGCACCTCCCATTTGTTAAGAGTTTCCTGCATCTTTTCTTTTCTAGATTCATTTGTAATAGGTAAAAGAGAATGAATGAATACTTTGATAAAACATCAAATCTAAAGAGTTCATTGTTGGCAATTTGTCCTCATGAACGCGGATGCAGCAGTAAGATTTAACTCTACTGGAATGCATGAATTGCGGCTAAATAAGGTCATTTATTATAAAAAGTATTAAGAATGATGCATATCATCTCCAATCTTATGAAGGGAAAGATTTATCTCACACTTGGAGTGGAGATGACCTCAAGCTTTTCTTTTCTTAAAACTTGTATTTTCCTATCCTTTTTTCTTTCTTTCTTTTTTGGAAGCATTATAATGTGTATGTAAACTCTTACTTCATGCATATTAGAAAGAAAATCTTGAGATATTTTAGCTAACTATTAAAGGCTAAGGTCCTACCAAGAGAGGTATCGGCGGATCCTACTTCATTCCCCCTCGACTTGAAGCTTGAGTGGTAAAATCTGTCAGGACCATAGGTAGCGGGGAGATTTTGCATCTGTGTAGCAGTGGCTTGCCAAGCTCGTGCGGAGGAACTTTAGGATGTCGGGTCCTAGCTGACATCTAACACACCTTTACATTAAGGGTGGTTTTAGGTGAATGTTCAGCTCTGTCATGCATTGTAGAAGGACATCATTACAGTCTTGATGATCTTTTCGGGGAAAGCAATGCTGGTGTAACCTTCGCGGTATGACCGCACCTGCCCTATGTATCATCTTATTATGTGACCCTCGAATGCTCATTGGTGTGAGGATAGCCAAGAGGAGGTTGGTTGTGTGGTGTAACCTTAGATAGTCTCTTGGGGAAAGCAATGTCGGTATGGCCTCCGCAGCATAACCACACCTGCCCCTTTTTGATCATTCTGAGTTGTTAACTGGTCTCTCTTCTTTTTCTCTCTTCCTAAAGTTATGCTAGATTGCCCCGAGAGATCCCGCTGTCAGGCTTTCATTAGCCAGGTAGGGCAGGTTGATCTCACGATGAGGCCAGCAAAGGAAAGATTATACTATTTCTTCAAGAATGTAGCGTTCTGAAATATCGGTGATCGCCAGTTGTGGGTTTTCTCTAATAAAGTTGGTTTGTAACATCTAAGATCGCAAGCTATGATTATATCGCTATATTGGAAAATGGATTGTAACGTTTGAGCTCGTCGGCCATGGTTATTTTATCAAAGTGGTCAGAAGTATTGGAGACTGCCACGTGGGTCTCCTCCAGAATATCTTCTAATTAAGAAGTGAAAAGAGACGTTTGGAATCATCATCTAAGGACTTCTCTAATATTTACTCTTATGATGGGCGATCTGGGAAAATTGAGATCGCAGATTGAATGTTTCTTTTACCTTGCTATCAAGCAGTCTAGAGTATGAAAGTATATAAGGGTATTCATGAGATCTATCTTCTATTCTTCCGCTAGGAAGCGGTCTGAAAAGTTAAGACTGTCGGTTATTTATCTTCAAAGACCTAAAGTTTCTCAAGGTGTAGTTAGCATCCGCGGAAGAGGCGGTTTGAATTGTTTGAGACCGTCATTCACTTCTTAAAGGATACTCAAAGTATACTACAGAGTTCAGGATCGACATTTATGGATTATCATAATCTGCTTCCTCTACAGAACACCTCGAGTATTGATGATCGCCACTTACAAATAGTTGACATCAGGATTATTTCATAATAAAGCAACCTCGAATGGGCAAAATTAACATCTTCTCATATCATTATAAAGGCGGTTTGAAGATCTCAAGACCACCATTCATAATTACCGGTTACACTTCAAATCTGAAGAAAAGGTAAGAAGAGATATACAGGTGCTCGCGGATTCTCTTCAGGTACTCGCATATTCTATTTTCCGCGTACCTGTTCTCATATTTTTCCAGAGATAAGCAGGTGCTCGCGGATTCTCTTTAGGTACTCGCATATTCTATGTTTCGCATACATGTTCTCATATCTTTTGTAGAGATAAGCAGGTGCTCGCGGATTCTCTTCAGGTATTTGCGTATTATGTTTCTTTTATACATGCCTTGATCACTCATTTGCCTGAGATAAGCAGGTGTTCGTAAGCTCTCTTCAGACACTAACAAGAACCCATAGGTATTTTCACTTTTTTATACTCATGTTTTTGTCCTGACGAAAAGGGTGGATCTCGATTCTTGTGGGTAAGTTCTATTTTTTCGAAGTTTCGTCAAAACTTGGAAAAATGCGGGGATTTTGTTTACCCAGAAATCGGTGATCCCCTCGAGCTAGCTTTTTGTAGGTGACCAAAGCAATCCACATGCTCTTGCAATCCTCGGACGACCTCTCCCAGCAATCTAGGTATTTTTCAGGGTATCCGAGCCCTGGCGGTCTCCCATCGCCCGGGTGGTCTCACCTTCGCGCCTCATAGAGGTCGCGCTTCGCGGGACCTCATCCTTGGGAGGTCACCCCCTGGGCGACCTCGCTGTTGGAGGTCTCCCCCTGGGTGACATCTCCCTTGGAGGTCGCCCCTTGGACGACCTCGCCCTCGGGAGGTCACCCCCTGGGCGACCTCGCCCTTGGAGGTCGCCCTGTAAGACCCCATTTTTTCGCTACAAAACTGGGTCTTATGCCCAGAACCGCCGCTTTACGGTGACACCAACTCTCGGGAAGGTTGCCACTACAAAGCGCCGATCCTGCCGGCCATATCGATCACAGACGAAGAAAAGTATAAGCGAATAAATAGAAGTTCAAGTCCACAAATCACATGCTATATAAATAAGTGTCCACATGACATTACTGAAATAACAAAGGTTACAATAATAAAGGGCCCATGCCCAGTACATCATGTCCTCACTACAAGATCACTCGTGGAAGCAAACTACTAATCACTCACTGATTCTGAAACTGGTGCTCCGGTATTATACTTGCATGCCTCTGTCTACACTGGCCTCTGGTGCTGTTGCGTCTCCTCGGTACCCTAAAATGATATGGTCCACCAACCATTAGTCAAAAATACTAAGCCTCGTTTCCCACCACCCATCCACCAGTGCCTCCTAGGCACCGAGCGAGAGGGATGAAGAGGAGGACAGCAAGGGGTATAAAACAAAGCAGATGACGGCGGAACTAGTCTACAGGAAATGTCTACCACTACATAGTGTATATATAAAAGTAGAACAGTAAGTAAGACAGTAAAGTAAAGTGGAGTAAAGCAAGGCATAGTAGAGTAAGAAAAGTAACTGTTAATTTATAGGAATGCCCATACAGACTTATAGACCAAGGGGTCATTTAGCAAGGTCTATAGTATAAAAAGTCTCATACCAATTTATACGATATGGGTAGGGGTTGAAATGCAATGCTTATGTCATGACATGCAGAGTTATGCTAGTTAATGCTATGATCACACAAGTGCAACACACACACTTCGACTCTATGCGCATAGACCTTTAGCTCCCCCTTTTTGGAGATAGCAAAACACCCAGGATACCCACGTAGTGTCAAACGGAAGCGGTGGGTTGGGCCTCGCCCACCTCTAGGTTGGTATTCACACTACCTAACCTAGACCTATCGTACGCCTCAACGCAAAACCGCGGAGCGCCTGCGTACTCTTACTGACTGGACCACCAGACTTTTCATGACTAAGCGCAAATCCACACTTGTCGAGTCAGTATATCGACGTCGGTGTGAACGACCGTCAATACCGAAGACCCACCACCTTTATGCACAAGCAATATGATTACTTACACCACTGAGCCATAGGCTCCCCAGGCTAACCTGCCCGTCACAATAACCTTCTGAGCACAAGCTTGCCCCTTAACTATAATATCAGGTTGCCAACCTAAATCACCTAGAGGAGGGTGAATAGGTGATAACTGCGTCTTTTGCGGAATAAAAAAAATCTTGATAAAAAGAATGCACAGAAAGCAAATCACAATCACAGACGACGCAAGAGATTTATTGTGGTTCCCCGTTCTTGGGTACTCCACTTGCCGGACTCGCCAATCTAGCACCACAGCTAGACTTGACTACTTCACTATAACTCGAATCAAGAATGATCCTACAATCTCGGAGTCAACACTCCTACAACTCGGAGACAAATCTTCTACAATCTCAGAGAGAACCTCTCTTACAACTCGGAGAACACCTCTCCTACAACTCGGAGAAAACCTCTCCTACAATCAAATGAAATTAAAGAATGATATAACACTTATCAATTCACGAACAGATCTGAAAACTCCTTAGAGATCTTCTTCCTTCTTGAGACTTGAATGGCTTTGACGTGATGTCGTTGAGGAAGACTTGAAAATGACACAGATCTGATCTTCTATGATTCGATTCGATCCAACAGATACACAGTAGATGATGGAGCGAGGATCGATCGAAACTTTTCTTCCACTGGAGACGATAAATCAGAACTTCAGATCGATCTCAACCAATTGGCGACGAGCGTGGCACTTTTCGTTCTTCTTGAATCAGGTGGAGGGATTAGGTCACGGAAGAGATTAATGATTCACCAATAATAATCCTTCTGATTAATCCTAAGAGAGGGCCTTATATAGACAAAGGTTTAATGATAAGAATTAGGAAAGGATTAACCTTAACTGAAACGAAGAAAGTTGTCACGTCAAACAGACGGAAAAGACATGACGTCAAATAGATAAAAATCACGGGAAGAACGAGAATCAAACTTCTCGAGATATACTAGACTTCTCAAAAATAGAAGCTTGATTTCAAGAAAAATCATGGAAGAAAATTTCAGAGGCTTGGAATAGACTTCTCGAGAAATGATGGACTTCTCGAGAAATGATAAAGAAAAACTTTTCGAAGGAATGAAAGACTTCTCGAGAACTCCTGACTTCACGAGAAATAAACTTCGAGAAATACTTCAGAAGGGATAGAACCGCTGAGAAAGACTTCTCGAGAACTACAAGGATTTCTCGAGAGCTCAAAGAAATACTTTAATTTCAACAAAACAGCGATCGACGAAATTTTGTCACTTCGTCGAACGGATTCGACGAAAGACGAAATTGCTTTATCTTCAGCAAAGATTGAGATCGACAAAATAAATTCAGTTCGTCAAACTGAGATCGATGAACGTGATCGACGAAACAACTTCAACACTGGCGAAACAGCGGTCGACGAAAATTCTTCTGTTCATCGAACGGAGATCGACCAACGCGATCGACGAAATGTCTTTCAACTTAGGTAGAACTGAGATCGACGAAATTTATTCAGTTCGTCGAACTGAGATCGACGAACACACAAATTTTAGTCAAACACAGAAATCCTTAGAAAAATCTTTCTTCTCTCAGAACAAAAGAGCAGAGTTCGACGAAATACTTCCGTTCGTCGAACGGAGATCGACGAATGCACCAACTTTCGTCGAACGCAGAATTACTTAGAAAAACTTTTGTTTCTTCCTTGAACACAGAACAGCAGCACCTTCCTTTAGCTCTTCCTTTGAGTTTGAATAAGAAGTACATACCAATAGAGAGATTTCACATGAATCAACACCTTGCTCCATACAATGAGGAATTACATTAAATAGGCATGTGTTTGATGACTCATTGAAACCTGACATTGGTTTGTACTTATCCATTTAAAACCTGCAAACACTTAACTAGAGAGCAACATCAAATACAAACTCAATTCAACTTAGTTCAAGGCGACTTCTTCAAATCAAGGTATTTGTAGATACAATTCCCAACAATCTCCCCCTATTTGTAAGAGTCAGAACCCTACTTACCAAGATGAATTGCATTAATATAAAACACAAATAAAACATATCACAGATGAAAATATATACAAGCAGAGAGAGCATCAAAAACAATATCTATATATATATATAAAAGATTGTCTCATCAAAAACAAAAACTATATATAGATTCAAGATTGTCTTATGAATTAATGTTCACACAATCATATTGAAAGAAAGTTTTGATGGTCTTCAAAATCTTGTCTTCAGACATTGGCATTGTTCATTCTATTTTGTGCTTGTCTTGAAAAATAGGCATATGGCTTGGGATGGTACTTTGGAGGAGCTGTTGGAGTTGTAGGATTGTTGTAACCATGAGTCCTGAAATGAATCCTTCTCTTTGTCTTGCTCGTCTCATACTTCTTCCACTTAGTTGTACTGTAAAGTTCAGAAACTATCACACCACCTTCCTCTACCAGCATGAGAAAGTCAAGAATAATTATCTTTGAAACTAGACTCCATACTTCTGGAAATTCTTCAGCAGCAACAACTTTTCCAGAGCCTGTTGTGCTTGATCCTGGAACTGACTTGCTAGCAGAAGGACCTTCACCATACTTCCTTTTTCTAGAAGTAGGCACTGAGGAATGAACTTCAACTGATGGAGTATCATCATGCAGCCCTGCTGGCCTAGGAGAGAACTGAGGAGGAGGCAGATCAGGGTCAATACCCAATTCAGGAAAGATCTCATGATGGAGCCAAACTGAAGTCTTGGAGGTGTAATCATTGATATCTGCAATCTGCCTTTGAACACCATAAGATAACTGCTCTAACTGATTTCCCAAATTCCTTTGAAATTCAGATAAAGAATGATCTAAAAATTCTGTCATCTTTTCCTCCCCCTTTCTGACTTCTACAGTAAGGGTTTGGATAACAGATTCTTTAAACAATCCTACCTCATCAATAACCTTAAAATTATTCTCTTCAGCCTTGGAAGTCATGAATTCCTGCGTTTTTTTACTTGTAAAACTTCATCCAAAACTCTTCCTACACCCTGAATCGTGTGATCTATTGCTTTTCCACCCTGAATAACAACTTCCTTAAGTTGATCAGGTTCTTTCAACATTAGTAATTCTAGCATGAATTTCTTTAAAAGAATAATCAAATTTATCACTTTGCTTTTTAAGCAACATCTCTATCTTACCAATCAAAGAATTTTCTTCAAACAATGGAGGAATGATAGAAGCAGGTTGAAAATCCTCTGGAAGTTCTTCAAGAATCACAGAACTTATAACTTTAGGAGAAGAAATTTTGACCTTCTCACCTCCTTCACCAACTTGCTCTCCTTGAGCATTCTTGTTGGACTCCAAACAAGACTCTTGCTCCCCCTCAACATGTACTGGGGGAGGAGATAAGCCTTGGACTGAATCATCATCTGCATTATTAAAGAAATCAAAATCAGCACCAGACCCTGCCATATGGCCACTGGGACTGTGCTCATCAACAGCATCCTATTGAATATCATTTACAACTTCTGCAATAGTGGAATCAACATTTGCTGCATCAGCATCTGGAGGAGGAAGAGGTGATTTAACTACATCATCATCTAAAAGAGGAGTGTCTTCCATATGAGTGTCTTGATCATCTTGTACATTTGGAATAGCTGGATCAGCAGAAATAACTGTACCAGATGGAACCTGAGCTGAGAGTGGAAGAAGAACTGGCTCTTCAGATGGAATGGTGTCTTGTGGAATTGATGATTAAGGTGGATCTGGAATTTGTTGCTGAGCTGGTGGTTGAGCTGAGGTTGAAGTGACAGCTGGAGGAAGAGTAGCAGAGGGACCTGGAGCTTGATTCACATTCTGAGGTTCAGAAGAAACAGAAGGAAGTGGTTCCCCCTGGGAACTTGCACCTGCATTTGGCTTTGTAATCCTAATGTCCCACCTTTGAATTGTGAAGACATCTATCTTCTTCAGATGGTGAATGATTGCTCCTTTGGGCATGTCAAAAACCTCTTGGTTGAGCTGATTTAGATACAGTGACAGTATTCTTGCAAAATTTGGAGCCAGAATGTTGTCTTTAATCTTGGAGAAAAGAAGATTTGCCCAGTTACACTTCTTCCCACAAATCACTGTTGTCATCAAGCAGAAGACATCTGATGAAACATAACCCAAGCTACCTATATTCATGGCAACACTTTGGAAATGATGTCTACCAACAACTTTCCTACATCATTCAATTTCTGCCTTCTAACTGTTGTGGCTGCTTTATCTATTCCACAGAAAATTACTGCCTTAACCCAATCAGCATCTTCTAGGATGTCCTCGGATTCTACCACTGGCAGTCTCAGATATTTGGATAGAGACTTAGGGCTGATCTTGACCTTGAAATTGCCCACTGTAGATTTCAACCTTTTCCCATCCTTGTGAACCTTGATGTTGATAAAGAAGTCCTCTACTTCTTTGAATAAAATCCGACAGGGATGCTCAAGAACAAAGGTCAAACTTGCTGCATCTAGAAGATAGAACAAATTCTGAAACTCATCTGAGATCGAACTGAGGCATGCACGCACCAGCTCACTGCCCACGCCGATCTTGGGCTTTGTAGAAGGCACCATTGATCGAGAGGAGATCGAAGAATGAGAGCTGAAAGAGAGAAAACGCGTCTAAGGATGAACCAGAAAATAGATGTCGCGAGAAGGGAAGATGAACAGTCGGTGGCGATTTGAGAAGAACGGAAGATGATCTTGCGTGAACATTAATTCATTTCGGTTGTCTTATTTATAGTTTGATTTGATGTGACAATTTTAAATGAATTTTATTTAATATATAAGAAAATAAACACGCGTACCTGACCTTTCGTATTCTCGAAATAGAAAAATAGAATTCCAAAAAATAAGATCTATTTCTCGAGAAGTTGTCTGATTTCTCGAGAAATCCAAAAATTCTGCCGATCTATCTTCGCAAGCTCATTTCTCGAGGGATAACCCATTTCTCGAGAAGTGCAATCCCATTTTGCGAGAAGTAAAGTATCATTTCTCGAAAAGAGCTGAAATCCTATCTTCATCCATTTTCACCAGAGACATAGCATTTCTCGGAAATTTAACTCCATTTCTCGAGAAATCCAATGAAGACTTAAATTTTTCTTCTACTGAAATGATTGACCTCTGCTTCCCTTAAAATTAGAACATTTGATGATCTATCTATTTTCTTGACTACTTCTTGGCTTGAATTACTCCATGTTGAGCATTCCAAGCTCTGCCTTGAAGAATGAGAACTTGGTCTCATCCAGCGGCTTCGTGAAGATATCTGCAACTTGCTTATCCATAGGGACATAGCATAGATTGATGTCCCCATTCTCCACATGCTCCCTGATGAAATGGTATCTCAACTCAATATGCTTTGTCCGGCTGTGCGAGATTGGATTATTTGTAATTGCTATAGCACTGGAGGAGTCGCAAAACATTGGAATTTCTTTAAACTTCAAGTTGTAATCTTTAAGCTGATTCTTTATCCAAAGAAGTTATGCGCAACAACTGCATGCAGAAATATATTCTGACTCGGCGGTTGAAATTGCAACACAATTCTGCTTCTTGCTGCTCCAGGATATAAGTCTTCTTCCGAGAAATTGACATGTTTGGGAAGTGCTTTTCCTGTCGCTCTGCTACCTGCAAAATCTGCATCTGAAAAACTTATTAGTTCGCTATCATTACTTCTTGGGTACCATAAGCCAAGATTTGGTGTACCCTTAAGATATCTCAAATTTCGCTTTGCAATAGTATAGTGAGATTCCTTAGGGTTCACCAGATATCTAGCACATACACATGTAGAGAACATTATATCAGGCCTACTAGCAGTAAGGTAGAGCAGAGAGACAATTATGCTTCTGTACTTGGTTTCATCGAAAGGTTCCCCTTTCTCATCCTTGTCCAGAGACATAGCTGAGCTCATTGGAGTCCTCATAGAGGTTGCACTCTCCATTCCAAATTACTTAATCAACTCCTTGGTGAACTTCGTCTGTGAGATGAAAATTCCATCTTCAGATTGTTTCACTTGAAGTCCTAAGAAATATTTCAGCTCACCCATACTGCTCATTTCAAACTTCCCTTGCATAAGTTTTGAGAACTTCTTGCAAAGGTTGTCATCCGTGGAGCCAAAAATAATGTCATCGACATAGATTTGCACTAGCAAAATCTTGCCTTTTACTTCCCTAAGAAATAATGTCTTATCTATCTTTCCTCTGGTGAACTTATTCTCAAGAAGAAAGTTAGACAGCGTCTCATACCAAGCTCGAGGAGCTTGTTTCAAACCATATAAAGCTTTTTGCAGTAAATAAACATAATCAGGATGTTCAGAATCTACAAAACCTGGAGTTTGTTCAACGTATACTTTTTCTTTTATATTACCATTCAGAAAAGCTGACTTGAGGTCCATTTGGTATACGGTGAATCCTTTGAATGCAGCATTGGCTAAAAACAGCCTGATCGCTTTGAGTCTTGCTACTGGAGCATAAGTTTGATTGAATTCGATCCTTTATTCCTATCTGTAACCTTTTGCTACAAGTCTGGCTTTATTCTTTATAATTGTTCGGTCTTCATCCAACTTGTTTCTATAGACCCACTTCGTTCCAATGATATTTTTATCCTTGGGTTTTGGAACTACAGTCCACACTTTGCAATGCTTGAATTGATTCAACTCTTCTTCCATTGCAATTATCCAATGGGGGTCTTCATTTGCTTCTTGAAACTTCTTCGGTTCAACCTGTGAAAGAAAACTTAAATGCATGTTTTCATTAATAGTACCTCTTCTGGTTCGTATGCCTCCATGAGGGTCTCCTATGATCTGATCAATAGGATGGTCCCACAGATGTCTAAATTCAAGATTCCTCGCATTATTTGGAGCACCAGGAGCTTCTTCTATCAATGGAGTGTCTTCCTCCACTTGGATTGGCTCTTCATCAAGCTGAACTTCCTCTTCAGTTGAGGTTGGGGGAGGGATCTTGACGAAGGTTTGAGCATCTTCTTCAACTGGTTTCTCCAAGCATAAGTCTTGCAGCCTTGAACCATTAGTAATAGTACCGTAGCCTTTTGTTATACCTCTGTCGGATCCGCCAAAAATAACTTTTGGACCGTTCACAACTAGAATATAGTTCTGTAAGAGGCTTCTAGTTCCGGTCATATGCCGAGAACAACCATTGTCCAAATACCAGATAAGATTTTTGTTGGCCTTTGGACATACCTGCAAAAACAAATTATTTTGCCTTAGGAGCCCAAACTAATTTGGATCCTTTGTCCCTTGTTAGTTGAGCACCACGCTGAACATTAACATTGCGAGCGGTCTTTCTTTCAATGTTAACTTGTGGTCTCTTGAAATAAGTGGAATTGAACCAGCAATCTATGGCAAAGTGACCTATTTTGCCGCAACACCAACAGTTAAACCTGTTGTACCTTCTCTTAGTATTCTCCTGCTTAACTTTTTGAACGTTAGTTTTGGCAGGAGCAATCCTTCTAGATGAGGATGCCTCATGAGTACAGCACACACATGGTAATGCTTTCTCCTTAGGCTTGGGTGCAACAGCCTTCACTATTGGTGCTCTCATAGCATTCGGACCATGAACATAAGGACCATAATCTCTCAGATTAAACTCTTGATAAGGTGCCTTGAAAGTACTTTCACCGAGGTTTCGAGGACGAGCCCACCCCTTATAGTCATTGACAGGCGCAAAATTAATTGGTCGTGTCAAGTGACCATAAGTGCTCTCCATATCATAGACATTTGTAGGAAAGAAAACTTTCTTAAATGCCACTTGATCTTGATGGGCTTTCTCTTTCTCTTCGACGGTAGCTTTCTTAGCATTCTTATCTTTCTTCTTGGCAAGGTTGCCCTTAGAAGAATTACTAGGACCAGCCATATGACCTAAACCACTGCTACCTGCTTTAGCAGAGAAAGTATCAATGATTGGAAGAATAGTTTTAGGTTGTGAAAACTTTTCAACTAGCCTCTTCTCATTGGCTAGCTGTTCTTCCAGAACTTTGATGGAGTTCTCTCTCCGATCAAGGAGCTCATCCGAGCTTTTGATCTTGTCTTTCAAGACTTGGATTTCCTCTCTGAAAGAAGAAAGTTGTTCAACTTCCTTTCTCAGATTAGATTCCACTTCTTTGAGAGACATGATCTCCTTGGCCTGAATTTTGACTACCTTTCAGCATCTATCAAAGCTTTTAAGCATTTCAGTATATTGGGTCATGAGATTTGAGTCATCATCTGAGGGGTAATCCTTTTGTTCAGCTGAGGCATAATCAGAATCAGATAAGATGGTGTGAGAATGTACCTTCCCAGTATATGGAGGTTCTTCTTCATCATCAGTCATGGCCATCAGCCCGATGTAGGATTCTTCTTCACTACTTGATTTCTCTGAGTCACTGTCGCTTAAAGTTTTGGACTTTTTGGCGTCTAGGCTTTTTCTGGAACTCTCGGCCTTCATAGCCAAGGTCCTTTCCTTGCCTGAAATCCTATTCCCGTCTTCTTCTATTTTGCGAATATTCATTTGCAACTCATGGGATAATAACTTCCCAAACAGATTCTGTGGGTCTAGGTTTGGTAACTTTCCAAACTCCCTGATTGCAACTATCTTGCTATCCCAGTCTTTCGTCAGGGATCATAGGAATTTGTCATTCAGTTCACCATTAGTAAATTCCCGACCATAATTTCTTAGGCCGTTAACGATTTTGAAGAATCTTTCGTATGCATCGGCAATGCACTCCTTCTTACTTTGCTTGAATGCCTCGTACTCTTGATTTAGAAGAGATCTTCTGTCATCCCTTAATTCTTCAGTACCTACCATAAGAACTATTAAGGATGTCCACATATCTTTGGCTAACTTGCAGTGCATTAGATTTTGTAACATGGAGTCGTACACCGCACTAGCAATTATATTCTTCGCCTTTTTATCAAGGGCAATGAGAGGGATTTCATCCTTTGTTAAATCCATCATTTTCTTTGGAACTTGAACTGTAGGGTCAATTGTTGAGGTAGTCATTGGCACATGAGGGCCTTCTTCCACGACTTGGAAAATTCTTGGGTCTGCGGCTTCCATGTAAAATTTGACTCTTTCTTCCCACATAGGGAAATTAGCCTTTGTGCATATTAGCAATTTCAACGAGGAAGATTCATTGCTTCTTTCCATGAATTGCTACCAACTACAATGGATAGATCCTATTCAAGGTGTTAACCTTTAAAGAACAACCTACCTCTGATACCAATTGTAATATCTAGCTGCCAACCTAAATCACCTAGAGGGGGTGAATAGGTGATAACTGCATCTTTTGCGGAATAAAAAAAATCTTGATAAAAAGAATGCACAGAAAGCAAATCACAATCACAGACGACGCAAGAGATTTATAGTGGTTCCCCGTTCTTGGGTACTCCACTTGCCGGCCTCGTTAATCTAGCACCACAGCTAGACTTGACTACTTCATTATAACTCAGATCAAGAATGATCCTACAATCTCGGAGTCAACACTCCTACAACTCGGAGACAAATCTCCTACAATCTCAGAGAGAACCTCTCTTACAACTCGAAGAACAACTCTCCTACAACTCGGAGAACACCTCTCCTACAACTCGGAGAAAACCTCTCCTACAATCAAATGAAATTAAAGAATGATATAACACTTATCAATTCACGAACAGATCTGAAAACTCCTTAGAGATCTTCTTCCTTCTTGAGACTTGAATGGCTTTGACGTGATGTCGATGAGGAAGACTTGAAAATGACACAGATCTGATCTTCTACGATTCGATTCAATCCAAAAGATATAGTAGATGATGGAGCGAGGATCGATCGATACTTTTCTTCCACTAGAGACGATAAATCAGAACTTCAGATCAATCTCCAACAATTGGCGACGAGCGCGGCACTTTTTGTTCTTCTTGAATTGGATGGAGACATTAGGTTACGGAAGAGATTAATGATTCACCAATAATAATCCTTCTGATTAATCCTAAGAGAGAGCCTTATATAGATAAAAGCTTAATGATAAGAATTAGGAAAGGATTAACCTTAACCGAAACAAATAAAGCCGTCACGTCAAACAGATGGAAAAGATGTAACGTCAAATAGATAAAAATCACGAGAAGAACGAGAATCAAACTTCTCGAGATATACTAGACTTCTCGAAAAATAGAAGCTTGATTTCGAGAAAAATCATGGAAGAAAATTTCAGAGGCTTGGAATAGACTTCTCGAGAAATGATGGACTTCTCGAGAAATGATAAAGAAAAACTTTTCGAAGGAATGAAAGACTTCTCGAGAACTCTTGACTTCACGAGAAATAAACTTCGAGAAATACTTCAGAAGGGATAGAACCGCTGAGAAAGACTTCTCGAGAACTACAAGGATTTCTCGAGAGCTCAAAGAAATACTTTAATTTCAACAAAACAGCGATCGACGAAATTTTGTCACTTCGTCGAATGGAGATCGACAAAAGACGAAATTGCTTTATCATCAGCAAAGATTGAGATCGACAAAATAAATTCAGTTTGTTGAACTGAGATCGATGAACGCGATCAACGAAAACAACTTCAACACTGGCGAAACAGCGGTCGACGAAAATTCTTCTGTTCGTCGAACGGAGATCGACGAACGCGATCGACGAAATTGCTTTCAACTTAGGTAGAACTGAGATCGACGAAATTTATTCAGTTCGTCGAACTGAGATCGAAGAACGCACAAATTTTAGTCGAACATAGAAATCCTTAGAAAAATATTTCTTCTCTCAGAACAAAAGAGCAAAGTTCGATGAAATACTTCCATTCGTCGAACGGAGATCAACAAACGCACTAAATTTCATCGAACGCAGAATTACTTAGAAAAAATTTTGTTTCTTCCTTGAACACAGAACAGCAGCACCTTCCTTTAGCTCTTCCTTTGTGTTTGAATAAGAAGTACATCCCAATAGAGAGATTTCACATGAATCAACACCTTGGTCCATACAATGAGGAATTACATTGCATAGGCATGTGTTTGATGACCCATTGAAACCTGACATTGGTTTGTACTTAGCCATATAAAACCTGCAAACACTTTACTAGAGAGCAACATCAAATACAAACTCAATTCAACTTAGTTCAAGGGGACTTCTTCAAATCAAGTAATTGTGGATACAATTCCCAACATTAACTACGGGCGCACTCACCATATAGACTCTTATTTGTGGCCTCAAATCTCTTCAACCAGACCAGGTACACCAACTACCTCTCATTCCCACTAGTGGCTACTAGTTATGCTAACTCTGCAGTTTCTACTATACGCAGACCAAATGAGCTATATGAGTTGTATGAGAGGAGGTACTTCAAATATTCATCAAAATGAGTCAAGGTTATTACTGGGAGTCTATCATGATATTATAAGACTAAATGCAGAAGATCATAATTTTCCTTATTTATTTAGCATTTATTATAATTTCTCCAACATTGGCCAAGTATGAAATTGAACATGAAGTATAGGATCTTCTTATGATATGGCCCCCACAAAATTATGGAAAGTATATGATATCAAAATAACAGTAAATATAGAATATCATAGTTTTACAGTAAGGCGTTGGCCTCTAATTATAATATTGAATAATTATCCAAAATTGGAGGTTAAAGAAGGAACCACCAAAAATACTTGTCCAAAAATTATGGTAAAATTACCAGACCTCTATAATGATCAGAAAGGTTTACTGACTGAGTTTCATAATTCTCCAAAACCATTTAGTCACATAAATAAATATCTCAAGAAAATCCAAACTAGAACATATTGTGAAGTAACCTACTGATAAATACTTCCAAAAAGTATACAAATATTCACAGAGCTTCATATTGCCCTAAAAATGTCCTATCACCATGTTTCATAATTTTCCAGAGAATATTTGGCACTTATTTATTTATCATAATCTTAAGGAAAAATAGTTGACTTGTGAATGAAGTACTCAATCAACCCTTTCAAAAATTACACAAAAATTACCAGAGATTTATATCATGATTATATGAACACTACCAAACTTTCATCAACATCCAAGATAAATTGAGCATCTAAATTCAATTATAAGAAAGTGCCATAAAAGTTTATAACCTAATTCAGACGGGAAAAAGTGTTCCTAAAATTCTCATAAATTTACCTGGGGCATACTTACACCCTATGAACTTATCTACCAAGTTCCATGCTCATTCAAGGACATAAGACCATATGTCCTTCACAAGGCTCAAAGTGCAACCCTAGGGTTAGAGCTAGGGTTCTAGTGCACATCCACCCCAAACCACCCCAAACCACTCATGGGGTGTTTTATATGATTCTAAACTAGTGACCAAAGTTTCATCACTTTTGGATGAGGGTTGACCCCTTAAATCCACCAAGAGCGCTTATGACCTAAATAGGCATAGTTTGACCAAACTTGGGTTAATTAATTACCCAACCAAATCAGTCCCAATTGGGATGAAATTTTTACCAGGGTCATATCATGACCCTAAGGACCACCCACCAATATTTGGAGGGGTCTGGATGTCATTAGACCATATAATTAATTTATTTAAGAATTATTTAATGTTTACAAAAAAAAATTCCATTTTTGGATATGATTAGGGGGTAGGTATAATTAGACTATGCTCCAAATTTCAGGCTATTTGGATGGCTGGTTTAGTGTGGGCACTCAGATCAAGGTCTGGTCAGCCCTTTGGACATGTTGCACCATTTTGAGTGTTGTGGTCAGACCACTGATCTTATTGGGTTGAAATCAATTTTAAATTAAAGTAGACTCCAAGGGATACAACATTGGTATTGACCACTTTTCCAGGTGAGGGCCCTATGTATTTTCTATAATTATTTCTATCTACTGCCAGTAATAATACAGAAAATGAGATAATAATAAATATTGCTATTAATATTCCTGTACAGAATTTTCAACCGCATCCCTTCATCTTTCTCCTCTAGAAGATGACCCAGATTCGTCGCGTCTGTACCACTTCCTCCCTCATTTTCTCGACCATCCGGCCACCTCCCTGGCCGGCCACCACCACCTCCGTTGAGGTGGCGGCTAACGCCGAGCGGCGGAGGGGCCAATTTCGGCGAACCCAACTGGAAGAAAATCCATGGAAAATTCAGATGTTTGCTCACCGGATCAGGCTCAATTGAGCATGATTTCTCACCTATCTCGATCTAAGATTTATCCACAGAGAGAGAGGAGGAGGGGAGGACCTTTATTGGAGCCCGACGATGATGGCGGTGGTGGTCGGCCATAGCTTTTCCCCTCTCCGGCGAGCTTGCCTGATTTCTCCATTCTCCACCAAAAGCATTGATGTAAGAGTCGATTTTGACTGTCATCCACCTTTTGAAGATAATGGTGAAGTTAGATTTGAGTAGGGAGGGATGTATAGGGGGAATTTGATCGAGGAGGGGAATTTCGGCCATGGCCATTAAGACTTCTTTGGAAAAACTAAAATCTCATCAATTCAGCCACCATATGGCCTGGAAAAACTTCTAACCTTCTTGTAATAGTTAGGGGAGATGAATCCCCATCAATTGGGAGATCAATTGGCCTCCCTTGGCCATGAATGTCATTAATCCATCTCTTTCTCTCTCCTCCCTTTTGGGGAAATGGTGTTTTCTCTCTCCTAGTCAAATTCTCTGAAATTGAATGGTCAATTCAGTAACTCCAAGCCCCATTAGCTAGTGGACCACTTCAAATGGGTCTAGCACAAGTGGATTGGCCTTGATTAGGTCAAAATAGGTCATTTTGAAGTAAATTTAGGGTTGAGTTGACGTTAGTCAATTTGACCATTTGGGTTGACCACAATGGGTGGGTAGTCACTCATTGGCCTCCCTTAAGTGTTAGTAAGGTCTAGGTAGTGTCAATTTGGCAAGGTGGAGGCCAATTGACCCACAATAGGGCAATTTGACCAAAACAGGGCTAGAGTTGACTTAGGTCAAATTGGCCAAATTGGTCGCCCCATGATGGGGGGTTTTAGTCCATTGGGTCCCTAATATCCTTATAAGGGTTGGTTTAAGGTCAATTTGGCATGGTGGAGGCCAATTGACCCTAATTAGGCTACTTTGACCAATTTAAGATTAGGGTTGACTTTGGTCGACTTGGCCACTTTGGTTGACCCCAATGGATCCTTAGTGCTCTAAGGGACCCCTTAATAGGTTAGGTATGTCATGGTGGGGTCAAAGGGTCAAGGTGGGGCCCTAAAGTCCAACCCTAAGCTTGGTAACTGGAAATTGCTATATGCAGACCAAGGTGCTATTCCTCTTCAAGCCTAAGGCCAAGTGATCTCTTCAAGCTTCCTAGTGTTTTGTCATGACCTAGTCATGACAAAACCACTTTAGGGGTCTAGTTGTTTGGGGGATGTTATAAATCTCAATAAACAAAAATAATAATTTTGTCCCCGAAATTCAGGTTATGCTTGCGGGATTTTCACCGAGAGTGACCGAACGTAACATCCCCTAAGAATTGAAGTTATTCCAGACTCGAAGAGCACCGACTATCTCTGCTACATCAGTTCTAGTGGCTCCCAACTATGCTCCTCCTGTCCATGATTTTACCACAGGACCTTAACCGGGGGAACCTTGCACCGTAAGACTTGCATCGTCGTATCGTCTATCCTGACCGGCTCCGCGCAAACTTATCGGTTAGAAGTTACTGGCCCATATGTAATAGATATCTGCTTCTCTGGCCGTAGTAGAGATCTCCTAAGGGAGGAGAAGTGGAAGACGTCATGCAAACCCGCTACCTCCGGTGGTAGCTCTAGTCTATAAGCCAACGGGTCGATCCACTCTAGGATCCTGTAGAGCTCCATTTATCTTAACTGAGCTTCCTCTGCCTGCGTACCTGCGAGACTCTATGCATCATACATAGCTTCAGGTACACCCAGTCCCCAACCTGGAACTCTACTGCACGATGTCGTGTATCGTAATACTTAGCATGCCTGTTCTGGGCTTCCAACATCCTAACTCGAATCAGTCGCACTTGGGCATCTTTGTCCTCCACAAATCCAGAGTTGAGTGTCTTTAATTCCTCATCCTAGGTCTGAGATAGTGGAATCATGCACCTCCGTCCCTCTGAGGGTGGAAAGTTGTGCTGAACGTCAACCAAGAGCCCAGATGAGACTAGACTGATCTTCACTTCTTGGACGAACCCGTCCATCCTGACCCGACACGATCGTCCTGGTTACGCTGCGATAATGGCCAAACATCTCATCAAATCCCATCAAACACCAACGGGAGCATCCTTCTGGCCCAGGGTGACCCTAACTACCTTGGTCAATCTATCCTCGATGTTGTAGATAAACTTGTGCCCGGAGTGGGGATGTGGTAACCTGTGTATGAAATCCATAATTATATCCTCGAGCTTCCACTCTAACATGGGCAGTGATTGTGGTAGTTCCCTAAAGACTCTTGCACTTGGCCTTCACCAGTCGACAGACCTCACCGTGCATCACAAAACCTATGACTTCTTTCTTTATTCTGGGAAATACACGCTCCGGAATACACCATTTTTCCGGCTGCTAAAGCTCTTGTTTGTATGGGTAGACAATGCCTCTACAAAGTTTTTTCTACGCGTTCATATTCTTATTCCTTCACGTACGTCTGAGTAATCAATCAACTCAACTCTACAACTTATCCAGTTCTTAATGTTGATGGAACTGAACAGATCGTCAGGCGTCCCAATTATCCTCCAAATTTAAGTGGGGGTGTACTTCTGAACTTGTATGAGTGATATGTTAACCAATCATTAATATTGTAGTTAAAATTTCTCTCATGATAGGGCATGATTTTTAACAAATCATAAGTTAGTCACTTCTGAAAGCCCCAAACCACAAGAACTTTCAAATATAGTTATAGCTTGCATGACCTAATTTCAGTTCCCAACCTCCTGAATGGCATTTGCATCCCTAAGTGACTAAACCTGGGAACTTTACATTTCTAATGCTTCAACTAAGGTCAAGTCGTTGTTCGATCAACGAAGTCTATCCATTGCCCTGGTAATACTACCAGTCACCATTCCCAACGTGCTTTTACAGAATCCCATCTTCGCCCAAGTAATAATGAATAAGATCGACTTCAAAATCATTATGTTCACGACGCAACACTTTCTAAATTAGATCTAAGGGATACCCAAGTCAGTAACCAAATTGCCCAATAAATAAAAGGTAAACCCCAATAAACAAAAGATAAGCCACTATCTATTTTGGGCTAAGTATCTTCGATATCACCATGTTATATTCGTCCCAAGTATGCAAACAATCCTTAGGGCACACAACCTTAGACATGGGGTTCTATCTTGAGACTTGTTGGTATACTTCATACTTTAGACTCTTCAAGGTACCCTTTATGACAACCTTATCAGGGTCAACCTGTGACACAATCCCAAATGGGTATCTTCTGAACATCAATTCCTAACTGATGGTGGTTGTCTCTATATAAACATATCACTGGTACAAGGTTTAGATCTACGAGTCCCCTACCATTCTGCTTATGTGTCAATCTCTCTTTCTCTAGCCTCTTTGGGGTATCCTCCTACCTTCACCAAAATTATACCTACGGTCTATTTCAGACTAGGGCATGGTATAAATTGTCATGGTAAGTCATCTGTCCTAGTGGGGTTGAGTCTAACTCATTGACTAAAGAACTATCTACAGAGATCTTTGCAGCCGAAGGTATTCCCTGCTGGGGTCAGGGTTCACTGCAGGCTACAAAAGAAAACTTGTCACTCGTAGGGAGATTTGGCTAAAAAGATTCAGTTAAAAGCGGAAATTTTCATGTGATTCCCCCATATGGGCACACCATTGCTTCTGCTGCTTAGTTTGTCCTCAAACTAAACTCGTGCGGGGTGGCCCAGGGTTTGTGGACTTTTTTTCTTCGGATCGAGGTTTCCTTTGATACCAGTTTATAAGACCCCATTATTTCTCTATAAAACCGGGTCTTATGCCCAGAACCGCCGCATTGCGGTGACACCAACTCTCGGGAAGGTCGCCACTACAAAGCGTCGATCCTGCCGGACATATCGATCATGCAGATGAAGAAAAGTATAAATGAACAAATAGAAGTTCAAGTCCACAAATCACATGTTATATAAATAAGTTTCCACGTGATGTAACTGAAATAACAAAGGTTACAATAATAAAGGGATCATGCCCAGTACATCATGTCCTCACTACAAGATCACTCGCGGAAGCAAACTACTAATCACTCACTGATCCTGAAACTGGTGCTTCTGTACTAGACTTGCCCGCCTCCGTCTCCACTGGCCTCTGGTGCTGCTACGTCTCCTCGGTCCTCAAAATGATATGGTCCATCGACCGTTAGTCAAAAAGACTAAGTCTCATTTCCCACCACCCATCCCCCAGTGGATCCTAGGCACCGAGCGGGAGGGTTGAAGCGGAGGACAGCAAGGGGTATAAAACAAAGTAGATGACGACGGAACTAGTCTACAGGAAATGTCTACCACTACACAGTGTATATATAAAAGTAGAACAGTAAGTAAGACAGTAAAGTAAAGTGGAGTAAAACAAGGCATAGTAGAGTAAGAAAAGTAACCGTTGATTTATAGGAATGCCCATATGGACCTATAGACCAAGGGGTTATTTAGCAAGTCCTATGTAACATACCCAATCCTGATAGACCCATTGGAAATGTTAGGGCATAGTGGTGAGATGAGTGGCCACAAGGGCCTTAGGCTAAGGTAGAAATTGCTAAGTGCACACCAAAGCTCAAAAACCAACCTAACCCTAAGCCCCTCAACTAGGTCAATTGACCCTCAATGGTCCAAATTGACCTCACATGTGATTCCCTAACCACTAAGGGAGACCAATAGGATGGAAATTGCACTTGGGTGGGACCCAATTGCATGAAATTGACCAAAGTCAAACTTCCCCAATTTTGGTCAAATCTACACCCTTTGATTAAATTGAACCAATTGGGGCCCCACCATGGACCAACCAATGTTGGGTGATGTTAAGGGACCCATGACCCCCCCAAGTGGGGTCAACCCACTCACCTTGTTGACCAAAGTCAACCATGGTCAAGCTAGCCCTTTAAGGTGAATTCCAAGCCTAAATTAAGTGGAACCCGACACCCGTCAATTAACCAATCATTCTTGGACTTAGGACACCCCCCTTATCAGCCTTGGACTGAACTCAAACCATTGTTTGATTAATCAAATGAGAGGGGGACCAAAAGGTGATTAAAAAGGCAAAAGCAAAAAGGCAAAAGCAAAAGCTAACCCCCTGTAACGCCCCTGATTTTCGTTAATTATTTTACGTGCCCGCTGTGACGTAATTTTGGTTTAAGGGCATTACGTCAGCTCGTCTAGTAGTGTGTTGAGCCTTAGCTTAGTTAAAGTATGTCTTGTAGATCAAGCGTGCGAGATTTCCCATCGTTTCGAGTTAAAGTAAAGATTTTGGGTGGATATCAAGATTTTAGCTTCGGGAGGCTTTAGCCCGAGTTTGGCCCGTCGGAATTGAATTCTGACTTCGCCGTTGGATTCATAGCGCCGTGTTTTAGTTAAGGTGCGAATTTCGTAGAAATCCGAGGTGTTTTGGTCGCCCTCGCAGTTTAAGTATATTGGGGGATTTATTTATTAATTAAATAATAATTTAGGGTTATATATAAGCCTAAAATCTCCTCCTCCTATTCATCTTCCCCTTCCTCGATCAAAAGATGCCGCCGTGCGTTAGAGCAAGAGTGAGGTTTCGTGGAACATTTCACCGGCGATTCCTAGGGCTGTAGTGGTCGGAATCGTGTTTGGTTTGAAGTTTTGGAAAGCTCTCGGCGAGATCTTCGTTCTAGCGGTAAGCTTTTCTCGTTTCGTGGAGTTTTGGGAGTTTTGGTAGTGACCTAAAACCTCCTTTTGATCCGAAAAGTTTCAGGTTTTGTGCTCGGGTGAGTTCTTGGCCGGATCCTTAGCTTTCGGAGCGGTGAGATTAGTTCTTGTGCAAGTTTTGAGGCAAGTGGTACTCCTTTTCTTCTCTCTTTTGTTGGAATGTTACTCCTTGTGTTGATTTGTTGTCATGCAAAACCTATAACCTCCTTATTGTTCTCCCCTGATTCATCAAACTTCCTCTTATATACTTAACTATTAAATTGCTGTCAAGAAAATCATCAGTTTTTACTCGAAAATTTCGGTTTTTGCTTCTTCTCGAGAAATACAGAGTTCTTCTCGAGAAATCCTTTCTGCTTCTCGAAAAATCATTTCTGCCTCTCGAGAAATCATTTCTGGCTCTCGAGAAATCATTTTTGCCTCTCGAGAAATAATTTTTGGCTCTCGAGAAATCATTTCAGCCTCTCGAGAAATCATTTCTGTCTCTCGAGAAATTATTTCTGGCTCTCGAGAAATCATTTCTGCCTCTCGAGAAATCATTTCTAGCTCTCGAGAAATCCTTTCTGCCTCTCGAGAAATCAATTCTGCCTCTCGAGAAATCCTCTCTGGCTCTCATGAAATTACAGACTGGCTCTCATGAAATTACAGACTGGCTCTCATGAAATTACAGACTTCCTCTCATGAAATTACAGACTTCCTCTCATGAAATACAGACTTTTACTCAAGAAATCCCTGAACCTTCTGATCAAAGTTTTGGGCCATTTTCTTCATATATTACCCTATTCTTAGAGTGTTATGGTGTTGTTATTCCGGGTTACGCCCCGTGTTCTAATTAAAGATTAAACTTATTAAGAACCACTGTCCTTAGCCTTGCACGGTAGTCGTGTTTGGGGGATAGTGGGGGAATGTTATAGCCTTGCACGGTAGTCGTGTTTGGGTGGTTGGGTCTAGTGGCACCCCCACCTGGTTTTGGGCTTTGGGTAGTGGAGGTAGGTAACCGCTCCCGTTTAATTTGAGCTTATCAGTCTCTTTAATTAATGTAACAAGATAAATGAAACTTGCTTGTTCCTCTTTATGGCACTTTCTTTTGGTGCACTTGGTGTTTTGTTTAGTTCCTTGTTTTGGAGCTTTTCTTTCGGTGAATCTGGCCTGGGTTGGTACCCCTTTTGCCTTATTTACTTTCTGCTTACTTTTTGGCCACTTGTAATTCCTTGCTGAGGCGTTCTCTGTTTTATTGAATGCCTCAGGTTCAGAGCCGTAGCGGCTAGTGGTGTAGCCTGAAGTTCAGAGTTTTAGTAGTTGTTCACCCCGCTGCTGTGAGGTAGTTGTTTTTAGTTACTTCTTGTGCTCAGACATACTAGTTGGTGCCAATGGGTTAGTGTCATATTTTTGACGCCCATTGTGCCCCGTTTTATACTTTATAGTTTATTGGCCAGATTATGCCACTACTTCTAGATCTTGTGTATCTTACCCTCTGGGAATGATTTATGTTAGGTGCACTATAGTAATAAAATGGTTTTTCTTCATCCTCATTGCATTCTTTCTAACTGAAACCCTTAACTTTAAAGTCGCCTAAAGTTATTTTCTACTCTTACAATACGCCTAGTTATGCGCATATCATTTACTTCATGCTCCGTCGTTTGCATACATGTAGGACTTTAAGTAAACTAAATCAAGTACTTTCCGCTGCAACTATATATACTTTCCCGGTGGACTAGTTGATCCATGAACTGAGAGACACAATTCTTACCTCAAAATCCCTAATAAATGATTTCAAATGATGACTTATCATATAAGCATGTTTTGTCTAGTTAAGTAATAGGTTTCCGCCTGAGCGTCTACAATTGTCTCCTGTATGACGTGGCATCATGACGTGTATTTTCTCTTACTCTGATGTCCTTAAATTCGGAGAAAATGCGGGTTGTGACAGTTGGTATCAGAGGGAGGTTGTTCGACAAGTTGGTCGGGCAACAAATTCTGATATAGTTTAGTAGTTTTTTTTTGTTTCATTGCATACACACACCGATGTGTCATCAGTACGTCTTGGCCGAAGCATGAACACTACACTCATAGCATGATAAGAAGTATACGGGGCATATTATGTAGTATGGGATGCATAATATGCGTCTGTATATGGATCCACCATAGGTGGCAACATGTGACGGTTATGTAGTATGGGATGCATAACCATCATCACATGGATGCCCATTAGCACGTTTTTCTTTTTCGTTGCATGCGATATTATGTAGTATGGGATGCATAATATTTCATGCGTACGCCGCTCATAACATGCATTAAGGCCTTTATTAGAATGCATAGCACAACATACTTTACATAGCATTGCATAAGCACACGTGCGAAGTTAAAGACTTATATGATGACACACGTACACACATGATTTCAAAACGAATAGAAAATTCATGCATTCATGCCCCTTGCACATGAGTCAAGTGGGACGATGTAGTATCGTTCCCGAATTTGGCATATCATCATAAAAATATCCCAGAGAAAAGTAGTGGAAATGGCAAGTAGCTGTACATGTATGTTCTGAACCGAGCAGTGTAGTACTAATGTAAGGTTAAGTTTTGATTAGAGGTTTATGCGTTTTAGCAGTAATGGCACGCAAGCGAGTCGCGACTAGGTCGACTCCCCAGTCGGAGGGCGAGTCTTTGGGTGCGCAGAGTGAAGCCTTGATCGAGAGTCTGCGCCAGAGCAATGAGGCTCTGACTAGGCAGATGGTTGCGATGCAGTCGCAGGTCGAGGCGTTGTTGGCTGCCGGTGCTAGGCAGCAACCCATAGTGCAGGCCCCCGTAGTAGGACAGACTGTACCTACTCCTCCTGCTCCCTTGGTACCCCCAGTAGTGATACCTCCGGAAATGAATTTTATTTCGCATTTTCAAAGGTTGGGACCTCCTACGTTTGACGGAAGAGCGGATTTCATGGCATTAGATGACTGGTTTGTTGCCATTGAGGAGATGTTTTCGTACTCAGGAATCTCTGCAGACCAAAAGGTGATGGTCGCCGCTTACCAGCTGAAAGGACTTGCTAAGAGCTGGTGGATTAGGGAGAGGGAAAATCTCGTAGGTGGATGTTCGTGGGAGTCGTTCAGGGCGATGGTGTTAAAGAAATTCCTGCCGTCGGTCGAGCAAGACCGTTTAATGAATAATTTTCTGCACCTGAAGCAAAGACAACTCACGGTTAGTGAGTATGAGATCGAGTTCAGTAAGTTGAGCAGATTTGCTCCAGATTTAGTGGCTTCTGAGGCAGGAAGAATGAAGCGATTTCTCGGAGGTCTTCGTAGCGATATTCAGCAGTTGGCGAGCGCTTATAGATCTGAAAGTTATGCTGAAGTGGTAGAAGCAGCACTGAAAGTCGAGGCTATCGACAATGCCAAGAATCGGGGTGCTCTAATGAAAAAGGACAAGAGGAAAGTCGAAGAGGGGGAGACCCCCAAGGTATCTAGCCCGGCTCCAAAGAAAAGGAGTGGTGAGGTGTGTAGCTTCTGTGGCCGCCCCATCCATCCAGTTGAGAAATGTTTCAAGAGGAAGGGAGCTCAGAAGCAGCAGCGAGTGCTAGCAATCCAGGGTGCTCCGAAGGTTGAGGTGATCTGCCAGTTGTGCAAGCAGAAAGGGCATGATGTGGCCCAGTGTTGGACCAAAGATAAAGTCTGCTTCCAGTGCAAGCAGAAGGGGCACATGAAGTTCCAATGCCCGTTGATTCAACCCCCGTTGCAGCCTATTTCGCTTCGAACCTTGCCGCCGCCGCAGCATCAGGATAGAGGAAGAGGAAAGCTGAACGTGTTAACCCAGGAGCAAGCGCAGTCTTCGACCCAAGTGATCGCAGGTTAGACCTTAAGACAACTGTTTAGTCTTGTTTCCTTTTTAGTTCGCTGTATTAGACTAGTTTTGTTCGCGCTTATAGGGAGATTTAAGGTAAAGAATCGTTGGGGGCGTGTTCTGTTCGATTCGGGTGCTACCCATTCGTTCGTAGCAAGGGCCTTCGTTGAGCGTCACCGTCTGACCCCTGAGCTGGGCAACGATTCGTTCCTCGTTAAGTTCCCTTCTGGTGATCTGGTGTCCTCGAACCAGTGCGTCCGAAGTTGCCCCATTCTCTTAGGAGATTTCTTGGCTATTGCTGATCTCAAGGTGTTGGACTTAGAAGACTTTGACGTAATATTGGGTATGGACTGGTTGTCCAGTTATGATGCGGTCATCCGATGCAAGGGAAAAGCGTCTGGACTTTGTGATGGACAACGGTCATCCCATGAGCATTTTTGGTTCTCCGTACCAGAGTTCTTCGATAATTTCTGCGGTATGTGCTCGGAAACTGTTAATTTCCGGTTGTTTGGCTTACCTTGTTTCTGTAGTAGAAGCTGTTAGTTGTTCGCCGTGTATCGAGGATATTCCGGTGGTGTGAGAGTTTCCCGATGTTTTCCCTGCTAATCTCCCTGGTCTCCCGCCCGTTAGAGATGTGGAGTTTGTTATTGATCTTGAGCCTGGTACTCGTCCTATTGCTAAGGCACCGTACCGTATGGCCCCGCGCGAATTAGAAGAGTTGCGAACTCAGTTAGATGAGTTGTTGCAGTGTGGTTTCATTAGGCCAAGTTCTTCGCCCTGGGGTGCTCCAGTGTTGTTCGTGAAAAAGAAGAACGGTTCCATGTGATTGTGCATAGAGTATAGAGAATTAAACAAAGTGACCATCAAGAACAGGTATCTGTTGCCAAGGATAGATGATCTGTTTGATCAGTTGCGTGGTAGCACGGTGTTTTCGAAGATTGATCTTCGATCGGGTTACCATCAGTTGAGGATCTGTGAGTCGGACGTTCCCTGGACTGCCTTTCGTTCTCGTTATGGCCATTTTGAATTTCTAGTCATGTCGTTTGGTTTGACAAATGCACCCTCTGCATTTATGGACATGATGAACCGCGTGTTCAAGGATTTTCTGGACCATTTTGTTGTGGTATTCATAGATGATGTGCTGGTTTATTCTAGAAGTGTTGAGGAGCATGCTATGCATTTGCGCTTAGTATTGTCTACTCTTAGAGAGCACAAGTTGTATGTGAAGCTGAGTAAGTGCGAATTCTAGCTTTCTCAGGTGTCCTTCCTGGGTCATGTGGTGAACAAAGATGGAATTACTGTAGACCCCGCTAAGATTTCTGCCGTATTGGATTGGAAGACGCCTTCGACGCCTAAGGAGATAAGGAGTTTCTTTGGGTTGGCTGGGTACTACAGGAGATTTGTTCAAGGGTTCTCGGTGCTGTCGGCACCTTTGACTAAGCTTACCCAGAAGAATACTGCTTTTGTTTGGAGCGATAAGTGTGAAGAGGCCTTTCAGGAATTGAAGAGGCGTTTGTGTAGTGCTCCGGTGTTGGCCTTGCCGATCGAAGGAGTCGAGTATGCAGTTTATGTAGACGCATCTCACATTGGACTGGGTTGTGTGTTTATGCAAGAAGGGAAGGTGATTGCTTATGGGTCTAGACAATTAAAAGTTCATGAAAAAAATTACCCTACGCATGACTTAGAATTCGCCGCAGTGATCTATGCTTTGAAGCTTTGGAGACACCTGTTATATGGAGTGTCATGCAAGATTTTCACGGATCATAAAAGTCTGAAGTATGTCTTCACCCAGAAGGAGCTGAATTTGCGCCAGCGGAGGTGGTTGGAGTATGTGGCGGATTATGAAGTAGATATTCTGTACCATCCGGGTAAGGCTAATGTGGTGGCCGATGCCCTGAGCCGGAAAACCGCGCATATCTTCAATCTCTTAGTGCAGTCCTTAGTAGAGGAGTTTATGTTGATGGATATCTCAGTCGGTAGTTGTACCGCACCCTCGAGCTTAGAGGCTGAAGAGCCTTCTTGGATTGCCCTTACTAGGATGCATCAGAAGGAAGATCCTGACTTGCAGCATCTTCGAAGTAGAACTGAAAAAGGAGAATTGCCAGATTTTTCGATCGATGATAAGGATACTTTGAGGTACCGAGGTAGATATTGCGTCCCCGCGTTGGAAGAAATTCGGACAAAGATCTGTAGCGAGGCGCATGATTCTAATGTTTCCTATCATCCTGATTCCACGAAAATGTATAAAGATCTGAAGCAGATCGTTCGGTGGTCAGGTATGAAGAATGATATAGCAAAGTATGTGTCAGAATGTTTAACTTGTCAGCGCGTGAAAGCAGATCATAAGAGGCCTGGAGGTAAGTTGAACCCGTTAGATATTCCCAGCTGGAAGTGGGAGAGTATTTCGATGGACTTCATTGCCGGTTTGCCGAGATCTCCCAGTGGTCATGACTCGGTGTGGGTTATAGTAGATCGCTTGACAAAGTGTGCTCACTTTGTGCCCTTTAAGATTGGATACTCGATGGAGAAAATAGCAGAGCTGTATTTGGATGAAGTTATCAGATTGCATGGTGTGCCTGTGAGCATTGTGTCAGACCGAGACTCGAGGTACACGTCTCGTTTCTGGCAGAGTTTGCAGGGAGCCTTGGGTACTGACCTTAGGTACTCTACCGCTTATCATCTCCAGACCAATGGTCAGACAGAGAGAGTAAATCAGATTTTGGAAGATATGATAAGGTGCTATATCTTAGATTATGGTGGAGCTTGGGATAAGCGGCTTGGATTGATGGAGTTCGCGTATAACAACAGTTATCAAGAAAGCCTACAAATGGCCCCGTTTGAGGCTCTGTATGGGAGGCGTTGTCGGACTCCGTTGTTTTGGGCCGAGGTTGGTGAGAGTCCTTTGCTAGGCCCAGAGGCTTTGGAAGAGATGAATGTTGCTGTGACTCATATCCGCGAGAAGCTCCGCATTGCTCAGGAGCGGTATGAGAAGTATGTGAATCGAAGAAGAGTGGATTTAGAGTTTGTCGTTGGAGACAGGGTGTTCTTGAAAGTTTCTCCGATGCCAGGTGTTAAGAGGTTTGGAAGGAACCACAAGTTGGATCCCTGGTATATGGGACCTTTTCAGATTGTTGAGCGCATCGGAGTGTCAGCGTATAGATTGGATTTGACTGCTTCCTTTCCTAATGTTCACGATGTGTTTCACGTGAGCCAGCTGAGGAAGTGTTTGCGTAGCGATCGGTTTGTTCTTGATTCGGTACCCGTTTTGCAGCCCAATCTTTCGTATGTCGAAGAGCCTGTCCGAATCTTGGAGACTCAGGAGCGTGTGTTGCGAAAAAAGATGATCCTGATGGTTAAGGTTCTTTGGAAGAATCAGGGTGTCGAAAGCGCGACGTGGGAGCTGGAGTCTGCCATGAGAGAGACTCACACTAGCCTCTTCTCTAAGATTTCGGGTAAATCTTCTGTCAGTTAATCTTTTAAATTTGATTCTGTATCTTTCTTGATCTTCGGATTCCAAGTTTCGGGACGAAACTTTCTTTTAGGGGGAGTGACTATAACGCCCCTGAATTTTGTTAATTATTTTACGTGCTCGTTGTGACGTAATTTTGGCGTAAGGGCGTTACGTCAGCTCGTCTAGTAGTGTGTTGAGCCTTAGCTTAGTTAAAGTATGTCTTGTAGATCGAGCGTGCGAGATTTCGCATCGTTTCGAGTTAAAGTAAAGATTTTGGGTGGATATCAAGATTTTAGCTTCGGGAGGCTTTAGCCCGAGTTTGGCCCGTCGGAATTGAATTCTGACTTCGTCGTTGGATTCGTAGCACCGTGTTTTAGTTAAGGTGCGAATTTCGTAGAAATCCGAGGTGTTTTGGTCGCCCTCGCAGTTTAAGTAAATTGGGGGATTTATTTATTAATTAAATAATAATTTAGGGTTATATATAAGCCTAAAATCTCCTCCTCCTATTCATCTTCCCCTTCCTCGATCAAAAGCAGCCGTCGTGCGTTAGAGCGAGAGTGAGGTTTCGTGGAACATTTCACCGGCGATTCCTAGGGCTGTAGTGGTCGGAATCGTGTTTGGTTTGAAGTTTTGGAAAGCTCTCGGCGAGATCTTCGTTCTAGCGGTAAGCTTTTCTCGTTTCGTGGAGTTTTGAGAGTTTTTCTAGTGACCTAACCCCTCCTTTTGATCCGAAAAGTTTCAGGTTTTGTGCTCGGGTGAGTTCTTGGCCGGATCCTTAGCTTTCGGAGCGAAAAGCACGCGCCCGGGCAAAAAGGGCACTCCCGGGCAAAAAATGCTCGTCCGGGCGATAATTGCGCACCCTAGCAAAAAACGCGCCCCCGGGCGAAAAACGCGCGCCCGGGAGAAAAATGTGCACCCGGGCGAAAAACTCGCTCCCGGGCAAAAAATTGCGCGCCCGGGCGACAAAACTTGCGCTTGGGCGAAAAACGCGCACACGGGCGAAAAATGCGCTCTTGGTCGATAATTGCGCGCCCGGGCAAAAAAAATGCGCCCGGGCAAAAAAAGTGCTCCCGGGCGAAAAATGGGCGCTCGGGCGAAAATTGCACGTCCGTGCGAAAAAACGCGCGCCCGGGCGAAAATTGCGCGTCTGGGCGAAAAAACGCGCGTCCGGGCGAAAAACACGCGCTCGGGCGAAAAAGGCGCTCCCGGGCGAATAACGCGCATCCGGGCAAAAAACTCGCGTCCGGGCAAAAAACTCACGCCCGGGCAAAAAAATGCTCTCCCTGGCGAAAAAAGCGATAAATCGAGCGTGCCAGACTCGCCCAATTCCGATATGTCAAGCTAGATTTTGTGCCTAGGTTAAAATCAATTACATGATATTCAACTCAAATTCCAATTATTAAAGCTACCTAACAAGCGAACGGCGTAATTGGAATTCGACGTCGAATTTCAATTCCAAGTCTTCAATTCCGTCCAAACGAACGGGCCCTAATTATTTCTATCTACTGCTAGTAATAATACAGAAAATGAGATAATAATAAATATTGCTATAAATATTCCTGTACAGAATTTTCAACGGCATCCCTTCATCTTCCTCCTCTAGACGACGGCCCAGATTCGACGCGCCTGTACCACTTCCTCCCTCATTTTCCCGTCCATCCGGCCACCTCCATGGCCGTCCACCGCCACCACCACCTCCGTTGAGGTGGTGGCTAACGCCAGGCGGCGGCACAGCCGCCGGATGGGCCGATTCCGGCGAACCCAACGGGAAGAAAATCCATGGAAAATTTAGATTTTTTTCTCACCTGATCGGGCTCAATTGAGCCCGATTTCTCACCTATTTCGATCTAAGATTTATCTACAGAGAGAGGAGGAGGGAGGACCTTTATTGGAGCCCGACGACGATGGCGGCGGTGGTCGGCCATGGCTTTTCCCTTCTCCGACGAGCTTGCCAGATTTCTCCATTCTCCACCAAAAGCATTGATGTAAGAGTCGATTTCGACTATCATCCGCCTTTTGAAGCTAATGGTGAAGTTAGATTTGAGTGGGGACGGCTGTATATGGGGGATTTGAGGAGGGGAATTTCGGCCATTTTCATTAAAACTTCTTTGGAAAAACTGAAATCTCATCAATTCAGCCACGATATGGCCGAGAAAAACTCCTAACCTTCTTGTAACAGTCAGGGGAAATGAATCCCCATCAATTGGGAGATCAATTGGCCTCCCTTGGCCATGAATGCTATTAATCCCTCTCTTTCTCTCTCCTCCATTTTTGGGGAAAACTGTGTTTTCTCTCTCCTGGTCGAATTCCCTGAAATTGAATGGTCAATTCAGTAACTCCAAGACCTATTAGCTAGTGGACCACTTCAATTGGGTCTAGCCCAAGTGGATTGGACTTGATTAGGTCAAAATAGGTCATTTTGACCTAAATTTAGGGTGGAGTTGACTTGGTCAATTTGACCATTTGGGTTGACCCCAATGGTTGGGTAGTGACCCATTGGCCTACCCTAAGGGTTAGGAAGGTCTAGGTACGATCAATTTGGCAAGGTGGAGGCCAATTGACCCACAATAGGACAATTTGACCACAATAGGGCTAGAGTTGACTTAGGTCAAATTGGCCAAATTGGTGGCCCCATGATGGGGGTTTTTAGTCCATTGGGTCCCTAATATCCTTATAAGGGTATGGTCAAGGTCAATTTGGCATGGTAGAGGTCATTTGACCCTAATTAGGATACGTTGACCAATTTAAGGTTAGGGTTGACTTTGGTCGACTTGGCCACTTTGGTTGACCCCAATGGGTCATTAGTGCTCTAAGGGACCCCTTAATAGGTTAAGTATGTCATGGTGGGGTCAAAGGGTCAAGGTGGGGTCAAAAATTCCAACCCTAAGCTTGGTAACTGGAAATTGTTATTTGCAGACCAAGGTGCTCTTCCCCTTCAAGCATAAGGCTAAGTGATCTCTTCAAGCTTCCTAGGGTTTTGTCATGACCTAGTCAAGACAAAAAACACTCTATGGTTCTAGTTGTTTGGGGGATGTTACACGCCCCCTAGGCGACCTCGCCCTTGGAGGTCGCCCCCTGGGCGACCTCGCCCTTGGAGGTCGCCCCCTGGGTGACCTCGCCATTGGTAGGTCGCCCCCTTGGCGACCTTGCCCTTGGGAGGTCGCCCCCTGGGCGACCTCGCCCTTGGAGGTCGCCCCCTGGGCGACCTCCCAATTGGAGGTCGCCCCCTGGGCGACCTCGCCCTTGGAGGTCACCCCCTGGGCGACCTCGCCATTGGGAGGTCGTCGCCTGGGCGACCTCGCCCTTGGAGGTCGCCCCCTGGGCGACCTCTCCCTTGGAGGTCGCCCCCTGGGCGACCTCTCCCTTGGAGGTCGCCCCCTGGGCGACCTCTCCCTTGGAGGTCGCCCCCTGGGCGACCTCGCCCTTGGAGGTCCCCCCTGGGCGTCCTCGCCCTTGGAGGTCGCCCCCTGGGCGACCTCGCCCTTGGAGGTCGCCCCCTGGGAGACCTCGCCCTTGGAGGTCGCCCCCTGGGCGACCTCGCCCTTGGAGGTCGCCCCCTGGGCGACCTCGCCCTTAGAGGTCGCCCCCTGGGGACCTCTCCCTGTGGAGGTCGCCTCCCCGACCGACCTCGCCCTGGGAGGTCTCGGTCTCGTGCAATCCCTTTTTTAGGCGATCTCTCTCTTCAGGTGATTCAGGTCCAAACGATCTCAGCAGGTCCAGACAATCTCAGCAGGTCCAGACGATCTCAGCGGTCTCAGCAGATCCGGGCAACCCATTAACTTTTGGTCCTGCCCTTTCGGGCACGCCTTCGCGCCTATAAATAGAGGGGTAGGGGTACCAGTTGGAAGTTCTTGGAGAGGTTTCCAGCTCCCAGCCAGTAACTTGAGCGGTCTCCAGTTTTTGAGACCGCGGAGACCTCGCCGACTCTCTTTTCAGGAGACCTCGCTATCTCTTTTTTCTCTCTCTCTCACTCCTTCACTCGTAGCTCAAAGTAATCGATCACCAAACAATTTCCCCCCTCCTTCTCCAGTTTGAGCAAGTGTGGACTTGGTACATTTTTGGCATCAACACTAGGGGCGTGTGCATGCTAGGGGCGAGTGCGAGCTGGAACCCGCCGCTCGCCCGTCCTTCTCGCCCGTCCTTCTCACCAAAGCCTAATCCTACTCCAGGTCACCTTATGGCTTGATGAACTCACTCGGCAAACACGGAATTGTACAAAGTCTTCTTGTCAGCTGTCAGTTCTCTACTCTGACTGTGTGCGGCGTCCAGCTCACTCTCGAGCTAAGACGGTCTATCTCGACCGGTCCGCAGAGCATCGGGCGACCCTCAACAATATTCTTTCTCTTTCTTTATTTGTATTTCATTTCATCACTTTCACATAAAAATAACTCATAATGTTTCCTTCAAAACATATAATTTTTTTCTCCATCCTTCTTTCTACACCCATATAATTTAAGATAAGCATGTCTTCAGGAAAAAAATTCATACATATAACCCAATGTTTAATACACCCGAATAATATATTATATCCCCCACACGTAAATCTAGCATTGTCATTAATGTTTAATGAAGAATTAAAAACTAAAGCAAGGAAAAAAGAACAATATTACTTGGGCAGTCGTGGCCCACTTCGTCAAGTAAATCGAATGGAGTCGAAATTTCATTGTTTTGCTTCATGTCATTAAGCTGTCACTTAAAACTGAAAATCATAAATCGAATCGAAACCGAACCGAAACCGCAAAGAACCGGTCCGAATCGTTCTCGAATTATTTGGGTTCCGGTTTGAATTTTGGAACCGTAAACAACATTAGTCCGGGTGTGATTCTTCTATTTATTATCCGGACCGGAATCGGAACCGCAATATACATGTTTCAAGCGATTTCAAGATTTTTAGAACCGATCCGAACCGGACCGAACCGGACCGAAGCAGAACCGAACCGCAACCCGTTTATTATTATTATTATTATTATTATTATTATTATTATATTGTTATTTTTTTATAATATATCTATAGTATCTATATTTACTATTATAGGTGAAACTGGTGCGGTTTGAACCCAAACGGCAATCGCAACAAGCGGGCGAATTTGGACTGAACAAAATCGCAGCGCATCAAAACCGTGCTGTGTGATTTGACATTGATGCGATTTGGAGTCGGTTTTTGCTGTGTACTTTCGATTTTTATAGTCATATAATTTATTTTAATTTTACTCACATATTTTTCTGAAATATTTTATTTTAAAAATGTAGATAATATATAACTATTATTTAATAGTAATCATGAAAGACAAATATAATTAAAGCAGATAAATTAGTCAAATTAAATTAACTAATATATTCTTTAAATAAAATTTTAATTGTAAAATAAGATTTCAAGAGCAACAATTCAAAGTTCTTTACCTCGTAATCTTCAGCAACATGAACATTGCATCAGCATTACTTGATCATGATCTTTGAATTTTTAAAATCTGGGCGGTCTGGTGCAATTTTGTGGTTTTGCGATTTCAGTTTTTAACATTTAGGCCGACTTACTATATAATATAAAAAAAATACTCTCCTTTGGTGTAACGCGAAATTCCTGCGCCCAGGCCTCGGACTTCGAAGTCCCTCTTGCAAAAAAAACTGAACGGGTATACTTTTCTCCTCCGATTATTTATTTTTGACCTCTCTCATTCATTTCGTCAAGTTTGGTTTTGGTTCTAGTTGGAACCGATTGGAACCGGACAGAACCGTTAGTGGCCAGTTTGGTTTGGTTCTTGTTGAACTGTAACCGGAACCGTTAACACGACGGTTCCAAAAATTATGCTGGAACTAGAACCGGTCAAACCAAATACGATTTTGGTTCTAATTTGAAGAATTGTTCCTTAGCAGTTCGGTTCACGATTTTAGTAGAACATGAACTGAACTGGAACTGTGACAGCTCTACATGCAATAGAGCTTCAGATGCGGATTTCACTTAATAAAAATATGACGTTTATATAAGCAGCTCACGCATGGCTAAAAACAGTCAATATAATAGCAGCCCAACAATATGATATTTGTCACCCACTAGATATTGGCAGCCCAAAATTTAATTTTTTTTTAAATCATATAATAATTTGCAATAATCAAAAGAATCTAATAATATTATAAATAACAATCCATTGTTCTTTCAAAAAATACACAAAATATAAGATAAAAGATGTCATCTTGCACACCATGATTAAAGAAAGATATTAGTAAGTAACTTTGTCAATATATTTGCAATAGAATTTATTGCTGTGCGTCTTATCATATGTTTACAAGTCATATACTTTCTAACCTCTTTATGTAGCTCCAAAAGACCCAACAAATTGAAACATGTACATGAATTATAGTTATAAATCAAGCAAAATACATATTTCAGTCTCAAATCTTTAATAGCTTTAATAATATTTCAGTCTCAAACCTTTCATTTTGATCAAATCAATCCCCAACTTTTTCGTACATTTTTATTTTAGTCCTAAAATTAACAACAAAATGGGGGCAGAGCATTAAACTAATGAAAAGGGTCCAAATTATATTTGTCCATAAATTACAGTCAAATTAGAGATATTAACAATACTGCCGTTATATTTCAATCAAAACGGTCAAAAAATTTATCATAAACAGTCAAAATTTTGAGTTTAAACATAGCCAAATAGGGTCCAAATTATATTTCAGCCCATAGCAAAATGGGCCAAAGCCATAAACTGTCAAATCTATATTGTTTAACATAGTCAAAAGAGCCTAAAATTTAACATTGCCAAAAATAGTCAAATTCCTCAATTCAATGCTATCAGTAGCCTTGCCCATAAAAACCGGGCCCACCAGGCCGGCCCGAGCCCGGCCCGGAAAAAACCCGTTGAGGCCCAGGCCCGGGCTTGCCCGATCGGGCCCAGGCCGGGCTGTGGGGGCCTAACAAGGCCCCCACAATAAGCTTTTGCCCGGCCCGGTACCTGGCCCGGGCCGGGCCGGGCAAAGCACGATTTTTTAGGCTTCGCTAAAATCGGGCCGGGCAAAGCCCGGCCCACCCTTGGTTGAAGCCCAAGTGCACAACGGCTCTTAGAGCCGTTGGTTCAGCGAACTAACGGCTCTAAGAGCCGTTGGCATGGCAGCCAAATAGGTTGCCATTAATGGCAGCCTATTTGGCTGCCATTATGGCAGCTAGTAGGCTGCCATTATGGCAGCCTACTAGCTGCCAATGGCCTAGAGCCTAGGCTGGCATCCTAGGCCCTAGGCTATAATAAAAAAAAGTTTTGTTTTTTAATTAAAAAAATATATAATTTATATTATATAAACCCCCCTCTCCAACCGGCCACCCCCCTTCTCTCTCTCCAATTCTCTTTCTCTCTCCCTCTCTCCAATTCACTTTCTCTCTCCCAATCACTCTCCAATTCTCTCTCTTTCACACACTCTCTTTCTCTCTAATCTCTCTCACGCACACGCACAATCTCTCAAATCGAATATGCCATCGTCGTCTTCGATGGCGTCGACATCATCAACGGTTGCACATGAAGTGGTGGAGCACAAGCATAAGGCTCCAGTTTGGGAGCATTTTGACAAATTTAAAGTCGGCGCCGAATTCAAAGCAAAGTGCAAATTATGCGGGAAGTTGCTGACCATGAGCGGCAACTCGACTTAGCAAGACACATCAAGTCGTGCATTTCGAAACAAGCTCCCGAGTCCAGTCAAGCACAAATATCAGGATCAAGGTCGACAACGGGAGCTGCAAGTGAAGAACGTAATTTCAGACGTGGATTGTCGTTCAGCCACTATGACGAAGAGGAAGAGACCGAATACATCCACGAAGGGCTTCAACCAAAATATCAGAAGGTTAGTAGATCTTCGCTTAGGCGCGACGCGCTCAAATTTTATTTGGAATCAAAACAATCATTAATAAATTATTTTGAAAATTTCGAAGAATGTGTGAGTTTGACGAGTGACGTTTGGTCTAGTAGCATAAAATTAGGACTATCGTATATTTGTATAACTTGTCATTAGGTCGACCCCGTTTCATGGGATCTAAATAAACGTATAATATGTTTCGAAGGTTTCGAAGTCCCGCACTCAGGTCAAGCCATATATCAAATTTTTATAAAATATCTTCGAGAATTTAAAATTATGAGTATTTCTTTCGATAACGCAACTAATAATATCATGGCAATTGAGTGGTTAAAACGCGATTTAAAATCAATGTTAAGCGGTGCATTTTTTTCATACTCTGTGCGTTTGTCACATTTTAAATTTAGTTGTACAAGATAGTTTATCTTTTATGGAACCTTATATTAATAAAATTCGACTTATGCTACAATTTATTTATTGTTTTAGGCAACGAAGACAAGAATTTAAAAAATTCGTAAATGACCAAGGTCAAAAATATTTGAAACTTCAATTTGACATGTCAATTAGATGGAACTCAACATATAAAATGTTAAAAAGAGCGTTTCGACAAAAACCACTTCTTATGGAATACTACACTATGCTAAATATTCATGATTTGCACGACAACGATTGGGACGTAATAGAAAATTATTTGGATTTATTAAAATGTTTTTATAGGGCGACAATTTGTTTATCTGACGTGTATTATCCAACTAGCTCTCTAGTAATCGAAAATTTTGTTAATATCACACAAAAATTTAACTATTATAAGCAACACGAAGGGTGGCGTCCTTTAATTGAGAAAATGGAAACAAAATTTTTGAAATATTATAAAAAATGTCAGCAATGTTTTCATGCGCCGCCGCCTTGAATCCTCTATTCGACGTAGACGGCGTAGAAAATCTAATCGAATAAATAAATAAAAATTTAAACTTAAATATAACTTTTTCGGAATTTGATAACGTTAGTATTTCAAATTTTAACTTTTTTCACTGAATTTTATAATCATTACGATCAATTATGCGGATCGCGGCCCCGAGAAGATATATCACAACCTAGAATAAATGATAGTTTTAAAAATAAAATTTTAGAATTAGCTTCTAGGAAAAGAGCACGCACATCATCTAGTAGTTTAAATGAATTAGGATTGTACACAAAAACACAATTTCGCGATTTTATGAGTACGGACGAAATTGAAAATTTTGATATTCTAAAATGGTGGAAAAGTAAGGTTAATATATATCCTATTATGGCCTATATGGCCCGTGATTTACTAACAATCCAAGCTAGCACGGTAGCTTCGGAATCTGCTTTTTCTCTTAGTGACAGGATTTTGACCGAGCGGAGGAGTCGCCTAAGCGAAGAATCGCTAGAAATTTGTATATGTTACAAGGACCACTTGGATGCTATGAAAGAAAGCAACACATTACACCGATCGAGAATAACTCAACTGACGTAGACGACGAGATGGGCGCAATAAATTTAGGAGATGATTAAGCGCGCGCGCACTCACAAGTCGCACTCCAGGAGCTGAATTTTTTATAATGTTTTAAATTACTAAATTTGTAATTTTTTTGTCATTTAAATTTTATAATACTTAAATTCATTTTTTGTATTTTTCATTTTTTTTTAAATTTGAACGTAAATCTGTATTTATCATTTTTGAAGATTAATAAAATAAAAATTATTGTAAATTTAGATAAGAATTTATTGTAAATTTTTATTTTTAAGTCTTTTTTTAATATTTAAAATATTTAAAAAAAATAAAAAACTTAAAATAAAAAACGGGCTCCCAAGGCCCGGACTGGCCCAGCCATGGGGGCCTTATCAGACTCCCCCGAGGGTGGGGAGCCTGAGCCCGGCCCGAGCCCGGTTCAGGAAAGCCCGGGCCCGGTAGGCCCGGTTCAGGCCCTGGCCTACCGGGCTTTTTGGACAGGGCTAGCTATCAGAATGAAATCGCAAGATTGGTAAACCATAGTGGAATGGCATCGCGGAAATTACAGGTATTAACTGTACTACCTAAATCGCACATAACCATAGTGCCTTTATCCCACCATAATGGGATCAGCTATATGGATCCTTTGTCGCCATTGTGCCCTATCTTTAATCATAGCCTCACTAATACCTAAGTACATCATATCTTTCCTTATAGTTTCATTCCAAGTCTTTTTTGGTCTACCCCTCCCCCGTTTAACATATCTAGTGACTAAACACTCACAACGCCTAATAGGTGCCTCTAATGATCTCCTATGTACATGTCCGAACCATTTTAACATAACCATACAAGTATAACAAACAAAAAATATAGGTTTTTTTAGGGTATCATACCAATATCTGAGTTTTCATATTTCAATAGGTATATGTGAAAAGTTTTATGAATAGATCATACGTAGATAGGAGTTGCATGTAATCCTGAAAAAATAGGACATCATAAATCCTCCAGATTAATGTCAAACTTAATAGTGTAATTCACAAATGATTAAACACAAAGTAAAGCTCTTGTGGAACTCAAAAAGTTAATATCAAACAACTGGGTCAACTAGACTAAAGCTCTATTTGGCACAGCAATAGCAATCATGAACACGATGATTATGAACCGTCGTTCGTGGACACCCGCCCTCACCTAAAGAACTTCATTAACTTTTATGTTCAAAAAAAGTACTTTTCTTGGTAGCAGTCATAAAGGATATATTTTATGGTCAATTTTCTGTCTACACTCACTGGAGCAAAAACACCCCGCCATGGGAGCCCAAGGCTTCGTTTGGAGGGACTTATTTTTACCGGTCAAGTGGTTACGACCGCATGAATCGAGCCTTAATTAAGGTCTGATTCATGCGGTCATAACCGCTTGACCGGTGAAAACAAGTCCTTCCAAACGAAGCCTAAATATGTCCAAACATAATTGAGCTCAAAATTGACACGATTTACTTGGGCTCTATTGAGCTGAAAAAGTTGATATCAAGTCTAACTGGGTCAACTAGACAAAATATGTCCAATCGAATCACTTAACTACTGTATAGTTCAGATGAGTTGAGTTCAACTTATCCACTAGAGTTCATTAGGCTCACAATGGGTCACCTCAGCCTCTATAAAAGTAATTGACTTGATGGGGCAACCCGACTCAATTTCATATTGAATATGGGCCAATTAGCTTTAAAATGAATCATTCCAAATTACAAGATGTTGCACAACTAAACTCAGATTAAAGAAACTCATATATAGAGCATCTGTAATTTGTCATATACTAGTTTAATTAGAAGCATGGGTTCCCATAGAAAACCAGGCAGATCAAACAGATAAAGAGGTTCAACATATATAGCTAAATAAATTCCACATAAACAAAGTTAAACAGACTAGGGGAATGCTAAGGCAAGAATACATAGTTTGCAATCATCTTGATTTCCAAAGTTAAACAGTCTCAGTTGGTTCGGCAAACCAATACTCACGCCAAAGGTGTATTTCCGAACGATCTCTGAGGTTGGCGTCCGGAGCCAAGCTTAATACGGATTATAGCGGCGTCCATAGTTGTCGTTGCCCTTCCGGCCATCGGAAGATCTGCCGCCACGATGTGGGGGCGGAGCTAATGGCACTCCTGGTTGCTGCCTGCATCAAACAAACACAAAGGAGAATTGTTCTAAATCCGACCCTATTAAAATTCTCGCAGCAAAGGTATATTCAGGTAATCGGTAAAAGTGCTTACACCACATATGCAATGCGTCCATCGGGTAACATCATGGGCACCATTGCTGCACCAGCAGCTGCTTGTCTGCCTCCGTAGAGCATGGACTGAATGAGGGACAGTTTTATTATCACAAAGGCGATTTATAGAAATCAATACCAAATTAACTGGAAATGGATTTTAAGTATAAATGCACAGAAAAGCTTAAACTTTTTTGATAAAAAAGAAAATTCTCTAGAATTCATATACAGGTCCGTGATTTTTTTTAATTAAGGGTCAACGTGTATGAGCCCTAAAAGTCTCATTTGAAATTGTTACCTCGTTAATATTCCTTCAGAAAAATTAACAGGATGCATGATAAGCCTAACATATTTAATATTTTTATTTTATTTGCCCCATACGCATATTTTAAGCAAAATGTCAATTTGGGACCAATGTCAAATAAAATTGTGTAGGGTACCAATGTCAAAAAATTGTTTTAGGCTTGGTTTGCCCTCGCGGATTCCGCACAGCACGGACCTGGTGCGTAACCCACTGTCACGGCTCGTCCTCTCTTGGCCCGGCTGTGACAGTTTTTCATGCCACTCTTGACAAGTTTTTAGAGATTTTTAGGAACTTGAGCAAGTTTTATATAGAAATATCGGACAAGTATAGGATGGAAGTGCAATTAAAAAATCTGAATATTTCTCTATAGGAAGTGGATAAATAAAGAATTAAAAAATTTCTTCCCAAAATCTTCTCAAATCACAATATGCATATCAACACCACATATTCACACGGAGAAAAGAGAGACAAATAGAAATAAATGATCAGCGTATAATAGCAATAGTAAATAAATGCAGTAAAGAAATCTAGCTATAGAGAGGATCATCCGGACGACAAAAATATTATAGAGATTCCCTAATAAACTCTAGGTTCTCTTCCGCAGCCTGCAAGATTCCACTGTCTTCAACAAGGCGACGAGTCTTTTCCACAGGAGACTCCAAACCGACTAGAGGCCCAAGAACCGGATGAGTCCCAATTACACAGATCCTTTGAAGGGAGAATCCAGTAATCCTTTAAAGGGAGAATCCTGTAATCCTTTATAGCATGTGAATGAACAGTGTTTGAAATATCATCAAGAGAGCCGGCTTACAGTTGTGTCTTTAGACGAAAGAGAGACGGCTTTAGACGAAAGAGAGACGGCTTACAGAATCCAGTAATCCTTTACAGTTGTGTCTTTAGACGAAAGAGAGACGGCTTACAGAAGGATGAAGAAATGAATTAGGATTTAAAAAAGATGAACCTTCTAATGGCAACTAAGAGAACTTTCTTCTTCAGTAATAGGTATATATAGTCCTTTTTTGAGAACCATAAATGAAAGAGCGGTAGCAAAGATATTTTTCCTTCTTTTTCTTGATTATCTTCTTTCTGATCAAGTCCCTAAATGAGTGGTGTGTCTTCCTTTTTCTGATATTCCAATGTTTGTTACTACAATCTTTCCTGAATCCCGACAAAGCTACAAGTTCGGTCAGCGATCGGCGAACAGCTTTAAGTCTACCAGCAATCGTTGAGCCCCGATCGGCGCTCTCAAATCGTTGTTCTTCAGAGAATGAATATCCTTTCAGTGAGCGCTGATGAAAGGATGGCTCGGTCAGCGAACGGGAAAATTAGTGGACGGCAATCTATGTTCGATCTAAGACCGCTTGTAGAAGATGAGATAGTGGTACGTGATCTAGGGTCCGACCAGCGAACGGCTAGAGAAAGAGCTCTGGCCGATTAGTGCACAAGTCTTCAGAGACCGGAGTTGAGCTCGGTCAGCGTTCAGGTCCCCAATCAGCGAACGCAAGGTTGGCGATCAGACTTCCGATTGGGAATCAGGTACTCAATCAGCGGATGAGTCCACGGTCAACAAATGCTCGGTCGGTGATCGCCGACTGCTCCTGTGTAAATTCAGCTAACTATTATGTTTCTTCTGCCTGGCTTCTATATGAGTTATTCTTCTGAGCATCTTCTTTTTATATACCTTGTCTTATCATATGATTTTGTACCATCAAATAAATAGGAAATTCCGAACAATCTCACACTATTTGATAAGAACAAAATCACACAAGAAAATGATTAAATTACCATATGCAACTTTCAATCACCTTCTGATTTGTTCTCATTACCTTCTTGTCCAAGTTCATCTCTCCTTTCTTCATGTATAGCTCCTTCTCCCCACTTTAAGGGCTTCTATAGATTTCTTCTGAAATATATACTACTTATGTTCTAGCTTTGTGGGCTTCAATCTTTTCCTTACAGTCTCCTTCTCTTTTCATCCTTGTTCTTCTGCAGAATTAAGCATGCTGAAGATTTTTCTGTTCCAATTAGCTCCTTTTCTCATCTTCATTTTAGAACTAGACTCCCCCCGAGTCTGACACCAATTGAAAAGTTCGTGATACCAATTGAGAATGTCTCTAGCTTATGGATCTCCTTCAGCATTCTTGCTCCTCTAGACTACTCCTGAGTATGATACCAAGTGAAACATGAGTACACTCCCCCTGAGTTGGGTCACTTCTTCTATTCTTCTTTCAGCTGGCTTAGGGCCCATTTGGTTTAGCGTTTTTGCTCCATCACGTTAAGGTCAAACGCAAAAACTCCCGCTATCCCATTTGTTTTGCCGCCTCCGTTTCCATCAGCGATCAATCGCTGGCTTTCGAAAAACAGCCGCTGTTCGAAACACTCGGGACAACCTCCAGTTTAGGGCGTTTTGAGCGGAAACATCGCAGCGAGTGTTCTCGAGCCTCTCTGCCGCCGACCTCCATCGCAGCGAGGGTTCTCCTCTCAGCCGCAGTCTTCGCGCGCAGATCGTTCCTCTTCCCTGGCGCAGATCGTCTTCCTCTTCGCAGATCGTCTTCCTCTTCGGCAGATCGTCTTCTTCCCTTCGCAGATCGTCTTCCCTTCGCAGATCGTCTCCTTCACCGTTTTCTCCATCCCGCCCGACGACGACGGCGGAACTCCGGCGCCATTACAGTGAAGCGATCAGATCTGCCCTTATCCAGTTTTCGCACTACCGGATCTGCCGTTATCGGATCTTCTAGGAGCTGCACATACGCCGACCGAGCGCAGGTATCTTGCGGCTTCCTATTTCTCATTCCGTGCAATATGCATTGCTAATTTCTGTAGAATTTTGTTTTGAATGCTAGCAATATTTTGTGATCCAAATGCTTTGTGTTGAATGATGTGTGTATTTTTTTGTGAGTGTTATTTTATTGTGAATGTGTGTTTGATTGTTTGAAAAGTGTGAATTTTGTGTGTATTTGTTTGTGAATGTGTGTTTGTGTGAAATGTGTGTTTTTGTTTGTGTTTGTGTGTGAATGTGTGAGTGTGTGTGTGTTATTTATGTGTGTGAATGATTGTGAGTGTGTTGTTTTTTGTTTAGAATGTGAATGTGTGAGTTATTTTTGTGTGTAAATGATATGTGTGTGTGTGTTGAATGAGTGTGTGTTAAATGTTATGTGTGTGTTTGTATGTGATTATGTGAATGTGAATGTGTGTGTTTGTGTGTTGATGTGAGTGTGTGTGTTATTTTAGTGTGAATGTGTGTGTGTTTGTGTGTTGAATGATGTGTGTGTGTGTATGTGTGTGTGTGTGTATGTGTGTGTGTATGTGTGTGTATGTGTGTATGTGTGTGTGTGTGTGTGTATGTGTATGTATGTGTGTATGTGTGTGTATGTATGTGTGTATGTGTGTATGTGTATGTATTTGTGTGTGTAGTTGAGTGGTGTGTGTGTATGTGAGTATTTATGTGTATGTGAGTATTTATGTTTATGTGATTATTTATGTGTATGAGTGTGTGATTGTGTTTGTGTGTGTGTGTATGTGTGTGGTGTGTGTGTGTGTGTGATTGTGTTTGTGTGTGAGTGTATGTGTGATTGTATTTATTTGTGAGTGTATGTGTGATTGTATGTATTTGTGTGTGTATGTTTGATTGTGTATGTGTGTGTGTATGTGTGTGTGTCTATGTGATTGTATGTATTTGTGTGTGTATGTTTGATTGTGTATGTATTTGTGTGTGTAGTTGAGTGGTGTGTGTGTATGTGAGTATTTATGTGTGTGTGAGTATTTATGTTTATGTGATTATTTATATGTGTATGAGTGTGTGATTGTGTTTGTGTGTGTGTATGTGTGTGGTGTGTGTGTGTGTGATTGTGTTTGTGTGTGAGTGTATGTGTGATTGAATTTATTTGTGAGTGTATGTGTGATTGTATGTATTTGTGAGTGTATGTGTGATTGTATGTATTTGTGTGTAGTTGAGTGTTATGTGTGTATGTGAGTGTTTATGTTTAGTTGAGTGTTATGTGTGTAGTTGTGTGTTAAGTGTATGTGATTGTTTATGTTATGTGATTTGTTGTGTGTGTGTGTGTTGTGTGTGTGATTGCTTATGTGATTGTGTGTGTGTGTGTGTGTTAAGTATTTTTGTGTGTGTGTGTGTGTGTTAAGTATTTTTGTGTGTGTTAAGTGATTGTGTGTGTGCCTAAAAGTGATTGTGTGTGTTAAGTGTTTACTTTTTTATGTGATTATACTGTGTTGTGGGTGATGTTTTAAAAGACTTTTGTAGGAATATGGGTAAACACAAAGAAGGTGGTGTGAGTGCAAATTGGGACTCCAATGATGTTATGATTTTTTGTGACTTATGTTTGAAAGAAATAGAGCTGGGTAATCGTCCCACCACCCACTTTAGTAGGGATGGGTGGAATAACCTAACAACCAATTTCTTTGCTCGGACCGGTAAGGCTTATGATCGAACTCAAATGAAAAATAAGTGGGATCAGCTTAAAAAGGATTGGAAATTATGGCGCGATCTTAAGGGCCGTGAAACAGGTTTGGGATGGGATCCTATTCGGAAGACTATAGCTGCTTCAGAAGATTGGTGGAAGGAACGCCTGAAGGTATTATTTTTTAAAGGATTGTTTTTTTAACTTTATTATTGTAGATTTTTATGTACTAATAATCCTGATTTTCATTTCAGGTTGTTAATGGAGCTAGAAAATTTCAGTTTTCAGGCATTGCTCCAGAGCTAGAGGAAAAGCTACACATGATGTTTGGGCAGGTAGTAGCAGGTGGAGATCTGGCTTGGGCACCAAATTCTAGGAATTTCGACCATGAATCTATCGATGAACATGCGTTGCCTGACGGAGATGCCACACAAGACAATTTCGACCCTCCTGGTTCTGTAGATGCGAGGGAGAAACGACCGGCCAAGGGGAAAAACAAGAATAGCTTCAAAAGGGCGAGGAGTTCCACGATGGACGAGCTAGCAGAAACTTCACGCATTATTGGGCGTTGCATGATGGAGCCCCCACCTATTCAGATTTCTTCCTCATTGTACACCATTCCAGAGGCTATCTCGGAGATCGAGAACATTCCAGAGGTTATGGATGTTGCTAGAAAAGACTTCTACCACTACTGTCTTCTGTTTCTAAGGGACAAACACAACCGCGAGACTTTCATGAGCATGTGAAAGGATCGACGTGTGGAGTGGCTGGAGTCTTGTTTTGCCAACAAGACAAATTAGTTGATTTCTTTGGTTCACTTGCATCTTCTATTATTGTGTCATGTGTTGGACATTTTATTTGCTGTGTTGGACTATTTTATATGCTGTGTTGGACTATTTTATATGTTGTGTTCTATAATAGATCTTATTAATACTTGTTCGCAAATGATGTTGTATGTATTTGACACAGATTATGGCCTCCAGTGATGCTGTCGATAGTTCTGATGAGGAGATTCAAGTACAAGTAGTTGGCCGGTATAACCGTACTAGAGTAGTGGCTGGGCGTCAAACGGTGTTAGAAACTAATTATCACTTGAGCAGATCTACAGGATCCTCTATTACACCTTGCATGACTTCTACTCAAACAGGGGCAAGATGGATTGGTGAACTACTCAATGGCCACCCGGTCAGGTTTTTTAGTGCCCTTAGAATGTCCAAGGTAATTTTCAATGACTTGCTTCTACTACTCACACAACAATATGGGTTGCAAGGAAGCAGGAGAACTCTAGCACGTGAAGTGCTCGCGGTAACTCTGCACATTTTAGGTCATAACGTAAGCATGCAACTTGCTAGCGAGCGATTTCAACACTCCACAGAAACGATCAGTAGATTTTTTGCAAGGGGTATCATAGCAATTAAGAGAATGTCTGCTGATGTTATTAGGCCTGCAGATCATCTTTTTATGAATATTCCCCCACAAATCTTAAATGATGCTCGCTACATGCCATTCTTTAAAGATTGCATAGGAGCGATTGATGGAACACATGTTGACGCTCGAGTTCCTGCTGATCAACAAGTTGCTTACATTGGCCGGCATGGTACCACTACACAGAATGTCATGACGGTGTGTGATTTCAACATGTGCTATACTTTTGCATTAGCAGGCTGGGAGGGTTCAACTCATGATAGCCGTATATTTCAGCAGGCTCTTATGGACCCAAGTTTTAATTTTCCATATCCGCCACCTGGTGAGCTTTTAATATTCACTACATTTTTAAAAATAATTTTGACACTTGTAATCTATAATATTGACATATAACATTCAATATAAATTTTCGCAAGCAAATATTATGTAGTGGATGCCGGGTATCCACTACAACGTGGGTTTTTAAAACCATATTCAGGCACACGATATCATTTACCGGATTTTAGACGGGGCAGTAGGCCAATACAAGGGCGACAGGAAATATTCAACCAGGCTCACTCGTCACTACGCAGTGTCATAGAACGTTCATTCGGTGTATGGAAGAAGAAGTGGAAAATACTGAGAGATATGCCACCGTACAGTTTGGCAAAACAACGGGACATTGTCATTACAACAATGGCTTTACATAATTACATTCGAAGGCATCCATCCCGCTCAGACACCCATTTTCGTGCCTGCGATGAAGACGAGAACTTCATTTACTCGGTGGGCCTTCAGAGAACAACAGGACAGATTAATGAAAGTGAGGGTGGAGACCATGTTAGAGGGATTCGGGTAGGGGTGGATGAGATGATGGCATTGCGCGACTCCATTGCCGAACAACTACAAAGAGCTTGAACTGATGTGGCCGCTGATGCGTAGTAACTTGTTGTATTTTGATTATTCACTATTTGGTTGTTTACATCTTATTAGAAGTATTTGGAGTTCTTGTATATGTTTGAACTGTGGCATGTGTTCTTGTATATGTTTGAACTGTGACTCGTGTATATGCTCTTATATAATTTTTTTTTCTTATAAATTTTTTTTTAAAAAAAATTATAAAATTTATTAACAAAACGCCACCACAGTTTTTCCAAATGCTTCTCTGTTTTGAACAGCTCTGAAAACAGAGATTACCCAAACAGATCTCCATTTCCACCCGTCAGTTTCCACCAGCTCCATTTACAAACCTCCCTTTCCAACAGCTCCCTTTACAACCGCAACCGCTAAACCAAATGAAGCCTTAATCTGTTGTAGGCTCTTTCTTGACGCATCATTTATTCTCTAATATTGGACCCATCTGTTGTGGCTCCATCTCTCTGTCTCTTCAGCTTCTTCTCCTTCTGCAAGTTCCATCCGCTTTTGCAGTTCTTGTGCCGCCATCAATTGAATCCTCAAGAATGACTTAAGGATTCTTTTATGCACAGATAATCTGGAGACAGACTTCCTTATTCCAGACTTTGTTGGAGCACCTTCCGTCCAAGTACCAAGTGTGCATCTTGGTGAAACTTGGACCTTCAATTACCTACAGTCGGAAAGAATAGGGTCCCAAAATAGACTATGTACCATTAGCAATGTGCTAAGAATTACCTCTGGAATAGGTGTTTGTGTTGTTGAACCAACAGGCAGTCATAAAGTGGCTTATCTTTCCACAACAGAAACATGAAAGTTGATTATACATGCTTTTCTTTTTAGGCAGAGAAGGAGAAGAGAAAGGTACTTGAAATCTTACAAGCTGAGCAGCTTGTGATTTGTAGGTTGCTCTGCGATCTGCGATCTGCGATCGGCGATCGTTGGCTTAGGGGTATGAGAAGCGGTTAGCGATCGTCGATTTCTGATCGTTGACCGAAATCTTAGGCAAACAATTTTGTGCAGTCTTCCCTTTTCCTTTCTCCTAAAGAGAATGTTCTCACCTTTGAGAAGGAAATAGGATAATGACGAGAGACACTGTCTTTGAGAAAATGAGAGTGAGGAGCATGTTGCGTCTGTTTTCTCACAGGTTTAGAGAGTATTTACTCAAGGGAAGAGATCATTAAGAATTGAGTTTCCCCATTTCTGAAATTTTGTTTGAAGATTTTCAATCATGGACTTTTACCACTATTGTTATTTATGCAGTCAAGCTCTTCTTGAGAGCTTGAAAAGTCTAGCTAATCTCTCATTTTCTTCAAAAGACTTTTTCAACTCTTCTTCAAGAAACTTTCTCAGCTCTTCTTCAAGAGCTTTAATTCTCTTTTCAGACTCAAGATTATCAGGTATAGACCATCCCTAAAGTTAGGGCAGAGAAATCAAAATAATCAAAATCTAGTACATCATGAGGTTTGAGGTTTCTCCGTATTGCTCAGATCTGCAACATTTTTCTTCTTCCTTAAACATGCAGCTACTCTCTTCTTCCACTTGAGATCTACTGCATTCCTTTGTTTTCAAGGATCTGCAGCATTCTTCCTCTTCTTCTTGAGTTATTCAGCACTCTTGTTCTTGGGATATGCAACATTATTCCTCTTTCATAGCCACCAAGCATCTAGTTTTTGCATCTTCTTCACTTCCCGAATCTGTATTTCCTTCCAAGTTTAACTCCATCTATGGACCATCATGACCTTTTTTCTTGTCAGGTCAATAGCCTAACCCTAGACTGTCATATTAGAAATTTATCTAGACTACAAATGAGAGGTCCAAGAGTAGAGGCATAATCTCTATGTTAACATGTGATTTAAGAGGGATCTCAAGAAATATTCAAATTAATCAGTTCTTGTTTTACCAAGGTGTTCGCCCTTAGAGGTGATCCTATTTCGGACAAAAATTAAAAGTGTGAAAATTTTGAATAATTCTCTAGAGGGGGGAAATATAGAGTCAAAAATTCACACCTTCTCAAATCACAATTTGTATATAGAGACAGAAATAGAAACAAGTGATCAGCAAATAATAGTAAACAGTAAATAAATGCAGTAAAGAAATCTAGCTATAGATACGATCATCCATATTACAGATTTTATGAAGGTTCTCCAATAAACTCTAGCTACTCTCTTCCCCGACCTATGGGATTTCATTACCCTCAACAAGGCTTGCTAATCTTTTCCACCCCAACATGACTTTTTTCCAACTGGAGGCCCAAGGACCTAACGAGTCTTTCCACCGGAAACTTCAAACCAATCACAGATCTTTTGAAGGGGTATACTTCCTTTTCCGAGAGCCATAAAGGGCAGCAGCAAAGATATCTCTTCCTTTTCCCAATTATCTTCTTTCTGATCAAGTCCCAAAAAGAGTGGGGCATCTTCCTTTTTCTGATCTTTCCATGTCTTCTTATGCAGCGGCTCTTTTCTAAATCCCAACAAAGCTAAAGGTTCAGTCGCCGGTCGGCGATCGCTTAGCCCCGGTCGGCGATCATTGAGTCGCGGCAGGCAATCACAGAATCCCGATAAGCGATTGGCGATCTCAGGTCATTCTTCAGAGAATAAACTTCCTTTCGGTGAGCACTAATAAAGGGATCAGCGGACGACGATCAAAGTTTGATCCTATGTTATTAAAGGTGCAAGACGCACCGAGGTGCAAAGGGGTCATGGAGACTAGGCGCAGGCGCGCGTCTGAGGCACATGAGATGCAAAAATGAAAAAAATATAGTTAATTAAATAATGTTACATATGTTCACTGAAAATCAAACAGTAGAGAAATTAGGGGTCTGTTTGGCGCAGCTCTGGTGGCTGGAAAAGTTCTAATCCAGCCGCCAGAGCTGATTTTAGGATGTTTGGCGCGGCTCTGGGGAGCAGTTTTTTGAAAATCGCGGACGAAATTTGCCTCTTTTCCGGAATCTGGCAGGGCCCCGCGTTCAGCGCTAGGGAAATCGCTTCCGTCTTTTTGCTCTCGTTCCCGATACCTCCAGAAAACTCTCGTTCACGATCTCGCCCGACGACGCCGCCCTAGCTCTCGTTCACGATCTCGCTCTCGTTCACGATCTCGCCTCCCTAGTTCACGATCTCGCTCTCGTTCACGATCTCGCCTCCCTAGTTCACGATCTCGCCTCCCTAGCTAGCGGCCGACGACGGGCTCTCGTTCTCTTCTCCCCCCCATCTGCGCAACGATCCCGATCTCCTCCGCCGAGCTTTCTCGCCTGGTTTCCCGTTCTCGACCGAGCTCGCCGACCACCGCGCGGGTCACTGACGGGCAGCCCTTTGCTTCCTCCGGCGTTTCCGTTCGACTCCGCAGTCATCACCAACCTCCGGCGATTCCAGAAACCTCTGACCAGCAGATCTCTTCCGCGGTGAGATGTTCTTCCATATTCCCTATTTTAAAAAAAAAACAGCTTCCAAAAGCTGTTTCTCCAAACAGCAAAAATAGAAAATCGCTCTTCAAAGCGCACTTCTGCACAGAACACCCAAACACTCTGCAGCTTTTCAAAACTGCTCCCCAGAGAGCTCTTTTAAAACAGCTCTATCCGGACAGCAGCTTTTCAATCCGCCAGAGCTGTCCCAAACAGACCCTAGGTTTGTGAAATACAATGTTACATATGTTTACATCAGAACAAAATAACACCCATAGAAAATAAATTGGCGAAAAAATACTATGCAGAGGCTAAGACTCAATCATAAATACTACAAGCATCATAAATACTACAAGCATCATAAATACTACAAGCATCATAAATACTACAAGCATCATAAATACTACAAGCATCATAAATACTACAAGCATCATAAATACTACAAGCATCATAAATACTACAAGCATCATAAATACTACAAGCATCATAAATACTACAAGCATCAATCATTAAGTCCAAATAACTAAGATCGGTTGTTTAAAACAGAAAAAAGACCGAGAAATGAATCTTAACGTGAGAGGTAGTCGTGCGCATAAGGCCTGGCAGGCCCAGGCCTGGCCCGGGCCTGCAAGGCCCGGGCTTTTACTAGTCCAGGCCCAGGCCTGGGCCTGACTTTTGCCAGGCCCAGGCCTGGGCCTGACTTTTGCCAGGCCCAGGCCGGTCTCAGACCCTCCTTGCAAAAGAGGGTCTGGAAGGGCCTATCGGCCAGGCCCAGGCCAGGCCCGGGCTAAGCCTGGGCCTGGTTAAAACTTAAAATCATGTGCTGACATTAATGTCAGTCATTTCTTTTAAGTTCCTTATTAAAAATTAATATATATTTAACCAAAGCACATCTACAATATATTTTGACCAAATATAAAGAAAAATAATTTTCTTATTAATATTATCAATATTGGCGTACAAGATTTTAAAAACATAAAACTTTTACTTGCATTAATAAGTCCAAAACTAAACATTAAATTAAAATATTACAACTTAAAAAAATCTTAAATGTCCAAATATTACATTGAAAAATAACAATAATCAGACTTCGTCGTCTAAATCCAATGTACTTAAGTCTTCTTCAACCTCCGATGAGCTATCTTCGATAGAGGCAGTGTGTTGTTCTCGGTTCTGTGCATCCAAGTAGTCTTTGTAGCAAATGCAAATCTCTAGCGACTCTTCGTTAAGTCGACTCCGACGTTCGTTCAAAATCCTGCCACTTAAAGAAAAAGCAGATTCCGAAGCTACTGCACTAGCTTGGATAGTTAGAATATCTCGGGCCATTAAGGCCAAAATAGGATACGTATTCGCTTTATTTTTCCACCATTCTAATATATTAAAATTTTCAACTTCAAAATCACTCATAAAATCCCTAAAATGTATTTTAGTATATAATCCTAACTCATTTAATGTACTAGATGTTCGCGATTTTTTTTCTAGACGCGATTTCAAAAATGACATTTTTAAAACTATCGGTGGTTTGAGTGTGTGTAATATCTTCTCTCGGTCGCGAGCCAAATAATTCATAATAATGATTATAAAAATTTGTAAAATTTATATTAAAATTTGAAACGTAAGTATCTTCATAATCCGACGAATTTAAATCTAAGTGCAAATTATTATTTATTTCATCTAAAAGATTTTCGACGCCTTCTACACCTAATAAAGGATTTAAAGCTGCGGCACATGAAAACATAGGAGGCATTTCTCTATAATATTTTAAAAATTTAGTTTCCATTATTTCAATTACCGGGCGCCACAATATATTTTGTTTAAAATGATTAAATATTCTTGTTATAATTACAAAATTTTCGATAACGAGAGGACTAGTAGGATAATACACTCCAGATAAAAATACGGTTGTTCGGTGAAAACATTCTAATAAAAGCATATACTCTTCTATAATTTTCCAATCATTATCAGTTAAATTATGATTTGTTATAGATGAATAAAATTCCATTAGTAGTGTTTTTTGGCGCACTGCTCTTTTTAACATTTTGTAAGTTGAATTCCATCTAATTGGCATATCGTATTCTGGTTTTAAAAATTTTTGTCCTTGGTTTATTACAAATTTTTTAAAATCTTGTCGTCTTTTTTGTGAACTATATATATATATTGTAGCATAATTCGAATTTTATGAATATAGGATTCCATAAATTTGAAACTATCTTGAACGATTAAATTTAAAACATGGCATACGCAATGAGTATGAAAAAATACTCCATTTAACATTGGTTTTAAATCTCTTTTCAAATTTTCGATTGCTGAGGTGTTATTTGTTGCGTTATCAAAAGAAATACTAATAATTTATCCTTAAGTTTAAATTCACGGATGCAATTCATAATTACTTGATAAATAGCTTGTCCGGTATGCGGAACCTCAAAAGTAGTAAAGCTAATAATACGTTTGGATAACTCCCATGATGTAGGATCTATCCAGTGACTTGTGATACAAATATATGAATTTCCTAAATTTAAACCGTTACTCCAAATATCACAAGTTAAGCTCACTTTACTTTCTAATTTTTCAAAATATTTTATTAGATTTTTTTCGCTTTAATATATGCTTTATATGCGTCACACCTAATTGTAGATCTACTAACCTGTTGATACTTTGGTTGGAGAGCCTTGTGAATGTAAGAGGTTTCACGAGCGTTGTCGTAGTGGTTGAACGGCAACCCGCGCCCAATGATGTTTTCCATTTGCGCTTCTCTTTGTCGCGTCTGATCGTACATCCAAAGTTGTCCAGTAGCTGACAGTTGAGATTGACTAGATTCTGGAGCTTGTTTAGCGAGACAAGATTTGATGTGTCGCACTAGTGTCGAGTTCCCGCTCGCCGTTAGCAACTTCGAACAATGACGACACCTCGCCTTCATATCGGTGCCGATGCGCACCTTTTCGAAGTGCTCCCAAATTGGAGCACTATGCTTGTGCTCGATAACTGCAGGCACAGTAACGGATGACGACGTCATATATTGAACTTGAAATAGAGTATGAGAGAAAGTGTGAGTAACAAACACCCCTCCACCTTCTTATCCATCTATATTTATAGATATAAATTTAATATTTTAAAATTTTACTAAAATTTACTAAAATTAACATAATAATTAAAAAAAATTAAATCTTTTGCCTTTTTGGGCCTTGGCTGATCAGCCAAGGCCCATAATTAAAGCAACGGCTCTAATTTTAGAGACGTTGCTCTTAATTAGAAATTAGAGCCGTTGCTCTTAAACGGCTCTAATTAAGAGTCGTTGCTCTTAATTAGAGAGCCGTTGCTGCCACGTCTCCATGAAGAGACGTGGCATGCCAGGCCAGCTTTCTTGCCTGGGCCAGGCCCAGGCAAGGCCTGAGACCGGGCCCAGGCAAAACTTGGGACCGGGCTTAGCCTAGGCCTGGCCCGGGCCGGGCACCGGGCCAGGCTAATCAAAGCAATGAGGGCCTTTTTAGGCCCTCCAGGACCGGCCTGGGCCTGGACCAATCCTGCCCGGGCCCAGGCTTAACCAGGCTTTTACCAGGCCGGGCCCAGGTAGGCTTTCCAGGCCCAGTCTTTCTGTACACCTTTAGTGAGAGGAAAACAATCCACAAGCAATGCAATGTTGATTGACAATTAGAAAACAAGAACATAGAGGATCGTATCAGTACTTGTGGGTCGAGAGGGGCTTCACCGGGAGAGATGAGAGGGGCTTCATCGGGAGAGATGAGAGGGGCTTCATCGGGAGAGAGGAGAGTGGCTTCATCGGGAGTGAGGAGAGGGGCTTCATTGGGAGTATCGGCGACAGAATCGAGAGGATCGATCCCAGCTGCGAGAGGAGCAGGCACGGAATCGAGAGAGCGTCCAACAGCGAGAGAAGCAAGCACGGGAAAGAAAAGACCGAATGAATAGACTGCCCATGAACCTTAAACATTAAAAAAAAACAAAGCCCAGAAAATCGATAGGCGCTCCTTGCATTTCGGGTGAGGTGCGCGCCTCATTAGCACCCAAAGCACATAGCTCGCCTTTGACCACCCGGGAAGATGCCTCTTGTGCATGGTGCGCCTGGCGCCTCAGCAACATAGGTTCGATTTGGGATCGCTTGTAGAATATTAGATAGTAGTTGGTGATCTGGGCTCCGGTCAGTGAACGGCTAAAGAAAGAGCAATGGACGATCAGCACACAAAGACTTCACTGACCAGACTTGAGCTCGGTCAAGATTTGGAGTCCCGGTAAGCAAAAGCTCAGTCGATGATCGAACATTCGGCCGGTGATCGGGTATTCGGTCGGTGAATGGGTCCCCGATGACTGAATGCCCAGTCGGGGATCGTCGGCTACTCCTGTATGAATTCATCAAACTTTTTTGCTTCTTCTGTCTCGCTTCCTTCTGAGCATCTTCCTTCTTATATACCTTATCTTATCATCATTTTGTACCATCAAATTAATAGAAATTTTCCCAGCATAGGAGTATCCATGAAGGATGAATATAGAATAATCTTCAAAAGTATAATCTAGACCCTTCCAACCTTTGGCAGGTAATTCTTTTGGGCCTATATGAAGAGGACCCCTCATTTCTAGACATCAAAACTTTCAAACAATACAAAGCTCTTGGGTTTACTCATGCCCTTGCTCTCTTACTCTTTTTACGACAATAGGTGTTGAAGGAGACTAGCTTAGCTAACTGCTAAGGGGCACAGAAAGGAGCTAAGGCCGCAGGCGACATTACCAAGGGGCCACTCTGTGACACCGCGGACGGAATCGGTAAAATCAATATTTAATGTGGATTCCATGTCCGCGCGGCCAGTCAAATGTGAACTGGTGATGCAAAACGGACCAGAGCCACAGGGATTCTACCCGTGCAATGTGCCCTTGGACTTATTTCAAATTGTGGTAAAGTTTAGAGACAAATTTCACAATTTTAACTATTTATAAACAAGCTCAAATTGTTAAATATATAGCAAATAAGGCCTTGCATCTTGCCAATACAAACACTCGTGCACGGTGTTTTCCCGTGCCCCAACATCAGCAGTACATTCGCAGTTCGTCGTCCCCTTCAACATTTGTGTTTCAATGAATACAAAACTTAATTGAATTTGAGAGAATGAGAGCACCTTTTTTGAAATAAAATAAAAACATAAAAACTAGCCACTTTAAAAAAAAGTAAAAGTTGTAATAAAGAAGAGGTGAAATTGGAAAGATAAATGTTTCATCAAGGGCGTTTTTTCCTTATTATAGTGTAGATTAATATTGTGAGATGAATCATAGCAAATATACTCTAGAAAGGCAAGGGTACCATGATTATATCAATAAATCAGCATGTTGGCAAAATACAAAGAGAACCCTGATATGCATACAAAGATTTGAAATAAACCCTAAAAATAGTCTTGTTTGCATGATTCCAAAATTTAGGTATTCGGTTGTAAAACTTATATATTATTAACTTTTTTGAAGAAAGTATAATTACTTGGGAAATTCTGTACAAAAAACTGAAACAGGGGAAGGATGTTATACCGGTGCAAAACTTGGAGCAAGAGCACCATAAGCACCTCCCATGATCCCATATCCCACATTATAATTTGGCAGGCTTTTATGTGCACTGGATCCAGATTCGGCCTTCTTATCAGTTGGGGGTTTTGCGAGGGAACACTCAAGAACTTCACCTGTTTAATAAACAAACAGGGACCATAATTAAGAAACAAACTAAAACAATTTACTACGTAAGAATTAGTTACTAACCTTTAATTTCATATTTCTCAGTGTTTTTAAGAGCCTTCATGGCTGACGATCTTTCCGCAAAATGCACAAAACCAAATCGTTTGTCCTGCCCAGACTTCGTAGGAGGCAGCACAACCTTTGAAATTTCACCATGGCGTTCGAATAGCTTCTTTAACTGATCCTGATTTACATCCTTGGGTAAATTTTTAACATAGACTGATTTTATCTGCAAAAAATAAGGATTATCATTAACTACCATGTCGTCAAGTGGCCTAGAGAATGAAAAAAAAAACAAAAGAAACTTACCTGAGACGAAGAATCCCCGCTTTTAGGATCAGCCCAGCTGACAGTAGGGGCATTGGAATCTAACTTAAACTTTGAAACCGACATTTTTTTCCTTGAATATTCAGCACAAGCATGATTGTAGTACTCAATGAAGGCAAATCCTCGATTGCGGCTGGAATTTTGAGGATCCTAAATTTTTAAAACACGGGAATCAGCTTAATAATTTTCAAAGCAAGGTAAACTAACTATAGAAAACAAAAAAATGTCACATGAACTATCTTTGGAAGCACTGGTAGGTAAAATGGACGAAAAATACTTACCTTCATCAAATCCACAGTAATAACACCCGGGCCTACATCCAACACTGCCTTCTTTAAATTATCCTCGGTCCAGCTTCTAGGAATATTACCAATAAACAGTCTATGCTTCGCTTGAGATGTAGAGCATTTGAGCTTCCTTCCCTGAAGCATTTCATAACGAAATACTGTAAGTTTTACAAGGACCAAAATATACCTAAAAAAACTTAAAGAATCAACAAAAAAACATCAGTGAAGATTTGTGTACTTCCCCATAATTGAGATAAAAATAAGGCTACATTAATTCAAGTAAAGTAGCTGAAACAAACGCGATGGATCTTATAAAATAGAGATTCAATCAGTTTGAAGTTTAGGAAGAAAATTTTCTTAAAGACCTAAATAAAAACATAATTATAGAATACTATCCATTTGGGGAGATCAAGGTTCCTTTGTTGATAAAACCATGACATTAGATTAAAGCTTTGTTCATAAAACTTTGAAAGAGATCATGGCATTGTTGATGAAATCTTAAAGCAAGATTAAGTCCTTGATTAAAAAAACTTAAAATATTTGCTAGAAGTGAGAAGCTTTCAACCATAGCTGCTCATGTTCCTATTACCCAGTTCAGAAGCCTGACTTTTTAAATGTCAATACATATTTTACAAAAACTGGTCATTTCATTACCTCAGTAGTGCACGTAACTCATTTCTGTATCAAAAAAACCTAAAGCCTATAGTATGACATTCACAGCTTCTTTATATTTTTTTTCTAGAAAAGTTGAGAATGCATGCTAAGTCAACGGACAAATCTTTAGACCCTATACCAAAAAGAATTAAAATGGCTCAGATTTAAATTTTGAGAGTGCGGAGCATTCCCTGTCAACAATCTACTTCATTTTAGAAACAGTCTGGATAAAATTTTTGAGCAAAGTGCCACACAACTTAGCCCAAACTATTGTGAAAAATGGGCTAGATTCTCTAGCATGTTATGTGAACTTGAGGCGTCATAATTACATTGTGATGAAAAATAAACAAAAGTTAACTAAGACTTCACCCGGAAGTGACATGCCGCAAAAGAAGAATTTGGTAGCACAATGATCGCGAGAACAATAAATAGTTTGTTGAGTATTTTGTTCTCGAGAAAAAATAAACAATTATATACTGGAAACCTTGGCAAAGCATAGGTTGAAACACAAATTAACCAGCTTAGGTTAAGAAACAATAAAAGAGTCCCTTATTTATGTTGTGCAGGTCTCATGCTAAGTAGGATTGAGGTAATGCAATCACATCATATTTATCGAAGGAAGTGTTTTGAGTAAAACAAGTACAATTACCATGGACATTCCCTTGAATGTAAAATTAAGATTTCTAAGAATGGTGGTGGATCGAAGTGGAGAATCAATGGTGATAGATGACAGTTAAAATTAATCTGAAGAATTCATCTCTATGCGTTACTTATTTAAAAAAAAATTAGAATGAGGGCATTCTTGTAATAATAGCAATGGGTGTTCCAATAGAATATTATTCTGTTTAAATGGACATGATTAATGTAGCAAACTCAGATGGAAAGTTTTGGCTATATATAGATAGATAGATAGATAGATATAGGATCCATAACAAACTCAACTAAATGAAATAAAAAGAACCCTAAGGAATCCTTAAAAACTAAGAACCACACTTAAAGATAGTTAACCACTTTGAAATTTAGAGAAAAAACACAACCTATTAGGAATTGGTTATGATGATGGATAAAGAAGAGAAACAGCAAATAGACAAGATGTTTGCAACTTTTCTTGCTTGGCTCTCTTTCTGCCTTATTTCATGCTTCCTTGTAACTTTCGAATTGTGGCTGACCTCTGATACCTTGGAATTGGATTATAAAACATGTTGTCTATCCAACGGAATATTTTTTAGATGCTCTAAAAACATTTAGATCTACTAGTCATCCTTTGGAGGAGTCTAGGAAGTTCTAAGAGTTTCTCAAAAATATAAAGAGGACAAAACCAAATTTTAAGGATATCATCCCGGATCAGATAATAATGAAAACATAGGTATTGATAGGGCAATTATAACCTCTTTCAATACTACTGATAATAAATGAAAATTGAAAATAAATAAAGATCACCCCAAGAAATTCTAATGATTATTAATTACTATTAGTGTTGAGTATAGCAAAATTTGTATATATATTTTCATCTGTCAAATACAATGTATGAATACAAATATATAGGAGGGAGAAAGAGAGAGGAAATCCTTATACATGATGTGGGACTAAAGAGAAGAGAAAAACAATTGGGCTCCTACATGGGCCATTACATGGGCTTTTCTAACACTCCCCCGCAAGCTGGAGCGTACAAGTCGTAGGCACCCAGCTTGGACAGGAATTGATAAAATAGGGTACTTGGTAGGGCCTTGGTGAGAATATCAACAACTTGGTCAGTACCTGGAACATGCTTTAATTCTATCTTCTTCATTTTAACTTTCTCCCGGATGAAGTGACAGTCCACTTCAATGTGTTTCGTTCTTTCGTGGAAGACTGGGTTCTTAGCTATGTGTATAGCAGCTTGACTGTCACATAGTAAGATAGCTGGTGAGAAAAGTTTTACTCCTAGATCAGTAAGGAGACTTTCAAGCCACGTGAGTTCAGAAACAACTGATGCCATCGAACGGTATTCTGCCTCAGCTGAAGATCGAGCAACCACAGCTTGTTTCTTACTACGCCAGGTAACAAGGTGAACTCCGAAGTAGGTACAAAAACCACTAGTAGACCGCCGATCATCCAGGGAACCAGCATAATCTGCATCAGAATACGCAACCAATGTTGGAGTAGGAGACGAGGTTTTGTATACCAGCCCTTGACCATGGGTTGTTTTCAGATATCTTAGGATGCGTTCGACGGCTTGAAGATGGGACATTCGAGGGGAATGCATAAATCGGCTGACAACCCCAACAACAAAGGATATATCTGGTCTTGTGACTGTTAGGTAAATTAGTTTCCCAACAAGTCGTCGGTAGTACTCTGGGTTTGGAAGAAGATCTGCATTACAAGCATGTGCACACAGCTTGTGATTGACATCCATCGGGGTGTTAATCGGCTTGCATCCAGAATAGCCAGCATCTTGAAGGAGGTCGAGACAGTACTTTCGTTGAGAGAGGACAAGTCCATCAGGACGTCTTGCGATCTCCAGACCAAGGAAGTATCGAAGGTTCCCCAGATCTTTTGTTTGAAAACCGGAACTCAGATGTTGTTTGACTGCTTGTATTCCCTTTGAATCATCTCATGTGATTAGGATGTCGTCAACATATACCAGCAGAAGAACCGTCCATGTTGTTCGATGTCGAGTGAACAGAGAGAAGTCTGCCGAGCTCCGTGTGAAGCCAACCTCCCAAACAGCCTTACTGAACTTATCAAACCATGCCCGAGGGGATTGTTTGAGACCATAAATGGACTTCTTAAGGTGACAGACTCGAGACTCCCCCGTGTTCTCAAACCCGGGCGGTTGTTGCATGTAGAATGTTTCTTGTAGGTCACCATTGAGAAACGCATTCTTAATATCCAGCTGATGTAATGGCCATTGGCGATGCACAGCGACAGAGAGGACACGAACGGTGTTGAGCTTGGCCACTGGAGAGAACGTTTCCTCATAATCAAGACCTTGTTGTTGAGTAAAGCCACGAGCCACCAGTCGTGCCTTAAGACGGCCAATTGTCCCATCAGGAGCATGCTTGATGACAAAGACCCATTTACACCCAACAGGAGTCTGGTTTGGGGGGAGAGGGATTAGGTCCCATGTCTGATTAGCCCAGAGAGCTGTCATTTCTTCATCCAGTGCTGCCCGCCAGCCGGGATGTTGGAGAGCCTCCTGCACAGAGTTAGGTATAGAAATAGAAGATAATGAAGTAGCAAAGGTTTGAAGCGGTGGGGAGAGGCGATGCAAGGATACATAGTTCGCCAACGGATGAGCGGTGGAGACTGGTGCCGGATCAGCAGGTCGCAAAGTGTCAGAGGTCGAAGCCGACTGTATTGGAGCGGCGGAGCGAGAAGGGTGACGGGTGTAGACACGAATAATATGGAGTTTTTGGAGAGCAGGAGCCACGTCGGGAGGGGGGATTGGTAGATGAGGGGGAACGGGAATGACTGGTTGAGGGAAGGATTGTGGTGGATGAGGTGGTGTTGGAGTGGTAACGGGAATGACTGGTCGAGGGAAGGATTGTTGTGGAAGAGGTGGTGTTGGAGTGGCGAAGAAAGGTTGTTCTTCCCGAAAGGTAACATCAGCAGAAACAGTCACCTTACGGGTAGCAGGAGAGTAGCAAACGTAACCTTTCTGAGTACGGGAATAGCCAACAAACATGTGTTTTGCCGCCCGGGGAGCCAACTTGTCCGTAGACGGGCCCAGAATGTGAACGTAGCATGTACAACCAAATGTACGGGGTGTGAGAGAGAATGTCGTAGTGGAGGAGAAAAGGAGGCTAAACGGAGTAGCATGCTGGAGGACGGAGGAAGGTAGGCGGTTAATGAGATAACATGATGTGGACAGCGCAAAGTTCGAATAGACTTTGGGTACCTGCATGTGAATCATGAGAGATCGAGCAACATCGAGCAGATGCCTATTTTTACGTTCAGCAACGCCGTTTTGTTGTGGAGTATAGGCACACGACGTCTGGTGAATGATCCCAAATTCGGAGCAGAGATTTGCAAATTCATGGCTAGTGTAGTCGCGAGCATTATCAGTCCTGAGAGTTTTTATATTTGCAGAAAACTGCGTGCGAGTCTCCAGAACGAAAGATCGAAAAACACGATGAAGCTTTGAGCGATCACGAAGTAAATACAACCATGTTGTGCGAGAATAATCGTCTATAAAAATGATGAAGTAGCGATACCCAGAAATACTAGGAACTTTGTATGGGCCCCAAACATCGGAACGAATTAAAACAAAAGGAGCAGAGCTCCGAGTACAGTGAGAAGGAAAAGAGGAACGATGTTGTTTCCCCAAAATACATGAGTCACACTTAAAAGGAGAAAGAGAGATATTTGGAAGAGCCTTCTGAAGGACAGGAAGAGGTGCATGCCCAAGACGCTGATGCCACTCAATGGAGGAGACGGAAGAGAGGATGGTAGGAGAAACGTCAAGGAGGTAGAGCCCATTTTGCAGTCGTCCCTTACCAATGATACGCTGCGTCCGTCGATCCTGCATCAAAAAAGAAGAAGAGGTGAATGTTACTGAGCAGTCTAAATCGGCAGTGAGGCGACTGACAGAAAGTAAATTAAACGGGGAGCCCGGGACATGAAGAGCCGAGCAGAGAGGGAGAGAAGAATTGAGGAGAATATCAGCGCAGCCGGAGACAGGAACGGTGTCGCCATTGGCCACGGTGATATACTTTGGATGCGGAAAATCCAAGTATTTATGAGGTTTCAGCGAGGTGATATTGTGAGTAGCGCCGGAATCCACTATCCAGAGTGGACTAGTGGAGAGAAAAGCGATACTTTCTTTGGAGATGGAGGTAGCAGAGGCAACGGAGGCAGGTGGGCGGCTGAGCATGCCATGGAGTTGCTGGATCTGGAGGCGGACTTCTTCAAGATCAACACGAGTGGCAGAAGGACAGTTGGCAGCAACAGACGTACTCGGACGGGGAGGCAGACCATGTTTGCGGTAACAAGTCATTTCTAGGTGTCCATCCCTGCCACAGAAGGAACACTTAGGACGAGGCCGGCCACCACGGACTGGCGGAAAAGATGCAGGCAGCTTTGAGGATTCCATCGAGTATCCCATGGAATTACAGCGGTGAGAGAGGCCCGCTGGAGTGGCAGGTTGCTGTAGAAGAGATTGCTGCAGAGGGGAGCTCGCACAAGATCGCTGCAGAGGAAGCCGCGGGAGATCGCTGCGAGGAAGCAGGCCGCACGATCTGCGTGCAGAAGTCGATCTTGCGGGAGGTCGCTGGAAGCGCGAGCAGAGGAGAGCCGCAGGAGACGCCTCAGGAGACCACTGGGAAGCCGCAGAGGAGGCCGCAAGAGAAGCCGCAGGAGATCGGAAAACGGAGAGCAGAGCTGCAGGAGATCGTTGCAGGAAGCCGCAGAGGATCGCTGGGAAGCCGCTGGGTCGGAGGGAGCTCGCAAACAGGCCGCAGGAGGAGCGCGGTCTCAGTAGAAGGAGGATCGCTGGGAAGACGCTGGGAGGAGGTTGGCAGCGAGCTGTGGGCTAGATGTAGGCAACAAGAGGAGGTCGCACACGAGCAGGGAGGACGCAGGCCGCACGAGAGTGTTTCTCAGGTCGCGAAGAAGCCGGCGGGAGGAGGTCGCACGCGTTTAGAATACGAGAGGCGATCTCAGGAGGAGCAGCAGACCGCTGAGGCTGACAGGGAGGGAGATCGCTACGACTTGAGGAGAGCTCGGCAGATCGAGGGTGGTTTGCAATGGAGATCGCTGAGCGGGAGAGACCGAAAGTGGCGGGGCCCACTTGTCAGGCTTAAAAAACTATAAAATGCGGACGAGAGGCTGAGGAAGAGGGGAGCTCGCAGGGGGGGGGGGGGGGGTAGAGAGCTCGCACAAAGAGACCGCACAAAGAGACCGCAGGAAGGGCGGCGAGGGTTGCGGTCACAATTTTTGGAAACCGAAAAAAAATTGAACCTGCCTCTGATACCATGTTGAGTATATCAAAATTTGTATATATATTTTCATCTGTCAAATACAATGTATGAATACAAATATATAGGAGGGAGAAAGAGAGAGGAAATCCTTATACATGATGTGGGACTAAAGAGAAGAGAAAAACAATTGGGCTCCTACATGGGCCATTACATGGGCTTTTCTAACAATTAGGATGGATTATATTTACGCCAGATTAATAAGGTAGGATTAATAAAGATGAACATAAGTAGTTGTAATAAGTCTAATGATGATTATTACTATTCTGATGATTATTATTTTCATGATAGCTTTAAATCAGCATACATCTGACTCAGACATTGACTTCTATTCGGAAGCAGGCAACCCATGGGGAAAGCATTCTCTCTTCCCCCACTTTGCTAAAAGTAAACAAGGCATGGAGACTATGAAGCTACAATGTATGGAGACATGAATCTATGTCACGGACGCGCGTATTAGTATTATTATTGTATTTCCTACTTTTAAATTGTATGTTTTAGGTAAATGATATGTGAGCCCGACCTCCCTATATAAGGAGGTGGCTTGGGAGTTAGGTTTATCTTTTATGTTTTGAGGTTTGAGATCGGCTTCTAGGAGGAACCAACCTCCTGAAGTTTGGCACGAGCATACCTCGTGATTGTATCCCAGTTATTTCGTTATTGCAAGTGTTTTCTCGTACGGGTAACTATCTACCACAAAGTATGGAGAACATGAATCTACCACAAAGTATGGAGAACATGAATCTACCACAAAGTATGGAGAACATGAATCTACCACAAAGTATGGAGAACATGAATCTACCACAAAGTATGGAGAACATGAATCTACCACAAAGTATGGAGAACATGAATCTACCACAAAGTATGGAGAACCTGAATCAGCTACAAAAGTATGGACAATATTATGCGTAACTTCGATTTATTTATTTCCAACCACTTTACATAAGCACATAATTAAATAACATAACTAAATAAGTTAACATCAAAACAAGACAATTGCATATATACCTAGAAATATGAGTTCAATTTTTTCCAACATTGATAGTATAGCTAAATTAATGTGTTTTAGATATGCTTTGGATGAGTGTAAATAAATGATAAAACTACATGTTTTTATTGTTCTTTTTTTAATTAAATCTTTTTGTCTTAAAAAATAAATTATATACCGAAAAATAATCAGATTTCATGAGCTTTAATGTGCTCATGAAAAAAAATCTTTAGAAATTATTTAGATAGATGCAATTAGTCATAACAATCGTTCATTCCTTTACATTGTTCAGAAAAATATTTCATGACTGTTCAAAAAAACATAGCTTGTATATTCTTCAATTTAAGTAATAATCAACAGGGATTATAACCAAATGTACTTGGAGCATGTTTACCCTAAATAATCAACAGGGATGCAAATGCAATTGTTGTAGAAACGAAAAAAAATTACAGTTCTACGAAACAATATATCTACTACCTTGAATTCAATATTATCCAGCTTCTCAATCGACGTTGCAGCTAGCTCTTTCGTCCTAAAAGTAACAAAGGCATAACCTTTGTTACTCGATGAATCCTTGCTTTTCATCATTCTAACCTGGAAATTTTGAAAGCTAGTATGAATTTGAATTATAAAAACTAAAAATTATATATTTATTATAGAAAAAAGTACAACTTACCTCAGTAACTTCACCAGCTGTTTCACAGAGGCTCCTTAATTCCTTTTCAGTTGCATCGGGAGGGATGCCACCAATATACACCTCTGACCCATGTGGAGGAAGCGCAAGTAGTTCAGCATGCTCCTTGCTTTCATCCTTCAGCTCCACGGCATCCTCTTTCTTAGGATCGTGACTGACGTTGGCTTTTGTTCGTGCGCCGTTAACAACAGCATTATCACCCTCTTCAACTTCTTCGTCTATTTCATCACCTTCTTCTTCCTCCTCTAACACCTCTTCATCTTCTTCCTCGTACTCCTCGACTTCTTCCTCAACTTCTTCATATTCAATCTCTTCTTCCATTTCTTCAGACCCATCAAGTTCAACCTGCTCTTCAGGCTCAGCGGGCATTACAGGTTCAACTACCTTAGCAGCAGCAGCTTTTGCTCTTGTCTTCGGCATTTTATGTATCTAATAAAAGCACGGAAGGTAGCTGTGGAGAAGAGAAGCCAAAAGCATTTGCGGAGGAAGCATACAAATTTTTGTTGGAAGGAAAATAAATGAAAGGATGACTGGAATTCAAGAGTAAGAATTTCATATCAATCCAATCAAAGGAAAGCCACAAAGGACTCAGACAGATCTTTTGTATAGGATGATAACAGTTGCAGTAAACATAGAGCAGGTAAGAGAAAGACATAACCATGATGACAAATAGGATGATGCCCAACAGGGGAAAAATGATGAAAAGAATTGCTGCTAATTTAGAAAGCAAGATCAAGCAGAAATCTTGGTATTTGTTTAACTGAATAAGTTATCCAAATCCCAATTCAATGATTCCAAAAGAGGGGAACAAACAAAGGGAAAAAAGAAACTATGTGAGAAGTACAAAGATAAGAAGAAAAGTAATAAACAATTAAAGTTCTAATAATATCCAGATTAAATATAAAAACAACAAGAATGCACACAAATTATGTTAATGCTGCAGGTTTAATGTTCTTGAATGCCATGGTTCATGCTACAGTGGAATAAAATATAATCAGGAAAGTATGAATTCCAGTTGTTATCCCATTGTATGATGTTGGTTAAGAATCACCTTCCAGTAGTCTATTTAGAAGACGGGTGAATATTAAGTATCAATTAACACTAAATGCTTAAATATATAAAAAAAAATCTATGGCCATTCAAGAGCAACACACACTAAGTTAATAGCATTATCAAGAGCTTCATCAAGAGCTTCATCCTCGAGCAACACACTAAGTTAATAGCATTATCAAGAGCTTCATCCTCGAGCTTATATAATAATATGTCAGCAATGAAACTTGATCTACAATTTAGACTCCAAAAATTTTAAAACCAGACCGTAATCACTAGAACTTTTTAAATGGCAAACCACTAAAGAGATTATAGCAAGAAATCTTCTTTTCAATTAGCAAACCACCTATGTACGTGAGTACGTCTAGTGCACTTGTCAGTATAAACATCTTCTGCTAATTGTCAATGACCTAGTAAAAAACAAAAATTGAAAAGCCGTCAAAAGATGCAGTGATTCGAGATAAGCCAACAAAATATTCTCTGAATCCATCATCCATGGTATGTCGAGGAACTGAGGCAGCCAAAGTTAGGATAGATTTTTTTGGAGTCAGTGTAGTGAAGTACTACCAGCGAGTCATGGAACCAAAGAGTAAGCACCATCCACACAACAGACAAGGTTTCAATATCCAAACAACAAAGAAAAGGTTTTAATATCCTAACTACACAGATAGGGTTTCAATATACAAACAACAAAGACAGGGTTACAATATCCAAACAACAAAGACAAGGTTTTGGAATCCAAACAAGGTACAAATATTCAAACAAGGTACCAATATCCTAACAAGAAAGGTCATGAAATGTTTTAAGGCCAATGTATGCAGAGAAGAAATAGTTTATTTTGAAGAAATATTAACAAAAAGCACATTTTTGTGAACAAGCAAAGGTGGAGATGCTAAAGGCAATAATTAATCATAATGAATATGAATCAATCATAAGCAATAATTGTTATATAGGGCAGCCCTTGGTTGTGATCAAACGAAGGCGGAGGTGCAAAAGGCAATTCCTTTCTATCTTCAACGTGCTACTAGCCTAGAGAGGAACGTTTTCGTAGGCGGTGCAAAAGGCAATTCCTTTCTTTCTTGAACATGTTACTAGCCTAGAGAGGAACGTTTTCGTAGGCGCACCGCACCTATGAAGCACTGATACTTCCTTGAGGGCCACGTACCGGTACCCGATACGCATCCGATACCGGTACGTACCCGATATTCGGCGGATACACCTGTTACTTTAGTCTGTAGATACACTTGGACTTGACAGATCGTTCTGCATATTGTGATAGGAGTATGTTTTTCTAAAGTAAACAAAAGACTTCTACGTGTCTATTAGAAAAGAAAATTTTGTGACTCATAAATGCAACTACTGATATTTGTTTATTATAGTAACAAAATATGCTTCAGATTTAAGTATCTTTTTTCATTAAAAATATAAAGAATTTGATTTAAATTTTGTTTTTTATTATATATATGTGCATATATATAGACACATGAACATGCATATACATGAACATATTGCGTATGTGTTTATATAAGTCAATTTTAATTACGACGCACCCCAAAATGTACCCGTATCTTTATTTTTTTATTTTCCCATACCACCATACCAGATACGTATTGTACCCGGTAACTCATAGTCTCATACCCATACCGGTGCTTCATAGACCGGCACTTTAGAAATGAAGATTTCCAAAGAGTGACACCAATGCGGCCTCACGATATATTTTTTCCTTGTCATCCGGATGGTCTTGATTTCAACTCTTCTAGATGTGGAGCATTGTATATGACAAATAGATGTGAGCATGCAATGATCGATAACCTTGTTTCAATAGTGAATCTATCAACAGTCGGCAATGATACACAATTTTGGACCCAACGGCCAACCTTATATTATTTGGGAATATAATCTATTTGTATGACAAATAGCTCATATCAATCTAATTTTGCGCCATTCAAATAAAGCGTGCAATTACCTACTCTTGGAGAAAGGAAAGCCAAAAAGTATTGTAAAGCAATTAACTAATTGTGGGAGATGGTTGAGCAAGGACGGTCCTCCTGACTTGTTCGTCAGATGAGCATACCTAATGAGCTAACTTGAACAAGCCTCCTACCAAGTTCCTATATCACTAGATTGATTAGCTCACCTTCGACTTTGTTGACTAGAATGTCACAAATCCCTGACATTAAGACAAGGAATGTTTTGAACTACTTATTGAACAAGACAGAACAGTGAGGGGAGTGGAAGGAATGGATTGGCCTTTGCAAATTTATTTTTTTCTAAGTTGTGCAAATCGTAGAAAAAACAAAAGGTATCTTGGTCCATTAGAAGTAACGTCTAAATTAGGTGATTTCATCACGTTCAAGTAGGAAACACTAGCTATGTTTATTCTACCATATATAGTACAACGATAGATGTCCACTTAAGACATCACAATTTTATCAACATCATTAATACTGAGATTTTCAGATTATTTCCTTAACTTGAAGTTATGTTCGTATATGGTACAAATCATGTATATATGAAAGATATATCCTGGATACACAAAGGGGCATAAGTAGCTAATTTGGTAAGAAGAATATGATGTCAAATAGGAGTGCCAAAAATGCAAATATTCTAATAAGAAGCCACAAAATTAATAAATATGCGGATATTTGTTAAATGTAAGAGTGAACAGAACATCAAATACAATTGCAATTCAAAAATGATTTCAATAGCAAATTAACGAAACAAGAGCATGTGATAAGAATGAAAAAAATAATTGTGCTTGAAAATATCTCTGCAGCAAATTTAAGCAAGAAGTAGGTTGAGAGACAACTTGTGTAGGAGGGGTCAGCAAGGGAAAACCTTTGTTTCCTTAGAACCTTCTCTTTCCTTGGAAAAGGGTGGCACAATTTTTCTCAAGAGTATCCCTAGACATGATAAAAAAATTGCAAAAGGATGTGGTTTCTAACAAATGGATTACGTTAAATTTTCATTTCATCAAGACTTAATTTATCAAAACTAGACTCATATAGAGTAGAACTATGAAACCAAAGAGGTGGGGCAATGAAAGATGGCTTGAAGTGGCTAATTTATGGACTTTAAAGGAATTGTTGGTCTCACTTAAGAAAATCGATAAGATGCAACGAACATTTTCAAGGACAATGGTGTAGCCAGAAATTTCATCAAGAGGAAAGGTTGTGTTGGTGTTTGGTTTATGAAGTACTAAAGGGGCTTGTGTGGATAGAGGATGAAATTTTATTTTTTGATGATAGTTTGTCTGCTTGTTTTTGTTTAAACGTTTTTTTTATTTATTATGAAATTGATTGTTACATAATGTTTATGAAGTAGTTGTATGCTTCCTCTGATACGAAATATTTATGATCATGCCAAGGTTTCTAATAAAGCAACGACTTGTTTAGTTGAGTTTGGTTGAATCCTGGGTAAATTTCCACTCTTATACTATATGATGTCATAAGTGGTTTGAGTTTATCATGTTGATTATGTTGGATTGATTCCTTGGTTCTGGCTTCTTGAGGCTGCGTAGTCTGGAGTCTACGCAAAGGTTTCAGTAGTAAAGGCAGCTTTAGTTGAAAGGAAAAGAAAAAGAAAACAATAGTTATTGTGTCATTAAACAGGCAAGCTCATCATTCACCCTCTCTGCCCCTTCCTACTTCCTTCTAAGCTTCTATCTTTTTCATCCATAATTTCTTTCCAACACACTTGTATATTTCTTCTCAACATTCTTGTTGACTTGTACTGTACCTACATTATGTAGTTTACTAATACGGTGCTTGCTAAGATGTTTCCTTAACCAACTTACACATGCTTAGAGACTGAATTTATGATCCAATAGTCATAAGGAATTGTTTTGCGTATAAGTGTTTATTTCATTGTAGTTTGTGTTTTTCTCTGTATATCCAATGCGTTTTTATTGCAAATACTAATTTATTACTTTTTTCCCTTCATTCAGAAAGACGAGGTGAAGGTAGGCCCATAGTTAATGAGACTACTTGCAATTGAAGTGGTAAACAAAATGAAAATGAGATGGAAGCTAGAGATGATGTGGCAAATCAAAAATGATAATGTGGAGGTCCAAAGACGAGGAGATAGACAGCATTGGATAAAAGTTAAAGGCACATGCTCAAAGTTATCTTGAATATTAAACATGTATGACTACATTGAAATAAAATGACACATGTGACATAATCATGGGTTCATAAAGCTTGGATAGGGCTTACGAGTAATGAGCTATACCTGAATAAGCTTCCTGTATCGGTTCCAAATAGTTTTGGAGACGATAAATGTTTAAAGATGATCAAAAATACATCTAAATATGTTGTAAAAAACTGTAATTAAATAAATTGAAAAAAATGTAAACGTCACATTTAAACATATGTCATCCCATTTATAAAAATCTGTGAGCAACAACTCAATTGATGAAGACCATCAACATCAAAGCTCTTTGTTCCCTCGAATCCCCGTTGTTGTCAAAGCCTCTAATTGCAGTCGAGGTTCACCGCCTTTGTCAAGGTTTAGAGTGTTACATAGCATCTCAGCCAAGTTCTTCCTTATAATCAAGCTTCTCCCATTGTCGAAGATGCAACATTGACATCGATGACGATTGCTGCAGTCTTTTCTCCTTCATCTTCTTAGGGCATAAGATATGAACTTCACATTATCTTCCATTGTCCTATTGTATTCCATTGTCCTATTGTATTCCATTGTCCTATTGTATTCCACTGTCCTATTGTATTCCACTGTCCTATTGTATTCCACTGTCCTATTGTATTCCACCGTCCTTGTATTCCACCGTCCTATTGTATTCCACCGTCCTATTGTATCCACCGTCCTATTGTATCCACCGTCCTATTGTATTCCACCGTCCTATTGTATTCCACCGTCCTATTGTATTCCACCGTCCTATTGTATTCCACCGTCCTATTGTATTCCACCGTCCTATTGTATTCCACCGTCCTATTGTATTCCACCGTCCTATTGTATTCCACCGTCCTATTGTATTCCACCGTCCTATTGTATTCCACCGTCCTATTGTATTCCACCGTCCTATTGTATTCCACCGTCCTATTGTATTCCACCGTCCTATTGTATTCCACCGTCCTATTGTATTCCACCGTCCTATTGTATTCCACCGTCCTATTGTATTCCACCGTCCTATTGTATTCCACCGTCCTATTGTATTCCACCGTCCTATTGTATTCCACCCTCCTATTGTATTCCACCGTCCTATTGTATTCCACCGTCCTATTGTATTCCACCGTCCTATTGTATCTCATTGTCCTATTGTATCCCATTGTCCTAATGTATCCTATTGTCCTATTGTATTCCATTGTCGAAGCTAACCAGGTTGTGGTTAAAGTCTACCGTTGTCGTCAAAGTTCATGTTACCATCGAAATCCAATGATTTTGTTGAGGTTATTCATGTCGCCTCGCTTCTCGTCGAGGAACTTCCTGACTATCAAGATTCTCCAGTTGTCGGAGCTAGGGCATCGAGGTACAAAATTCCCTACTTTAATTGCATTAACGTTTAGTTTTAATCAATACTCCAATGTTTAGTGAATGTTTAGCATGTTAATGGATTGTATTGATTAGGTTGATAGCCATTAGTTATGCATGGACACAAGTGATAAAGGGGTTGAGTTCTTGGTGATTGGAGATGTTGAAAATGATTTTTTTAGGTAGTTTCAGCTATCCTTGCATAATTTTGATAATATTAGGTAATTATGTTTGGAAAAACAATAATTATTGTGGGTTGGATTGAGGTTGTTCCTGATTTGACTTGGGTTTGACTAAGGCTTGTATGGTACATTCAACTCCCCTTGTGGAAGTTCTTAAATCATACCATGGAGCTATCCTAGTTTAATTGTTTGGCATATTACAAGTGTTGAAAAGTTCAATAAATAATGAAACTTAAATTAAATGTAGATTTTTGTTCGGACTGAAAAACGATGATACTCGTTGATGCCTTTGATAGATGATGCACATTGCTTGAATGAAATCGTTGATACTTGATACACGTTGATGCCTTTTATAGTTTTAGATTATTTTAGAATAACAATAAAAATTTGAAATCAATAATATTTTTAAAAAAGTGCTTTATTATTTGCTTCTATATCAAAACTTTCAATTAATCATTTCAAGCTTCCACCTCCAACCAATTGCTCATGTTTTCAATCCTTTAAACTTGAACCTTGCACAACAGTTAAAATTTTAGATCGAATAACAAACCATAATTATGACATATTAGATCCTCAATATATTCTTATCAATTACCAAAATTAGTTAATAACTAATAAGATAAGATAAACTCTATTCTTATGAATTGTATCAAACATGATTTAAAAAAATTGAAAATATAAAAACTCTTCCAGAATCAACATTTTATACCTAAGAGCATATTGCTTAATGAATATCATCAATGAAATTCAACAAACAATAACATATTAGATCACAAGACTCAAGAATTTGTCTAGCAAAAGATATCAACTCAACAATATAGAAAAATAACAAGAAATTATATGCAATCAACAGTGTACGATATCCAATTCAGCAATCAACAACATTTATCATAAATCCAATGAGCAACACATGAAGTATTAATACAAGAAATACTAATGTCAAATTATAAACAACAACAACAACACTCAACCCTAATATCAGATTATGTAGAATAAAAATATATTCAAATGGAATTTATAAAACAAATAAATAAGTGCTAGTAAACATTAGATAAAACAACTAGACAATAAAATAAAAATATAAACAATTAACTAATAATCAAAAACAAATAAATGAAATACAATATAGAAATATATTCTTCAATCATCAAAAACTTTTACAATTACACAAATGGTATCATCAAGTTATTAAAAAGAGGTTAGGGCGGTCAAATTACAATCACGATAATATGTTATGATTAAATTTATAAAACATGCACGGTACATACGAAATTTTGTAAGATTTCAAAACAAGTTTCGTAAGCAATATAAGAATGAGTAATAAGCAACAAAAGAATGATGGATACAAATATATTAATAGAATAACTAAGATATAAGCAGCACATGAATAAAACTTAGATTAAGTAACATGAGAACATAACATTCATTTTAAGTAACACAATAACAAGTAATTAGCAAAGAAAGAAAGTGAGGAATATAACAAATAAAATAAGGCATGAGTGACATCAGACCGTGCATGAAATCCGTAAGGCTCCGTTCGTTTGGCAGGAAATGGAATGCAGGAATTACAATCCCTAAGGCTCCTGGGCATTGCTCGCCCCTGGTGTGCAGGATCTCACGCATCTTTCCTTTCCTTTCTGAGAGCCGACTGATGAGGGAGGGAGAGGGAGGGCACAAAGTTTCCCAGCGAGCTGGGCAGGCACACGGGAGGAGCTGCAAGGCTCATGGGAATTCTCAAGTCCAATCTAAAGAGGTTGGAAAGGGGGGAAGAAAAACAGCTTATTCCGAATTCCAATGGAATTGGATTGAATTCCAATTCCCACCCAAAAAATTGGTTGTCGAACAGCGGAACTGGAATTGGCAATTCCAATTCTTTTCTCCATTTTTGCCCAAAAGAACGGGGCCTAAACGTAACGAGGATGAGAACCCTAAAGTCATAGATAAATAAAAACATAGTTCCGATTTAGAAAGCAAAGAACTAGGAGTCTCCTATTTCACCCAAAAAATTGGTTGCTGAACAGCGGAATTGGAATTGGCAATTCCAATTCCAATTCCAATTCTTTTCTCCAATTCTTTTCTCCAATTATGCCCAAACAAACGGGGCCTAAATGTAATGAGGATAAGAACCCTAGAGTCATAGATAAATAAAAACATAGTTCCTATTTAGAAAGCAAAGTACTAGGAGTCTCCTATTTGTAGTCCTAGGATGAAAAGTATAAAAAACATCACATGAATCATTCGAAAACAAAAACCTTTCTTCCTTTCGATACATCCATGATCTTCAGAAAATCCTAATCGAATGTCATTCTTACCATTATTTTACACAGAAAGATCCCTGAACCATGATCCCTCAAAATTTTCTAATCACTCTTAACCTTGCTACTATGTACTATTTTCCACAATCCAACCATTCCGAGGGGCTGAGACAGCATGCACTTGCTTGATGATTCGGAAAAGGGTAAACATACATTATATTCATACATTTGAGACTAAAGTAAGGATTAATGATCATATGGAATTTGTAAAAATTTAAATCATAGTGTGAAGTACGATAGTAGTTTATGGTCAATGTGTCCCTGCAAAAATAGAGTGATAGAAATTAAAGCAGAGATAAAAAATTCAAGGACCAAGCCACTAAGAGGGTGTCACTAAGAAGTGAGATGATAAAAGGAATAAATCTCGAGTTTATGCTCCAATAAGTGAGAACTAAGAAGTAAGATGATTCAGCACTAAAGAGCAACAAAAACAATAGGAAGTAGGAGCTTTGGCGGCAATAATAGTTAAATAAAGGAGAAGAAATGGGAGCAGAAAGAAGAAGAGCAAGGGGAGTTAGAAAATGAAACCATGAAACCTCAATAACATAGCTACAATTAGTACTATGCCCGCTCACTTGTGCTTCTAGATTCTTCCAGATGTCCAATCTAAATCGATGACTATTTATTTATTAAAAAAACAAAAAATGGAGGGAGAGTTTTGGAGAGGAGAGAAACGGAAATCCTAGTCTTCTACGGTCATATGGACAACCTCTACCTAAAAGCTATAGGGTGCGTTCATTTTGTAGGTTTTAGGAGGAAGGAATTGGAATTGGTACACCAATTCCAATTTTGTGTTCGTTTGATCTTTTTGAAGGATGGAATTGGTCCATCGGTTTTGGGAGGAAGAAATTGGGACAATTCCAATTTTTGTGTTCGTTTGAGGCTTTTTCTGGACGAAATTGGCTTTCACCCATGGGTTTTGGGCCTTTAGAAATTAGGCTATCCACAAAACCGACCTAATTTGGTCAGTTTTGCAGATCGAGCTCTGCCGATTTCTTGCGAACGAAGAAGATGAGCACAGGAGCTCTAACAATTTCCTGCGATCTTCGGCTCCAGCGAACAGGAACAGGAGCTCTGCCGATTTCCTGCGAACGAAGATGATGATTTCTGCAATCTTCGGCTCCAGCGATCTTCGTTTCTTCACACCAGGATCTTCATTTCTTCACAGGAGCTCTGTGATCGTCGTTTCTTCACACTAGGAGCTCTGTCGATTTCTGTTTTTGTTTCTTCATTTCTTCTGCGAAACAGGAGCTCTGTAGCGAAGAAAAACAACGAAGACCGAAGAAATACAACGAAGAACAAAGAAAAACAACGAAGAACAAAGAAAAACAACGAAGAACAAAGAAAAAGGAATGAAGAACAACTTTAGAAAGAAGATGAACAGGCGCTCCAGCAGCGAAAACAAAAAAAAAATCTACCCCCAAAATTTTCATTTTTGAATGCTTTGTATCTCAAAATCTTCCTCCAAACGAACACAAAATTGGTTTTGGCACATTTTTCCAAAACCTAAGAATTTTTGGTTTGGACCAAAACAAATTCCCTAAATCAAAAACCCGTGATATGAACGCATCCAAATGAATCATTTAAAATGTTGTATTGATCCGATTTTCTGTTTTCGGAAACAACGCGAATGATCCCCGAAAAAAACCAAATCTGAGACTTGCTCATATTCTACGCAAAAAGACAGCAAACATGTGCATGATCCATGAATCATGATCCCTGGAAAAACACTAATCATTATCCACGTTGCCACTAAATAAGATTTTGCGCAATCCTGGCAAATCCCGGGGAAAGGAGATAGCAAGCCCTGAATTCGAGAAGCAAACGAAACTCGCGTACATCAAAATAAATGCAAGAAGACTATGAATTAATAGAAAAGCAGTAGTCTAAAATATACTTACTGTGAGAGTGTGAGAGATTGGGAGTCGCTGATAGACACTGAGAACTCGAGGGGCGAGCCGGCGAGAACTCCAGAAGCGAGAAGGCGAAAAATCGAGGACTCGGAGGTGCCAAGAGAAGAGGGATAATACTCCAAGTCTCAGATCTGAAGGGCTAGAACTGAGAAGCAAGAAACGTGAGCAGAGCAGAGAAATGAAGAGGGTAGGAAGTAGGAACCCTACCGTCGGGGGGAAGCGGCAGGAGGAAAGAGGGCTCAGAAGAGAGTTGAGAAAATACGGGGTGTGAAGCTTCGAAACCCTAGCTACTATAAGTACTAAGCCTGCTTGCTTTCACTCGTTCGATTTAGATCGGGTGTTATTTGTACACCACATTACCTATTGACACAATATTCTTATTCTAAATTATTTTCTTTTAACCCTAAAATCTAATATTTGTACTCCCTTCTAGCCCACTCGCTCAGTGGTTTCTCCCCGATACGAAGTTGTTCCGTGCACTGTCGACCGCCTAGCGTTTCTTTCGGCCGTCGCTCGTCGGATTCTCTCCTCTGGCCTAGTGGATCGTCAGATCTACCCTTCTTAATTCATGCTTTCTGGAGCCCGACCTCACCTTGGCCCGACTTCACTGCATATTGCTGTAAGAAATGGATTGTAACAGATAGTTAGAACTCTTTTAGATAAAGATTCGAAGTTAGTTTCCATTAGGGATAAAAGGACCAGACTGATGTTCATATGGCTGTAAAAAGGTAAGAACTTCGATGTTGTTGATGAGTTCATGTTGATCATACAGAAAATGGCGGCAGTAGGTAAACTACCTTTGCTTGAATTCTCTCTCATCTGCAAATTGTGTTTTTATGGATTGCTTTAATATGATTAATACTCGTCTAAAACCAATTCCTAAACAAATTAATTTTAGTTAATCATCATTTAATATCAATGAAGTTGTTCAAAATTTTCAAACTATAACTTCATACTCCAATATGATCTTAATGATGTGCGGGGCTTTGCATCTGACATCCGTTGGGCTTTCCTCTGCGGGAGCCAGCGTCCCGACATTTTTTGCGTGCAATAAACCCCTCCGGCCGAAGAAGACTAGTGGTAGGTGGTCCCACAGAGCTTTCGGAGAAGGTTAGCCTAGTGTGTCAGCAAAGCAATGAACCGTGGCGACCCCTCAGACGACCCATCTAAAGAGGGGGGAGATACTCAGTAGTGGTGACCCTTTGACTCTTCCACGGACTTATACATGTACCTCAATAACTTGGGCTCGCTCATGTTCCACGGAAAGCGCTCCCCGCTCGCTTCTGCTCCGCGGGAAGCGCTCCAACTCGCTCCTGCTCCGTGGGATGCGCACCCGCTCGCTCCTGCTCTACGGGATGTGCTCCTGCTCCGCAGGAAGCGCTCCTGCTCCGCAGGAAACGCTCCTGCTCCGCAGGAAACGCTCCTGCTCCTCAGGAAACGCTCCTGCTCACCCCTGCTCTCGCATGTTCCAAGGGAAGCGGTCTCGCTCGCGCCTGCTCCAAGGGAAGCAGTCCCGCTCGCGCCTGCTCCAAGGGAAGCGGTCCCGCTCGCGCCTGCTCCGCGGGGAGCGATATCGCTCCCACCTACTCCGCTGGGAGCGCTCCCGCTCTCACCTGTTCCACGGGGAGCGCTCCCTCTCTTGCCAATTCCGCGGGGAGTGCTCGCACTCTCCCCAGTTCTGCGGGGAGCGCTCCCGCTCTCGCCTGTTCCGTGGGGAGCTCTCCCGCTCTTGCCTGTTCCGCGGGGAGCGCTCCCGCTCGCACCTGTTCTGCGAGGAGCACTCTCGTCCCTACTCTACAGGGTTCACTCCCGCTCATCCCTGCTATGCAGGAGGCACTCCCGCTCATCCCTGCTCCATAGGAGGCACTCCCGCTCATCCTTGCTCTGTGGGGCGCGCCACCATCATCCATCGTCGGCGGCGATCGCCGGCCACCACCACCAGGGAGGCCGCCAAGGTTGCCCAACGTGACCGGGGGGCAAACTCGTCATAACCTCGAAATTGGCAATCTGTGTGCCACAAATTAAGCATTCTCATTCACTCGTTCAGGAATCAGCATGACACAGTTACCAGAACGCCTTCCTCAAAAACTATAGGGGGGGCTGATAGTGCTAAATCTAGTTAATTTAATTAAGTTATTTTTAGGTTATCTACTCTTAATTTTTGCTTATTATTGTTTCTCTAAATGCAATTTTTGATCATTTTCCTATTTTTAGTGTTAACTTAAGTTTTCTGAATTTTTAGGTCAAAAATGCAGATCATGCCCGTGACCTAGGGTGTGTAAGTTGTTGTTAACAGTTAAGTTGATGCCGCCATAATTCAGAAATTTTGGTCAGACACGCCCAAAGTTACACGGGTGTGCTTCCAGTCACGTCCGTGACTGCCACGTCAACCAGCCGCCAGCGCCCATGATCGCGTGCCAGCGCCCATGCCTAGCTTGACCACCGAATTGGTCACGCCCAAAGTTACACGAGCGTGCTTCCAGTCACGCCCGTGACTGCCACGTCAGCCAGCCGCCAGCGCCCATGATCGTGTGCCAGCGCCCATGCCTAGCTTGACCACCGAATTGGTCACGCCCCCAGGTCACGGGCGTGACCTGGGGCGTGACCCATCAAATCGCGTCAGAATCGAGCGTCGAACCTGATCCAAGCCGCAGAATTGATTAAACAAGTCACGCCCCCAGGTCACGGGCGTGACTTTGGGCGTGACCGAGGCAGAAAAATTTCTATAAATTGGGATGACCTCCAAGCTTTCCCCATGGAGTTTTTGCAGAGAGAAAGGGTGCTACTGCTTTATTTTCAGTGATTTTCATGTTATTTTTTGTATTCTCTTTCTCTCTCTTATTTCAATGCACTTTTTTTTTCTAGTTTTCTTATGAATGTTGTAATGCCCTTGTAACTTCCTTTCATAATGTATTGCTAATGCTTAGTAGGCTTTCCATGCAAATGTATCTTCAGTTGAACTCTATTTTAATAAAAATCGTATGTTTTTGTTCTCTTAATATCTTCCTCATTTCTCTCTCCTACCCCTCCAACATGAGTAACTAAATCCTCATAGTACTTGATCTTGATGATCTGAGGATGAGTTGATTAAGTTATGATCCTTTAGCTCTCTTTTACTTTCTAAAGTCTTGGGCCTTAGATTTACGCTTAATCAAAATTTAGTGGAGCTATAATATCGATATATAGTCCCCACCTTTGCTTTCATTCTTGGCTAACCGAGAGGCCGATAGTCTGAAGTGAGCGCTTAAGAGTAAAGAGAGTTGCATGTATTTCTCGAGAGAGAATGAAGTAAATCTCCTGGATTGGAGTCAAATTCAATAGCGGGGTTCACCACTTAAAGCGAGTTTTAGGTATTCGAATACGGGACGAGAGTTCGGTCGGATTTTCCTAAACTCAGTTGGGCATATCTTCGAGAGAAGCATGTCCAAACTATAGGAACCCCCACGGTCAAGCTACCCTTACTTTATTAAGTTTTAAGTTTGCAAGTTGAATTTTGATCAACTTAAACCGAAGTAAGTCAAGATCGAGTGCTATTTCTTAATCATCGTTTAGCCGTACTTTTATCCAGCTTTTATTTCAATTTAGCAAACAAAACCTTCCAAAAAATTATTAAGATAAAATAATAGTAATTCGTTTGAGTATAAGTAATCAACGGTTCCCAGATTTTAATACGACACTTGTGTTCCTATACTACAGTTCGATAGGTATACTTGTCTTCTCGGATTGCTAGTTCGGATTTTATTTCATGCAAGCGGAATTTTAATCATTAAGTTTTTGGCGCCGTTGTCGGGGATTCGCTTTTTGTTGATATTTTGAAAGAATGAATCTATTACTTTTATCACCTCTTTTTCTCTCCTCTTTCTTCAAAAAAAAATTAATTCAAAAAAAAGGAGAGACCTTTCCTTTTTCGAATTTCTCAATCTTATTTTCCCTTCTGTCTTTCTAGTTTATGACCCGAGCAAATCCGTCAGAACTTGTAGACTTGGACCAAGAACTTGAGCGTACTCTTCGGAGAAAATCGCAAGTTCAAGATCCTACATTCCAAGAACTGGCTGAGGATTCGGAGTCGGTTGTTAATATGGGCGAACCTAACCAAAATGAAGTCCCCAACATGGTTGCGGCCCCTGAATGGACTATGTCCCATTATGCAAGGCCTAACCTGGAAGGGATGGAAACTAGTATAGTCCGCCCTGTCATAGCTAACAATAATTTCGAACTAAAGCCCAACATAATTCACATGGTGCAGCAATACGTGCAGTTCGACGGATTACAAGATGAAGATCTGAACGCACATATTGCTAGCTTCCTTGAAATCTGTGACACCTTCAAAATAAATGGTGTTACGGATGATGCAATTAGGCTAAGACTCTTCCAATTTTCTTTAAGAACAAAGGCTAAGCAGTGGTTGACGACTCTACCTAGAGGTTCTATCACCACTTGGGCCCAGTTAACTGAAAAATTTCTAACTAAGTATTTTCCACCTGCGAAAACTGCTAAGCTTAGAAATGATATTTCTTCTTTTTGCCAAATAGATTCTGAAACGCTATATGATACCTCGGAAAGGTATAAAGAATTCTTAAGACGTTGCCCTCATCACGCTCTGCCTGTATGGTTACAAGTGCATACGTTTTATAACGGGCTAAATCAACATACTAAGCAAATGATAGACGCCGCTTCCGGTGGTACCTTAAATAACAAAACCCCGGAAGCCGCTCTTGAGCTATTTGAGGATATGGCCATGAACACCTATCAGTGGAATGTGCCAAGATCCCTCCCAAACAAACCTGCAGGTATGTACGAGGTGGATAACGTCTCCCAGCTGGCACTACAAGTGGAAATGCTTAGCAAAAAGATATCGGAAATGAATGCTCCTTCCGCACCTCATGTTTGGGAATTTGCAAAAGCCACCTCCGAACAAGCTGATTACATAGGCAATAGAAATGCTTATAATAATTATTCTGCTACTTCTAATTTTCATTCACCTGGTTTTCAATTACCGAATAATTATAATCTTGCGCTGCGTAATCACCCGAACTTTTCTTGGAGTAATCCTGCAAACACAACTCGCCCGCCTCTACAAAATGAATTTACATCACCTCCACTGTCACAACCCGCATTTTCTCCGAATTTAAGAATATCAGAGTAAGAGAAAATACACGTCATGATGCCACCTCATACTGGAGACAATTGCAGACGCTCAGGCAGGAACCTATTACTTAACTAAACAAACATGATTATATGATAAGTCATCATTTGAAATCATTTATTAGGGGTTTTGAGGTAAGAACTGTGTCTCTCAGTTCGTGGATCAACTAGCCCACCGAGAAAGTATATATAATTGCAGCGGAAAGTACTTGATTTAGTTTACTTAAAGTCCTAAATGTATGCAAACGACGGAGCATGAAGTAAATGATATGCACATAACTAGGCGTATTGTAAAAGTAGAAAATACCTTTAGACGACTTTAAAGTTAAGGGTTTCAGTTAGAAAGAATGCAATAAGGATGAAGAAAAAACCATTTTATAACTATAGTGCACCTAACATAAATCGTTCCCAAAGAGTAAGATACACAAGATCTAAAAGTAGTGGCATAAACAGGCAAATAGGCTATAAAGTATAAAAAGGGCACAATGGGCGTCAACAACATGACACTAACCCATTGGCACCAACTAGTATGTCTGAGCACAAGAAGAAACTAAAAACAACTACCTCGCAGCAGCGGGGTGAACAACTACTAAAACCCTAAACTTCAGGCTACACCACTAGCCGCTACGGCTCTGAACCTGAGGCATTCAATAAAACAAGAATGCCTCAGCAAGGAATTACAAGTGGCAGAAAACTAGCAGAAAAGTAAGCAAGGCATAAGGGGTACTGATAAGTAGTATTTTTATAACTTTTTAATAGAAAATTTTGTAAATATTTAATTTGTATTTTCCTTTTTATGTCATTTCTAGGTCATAAGTGTTTATTTTGAAATTCTGTTTCTAATTTAGCTTAATTTCAATTTTTGCAGTATTTTGGGACAAATTGGAGAAATTGACAAGTACACGCCCTCAGTCACGCCCGTGACCAAGGGCGTGTAACCTAAATATCAGTCCAGACTCGATGTCACGCCAATTGAGCTAGTCCACAGCGGTCACGCCCTCGGTCACGCCCGTGACCCAGTGTCACGCCCGTGACCAAGGGCGTGTAATATTAGAATCTTCCAGCTGGCTGCCGTCGAGACGTGGAGATGCTATCGAGGAGTCAACTCTAGTCACGCCCGTGACCCACATGTCACGACCGTGACTTGCCCGCGTGATCTCTGCTTCGCCGCCGCGCCGAATTCCAGCCCACGCTGTATTTAATGAAGTCGTCCAAAGTCACGCCCGTGACCAAAATTACACGGGCGTGTAATGTCCACTTTTCGCCGCGTCGTCCAGAAAGCCCACGCCGCTGTCGGATCTGATGTGAATAGTGCAGACACGCCCTAGGTCACGCCCGTGACCGAGGGCGTGTAACTCGAAATTTTTGCCTATAAATTCAGAGGCTCTCCTTGAGTCCAGGGTTCAGAATTTTGGAGATGGGGAGGTGTTGCTAGAGATGATAGTGAGTCTTTAATGTTCATGTTCATGTTCTTCCTTTAGCTTTCATGTTCTCTTTTTCATGTAATGTACTAGTTTTTATTTCTTGCTTGCACTAGTTAATTAAAGCTTGTAACTTTACTTTCCTAGCTTCGTAATCTCTCTTTAAGCTTGTAATCGTTTTGGTTTTAAATAAAATTAAGTTTCCTCTTTCATGTTCTCTTTCTCTCCTTAGTATTTTCTCTTTTATGAATGTTAATTTTCCTTTCCCTTCATGCAATGTTTAATCTTCTCATTTCGCTTGCAATTAGTTTCTTTTTTTAGCTAAGTAATCAAAACCTCAAATTTTCGTCGATAAAATAATAGTGATTTTCCTCGAAGTAGAAGTAATCAACGCGCCCAGTGGAATACGACCTTGATATTCCTAAATATCCTATACTATAGACGATAAGGTACACTTGCCTTTATCGGATATAGTTTTGGAGAAAATCTCAACCCTTCACTAAAATTCAAAACCGCAAAATCTATATCAAGTTTTTTGGCGCCGTTGCCGGGGACTTTGCGTGGATATTTTGAAAAGAGGATAGCTATTAATTTTATCATGCTTCTTTTTATTTTATTTTGTTTTTTCTAAATTTCAAAAAGAAAAAAAAATTTCTTTAGTTTTTCTTCTTCCTTTCTTCTCTTTTTACTGTATGACCCGAGGTAGCACTTTGATTCTTCCTTTTGATCCGGAGATCGAGCGAACCCTTTTGAGGCACCGCCGTTCTCGTGATCAGGGAAATCAAGTTGAATCCGAAGAGTCGATCGGGGACACTAACACATCGAATATGGATCATAATCTTAATCCTCCTAATCTTAACGAGCCAAATCCTGATGAGGACGCGCAACGGACCATCTCCTATTATGCGCGGCCGAATTTGGAAGGCACACAATCGAGTATTGTTCGCCTGGCAAACAATAATTTTGAGATCAAGTCCAGCATCATACAAATGGTGCAACAATCGGTGACCTTTGATGGTCAACCGGACGAGGATCCAAATTCACATATTTCTTACTTTCTTGAAATTTGCGACACTTTTAAGATCAATGGCGTCACCGATGACGCCATTCGATTACGTCTTTTTCCTTTTTCTTTGCGGTCTAAGGCCAAGCAGTGGCTGGGCTCCCTACCTAGGGGATCCATCACTACATGGGCCGAAATGGCGGAAAAATTTCTCAATAAATATTTCCCGCCTTCAAAGACCGCTAAATTGCGCACGGATATTGCGTCGTTCATGCAAATCGACTCGGAGACTCTCTATGACACATGGGAGCGCTTCAAGGAGCTTTTGCGTCGATGCCCTCACCACGCACTTGCCACTTGGCAAACAAGTGCAAATATTTTATAATGGCTTAAATCTCCAAACGAGGCAAATGATTGATGCGGCCGCCGGGGGGACATTAAATAATAAAACCCCGGTCGCCGCTCAAGAGCTTTTCGAAGAGATGGCCACAAATGCGTACCAATGGAACATGCCCCGAGCGCGGCCTAATAAGCCGGGCGGAATTTTTGAAATAGACGCAAACGCGAATTTGGCTTTACAAGTTGAGCGCTTAACAAAGCAAGTGACGGAGATGTCTGCTTCCTCCGCCACTCCTCCTTGGGCTAATAACGTTTTAATTGAAGAACATGTTGACTACATGGGAAATTCGCCTCGGCCTTCCTATAACCCCAACACCGCTCCATATAACAACACATACAATGCGGGTTATAGGAATCATCCGAATTTCTCATGGAGCAACCAAGGAAATGCTCAGCGTCCTATGAATTTAAATCAACCTCCCCCTAATCAACTTCTTAACTTAACTCCGCCTCCAAATTTGATTTCTCAAAATTTTAATCCACCCGGTTTTCCACCGCAACAACAAAAACTCTCTCCGATTGAAGAGGTTTTTGCAAAATATGTTGCTACAAATGAAACGAACATCCGGAACCTTACCAGATCGATCAAAAATTTAGAGAATCAAGTGGGCCAACTCGCAAAGATGATTTCTGAGCGTCAGCAAGGAGCACTACCGGGGAATACCGAGCAAAATCCAAAGGAGAGCGCGCACACGATTACACTCCGAAGCGGGAAGGAGGTGGTTCAAAAACAGGACGAACCCAAGGTAATTTCCTCTCCTCCTACTTTTAATTCATCTTCGAATTTGCCTGCTACGATAGCTCCGCACACTTCTATTTTAAATCTGCGCGCTCCTACTTCTAATATTCCGTATCCATTTAAATTTAAAAATGAAAGCGCCGAAAAAAATTATAAATTTTTTTTAGATGTTTTAAAACAAATCCATATTAATGTACCTTTCTGCGAGGCTATCTCACAAATGCCTAAATATGCGAAATATCTTAAGGAGTTGCTCTCCAATAAGAAAAAGTTAGAAGATATTTCGCATATTTCTTTAAACGCAGAATGCTCCGCGGTTGTACTCAACAAATTGCCTAAAAAAGCAAATGACCCGGGACGGTTTTCCATCCCATGTCTATTTGGCAATTCGTTAGTAAAACACACCTTAGCGGATCTTGGAGCAAGCATCAACCTTATGCCATTTTCTTTGTTCAAAAAGCTAGGTCTAGGAAATCCAAGGCCCACTCGAATGAGTATCCAATTAGCGGATCGTTTTTTAAAATATCTGATAGGAATAGTGGAGGACGTGCTCGTCAAGGTTGACAAATTCATCTTCCCGGTGGATTTTGTCATTCTTGACATCGAAGAGGATGTCGAAGTACCCCTCATACTCGGTCGCCCCTTCCTTGCCTCTCCCGCGCTATTATAGACGTAAGTAACGGAAAGCTCCTCCTACGGGTTGGAGACGATGAAGTTACCTTCAAAATAAATTCATCGATGCGGAACACGCTAGAAAACGACGATTCGTGTTTTTACTTGGAAGAGTGTTGTGAGTTCGATTCATCCCTCGAGTTAGTTTCATCGGCGAGTAGTGATTCCGAGCCCGTAGAGCTCTTTTATGATGAAGAAGAAGTTTTTCACCCCACACCACCCGAACCATTACTTTTAGAAAAATTAAAAATCAAGACTTCTTATGAAGAACCACCCGAATTAGAGTTGAAACAACTCCCCCCTCACCTTAAATACTTGTTTTTGGAAAAAGAGTCTAAGCTACCCGTCATCATTTCATCCGATCTTAGCAACTCAGAAATTTCTGAGTTGACTATAGTCTTAAGAAAGTACCACCACGCAATTGCGTGGCAATTATCGGATATTAAGGGTATAAACCCATCTTTCTGCACTCATAAAATCTTTCTTGAAGAAAATTCCCGCAACTCAGTCCAGCCTCAACGACGACTAAACCCGAACATGAAAGAAGTCGTTAAGGCAGAAGTTATAAAACTTCTGGACGCGGGAATCATCTACCCGATATCAGATAGTACTTGGGTTAGCCCAGTACAAGTTGTGCCAAAGAAAGGTGGTGTCACGGTAGTTGCGAACGAAAATAACGAATTGATCCCAACCCGTACTGTTACGGGTTGGCGGATGTGCATCGACTATCAGAAATTAAATGATGCCACCCGTAAGGATCACTTCCCTCTACCATTTATCGACCAAATTTTAGAGCGCCTCTCGGGTCACTCCTACTACTGTTTTCTCGATGGTTTGTCGGGATACTTCCAAATCCCGATTTCGCTCGACGACCAAGAGAAAACCACTTTCACTTGTCCCTTTGGCACCTTTGCTTATCGAAGGATGCCATTCAGTCTTTGTAACGCGCCAGCTACATTCCAAAGATGTATGCTGGCAATATTTGACGAGTTAGTAGAGGAGGTGATGGAAGTATTTATGGACGACTTCTCCGTATACGGAAGTTCATTTGAAAACTGTTTAAAAAATCTCGAGCACGTGTTGCAGCGATGTGAGGAAACGAATTTAGCGCTTAACTGGGAAAAATGCCATTTTATGGTCAAGGAAGGACTAGTCCTTGGCCATAAAATTTCGGGCAAGGGGATCGAGGTCGATAGGGCCAAGATTGAAGTAATTGAAAAGCTCCCCCCTCCAACAAACATAAAAGTTATTAGGAGTTTCCTAGGACACGCGGGGTTCTATCGGCGCTTTATACAAAATTTTTCCAAAATCACAAAGCCGTTAACCCATCTTCTCGAGAAAGAATCTTCTTTTCTTTTTTAACGATGAATGTCATTTAGCCTTTCAACTTATCAAAGAGAAACTTATAAACTCCCCGATTCTAGTCGCCCCAGATTGGTCGCTCCCTTTTGAAATCATGCGCGACGCGAGTGATATTGCGGTTGGTGCCGTTTTAGGCCAACGGGTGAGTAAGTATTTTCACCCGATCTATTATGCGAGCAAAACACTCACGTCGGCACAAGCAAACTACACCACGACCGAAAAGGAACTTCTAGCAATCGTTTTCGCCTTCGATAAGTTTAGGTCGTATATCACTCTCTTAAAAGTTATCATCTTCACAGATCACTCCGCGCTTAGGTATCTCTTGAGTAAATCGGACGTCAAGCCTCGTCTTTTGCGATGGATCCTCCTCTTGCAGGAGTTTGACTTAGAGATCCGGGATAAAAGAGGAGCCGAAAACTTGGCGGCCGATCACCTTTCTCGTTTAGAAAATCCCTCCTCGGAAGCATTAATAGAGGCCGACATTAACGATAAATTTCCCGAAGAGCGCCTCCTAGCTCTCGAAAATATTAATTCATCTTCTACCCCCTGGTTTGCGGATTTTGCTAACTATTTAGTAGCCCGCGTCCTGCCAAAAGAATTCTCGAGTCAGCAAAAGAAGAAATTCTTTTCTGATTTAAAGAATTACTTCTGGGAGGACCCCTTTTTATTCCGTGTATGCGCAGACCAGGTTGTGAGAAGATGTGTTTCAAGTGAGGAAGGCCTTAAAATTTTACGTCATTGTCATGAGGGACCCACCGGTGGTCATTATCATTCGAACCGAACCGCGAGGAAGGCGCTGGAGGCGGGCTTTTATTGGCCCACGCTCTTCAAAGATGCTCACACCCTTGTGAGTACTTGCGACAGCTGCCAGCGGTCGGGGAACATCTCTCGCCGTGATGAGATGCCCCAAAACATTTTTTAGAATGCGAAATTTTCGACCTTTGGGGTATCGATTTTGTTAGTCCTCTCCCTCCCTCTTTTTCAAATAAATATATTCTAGTGGTGGTCGACTACGTATCGATGTGGGAGGAAGCGCAAGCTCTCCCCACCAACGATGCGCGAGTCGTCGTTAATTTCTTAAAAAAATTATTTTCTCGATTTGGCACGCCGCGCGCTATTATGAGTGATCGGGGCACCCATTTTTGCAATAGTCGATTTACAAAAAATTTAGCAAAATATGGTGTCACGCACAAATTATCCACCGCATATCACCCACAAACGAGCGGCCAAATCGAAGTTGTTAATCGAGAATTAAAACGGATTTTAGAAAAAACAGTTTCTATTAATCGGAAGGATTGGGCAATAAAGCTCGATGACGCGCTATGGGCCTATCAAACGGCGTACAAGACCGCTATCGGTTGTACACCGTATCGAATGGTTTATGGCAAGGCTTGCTACCTTCCGGTCGAATTAAAACACCGCACAGTTTGGGCGCTTAAATTTTTAAACCTCGATTCCACTCTAGCGGGAGAACAAAGAAAATTCCAAATGAACGAATTAGATGAGTGGCGAGCGAATGCATATGAGAGCAATAAATTATATAAGGAGCGAACAAAATTTTATCACGATAAGCATATAAAATTTCCAAAAACTTTTTCGCCGGGCGATCTCGTCCTCCTTTATAATTCCCGCCTTCGCCTTTTTCCGGGAAAACTAAAATCCCGATGGTCCGGACCGTTTATTGTTAAAGAGGTTTGGTCCTATGGGACAATTTTAATTTCCCACCCGGAAAAAGGTACCTTCAAAGTTAACGGGCACCACCTTAAATTATATCTTCCAGGAGAGTTAACTAATGAAAAGAGTGATTCGATTGTATTTCAACCTATAATATAATCGGCAAGTGGGTCAAGCTACGCGACCTTAAACAAAGCGCATTTGGGAGGCACCCAAAAATTATCTTTTATTGTTTTCTCTTGTTCTTTAACATTTTTTGTAGGTAATCGCCGCTTCCCCGCGCAAACTTTAAAAAAATCAGGGAAGCCCTTTCTCTTTCTTCTTTCTCTTTTATCATGCATTTTTTTTGTTTTGTCTTGCACTTTATTTTCTTTTACTTCATACTTAGTTTTAAACATTGGGGACAATGTTTAACTTTAAGTATGTGGGTGTATATAGTTCTTGGTAAATAGTTGTTAAAATTAGAAAATTTTCAAAAAAAAAAAAAATTTCTTATGTTTTCTTCTATTTTAGCACTTGTAAAACCCCAAAACTCAAAAAAATTTAGAAAATAGAAAAATTTAAATCTTGGAAAGGGACGTTTGAGACCTCACCCCATCTCACCTCCTAGTACCGTGAGAACCCTTCACGTGGTATACCTCGGGAAGTCCAAGAATTAACAAAAAAAAAATTGTTAGTTTTTTTTAGTATATGTTTTTGTTTATTTCTTATCAAAAATAAAAAAAAAAGATAATATCAAAATTCAAAAATATATATGAAAAAACTTAAAATACAAAAAATTTAAATCTTATACCTCTCCTATTTGTTGTTTTTGTGATTTCTTAGAAATCTAGTTGAGAATGTTTATAAGCATATTTATGTTTTTAATTGGCTAAAATTTTGCTTATCATAGTTTGTTAATTTTAAATTTGAAGTAATCTTGATTTAAGAATCATCTTATGATTTTAAATTGATTAGAGAATTTATTTAGCATGACTTCTCTTTTTATTTTTAAATGGCTTCATTTTGTAGTGAATTTCCTAAATCTCTTTAAATTTCAATTGTATTTTCTTTTAACTTTTTAGATCTTAGGAAATTTAATTTTACTAGAATTTGCTCTCAAAATAATTTAAAGCTAGCTAGATTTATTTTCTCTACCCTACCCCTTTGTTGACATAAAAAAAGTATTTTAAAAGATCATATGTCATGGGAATAAGAGGATAAAATTCATTATTATCTAAACATATGCACCCAAAATCATTTAAAAGATTATATGACATGGAGTAAGAGGATAAAATTCATTACTCCTAAACATATACATTTTGGGTTTTTATTAGAAGAGAAAAAAAAGAAAAAAAAAAGAAATTTCATGATGAGGATAAATTCCATTTCCTCCATTCAAAAATATCTCTTCTTATGCCAAATTTTATGAAATCCCCCTTAGCCAATTATCATTGTTCTAGTTTTAGTTGAAAATTATGGAGAGAGCAATATTTAGTAATTTACTATTATTAAGTTTCTTTTAAGGTAGAGTTCTTATAATTTTAATTTAATTTAGTTTTATAATTTCTACAATTTTGTCAAACTAATTAATTTTCTTGAGAAGTTCTTGCCTAAACATTTTTCCTCTTTTCAAATCATCATCATAATTTAGGACTTAACTCCCCCTTGAATTTACTATTAATTTAAATTTTGGTTAAATGAAATTTTAGTTTTAAATTAAAATTTTTTAAGGATGTCTTATAAATTATGTCTCACACTTTTGCTCTGGAATAGCAAAACCTCAAGTATGGGGGTATTTGATAAGTAGTATTTTTATAACTTTTTAATAGAAAATTTTGTAAATATTTAACTTGTATTTCCCTTTTTATGTCATTTCTAGGTCATAAGTGTTTATTTTGAAATTCTGTTTCTAATTTAGCTTAATTTCAATTTTTGCAGAATTTTGGGACAAATTGGAGAAATTGACAAGTACACGCCCTCAGTCACGCTCGTGACCAAGGGCGTGTAACCTAAAGATCAGTCCAGACTCGATGCCGTGCCAATTGAGCTAGTCCACAGCGAGTCACGCCCTCGGTCACGCCCGTGACCCAGTGTCACGCCCGTGACCAGGGGCGTGTAATATTAGAATCTTCCAGCTGGCTGCCGTCGAGACGTGGAGATGCTGTCGAGGAGTCAACTCTAGTCACGCCCGTGACCCACATGTCATGGCCGTGACTTGCCCGCGTGATCTCTGCTTCGCCGCCGCTCCGAATTCCAGCCCATGCTGCATTTAATGAAGCCGTCCAAAGTCACGCCCGTGACCAAAATTACACGGGCGTGTAATGTCCACTTTTCGTCGCGCCGTCCAGAAAGCCCACGACGCTGTCGGATCCGATGTGAATAGTGCAGACACGCCCTAGGTTACGCCCGTGACCGAGGGCGTGTAACTCGAAATTTTTGCCTATAAATTCAGAGGCTCTCCTTGAGTCCAGGGTTCAGAATTTTGGAGATGGGGAGGTGCTGCTAGAGCTGATAGTGAGTCTTTAATGTTCATGTTCATGTTCTTCCTTAAGCTTTCATGTTCTCTTTTTCATGTAATGTACTAGTTTTTATTTCTTGCTTGCACTAGTTAATTAAAGCTTGTAACTTTACTTTCCTAGCTTCGTAATCTCTCTTTAAGCTTGTAATCATTTTGGTTTTAAATAAAATTAAGTTTCCTCTTTCATGTTCTCTTTCTCTCCTTAGTATTTTCTCTTTTATGAATGTTAATTTTCCTTTCCCTTCATGCAATGTTTAATCTTCTCATTTCGCTTGCAATCAGTTTCTCTTTTTAGCTAAGTAATCAAAACCTCAAATTTTCGTCGATAAAATAATAGTGATTTTCCTCGAAGTAGAAGTAATCAACGCGCCCCGTAGAATACGACCTTGATATTCCTAAATATCCCATACTATAGACGATAAGGTACACTTGCCTTTATCGGATATAGTTTTGGAGAAAATCTCAACCCTTCACTAAATTTCAAAACCGCAAAATCTATATCAGGTACCAACCCAAGCCAGTTTTACCGAAAGAGAAGCTCTAAACAAAGAACTAACAAGCACCGAGTGCAGTAAAAAGAAAGTGCCATAAAGAGGAACAAGCAAGTTTCATTTATCTTGATAAGTATATTTAAAGAGACTGATCAGCTCAATTAAACAGAAGCGATTATCTACCTCCGCCACCAAAAGCAAAAAAAAAAAACAGGTGGGGGTGCTCTAGACCCAACCACCCAAACACGACTACCGTGCAAGGCTATAACATTTCCCCCACTGCCCCCCAAACACCACTACTGTGTAAGGCTAAAGACAACGGTTCTTATTAATTAAATTTCAATTAAACACGGGATGCTGCCCGAAAGGATAAACACTAGGATGCACTAAGAGGTAGGGTCATAACAAGGTAAACGTTCGTCCAATACTAAACATAAGAGAACTCATAAGTTGGTTTAACCACAGCAAGTACGAGGTTTTAAAAAAAAAGGGGGAGAAGTAATCATGACCACATGCACAAAGCAGGCATTCCTCGAGAAGGAGAAGACACTTCTCGAGGGAAGGTAAAAGGACTTCTCGAAAAAAACCAAAGGGGTTATCAGCACGGATCTCTCGAGAGCAGGATAGGGACTTCTCGAGAGGGAGGGGACTTCTCGAGAGGGAGAGACACTTCTCGAGAGAAAGGAGGCATTTCTCGAGAGCTCGAAGGGAGTCTTCTCGCAAGCTGGGCTAAGGCGACTTCTCGAGAACAACAAGGACTTCTCGAGAACGGCTAAGACTTCTCGAGAGGGACAAGGATCTCTCGAGACTGGGCTAAAACGACTTCTCGAAACGACCGGGACTTCTCGAGAGGGACCATTCAGCGGCTAAACCAGGGGACGTCGGTGCTTTCCGGGAGAAATTTCCTGACACTACGGGAGGGGATTTAGGGTTTCTATCTATCAACTAAGATGCTCGAAATACGAGCCAACAACTCACCAAGCATTTTTCAGGAGGAAAACCAAGATTTTACCAAACAAAGAGGAGGAAGAAGCCACTTGCCTTAACCTTGCAAATCCAAAGAACTCCGCTCCGAACGCTAAGGATCGGCCAAGAACACACCTGAGCACAAAACCTGAAACTTTTCGGGTCGAAAGAAGGGGTTATGTCACTACCCTAACTCCAAAAATTTAACAAAACGGGAAAAGCTTACCGCTAAGATGAAGATCTCGTCGAGAGCTTTCCAAATCCACTCTCCGAACACGATTCCGACTATTACAGCCCCAGGAATCGCTGGCCGAACGCTCCACAAAGCTCGGCTCTCGCTCTTTCGCTCGGCGGCTGCTTTTGATTGAGGAAGAAGGAGATGAATAGGGGAAGAAGATTTTAGGCTTTATATATAACCTAAATTATTATTTAAATAATTAACTAATTCCCCAATTTACTTAAAACCGCGAGGGAAACTAGATCACCTCGGATTCCTACGAAATTCACACCTTAACTGAAACACGACGTTACGAATCCAACGGCGAAGTCAGAATTCAATTCCGACGAGCCAAACTCGGGCAAAAGCGTCCCGAAGCTAAATTCTCAATACTACAAAATCTTCTCTGCAAATCAAAACGACGCGAAGACTCGCCCGCTCGATCTAAATTACATACTTTAACTATGCTAAGGCTCAAAACTAAACCTGACGAGCTGACGTAACGCCCTAACGCCAAAATTACGTCACAACGGCTACGCAAAATAATTAACGAAAATCAGGGGCGTTACATCCACCCCCTGTTAACTTTCAAAAACCTCCATCTTTGGAGGAGATGTTTTCAAAATATATAAGTACGAACGAAGCAATTGTCCGGAACTTAGCCGGATCCTTTAAAAATCTAGAAAACCAAATCGGGCAGCTCGCCAAAATAATATCCGAGCGACCGCCCGGGACTCTTCCCGCTAACACCGAGCCCAACCCGAGAGAGCAAGCGAAAGCTGTAACTCTTCGGAGTGGGAAGCAAATATCCGGTCCGGTTAGCGAAGAGCCTGAGGCAAGATCCGCCCCTATTTTAAAAACACCACTCACTTAAATAGATTTTATCACTCCACCTCCTATTTTCAAAAACAACCCCGCCCCGCCTTATCCTTCTCAACTCAACAAAGAAAAATTAGATGATCAATATCATCGTTTCCTGGAAATGTTTAAGCAAATACACATCAATTTGCCCTTCCATGAAGCGATATCACAAATGCCCAAGTACGCTAAGTACTTGAAGGATCTTCTAACTAATAAGAAAAAGCTAGAAAATCTATCGCACGTAACTTTAAACGCCGAGTGTTCCACCGTCCTAACAAATAAATTACCGAAAAAGGCTAACGATCCGGGTAGTTTTTCTATCCCGTGCCTCTTTGGTGATTTATTTGTAAAGAACGCGTTGGCCGACTTAGGTGCGGGCATCAACTTGATGCAATTCTCCTTGTTTAAGAAGTTAGGAGTGGACACCCTTAGCCCCACACGTATGAGTATACAACTAGCAGATAGGACGATAAATATCCGCTGGGAATTGTGGAGGACGTGCTCGTAAAGGTAGACAAATTCATCTTCCCGGTGGATTTTGTCATTTTGGACATTGAAGAGGATGTCGAGGTTCGCCCAATCCTTGGCCGCCGCTTCCTTGCCACCTCCCGTTCTATCATCGATGTGAGTAAAGGTAAGCTCTTCCTCCGAGTTAGAGATGATGAAGTGACCTTCTCCATAACACCCTCTATGAAAAATACCCTAGAAAATGACGATTCGTGTTTTTTCTTAGATGTGTTAAGAGAAGACCCTTCTTTTTGTATTTATGAAAATTCTTCTTCTTTTTGTTCATCTTCAAGCACCTCAACTGAAATATTACATGAAATGGAAATGGCCATTGCTCCCACCCCCTCAAATTTTCAAAATAAATCAAAATTTTTTGAAGAGATCACTTTTGAAAAAGAAAAATCTTTCAAATCTTCGTACGAGGAACCTCCCACATTAGAACTTAAAGAACTACCCAATCATTTAAGATATGAGTTTTTAGAAAAAGACTCTAAGTTACCAGTAATAGTGTCGGCCCATCTAAGTGAATCTGAAAATGCCAAATTGCTAAAAGTTTTACAAAAGCATCGCCAAGCAATTGCTTGGCAGATTTATGATATTAAAAGCATAAGTCCGTCTTTCTGCACGCACAAAATTCTAATGGAAGATAATTCACATAATTCTATTCATCCTCAACGCGGATTAAACCCAAACATGAAAGAAGTAGTAAAGGGTGAGGTCGTGAAATTATTAGACGCAGGAATTATCTATCCAATTTCAGATAGCAAATGGGTGAGCCCCGTCCAAGTAGTTCCTAAAAAGGGAGGGATCACGGTAGTGTTAAACGACAATAATGACTTAATCCCAACACGGACGGTGACTGGGTGGCGTATGTGTATTGATTATCGCAAATTGAACGACGCCACCCGCAAGGACATTTCCCCTTTCCATTCATCTATCAAATCTTTGAACGATTATCCGGCCATAGATTTTATTGTTTCCTCGATGGTCTCTCGGGCTACTTCAAAATTCCCATCTCGCCCGAGGACCAGGAGAAAACGACGTTTACTTGTCCTTTCGGCACCTTCGCCTATCGAAGAATGTCGTTTGGCTTATGTAATGCGCCGACAACATTTCAACGGTGTAAGTTGGCCATTTTTGACAAGTACGTAGAAAGTATTATGGAGGTCTTTATGGACGACTTCTCCGTGTTTGGTGATTCCTTTGATTTTTGTTTACAGAATTTAGAAAAAGTGTTAGAACGATGTGAGGAGACCAATCTCGCCATGAACTGGGAAAATGCCATTTCATGGTGCGGGAGGGATTGGTTTTAGGTCATAAGATATCAGCAAGAGGAATTGAGGTCGATGAAGCAAAAATAGAAGTGATCGAAAAACTGCCACCGCCAACCAACGTTAAGGCCATAAGAAGCTTTCTAGGACATGCCGGTTTTTACCGGTGATTTATAAAAGATTTTTCGAAAATTACCAAACCCCTCACTCATCTTTTAGAAAAAGACACTCCATTTATTTTTGATGATACCTGCTTATCTGCTTTTCAATTAATCAAAAATAAGCTAATAAATGCGCCAATTATGATAGCCCCAGTCTGGGACCTTCCATTCGAAATCATGTGCGATGCAAGTAGCTTTGCGGTGGGAGCCATTTTAGGAAAACGTATATCTAAAAACTTCCACCCTATTTTCTACGCAAGTAAAACGCTTACATCCGCACAAGAGAACTATACCACAACAGAGAAAGAATTATTAGCAGTTATTTTTGCGTTCGACAAATTTCGATCTTATATTACGCTTTCAAAAATTATCATTTTTACGGACCACTCAGCCCTCAAATATTTACTTTCTAAACCGGATGCCAAACCACGCTTACTTCGCTGGATCTTACTCCTCCAGGAGTTCGACTTGGAAATCCGAGATAAAAAGGGAGCTGAAAATTTGGCTGCGGACCATCTTTCACGATTAGATAACCCGTTTATTGAAAATTTAAATGAACAAACTTTTAATGATTATTTTCCCGACGAGAAGTTATTTTCAATCAACACTACTCCTTCTCCTTGGTTTGCAAACTTCGCCAACTACTTAGTAGCTCGAGTCCTCCCAAAAGAATTCTCCTATCAGCAAAAGAAGAAATTCTTTTCTGACCTGAAGAATTATTTTTGGGAGGACCCATATCTGTTTCGAGTTTGTGAAGACCAAGTAGTAAGGAGATGTGTTTCTTTCGAAGAAGGACAAAATATTTTAAAACACTTACATGAAGGACCGACCAGTGGGCACTATCAAGCCAATCAGACCACTCACAAAGTAGTGTAGGCTTTTATTGGCCTAGCCTTTTTAAAGATGCCCAATCTTTTGTGAGTCGGTGCGATAACTGCCAACGGTCCGACAATATCTCTAATAAAATTGAAATGTTGCAAAATTATTTCCTCGAGTGCGAAGTTTTCGACCTTTGAGGAATTGATTTTGTTGGTCCTCTTCCTTCTAGCCATGGGAATAAATACATCTTAGTTGCGGTAGATTACGTATCTCGATGGGCAGAGGCCCAAGCTCTTCCTACCAATGACTCCCGAGTCGTTATTATTTTCTTAAAAAAATTATTTTCTCGATTCGGTACTCCTATGGCCATCGTTAGCGATAGGGGTTCGCACTTTTGTAACGCCAACTTGCAAAAACACTTTTTAAGTATGGCGTTACACATAAGCTTTCAACTGCATACCACCCCAAACTAACGGCCAGGTCGAGGTAGTGAATAGAGAAATCAAACGTATTTTAGAAAAGACTGTTTCCACCTCACGTAAGGACTGGTCATATAAATTAGACGATGCTTTATGGGCTTACCGAACAGCATACAAGACCGTCATCAGTTGTACACCGTATCAGTTAGTATTTGGGAAATCATGCCATTTACTGGTCGAATTAGAACATCGTGCTTTCTGGGCCTTTAAATTTTTAAATTTTGATCCCCACTCCACCGCCGATCTTCGAAAATTCCAACTCAACGAACTCGACGAGTGGCGCTCCAATGCGTATGAAAATAATAAATTATATAAGGAACGAACGAAATTCTTTCACGATAAAAATTTAAGGCACCCGAAAAAATTTAAACCAGGCGACCAAGTATTGCTTTATAATTCTCGTTTACGTTTATTTCCTGGAAAGTTAAAATCTAGATGGTCAGGTCCTTTTAATGTAAAGGAAGCTTATCCGTATGGAACTGTTTTGATATCACACTCAGATAAGGGTGATTTCAAGGTTAATGGGCAGCGTCTAAAACTTTATTTTTCTGGTGACAATGTTGACATGGACAGTGAAAAACTTATTTTGTCTGGACTGTAATAATTTGAACTTACTTTTGAACTATATTCTTTTAGTCGAGCTCAAACGACATTAAACAGAGGGCGCTCTTGGGAGGCAACCCAAGGTTCTTAAAATTTGTTATTTTAATTTTTCTTTGGCCCTGGGCGGCTCCGATACTCTCAACTTCGGCGATCGCCTGCTCCAACGTTGCTGATTTCAAGAAAAATTCAAGATGATATTTTTATAAAGATCCAAAGCGCCAACAAGGGGGAGCGGCATCACACATCCTTTCAAGCCCATAAATCCAGGGAAGTGCCTGTTTCAGTTTTTCAGTTTTAGTTTCTTTTCTTAGTTGCCCCTTCCTTCACTCTCCTTTTCCATTGAGGACAATGTTTATCGTAAGCTTGGGGGAGAATGTCTTCTTTTCTTTTCTTTTCTTTTGTTTTAGTAGTCTAAATTAGATTTTGGTAAAATCAATAGTACCCCTTGCTTTATGTTTTGTTTTTCCCAAAATATTTTATATAGCCTTAGTTAATTTCAAAATTTCTAATCCAACTTTTTAATTATGTTTCACAAGTAAATTGTTGACTCATGTAGTTTTCTAATTCCAGGTAGCATGTTAATGTGAAAAGTTTTTCTAAAATCTTGTACTTTCCTTATCGTTTTCTCTTTTATCTTCTTTACTTTCTTAAAAATTCTTCATCCACTATTTTCCTCTTCATTTTTAGATATATTTTGCAAGGTTAACTTTTGATTAGTGTAGTAAATGTGAATAATCCTAGACGCTTATTATTCTTATTTTCAGGATAAGTTCATTAGTCTTTATTTAATATCTAGGGCTTACTTTTTGAAATCCTTCAAAACTTATGCGTTAAATAAATTTAGGAGCAATGAAAATGATTTAGGCCATTTTTTTGTTTAAGTTTGAGCCTTCATGCCAACCCTTAAAAAGAAACCCTTTGTTAGCCTCTTCTGAGCCTTTTCCCATGTTTTATTGTCACCTTCACTTATCAAATTTTTCACCAAAGCCAAAATTTCCAAACCTATTTAAATCACACTAACACTTTGAGTTTTATTTAAATTTTTAAATAGTGTGATTGGTTTATTGCATGGAGAGCTTCAAAGAAAAGAATTTGCTCAAAAAGAAGATATTTTAAGGATATTTGTATTAGTTATCTTTGCCAAAATTTCAAAAAATAAAATAAAAAATAAAAAATAAAAAATAATAATAAAAAAATGGCTATGAAAGAGAAAGAAAGAAAATATGATATATGCTTATAATGATAGTCGCCTCTTATCATTTATATCGAAATTTTTATAAAACTCATGTTTATGGTTTAGTGTGACTATAGCCACCACTTTTATCTTCGATTTCCATTCCAAATCATATGCCTAAACCAAACATTTCGGTCCTAATAAAGTCCTCTTGATTCATGCTCCTAAATTTGCTTTAGCTAAGTAAAGAAGAAAAGTAGAATAGTTAAGTTTTGGGTATGAATTTAGATCCTTGTTCTTAGAATGATATAATTATAATTTGTCTCTTAGGGTTTAGTAACAATTCAATGCACTCTCTCACTTGTTACTTTGCTTAATTTTATTTAAAAACTTTTTAGTTAAAATTTTGGATGATTAATTTTTGTTAGTAAAGGGTATAAAAATTAAGCTTAAATAAAGTACTTATTTTAGGTTTCCTTTTCACTATTCTCCCTACTTAGAATTTCGCAAGGTACTCGTGTTTAGCATAATTAAATCTTTTTGATTAGTCACCTTTTTATTAGCTAATGCATATTTCTTTGCTTGGGGACAAGCAAAGTGTAAGCTTGGGGGAATTTGATAGTGCTAAATCTAGTTAGTTTAATTAGGTTATTTTTAGGTTATCTACTCTTAATTTTTGCTTATTATTGTTTCTCTAAATGCAATTTTTGGTCATTTTCCTATTTTTAGTGCTAACTTAAGTTTTCTGAATTTTAAGGTCAAAAATGCAGATTTTCCTAGGTCACGCCCTAAGTCACGCCCGTGACCTGGGGATCACGCCCGTGACCTAGGGCGTGTAAGTTGCTGTTAACAGTTAAGTTGATGCCGCCATAATTCAGAAAATTTGGTCAGACACGCCCAAAGTTACACGGGCGTGCTGCCAGTAACACCCGTGACTGCAGCCTGTTTGAAGAGGCTCATCAAGGGTAGGTCGGGTCTTCGATCCCCGCTACCAACACCCCGCTGTAGCTGAGAAACAGGCTCAGAGAAGGGTTGGGGTGTGCTAAGCGGGCTGCAGCCCGGGCGCTCGGACTTGTCGGGCCGGCGCTTAACAGTCCAGGACTTGTGGGCCTGGGCTGTTACAAAAAGTGCAGCGAAACAGTCCTGTTTGAAGAGGCTCATCAAGGGTAGGTCGGGTCTTCGATCCCCGCTACCAACACCCCGCTGTAGCTGAGAAACAGGCTCAGAGAAGGGTTGGGGTGTGCTAAGCGGGCTGCAGCCCGGGCGCTCGGACTTGTCGGGCCGACGCTTAACAGTCCAGGACTTGTGGGCCTGGGCTGTTACAAAAAAGTGCAGCTCAGTTGGTGATGAGTCCTGTTTGAAGAGGCTCATCAAGGGTAGGTCGGGTCTTCGATCCCCGCTACCAACACCTCGCTATAGCTGAGAAACAGGCTCAGAGAAGGGTTGGGGTGTGCTAAGCGGGCTGTAGCCCGGGCGCTCGGACTTGTCGGGCCGACGCTTAACAGTCCAGGACTTGTGGGCCTGGGCTGTTACATGCTCCAGGCATCTCCCCAGCGCTCCGCTCTAGGCCGCTCGGCAGCGCTCAGCTCCAGGCAGCTCTGCAGCGCTCCTCTCCAAGATGCTCCACAAAGCTCTGCTCCAGGCTGCTCCGCTCGAGGCTGCTCCGCTCGAGGCCACTCCACAGCGCTCTGCTCGAGGCTGCTCCGCAGCTCTCTTCTCAAGGCTGCTCCGCAGCGCTCCGCTCTAGGCCGCTATGTCGTGCACCTCTCCAGGTTGCATCGCAGCGCTCCGCTCTAGGACGCTCCGTAGTGCTTTGCTCCAGGCCGCTCCACCGCGCTCCGCTCGAGGCAACTCCGTAGTGCTCTGCTCCAGGCTGCTCAGGAGCGCTCCGCTCCAGGCCGCTCCACAGCGCTCCGCTCTAAGCCTCTCAGAAGCGCTCCGCTCCAGGCCGCTCTGCAGCGCTCCGCTCCAGGCTGCTCTGCAGTGCTCTGCTCCAGGCCGCCCCTCAGTGCTCCGCTCTAGGCAGCTCAGTATCACTCCGCTCCAGGCCACTCCACAGCGCTCTGCTCCAGGCCGCTCCGCAGCACTCAGCTCCAGGCCGCTCCGCAGCGCTCCGCTCCAAGCTGCGTCGCAGCGCTCCGCTCCTAGCTGCGTCGCAGAGCTCCGTTCTAGGCCGCTCCGCTCCAAGCCACTCCACAACGCTCTGCTCTAAGCCTCTCCGCAGCGCTCCACTCCAGGCTGCTTGTAACACCCCACCTGTTACATAGTATATAACAGTAGGTCCGGCCGGGACCCCACGCCATATAAGGTGAACAAGCAAGAGGGTTACGTATTTAGTTAACCAGCCAACAACATCTCAAAGATTACGCATAAGCGGAAACATAATTTAATTAAATCTCGAACCAGAGTACACATGTCCACAACACAAAGAATAGGAATGACTAATATATATATATATATATATATATATATATATATATATATATGAAAGAGTTTGGTGTTGAAACCGTCAACTAGTCTCTTGAGTTCGGACCCACAGAGGGGTGTAGCTCGTGCCTACTTCTCCTTCACTAAACTCTCTTGACTGTGGATGGAAAATCTGGAACAGACCCAAGGCTGTAGCGAGGAGGTCCCGCCACACACCCGGAAGATCTTAGAGAGCTTCCCCTCCCAAACCAATGCTCAGCCGGGCACCTTGGAGGGCACTAGCAGCCAACTCCGAAACTAGCCTGGAGGAGAGAGCTCAAAAGGTCTGATCTCCTCCAAGGTGTCCTTAAGGGTCTATTTATAGATTTCTCTAGGCTGGTCTGCAAATAACATGAATCCGCCTTTTGATTTTACTAATCGCAGCCCACAAAGGGTATCTTGGTAATTTCCCCCTAAAGCCTTATGGGCGAGTGGTCCGTGAAGGCACCACTTTCCAGACCCCTTGCCCGTTTCTTTACACCGGGCGAGTGGTCCGTGAGGGCACCACTCGCCTGGCACTCGACGGGGGCGAGTGATCCGTGAGGGCACCACTCGCCAGCCACTCGACTCACTCGGCGGGTGAAGTCTTGACTACCAACTCACGCCTGTCTGCTTTGACAATACGCGAGTGCCCTGCGAGTGGGGCCTCACTCGCCCAAAAGATTCTATGACCCTTATCTTGCCTTTTGATTCCTGGGGCCTCAGAGTCCCACTCGGCGAATATGGGGTTGTACACAATCCCCGCTATTTGTGAGCGAGTCCTTCGCTCGGAAAGAAAAGTCCAACCCTTAATATTCGGCGAGTGCTTTGCTGACCCAGAGGGAATCTTTCTAGTGAGGCCCTCCGCTTTGCTATAAATACGTCCCCAGTCACTACCTTCGGAGCGCTAGTTCTCCAATCATTGTTTCTCTTTTTTCATCTCTGAGCTCTCGCTATGACATTCATGAGGCCGACGTCGAGACCGCTTTCGCAAGGTATGATAGACCGTCTTGCCACCGCACAGTGGGAGACTACTCCTAAGACCACCCTATACGCCCCTGGCTCTCGTCAACGAGGGATACTTCCAAGCCCTATTGGTTGAAGAAGGCCAAGGTGGTCCTCACTGCCCATGAGCCCGCCCTATTTACCATTCCTGGTGAGATCCTGCCTGCGCCTGGTAAGCTCCTCACTGCCTTCTCACCTGCTTTTTACCTTTCATTCTTTTCCTGACCCGTGGCTTCTGTAGCTCTCACCTTTGGGACCACTGGGTTACCCCCTCCACTGCACAACTCTCCTGCCCCCGAGACCACCGTCAACTCCCCCGCTCCAGAGCGAGAACCTTCAGCGGATAAGGGTCCCGGGAACAACTCTCCTGCCGTGGATTTGGGCACCACCTCGGGTGTCGCCGACCAAGTCCATCACCCTGGGAAGGGGAAATCACTCCACCCTCCCAGTCAACCATTCGCCGGGCAGGCCGGGACCTGTCGCCAGTCCCCCGTCGAGCCTTATGTACCTGGTTAGTTGTCTTTTATTAGACTCAAGATTGGTATGACCGGGAAAGCCTAACTTTTGCTCTCACAGGCTACCGCTTGATCCCGCCGGTGGATCACCATGGGCAGGAGGAGCTGATCTCGCGGCCTCCCTCTCCCTGGGACGTCTCAGATTTTCTTGCGACCACGAAGATGCCAGGGGCCTAAAGGAGCGGATGACGGAGCTTTTTGGCAAGCTGATCTGGATGCAGCAGGATCAGGCCAATCAGACGGGGGAGCACCGGGCGGCATTTGAGCGCCGAATAAGGGTCCTCGAGTGAGATTACACGCATCTTATCGGAGGAGATGGAGTAGTGCTAGGGGCGGGTGTGAGGAGACCTCGCCTGGGAGGCATATCACGCGGGTTAGGGACCAGATGCGCCTGATACACCAGGAGCTCACCGCGGTAAGTGCATTCCATTACCCGCGCATGCCTCCGAGGACTGGGAGGCGAGGCCGGGGTCGATGGTAGTGGGTGCAGTACTAAGCCCACCGACTCTTCCCTCCCGTATTCTCCCGCATCCTTGTAATTTTTTGTTTTTCTCGCGCATCGGACCAAGATGAGACCTTAGGTGTCTCGCAAACTATTTCTGTAATATTTATTTTGTTATCTTTTGTGAATGCTTTTTTTGAGAGTGCTTTCATTAGTGTCATGTTTTTTGTTGGATTCCCCCGAGGGGCTTCACGCAACACTTTCGCCCTCTATCGGAGGCTGGGAATAGACGAGGCTGGCATGAATCCCGAGGCATCAGAATAGCGCGGCCTCTATCCGCACCCCGCGCGCAAGAAATTTCCTCTATTTTCCCTTTTTTCTATAAATAGTCGATCCAACCACCGCCTTTATTACGCTTCCAATTCTCTCTCTCTTCTTGCTCTTGCGATACCACTCGCCCTTCTCTCTAGATCCTTGCGAGATCTCCCCACCCCTCAGCGATGCCGAAAGAAGCCGATGGTAGGGCCAACTGCGCCCAAGCTTTCGCCAACCGGGATTTCGAGACCTGCGATCTCTCCGAAGAAGACTTCACCCAGGCCATCGCCGACTTCGTTCCGCCAGGGTTCGTCGCGCGCCGTCCAGGGAGCCAAGATCGCATTAACCAATTCTCGCCTGACACTCTCGCGGTCCCCCTCAAACATTTCGAGGTAGGACTCCGCCTCCCACTTTGGCCAGAGGTGCGTCAGACCCTGCGATATTTCAGAGTCGTTCCCGCACAGCTTAATCTGAATTCTGTCACAATGCTGGTGGCATTCGCTTGCTACCTGCGCGAGGAGGGAATCGAGTTCTCGCTCCCAGTCTTCCACAAACTCTTCAACTTCAGGGCCACCAGCGGAGTGGCATTTTTCTCTGGGCAGTCCCCTCTCACCATGACCAGCACGGCGAATAAGAACCATGACTGGGTTCGAAGGTTCATCTTCATCACCGGAAAGTTCGGCAACGTGCCTCTCGCGCCCCTTCAGGAGGACGAGTCAACCTTCCGCCCTCCCGCGCTTGGGGGTTATGAAGCCAAGCTCCACGCCTTCATCTTGAAGCACGAGATGGATGTCATGCATCTGCGGAAGCACGTCGGCTCGCTACCGCCGGTCTCCGCGAGAGAGGGTAAGCTAGAAGATTTCAGATCTAGCTCTCGCTCCTTTTTCTTTTGCTCCCACCCTAACTCAACCTTCTTGAAACAGGAGTTCGAAGTCTTCCCCTCCACGCGCCGAATGCGATCGTGGAGGTCGCTCCAAATGACCCCCTTGCTCTCGCGCGATCTGCTGCTGCGGCTTGCCGCAAGGATCCACCTCCTTCGAAATCCAGCAGGCAGAAACAGAAAAGGAAGCCTGACGCGACTCCCAGTTCTTCTGCCAAGCGGGCGAAAACTTCAATATCGAAGGAAAGGCGGTCGCGGATGAGACCCCTGGCTCGAGTGCTCCCGTGACCGAGAACTCGGCGATCGAGCCTGCGGCCGGGAACTCGGCAGTTGAGCCCGTCGTTCATCCGGCAGGGCCTTCCTCGGGACCGGTGCCAAGGGGACACCAAAACTTTCCTCTCGGCGAGAGGTATGCTGATGGGTTTAAAATTAAATTCCTGCAGAGCCTGGGTTCGGTTAGATTCCGGCGGGCATTTTCGAGGAGTCGGCGAGTACTCCTACTTCGAGGAGCTAAACCTTTATCCCACCTGTCGAGGTGATGGAAGTAATGGTCGCTCCCGCTTTCGGAATATCAGGGGTAGCACCACGGCAACGGGGCCGAAATTCTTTTTTGGATAATTAATTTTTATAAAAAAGGTCTCTCGCAGAGTTTTTGAAAGTAATTTATCCAACTTATCTTGCGATAAAGGCAAGTGTACCTTATCGTTTATAGTACAAGTTATAATTTTTGTTAGAAAATGATATCGCGGTCGCATTTTTCCGAGGCCGTGTTGATTATCTCTACTTTGGGGACGCGCTATTATCTTATCGATGAAAATAAGTGTGATTGCAGTAATTCTGAAAAGCATAAAAGACGATAATCGGGGCTTGGTGTGCGCTTAGCAAAAACCAAGAAAAGCGATGATAATGCAGAAAATCTAAGCTATGAAAGCGATAAATAATGCAGAAAATCACAGGCTTGGTGTGCGTTTAGCAAAAAAAAGAAAAAGCGATAATAATGCAGAAAATCTGAGCTATGAAAGCGATAAATAATGCAAAAAATCTAGCTATGAAAGCGGTAAATAATGCAGAAAATCTAGCTATGAAAGCGGTAAATAATGTTGAAAATCTAGCTATGAAAGCGGTAAATAATGCAGAAAATCTAGCTATGAAAGCGATAAAACTATGCTATGAAAAGAAGAACAGCTATGCTAAGAAAAGGAGAACACTACCATGAAGAAAACAGTCTATTTTAATTAAGCAAAAGGAAATATTACAATCCTAGAGAGAGAAAGAGTTGGACAAAGAGAGAGAAAATTATAAAAACTAAAACAACACAAAAGTGGATCACAAATCCCAAAAAACATCAGAATTTGTGAACCCTCAAGCCATCAGCCGACCCCCTCTATTTATAGGCAAAAGTGAGCTGCACTTAGCAAAAGAAATAGCAGTTGGCGGTTTGACTGGAGAGGATGACAAGTTTGACTTGAGCACTGGTGGGGTGCGGATAGCAGCTGGCTGATTCTAGAAGGAGAGTGCTGGCGGGTTGGAGTGAGCTGGCAGGTTTGGGCCCAGCGGTTGGGGGATTAATTATATAATTATAAAAATTAGCTAAAACAAATTATTTATTCAATAATTTATATGAAATATGTACAATATTACCCAAAATTATGCTAAAAACTATACAAAAAATATGCATAATTTATTATTCATCAAATACCCCCATAATTAAGCTTTTGCTATTACAGGCAAAAGTAAGAGATACCTATAAGACACTAATAGAATTTTTAATTTACCAAAATTTTATTTAATCGAAAGTAAGCTTTGAAATAAATTTAGGAGATTAAAAGAGGTAAGTCCTACATCGTGATGATGATTTAAAAAGAGCGAAAAAGTTTTAGCTAACAAGACTTCTAAAGTTAGCTAAGTAGCGACCTAAATAATTGTAATAATTAGCACCATGATTAGAATAGAATTATAAGAACTTTAACTTTTTAAAGAATTTTTTTGAGAATAATTAAAACTTACTAATTATGCTCTCTCTATTTTTTTTATTTATATCTAGTTTTCAATTTGATTGGCTGGGGGTAGGGGGAGCTTGGTAGGAGAAGAGACTTTTGATTTGGGGGTGATGAATTTTATCCTCTCACCCCACTCAATTTTTTTTTGGATAGGGGAACGAAATGTTATTCCCATATATTTTTTTCTCTCTTCAAAAATACCCAATGCCTATGTTTACGGAACGAAATCTTGTTCACATTGACATAAGATATTTTCCTTTAATTAATTGGGTGCATATGTTTACGGAATGAAATCTTATTCTCATTGACATAAGATCTTTTAAACGAAATTACCAAGGAAATGGAATAATAGGTAAGGGGTTTAGAAATTTCTAGATTTTATAAATTAAGAAAATTTTTGAGAGCAAGTTTTAGTAGGTTTAAAACATTCCTAAAGTTTCACAAGTTTGGAGTAGGAATAATTAAAGTCTAAAGATGGTCTGCCAAAATAATACAACAAGAAGCTATTTAGGGTAAACTTGAAGTAGTGCTAAAAAAATTGTTCTCAAATTAAATTAAAAACACAATATATTATTTACAACTAAAATTTCATGAATCTAAATCTTACAAACCATGATACGAATAAGGGTTTTGGCAAATCAAAAATAATGAAAAATGCTTATAAATAAACTCAAACTAATTTTGAAAAATACAAAGCTAAGTAGGGGTTTTTAATATATTTTTGGGATTTTATCATTTTTTTTGTTTTTGTTTGGATTTTGGGGTTTTTGGAATTTTCTTGGATTTTTCTAAATATTTACAAAGTATGAAATAATTTTGTTTTTATTTTTGTGGTTTTTAGATTTTTTTTGGATTTTTCTAAATATTTACAAAGTATGAAATAATTTTTTTGAATTTTAGTTTTTTTTTAAATTTTTCTAAATATTTACAAAGTATGAAATATTTTTTTTTTATTTTTGTGGTTTTTAGAATTTTTTTGGATTTTTCTAAATATTTACAAAGTATGAAATAATGTTTTTGATTTTTGTGGTTTTTAGATTTTTTTTGGATTTTTCTAAATATTTACAAAGAATGAAATAAATTTTTTTTATTTTTGTGGTGTTTAGTATTTTTTTGGATTTTTCTAAATATTTACAAAGTATGGAATAATTTTTTTTGGAATTTTCTAAATATTTACAAAGTATGAAATAAATTTTTTTTTGTGGTTTTAGAATTTTTTTGGAATTTTCTAAATATTTACAAAGTATGAAATAATTTTTTTTTATTTTTGTGGTTTTAAGATTATTTTTTAGATTTTTCTAAATATTTACAAAGTATGAAATAAATTTTTTCTGATTTTTTGTGGTTTTTAGATTTTTCTAAATATTTACAAAGTTTGAAGAACGGAAAAAGAGACTCCCATACTTAAAACCCAACATTGTACCCAATGTTGTAATTTAAGTATGAAGAAGTAAAAAAAATGCAGTTTGTAAAAAATTAAAGACGAGAAAATGCAAGAAAACCCTGCAAAAATAAAGTAAACAAAGGTAAAAATATTAGATAAATATGGGGTGCCTCTCACGAGTGCTTTATTTACCGTCGTGTAGCTTGACTGTTTCATTTTTTTTACTCGCTCCTAGGTCGGCTAGGGCGTATTTTATTAACAAATTGCCAAAGAGGCACGAGATGTAGAACCTTCCCGGGTCATTCAATTTGGGCGGCAATTTGTTAAGTAGGACCGCCGAGCATTCCGCATTAGGTGAAACATGCGAAATACCCTCGAGCTTCTTTTTATCAGAAAGGAGGTCTTTAAGATATTTCGCATATTTCGGTATCTGAGAGAGTGCCTCGCAGAAGGGGACGTTAATTTGAATTTGTTTTTAAAATACTTAAAAAAATTATAATGTTCGTCCTCCTTCTCTTTATTAATTTCCGAGGGGAAAGGAATTTGCGAGGTCAAAATGATCGGCGCAATTGGAAAATCGAATTTTTTTTTTGGTTTTTTGGTTTAATCGGAGGAGAGGGTGGAGGGGTCGGAGTCGAAATATGTACCTTAGGCTCAACCCGCGATGGGGAGGCGACCTCCTTGCCACTTGAAAGGGTTTAAGCGTGGTCATTTTCACGCGGGTTCGGCTCCGTGTTCCCTGGCAGTGCTCCAAGTGGCCGCTCGGAGACCATTTTCGCAAGTTGTCCAACCTGCATTTCCAAAATTTTTAGCGATCCGGTTTTATTCCGGATATTTATTTCGTTGGACGTTACGTATTTTGCGAAAACTTCCTCGAGCGGGGAAGGTTTTGGAGGAGGAGGAGGTTGATACCCCTGCTGAAGTCCTTGGCGGAACCCTTACGGATAGCCCTGGGGACCCGCATTTGGGGGGCGTTGCGCATTATTAGGGTTGCTCCAGGAGAAGTTCGGGTGATTCCTCTAACCCGGATTATAGTTATTACTATAAAGATTGTTATTAGGGTTGAAGGGGCCCCGAACCGGATTGCCGAGGTAATCCACCGTCTCCTCGATTAAATTATCATTATTATTATTATTATTATAGTTATTATTATAATAATTATTATAATTATTATTGGCATTATTATTAGCGGCACTCGCCCACGCAGGAGCGTAGGAGGAAGCAGTCATCTCCGCCACTTGCTTACTTAGCTGCTCTACCTGCGAGGCTAAGTGAGAAGTGGCATCCACTTCATAAATTCTAGCCGGTTTAGAAGGACGCGCTCTGGGCACATTCCATTGGTAGGCGTTCATGGCCATTTCCTCGAACAATTCTTGGCACTCTTCCGGGGTTTTGTTGTTTAACGTTCCCCCGACGGCCGAATCGATCATTTGTCGAGTTTGGAAATTTAAACCATTATAGAACATCTGGACCTGTAGCCAGGGTGGTAGCGCGTGATGTGGACACCTGCGCAAGCAATCTTTAAAACATTCCCAAGTCTCGTAAAGAGACTCAAAATCGAATTGTATAAATGAGGCTATATCGATGCGCAGCTTTGCGGTTTTTGACGGAGGAAAACATTTCGTTAAGAATTTTTCCGTCAACTCAGCCCACGTGGTTATGGCCCCTCTCGGAAGAGAAGTTAACCATGACTTAGCCTTCGTCCGCAAAGAAAAGGGAAATAAACGCAAGCGAATGGCGTCATCGCTGACGCCATTAATGTTAAATGTATCGCATATTTCTAAAAAGTTTTGGAGGTGAAGGTTATGGTCCTCATCTGACAAGCCGTCAAATTGAACTGACTGCTGTACCATCTGGATATTACTGGATTTTATTTCAAAATTATTATTAGCAATAATTGGGCGAGTGATACTCGACCCAGTATCTTCCAAATTTGTCCTGAAATAGTAGGCCATGGTCCGTTGTGGGGCCGCATTTGGATTGGGATCTGCCATATTATCCGCTACAGTATTGCCGGCTAACTCTTCGAGATTTAAGGGCTGATTTTGGTCACGAGATCGAATGCGCCCGTGAAAAGTGCGCTCGATTTCCGGATCAAAAGCAATTTCTGGATTATCCGAAGAGTTTCCCCGAGTCATATACTTTTATAAAAAAAAATTTGATTTGATTTTTGGATTTTTGGAAAGAAATAAATACAAGGGAAAGAGAAAGAAATGATTTTTATAGACAAAATTTTGTTTTGATTTTTAGTTTTTTGAAGATAACAAATTTAAGAGAGAAAGAGCTTTAAAATATTTTGATCTGATTTTGTGGGCTCTGTAAATATTTTGATCCGTATTGAACTATTCTTAAAAAAAATATGATTTGATTTTTGGGATTTTTATGATAATTTAAGTAAAAGAAAGAAAGAGCTTTTTAAATAATTTTTTTTTGATTTTTTAGATGAAAATATATATAGATGATTTGTGCTTTGCAAATTTTTTTTTAGTTTTTCGAGATTTTTCTATTTTTTTGGTTTAGAAATATATGTACGAGAGAAAAAGAGGGAGGAAGAAGTAAAAGATAAAATTAATAGCAATTCCCTGTTTCAAAATAATGACACGAAAAGCTCCCATGCAACGGCGCCAAAAACTTGATGAGTTTAAAATTAAATTCCTGCGGAGCCTAGGTTCGGTTAGATTCCGGCGGGCATTTTCGAGGAATCCGGCGAGTACTCCTACTTCGAGGAGCTAAACCTTTATCACACCTGTCGAGGTGATGGAAGTAACGGTCGCTCCCGCTTTCGAAATATCGAGGGTAGCACCGCGGCGACGGGGCCGAAATTCTTTTTTGGTTAATTAATTTTTATAAAAAAGGTCTCTCGCAGAGTTTTTGAAAGTAATTTATCCAACTTATCTTGCGATAAAGACAAGTGTACCTTTATCGTTTATAGTACATGATATAATTTTTTTTAGAAAATGATATCGCGGTCGTATTTTTCTGAGGCCGTGTTGATTATCTCTACTTTGGGGATGCGCTATTATCTTATCGATGAAAATAAGTGTGATTGCAGTAATTCTAAAAGCAGAAAAGACGATAATCGCGGGCTTGGTGTGCGTTTAGCAAAAACTAAGAAAAGCGATGATAATGCAGAAAATCTAAGCTATTAAAGCGATAAATAATGCAGAAAATCACGAGCTTGGTGTGCGTTTAGCAAAAACCAAGAAAAGCGATGATAATGCAGAAAATCTAAGCTATGAAAGTGATAAATAATGCAGAAAATCTAGCTATGAAAGCGGTAAATAATGCAGAAAATCTAGCTATGAAAGCGATAAAACTATGCTATGAAAAGAAGAACAGCTATGCTAAGAAAAGGAGAACACTACCATGAAGAAAACAGTCTATTTTCATTAAGCAAAAGGAAATATTACAATCCTAGAGAGAGAAAGAGTTGAACAAAGAGAGAGAAAATTATAAAAACTAAAACAACACAAAAGTGGATCACAAATCCAAAAAAAACATCAGAATTTGTGAACCCTCAAGCCATCAGCCGACCCCCTCTATTTATAGGCAAAAGTGAGTTGTACTTAGCAAAAGAAATAGCAGCTGGCGGTTTGACTAGAGAGGATGGCATGTTTGACTTGAGCACTGGTGGGGTGCGGATAGCAGCTGGCTGATTCTAGAAGGAGAGTGTTGGCGGGTTGGAGTGAGCTGGCAGGTTTGGGCCTCAACCGTTGGGGGATTAAATCCAGCGCAGCGGAGAGTTCGTCGAACGCAGTGGAGAGTTCGTCGAACGCAGTGGAGAGTTCGTCGAACGCAGTGGAGAGGGATTCGTCGAACGCCGCTCGGGGAGAGTTTGTCGAACGCAGCACGGGGTTCGTCGAACGCAGCTCAGGGAGTGTTCGTCGAACGCAGCACGGGTTCGTCGAACACAGCTCGGGGAGTGTTCTTCGAACGCAGCGCGGGGTTCGTCGAACGCAGCCCGGGGAGAGTTCGTCGAACGCAGCGCGGGGTTCGTCGAACGCAGCTCGGGGAGTGTTCGTCGAATGCATGGCGTTTTTCGTCGAACGCAGTTTACCTTTCGTCGAACGCCTGCAGACATATATATATTATTATTATTTATTATATATACGTATATATTTCGTTATATTTATAATATATACATTATTATTAATATGTTAGTATTATACTATACTACTCTATTATTATTATTATTATATATATATTCACAAAATTTTTATATTAATACATATTCAATAACTAACTTAATTATATTCAATAAATATTTACATATATATTTAAATACTTTATATATATATTAACATACTTAAATAGTTCCTTTTTACTTATAAATATATAAATATAAAAATTAGCTAAAACAAATTATTTATTCAATAATTTATATGAAATATGTAAAATATTACCTAAAATTATGCTAAAAACTATACTAAAAATATGCATAATTTATTATTCATCATATGCAGATGTGGCCAGCGAGCCTTTCATTCACTGGGACCGGCGGGCCAACCGAGTCTCCCTCTCTACCCTCCTCCCATCCTGGAAGGAGAAGGAAACCACCAGCGGCGATGCCTATGGCCTCTCTTACGCGCTCTACAGCCGCGAGGGCGCGTCCATCTACGATACCGAGTCTACCCAGACTCTCGCGCATGAGGCAGCGGGAGCCATAATGCGCGCTCACGAGTGGACCCATATGTCCTCTCGTCGCAGCATGACGCTTGCGCGGAATATTATTGAGGTCGAGAAGACCGGCGTCGGCATCTCCGCCGAGCTTCTGGTCACGAAGAAGCAACTGGCGGCAGCCGAGGCCCATCTCTCCAGTCGCCCAGAATGAGAGGTGAGCGTGTCCCCATGCCGAGACCTAAACTCTCGTCTTTCTTTCTTTCCTTTACTATACTAACTGCCTTTCCTTCTGTAGGACATAGCCAACTATGATACCTTGCTCGTGCGGTCTTGCTTTCTTGAAGAGCGAAATAAGGAGCTGGAGGCCGAGAACAAAAGGTTGCGAGAAGCCGCCGCTCGGCCACCTCCTGCGGAGAGGGAAATTAGGCATCTTTACTCTAACATGGAATTCGAGGGGTTGATGCAGTGGTCGGCCCAGGAGCAGCGAAGCACGCGCTGGATGTTCTGTGGAGGGCCGGGCTTTTAAAGGAAGAGGGCGAGAGGATTCTTGCCCATCATGTCCTTCCCGAGCTCTTCACCCTGGTGGATGGTCTCAGGGATATCACGGATCTCAGGCGAGAGCTCGACGACGATCAATCTCCGGGTGAAGGCAGCGGTCATTCTAGCGAGGAGGCCGATGAGCCCTGAAGACCCCCTCTCTTTTTCTTTTTGATGTAACGCCAGACTCCTGTAATTCCGTTTCTATGCTGAAATGAAATAGAATGTTTTGCCCCATGTGACTTGTCTTATATCTTCCTTGTATATCTCATTATTATTAGCTGATAGCTCGTACGTCCGTACGCTGTTTCTCCTGCTTTCGCACTCGCTATGACCTTTTTAGGACTTGAGCGATTTTATTGATGTCTGTCTGGAGTGCCTCTGCGCCGAGATCCCATTCAACGCTGATAACCTCTTGCAAACCCTGGGGCCGGCCCACGTTTCTGCTGCACACTCGCCGTGTGGATATATTTCTCGAGTAATATCATTTGACGGCGAGTGTTCCTTAGGATGGGCACCACTCGCCGACCCCATGCTGAGACTTACTATGTTAATTTTTTGCATTGGATCTCTCTTTCTTGCCTCGTCTTCCCCATAGGTCACCACCAAGTGAGCCTACGGCCCTGCCAGCTAGGTGAGAGCCTGGTCAGTGGGTCTGCTCGCGGCCAACCTTTGAATCTTTAGAACCTGCCACCGAGTGAGCCTACGACCCTGCCAGCTAGGTGAGAGCCTGGTCAGCGGGCCTGCTCGGGGCCAACCTTTGAACCTTTAACACCTGCCACCGAGTGAGCCTACGACCTTGCCAGCTAGGTGAGAGTCTGGTCAGCGGGTCTGCTCGGGGCCAACCCTAGAATCTTTAGAACTTGCCACCGAGTGAGCCTACAACCCTGCCAGCTAGGTGAGAGCCTGGTCAGCGGGTCTGCTCGGGGCCAACCTTTGAATCTTTAGAACCTGCCACCGAGTGAGCACACGGCTTTGCCAACTAAGTGAGAGCCTAGTCAGCGGGTTTGCTTGGGGCTAACCTTTGAATCTTTAGAACCTACCACGGAGTGAGCCTACGGCCCCACCAGCTAGGTGAGAGCCTGGTCAGCGGGTCTGCTCGGGGCCAACCTTTGAATCTTTAGAACCTGCCACTGAGTGAGCCTACAACCCTGCCAACTAGGTGAGAGCCTGGTCAGCGGGTCTGCTCAGGGCCAACCTTTGAATCTTTAGAACCTGCCATTGAGTGAGCCTACGAGCCTGCCAGCTAGGTGAGAGCCTGGTCAGCGGGTCTGCTCGGGGCCAACCTTTGAATCTTTAGGACCTGCCACCGAGTGAGCCTACAACCCTGCCTGCTAGGTGAGAGCCTGGTCAGCGGGTCTGCTCGGGGCCCTTTGAATCTTTAGAACCTGCCACCGAGTGAGCATACGACCCTGCTAGCTAAGTGAGAGCCTGGTCATCGGGTTTGCTCGGGGCCAACCTTTGAATCTTTAGAACATGCCACCGAGTGAGCCTACGACCCTGCCAGCTAGGTGAGAGCCTTATCAGCGGGTCTGCTCGGGGCCAACCTTTGAATCTTTAGAACCTGCCACCGAGTGAGCCTACGACCCTGTCAGCTAGGTGAGAGCCTGGTCAGCGGGTGTGCTCGGGGCCAACCTTTGATATTCCCATCATATGGACTCAAGGATAGAAGCGTTTCAAGTCGTCACCATTCCACGTGTGACCGATGGATTTGCCTTCCACATTTTGGAGGCGATATCCTCCCGACTTTAAGGTTTCTTCTATGACACAGGGGCCCTCCCAATTGTGATTGAGCTTTCCTACCGCGGCTGACCTATCGGCTGCGTCGACCTATTTCAACACCAGGTCTCCTGACGGCGCAAATCTCACACACCGCTATAGGCGGTAGCTCGACTGCGACACGAAATGGCAGTGTACCGATCGTTCAAGTAATAAAAAATGAGGAGTAATCCCCGAGTATCGAATCTCTCAAGGAACACAGTAAGGTGGAGTTAACGTTCGAGGTAGGACTTGAGATCGAAGTCCAGCGATAGGTGGAGTGCGGACGAAAGGGATTTGGGTTGCGAATAATAAAATAAAATATTACAACTACTCCTATGCAATGCCGCTATGCAATGCTTTGCTTGGCGGGATGGAAGACTACGTAGGCCTTGAACGCGCTACTTCGTAAGGGCGGATGGACGAGTAGGCAAACGGAATGAGGGTCGCCGGCACCTCTTCGACAAGCACGCCATTAGCAATTGCTAGGGCGGCACCGCACGCGATGGTGGAATGGAAATTAGATGGGGGCGCACCTCAATAAGCACATATGAACTAAATGATTCCAAATAAATGAAATGAACATTAAGCAATATTGTTCATAGCACACGTCATCAAAATATAGAGGGAACTAGTTTATACAATCAACAACATAAGGAAGGAAAAAGAGAGTAAAGGAGTCGACCACATCCGAAGCCTTGCCGAAAATTCACGGTTGGAATCACTGGGTTGTCAATCCGCGTCCAAGCTCGGTCTTCAACTGCGTCCAAGGTAGAGGAGGGCTGTCACTTCCTCCCAATGGCTCGTCTTCTTCGTGTCCTTGCTCGATGTTGGCGATCTTTGGGCTAGAAACCTCTCCTTGGAGCTCAAGGATGATGGAGGAGGCCTAGGGGGGTGGAGAACCTGTGGAAAGGGCGAAAACGGCGGACTGAACGGAGTTCCCGATCGTAATACCGCCCTAATTCGCGAACAGGCATATATATAGGCGCTGAAACGAATACTGCGCACGGTCATTGGCGCACGACCAGTGGTCGTGCGCACTGGAGTTCTGCGATCGTGCGCGCTGCCTAGGTGGAGCCTGAAAGGAAAGAAATTTATAAAATACATGTTCGCACGACCAGTGGCGCACGACCAGTGGTCGTGCGCACTATCGTAAATGGTCGTGCGATAAGCCCAAACAGAACTCAAAAAATGGGCGTTAAGTGCGCACGATCAGTAGCGCACGACCAGTGGTCGTGCGCGCTGGAGCCAGTGATCGTGCGCAGTGTTCCTTTGCAGAATTGTACCGGGAACACCTGCACGACTCCTGTTCCAGCATACAACACCAGTCTAGCCACTGAAGGTGGCACTTAACACTGCATGAAAACTAGAAACGACGATGAACAAGACATAACATCAAAACGGGCTTAGAAGTGCACTTAGCATGGAGTATTAAATAGGAATGAAAACATGTCTAAAGTGAAGTGCAAAGACTAGAAAATCGGCCCAGATAGTCCAAAAATGTGTATATAGTTGGGACTCATCACACCCCCAGACTTACCTGTTTGCGCGTCCCGAGCAAACGAATTCGGCGGAGTGTGAAAATGGTAGTTAACAAAGAAAATTACACAAAGGAGTATAATGCGAAGTAACAAAAGCATGCAAATAGAAATTTAGTAAAAAGAGATTTTAACTATGCTAACTAATTTACGAAAGTATTAGAGCGTAAGTAGAGATTTAGTTATACTCAGTTGGTGAATTATGAAGAATTCGAACGATCATGCCCGGTGTGAAAGTAACAAGACACTAAGGCGGGTGTTGCACAAGGTCGGGGTTTAGGAATATCTCCGCTGAAATCCATCAACGTCGTGAACCATACGCTCGCCCGGTCACACTCTCTCCACGGCGTTAGCAAACTCACAAGTCAAATCAATAGGGCTTTTAGGATTATATTGGGGCTTAGGTTGCGGCGTGATATTCAAGGATAAAAATGAAGGCTACACAACCAAATTGAGCTAACGGAACGCTGCACCACACAAAACCAAAAGCAATGCTCGTGTGACACACCCCCAGACTTATCATGAAAACTAGGTGTGCACACAGCCTACTTCACAATTACCAACAGATTTTCTATTTAGCTCGGAAGGATTTCTTTTCAATACAATTTTTTTTTCAGATTTTCATTTTAACAACATATTTTTTTTTCTTATCCTCCGGTTGGTTCATAATCAGGAAATAAAATTTATTTCTTCATCACATCACAAAGATTCCAAAAATCACACCAAATCAAGAACATGAGTGCAGATAAACATCTATTTGGTTGCAAAAGTGGGCAAAGCTTCAGGCCTTGGTGAATGAAGAGGAGCTGAACAAAAGAGTGGTAGGCACAATTTTGGCTTGCAAGGGTGAGCGAAAAGGTCATGGAACGACAAGGCTCAAACTAGCCAAAAGGCTCGCCCATGCTTCGAGAGTCGCTTGGGGCAAGTTCTTAGCCCACGAGAAAGGTAAACCTTCCTCCCGACTCGAGCAACACATGACTAGTGCTCGTACACACACAACATCGGGTTATCACCAATTTCATTCACATTCACCATTTGAGTATAATAAATCTAAAACTACGCAAAAAATACTAAACATAAATTAAATGCATAGAAACAATCTAGTTCTACTCAAATTCTTTTGAAGCATGCGGATGCGACTAGAACACTGCTCGAGTCAACATCGCACTCGAAATAGTAATTCCTAAGCTAACACCCCAATTCACATTCCTGACCAAAATAGTTTATTTGGAAAACAACACAAATAGGGAAGCGCGCACTCATGTGGGTGAAGTGGTGCATGAAGCGTGGAATAATGATGATGGTACAGAAAAATATAAGCACTTCTAGCATGCGGTGCAACTCGTACGCAGAGTGGATAACACATGCTCTCCCCCAGACTTAATCTACACATTACATCACAAAACTGAAAGCTAGGAGGGAGAGGTGTTACCCAATGCTCAGAATTGAGCATACCGGATGATTGACGTTAATTTCATGCACAATCCGCAGCATCCGCCAACACGAAGTACAAAGCACACTTGCAAACGGTACAACTAAAAGCAGCAAAAATAGATAAAAACTGAATTGAAATAAGTTAGAAAAAAAAAATAAAAACAGCAAGTCTGGGTTGTCACCCATGGAGGTGAACCAGTTCCTGCGAATAAGATTAGGCAAATGCGCACATAACAGAAGGGACGAAATATGAAAACAAAATTCACAAAATGATGCTCAGATGAGCATCCAGAGTTAAAGTGTTATTATTACAACAAAATAAAGTAAGCTCATACGACTCGAAGAGACATAAAAAAAAATAAACAGCAGCAAGAACAAGATAAGACTGAGGTTGGCCTGCACACGGGGTGGAAAAATCACTCGTCGTCGCTGTCACTATCTAAAACAACGACGGACGGCGGAGGTATGGATGAAGATGCGGCACGACCAGGAGGTGGGGGTATATTCAGTCCTCCCCGCAAGGCTTGCTGATACACGAAGTCCGTCAGCCAATACTGATTCGCTTCCAGGTCGGAAAGGCGCTGGTTGAAGCTTGGGACCTCCGGTGCTCGTGAAGAACTACCCTCCTCCTTGTGTTTCTGCTCCGACATGGATGACTGACGCTGCGGCTGCGAGAGGGCTATCTCTCGGTGAGTGGTTGGCGGCTCAGCCGGTTCTCCGTGCTCCTCATCAACTTGCCTCTCCCTAGGCGCATCACCTGGCATCACGACCACAAAACGCCTGCTACTCTTCTTCCCCACAACCCGCAGTAAATGAAAGCTCACCATGGTGGCCCTGGTGATGAAGGAGGGCGCAGTTACCTGCACCATCGGAGGCAGCTGACTCCAAACCCCCAATCCCTTTGCAATGCGAGTGATATAGTATGCACCACCAATGGCACCAGTGAGACCGTAGGTGGCCTCGTGATGGAGGAAGAGAGCGAGCAAGTAGCCCAGATGCAAGGGCAGCCGGAATTCCATACTATATAAGCAAGTCAAATCTTGCCACCCCACGACATTCTGACTGAGAGCTCGGGCGACAAGAGAATGACTAAGAACGTGCTGCAGGTATCAGAGAGCAGGCGCGACAATCCAGGTGGATTTGCTCTTCCTGGCTACATACTCTTCGTCACGACCTGTGAGAGCACACCACGCGGCACGCGGGGTGACGTCGTCAGGGAAGGAGATACTTGTACTCGAAAAATCAATCGCCGCAGCCTCCTCCTCAGTGTAAAAACCTGCGCTCACCGCCAACTCCGCCAGAGAAAGAGTGAAGACTCTCCCCATCATTCGGAAAGAACATTTTCCTGGACGTAGGCCGCAGGGCAGCAACTCCCACTCGAACGTTGCGAGAAACTCCAATGTGAGCTCCCGGTAGCCGAGGTCGTCACACTCAAATACCCTGCTCCAGTGATCAAATGAATAACGAAGGCGGACGGCCTCCCCCAACTCGCCATTGTCACCGATAGAATTAAGCTCGTTCCAATCGACTAAACGTTGGGACAGAAATGGCTTCTCCTTCAGTGAGTTGTATCGCCGTGTGTGCAAATCCTTGGAAAAAGTGGCCATTCGAGCAAGGATCTGAGCTGGAGAGGCGAAGGAATGGCCAGAGCGGTGGTAGGCCTTGGCGAAATGGCGAGCACTGGAACTCATGGTGGGATTAGGGCAAGCGAAGGAGGAAGTACCGAAATGGGCTCACCGGAGGGAGGGAGGACACACGATCGGCGAGCACCCAGCGGAAACGGCGCACGAACAGTAGCGAGAGGACGACGGGAGCGAAGACCTAGGATGCGCACACAGGGCTCGGGCGAACCGGTTTTTATAAAGAAACTTGGCCGATCGCACGATCAATGATCGTGCGCGTTAAGTAATGCGCACGACCATCGATCGTGCGCGAAGGAAATTTTTTGGCGTCCAGCTTCTTCATGAAAACTGAATCCACCGCGCCCTATGAGCGTTCCAGGGTCCACCGCGCATTAGGGGCCAAACGCAGCCGTAATAAAAACTAATTTAAAGTAAGAAAATAGGGTAGAAAGGAGAACAATGCAAATACGACGAAAAAGATTAATCCTAGATAACTGTTGGGCTACATGTCCCCCCAATGGGACTTATTTACGAGTTTTAGATGTATATTAACTGATAGGCGTATGATAGTGAAAATGAACATGTAACTGTTCTAATACGCGTGTCGGTAGCGGGTACCGATACGGCGACAGAACAGTTACTCCTCTACACAGATGATAATACCTACTTAACGCAGGTAGAGGAAACAGAAGATAAGAAGAGAGGGGGGTATCCTCACTCAACTCACCAAACACATCCTTGCCTAGCAAGGTGTCGTCAACGGGGAGACAGCAGGAGGCGAAGGCAATGAGTGGAGCTTCCTCAACGGAGGGGGAGTAATCCTCCTCACATGAAAGGATGCTCTCATCATTGACTTGAGCAAAAAGCTCCAAGTCCTCTTGAAGTACCTGCGAAGATTCAACCTGCACAGACTCAGATGAAGGAAGGGGATCAAGAAATAAAGAAGTCGAAGAACATAAATAAACATCAATCAGGGGAGTGATCCCGGTCTCACTCCCATCAGGTTGGGTAAGTAAAATAATGTTGGCATTGTCATCAATGCCGCAAGGTTCAGCGGGATCGACAGTGGCCATGCCCAAGATTTGGACTTCCTCCGCCGGTGTTGAGGAAAGCTCCTCTTCACCTAGAAGGTTGTCCTCCTCCATAAGAGTAGGCATAACACATAAATCGCCAGCCTCATCCCACGACACATCCTCAACAATGTCGTCAGAGACGAAAGTAGTATGCACAACAGGGGGAGGAATAGTGGTTGGATAAATGTCAAGCACTGATTCCTCACAAAGAATCGAATCCACTAGGGGTGGTGGATGCACATGGAGAGTAGGCTCAGCAATGTTGGTGCATAGATCAGCCGCACATCCGGTGACCGTATCCATGCCATTCCCTTCAAGATGTGAAGGTGACAAAGACACATAACCTGATGTTGAAGGTGTGCCGCCAGAGTTAGGAGTTGGGACGATCCGGATATCCGACTCGTCATCCTCATCCAATTGGCGAAGATACTCGGCACAGTCCTTCAAGACATAATCAGTGCTCCGACAAAACCGGCACTGCCTAGCGGGCTTCTTTGGCACAGCGGGTGCTGAAGCCGAAAAGAAGTAAGACGACAAAGGCTCATCAGAGTAGCCATAAGACTTACGCGCACCATATGGAACATCAGACGAAGTCGGTGCTCCATATGCTGGGCTATAAGAATTATGCCTACTATTCTCCGTAGGGCATTCATCACTAGAGTGGGAGGTAGCTCCACACCAACGGCAACGGAAATTAAGATGTGCCCACATAGTGTGAAGATAATACGATTCAAAATAAAAATGCTATTGTGCAAAATACTACACCTAACAAAAATTACTAAAGCAACCTAATTAAAACAGGAAAATGGAATAAAAAGAAATAAAACAAAGAAATGCAATTTACAAATGGAAGGGCTTCTCTCTCAGGTTCTCCCTCTCCAAAAAACTCACACGACTGTGTTCCCCGGCAACGGCGCCAAAAACTTGACGGCGCAAATCTCACACACCGCTATAGGCGGTAGCTCGACTGCGATACGAAACGGCAGTGTACCGATCGTTCAAGTAATATAAAACGAGGAGTAATCCCCGAGTATCGAATCTCTCAAGGAACACAGTAAGGTGGAGTTAACGTTCGAGGTAGGACTTGAGATCGAAGTCCAGCGATAGGTGGAGTGCGGACGAAAGGGATTTGGGTTGCGAATAATAAAATAAAATATTACAACTACTCCTATGCAATGCCGCTATGCAATGCTTCACTTGGCGGGATGGAAGACTACGTAGGCCTTGAACGCGCTACTTCGTAAGGGCGGATGGACGAGTAGGCAAACGGAATGAGGGTCGCCGACACCTCTTCGACAAGCACGCCATTAGCAATTGCTAGGGAGGCACCGCACGCGATGGTGGAATGGAAATTAGATGGGGGCCCACCTCAATAAGCACATATGAACTAAATGATTCCAAATAAATGAAATGAACATTAAGCAATATTGTTCATAGCACACATCATCAAAATATAGAGGGAACTAGTTTATACAATCAACAACATAAGGAAGGAAAAAGAGAGTAAAGGAGTCGACCACATCCGAAGCCTTGCCGAAAATTCACGGTTGGAATCACTGGGTTGTCAATCCGCGTCCAAGCTCGGTCTTCAACTGCGTCCAAGGTAGAGGAGGGCTGTCACTTCCTCCCAATGGCTCGTCTTCTTCGTGTCACGATCCAATCTCCTCCGATACACGATCTCCTTTCTCGATGTTGGCGATCTTTGGGCTAGAAACCTCTCCTTGGAGCTCAAGGATGATGGAGGAGGCCTAGGGGGTGGAGAACCTGTGGAAAGGGCGAAAACGGCGGACTGAACAGAGTTCCCGATCGTAATCTCGCCCTAATTCGCGAACATGCATATATATAGGCGCTGAAACGAATACTGCGCACGGTCATTGGCGCACGACCAGTGGTCGTGCGCACTGGAATTCTGCGATCGTGCGCGCTGCCTGGGTGGAGCCTGAATGGAAAGAAATTTATAAAATACATGTTCGCACGACCAGTGGCGCACGACCAGTGGTCGTGCGCACTATCGTAAATGGTCGTGCGATAAGCCCAAACAGAACTCAAAAAATGGGCGTTAAGTGCGCACGATCAGTAGCGCACGACCAGTGGTCGTGCGCGCTGGAGCCAGTGATCGTGCGCAGTGTTCCTTTGCAGAATTGTACCGGGAACACCTGCACGACTCCTGTTCTAGCATACAACACCAGTCTAGCCACTGAAGGTGGCACTTAGCAATGCATGAAAACTAGAAACGACGATGAACAAGACATAACATCAAAATGGGCCTAGAAGTGCACTTAGCATGGAGTATTAAATAGGAATGAAAACATGTCTAAAGTGAAGTGCAAAGACTAGAAAATCGGCCCAGATGAGTCCAAAAATGTGTATATAGTTGGGACTCATCATCTCCCTTCTCGAATTGCTTGATCCGGACGTGTTTGTCAAAGTATTTGGCCATCCGCCGCTTGACTTCCTCTTGACGAATGGCGGCAAGGTCTCGAACCTCCTCGATCAGGTCCAAGGAGAGTCGTAGCTCCTCCTCATTTCCTGTTCTCCATTCTTCATCCCCATCTGAGGCGGCCCTTACCCGGGTCGTCTTAACTTCAAATTCCACGGGAATGTCGGCCTCGCAACCGTGAGAGAGCTTGAAGGGGGTCTCACCAGTGGTAGTGCTGGGGGTAGTCCTTAGAGCTCATAGGACCGAGGGGAGTTGCTCCACCCAATTCCCCTTCAAGTTCTCCACCTTCTTTTTGAGTAGATTTACTATGATCTTATTCGCTGCCTCCACCTACCCGTTGCTCCTGGGGTGGTGGACGGATGCAAACCTGAGGTCTATCCCCAACTGGCTGCAGAAGTTGATGAACTCCCCGCTGGCGAACTACGGGCCATTATCTGTGACTATGGCTTGTGGAAGCCCATGTCGACAGATGATCTCCCCCCACACAAAATTACGGATTACCTGGGAATTAACCTTGGCTAGAGCCTTGACCTCTAACCACTTCAAGAAGTAGTCGGTCATGACTAAGAGAAATCTTCTTTGCCCACTGGCTCGAGGGAAAGGTCCTACCAGATCCATTCCTCATATGGCAAAGGGCCATGGCGCCGCGATGCTCCATAGCCTCTGAGCCGGAAAAAGTTGAAGCGGAGCGAACAACTGGCACTTCCGGCATTTCTTGGCAAATTCTGCTGCGTCCTTGCTCAAAGTCGGCCAGAAGTACCCCTGCCTCATTATCCTTGCTTCCAATGTCCTGCTCCCCGAGTGACTGCTACACTCGCCAGAATGAATCTCCTCCAGAACTGAAAGTGCACAGTGTGCCTCTGAGATTCCTCTAGGGGGGGTGAATAAAGTTTTAAAATATTTCTATCCTAACTGTGTTTAACAGTAAATTACTCTAAGGAGTTATGCTTAATAAACCAGGCAGAATAAAGAATGCAGGAAATAAAGTGCAAAATAAAAGACTGGACAACACAAAAAATCACAGCACAGACACAATGAATTTTTTAGAGGTTCCCCAAAATGTGGGCAGTCCTCTCTTCGACCACCTGGTAGGAATGCACCACTGTGCTTGAGTCTTTTGATAAAGAGACTCTTAGAACCAATGATCTTTTGATCAGGAGATCATGAACTACCAGATCTTTTGATTAGGAGATCTTGAACTACCAGATCTTTTGATAAGGAGATCTTGAACCACTGAATCCTTTGGAGAGGGATTAATAAAACTCTTTTACAGGATGAGAAAAAAGAAGGGAGAAGGTTGAAGGAATTCTGTTCTCAGAATTCATAAAGATGGCTGTATGAAGATCAGCCTATGAGTTGTTCCAAAGGATCTACTCTAGATTAGCCCCTGCTTTTGATAGTGATGATTTGCAGAAGCTTTGTATTGTCAGATCCTTTCTTCTTCTTCTTCTTCTTCTTCTTCAGATTATGATCTGGCTGCTATGAGATTGTGATGAAGAGCAGCTCTCAGATCCTCTATTCTATTTTATGAAGAACAACATAGCCTTCCTTCCCTTTTTTGTTTTAATTCTTGCGATGGCTGATTGAAGAATAACCAATGTGAAGTCCCACAGAATCTGCTCTTGATTAGTCTCTGCTTTTGATGTAGATGAACTGCAGTGACTTTGACTGTCAGATTCTTCTTGACTTCTGCTGATTCAGATCCTGCTGCTATATGATGGTGATGAGAAGCAGCTATCAGATCTACTATTCTCTTAGATGAAGAACAATTGTATTTCTCTTTTCTTTTCTGTTCTTGATTAGGGTTCTTGAGAGAGACGGAGGAAGAGGAAGCCCTAGAAGATGAAGGAGACAGCTGATAGTGATTAATGCCCTGCCCGCCTCTGTCTCCTCTTGTCTTTTTATTCTACCTTCTTCAAATTCAAATTTCTTTTCCTTTCTGATATCTTTGATAAGGTAATCTGCTTATCACTTTCTCTTTCTTTCCTCTTTAATTCTCGACCCGTCCAACTGGAAAGAATATGTTTCCAAGAAACCTTTTTGTCTTCTTCTTTAATGCCCCTTTCCATTTTAGGCAATTATTGAGCCGTCGAGGAACGGTCTTGATGGATATGGGCCATGAAAGAAGGATCAGAAAGACAGCTGAAATGATATACTTTTACAGACTGTATTCGACGTAGCGTCGAATTCATTTCTTCTCTTATCGACGCAACTTTGAGTTCATATAGAAGCAACTTCGATTTCATCTCTACTTTGATTGAACTCTACAAGTAGACGTTGCGTCGACATCTTATCGACGTGTCCGTCGAGTTGATTTGCCTGGCTCTGAACTACATCTTCTGCGTCGAGATGAAGTCGATGTTGCGTCGACTTTAGATGGCTTCGACAGATAACCTCTTCTGCGTCGAGTTGAAGTAGAAGCTGCGTCGACTTCTCCAATTGCTTCAACAGGTCCCTGACCTCTACGTCGATATCTATTCGACGTAGCGTCGACTTAAGTTACTTCGACAGAAGGTTGTACCACTTAGACTTCAAATCAGAGCAGCGTCGATATAGACTCGATGTTATGTTGAATTTTATTCGACGTAAATGTTAACTTAGCCCAATTATGCTTCCCTTGATCTGGTCCTGATACCCTATGTTGAGTTTGACATCCTAATACATCTAATGACCAGATCACCCTCACTATACACTGAGTAATTTAATCCTAGAGATAAAATCACTTTTAATTAATTTGTTACGTTAAATTAAGAGTTTTTCCCAACAAGAACCCTTGAAACTTCCTCCTCAGAAATACATCGCGCCAAGAGACCGCAGAGAGTCTTCCGATACAAGTCCCCTTCATGAAGCACGTAGTAGGCAGACTTGTACTGAAAGCGCCTTTGATCTGGAACCTCTTCCGGAAACCTGTCCGGCTAGGACGGTCACGAAAGGGTCCTTCTACGAGGGCCGCTGCTCTATGTCCATGAGCTCCCCTTCCTCAATCGAAGGGCGGAACAGATCCATCAAGGTTCCTCCAGCCCAAGGGCTGGACTTGGCCAGCCAATCTGCCAAGACACTTTCTTCCCCGGGTATGTGCTTGATAGAGAAAGTCTTGAACGTTCCGATGAGACCCCTCACCTTGGTTAGATATCTCATGAGGGTGGGCTCCCTTGCCTCGAACTCACCCTTGATTTGTGAGGCTATTACCATAGAATCAGTGAGGACCTCCACATTGTGAACCGACAGTTCCTGGGCTAGACGTAGGCTAGCGATCACTGCTTCGTACTCTGCCTGGTTGTTGGTGATGGGAAAGTGTATCACTAGCGCTTGTTCAATTTTCACTCTGTGAGGGCTCCCCAATACCACCCCTCCTCCTAAAGAATTCTTGCCTGATGCCCCATCGACCAACAGCTTCTAGGGGACGTGACGAAGGGCTTGCTCCTCTTCCATTTCAACCACGTAATCTGCCATGAAATCTGTAACTGCTTGAGCCTTCATCAATAACCGAGTGACGAAAGTGATGTCAAATTCACTTAACTCCACCGACCACTTTGCGAGTCTCCCCGAGTGCTCCACCCCTTCGAAGATTTTGCGAAGGGGATGGTCAGTCACCACTTGGATCAAATGGTCCTGGAAATATGACCTGAGCTTCCTAGCCGAGATGACTAGAGTGAAAGCCAGCTTCTCCAAAATCGGATATCGGAGCTTAGCCTTCTTCAAAACCTGGATTACATAGTAAATGGGCAGTTGCTTATTGCCCTCTTCCCAGACCAAGACGGAGCTCACAGCTTCAGCCCCGCCTCCGAGATACAAGGATAGATCCTCTCCCTCCTTAGGACCTTGGAGCAGCGGAGCCTTGGTGAGCTGGATCTTCAAGGCCTGGAAGGCCTCCTCACATTCTTTCGTCCATTCGAACTTCTGATTGCCTCGCAGCACTTTGAAGAAAGGGGAACACTTCTCCCCAGCCCGAGAGAGAAACCTACTCAACCCCGCAAGCTTCCCTGTCAGGCGCTGGACTTCCTTAGTATTTCGCGGTGATCCCAACTCCATTATGGCTTTAACTTTGTCCGGGTTAGATTCTACCCATGCTGGGGTAAGAAGGTGACCCAGAAATTTCCCCTTGCTGGCTCCAAATACGCACTTCAGGGGGTTCAGCCGCATCTTGTACTTGCGCAGGGTGGTGAAGGTCTCCTCGAGGTCCTGGAGGTGAAAGCTCATGCTCTTACTCTTCACCATAAGGTCATCTACGTAAACCTCCAAGTTTCTTTCTCTTTGTTCCTGGAAGACCCGGTCCATTGACCAAGGGAATGTAAGGGGCGTGATCGGTGCTGGCGGAGAGGGCGCATTCTGGCTTCAATGCAGGCATTTCAGACGCGTCACGCCCTAGGTCACACTCGTGACCTGGGGCGTGTAATCTTTAAATGTGATTCTTTTAATACTAATAATTTCCTTATAGATGATGAGCCGTTCAACCAAACGTCTTCAAAGATCCATTTGACACTCATGTCCAGCTTTCCAAATCACCTACAGTTTGTTTAGGTAATTTGGATTCACAATTTCAAGCTCACCGACAACAAAAGAATCAAGACTACAGCGGAGGAGTAGCCGGGCGACTGACGCCGGCACATTCGCCTCAGCGCGAATTAAGGGAGTTGCCTGTCCACTTCTCTTTTTTATTTTCCTTTTTCCTAACACTAACCGTCTAGCTTAAAGACGGGAAAAAGAAAGCTCTCTTGAGAGGCACCCCTTGCTTATCTTTAATTTTTATGCATTTTTCTTTTAAAAGTTTATTTTTCAAGTGTTCTTCATACTTAGTTGTAAACATTGAGGACAATGTTTAATTTTAAGTATGTGGGTGTAGCTTAGCATTCATAGTATTTATATTTGAAAAAGAAAAAAAATTTAAAAAAATTATAAAAATCTAATTTCTTGGAAAGGGCGCTTTGGGCTTGAACTCCCATCACAGCTCCTAGTACCTTGCGAACCCTTCACCGGGTAGCCCTCGGGAAGTCCAAGAAATAATATTTATAATAATAATAATAAATATGCCTAGCCTTGTTGTTTTTAATGTTCTAGAAATTTAGTTTGAGGTCCGATTATAAGTATTCCTACATTTTTAATTTAGCTAATATTTTATTTTATCAGAATTTGCTAAATCTAAATTTGAAGTAATTTAGTTTTAAGAAACACTTTATGTTTTTAATTCGATTAGAGAATTAATTTAGCACCACTTCGTTTAATTTTAAATAGCTTCACTTTGTGGTAAATTGGCTAAACACCTCTAGATTCCTATTATATTCTCTTTTAACTTTAAGATCTTAGGAAATTTCATTCCACCAAAAATTTGCTCTCAAAATAGTTTAATTTATAAACTAGAAGCGTTACCCTTACCCTTTGTTGGCAATTAAAAAAAAGTAGAAAAAAGATCATATGTCATGGGAATAAGAGGATATAATTCATTATTTCCTAAACTTATGCACCCAAAATCATTTAAAAGATTATATGTCATGATGTAAGAGGATAAAATTCATTACATCTAAACATATACATTTTGGGTTTTATTTGAAGAGAATTTTTAAAAGATTATATGGCATGGAAAATAAGAGGATAAAATTCATTATTTTCCTAAACATATACAAATTCCTATTCAATTGAGGTGAGAGGATAAAATTCATCACCTTTATTCAAAAACTCCTCATTTGCCATTTCGTTTAAACCCATCCCTAGCCAATTTCATTGTTTATAGTCCTAAACTAAATTATTAAGAGAGCAATATTTTGGTAGGTGTCTTTTCCTTAAGTTTCTTTTATGTTAGAGTGTTTATAATTTCAATCTAATTTTGTTTGAAAATTTCTACAATTTCGATTGCTAAATAGTTATCTTGAGAAGTAGTTAGCTAAACAAATTTCTCTTTTTAAATTATCAACATAATTTATGACTTAATTCTTGAATTCCTAAAATTTGCTTTTGACCTATTCTTGGTTTAATAAAATTTTAGTTAATTAAAAATAATATCGATATCTTGTAATTCTTTCCTCACTCTTTTGCTCTGGAATAACAAAAACTCAAGTACGAGGGTGTTTGATGAGTACTTTTTGTACTCATCTTTTAGTATAATTTTAATGTAGTTTTAATATGAATTTATATAATTTATATGTATTTTCTTATTTAATATGTTCCCTTTTAATTTTATAAACTAACTTAAGTCTTTTCTGTGTTTTTCAGGATTTCTAGGCATTTTGAGCAGAATTGTCAAGTACACGCCCAAGGTCACGGACGTGACCAAGGGCGTGACAGCCAAAGATGTGTTCCAGACCTGCTTCTGTCACCCGGAGTCATTCCGTGAAGAATTCGCCAAGTACATGCCCCAGGTCACGGGCGTGACCCTGGCTGCTGTGTTCGACGAAAATTTAGGAGATCGACGAACAGGCGAGAGTTCGACGAATGTTCAAAGTGTCAAGTACACGCCCCAGGTCACGGGCGTGACCAAGGGCGTGACATCCAAGTCATGGTCGTGAACCCTGCCACCAGCTGCCAACACGCCTGCCACGTCAATTAAAGTTACACGCCCTAGGTCACGGGCGTGACCATGGGGCGTGACATCCAGTCACGGGCGTGACTCGCCCCGCGCGCCTTCCCGCCAAAGATTTCCCGCCAGCAGCACATTTAAAGATTACACGACCCAGGTCACGGGCGTGACCTAGGGCATGACGCGTCCGAAACGCCTGCATTGAAGCCAGAACGCGCCCTCTCCGCCAGCACCGATCACGCCCCTTACACGCCCTTGGTCACGGGCGTGACCGAGGGCGTGTAACATCAAAATTCTTCATATTTAAAGGGAGCTTTTCCAGATGTTTGGAGAGGAATTTTGGAGATGAATTTTTAGGATTAGAATTTCATTTTCTTGTATTATTTTCATGTTTCTAGTAATTCTTATGCTCCTCCTTTATTTCTTATGATTGTAGCTATTTCAATTCAAAGCTTGTAATTTCTCAATTCCTTAGTTGTAATCTCTTTTGCATTTCAATAAAATAGTTCTCTTTCTTTTTTCCACTCTCTCTTTTATGATGTACTCTTTTATTTTCGTTAATTCCTCCATCTCCATGAGTAGCTAAATTTCTATTAGTACTCGGCCGAGATGATCCAAGGAAAATATAATTCATAATTTGGTTTAGAACTTCTTTTTCTCTTATTTAGATCGCTTAAGATTTATCCTTGAATTTAAATTGATTGAGATTATATTATCGATATATAAATCTCATTCTTGTTTTCGTAGTCTAATAACCGAGAGGTTTTGATTTCGAATCGATCATTTCAAGGATAAAGAGATTTGAATGCACTCCTCGAGAGAGGACGACATAAATCTCCCGAATTGGAGTCATATCCAATAGAGGGGTTCACTTTGTTAAGGCGTGTTTTAGGGGTTTCGATTCTAGAACGAGAGTTTGATTGATCAACCTAAACTCAGTTGAGCGTATCCTCGAGAGAGGTACGTTTATAATTCGGGAACCTCCATGGTCAAGCAATTCTTTTAAAGAGAATTAGAAGTTTTATTTCTTAATTTATTTATTTTTCCAAGGTGATTCAAGGTTGAGTGCTAGTCCTTTAAATCATAGTTTTAAAAAAAGTTATTTCTCTTTCTCGCAAACAACCAACCCAAGTTTTATTTGATAAAATAATAGAGACTTTCTTGAAGTAAGAGTACTCAACCGCCCGGAGTCTAATACGCCCTTGGTTTCTTATAACCTATACTACATTCGATACGGTACACTTACCGTTGTCGTTTGCGGATATAGTTTTGCTCGCATCATATGTATTGTGATTTATAATATCCCACAAATAACTACCCTCTTAAGGGTTTTTGTCATGACTAGGTCTTGACAAAACCCTAGGAAGACTAAAAGAACCTTAAGAACCTAGAAAAGTAGGTGAAATCACCTTGATATGCAAATAGCAATTTCTGATTACCTAGTTTAGTGTTTGACTTTTGGGCCTCAAGTTGACCATCTGACCCCACCATGACACTCTTAACCCCATAGGGAGTCCATTGGGTCACTTAGGGCTTATTGGTATCAATCAAAGTGGTCAAGTTGACCAAAGTCAACCCTAACCCTAGATAAGTCAAAATAGCCTATTAAGGACCGATTAGTCTTCAATTGGTCAAATTGACCTCACCCAAATATTCCTAACCCTTAAGAGAGGTCAATGGGTCACTAACAACCCATTGGGTCCAATCAATTTTATGAATGGGGCTAAAGCCAACATTTGGACCCAAAAGGCCCAATCTGACCTAGTTAGGTCAAAGCGATTCAATTGACCCAAATTGATCACACCAAGTCACAATTGGCCTTGGGTGGTGTCAAGGGACCTATGAGCACCTATTTGGGCAAGTCACACCACCAAAATTGACTTAGGATTGAGCTAAACTAATTAGGATTAATTATGCCCAAATTGGGGAAATCAAGCACAAGGCTCAATCCAATTGGGCTAGGCCCAATTATGGTGATCCACTAAGTCCTCATGACTGTAATTACATGGATTGCCATCCAATTTTTGGAGGGGCTGACTAGGAGAGAGAAAATTTGAGTTTCCCCCAAATTGAAGAGAGAGAGAGAAAGAGGCGTTCATGGCTTTGAATGCCATAAGTCGCCCAATTCCCCCTCTAATGGCTCAAATTCATTCCCCTTAGTTAATTTGGGGGAGATTAATGGCTTTTCCCAGCCTCCTGGAGGAAGAATTAAAAGGGATTCAAGGTGGCCGAGAAACCCCCTTCATGGCCATTAATGGCAATCAATATTGTAACCTCCCCCTCCCTCAATTAAAGCCTTTAACACATTCAGAGGACGGAGAGGAGTGAAACCCCCATCCTTCTAGAGGAATTCGTGCTCTCTAAGCAAGGATTGACCATGGACCCCAAAGCTTCCCAAGCCTCCATCGTGAACCATCGATCATCTTGGCAAAATGACCACCAATCAGGTCCGATCCCCTTCTCCTCCCTTGGTGCTTAGATCTCAATCATTTTGGTGCTTGATTCGAGCCAAATTGGACTCGAATCAAGCTTCCAAATGGGCTCATTTTTGAGCTTCTTTACCCCACCAGAAACCCCCATTCCGGCCACCTCCGGCCGGCAAGCCACTGCTAATCACCGGCCACCACCTCGACGAAGGTGGTGGTGGCAATAGCCGGTCGGGAGGGTGCATGGGTGGCCGACAAATCGAGCCTAGAGATATCCCAGGATGGGAGATCGTGGACCGTCCAACCATTTGGGATGATGAACCCTGGTCGTTGGATTTTCGCGATCAGCTATACGCAGATCAAATGTTTTAATGAAAACATTTTAATATATTCTGTCACATATTATGCAGTGGATGGTTTTAATTTTTAAAATTACTTAGAGGCCTCTTTTGTAAAAGTGGTCAACATTAAATATGTGTTTCTGGAGGTCTAATTTAATTCAAAATTTGTTTCATACAATTTGGCCCATAGGATCTCCCTTAGCACTCTTTTTGGTGCAAGGTGTCCCTAGGGCTAACCAGAAATTAATTTGAGCGCCTCCTTTGGTCTGCTGCTCCTCCCCTCTCCCCTTAACTCGGGCGGAGCGAGAGGGGCCTGCGGCTCCTCCTCTCACCCCCTAGCTGGGGCGGGGTGCGAGGGGCCTGCGGCTCCTCCTCTCACCCCTAGCTGGGGCGAGGAGAGAGGGGACTGCGGCTCCTCCTCTCGCCCCCTAACTGGGGCAGGGCGAGAGGGGCTTGTGGCTCCTCCTCTTGCCCCCTAGCTGGGGCGGGGCGAGAGGGGCCTGCGGATCCTCCTCTCGCCCCTAACTAGGGCAGGGTGAGATGGGCATGCTGCTCCTCCTCTCACCCTTAGCTGGGGCGGGGGCGAGCCCAGGAGGCTGCACACCTCTGGCTCGCCCCTCTTATGGGCTGGGCGAGCGGGAGGCCTCCGCCTCCACCGCTCGCCACCTCCTTCTTGCCTGCGGTCATCGCTAAAAAAAATTGTTGGGCCTGAAGACATTTTAGGCCCCGGGGACCCACTCGGCGAATATGGGGTTGTACACAATCCCCGCTCTTTTCGAGCGAGGTATAAGCTCGGAAAGAAAATCCCAACCCCACATATTCAGTGAGTGGTGCTGAAAACCGCACCATAAGCGGAGCCACCTCGAGGGAAAAACACTTAGCCTCCCTAGGAGGTCAACCTGCCCTTCCGGCTAGAGAGAGCCCGGTTAGCGGAACCATCAGAGGGGAAAAATTCTTACCCTCCCTGGGAGGTCAACCTGCCCTGCCGGCTAGAGAGAGACCGGTCAGCGAAACCATCCGAGGGAAAAAATACTTGGCATCCCTGGGAGGTCAACCTGTCCTGCCGGCTAGAGAGAGCCCGGTCAGCTGAACCATCCGAGGGGAAAAATTCTTACCCTCCCTGGGAGGTCAACCTGCCCTGCCGGCTAGAGAGAGTCCGGTCAGCGGAACTATCCGAGGAGAAAATACTTAGCCTCCCTAGGAGGTCAACCTACCCTGCCGGCTAGAGAGAGCCCAGTCAGCGGAACCATTCGAGGGGAAATATACTTAGCCTCCCTAGGAGGTCAACCCGCCCTGCCGGCTAGAGAGAGCCCGGTCAGCGGAACTATCCGAGGGGAAAAATTCTTACACTCCCTGGGAGGACAACCTGCCCTGCCGACTAGAGAGAGTCCGGTCAGTGGAACTATCCGAGGGGAAAAATACTTAGCCTCCCTAGGAGGTCAACCTGCCCGGCCGGCTAGAGAGAGCCCGGTCAGCGGAACCATCCGAGGGGAAAAATACTTAGCCTCCCTGGGAGGTCAACCTGCCCTGCCGGCTAGAGAGAGCCCGGTCAGCGGAACCATCCGAGGGGAAAAATACTTAGCCTCCCTGGGAGGTCAACCTGCCCTGCCAGCTAGAGAGAGCCCGGTCAGCGGAACCATCCGAGGGAAAAAATACTCACCCTCCCTGGGAGGTCAACCTGCCCTGCCGGCTAGAGAGAGCCCGGTCAGCGGAACCATCTGAGGCGAAAAATACTTAGCCTCCCTGGGAGGTCAACCTGCCCTGCCGGCTAGAGAGAGCCCGGTCAGCAGAACCATCCGAGGGGAAAAATACTCACCCTCCCTGGGAGGTCAACCTGCCCTGCCGGATAGAGAGAGCCAGGTTAGTGGAACCATACAAAGGGAAAAATACTTAGCCTCCCTGGGAGGTCAACCTGCCCTGCCGGCTAGAGAGAGCCCGATCAGCGGAACCATATGAGGGGAAAAATTCTTACCCTCCTTGGGAGGTCTACCTGCCCTGCCGGCTAGAGAGAGCAAAGTCAGCGAAACCATCAGAGGGGAAAAATACATAGACTCCCTAGGAGGTCAACCTACCCTACCGGCTAGAGAGAGCCCGGTCAGCGGAACCATCCGAAGGGAAAATTCTTACCCTCCCTGGGGGGTCAACCTGCTCTGCCGGCTAGAGAGAGTCCGGTCAGCGGAACCATCCGAGGGAAAAAATACTTAGCCTCCCTAGGAGGTCAACCTGCCCTGCCGGCTAGAGAGAGCCCAGTCAGCGGAACCATCCGAGGGGAAAAACACTTAGCCTCCCTTGGAGGTCAACCTGCCCTGTCGGCTAGAGAGAGCCCGGTCAGCGGAACCATCCGAGGGGAAAAATCCTTACCCCCCCTGGGAGGTCAACCTGCCCTGCCGGCTTGGAGAGCCCGGTCAACGGAACCTTCCGAGGGGAAAATACCTAGCCCTCCTAGGAGGTCAACCTGCCCTGCCGGCGAGAGAGAGCCCGGTCAGCGGTACCATCCGAGGGGAAAAATTCTTACCCTCCCTGGGAGGTCAACCTGCCCTGCCGACTAGAGAGAGTCCGATCAGCGGAACCATCAGAGGGGAAAAATGCTTAGCCCCCCTCAGAGGTCAACCCGCCCTGCCGGCTAGAGAGAGCCCGGTCAGCGGAACCATCAGAGGGGAAAAACACTTAGCATCCCTGGGAGGTCAACCTGCCCTGCCGGCTAGAGAGAGCCCGGTCAGCGGAACCTTCCGAGGGGAAAAATTCTTACCCTCCCTGGGAGGTCAACCTCCCCTGTCGGCTAGAGAGAGCCCGGTCAGCGGAACCATCCGAGGGGAAAAATTCTTACCCTCCCTGGGAGGTCAACCTGCCCTGCCGACTAGAGAGAGCCTGGTCAGCGGAATCATCCGAGGGGAAAAATACTTAGCCTCCTTGGGAGGTCAACCTGCCCTGCCAACTAGAGAGAGCCCGGTCAGCGGAACCATCCGAGGGGAAAAATTCTTACCCTCCCTGGGAGGTAAACCTGCCCTACCGACTATAGAGAGCCCGGTCAGCGGAACCATCCGAGGGGAAAAATACTTAGCCTCCCTAGGAGGTCAACCTGCCCTGCCGGCTAGAGAGAGCCCGGTCAGCGGAACCATCAGAGGGGAAAAATTCTAACCCTCCCTGGGAGGTCAACCTGCCCTGCGGGCTAGAGAGAGCCCGGTCAGCTGAACCATCCGAGGGGAAAAATACTTAGCCTCCCTAGGAGGTCAACCTGCCCTGCCGGCGAGAGAGAGCCTGGTCAGCGGAACCATCCGAGGGGAAAATACTTAGCCTCCCTGGGAGGTCAACCTGCCCTGCCGGCTAGAGAGAGCCCGGTTAGCGGAACCATCCGAGGGGAAAAATTCTTAGCCCCCCTGGGAGGTCAACCTTCCCTGCCGGCTAGAGAGAGCCCGGTTAGCGGAACCATCCGAGGGGAAAAATACTCACCCTCCCTGGGAGGTCAACCTGCCCTGCCGGCTAGAGAGAGCCCGGTCAGCGGAACCATCCGAGGGGAAAAATACTTAGCCTCCCTGGGAGGTCAACCTACCCTGCCGGCTAGAGAGAGCCCGGTCAGCGGAACCATCCGAGGGGAAAAACACTTAGGCTCCCTGGGAGGTCAACCTGCCCTGCCGGCTAGAGAGAGCCCGGTTAGCGGAACCATCAGAGGGGAAAAATTCTTACCCTTCCTGGGAGGTCAACCTGCCCTGCCGACTAGAGAGAGCCCGGTCAGCGGAACCATCCGAGGGAAAAAATACTTTGCCTCCCTGGGAGGTCAACCTGCCCTGCCGGCTAGAGAGAGCCTGGTCAGCGGAACCATCCGAGGGGAAAAGTATTTTGAAAAACTTTCATTACATTAGTCATCCGGTTACATGCAAGAAAAACTAAGTATGGAAATAAACCATCATACTACATGGATTTAAAGAAAAAGCTAAGCACGGAGACCGGGACTCAGACTTCTACTCCCAGGCATGGTCCTCCCTGACCTCCTCTGGTTGCTGACGTTGCGGCTTCGGACCCCTCGCCTCCTTCATTTCTAAGAACTCAGGGCAAGCGGATGTCGCGTGACCCTCCTCATCGTGGAAGTCATAGTAAGGTAAGTCCACCCAGACGCCCCCTCTTCCTCCCATACGATTTCTTCTTCTTCTGTGGCCAATCTCCATGGTTTGCTGGGGTGGTGGAGAGGGTGCCTTCAGTCCCTGCCTCTACCCTGGGAGGTCGGGCCCCTCTTCCTGGAAGTTGTCCTCCTCTTGGTTGAACTTCATCTTGGGAGCCCCTACCCTCCCCCCTGCTGCCTTGCCTCCGGCTCACTTAGCTTGGCCAACCTTCTTGCGAACTCCGGGTTGGCCTCCTCACTCTCTACTTCTTCCGCCACCCTTTCCATCAACTCCTCAAAGGACAAAGGAGCTCTCCTCTTGAGGTCCATCTTGAAGAATCCCCCCTGCATCCCCACGATGAAAGCGAGCTGGAGGGTGTAGCCTGACACCTCTTGGGTGAGGAGAATCTCCTCCTGGAACCGGTCAACATAGTGAGCCAGTGACTCCCCTGGCTCTTGATTGATCTTGAAAAGTGCTTCAACATCTTTCTTCCTCTTTCTTGATATCGACAAGCATAGCAGGAAAACTCGACGCAAGTCTTCGATGGCACAGATAGATCCCGCAGGGAGCTGGTGGAACCAATCCTTAGCCTTCTCCTTCAGAGTTGTCGCGAAGAGTCGACACTTGAAAGCGTCTGACATGGGCCTGATGGAGACCATGTCCTCAAACCACTGCAGGTGCAAGACGGGGTCATCCCTGCCGGAGTAGTGAGATATCTCCAGCCCTCCGGACCCCTCTAGAACCGGGGCCGAGAGGATCATCTCACACAAAGGACTTCCTTTGCTCGCCCCCCGTTGGGGCTGGGCGAGTGGGTGCTGGCCGCCTCCCCACTCACCCCCTTGGGGCTGGGCGAGTGGCGGCCTGGCACTTCCCCACTCGCCCCCTTGGGGCTGGGCGAGTGGGGGCCTGGCGCCTCCCCACTCGCCCCCTTGGGGCTGGGCGAGTGGGGGCCTGGCGCCTCCCCACTCGCCCCCTTGGGGCTGGGAGAGTGGGGGCCTGACGCCTCCCCACTCGCCGCCTTGGGGCTGGGCGAGTGGGGGCCTGACGCCTCCCCACTTGCCCTCTTGGGGCTGGACGAGTGGGGGCCTGGCGCCTCCCCACTCGCCCCCTCCTAGGGGTCCGGGCGAGTGGGGGCCGAATGCCTCCCCACTCCCCTCCCGCTGACACCTCCTTCCTGGATTGCTGGCCGAGAGTGCCCTCTCCTACCTGCTGAGGCGAGACCTCCGGACCACTTCCTCTCCTGCCTTCGCCTATCGAGGCGAAAGCTACTTGCAAGGTCTACAGGACCTCCCGCTTGAAATTCTCAAACATCTCTAATGTCACTCCAGCCACCGGGGGCTGCGAGTGGCCTGGGTCAGATCCTCCTCCACCTCCAGCCATGGAGCTCAGCTTGAGATTTTCTTATGTTGGTCACTCTCCACGCTCACCGCACCATAATGTTAAAACCAATAAATTGGCCTCTCGAGGAGTTCAGGCCCTCAACAAGTTGAGGGGTGACCAACACTTACTCCTCCCAAGGGAGAGCTCTAGGCTAAGAGGCTAAGGAACTAGGAACAAGGCCAAGAGCTTAGCGAGGAGGTCCCACCACACACTCGGAAGATCTTAGAGCGCTTCCCCTCCCAAGACAATGCTAAGTTTGGGCACCCTTGGAGGCTCTCTCCACCCAACAAAGAAATTTTGTGGGAGAGGAGGCCAAAAGTCCAGTCCTTCCAAATGGTGCCCCATTGGTCCTATTTATAGGATTTTGAACTTGGTCTGCAAACAACAACAATCGAACCTACGAGATTATGAAAATACTCTCGGATTTGGCCTGCGAAAAGCCAAATCTCGCTGTTCGGAGGCGTTAAACGCAGTCCCTAATGCCTTCCCAGGGCCGAGCGAGAGGGAGCTGACTTCCTCCCTTGCCCCCCCTTACTGGGCTGGGCGAGCTGGGAGGGCGCCTCCCTCCTGAGCTCGCCCCCTTGCTGAGGCGGGGGCGAGACCAGGAGGCCACATGCCTTGGGTCTCGCCCCCTTTGCTGGGGCGGGGGCGAGAACAGGAGGCTGCCTGCCTCGGGTCTCGCCCCCTTGCTGGGGCGGGGGCGAGACCAGGAGGCCGCCTGCCTTGGGTCTCGCCCCCCCTTGCTGGGGCGGGGCGAGAGGGGCCTACGGCTCCTCCACTCACCCCCTAACTGGGGCGGAGCGAGCGGGGCCTGCGGCTCCTCCTCTCGCCCCTTAGCTGGGGCTGGGCGAGAGGGGCCTGCGGCTCCTCCCCTCTCCCGCTAACTCGGGCGGGGAGAGAGGGGCCTGTGGCTCCTCCTCTCGCCCCCTAGCTGGGGCGGGGCGAGAGGGGTCTGCGGCTCCTCCTCTCGCCCCCTAGTTGGGGAGGGGCGAGAGGGGCCTGCGGCTCCTCCTCTCGCCCCCTAGCTGGGGCGGGGGGAGAGGGGCCTGCGGATCCTCCTCTCGCCCCCTAACTGGGCGGGGCAAGAGGGGCCTGCAACTCCTCTTCTCGCCCCTTAGATGGGGCGGGGTGAGAGGGGTCTGCGGATCCACCCCTCGCCCCTAACTCGTGCGGGGCAAGAGGGACCTGCGGCTCCTCCTCTTGCCCACTAGCTGGGGCAGGGCGAGAGGGGCCTGCGGCTCCTCCTCTCGCCCCCTAGCTGGGGCGGGGCGAGAGGGGCCTACAGATCCTCCTCTCGCCCCCTAACTGGGGCGGGGCGAGAGGGGCCTGCGACTCCTCCTCTCGCGCCCTAGCTGGGGCGGGGCGAGAGGGGCCTGTGGCTCCTCCTCTCGCCCCTAACTGGGGCGGGGCGAGAGGGGCCTGCGGCTCCTACTCTCTCCCCTTAGCTGGGGCAAGGGAGAGCCCAAGAGACCGCAGGCCTCCGGCTCGCCCCTCTTATGGGTTGGCCGAGCGGGAGGCCTCCACCTCCACCGCTCGCCCCCTCCTTCTTGCCTGCAGTCAGCGCTAAAAAAACTGTTGGGCCTAAAGACATTTTAGGCCCTGGAGACCCACTCGGCAAATACGGGGTTGTTCAGATAAGTTAGTTTGGTAGTTCCTTCACAATGTGCCAGAAGTCAGATTCCATGATTTACGTTATTTATGTGGTCATATGATTTTTGGAAAATGTGAAATTTGTTCAGAGAGCCTCTAGGGTTATTATAATGCTCTGCAATTTTTATTACAATTATTGGATGAGTATTTACAGTGCTTGCTTCACAAATTAACTAAATTCAGTTCTCTTGAAATAATTAATTATGTGACCAAAATGATTTGTGAAAAATATGGTACTTGACCAATAGACCTTTTAGGTCATCACGATGCTCCGAAAGTTTGTTATAATTATTGAATGAGACTATGTAGTGATTCCTTCACAAATTAATTTAAGTTTTGTTCCTTTGTAAATATTAATTATGTGGCTAAATGGAATTAGAAAAGTATGAAATTTGGCCAGTGAGCTTCTCTGGTCGTCCTCTGGTAATTTTATCATAATTTTTGGATGAATATTTACTATACTTTGTTCATACATTTGTTAAAAGTAGCATTTGTGATTTATTTAAATTATATGGGCACATGATCTTGTAAAATAGTCAATCTTTGTTAGAGGACATGTTGGACCTATTAGAATCCCTGGAAATTGATTCATGTCATTTGGATAGAAGGAAGTTAAAGTTCCTTCACAAATTGGGATTATGTCTTAATAATCAGGGAGAAAAATATAAGTTACTGATATTCCTTCAATATAGACCATAACCAACCTCTGTATGTGAGGTTCATCATATGTACACCTTGGGAACATGTAGGACCTTTGCAAATTTCAATCTTCCCCTTATGATTGAAGTGGTCTACGGATAGCCAAAAAGGAGTTTAGTAGTTTTGGGTCTTTTTCTGAGACCTTCGGTTGGGATTCTTCAGTGATAGGTTATATAAGTCAATTCTATGGTGGGAGGGGCAAAGTCCCTTCAAGACACCCCCTAGTGTGGATTTGAGTTGTATGGGTGGCATACTCTTAAGTGGAATGTTGGTGTTCAAGAGAACATTAATTATTCTGGTGAATCTTAATCCATCATAGGATACTAGAGTAACATAAGAGAGTGGGTGTTGGGTAGTCACCAACAAAACTAAGTGTCTTGTGAAAGGGAGGTTTGGGCTATCATCCCATCGTACCTTCTAGTACCGCTGCGAGCCCCTCACAGGGTAGACCTCGGAAAGTCCAAGATTAACCCTTCAACTGTTAGGACCATGTAACAATGAAAGATTAATCTAATCACAAGCTATCAAAGCACACATACACACACCCCTTTATTATGGGAAGATAGTTTGGGTTGGCTGGTCCTGTGAACAGTGGGCTCAGTGTGAGTTTAATAATGGAATGTACTGCAAGCTGTGGTTTGGTGTTTGTAAGAACATACTGGTTAGTCCGATGGGCTGGTGGCTCGGAAATTCAATTATAGCATATGTGCTTGTGCATGTAAGTGGTGGGTCCTCGCTATTGGACAGTCGTTCACACCGACGTCAGTATGTTGGCTCGGCAAGTGTAAGTATTCACTTAGCCAAGAAAAGACTAGTGGGATGCTAGCACTAGTACAAGATGCTCCGTAGCACCCGACTAGGTGTGCCGAGTAGTACGTAATGTCTAGGTTAGGTAGTATGAAAACCGGCCTAGGGGTGGGGTGGCCCAACCCACTGCCTCCGTTTGCCACTATGAGAGGTACTTGAGAGATTAGGTAACTTCAAATCGGGGAACTAAAGGTCTGTGTGCATAGAGTTGTGTGGGTGAGTTGCAATGGTGTGAAACATATTCATTAAACCTTGCATAACACTTCATATCATACATAACATTGCATATAACCTATACCCTATCGTATAAATTATTATGGGATCTTTTATACGATGGGCCTTGCAAAACAACCTCTTCACTTATAAGTTTGTATGCACATTCTTATAAGTTAAGATTACCTTTCTCTTTGATAGTTGCTTTACCATTTTACTGCTTCTTTATTATCACTTCATTACTACTACCTTGCTGTTGTTACATTATAATTTTGTAAGTAGGCCATGTGTTAGATAATCTTAGTACATGCTTCCTAATAGTTAAGGCCACTGTCATCTGCTTGTACTTTCTGCTTTGATGCCCCTCCTCTTCATTCCTCCTGCTCAGTGCCTAGGAGTCACCAGGGGAGGGGTGGGTGATCCTGGCTTAGTCTTTTGACTAACGGTTGGTTGTGACCCAACACTACAGGGGCTCCGATTGGGAGACAGGGAGCTGCCATGGGAGATCCAGTACAACCAGGGTACGATACAGGAGGAGGTGAGCCAGCCTAGCTCGATAGAAGTAGCAGCGACTACGAGTTCTGTGAGTGATTAGTGTCTATTACTTCTATGAGTATTTGTAGTGAGGATCTTATGTAATGGACAGGAGCCCTTTTATATTCAGTTTTTCTTCATGTGGACTATTAGTGATATTTTATATATCGCATTGTGATTGAGGACTTAGTCATATTTATATATTCTTTCTTAATTTCTCTGTGATGTATGGTTGGCCTGGATGTTGAATTTGTCAGCAGAATCGGCGTCTTGTAGTGGCGACCTTCACGAGAATTGGTGTCACCGCAAGGCGGCGGTTCTGGGCATAAGACCCGATGGAATATTAAAAAAAAAAGATGGTCGTATACATCGTCAGCAACCGAAGGAGAAGTGAAAAGGGAGAGAGGAGGTACGACCATAAGCACATGCTTATCATCTTCCTCCATTAGACGTTTAAAATTTTCAAAATCGTTCACTGCATGACCCGTGCTTTGACAAAATAGACATTACTTTCCCACAGGTTTACACCAAGAAGAGGTCCAAGCTATAGGTTGTGACACTATCTTCTATGGGGCATCGTGTGTATAATAATTAGGCACACCATATGAAGACCCAATATAAGTTGATTCTCCATAGGATGGGCCTTGAGAATTATAACCAAGGTTTCCCTTATAGAAAACCTCACTATAATGGTAACGATCCATGCACCATTTGCACTGTTGCAGAGTATACATCATGGTGAGGAGAAAGATTCGGCGCAAATATTTCTAAGAACCTAATATGCATAAATCTAAAAAAATGAAAGCAATACTTTGTTCGAACAATACAATAGCAACCGATGAATAAAAGGAAACAAAAAGAAAGAAAGACTGAAAGGAATGCGATGTACAAAAGAAAAAGGCACCTATCTCTACCCTTTCTCTTAAGAAAAATCACACTTGTCATGCTCGCCCTCGACAATGACGCCATGAATTTAATTAATGCGTCCAATCAATGTGTGTATACCATAGTCGTATAAGTAATATATACAACGGTAATACGATCCCAGAGTATCAAACTCACATGGAAAATGGTGGGGTGGAGTAATCATTTGAGAAATACTTGAGATAAAAGTCTTGGGGGCAAGTGTTTATTGTAAATCGGGGTGGTTTGCTAGTAACTACTGAAAGAAAAGAAAACTAAACTAAGGTGTGGGTCGCCTTCCCCCGCTTTGCTCCTCTGCAGATCGCAAACACCGCTTCACACCTCCATGGTTCACCTTACTACGCTCCGTACTCACTCTTCACTTTTCTCTTGCAAAGCTCAACTCTCACTATCACAAGCTCACTTGCTCGCTTCTAACTTAATGAAGACGCAACAAGCTCAAAACCACAAAAATATCATCATCAAAAGAACACAAATCCAAAATCACAAAATCACTAAACCAAGAATACTAATAAGAAATCCATACCATCCACAACAAAGAGTGAACATATGCACATTTATGCCCAATGGTAGTGGTACATAGATGCTTTAGAAAGCACATCAATAGAGATTACAAGTATTCTAAAAGCAAAGGGAAAGATACATATTACCACTCCTGGGCACGGAGAGAACGGGAGACTCTTCCTCGGATTCGAAGAGGAGTTCGGCTTGGTCCACCAGCTCTTCCTACTCGTTGGCTGCTTCCATGATACGTGAGAGAGATTTCACCTCCTCCTAGTTGCGTCTTCACCCTGGTCTATTCATCTCAATACGAAGTGCTCTGTCTTGGAGCTCCGATAGATCCTTGCAAATCTCATTTTTTTCACTTTTAGGAAGCTTGGGGAGGTAGGAGATAACCTAGGGCAAAGCCCTGATGCTCTAGGACAAAACTAGAGAGAAAATGGCATTCTTGGTGTGTCGATCCGGAAGAAATCATGGAAGAGAGTATTTATTGTCTGGCAGCAGGGACAAATGTGCACGATTGTTCATGAGTTAACCGCTAATCGTGCGATCAATCGTGCGCAGAGGGAGTGGAATCTGAGCGCAAAATTGCGGTGCACAAAAATTTGCACATCGCTCGTATGCGAACAAAAATGCACAATCATGCATAAAATGCATGAGAAAGTCAGAAATAGGAAGTTCTCTGGTAGGCTGCGATAACACTCACATGATCGTGCGCAACCCGTGCGTGAAGAAAATGCTTCTGAACATGCAATGTTTGGAAAAACCAACATATGCCCATGCACGAACAAATGCACGACCGTGCGTGTTCAAAATGCACGGGCAGATGCATTTTTGTATCAAAACCAACCATGTACATCCAAGAACCCACAATTACAATCATGACAGATGTTTACATGTAAAATAAGGCCTATACGACAAGTAAATATGAATGAGAGGAAGTGGTTTTAGCCAAAGCAAAAAAAAAACTAGCACAAGTTCTCATCTAGCCACAAATAATCTCAAATAAAATATAAACATGCAAATTCATTAGTATAAGGGGACAATAAAGTGTAATATTACACAAATATAAGAGAGAAATATACAACCATACAAAAAGATAGAGAATTCTTAAATTACCAAAGTCTTGGGTGAAGGGGATGAAGATACAGAAGGAGAACAGAGTATATTCCTCGGGTATATGAGAAGAATCATGGGTCATTGTTCCATCTTCTCTTGGAATCCTCGACTATCATCCGGGTCAAGGTGGAGTTACCAACCTCCAAAGTTTTTTAAACTTTTTTTATAATTCTTTCTACTTTCTCTCAAGGGCTTTTCCATCTCCAAAGTTGTATCCTTTGAAGCCAACTTTCCACAGTCTTTTAAATTTTCAAAATTCATGTTTTACAACAAAAGTTATGGCCAAAATATGAACACTGCTTGAATTGGGAGTGTGCATGAAGAGGGGCACATGACCGTGCTGTTAAAAAACTTGAGGTCCGGATTTGAAGTAAAAAATGCGGAACACTTCACAAACTTTCCACAAGCGTAGAAACACAATGACAATGGGAAGACCAAATAGTACTTTGACATTAACTATCTCTTTACAATTTGAGGTATACATGGCGAGACATGATTCATAAGAATCATGGAGGAGAGAAGCACAAAACACAAAACTACAAGCTGCAAACAACCTGACAGACAGAGATCGCTAGACCGCGCGAATAGACAAGTCATGCGGTTAACCCCTGAAACCGCATGAACAGAGCAGACCGCACCTGTCATCCCGCAACAATAGACCGCTCGACTTGCTGCTTATTCAACTGCTGAAAACACTTAAAGAAGACACTGCTTCCTACTGCAGACCACACTCAAGACCACCTGATCAACTGAGTCCGCTGCACAGTCCAAGAACACTTAAACACAGTCCACCCAGACAGACCACTGCCGGACTGGTTTATTTAAAGATGGAAGAAGGGAGAATGCTAACCGCGAACTCAAGCCAACTTTGGTTCTTACAGTTCTTCATTGTGAATGACGGGCCCTGCACCCCTATTTATAGGCGAGTAGACGGATATCGTCACCACACAAACTAGGATACAATAACCGCCCATCAGATCACGAGCGGTCTCACAAGACAGACCACCCGAGCTCAGCAAGGCTAACAGCTCCCTTTTGAGACCACCGATTATATACAAACTGCCCGATCACCGCGGTCACCAAAACAGACTGCCTGGTCTTTATTGCAAAAGAAAAGAACTTCATCAGTAACCCAGACCGACAAGAACAAGACGTCAGACCGCCTGGTCACTGCAAGAAGACAGACCTATCCAACATGAACAAGTCGCCAGAACAACCCGCGCAAGCCTCCCGGACACTTTGCGGTCTGCCAGATCAGACCGCCCTGAATAGATCGCTTGAGACAGAACCGACTAGAGCACCAACGCAGACTGCGCGGTCTCTGCGGTCTCCAATCTACAGACCGCCCAGCACCATTCCACTTCCACTTCAAAAATTTAACACTCCCCCTTGAAGTGGGAAGTGGAAGTCAGCCCAAGCAAGCTCTGCAACCAACCAAATGGTCCCTTTGACAGCAGATTAGTGAATATGTCAGCAACATTCTCCTTGCTCTGCACATGCTCCACAGTCAGAAATCCCTCAAACACCTTCTCACGAATGAAATGGTGATGAATCTCTATGTGCTTCGTACGCGCGTGACAAACTAGATTGTTCACCAGTTTGAGAGCACTCTCATTGTCACCACGTAGCAGAGTAAGACCTCGCACCTCCCTATGAATGTCCTCCACAAGCCTCCTAAGCCAGATAGCTTCCTGAGCTGCCAAAGCCGAAGCTTTGTACTCTGCTTCTGTGGTAGAGACAGACTCAGAATCCTACTTCTTGCTGCACCATGATATAGCTGTAGAGCCTGTCATAAAGACATATCCAAACATCGATCTCCGATCATCCGAATCTCCACCATAATCAGCATCTAAGTACCCGTGTAAGCAAAAGTCCGAATCTCTCCCGTAGAAGATGTTGGAACAACCCTATTACTGATTTGGGCTAGGATCACTATCTGTTGACTAGGATCAAGTTGACCCCAATGTATAGTCAATGGGTCAAGAGTTTAGGATGTTAGAAATCAAGAAATCATTCAGGTTCTGCGTTCGACGAACTCCACACTGTGTTCGACGAACTGCTCTCTGCGTTCGACGAACGGCATGCTCTCTGCGTTCGACGAACGGTTTGCTTCAAGCTCGTCTCAGCGGTCGACGATCTTCAGTCTGAGCGGCTCAGCGTCTCAGCGGTTCAGCGGTCAACGAACAGACCCCGGCTCAGCAGTCGACAAAATTTGCTCAGCGGCTCAGCGGTCGACGAAATTACCCAGGCTCAGCGGTCGACGAATCCTTCCATTCGATGAACTCAGTCTGCGTTCGACGAAAATCTTCAGATCGATGAACACAACTTTGAGGTCGATGAAAATTCTTGAGATCGTCGAAATTTCTTATTTCAGTTCAGAATTTCAGAAGATTATATTATTCCATTCTCTGAACTCAGATCGACTTCAGTAACGACTCTTTTATATCAGATAAGTAAGGATAATATATTTCCTTTTGTTATTTCAAGATTATAGCCGTTGACATTTCTCGAAAAAGGACATTTCATGGAAAAGGAAAGAGATATACCGCGTATCAGATTTATAGTTCCCAGAAGGATTGATTACATATTATTTTATTCCTTAATTCAAGGGATTTGATTTTCAAATCTTATCAAAAAGAAAAGGGAAGAAGATATACATTATCTTCTTATAGCTTTCACGACAGCATCATACAGAACATATTACATACAACTGTACAGAGAAAAAGCAGGAAGAACAATATACAGGATGAACAAGAAGAACAAAAGCTTTACAGATTTTCATCCTCTTCCTCAAGCAGCATTCATTTTCTGAGAACATCTACATTCATCTCTCAGTGATCAGCTGCAAGTTTAGATCTTCAAAAGAGCAACAACAAACTGAAGAAATCATTCTCTTAGTTTAATCAGCTACAGGAAGATTTGTTTATTCATTCAAAAGAAAGCTTCCAGCCAATCTACTGTCAAACAATTTATATCAGACAGAGGAAGCTTTTCTACATCAACATCCACTAGAGTCTTCTCTCAGATTGTTGACAGAGAAGAACATTCTAACCTTTCTATCCCCTCTTGTACAGGGTTACAACTTCCTTCAAAAGTTTACCTCTTGGTGGCAAGACACCTGATCAAAAAAATCCTAGTTTGGTTTTTGGGCACCTTATCAAAAGCTCATTGGTGTTAGGGCACTTGATCAAAAATCCTAGTGGATTCCTACCAAGGGTGGTAGAAGAGTAGACGTACCCAGATTTATTGGGGAACTACTATAGCTCCTTGTGTCCTCTCTGTGATTGCTTTACTTTTCTGTGCTTGTGCTGTGCTGATTTGTTTTTTATTTAGTTTATATAAATCACTCTATACACACATATATATCACTATTTTAATTCCGCTATAAAACTAAGGTAAAAGTTTTAATACTCTATTCACCCCCTTTAGAGTTAATTTAAGATCTAACCTCCACTTTCAATTGGTATTAGAGGGTAGTTGATTCTTTACAGGCTAACACCTGAATCATAAAGATCAATTAGATCTTAAATTCTTTCAGAGTTTTTATATTATTTATTTTTGTTTAAAAACTCATGGCACAAAATAAAGAGTATTCAAGCACAAGACCTCCTATGTGCAATCTCAATAAGTTTGCACAATGGAAAGCAAGGATTCAGTTATATATGGACTCTATTGATGAAGAAATCTTCAATGTGATCTTGACAGGACCTCCAGCTCCCACAACAACAACTAGTGCTGACACCACAACTAACAACAATGCTGTTCCACCACCTGAGTGGACTGAAGCCCAAAAGAAGCAAAGGAGTGCTGATGCAAAAGCAATGAACATTCTGGCTCAAACAATGTCTGATGACATTTTTTAGAAAGTGGTGGAATGCACTTCAGCAAGAGAGATATAGACTTCTCTCAACAATATGGTTGAAGGATCTGCTGATGAAAGAAAGGACAGAAGATCCCACCTCATTTCTCAATATGAGAATTTCAAAAAGGGAGAATCTGAAAGTGTTGTTGATATGTACAATAGGCCCAGTCTCATCATCAATGAGCAGAAATCTTTGGACTAAGTGATTTCTATCACTGAGATCAATAACAAGATCCTAATGTGCTTTCCCAGCACATGGGACTCTAGGATCTGGCCTATCAAGGAAGCCAGAAGCCTCAATGAGATTACTACTGAAACATTGTTAGGCAAGCTCAAATCCTATGAGCAGCTTGTCAAATCCAGAGAAGCTGAAAAGTCCACTTCATCTCCAGCAACAAAGAAGGAAAGTAACATTGCCTTCAAAGCTACAGAAAAAGAAGGAGAGACTCTTGACAATGAGAAGTTGATGAGTCTACTTGCCCAAAGATTCTACAAGATGGAAAGAAAAGATTTCAGGAGAAAGTCATCCAGGAGCTATGAAAAACCAAGGTATGACAAAGCTCCATCTAAAGAAGTTATATGTTTTGGTTGTAGGAAACCAGGACACATTGTACCTGACTGTCCAGAGAATCAAAACAAGAAGGACAAGAAGGAAAAGAGAAAAGAAAAAGAAGAAAGAAGACACTCCAACAAATCTTCCTCCCACAAGCACAAACACAAGGGAAGAGGATTTGTAGCAGAAACTTGGAGTGAAACTGAATCAGAATCATCATCAAGCTCATCTGAAGATGAAGAAGAATCAAAGGAGAATGATCAATGCTTGATGACCATTTATGACTCAAGCAGTGAGTCAGCAAGTGCATCTTCATCCAGCTCTTCTAATGATGAAGATGATGAAGAAGAGAAGAACTTTTGTATGATGGCTATCAATGCCTCAACAAACAACTCAGATGAAGAAGAATCAGAATCAGAAGCTGACAATGATACAGATTAGGTAATATCAAATTTTGATTTCAATTCAGTTGAATTCAAAGATGAATTCAAGGTTCTTTGCTTAGACTTAATAAAATCTGAGAAGGAAATAATCACTTTCAGAAATAAGCTAGCTGAAATGAATCAAATAAGTGAAGAAAATGCTAATCTTAAGAAAGATTTGGCTGCCTCTAGAGAACAAATTATTCTCATTGAGAATAAACTTTTCGAGGCTAAGAAATTTGAAGAATCCCTAAATGGGAGAAGCATCAAACTGATGGACATTATAAGAACTGTTAATGCTAGACTTAATAGCAAATTGGGCTTGGGTGCTTCATCAAGTGAGCCACCTCTGATTAAGAAGAACATACTGTCTACACCTATAAAATTCATTTCTGCTAAGAGCAAAGAGGTTGTAGATGTAAATAAAAACATTTCAAGTAAGGCTGTTAAGAATAAAGGAATTCAGTAGAATTCGTCGAACGGAGCTCGACGAAATCAAACAAATTCGTCGAACGGAGATCGACGAACTCTGAAGACAAATTTCCTGTATAGTTATTATTCGAACGACGCTCGATGAAAGCATATCCATTCGTCGAACGGCGATCGACGAACTCAGCTTAGTTCGTCGAACAGAAAATATACAGCAAATCTAAACAATTCTTATTCTTCACATACTCTCAATCCTTTCACTGAATGGATAATACCTCCAAGGAGATATCATCCACAAGGTTATAAGGACCAACCTGAAATGTCTTTTATTTCAGATTTTTGTGGTAATACAAAAAGTCCCAAGGTAGTCTGGGTCAAAAACAACTAGTTTATTTTTCTGTTTTGCAGGTACACAACTATCCAAGAATAAAAGAACAATGGTACTTGGATAGTGGATGCTCAAAGCATATGAAAGGAAACAAGGCCAATCTGAATAACTACAAGGCAAAGCTTGGACCAAAAGTGATATTTGGAGTCTCCAACTATGGACAAACAAAAGGATATGGAAAAGTCAAGGTTGGAGAAGTCACCATCAAAGAGGTAGCTTATGTCAAGGGACTGAAGCACAACCTCATCAGCATAAGCCAATTATGTGATGAAGGGTATCAGGTAACTTTTAATAAATCAAAATGCCTTATTAAGTCTTCTGATAATACTACTGTTTTATCAGGTATTAGGCAAGGAAATATCTATTTAGTAAATTTCAATTCATCAAAATCAGAAATCTGTTTATTTAATCAATTAAGCAAACCTAGTGAACTTTGGCATAAGAGATTAGGAAATGTAAATCTTAGGACCATTGTTAAATTATCTAAGGACAATCTTATTAGAGGATTACCTTCTGGTTCATACAAGAAGGAAGGTCTTTGCAGGGCATGTCAACTAGGCAAGCAAACTAAAAATAGTTTTAAATCATTATCTAAAAGTGATTCACCTAGAATCTTATACTTGCTACATTTGGACCTTTTTGGACCAATAACAACAAAGAGTTTAGGGGGGAAGTCATACACTCTAGTTATTGTAGATGACTTCTCTAGATTCACTTGGGTGTTCTTTTTGAGAGAAACGTCAGATAACTTTAAAGTTCTTACAGACTTTTTTAAGAGCATTCAGATTGAGTACTCTACTGTAGTTGCATTGATCAGAAGTGATCATGGCACTGAGTTTGAGATCTTCTCATGCAAGAATTCTGTGAGAAGGAAGGTATCAGGCATTGCTTCTCAGCTCCTAGAACTCCTCAACAAAATGGGGTAGTTGAAAGGAAAAATAGAACCCTAATTGAATCAGCAACAACATTATTTGCAGATGCTAATTTGCCCCAATCTTTTTGGGCAAAGGCTGTTAGCACAGCAAATTATGTGTTGAATAGGAGTGTGATACATAAACTTAAGGGTAAGACTCCCTATGAGCTACTTAAAGGGAAGAAACCTAAAGTTAACTATTTTAGAACATTTGGTTGTAAATGTTTTGTTCACAATAATGACAAAAAATACCTTAGGAAATTTGAACCAAAATCTGAAGAAGGAATTTTCTTAGGCTATTCATTAATCAACAAAACATATAGTATATTTAACAAAGCATCTCTTAAAATTGAAGAATCTATGCATGTTTCTTTTGATGAAACTAACATGTTTTACAAGGAGAAGAATTTTTCTACCATAGAAAACCTGCAGGTACCTACACTCTGTGAGCAGCTAGATCAATTAGCTCTACAGAAGGAAGGATCTCTAAATCCTGTACAGCAGGATAGTGAAGAAAGTGATAAAGAAATCAGTGAAACTGTGACTGAAACGGAAGCATTAAGTAACATTCCACAAGAGGAATTAATTACAAATAATGCTGATCCCACTATGCCTGTTGATTATGTCAATATTAAAGATCACCCCAAATCTCAAATAATTGGTGACATATCAACTGGTGTCCAAACAAGGCATCGAGCTAATCAGAATTTGATGCACACTTGTTTTCTCTCTCAGGTTGAACCTCAATCTCTACAAGATGCAGAACAAGATCCCAACTGGATCATTGCTATGCAAGAGGAGCTCAATCAGTTTGAGACAAACAAAGTTTGGGAATTGGTTCCTAGACCAAAGAATCATCCAGTCATTAGAACTAAATGGGTCTATAGGAACAAACTAGATGCAGATGGCAATATTGTGAGAAACAAAGCTAGACTAGTAGCTCAAGGATACTCACAGGAAGAAGGAATAGATTATGATCAGACTTTTGCACCAGTTGCAAGGTTAGAAGCAATCAGGATATTCCTTGCATTTGCTGCATACAAGAAGTTCAAGGTTTATCAAATGTATGTGAAGAGTGCATTCTTGAATGGAGAAATCAAAGAAGAAGTCTATGTGGAACAACCACCAGGTTTCATCTCTCCAACTCACTCATCTTTTGTATTTAAGCTTAATAAAGCTCTCTATGGTCTTAAACAAGCTCCCAGAGCATGGTATGAGACCTTAGCTAGTTTTCTTTTAGAGAATAAATTCTGTAGAGGCATAGTAGATAAAACCTTATTTTTCAGGATACATAAAAATCAAACTCTACTAGTTCAAATATATGTAGATGACATAATTTTTGGCTCTACTGATTCAAACTTATGCAAAAGGTTCTTTAACCTAATGCAATCTAAATTTGAAATGAGTAGTATGGGTGAACTATCATACTTCCTTGGTGTTCAAGTGAAGCAAACTCCAAATGGAATCTTCATATCCCAATCTAAGTATGCTAAGGAATTAGTGAAAAGATTTGGTATGTCTGATTCTTCCACCATGAAAACACCCATGCCCTCTAATGCTGTTGTTGATAATGATGAATCAGGGAAACCTGTTGATCAAAAGGTATATAGATCAATTGTTACCTCATTACTTTATTTAATAGCAAGTAGGTCTGATATAATGTTTGCTACTTGTATTTGTGCTAGGTTTCAAGTTAACCCTAAAGAATCTCACCTAATTTTATTAAAAAGAATTTTGAGATATATAAAGGATTGCCCTAATCTAGGACTCTGGTATCCAACAACATATGAATTTGAATTAACTGGATTCTCAGATTCAGATTATGCTGGATGTAGAGTAGACAGGAAAAGCACATCAGGAACTTGCCAGTTTCTTGGTGATAGGCTTGTGTCTTGGTTTTGTAAGAAACAAACATCTGTGTCTACATCAACAGCTGAAGCTGAATACATAGCTGCAGGCAGTTGCTGCCAACATATGTTGTGGATAAAAAATCAGCTCCTAGACTATGGTGTCAACTTAAATAATTCAATTATATTTTGTGACAATACTAGTGCAATATCTATAGCACAAAATCCAGTTCTCCATAATAGGACTAAACATATAGAAATTAGACACCATTTCCTTAGGGATAATGTGGATAAAAATAATATTTGCCTACAATTCATCTCTACTGATTTGCAAAGGGCTGATATTTTCACCAAACCCTTGGATGAAAAGAAACATATCTTCTTTATAAATCAGCTAGGAATGATAGATGGAGATTCAATCAATTAAAAATTAAATCTTCTATTTATCCCCTCATTCCCTTCAATATTAAACTAAGTTTTTCTGATTATATAAATGCCTACAGAATTGCTTCTCTTTCTAGTTCCCTTTGCACTTGATATCTATTTCATTTTGCAGGAATAATAGCAATGACAATCTTCCATCCTTCCCTACCTCCTCAAAAGTCCCTTCTTCTAGGGGCCTAGCTCTAGGTCTTCCTGAAACTAGGCAGGGGGAGATGTATTGAAGAAGCTCCTTGTTGTCAGGGGGAGATAATTTCCTTTTTGACAGGGGGAGTTATTTTCTGAAGATGCTCAAGCTTCAAGAGGAAAAGCTGATCAAGATACATGCTTTCAGTTCTATGAAGAGCTCCATATATGATGCAGTGTTTTGCTTAGGGGGAGTGGTTCTATGAACTAGGCAAGGGAAGAAAGCTGAAGAACCTCCAGTCTCAGGGGGAGATACTCTTTGGGGGAGATGCTTTCAGAAAGGGCAAGATAATTTATGAACAAGCTTCATATGTTGCAGATTCAGAATACAGCTTTTGATATAGAAGTTAAAGCAGATATCATATTCAAATTATAAAGCCGAAGTAGATAAACAAATTCAGAAAGCTGAAATATAGCAAATATAGTTCAGACAATATCAGATTTCAGAATTCAGAAAGCAGAATTCAGAGAAAGAAAAGGTTCTGATTGTGTGTTTTTATTAGTTTTATTTTCATTGAAATGTTTCAGAACTCAGAGTATTATTTATTTTATATCCGATGAAATATTTAAGATATATCAGATATATATATATGCTCTGCTATTCAGTTATTTTTGTTTGTTCTCAATTTTTGTCAAATAGTGTCCTAACCCAAATAGGGGGAGATTGTTGGAACAACCCTATTACTGATTTGGGCTAGGATCACTATCTGTTGACTTGGATCAAGTTGACCCCAATGTATAGTCAATGGGTCAAGAGCTTAGGCTGTTAGAACTCAAGAAATCATTTAGGTTCTGCGTTCGATGAACTCCACACTGCGTTCGACGAACTGCTCTCTGCGTTCGAGGGACGACATACTCTCTGCGTTCGACGAACGGCTTGCTTCAAGCTCATCTCAGTGGTCGACGATCTTTAGTCTCAAAGGCTCAGCGTCTCAGCGGTTCAGCGGTCGACGAATAGACCCCAGCTTAGCGGTCGACGAAATTTGCTCAGCGGCTCAGCGGTCGACGAAATTACCCAGGCTGAGTGGTCGACGAATCCTTCCATTCGACGAACTCAGTCTGCGTTCGACGAAAATCTTCAGATCGACGAACACAGCTCTGAGGTCGACGAAAATTCTTGAGATCGATGAAATTTCTTATTTCAGTTCAGAATTTTAGAAGATTATATTATTCCATTCTCTGAACTCAGATCGACTTCAGCAACGACTCTTTTATATCAGATAAGTAAGGATAATATATTTCCTTTTGTTATTTCAAGATTATAGCCCTTGACATTTCTCGAAAAAGGACATTTCATGGAAAAGGAAAGAGATATACGACGTATCAGATTTACAGTTCCCAGATGGATTGATTACAGATTAATTTATTCCTTAATTCAAGTGATTTGATTTTCAAATCTTATCAAAAAGAAAAGGGAAGAAGATATACAGTATCTTTTTACAGCTTTCACGACAGCATCATACAGAACATATTACATACAACTGTACAGAGAAAAAGCAGGAAGAACAATATGCAGGAAGAACAAGAAGAACAAAAGCTTTACAGATCTTCATCCTCTTCCTTAAGCATCATTCATTTTCTGAGAACATCTACATTCATCCCTCAGTGATCAGCTGCAAGTTTAGATCTTCAAAAGAGCAACAACAAACTGAAGAAATCATTCTCTGAGTTTAATCAGCTACAGGAAGATTTGTTTATACATTCAAAAGAAAGCTTCCAGCCAATCTAATGCCAAACAATTTCATATCAGACAGAGGAAGCTTTTCAACATCAACATCCACTAGAGTCTTCTCTCAGATTGTTGACAGAGAAGAACATTCTAACCTTTCTATCCCCTCTTGTACAGGGTTAAAACTCCATTCAAAAGTTTACCTCTTGGTGGCAAGACACCTGATCAAAAAATCCTAGTTTGGTTTTTGGGCACCTTATCAAAAGCTCATTGGTGTTAGGGCACCTGATCAAAAATCCTAGTGGATTCCTACCAAGGGTGGTAGAAGAGTAGACGTACCCAGATTTATTGGGTAACTACTATAGCTCCTTGTGTCCTCTGTGATTGCTTTACTTTCCTGTGCTTGTGCTGTGCTGATTTGTTTTTTATTTAGTTTATATAAATCACTCTATGCACACATATATATATCACTATTTTAATTCCGCTATAAAACTAAGGGAAAAGTTTTAATACTCTATTCACCCCCCTCTAGAGTTAATTTAAGATCTAACCTCCACTTTCAGAAGAGACCGAAATCCGAGGTGGATTTGATATACTTCAAGATACTCCTAGCCGCCACAAGATGAGGCTTCCGAGGCTCTGCCATAAGCTAACTCACCCTGCCAACTACATAAGCAATATCTGGCCTTGTGATCGTCAAGTATATCAGACTTCCAGCCAAAGCCCGTAACACCAAAGGATCGATAAGAACCTTCCCTTCATCTCGTCGAAGATGAACTCCAACCTCCAGTGGAGTAGAGCTGCTCATCCCCCCTTCCATGCCGAACCTCTTCACGATTCGATCCGCATTGACTTTTTGGGAAACAAGTATACCGCTCTCTTTCCTCTCCACTTCGAGCCCAAGGAAATGGTGGAGCTCACCAAAATCCTTCATCTCGAATCTAATAGCTAGCTCAGCACGAAGCCTAGCTACCTCCACTTCAGAATTCCCTGTGACGATCATTTCGTCAACGTACAACAGAACCAAGACCTGAAGCTCCACCGTCTTCTTTACGAATAAGCTTGAATCAGAATCAGAAGCAAAGTATCCGCAGAACTGGAGGTATTCTGCGATCCTCCCGTACCACGGTCGAAGTACTTGCTTCAAGTCATAAAGAGCCTTTTTGGATTGCAAACATATCTTGGGTGCTCTTCGGATACATAACTAGGTGGCTGATCCATGAAGATATCCTTGTCAGTCTCGCCGTATAAGAAAGCATTCTTCACATCAAGTGCCAAATCTTCCACCCTTGGCAAGCTGCCAATGCGGACACCACCCGGACTGAAGTCATCTTGGCAACGGGGCTAAATGTCTCTTCATAATCCTCCCCATACTTCTGAGAGAAACCTCGATCTACAAGGCAAGCCTTGTACCGCTCAATGCTTCCATCAACCTTCTTCTTTAGTTTGAAAACCCACTTGCAAGTCACCGGAGTAACTCCCTCAACCTTAGGCACCAAGTCCCAAGTCTCATTCTTCCTGGGGCAACCATCTCTTCATCCATGGCTCCTTCCCACTCCTTGACTCCAATGGCATTTTCAAAACAAGATGGCTCTCTCTCATCCAGGGGACCTGCGAAGAAACATGAGACAAAGCTCACCAAGTTTCCACCCGTATATCGATCTGGTGGAATAATGGTCCTCTTGGACCTCCTCAGAGCTTGACTCTGAACCACCTCTTCAACTACAGTTTCTGTACTAGCTCTCCTTTCAGGTAAACATGGTGCATCGCTCCCCCTGCTTCCAGAACCTGAAGCACCTGACCCCGAGCTAGAAATACCTGGAGAACCTGGAGAAACAGGCAACTCCACCAGAACTTCCCTTGCAGCTTCCTCTGGTCCACCATCTACCCCGCTTCCTTGTAACTCTACAGAAGAGCTACCTTGGTATGATGTCAGCTTGTCAAATACCACATCCCTAGAGACCACATATCTCCATGTCTCGGGATCCATGCATCTCCACCCTTTCTTCCGATCATCATAACCGACGAAGACTAGTTTCCTTGCCTTTGCATCTAGCTTCATTCGAAGGGCATCCGGAACATGCACGTAGCAGGTCAAACCAAACACTCGAAAGTGTTCCACACTTGGCTTCTCCTTGAACATCAACTCATGAGGGGTCTTCCTGCTGATAGGACTGAGAGGCATCCAGTTGATAACATAGGCCACACAAGACATTCCCTCATCCCAGAAGGACTTTTTGATACTCTTGGCAAGAAGCCAACATTTGCAGGTCTCCGTCAGATGACGGATCTTCCGCTCTGCAACTCTATTCTGTTGTGGAGTGTGAGCACAAGAAAGCTCTCTTTGGATGCCATGCTTCCTGCAGAAGTTAAAGAACACTTTGGAGGTGAACTCCCCTCCATTGTCAGTTCTGAACCTCTTGACCCTTAGGTTAAGCCGACCTTCCACCAGCTCCTTGAACTCCACAAACCTCTCAAACGCCTCCGAATTCTCCTTCAGAAAATATACCCAAGTATATCTGGTAAAGTCATCAAACAAAATCAGCATATACCTGCAACCTCCAAGACTGGCAGTGTTGGTAGGTCCAAACAGATCACCATGTATACACTCCAATGGTGCTTTGCATCTGCTTTGTGATTTGTCAAATGGAAGACGTCGAGCCTTACCAAACTGACAACCTGCACAAACGTGACTATCTCCAAAAGATGACAAGCTAGGCAGACCTTTCACCAGGCCTCTTCCCTCCATAGCCTTCAACTTATCCATCCCAACATGCCCAAGTCTTTCGTGCCAGATAGCGGCGCTGTCGTTAGCCCTCATCTTATCAACATATGAACTTGTTGAAAGAACAAACAAGTCCTTCACCTGTCTCCCTACAAGAGTGACCTCAGCTTTCACGGCTGAAACATTTCGGAGAAATTTCACTTCTGTTGGACCGAACAGAACGTGATAGCCAGCATCCACAACATTGGTATCTAAGAAGAGGTTCTTCTTCATTCCCGGAACATGATAGACACTCTTCAAAGTAAGAGTACCTCTATCATCATTCAAAGAAACCACACCCTCCTTCTCAACTGCATGTATAGTATCATCAGCCGTAATGATAGCGCCATTACTTGTATATGCTCGCAATGAGGAGAACTTCGACTCATCCCCGGTGAGGTGATGACCACACCTAGAGTCCACTATCCAATCATCCTGATAGTTGATGGAAGCCATAGCCCAAACACATGTGCCCGTCATGAATGCATCTCCACCACACCAACTACCTTCAGAATTGGAACCAACCCCCTCCTTTCCTGCAGCATGCCCTGGCTAAAGATTGACTTGGCAGTCTCTCTTGAAGTGACCAAGCTTGTTGCACCTGAAGCATCTAGGTCCTTCCTTCCTCTTCCCATCACGCTTAGGAGAATAGCTCCTCTCCCGCTGATATGAAGTAGACGGACCATCATCTCTAGATGTCTTCTTCTTCTTGTCCCATCACTTCTTCTTGTTGGAGAAGAGAACCTCACCTTCTCCCCCAGAGACTGACATCCCAGCCATTTGCTTAGCCAAACTCTCTTGCGAAGCAAGTCAGTTCTCCAGCTCCAACAACGATGGCTGATTGACCCAGCCTTGAACAGAAGTAACAAAGGTCACATACTCCCTCCGCGAGCCACGAATTATGTGCCTCTTCAGCTTAGCTTCTGAGATAGGCTCATCCGGGTCCAATGCCGATATCTCTGCGCAAAGGTTCTTCATCTTCAAGAAGAACGTTGAGATAGACAGATCTCCCTGAGTTGGTTTCGCCAACTCATTCTCCAAGAACTGTAGCCTAACTACATTCTTCTTATTGAACAAGCCATTCAAGGCTGTCCAAATTTCAGCAGCTGATCTACATCCGATGATGTGATCAAAAAGCTCCAGAATGATAGCTCTCTTGAGAGTGAACTCCGCCTTATCATTCATTCTCTTCCAAGCCTTCATGAGCTCAGCATTCCCTTCAGCAGGAATAACAGCTTGTCTTGCTTCTCCTCCTACAACCTCCCACAAATCCTCGCCAAAAAGGTAGCTCTCCATGCAAGACTTCCACTTCTTAAAGTTAGTCTGCGTAAGGAGCTCAATACCAAGACCTCTAGCATATCCTCCTTCCATTGCTATCCCACTGGTTGCTAACCACCTTGAGGAACCCGAGAGAAGTAACAACAACTACTACTCAGCAACCTTCCTCTGATACCATGTTAAAACTCTTGAGGTCCGGAGTTGAAGTAAAAAATGCGGAACACTTCACAAACTTTCCACAAGCGTAGCAACACAATGATAATGGGAAGACCGAATAGTGCTTTGGCATTAACTATCTGTTTACAGTATGAGGTATACATGGCAAGACATGATTCATAAGAATCACGGAGGAGAGAAACATAAAACACAAAACTACAAGCTGCAGACGACCTGACAGACAGAGATGTCCAGACCGCGCGAACAGACAAGTCGTGCGGTTAACCCCTGAGACCACATGAACAGAGCAGACCGCACCTGTCAGCCCACAACAATAGACCGCTCGACGTGCTGCTTATTCAACTGCTGAACACACTTGAAGAAGAAATTGCTTCCTGTTGCAGACCGCACTCAAGACTGCCTTTTCTCTTAAGACCACCTGATCAACTGAGTTCGCTGCACAGTCTAAGAACACCTAAACACAGTCCGCCCAGACAGACCGCTGCCGGACTAGTTTATTCAAACCGGGAAGAAGGGAGAATGCTGACCGCCAACTGCAAGCCGCTAACCTACAAACACACAAACCGGTTAGGTAAAAATTCAAACTGCGTAACCTCAGAATGAGACCGGCACAATCAAGCCAACTTTGGTTCTTACAGTTATTCATTGTGAATGATGGGCCCTGCACCCCTATTTATAGGCGAGTAGACGAATGTCATCACCACATAAACCGGGATACAATAACCACCCATCAGATCGCGAGCGGTCTCACAAGACAGACCGCCTGAGCTCAACAAGGCTAACAACTCCATTATGAGACCACCGGTTATATACAAACCGCCCGATCACTGCGGTCACCAAAACAGACCGCGTGATCTTTATTGCAAAAGCAAAGAACTTCTTCAGTAACCCAGACCGACAAGAACAAGACGTCAGACCGCCCAGTCACTGCAAGAAGACAGACCTACTTGAACTGGCTGACTTGAACAAGTCGCTAGAGCAACCCGCGCAAGCCTCCCGGACACTTTGAGGTCTCCCAGATCAGACCGCCCAGAACAGATTGCCTGAGACAGAACCGACCAGAGTACCAATGTAGACCGCGTGGTCTCTGCAGTCTTTAATCTGCAGACCGCCCAGCACCATTCCACTTCCACTTCAAAAATTTAACACATGCTCCTTGAGCAGAATTTTATAACCTGTGCTGAAAGCTTATAATTGGGAATCAATTGATGCATTTTGCTCCTAAGTTGCCCATGTATCATAAAATGAAGAATATTTATAATATCACATGATTACAACATAGATTAGTAGTGCAACAAGAGTAAATTGGAGCAAAAGATATGTCGAATCACTACAAAAAATACACTCATCATGTACGGAACATAGGTTACTAAAACTTCTCCTCTGAAACCATGGATTAAGGTGGTTTTGGATTGGATTACCAAGATCACTTCCTGAGACCATTATGTCGTGAATGAAGATTTAAAACCCTTCATTCCTCATTATTTCCTTCGTTAGTGATTTTTGAGAGAGAAGAAGGAAGAGAGAACTTTTAGAAAAAAGGACTTGGAAGCTTGTATAAGAGTTCTAAAACTATGAGAGCATGGAATTTTTTCATCTAATCATTGTAAAGCCTAGATTTCCCTGGACGATCATAAGGGTAAGAAGGTACGGACGATATTCTTCCGAGTTTTTAGAACTTGATTGTATGTTTCCTACATTTCTCTTTGCATTGGTGTTCTCTACCTTCGCTAATTTGTGGAGTAATGGAAACCACGATTTGCAAGAACCATAGGACATGTGATTGTGTCCTTGTCATCTTAGGAGTATGTACTCAACATTCGATTATGATTTTAGACACTGTGGTGAAGCGGAGGAAGCATTTTTGATTGATCTGATGATGTTTGTTTGTAGCGCTCATCTAAGAGAGACTTAGGTGCGTTGACAATTAACTCTCAGTATATTCCCCATTGTATTACTAATGTTGGAACATGCATTCTGCATCTTTTTAGTTTGATAATATCAAAGCTCATATTGTATTCGATCATACATGTCTTGGGTATAGTGTGCAGTTTTACATGTGTGAAACTGTCGAGAATTCTGTTCTCTGTGACCTACCATCGGGTGCTAGTCCTACCGCCGGCGCTAGCCATTGCGTCGAGATGAATTCCATCTCAACGGTGCCGTCGAGAAGACTTATTGTCTCGACGGATTCATCGAGAAGACTACCGCCGCACGCTAGTCCTTCCGCGGGCACTAACCATTACGTTGAGACGAATGCCATCTCAACGGTGCCGTCGAGAAGACTTATTGTCTTGATGGATTCAACGAGAAGACTACCACCGCGCACTAGCCTACCACCGCATGCTAGCTCTACTGATGAGAAGATTATGCCGTCGAGAAGGATTCGACGCTGCCGTCTAGAAGGATTCGACGCTACCGTCGAGAGGGATTCAACATGAATTTTACCGCGATGCGCTAATCCTACTACGCCGCGCTATCCAATGACAACCACATAATGTTCTCCGACACCTTCCTAATTTGGCGCTGGACAGCTAACGAAAGCGCATAAAGATGCTACCGCTGTGCGGTAACTCTACCGATGACGGTAACTTAATGAATTAGTATATAAGCGTTCTTTTCTTTTCCCAAAGAGTGGCTACCGAAACCAAAAAGGAGTCAGCAGTTTCACCATTTCTGCACCAAGGAGCCATCACCGGAAGAGAAGAACACTTTCCCTCATGCAATAACGAAGAAATTCATCTGAGTACGGATTAAGAACGTGAATCAGAGCACCAACGTGCACATACTAAACAAAGATCACAAAGCACTGTTCGCTCACCGCATCCGGAGATATACCTTGAGGGAGCATATTTTCTTCTCATCTCTTCTACTTCTTCTCTTTTATTGTCTTACATTTTGGTGTGTGAAATCGTTCGGTGTGGACGTCGGAATCCGGTTTGGAAACTGTGGAAATCGACTGGGGAGGTCGTCCAAATTCGGGGAGGATTCTTTGGGAAATCGTACAGGGAGGGCATCGAGATCTGGTAGATCTCGTGGGCTTTTAGACCCTTTCTGGGAGAAAGGTGAAGAGCCGGCTCGAAGACATTTCCGGGGAGGAAAGGTAGAGATCCAACCGGTCCTTAGATTAGGGTCGGTATAGAAAACCAAAGATTTAATATTCGCCGCCTCCGATCTCCGGCGACATGGAGATCTAAGTGTATTTGTATAAACAATGTTTCGATACTTAATAAAATGATGTTTGCATATTTTATTATATAACCTGTTTTGTTTTCCTGGAAGAATATGTTGGAACATGGTTTTCCGCATCTCCTAGGTTTGAGAAAAACAAATCCTATGTGTATTTGATCTTGTGTGTTTAAGTGTGCAGGATAACAAAGTCCACATGAATCAAGGAATACATAAGAAGGTTGCCCCCAAAGTTGAGCCATCAAATCCAAATCTCCTACTAGCGCTGGCGGCAGTACTAGCGCAAGCGCTAGCTGTCGTTCGACAAACTGCTAGAGGCTCTCGACGAAATTGAGGTTGACAAATGTTGAAGCCCGCTCGACAAACTTCGGTCGACGAAATTGAGCTCGACGAATGTTGAAGCCTGACCGACGAATTGAGTTCGATGAAATTTTGCTCGACGAACTGAAAGCGGCGCTCGACGAAATTCTCCTCACTACGTTTGACGAAAATTCGCTCGATGAAATGTTAGCTGCGCTCGATGAAATTTCGATCGATGGAATGTTTGCTCAAGCATAAATTCCGGGAGTACATATGGAAGGAGATAGCGCCAAGCGATATCCGATAGCGCAGGCGATAGCGAGGAGCACAGTAGGCAAGAGAGAATTGTTTCCTCCGATTGAAGATTCTGCCGCGCAGAATATGTCCTAATATGGGTTAGCGCCGACGATAGCACTAGCACAGGTGTTCGATTCAAAAGTGCGCCTCCGAAGGAAAACGAGGGTTGCGGACTATCAGTTACTATTTAGTTAGAGAATTCAGACCGCTAGCAGCGGTCGAGGCCGGACTTCGCCCGTCGCGGCAAATGCCACTCCTGCGACGGGCTTTCCTTTGATTGAAAAGAAGCGGTTACAAATGTGAAAGAACAGAAGCCGGCCGGTCAACAGTTCGCGAGACCTGAAACTCGAGACCGGAGCTCAGACAAGCGAGCTCTTGGATTCGAGTGTGCGTGTCTTGGGAACAGTGCCGCCCCCTATTTATAGGCTTGGGGGCCTGCCCGATCGGGCAGGGATAAAATAACCTCCTGCCCGGGTACAGGAGAAACGGGCAGGCGGTGACGGGATACACAAAGAAGAGAAAGAAAGAGGCCGCGCGATCTGACGGCCTGCTTTCCCGACCTGTCTTGCTTGCGGCTGAGGACACCGGAACCAAGTCAATAATGCAGACCGCGCGGTTTGGAGATTGAGACCGCGGTCTGCCTTCTGGTCATGACTTAGCCGATTCTTCAAGAGGTAACTTGGATAGCCTTCGATCTGGAGCCCCGGCCTGTTCTTCGGGGCTGGAACTTCGAGTTTCTATGGGACAACCCGCGCGGCCTTCTGGCTGAGACCGCGGATGAACTTCTTGCCTTGGCTCTTTGACGATCGTATCCCTTTGGGGGTGATCCGGAAATGACACCAGGCCGCCCGGCCTGGCCCTTCTTGAACGGAGAACCGCCGATTCCAGGACCCAGCGGCTTGGCCCAAGAGTCCGAGCGGTCTGATAATGGTTCAAACCGAGAAGCGGTTTTCCGGGCAAACATAATCCCCGCATATTTTCAAATCACAAAGGATTTCGAAAATATTAGCTTTGACCGGGAGACCGCATCCGACTTGCCTTGAATTCTATAAGAGAGCCAGAGAATTCATTCTGCGTTGCTTTTTCTGAAATCACGGGATATTACTCGCCAGTTGCGGTCAGAATTTTTAAGACCGGCAATTCTTCAGAAATGGACTTCCTGGACGCCGTGCTAGACCGCGTGGATCCCAGCGGAGACCAGAGGAGGGCGGAAGACAAGAGGCGCGAACCGTTGGAGAAGCCGGACAAGGAGAAAGAGAAGCAAGACCGGAAAGATCGGAAGAAGAGGAAGCGGGCTGAGAAGGCCGCAGCGGCTAGCCTCAAGCCAGTCGTAGATTTGTCAACTCCCAAAACCTCTGCAGAGCCCGTGGTGAACAGCTCGGGGCCTTCCCCTGATGTCTCACCGATCCCTCCCAGCGACCTCAACCAACAGACCGCCAGCTTGCCGAGCAAAGAGGTGGCCGCCACTTCTGAGAAAGTTGTTTCAGACAGCCCTTCGAAGAAGGTCGGCGAAACCGCCTCGTTCGGAGTGGAAATCACCCCATCCGGGAACCCTCACCTGCTTGTCAGGGATCTAGAGGAAGGGGCGGTTAGTTCCCCCAGGACGGGCGAACCGAGTACTCCTCTGTCCGTGGATGATTATCCCAGCCCCCTGAAAGAAGTTCACCCAGCTCCGGGTAAGAGAGAAAAGAAGAGGAAGCAGACCGTGTCCGTGACCGAGCGGATAACAAAGAAGGTCAAGAGGCTAGCCGCTAAGGAAAGGGCGGCCCTTAAGAAACCGACCGAATCCCTCCTTCAGACCAACTCGCGTCTAAAGGAGGAATTGGGCCTCATGACCCCTCCACCAAGAAAGTTGAATGACCCATCGGCTACCCCTGATACGAGGCCGGGCGAACTGATTCCGGACACGGCGAGTAGTTTATCCTTTAATGGGATTTTCAGAGACATGGATGAGCTGGTGAAGCGGGACCAGCTCCTTGACAGCCCGCCGGCCCTAGAACAAACCGCCCGAACTGCTGATAACTCAGGCCGCCCCGCCGAGACCGATCAGACCGAGGCCGAGGAGCGAGAAGCCGCTGCCCGGACTGCCTTGGAGGTTGAGCGGAAAGCCATGGAGCTTGGGGAGGTGCTGAGGGCGCAGGAGAAGGTTCCCCCGGCAATGACCGGGGAGGAGATAGTGGTGGCGAAGAAGGAAAAGGTGGACCGGGCTTTAAACAAGCCGCTGCGGTCTGATCTCTTCGAGCCAGGTACGAGCCCCGCGGATCGTAGATCTGTCCGTTTCTTCATTCCACGGCCTCTTCGAAATAAGTTATTGACCCCGCCGACGAGCTTTTTCCCTATGGCGGCCTGGTCTTCTTCCGCTAGGCAGAGAAATTCTTGCATGAACTACAACGGCGGTTAGACCCAAAACAGCCTAAGCGGCCTGCGCGCCTAGGCACTGATCTTTTATTTATGTCCATTGCTGTATATATTCAACCCTGCATGCTTTTATTTTTTATGACCGCGTGGCCTTTTGCAGATAGCAGCGATCAGACTGCGAAGCCGGGCGACCTTGTGGCCAGCCTACCTCCATTGGTTCCCCTGGCATCGATCCGCGCAACAACTTCGCAGGAAGAAGGGCCACAACTTTTCGAACATCTCGAAGGAGATCTGGCCACCCTGCGAGCCCGCTTGAAAGAGATCGTAGACCGGGAGGCCGCTACTCGGACCGCTCTGGAGGCTGAGCGAGTTGCGAGGATGAAGGCTGAAGAGGCGCTGAAGGCTCAGCTGGAGGCCGCGCAGGTAGCAGTGGAGGCCGAGAAGAGGGCCAAGGTGGCACAAGTCGCTGCTCTGACCGCCCAGCTGGAGAAAGAGAAGAGAGCGTCCGCGAAATCTGAGGGCGACTCGAAGTATTACCAGGAAAAGTTCCTGCGATTAACCAGAGAGGTCGCTGCGAGCCGGCGAAATATGAATGATGCGATGGTGGTTATTGGCCGCCCGACTGTTGGGGCGGGCTCGAATCCTCCCCCGGTTCGGGCGGCTGATCCAATGGTTGATGAGGCCGCTGCGGTCCCCCGTATGATTGCCGCCTCGCGGGTTGAAAGGGATGCCGGGCGGCTTCATAGTACAATCAACCACCTCCATTATCATACCAGCCAAATTTATTCTCTCCTGAACACCACAAGTGACCAGGTCGCACGACTTCATAGAGAGGATGCCTCCCCAGAGCGCCGTCAGTCGTGACTAATATTTGAATATAACTTGTATTATGAATGTGGCTTGTTGATCTGGACAATGTTCTTCTCTATTCTTGTCTTTTATTTGAACAATTCGCGCGGTCTTTTATTTTAACCGCTGTACTTTATGCCTTGTTTAAATCTTATGTTTCATTCGAACTGTTTTCCGGTCGGGCGAACTGTGATGTATGCTTATTTCTGTTTTTTCTGGATGCCTTTTGCTTCTTTCATATTTCTGGTGAATCTAACCACATAGGCCATTGACCGCGCGGTCAGAATGTATAGCCGTGTCATGATTTTACTATTCACAGATCATAGAAATCTATAAGTATAGAATTTGCCGAAGTCATTCTCACGATTTCCAGATGGCGCGATCCAAGAACAAGTCGCAGCGACCTGTTAAAGTTAAGGCCGTCCGAGCTGACGCGGCCTTGGCATTCCATTCGGCGGACCATCCGGAATGCCGGCTTACTCAGAACGAGCTAGATGATTTCATTGCTAGACACATGGTAGGGAGCAATCTGCTCGCGCGGCTTCCTTTGCGCGACGAGCGGATTAACTCTTCCAGTCCGCACCAGATCGCCATCCCAGTTGACCACTTTGAATATGGCTTCAAGTTTCCACTGCCGCTTGAAGTCATAGCCATTTTCGATCACTACGGGGTTGTGCCCGGTCAGCTTCCGCCGAACTCGATCGCTTCAATATACAGCTTCATCTCCTATCTGCGGTTCGAGCGAACCAGATTCTCCATCGACTTGTTCAGGAAGTTCTTCTCGGTGCGGGCAGTATCCGACTCGGGGACTTCGACTTACAGAGGGCACCTCTACTTCAGCTGCCTCGGGCTGAAGGTTGTTAACCTGGCGAACAAAGTCTCCGACTGGTCGGAGCGGTTTGTAATGCTTGAAGGTAACTTCGGGTTGTTACAAACCAACCCGCAAGTCCGGGGGGAAGAAGTTTTCCAGATCCCCCAGGTCGGCAAGATCGAGGCGGACACCTTCGCGTTCCTTGAGAAGGAGCGGCTTGATATCAACCACTACATCCCGCTTTTCTCGGAGCTTGAGAACATCCTCCCCGAACATAGTAAGTTCTTCTAGACCGCCTTTATATGACCGCGCGGCCTTCTTTACTTATACTCTTGATTTTATTTTGCAGCCGCCCATATCGTTCCAGCGAACAAGCCGGTTACGCCGGCCGGCCCAGTTTTAACCCAGAGGGAGAAGAGGCAGCGGCGAAAGAGGTCGCCATCCTCGGAGGAAGAGGGCCCGACCTCTTCTGACGACTACGAAATCCTTCGTTCAAGTGGGAACCCGCCCGACCTGCAGGGCAACCCGACCGTCCTTTGGCACAGGGATGGAAGTCGGATCCGGGTATCCACCGCTCTCCCTCCCTGGGGGAGCGAAAAAATCGAACGCCATGCCCTAGCCGCCGGGGCCGCCTTGTATGGTCGAAAGACCTTAAGGAAACTGATGAGAACCCCAGAAGAAGAGCTCCCCCGGCTAGCGGCTCAAGCCGGCGCCTGGGGATTTTCGGCCAACCATTTCATGGCCCTGGCGTATAAGCGGCTAGTTTCTGCTCAGAAACATCTGGAGAGGAAATACGAGGAACAGGCCGCGGAGAACACGCGGCTTCAAGAAGAGAACGCGCGGCTTCAAGAAGTCGTGGCGGTGAGTTTTTTCGAAAGACAATGCGGTCCCTTTTGTTCAGCCCGAGCGGCCCGATTCATTTTTCCTTTTTCTTGCAGAAGCAATATGAGATGACCAACCCGTCCTTCCAGGACGAGGTGCTGCCCCATGTGGCCCAAGGGATCAACAAGGCCTTGGGTCTCATGGGAGACCGGGGCGGTCTGTCCGAAGGATTCGGCGGAACCACCTTCTCCGACCTCTTCCCCGCCTTGGAGGTGCAGCTTGACGAAATCAGCCGCAGGAAGAAGGGAAAATCCAAGGTGGGCGAGGAGGCCGAAGCCGACGCGGGCAGGGAGATCGTGCTCCATCAAGGAGGCGATGGAAGTGATGAAGCCGCTGAAGAGGTCGACGCGGATGGAGATGCTGATGACTTCGATGATGAGGATAGTTTGTCCTCTGGATCTACCGGTTCTGCAAGCAAGACCGGGCGGTCTAGCGACAGTAGTTCGTCCGGCTCCTCTTCGCTAAGTGAAGGTTATTCGCCGGAGGTCGACATCGATGGCGTAGACCCCATTTCTCCTGTCAAGAAGAAGAAGAAGAAATCGGCAGACTAGTGCCCTCGTTTTTCAATTTTTACTTTTGTAACCGCCGGTCTCTTTTTGTTAGCCGGGCGGTCAATATTTTGTAAACATATTTTGAGAAATGAAATAGAAGTTTTTACCTGTCTGATTGTCCTTCTATCAATACTTACTTGTGATTCTTTGTCTCTTTTCTTTATTCTTTATGATCTAACCGTGCGGACATCTTGGCCTGAGCACAAGTGATGATTGATTGTCTTCGACGATCCTTTGTTCAATCCGCGCGGTTATATATTTGGATCTCAGGATATTCGATCTCTAATAACAGATAGATTCATGCGACCATAATTCGGACCGCGCGGCTTCTTTAGATATTAAATACTTGCTGCTATAAGTAATGAATCACCATCTTTCACGCGGTTCGAATTCAGCTCTGGCGAATAATCCATCATGTCTAAGGATAACTTTTGCTAAGAAATAGCTTAACCTGATCGGTTAGAACATAATCCGAGCGATCACGTATTCAGATCCAAAAGATATCCAATTCTGATTATTAATTCAGGGATAGATAATGCCCGGCCGGTTTAAAATTCAACCCGGATTATTATAGCCAGATCCAGAAAATACTAGCTTGATAGAACGAAGAGATAGATAGATCCAATCCGATCAAAAATGTAACCCGAGCGATCATGTAGTTAGCTTAAAAAATATCTGATTTTATAAAGGATGGATGAACCCGCCCGGTTCGAATGCAACCCGGGCATTCAGATAATCAGTTCTGGAATTTTGATAATAAATCGGTCGGATCCACCCGGTTAGAGTGCAACCCGGCCGGTCATACGATCAGATTCAAAAACACTTTCCTTAATAGACGACGGGCATACCCGCCCAGTTTGTATATAACCCTGGTGATAACATGATCAATTTCAAAAGATGTCTTAACTTATGTTCAGCCAGACCGCTCGGCCTGAAATACTCAGACCGCATGGTCTTAATACCACAACCCCTTATTGGGGTAGACGAACACCTGCACCTGTTCAACCAGACCGATCGGCCTGAAAAACTCAGACCGTCCGGTCTTAATGTCACAGCCCCTTTATTGGGGTAGACGAACACCTGCACCTGTTCTAACAATATTTTCCTTGAGTGGTCCATATAAAAATCATCAGAAGTGAATGCCTCCCTGTAGGGAAGAAGAATAATCCTACAGGCTCAAATGACCAAGTGGGCAGGTGGGCCTCGGCGGCGAACATTGCTTTCCTCAAGTGGTCATAAGAGCTGTAGGGAAAAAGAAAAAATATGTACAGACTCAGATGACCAAGTGGGCAGGTGGGCCTTGGCGGCGAACATTGCTTTCCTCAAATGGTCATAAGAGCTGTAAACAACTCATCCGCTCTCTTGCCTAGGGTTACAAGCTGAGTTGATCAATTGGGCAGGTGGGCCTCGGCGGCGAACATTGCTTTCCTCAGAGAGATCAACTCAGTTGTGGGCCCAACTAGGTACCGTTTCGAGAGTACCTAAGAGTATTCGATGGTCACAGACTAGGATGATCAGTTGGGCAGGTGGGCCTCGGCGGCGAACATTGCTTTCCTCAGAAAGATCATCAAAGCTGTAACTATATCCCTTCGGGGCATGATAGAGCTGACAATCACCTAGACCTCCCTTGATGCAGGGGTGTGTCAGATATCGGCCGGGATCCAAAGTTCTGAAGACCACCGCAGCGGAATTGGCAAGCTACCACTACATGTGTGCGAAAACTCCCCGCATCACATGGTCTTGGTGGGTTTTACGCTACGACTACAATCCGAGGGGGTTCGAGCAGAATTTGGCGATATCTCAGAGGTTCGGGGAGTGTGATATGTGTGTTTGTGTTTATGATGCAGAGAACCATCAGACAAGAAGAAAATGTCAGTATAGGGCTTTTCATTCAATACCAAAAGAGATGTAAAGAATAAAAGAAATAGTTTCAAGGATAGAATCGTTTGAGATCGTCACCGCTCCACGTGCGTGGGATGTCTTCTCCTTCGCTGGTTTGGAGACGGTAGGCCCCATTCTTAGATACTTCTTTGATGATGAAAGGTCCTGCCCAATTAGGATCCAGCTTTCCAACATTACCAGACCTTGCTGCGGCATCCACCTTTTTTAACACCAAATCCCCAACTACAAACTGCTTCACTCTGACATTCTTATCAAAATATTTTGTCATTCTCCTTTTAACTTCTTCCTGCCTGATTGTTGCTTCATCCTGAAGTTCCTCGATTAGATCTAGATTATGCATGAGGGCCTCACCATTTTCATCTATCCAGGATTCTCCTCCTTCTTTGGCGTAAATAACCCTCGGAGTGACCACCTCGAATTCCACAGGGACAACGGCTTCCGAGCCATGAGATAATTTGAAAGGTGTCTCCCCGGTAGCTGAGGACGGAGTAGTACGAAGGGTCCACAGGATGGAAGGAAGTTGGTCCGCCCAATTCCCTTTCTGGTTCAAGACTCTTTTCACCAAAAGCTGCCGAATTTGCCTGTTTGCCGCCTCCACTTGACCATTGGTCCTTGGATGGTGTACTGAGGCAAACCGAAGGTCAATTCCTGTCTGATCACAGAAGCTTATCATCTCCGGATTGTTGAATTGTGGGCCATTATCGGTGACGATTGCCAACGGAATTCCATGTCGGCAGATAATTTCTCCCCAGACGAAGTTTCTGACAATTTGGGTGGTAGTTCTTGCTAATGCTTTTGCTTCGATCCACTTACTGAAATAATCGATCATTACCAGGATAAAGCGACGTTGTCCGCTGGCCATTGGGAAAGGCCCCATAAGATCCATTCCCCATACTGCAAAAGGCCATGGCGCAGTTATTGACCTGAGTGACTGAGCAGGCAAATGTTGAAGAGGAGCGAACTTTTGGCACTGGACGCATCGCTTGGCGAATGCCTCAGCATCCTTTCTCATGGTTGGCCAGAAGTATCCCTGCCGCAGGATCCTTTTTTCTAAGGTTTTCGCCCCTGAATGGCTACCACACTCCCCAGAATGAACTTCCTGAAGTATGACCGGGATCTCCTCTTCTGAAACGCACCGTGCCGAGGGAGAAATCAAAGTTTTTCGGTACAAGACTCCTGCTATCAAGTAGTAGTAAGCCGCCTTTCTTCTGAACCTATTTTTGTCCTTGATTGATGGATGATATTCTCCTTTTGTCAGAAAAAATTCGTAGGGGTCTTTCCAGGATGGATGCTGATCGATCTGCATGAGCTCTTCTTCCTCTGTCTCCTCTGTTGCCGGATGAAAAAGTTCTGAGGTTACTCCCCCTGACGGAAGACCAAATTTTGACAACTCGTCTGCCTCTTCATTCTGCGTTCTCGGAATGTGTTCGATGATGAAGGATTTGAATCTCCCAATTTCTTTCTTCGCTAGGAATAGATATTTTCTCAACATCGGTTCTCTTGTTTCATAATTCCCCAGAACCTGCGAGGCCATCACAAGAGAATCAGTTTTCACATGAGCATGTTCTATCCCAAGCTCCTTTGCGAGTCTCAGGCCGGCCAAGAGTGCTTCGTATTCGGCCTGGTTATTTGTAACTGAAAAGAAGAATCTAATAGCCTGTTCCAGCCTGATGCCGTTTGGACTGATCAAAACCACTCCGGCTCCCACGGAGTTCCTGCCAGAAGCCCCATCCACATAAATGATCCAAGCCAAAGGAGACTGTACTACCTGCTCTGGATTAGACTCCATCGTGTCTACCAAGAAATCTGCCAATACTTGTGCCTTTATTGCCGTTCTGGGAGTGTACAGTATTTCGAACTCGCTTAGCTCGATTGCCCATTTGGCCAACCTTCCTGAATGTTCCGGCTTCTCCAGGATATTCCTTAGTGGATGATCTGAAACTACCTGAATAGGATGGGCTTGAAAATAGGGGCGGAGCCTTCGTGATGACATGACTAAAGCCAAGGCTAATTTCTCGAGGATTGAATATCTAGTTTCCGCATCTTTAAGGATATGGCTGACATAATATATCGGAAACTGCTTCTTTTTCTCTTCCCGAACCAGGACAGAGCTTATCGCATCAGGGCCAACCCCTAAGTACAAGAATAGTGTTTCTCCTTCGCGAGGGCTTTGAAGAAGGGGGGTTGAAGTTAATTGCTTTTTCAATTGTTCGAAAGCATTATTGCATTCCTCGTTCCATTCAAACTTAGATCCTCCCCTAAGTGTTTTGAAGAACGGAGCGCTTTTATCTCCCGATTTGGAAATGAATCGGCTCAATCCTGCCAACCTTCCACCAAGTTGCTGTACCTCTTTCGGATTACGAGGAGGGGTCATGTCTAGGATGGCTTTTACTTTATCTGGGTTCGGTGCGAGACCGTCAGGAGTGAGAAGATGTCCAAGAAATTTCCCCTTGTTTGCCCCGAACACGCATTTCGAGGGGTTTAATTTTAATTTGAACCTCCGTAGAGTAGCGAACGTCTCTACGAGGTCTTCCAGATGGATTAAAAAAGTTTTACTTTTTAGAAGGAGATCATCAACATATACTTCCAGATTTCTCCCTTTTTGTTTTTCAAAAACTGTGTCCATCATCCTCTGATATGTTGCCCCCGCATTTTTGAGGCCGAAAGGCATGACGAGATAACAATAACATCCCTCGTTGGTAATGAAGGATGTATGCGGGATATCAGGCTTATGCATCTTAATCTGGTGATAACCAGAAAATGCATCTAAGAAACTCATAAAACTATATCCCACCGCGGAATCTACCAAAACATCTATCCGAGGCAAGGGATAACAATCCTTGGGGCATGCTTTATTGAGTTTAGTGAAATCAACACACATACGCCATTTCCCCCCAGATTTTTTCACCATTACTACATTCGACATCCAGGTGGGGTACTGGATTTCAGAAATGAAATTGGCCTTAAGAAGCTTTGCAACTTCTTCTTTGATAGGCACCGCCAGCTTAGTTGCTACCTCCCTCTTCTTCTGTTGGATTGGCTTGAACTCCGGAGAGACGTTGAGGTGATGGCACGCGACATCTGGATCTATTCCAGGCATGTCTTCCGCCGACCAAGCGAAGATGTCCAAGTTATTCAGCAGGCAGGAGGTTAACTGGAGCTTTTCCTCTCCCAATAGCTCGGCGTTGATGATCAGCTTCTTCCCTTCCCCTTCAACAATGGGGATCTCTTGGGTTTCCTGGGCAGGTTCCAGGTAGGTCCCTTTCCATTCCGCGCTCTCCTCAGCTTCTTCAGGGAGTTCGGACACCCCTTGGATGTCATTCTGGGCCTTGTGAAATGGTGCCTCGGTGATCACATTAACTGTCTTCACATAACATTCGCGTGCCACCTTTGGATCGCTCCGGATCCGGTACTGACGCCCCTCAGCAGCGAATTTCAAGGCCAAATGGAAAGTAGATACTACCGCTCTGTAAGCATTCAGGATTGGCCTTCCGAAAATTGCGCAGTAGCTACTTGGGGCTTCCACCACTACGAAGTTTACCAACTTTGTTATGCCCCCTAGCGATACCAGAAGCTTCACGCACCCCTCCACTTCCTTCTTTTCTCCGGAGAAGCCATAGAGGGGGCCTTCTGTGGAGAGCAAGGCCTTTCCAGTCTTGAGGGCCTCAAACGTTTGGCGAAAGATGAGATTGACCGAGCTGCCTGTATCGATCAAAATTTTGTGCACTGCGTAATTCTCAATAACCGCCTTTATCACCACCGCGTCATCGAACGGATTTGCATTTGGGGAGAGATCTTCCTGGCCAAACGTAACAACCGTCCTTTCCGGGGCAGAAGTGGAGGCAACTGCCACTTCTTGCTTTGTAACTCTCCCGATGCTAGATTTTCGGGAGGATTCTATCCCTGCCCCACCATGGATGCAATAGATGTTGCCGAGAGAGCCAACATCATTCACCTCTATGCATTCGGCTGCGGGATGTATATTCCCATAACCACCGGCCTCCTCTACATCAGCACACTCCCATGTTACTTCGACTGCCTCCTTCTTCTTCTCAGCTCGCGGTTCAACCGGAGTTTCTTGCCGAATCAACCCCCGAAGCTTCCCCTCTTTCAGGAGTTTTTCTATCAACCACCGGAGGGCCCGGCAATCCTCAGTCTGATGCCCCTCTTCTTTATGATATTCACAATAAAGGTTTGGGTTCCGATTGCGAACTTCTGATTTCAAAGGAGGGGGCCTTTTAAAGTCAGGCCTCTTCTGAAGAATCTGCACGACCTCATTCATGGTGACGTTGAGTGGGGTGAACGAATCTTGTGATTCATCATATCGGATGGGTGGGATAGGTGGAGATGGTTGTGCGATGTATTGTGGCAGATATACGGGCATGATTTGCGGAACTCCCATGGGTTGAGTGGGTGCGATGGCCAACGGCGGCTTCTGATCTTGAAACCGTTGATGGCCAATGAATGGTTGCTTGGGCTTAAGATTCCTTCCCCTTTGAGCCCGAGGCTCGAAATCAGGCCGAGACGTGTGATTATAACGTTGCTGATGGGTTGATGCAGAATTGAACTGATCGTTGTCGCTGAGCAACTTGGCAACGTAACCCGGATTAGTCTTTTCCCCCCTGATAAATTTGTTTGCCAGACTAATCATTTCTTGATATGTCTTTGGTTCCCTGATTTGTGCTTCAAACTTTAGCGGCCCCTCCCTAAGGCCATGCATTAGTGCGACCCTATATAACTCCGGATCGACGTTTTGTACCTCCATTATTTCCCTTTGGAAACGATCGACGAAACGGGCCCACGTTTCGTTTTCTTGCTGTCGTATCTCGAATAGGGCTGCCGGACCATTCTTCCTCTTCTTAGAGGTAGAGAATCGAAGCAAAAATTCTCTACGCAACTCCGCAAAGCATCTGATAGATCGAGGATGCAATCCATAGAACCATTCTCTGGCCTGCCCATCAAAGGATGTCACCAGGAGCTTGCACTTTGTTGCATCAGTGATGGTCCTTAGAGCAACAGCCGATTCAAATGCCTGGAGGTGTATTGCTGGATCGGACTCCCCATTATATGCTGACATACGTGGTTCTCGAAAGTTGTTCGGGGCCGGCTCTCCTCGGATTTCGTCGGTGAAGGGAGAACTCTCCTCGGCATCCTCGTACAGAGGGAAAGCAGGTTTATAAGGGATCTCAGCCGCGGTCATTGGTGGACAGGCCGCATGATAGGAGCGGACAGGTGCTCCAGCCGGATATGATTGGAAGGCGGCGACCTCAGGCGGATAGGGAAAATGAGCGGCCTGAGAGGTCGCCCCTTGAAAGTCAATGACCCGAGCTGGCATACATCGCGCGGCTTCTTGGTAGAAATTCGGCCGGTCCGCGGAACCTTCTTGTGGTGGTCGGGAATGAGCGGCTTGCGCGAACGGGTATGGAGGTGGAGGAGTTAAAACAGGAGTGACCGCCTGGTGAGCCGCGGCCTGCTGAGGGGCTAACCGCTCGGTCAGTAGAGTTAGGGCCTGAGTGATCGCGTCCAGACGCTGATCAGTCGCCTGCCGAGCCTGGTCGGCCTCTCTCTTTGTCTGCTCCAGAGCTTCCCACAAAGAGTCTTCACTGTGGTCGGATCGGTCTCTTGGAGGGAGCTGGCGATCTGACATTCTGAACCAAGGATTTCGCTGACAGTCTGCGATCTGAAGGTCGCGTGTTTCTGTTCGATTCAAAAGTGCGCCTCCGAAGGAAAACGAGGGTTGCGGACTATCAGTTACTATTTAGTTAGAGAATTCAGACCGCTAGCAGCGGTCGAGGCCGGACTTCGCCCGTCGCGGCAAATGCCACTCCTGCGACGGGCTTTCCTTTGATTGAAAAGAAGCGGTTACAAATGTGAAAGAACAGAAGCCGGCCGGTCAACAGTTCGCGAGACCTGAAACTCGAGACCGGAGCTCAGACAAGCGAGCTCTTGGATTCGAGTGTGCGTGTCTTGGGAACAGTGCCGCCCCCTATTTATAGGCTTGGGGGCCTGCCCGATCGGGCAGGGATAAAATAACCTCCTGCCCGGGTACAGGAGAAACGGGCAGGCGGTGACGGGATACACAAAGAAGAGAAAGAAAGAGGCCGCGCGATCTGACGGCCTGCTTTCCCGACCTGTCTTGCTTGCGGCTGAGGACACCGGAACCAAGTCAATAATGCAGACCGCGCGGTTTGGAGATTGAGACCGCGGTCTGCCTTCTGGTCATGACTTAGCCGATTCTTCAAGAGGTAACTTGGATAGCCTTCGATCTGGAGCCCCGGCCTGTTCTTCGGGGCTGGAACTTCGAGTTTCTATGGGACAACCCGCGCGGCCTTCTGGCTGAGACCGCGGATGAACTTCTTGCCTTGGCTCTTTGACGATCGTATCCCTTTGGGGGTGATCCGGAAATGACACCAGGCCGCCCGGCCTGGCCCTTCTTGAACGGAGAACCGCCGATTCCAGGACCCAGCGGCTTGGCCCAAGAGTCCGAGCGGTCTGATAATGGTTCAAACCGAGAAGCGGTTTTCCGGGCAAACAACAGGCGCTAGCGCTAAGTCTATAAAAAGGACATCTTGGCTCCGTCTTCCTAATCCTATTGAGATCCAGAATTCTTGAGCTTCGTGCCACAACATAAAGAGGAAGTTTCAGAGAGATACTCCCACAAATCCATAAAGACTAAAGGAGATCCGTGGAGAAGATTTCAACACGCGCCATCATCGTGATGAAAGACCGCATCCTGCGTCTTCGTCTACTTCTCCAAGAGATCCACATAGAGGGAGTTTTACATTATTGTCTTATTACTTCACATCTTTTCTGTAATCGTTTAGTAAATTCGCCTCGTGTTGGCGACTAGGTCTGGGTAGGACTTAGGGCAGAAATTCACCTCGTGTTGGAGACTAGGTCTCAGGTGTTGGTCTAGGTGGTGCTCGAGGCCATATCCGGGGAAGGGTTGGCTAGAGCGGCTTGAGGCCGTATCTGGGGAAGGATCGGCTAAAGCCAATCGGTTCGTGGGGATACGAGTCGGTATAGAAAACAAAAAGAGTCTTTCTATTCGCTTTGATTTCTAGCATCTATAAGAGATCAAGTTTTGTAATCATGTTTCTCAAGTTAATAAAATCATGTCTTTACTTTTACTTCACTTGATTTGTCTTGATCTTCTCTAGTTTAATAAACAAAGCATTTTCAAAGTTATTCAAAATGTAATATAAGTTTTGAAAAACCCTTATTCACCCCCCTCTAAGGGCGCCTACCGATCCAACAAGTGGTATCATAGGGAGGTTATTCCAAATCGGCTTAACAACCAGGAATAATGGCATCTCATGATCTCGCTTCTATTAGTGGGGAACTTTTTTATGAAGAAGAAAAATCTCTTGCACCACCTTTATTCGAAGGAAGAAATTATAAAGGGTGGAAATTATTAATGGAAAGGTTTATTAAAACATTTGATATCAATGCATGGGATATAACAATAGTTAGACTAGCGAATGAATCAAATAAACAGGAACATCATCTAAATGCAAAAGCCAAACATTATTTATTTTGTGCCCTATCAAATGAAAATTTTAAATTAATATATTGTTTTTCTAGTGCATTCAAAGTATGGAAATTTCTTGAAGAAATGTATGATTCTCCTTCTACAGGTATGGAACAATCGCAAGAACCGGAGAATATGCAAGCTTGCACAAGTCTTCAAGAATGCTCCTCTCATGACGGATCAATGGAGCACACATCAAATGGAAAAGAAGAAGTACTGTCTTCGGAAGAGGAGTGCCAAAAAGATGTAAAAGAAACGATATGCTCAAATCGTGCCTCTCCCGAAAGCAATGTAAGGAAATCAAATCCCATCTTTTGTACTTCTATTTCTACATTACAATTGCTTCAAACTACAAACCGCAAAATTAAGAAATTAAAAAAGCTAATAAACATTTGCGCTTAGAAAATAAAAATTTAAAGTAAAAAATTAATGAAGAATCAAATTCTAATTTATCTAGTTCTACACATGGCTCCTTAGTTAAAAACACCTCAACTTGTGTATAATATAATGAATTAAAAGAAAAGCCCAAGAAACTTGAAAAGGATTTTATTTTAGTAAAAGAACAAAATGAAAAATTATGTTTAGAAAATTCTTCTTTGATAAATGATTGTGCTAAGTGCAAAGACTATAAAATTGAAATTAAAGAGATGGGTGAAACATTTGATGAATATAGAAAAAATATCAAGATCATATAGATTCAATTATTTCCACTCTTAAAAATAGCACAATCGCTTATAATAAAGCTAGACATAATATAAAAATTAAAAATGATGAATTAAAATCAAAAATCAACTTGCTTATGAAAATTGTAAATACAAATTCACAATATCAAAATATATCTAAAAACAAGTTGAATATGAATATGAACATCTTACCTAAGTATAAAAATGGGAGTAAGGAACATAAAGGATTTGTAAATCAAAATCAAAATCACCATAATTTACAATATCATGTTTCTCCCAACCTAAAATTAAATGCAAACAAATTTCCTTCAAATTATAAATTCAAAAACCTTTTTGATCCAAATATTCAAGTTAATGATTATGGAAATTTGAAAACTAAAAATAATGTTTTGCAAAATCATCATGGAAATTTGACAAATAGAAATAATATTAAACCAAGGTTTGAATGGAGGCCCAAAGTTAAAGATGAAACACAAACTCCACTCAAAAGGGCACATTCGACCATATCTCCCCAAAAGCAAACACACTATATTTGGGTACCCAAAGGAACCATCCCACTTGGTCCCCTTTGGATACCTAAAACTCTTATTCATTAGGTATCATCAAATGCATGAAGTAGAAACTTTTCAAAATAAGATATACAAATTTCTACTTCATGATGTGCTTTAATGTTCTTTTTTTGTTGTTTTCCTTTTGAACTATCATGTCATGGTCATCCTATATAGTATTGAAAATATGATCCTATCTCTTAAAAGCTTAATATGTTTATAAAATCAAATTGATCAAAATTCAAAAGACATATCTAATTTTGATGACCTATCTATCTCTCTCATATTCATTATCTATAAATATCTTTTATTATTCATATAAATCAAATTCCAAATTTGCTATAAGATATTTTAAAATTAAATAAAGTTATTAGGCTATTAAGATTCTTAGCCTTCACCAACAAGTGGTTTAGTGAAATAACTTGATCTAAAAGAAAATTCAAGATCTAAATAAAAGCTCAACTTTCAATATGGTTGTCTTTGTTCACAACAAAAAATTATATTGTGTTCACTCCTTGATGTCAAACATGGTCTAAACCATCACTATTGTTCACCTATCAAAAATCACATATATATTCAAAATTTTTAATTAAAAGAAAATCACTAAAATGTATTGAAAGAATTCATCTTCATAATGAATATTGATGTCACTCGCACCACCATGATCTATTGATGCCCGTTGCTAAAATTCTCTAAAATCATATATCATAACTCACATTAAATATCTTCTAAAAACAACTATTTCTATCACATCCATATGAATTATATGATGACAATTGATATTATAATTGTTTTACCATGGTTGGTGTATTATGTGTGAATTGTGATTTATTTCTAGTTTATACCTTTGAATCATCTTGATATAAAATCAAATGGAATCGTCACTCCATTCTAGTCTATAAGTTGAAACACTATCAAACCTTGGTATAACATTAATCTCAAACTTATCATACTAACATTGTCGCCTAAAGAATATTTGTGTCTATATTAGGCTTTATATGTTTACCAAGACATACATGCTGGGTATTCTCATCTAGGGATTATCCATGGTATTCCTGTGCATGAACATTATTGTTAATCACTAAAATCATGCATATTTGATTTGTTCATTCATGTCATCTCATGCAAAGTTTAGTTGGTAAAGTCATATACAAAATCGCTAATGTTTCATGAAATTTGCACTATCTAGACATTTCCTAAAAATCTAAAATTTCAACATGAAACTACTGTTTGGACACTTAAACAAGATCAACAAACAAAAATTTCAAAATCATCAAAAATCGTGTACTATTTCCCGCGCTAGTGCTAACGCCGGCGCTAGCGCACCTATGTGTTTTTCTGTATTTTTAAAATTTTGAAAAATCCCTAAAAAAATATTAATCTATATGTACTATTCATTTCTGCACTTTTGCTTTTATTACATTTTTGAAAAATCAAATACAAAAATACAAAAGCCAAATTACAAAAAATTTTATGTTTTTGCCTTTTTGTTTTTGCCATTTGTTTAAAGTTTATTTTTTGCAAAAATCCAATACAAAAATATAAAACATTAAAACTATCAAAAAAACTGTATGGATTTTCCTATGAAAATCAAGCATGATTTAACCCATCATTTAGAACTTCTATAATGTTGCGATTTATCTTTTCAAACTACTTTGAACATTGTCATCATCATGCTTTGATATATCTATTAATATATGCATCAATTATATTGTAAAAGTTGTGTAGAACTATGCTTAGCATGCCTCTAAGTATGAGTAAATGTTTTATGTTTGATAATGATCTTTATTCACTCACTTATTTTGGCATTGTCTACATATGTGTTTAATCTAAGAATGCTTGTGTATGTTTTGTATTACTACAATAAATTAAAATTGCACAAGTAAATTGCCTACACTAATTTGTTTGCACTTTAAAAGTTAAGAAAAGTGGTTATATTTTTCATAAATTATATTGGTTTGCAAAACAACTGTATTCGGAGAACTTTGTACAAAACAAAAACCATAAAATAAAGTGACAAATATAACTCCACCAAGCACTACTTGAACCTCCTGATAAGTCTTAATAAGCGTTGTGAGGTTGAGCACCTTGGAAAGAATAGTAAAGTATCTTGTGCAAACCATAACTTTCTTTCAAAATAAAAAAACCCACTTATTCTTAAGTACACCGGATCACAATAAAAATCAATATTGAAGAATAAAATTATGTGATCCCCCAAGCACTACTTTGCACCCTGATAAGTCTTAATGAGCATTGTGTGTGCAAAGCACCTTGGTAGTTGTATATTTTTTGTGCATTGAAGTGCGTGGAAGTAAACTTAGTTGTGGTTTATTGTGCTCTTACTTTATATATTTCTTGTATTTTTGATTAAAGCATTTGTTTACTCTATTCAAAATACACTTATGTGCACATCATTATCTTCCATAACACTTCTTCTCATAAGTATTGGATCCTAATGCAAATTCTATACTACTCTTTATTTATGAAATGCACTAGATAACCTAGCATGCTTTCTACAAGGTTTGGTATGTTTTGAATTATTGAATTAAAATAACACTGTAGCAATCTTTTTGATAACATTATTTCATGCTTGGTTACATTATTGTTAAACTTAAATATTTTAATTGAACAATGATTTAAAAAAACATCTTCTTTATGAAATTTTACTCATATATCTTTTTATGGATAATCATTGATTACAATAAGATGTTTTTTTGTATTTCTGTAAGTCTTCCGCATCATCACCATATAATTGTTTCACCTTGCGCTTTCATGCTTATTTAAAGTCTTTCATCTTGAGTGCATCATCACTTGAATCTTCAAATTCCTTTCTTGCAACAAATGGTAGACTTGCTTGGTAAACCTTATATTGGTTGCTTTTAACATGGATTTTTTTGCTATAAAACTCTGATTTATTTCTATGAAAATATTATTACACTAAAAACCCTGATTTATTAATGGACTTCAAAATAGTTATGTGAGTGTTTTCATAAATTCAAATAAAAATATAAATCCATAGGCTATGTCATTAAATTTAAAATGCTTAAATGTTTCCAATAATTATTATCCATGACTTCATTTCTCACCATAGCGGGGGCGTAGGATTGTAGACATTAGATAACCTTTATCTCTAGTCATGTCTTGTCCTTAACCGGGGAGGGTTCCAGTGGGGCCTTGCGAGGCACTGAGGGGAAAGAGTGCTAGGTTGAGTTGTGTCTAGTGTTTGCAAATGGGTCTAACACCCCAACCTACGACATGTTTGCAGCTCCTCATGCCCATCCGTCACTTAGTACGGGGCTAGGGTGTAGACATATTGTCTGGGTAGTTTAGTTACTTGGAAATCATTACATTTTGTTTATGTTACAAACTCTGATTTATGAAAATGTTGTAATACTCAAACTCTGATCTATTTAAATGAAAAGTATTCTAAAACTCCTTATCATTTCCTTCTCTACAAGCTCGATCATGCTTTTATCTTATTATCAATTTTTAAGTGGTGTCTCCTTACCCGCTTTTGCTAATAACAAAAGGGGGAGAACTAACATGATAAATATAATCTGCTATCAAAATATAATGCTTAATTAATATGATAGCTTACATATTAGAGGAGCATTCACATAGGGGGAGCATGTATTTAGGGGGAGCAATTCTAAATGCTAAAATCGTAAATTATCCTAAGTCATCACTCTTACACACAGACAAGTATGTTTCTTCATGCTTATATATTAATGCTCTGATTTATCATTAATGGATTTGTTATTATCAAAGGGGGAGTTTGTTGGAGCATGGTCTTCCGCATCTCCTAGGTTTGGGAATAATAAATCCTATGTGTATTTGATCTTGTGTGTTTAAGTGTACAGGATAACAAAGTCCACATGACTCAAGGATTACATAAGAAGGTTGCCCTTAAAGTTGAGCCATCAAATCCAAATCTCCTACTAGCGCTGGCGGTAGTACTAGCGCAGGCGCTAGCTGTCGTTCGATGAACTGCTAGCGGCGCTCGACGAAATTGAGGTCAAAGAATGTTGAAGCCCGCTCGACAAACTCCGGTCGACGAAATTGAGCTCGACAAATGTTGAAGCCTGACCGACGAATTGAGTTCGACGAAATTTCGCTCGACGAACTGAAAGCGGCGCTCGACGAAATTCTCATCACTGCGTTCGACGAAAATTCGCTAGACGAAATGTTAGCTGCGCTCGATGAAATTTTGATCGATGGAATGTTTGCTCAAGCATAAATTCCGGGAGCACATATGGAAGGAGATAGCGCCAGGCGATATCCGATAGCACAGGCGATAGCGAGGAGCACAGTAGGCAAGAGAGAATTGTTTCCTCCGATTGAAGATTCTGCCGTGCAGAATATATCATAATATGGGTTAGCGCCGATGGTAGCACTAGCACAGGCACTAGCGCTAAGTCTATAAAAAGGACATCTTGGCTCCGTCTTCCTAATTCTCTTGAGATCCAGAATTCTTGAGCTTCGTGCCACATCATAGAGGGAAGTTTCAGAGAGATACTCCCACAAATCCATAAAGACTAAAGGACATCCGTGGAGAAGATTTCAACACGCGTCATCATCGTGACGAAAGACCGCATCGACTACGATCATACTCTGCGTCTTCGTCCACTTCTCCAAGAGATCCAATAGAGGGAGTTTTACATTATTGTCTTTTTATTTCACATCTTTTCTGTAATTGTTTAGTAAATTCGCCTCGTGTTGGCGACTAGGTCTGGGTAGGACTTAGGGCAGAAATTCGCCTCGTGTTGGCGACTAGGTCTCGGGTGTAGGTCTAGGGGGTGCTCGAGGCCATATCCGGGGAAGGGTTGGTTGGAGCGGCTTGAGGCCATATCCGGGGAAGGATCGACTAAAGCCAATCGGTTCGTGGGGATACGAGTCAGTATAGAAAATAAAAAGAGTCTTTCTATTCGCTTTGATTTCTAGCATCGATAAGAGATCAAGTTTTGTAATCATGTTTCTCAAGTTAATAAAATCATGTCTTTACTTTTACTTCACTTGATTTGTCTTGATCTTCTCAAGTTTAATAAACAAAGCTTTTTCAAAGTTATTCAAAATATAATATAAGTTTTGAAAAACCCTTATTCACCCCCCCTGTAAGGGCGCCTACCGATCCAACAGAATATTGGTTGTTGCAGTGCTTTTTCCCGAAATATTATCTTACAGGAACTGTGCTGTTTCCAGAGCTAACGCCGCACGGTATGTTTACCGCCCAGCACTAACCCTAGTGCGTGCATTCCTGCAGTGTTTCATTTAAAACTCCAATAATTGATTAAAACCCTTATTCCCCCTCCCCCCTCTAAGGGCGCCTTTAGATCCAACAACTTAGGGGGAGTTGATCAGGACTAGATCCTTAACATTGAATATATTGGAGGATTTAGGATTTGATTATGATGCGTTGATTAATATGCACCCCTTTTGAGACCGTGACCCACCCAATGACACAAATAGATGTTGGTACATTGTTAGTCATCCTTTGCATAAAGTTGTAGGAATACTAGTTGGCGTAATATGAATATAATGATCCATGTGAAGCTAAAATTTATGATCCCTAGAGAAGTCTTGGTGTTGCCACCATAGATATGCTTAAGTTACTGGGAATGCAAAGTAGTACATGTTGGATCACTAGGTGCCCATTAGAGGGGGGTGAATAAGGGTTTTATAAAAATTCTTTCTAACTAAATTTCAATTCAAAATATTCATTTAAATCATTTTAAAATTCAAAAAATAAAATCTTCATAAGCATAAAAAAACATTCATGATTTTATTTCAATAAAAATGATTACAAAATTGTGATCTCTATAACGCTAGAAATCGAGACGATATGTCAAAAATCATCTTTGGTTTTCTATACCGACTCTCCCCTAGAACCGATTCGCTCTAGTCTATCTCACCCTAGATTGTCCTCAAGCCACTCCCTAAACCTAATCTCAGTCTAGTCGCCTACCCACAAGGCAAATTCCTCCCTAAGTCGCACATGGACCTTGTCACCACCAACACGGGAGAAATAAGATTTTTGGAATAAAAACTCCATATTTGAACTTTGAAGGCAATGATGAAGGCACGAGAGAGATCGTTATTGTTGTAGTATTTTTGTTTAATGCAGAATGATCTTTAATGTAATTGGCCTTCAAGTTCTCTTTGGATGTTCAAGATAGTTGTAGGGGTGGCTCTGGATGCCTGGGACGAGGCTCCACAAAAGTATCTTCAGGGATCAACACCATAGAAAGAGCAAATGGCACTTTATATAGAGTCTGGCTGCTACCGCCAACGGTAGGTCCTATCGCCCCGCGGTATCATTTAGGAAACCAATTTCCAGTTCTAGGTTGCCTGGAATGGAGGCCTTGTTTTCGTATATTAGGCAACATCTACCGCCCGCAATAATATTATCGCACCGCGTTAGTGACAAAATACGATCCCGTCATGTTTTGATATTTTGATATATTTGGCTCCTCAATCATCCTGATGATTGTCGGGGTTGCCTTTTAGTTACCGCTGCGCGATAGTGTTATCTCCACATGATAATTGTTTATAAGAATAGCTTTCAGCTACAACTAACATTTCGCTCAAATGCCTTCTGCCACCTTGCCCATTGTAAAAAAAGTTACCTCCAATGGTGGAGGCAATTATAGCATGGTAGTACTCGGTTCAGAGCACGACATCCATATTTTCACCCTAATCATTGTACCGTGTTCAATTTGATATTATACATGTATGGCATGCACATTATAAACATAAAACAAGCTTGATCAAATACATATTGGGATTTGTTATTCTCAAACCAAGAGATACGGAACGCATGGTCCAACAAACTCTTCCTTTTGATAATAACAAATCCTCCGATGAGAAATCAGTCATTTAAAAGTAGAGTTTTGCTTATAGAGTTGTGCGGTAATTGATAATCATGAAAGCATGGTTTGTATAATGGCTACGTTCATACCAAAGTGTATGCTTCCCCTACATATGTGCTTTCCCCTACATATGTGCTCCCCTATATAAAGTGGTTTTATAATTTTACTCCCCCTAGATTTCTACTCCACTAGATTTCTCAATTTATTCTCCCCCTTTGTTATTATCAAAAGGGGGTATATATGAGTGCAATCATGAAAGTTATTCTCCACCTTTATTTATGAAATAACGAACCACTTGTGTTAAAGATAATCATGATCGAGCATAAGAGTAGAGAGCAAAAAAATTATGAAAATATTGCATAATGCACACTATGAAGATAATCATGAAATCGTATGATGTCCCCCTTTTTGAAAACTATAATCAAGTTGAATCGTAGAGATAACCATGAATGATAAAGAGAGTGATATACTAATATAAAAGTAGTGCATAACAATGTAAATGTCAGAAGTGAATCATCATTTAAACCATAAGATCACAAAAATATAAGGAGGGATAAGCATGAAAAACAAGTAGATCATTGGAAAGATTACTGTTTTAACCATGATAAACATTAGAATTATAAATCAAGAGATGTCTTTTTGTTGATTGTTTTGAAATATAAAAAATGTTTATTGAAATTTGAATTGGTGATTAGCTAAAGCAAGATAGATATATCAAGAAATGTTTTCAAACTACACTGTAAAGTGATTTGTACTTCAAATATTAGAAAACATTGTAGTGATCATGCTTAGCTATCTAGTACATTTACTTAATGTTTATAGAAAATAGTTTAAGTTTGCTTTTGTTTCCAATTCTCATGAGTGGAAGTTTTATGAGAGACAATGATGTGTACAAAGTGTGATGTGATAAATATAGATGAGTAATAATCAAGACACATGCGACTTGTAGTGAAAAGTACACAACATCATCAAAATGCAAAGTAAAATTACTTTTACTAAGTTCAATGCACAATAAGAAATAGTACAACAACCAAGGTGTTTCACACACTCAATGCTCATTAATACTTATCCGGGAGCGAGGTATTTCTTGGTGGATCACATAGCATTATTTTAACTTTTATTTTTGTGATCCGGTGTACTAAAGAAAAGTAAAGCTATGTGGTATTTTTGTAAACCATTGGCGCAAGATACTTTACAATTCTTTCTAAGGTGCTCAACCACACAATGCTTATGAAGAATTATTAGGAAAAGAAGTAATGCTTGGTGGAGTTTTCCTTGTCATTTATTATTTTAATTTATTTTGGTGACCAAGGACTCCGAATTCACTTGTTGGCAAAACATTCAATTTTATTTTGCAACCACACTTCTCTAATGATGTGTGCATGATTTCCGATGAATTGCAAGATATCAATCCAATGGTGTGTAGGTAATTTATCTATGCATTTCAACTGGTTATATCATTACACTACACATACATGCATAAGCAAGACTATTATAAAATGTAGGAATCAAAAAGTGAGTGTGAAAGATCATTATCTAACATAAAACATCACTCATACTTAGAGACATATTTAAGCATTTATACACATGTTTCCTACATTCACTTTCATTGTACATTATAAGATAATGAAAGTGCACAGTGTGCCTCTGAGTATTCTCTAGAGGGGGGGGGGGGGGGGGGGGGTGAATAGATATTTAAAATCTTTTATACTAAATGTGCATACACACCAAAACTACTAAGAATTATACAATCAACAATACCAAAACAGAATAAAGAAAGTACTGAAAATATAAACTAGAAATCAGTAAGCAGGGACAACACAAAAAATCAATCCAGAAGACACAAGATTTTTATAGTGGTTCCCTAAAATGTGGGTAGTCCACTCTTCTACCTCCCTGGTAGGATTGCACTAACTGTGCCTGAGTCTTTTGATAAGGAGACTCTCAGAACCACTGAGTATTTTGCAAGGAGACTCTTAGAACCAATGAGTCTTTTGATAAGGAGACTCTTAGAACCACTGAATCCTTTGAAAGAGGGATTCTTACAACTCTTTTACAGTTGGTGAATGAAGTAGAAGAAAGAAAGAAGAGAGTAGAATTCTATTGTCAGAATTCTTCAGAAACTATTTCTTTGAACTGTTGCTTCTGTTTATCACAGGATCTGAATGTGATGAACCCTTGATTATGTTTGTGATGATTACACGGGTTATGAGCTTGATCCTGATTCTCTGCACTTGTGTTGTCTTGCTGCTATGCGATGAGGAAGAAGAAGCAGCACTGTTGTTTTTTACTTTTCCTGTGTAGAGAAATCTTCTTCTATTCCGTCTTAGGGTTGAAGTAGGAAGAAGAAGAAGCCCTATTTCGATAGATAGAATAATGAATGAGTTGGTTGTCTTTTTCTTCTCTCCTTAGCATACTTATTCTCTGTCATTTGAATTTGAATTTCTTTCTTCTTCTAGGCTGTCCTTAGAAGGAATGTCCATTGGACAATTGATATTTCCTTCAAATTTTGTTCCCGATCCGTCCATCTGATTTGAATAACTTCCAAGAATGTCTTTGCTGTATTTCTGGATTACTCCATTCCATTCTTGGCAATAAACGAGCCGTTGGGGAACAGTCTTCAGCTTTATAGACCTTCTAAAAAGGTATTAGAGAAGACAACATAAAAACTTCTATTTCTGACTGTATTCGACGCTGCATCGACTTCATCATTCTTCATATCTACACACCTCTGAGTTCTTATAGAAGTAGCTTCGAATTCCTTCTTAGTTCTGGCTGAACTTAGATGTTAACGTTGCGTCGAGTTCTTATCGTCGTATTCATCGAGTTGAAGACTTGGACTTGAACTTTATCTTCTGCATCGAATTGAAGTTGAAGTTGCGTCGACGTCTAAGATGGCTTCGACATTCCTTCTGGGTCAAGTTCCTTTCGACGTAGCGTCGACTTCTGAGATAGCTTTGACAAGCTCTGTCTTCTGCATTGAGATCATTTTGACGCTGCATTGACTTAACTTGATACTTCAACAGTTAGTCTGAGTTTCTTCGACTTCTAGTAAGAGTTGCGTCAACTTCTAGTTGAAGTTGCGTCGACTTCTATTCAACACAAGTTTTAACTCAACTGATTTTTGTGCTTATCTTGACCTGGTCTTGACACTCTAAGGTGAGTATGACATCCTAAGACATCTAATGACCAATTTACCCTTTCTATATAATGCGGGTAATATAGCATAACTGATGAAATAACTTTAAGATAATTTGTTAGATAAATTAAAAAGGTTTTCCCAACAATCTCCCTTATTTATCTTAACAAATTTTACAATTTGATTAAGTGATTTCAAACAAACTTTGACATAAAATTAAATACAAACAACTATACATAGATAAATAATGTCATTGTAAAGACATAGACAGTATGCCGAGCTTTCAAGAAATCATATTGATTATCAAAATCATGATAATTGTATCCACCAGATGATAAAATATCATTTGTTCATCTCTATAATACTATACTTCTTCTGGAGCTTTCCTCTTCCTTGAGAACACTTGTGGTATTACATTTCTTGGTGCAAATTTCAGTGGATCATATTCTTCTTCAGCAGCCTTGACAACATCTTGATGAGTTTCATTTTGTTTGGGAGGCTCCCCCCGGGATTGTGCATCTTGTTCAATGGTTAGAGCATCCTCATTAGCAATCTTTGCAACCTCATCCAAGAGTTGATCTTTTTTAAGGGCTCCCCCTGGATTGATACAAGCATCTCCCAAAGCTCCACCTGGTTTGATGCAGATATCTCCCCGTGAGTTCCTGCATAAAGCTCCCCCTGGACTATTCTTGTTTGAAAAATAGAGAGTTTGTTGGGATCAGGAATATCAGCAGCTGGGGAATTTGGAACAATCTCTTCTTGTACACTCTTATCCTTCTCCTGGACACTCACATTTCCTTGAATGAGCCTCTCCTCCTCCTGGATCTTCTCCCCCTTCTGAACCTTACTTACAAGGGAGGTTAATAAATCTTTAGTTATCATGGAGGATGATACAATTGATTTGTGTGACTGGAGGGACTCTTTTGATTCTTGAAGCTCTGTCTCCATCTGGGAGTACTTCTTATTGAACTTTCTGGCTTGAGTGGCCAGTAGGTCATCAAATGTGATAGTAGCCAATCCTACTGCTTTTGAAATCACTTGTTCAATGTCAAAGGAAGGAGTAGGATGTGTGGTAGAGACAAGGGGTGTGGTAAGAGTTGGTGAGGATAGGATACTTGGAGGACTTGTTGTGGAATCTTCATTGAGGTATGGAAGATTTTGGTGGATTGGTGATAGTGGTTGATTATCCTCTGGAGTTATGTCAGATTGAGGTAGGGGAGATCTGTCATCAAGAAAATGGATGTCTGAAGGATTTTCTGTAGGAGGGGTGATGGATGGTTGTTGTGGTTGTTGGATTGAGATCTGTGATGTAGGTTCTGGGGCTGTAGTAGATGAGATGGACTGGAAATATTGAGTAGTAGTATTATCTGGGATGATACTGCTGAAGCCTGGAAAATCCCGGCTCCAAAATTCAGATCAATGCTGCCAGAGGCTACTCGCCCAGCAGTCCGACGAGAAGGTCTGACTGGCAACGATGAAGAGGGCTCGGAAAAAGAATAACAGGACCCCAGGTGCTGCGGTGGGGAGGTCCCACCACATACCCAGAAGCTCAAAGGAGTCTTCTCCTCCAAAACCATGAATGGACGAGCTTGGTACTAGGAAGGCACTGGCTAGGGAGGATTCTCGCCTATAAGGTGGGATGAAGCTTTGATTTTGGACCAGTGCCATTTTTGGTACCCCTGGGGGTCTATTTATAGACAAATCTTGAGGGAGAGGAAGCAGACGACTATCCCTGATCCCCTTGGAGATGGTTTGAGCAAAGGCCTAGGCAGGCGAGTAGGCGGGAACCTCAGCCTAAACTGGCGAGTTGGATGGTGCAAGTCATTCATAAGCGAGAATGTCCAGGCCTATGACCTTCTCGCTCGGCCTAGTAGCGAACTCCGGGTGTGCCTTTCCTCCTCGTCATGGTGGCGAGCAAGTTCCTACTCGCACTCCCAAGTCTCCTAATCCTATTGCGCTGTCTGATATTAATGCTGACCGTTGACTTTGACTTCTGCTTACGTGGCCTTTTAGATAAACCCACCCTTGGAGAATGAGGGTTGTACACAATCCCCGCTCTTTGCGAGCAACGTAGTTGGTTGGAAAGAATCATCCAACCCGTATTCGACAAGTTGCTCCTGGCCAGATATTAGCTTACTCGGTAGTCATGGGGGGGGGGGGGGGGGGGTCCCTAGAAATCTATAAATATAAGGGGATGGTCCTTCCCTGACACGCCACTTTTTAACATTCGACGATATGTTGTCTGCCGAGGAGGTGATTGTGAAGGTCGAGCTACTGATGAAGCTGATGAATAAGACAAAAGGTTCGGATACCCGCAAGAGGAAGAGGGGGGGTCCTCCGATCGTCGCCCTAACCTGTCGGGCGAGGAGATGCCTCCGGTCAATCCTGCGGCCTCTGCGCCCGATCCCTCCCTCTTGCTGCCGAACGATGAGGGGTTGGGGGACGAAGTTCCTCGGTCAATTGCCGAGGATGGACCGCTGAATGTCCATCCGGATCTTCTCCGAGAAGGTAGTCATCTTCTTGAGATATCGTAATTCATGCATGAACTTTTCGTTGATGCCGACGTTGTTTTGTAGGTGGACCTCCCGCGGAAGTGAACACACAGACGTCCCCGGTGGGAGAGCGCGTAGGTACTGAGCACTTACCGCCTCCATCGGTCCTTCCCGCAGGGGTCGTCCCCGGGCGGGAACCTCTTCGCCCATCATCCCCCATTCCCGAGCGCGTGACAGGCGGAACCCGGATGATGTTAAAGAATTCTAGGGTTACCATCTCGCGAAGATCACCTTCTCCTGGGGCCCTTCGAACTAGTTGCCAAATTTCTGGAGGAAGGGGAGGGGGAGGGCCTTCCTCGATAGCGCCTACGACTCATCTTTCTCAGCGGCCTGAGGCGGCGCCGTCGTCTCTTAATGGACGGGGTGGTTGTTCAGGGGCCGACATAACACTCCTCGGCGCTCGCCTTCCCCTCGTAGATCTCCTCCTCGGCGGAGGCTCAGTCCTCGGTGATCTCCGTCTCCTCGTCGGGTTGTCTCTCCTCCTCGCTGGGACGCTCCTCGATGATCACCTTCTCCCCGTCATCAACCGAGGGAAGCGCCTGTGCGGGCAGGTATGATCATTGCATCGCGCTGTCTTTAAGTGGCTCTTTTCCTAATTCGCTACATTTCAGCCCGTGCGACATCACCAGGGTCAGCCTTTATCGAGGCACTAGGTCTTCCTACTCGCGAATACAGGGCGAAGATGGCTTCGGCCTACCTCGATCTGGAGATAAAGTTCGAAAGGTTGTTGGCCTACGAGGTTCATCGACAAATAACTTCGCTTGAAGGGTGCGTTGCGAACATTGAAGGATTCAAGCATCGGCTTGAGGTGACATATGGAAAGCATCATCTCGTCACCGAGCTGGAGTGGCAGATGGCGGGCATGGAACAGTGCTACGAGTCGCTGAAGGCAGACGTGCGCGGACTGCGGGAGAGTGTTGGGTTCCTTGGGACACTGAATCGTATGGAAGAACACATTTGGATTAGCGAGGAACATTTGGCGAGAGCTAATGAGCAGATGGGCTTCGCTCATCAACTGGGCTTCAATGGGCAGCATGGTGCTACCTCGGACAGGCGCGGCGACCCTTCTGTGAATTAGCATCGTCTTTTCCTTCGCATTTTTAAGAACATTATTCCGCATGTATCTGTAATAATCTTGAATTGCTCGTTGTAATTTCGAACTATGCTGGTTAGTCGCATTTGTGTTGCTTATATCTTCTGCAGGGCTTTCTCATGCTTTTCGTAGTTCGTCACTTAGGCGCGAGAAGGATAGTTCATAACTCGCGTATACTATTGCGCATGCGACTTTGATATAGACGAGTAGGCAGACACCTCGCACGCGCTTACATCGCGACCCCCCACCCGATTTCTATAAATAGGGGGGGGGGGGGGGGGCTAGGGGCCCAAAATCGGTGCGCTTTTCCGAAGTTCTTCAATCGTATTACTAACTCGTTGCTTTCTTATTTCGCTTTACGATGATGCCCTCGGTGGATGCTGAAACTCGGCGCTTGAATTATGCCGAGAAATTTGTCGCGCATAAGTTCAAGAAGTCTGTTACTCGCTCGGACGACTTGGAGAGGTTTGTCCATCAGTACCTCGCTCGGGGCTTCCGCGCTGGCCTTCCCACTTCTGGCGAGGGGATCAATGATGCATATTCGGCAAGTGCACCGGTCGCTGTCAAGTAATAAAATTGGGAATAGCTTCCCCGAATATCGTCTCTCAAGGAATGCAGGTTCTGGTGAACGAAACGCGTGGTGAATCGATCGTTACACGAGCAAATAAAGTAAAAACAAGGGCTCTATGATTTGGTTCCTAAGCTAATGCAGAAAAGAGAGATGCGGGTCAAAACTCCGCTTCGCAAGGCGGGATGGATGCAACGGCCACGATGCCGTGCTTCGGGAGGCGCATGGACGGAAAGTAACTGTGACGGGTGAGGGTCGCACAGACCTCTTCTCCAAGCATCACCACTTGCAATTGCAAGGGCTTCACACACAACGAACTAAGAAAATCACAACAAGGAAAATGCTACTCTCACACCACCGCATCATTGCACATGAACATCATAAAAGATCTATGACAGTAAGCTAAGCAATAGTTCATTACAACAACACAAAGAAAGTACAAGCATCAAGTTTAGAGAGTACCAATAGGAAGATGTCACCGCATCTTGGGTTCTCGGCCGGAATGAGAGGTTGTCGGGCTCTCTCCGGGCTCGGCCCTCAGATGGTGTGCGGACTCGATGGAGGCTGTCACCGCTCCAATGACCTACATCACTTCTATGGCTTCCCACGATGAGGAATGCTTGAACACTTGATGGAGAATGCTTGCTAACACTCCCGAATGGAAGAATGGTGGTGGAAATCGCCGGAATATGGTCTCCTTGGTGGTGGAGGTGAAGGAGAAGCCTTCAGACCTCAGAAACGGCGGGGAGGACCTGATTTCCCGGCCCCCTTACGAGCTCCCCGTTAACTGTGGCGTATCTTACATTTTATACTAAACAGGCAAAAAATGGTCACACACGGTCGAACGCACGACCGTGCATGAACCATGCGTTATTAAATGATAAAATCTGACTTGAGGGAGACGCTGCGCCGCCCGTGCGTTCTCACGCACGGGCAAATCCGCCCGTGCGTACAAACGCACGGGTAAATTCAGAATGACCAAAAACAAGAGGAAATAGGTCGATCGTGCGTTTTACTCACGCACGGGCAAATCCGCCCGTGCGTAAAACACACGACTAAACTCAGATTGTCCGTTTTCTGCCCAGATACAGATGTACGATCGCTACCGTCTGTGCGTCAAGGAAATGCACGACCGTGCGATATGTATAGACTAGATTTTGGGGGAAAATGGGACGATCCGGCCACCTGCACATAAGACATACCAGCTGGGAATACACCTCCAACACCAAATAAACACAGAAAAAGGATTGGGGAGCACCATGTGCTTACCCCCAATAACAAGGAGCGCAAATGCACACCGAAATGGGCCTAAGAGTGCACCTAGCAAGGAATAACAAATATGATCGAAAACATTCCCAAAGTGTAGTGCATCGACTAGAAATACGGCCCAGATGAGTCCATAAATGTGTATATAAATGGGACTCATCACACCCCCAGACTTACTCGTTTGCACGTCTCGGGCAAACACTCAATCCCATGATAGAAAAATTGATGTTAAAGAAGCAACTGTGCAGGCAAAACATGATGGGAAGTAAAGAACAAACGAGCGTAAAAATAAAGTAGAAAAGATTTTAAAACAAAGACTATATTTTAAGAACTTCTACAAGTGTAAAATACAAAATACTACTACTCTGAGGTGAATCACTGGTGAATCGAACAGTCGCGCCCTAGGGAAAATAGCGTGAACTGCTGAGGTGAGCGTTGCTCAAATTGGATCTCAAGGAAGAGCTCTCCAAGAAATCCATCAAGGTCGGTGATCATACGCTTGCCATTTTGTACCTTCTCCACTGCATGAGACGATCTTATCAAGAATCAGTAGGGCTTTTAGGATAGACATAGGTCTTGGGTTGAGGTACAGTAATGAAGTAGAAGAACGTAGGTTAAACACACTCACGCTCCGATAAATAACAAATTTTAACCTCAACATCTTCACCTTGAAGCACACTCCCCCAGACTTCATTTAAGCACGATGATGTGCACGAGACTACCACACTTGTGGTTAGATTCATTTTAGAGTTCTTTTAGTTTTTTTTTCTTTTTTCTTTTTTTAAGATCCATAGAAACATAAGTTAGGATCAATCAAAATTTTAACTCATTCTCATTTTTTTGCGCGCACACACCACGTCACACATCCAAAGTTTTTTTTATTTCTCCGCATCGCACAATCATCATAAATATGTATAAATTTCAAAGCTTGACTCTAGTGCGTTTTAGGTTAGGATATGTGGCCTTGGTGAAAGTTTAGTGGAGTTTAACCAATAGGAGTGGTACGGCTTAACGAGGCTAGCAAAGGATGACGTTAGGTTGGGAAATCAAAGCTCAACCGGATCAAATGGATTGCCTACGTCATGCTCCCAACAAGATCATTCAACGCACTCATTTTGAAAATAGCTTGAGGCAAGTTCTTAACCACCGAGCGAGGTCTCCTCTCCTTCCAACTCAAACAACACGAGGCTAACAACTCTTCTACACTCGACCTAGGGCTACCGTTAGATTCACCAAATTCACTGTTCAAGTAGAATATTTTATAGTTACACTACAGAAGTAAATAAAACTATAATTTTGTAATAAAATCTACTCTACATGAATTTTTAAGCCACGTGAGCGCTCTACTAGTAGCACCGCACGGGTCACATCTTGTTCTGCCACACAATCTTAAATCAACAAACAAGCTTCTAAACATACAAATTAAGCGCTTACACGATAAATGCGCACAAATAACAATAAAACGCATGTGGTGTGTTATGCAATGAGACAATACAATTGAAAATTCCTAACTCAGCACATTCTAACATGCTGTGCACATGCATAGCTCGCTCTCTCCCCCAGACTTGATCGAAACCACATAAAATAGAGAATTCCAAACGTAAGGAGAATAGGGGTAGAGTGGACCTATGCTCATAAATGAGCATGCCAGAAGTGCGGTAATTCCTTCTTTAAATTCTCTCCTTCCTCATCCACCAAGCGATAGCTAGCACAAATGGGTCCGCCAAAAAATGTCGCCATACCTGCATTGTTAGCACCAAAGCAAAAACAAACAGAACATAATAGAAATTAAAGAAAGCAAGCAGAACCGGGTGGTTCCCATGGGTTGTCTCCCAAGAAGCCCTTTTGTTTACCGTCCTTGAGGTGGACCAAATACCTGTATTAAGCAGTTTATAAAGTCTAGGAATAAGCAAAAGTCAATAAATCCTAATTATTATTACAAGCTCAACACAAATCAGCTATAAGCTGATTTGAAGTAGTAACAACTGATGAAAGAAAAGGGTCCGGGGACCTGGTAGTAGGGGTGGAAATTAAGTAGGATGCTCAACCTCCAACCCCAAATCTCCTCCTTTTTCGCTCTCTTCTTCTCCTCCAGTATTATGTCTTCAAAGAAAAACCGCTTTCCCCCTTGTAACCAATCCTCAAAGGGAAGCACCAATGATGATGAGGATGTTTCTTCACAGTACCTTCCTCATCCCGCCAGGCTTTTGGCTCTTTCATGCATAAGGTCTGATCAACCGGAGGAGGGGCATCCTGCATCCTTGTATATAAAGAAAGGGGGTCAGGAAATAAATTGGAAGAAAAACTAAAAGAAATCTCATCTGAGGGGATAATCCCAACTTCATCCCCCATAGGGTGTGGCAATGACAAACTGATGATATCATCGAAGATTTCACTAGACTCGACAGCGCACACAATGGACTCCTCTATAACTGGGACTTCCTCGCACTGGACTGAAATGGTTGCTTCAGCACAATCGAGACTGTCCTCCTCCATGAGAGTGGGCACGACACCGTGCAAGTCTGCAACATCCTGCAAATTGACCTCAATGACAATATCAGAAATAGATGTTGATTCGTGTGTAGTGGGAGAAGACGTGCCACATAAGAGTTCGGGCTCACTCTCCACACAAGGGCACAAATCCACGCAAAGTGGTATATGAACCGAAGAGGTATGGGGGTCGCATCAGAAACAGAGTCTTGAGGGACACTGATGCACGTGTCGATTCCAGAGCCTTGAAAGAGTGAAGGTGGAAGTGACACGTAACCAAAGGAAGAGGCTGTGCTCGCAGAATTCGAAGATGGGACGATCCGGATATCCGGCTCATCGTCATCCTCCAGTTGGCGAAGGTAATCAACACAGTCCTTCAAGGCATGCTCTCTACTTTTGCAAAATAAACACTGCTTCACCAGCTTCGCCGGCACCCAAGGTGCGGTAGCCGCGTAATAGTGCGACATCGGAGGCGCAGTAGAGGAGCCAAAAGATTTTTGGGACCCGTACGGTTTCTGAACAACACCATACTCTTTGGGACACCTATCACTAGCGTGGGATGTGTCCCCACACCAACGACATCGGATATTCAAATGTGCCCACATGATGTAGAAGAAGAAAATAGCATGAAAAAGAGTAAATTAAAAAGAATAAAAGACCCAATCGAAAATAATCGATTCACAACCAAAATCTCATCACGCCTGCACTCCCCGGCAACATCGCCAAAAACTTGGTGCGTATTCGGCAAGTGCACCAGTCGCTGTCAAGTAATAAAATTGGGAATAGCTTCCCCGAATATCATCTCTCAAGGAATGCAGGTTCTGGTGAACGAAACCCGTGGTGAATCGATCGTTACACGAGCAAATAAATTAATAACAAGGGCTTTGTGATTTGGTTCCTAAGCTAATGCAGAAAAGAGAGATGCGGGTCAAAACTCCGCTTCGCAAGGCGGGATGGATGCAACAGCCGCGATGCCGTGCTTCGGGAGGCGCGTGGATGGAAAGTAACTGTGATGGGTGAGGGTCACACACACCTCTTCTCCAAGCATCATCACCAGCAATTGCTAGGGCTTCACACACAACGAACTCAGAAAATCATAACAAGGAAAATGCTACTCTCACACCACCGCATCATTGCACATGAACATCATAAAAGATTTATGACATTAAGCTAAGCAATAGTTCATTACAACAACACAAAGAAAGTACAAGCATCAAGTTTAGAGAGGACCAATAGGAAGATGTCACCGCATCTTGGGTTCTCGACCGGAATGAGAGGTTGTCGGGCTCTCTCCGGGCTCGACCCTCAGATGGTGTGCGGACTCGATGGAGGCTGTCACCGCTCCAATGACCTACAACACTTCTATGGCTTCCCACGACGAGGAATGCTTGAACACTTGATGGAGAATGCTTGCTAAAACTCCCGAATGGAAGAATGGTGGTGGAAATCGCCGGAATATGGTTTCCTTGGTGGTGGAGGTGAAGGAGAAGCCTTCAGACCTCAGAAACGGCGGGGAGGACCTGATTTCCTGCTCCCTTTACGAGCTCCCCATTGACTGCGGCGTATCTTGCATTTTATACTAAACAGGCAGAAAAATGCCTACGCACGGTCAAACGCACGACCGTGCGTGAACCGTGCGTTATTAAATGATAAAATCTAACTTGATGGAGACGTTGCGCCGCCCATGCGTTTTACTCACGCACGGGCAAATCCGCCCGTGCGTACAAACGCACGGGTAAATTCAGAATGATCAAAAACAAGAGGACACAGGTCGATCGTGCGTTTTACTCACGCACGAGCAAATCCGCCCGTGCGTAAAACGCATGACTAAACTCAGATTGTCCGTTTTCTGCCCAGATACAGACGCATGATCGCTACCATCCGTGCGTCAAGGAAACACATGACCGTGCGATATGCACAGACTAGATTTTGGGGGAAAACGGGACGATCCGACCACCTGCACATAAGACATACCAGCTGGGAATACTCCTCCAACACCAAATAAACACAGAAAAAGGATTGGGGAGCACCATGTTCTTACCCCCAATAACAAGGAGCGCAAATGCACACCGAAATGGGCCTAAGAGTGCACCTAGCAAGGAATAACAAATATGATCGAAAACATTCCTAAAGTGTAGTGCATCGACTAGAAATACGGCCTAGATGAGTCCATAAATGTGTATATAAATGGGACTCATCAATCAACACTTTTTCAGAGGGGAAACTCGCCTTTCCCCTTTCGCACTTCGAGGTCAGCCTGCGCCTTCCTCTCTGTCCTGAATTCTGCCAGATCCTGAGATATTACTGCTGGGTCCCCGCCCAGATTAACAGGAACGTGGTAGCGATTATCATCGACTACCTATGCTTTCTTCGGAGCGAGAAGATCTCTTTTGACCTCGACGTCTTCTGGAAGGTGTTCTATATGGGCGCGACCAAGGACGGGGTGATCTTCTTCGGCATCCTCATTGCAAGATATCAGGGATGTCGAACAAGGTCCATCGGTGGAACGAGGAGTTCATCTTTGTAACTGGCGACTTCTCCCAGATACCCAATCGCCCTCAACAAGGACCACCCACAACGCTCGCCACCCCCTCGCTCTGAGGTAATTGCGAGGACCTCTTCCTCCCCTTAAAAGATAAAAAGTTCGACATCATTTTCTGGCGCAAGAACATTTACCAGCTTAAATATGTGCAGCCTGGCGAGGGTAACGTTTCTTAGTCGCCGCTTAAATTAATTTTATCTTTTCTTCTTTGTCTAATGCCTTTCTTCTAGGCTGTCGGCATCTACCTGTGGGGGGCCAGACCCAGCCTCCTTTATCTCCCGCGGCGGCTTCGGTGACGATGCATCAAGGCGAGGAGGAAGAAGGCGAGCAGGAGTCCCCTCTTTCAGGAATTCCTCCTAGAGTCGGCGACACGACCGAAATCCTTCGCGCTGCAGGATGGCCGGATGAAAGCGAACCAACGCAGACGAAGAAGAGAAAGAGAAAGGAGATCGCCCGGCGTGTGGTGGAGGAGCGGGCGCGCGAGGAGGAAGATAGCGTCCCTGAGAACCACCTGAATTTTGGGCAGGGTTCGCGGAATAAAGGCTTGGACGGCGAGCCGTTGATCTCTTGGATCAGGGAGCGTAGCGAGGTTTCCCTGAGCACTCGCGTACCTTCATGGAGCGAGGATGAGGTTCCCAACAATGACGCTTTTTGCGCCTTGTTCAGACTGTACGACCGTGATGATGCGAAGGTGTTGCGGGAGGCTTCCCCTCATTTTCTCGCCGATCAGGGGTCGCGAGCAATTCTGCGTGCCTCCGAGCTTTTTCATCAGACTGCCCGAAACCTTCTCGGCGCCGAAGAGGAGCTCGCCCTATACCAGAATCTTACAATAAATGTGGAGCGGTGTGAGGCAGAGGCCCTGAAGCGTGCCAAGGTTGCCGAGGATAAGGTCGAGTCCAACCGAGGCTTCGAGGTGATATTGGTATTTCGCGCGAGCTAGGATTAAGAATATCTCTTTTTCTTCTATACCTTGTAACCCATCCCTCTCGCATCTACAGGAAGAGTAGTTGGTCGCGACCGAGACAATCTCCAAGCTCGAGAGTGATCTGCGGGCCAGCCAGGTCTTGCTGGAGGCGACGCAGGTTCGCAATGCCGAGTTGGAGTCGAGGATGGCCGCCCATACCTCCTCGGAAAGAGGACCTTCCCGCTGGGCTGAAGGATCTTTCATGACTTCGCAGGAGCTTTATCTCTTCGGCGGGAGATAGCCCTCGCTGCCGGCAACTTGGTCTTCGTGAAGCTTTCTGTGGCGGGCTTGCTGGTTCCGGGAGCAGAGCAGCTGACGACGGAGGGGCTCCTATCCGACATTCTGAACGCGAGCGAGGAGGAAGATGACGAGAAGGGGAACGAGTCGAACTCTTCTGACTATGCTCCATTGTCCAAGTGAACTTTTGTATTTTTTGAATAGTTTTGATGCTTCTCGCGGCTCTGCGAGTATATATTTTTTGGTAGATAACCTTTCTTTTGATAGTGATATTTATTTTCTTTGTTGATTTTTCTTGTACTGTTGTGATGTCGCTAGTCTCATAGGCTTGCTCGTATATGCTTACCTGTCATTCTGGTCCAGGCGACTTTGGATGAGATCAGGGTCTACCAACTATCTCACCTTACTCGCTTATTTGATCTTTTTGTCCATATAATGCATGCTCGCCTTTAGGGTTCCTCGCGCTTAACCTTGCGAGTTAGTTTCCTACTCGCACTCTGACTGCTGAAATAATGTTAGATAGGGAAGGACGATCGGGGGTTCCAAGGGGATACACAATCCCGATAATCTCCATCCTATCGCGATGTTGATGCTGATGAAGAGATCTTCGAGTAGGGACTTACTGTCGGGGAGGTCTATAGACACATCATCCCGAGGTCTCCATCCTACTGGAGCATTGATGCTGGTGAAGAGATCTTTAAGTAGGGACTGACTGTCGGGGAGGTATGTGGACACACCATCCCGAGGTCTCCATCCTACTAGGGCGTTGATGCTGTTTCGACGAACTTTCTCCTGATATACTCAACAATCAGAAGGGGTTAAACATACCAACTCAAATGATTGGATGAGTCCATCAAACATAAAAAAGCTACGCCACGAGCTTTCCTCTCTTGAGGGTTTACGACGCCTTTGTTTAAGGGTCCCCTGAGAGGTTAAGTCGATCATCCTCTTGTCGAGTTGGGAGGTCGGCGTCAAGACTTTTTCCTGATAATCTCTCCAGTCGGACGAGAGATGCGGTCGGAGGGAACCGCGACCAACGTGCAAGGGGGGAGCTGATCTCGACCGTCAGTGCAGAGGCTTGGTCTTAGGGGAACGCACTACCGAGGCACCGTCCTATCATCCGTTCTGGATCTTACGAGAAATAAGTCGGAGGCCAGTTTCCCAACCTGACTCGGAGGTCGGCTTTTTCTGCTCTTCTTCTTTTTAAAGGTTTGCTACTGTGATAGAAATGAGAAACTCATACCGTCCCATGTTTCAGGGAGATGAAGAATTTACTTAGAAACAATCAATTTACAGGAGAGAAGTGTATACGTCCCTGCTTAGGGATAAAACCTTTTCAAGTCATCGCTGCTCCATGTATTACCCAATAGACCCCCTTCGTGATTCTGTAAGCGATATCCTCCTGTTGCAAGTGATTCGTGGATGATGAAAGGTCCCTCCCAATTGGGGTTGAGCTTTCCAACGGCTGCCGATATCCTGGCCGCGTCCACCTTCTTCAGGACCAGGTCACCTGCTTGGAAGTGCTTGAGGCGAACGTGTTTGTCGAAGTGCCTCGCCATGCGATGCTTGATCTCCTCTTTCCGAGCCGAGGCTAGATCTCGGAGCTCTTCGATGTAGTCGAGGGACAACTTCTGGGCTTCCTCATTCTCCAGTCGCCATTCTTCGTCTCCGTCTTCTGCTCTAATTACCCTCGGACTTCTGACCTCGAACTCCTCTGGAATGAGAGCTTCGGACCCGTGAGAGAGTTTGAACGATATAGCTCTCCGTCTTGCAACAAATAATATGCTGCCTTGTACCAGAACTTCCTTTGATCCCCCTCCTCCGCAGGAAGCTGCCCGGTGTTCAGAAATGCCACGAACGGATCCCTCCATGAGGGGCGCTGATCGATCTCCATCATCTCCCCTTCCTCAATGGATGGTCAAAATAACTCCGTGATGGTCCCTCCTGCTCTTGGCCCGTACTTGGCCAGACGATCCGCTGCCGAGTTCTCCTCTCTCGGTACTGCTCGAGGAAGAAGGACTGGAAGCCCCCAATCAATCCTTTCACCTTTACGAGGTACTTTTGCAGAATGGTGTCGCGTACTTCGAACTCTCCCCGAATCTGTGATGCGACCACCATTGAATCAGTGAAATCCATGACATCTTGAATGCCCAGCTCCTTTGCGAGGCGCAAGCCTGCTACTATGGCCTCATATTTCGCCTGATTGTTCGTGACGGGGAAGAGGATCTCGACTGCTTGCTCGATCCTAGTTCCCTGTAGGCTGACAAGAATGATGCCCACCCCCACAGAGCTCTTGCCTGAGGCTCCGTCCATGAACATCTTCCAAGTGATGGGAGTAGAAGCCTCCTCTCCCGGCTCCGCCTCTACCGAAAAGTCGGCTAAGAAATCCGCTACCGCCTGTGCTTTGATCGCCACCCGGGGCGAGAAGGAAATATCGAACTCGCTGAGTTCTACCGACCATTTCGCCAGCCTCCCTGAATGCTCCACCCCTTCTAAGATATTTTGGAGAGGATGGTCAGTCATGACCCGGATGGAGTGAGCTTGAAAATAAGGCCGGAGCTTTCGCGCAGACACCACCAATGCGAAGGCAAGCTTCCACAAGATTGGATACTTCAACTCCGCCTTCTTGAGCACCTGGCTAATATAATAAATGGGGAGCTGCTTCCTTCCTTCTTCCCGGACCAGTACAGAACTTACTGCTTCCACCCCTACTCCCAAGTAGATGAGTAGGTCTTCGCCTTCTTTCGGGCTCTGAAGGAGAGGTGTCTGAGTCAACTGCTCCTTCAGCCTACCGATCGCCTTCTCGCATTCGTCGGACCATGCACAGTTCTCGCTCTTACGGAGCTTCTTGAAAAAGGGAGAGCACTTCTCTCCTGCCTTGGACAGAAAGCGGAAAAGACCCGCCAAACTTCCTGTCAGCCTTTGGACGTCTTTCATGGTTTTCGGTGAGGCCATCTCCAGGATTGCCTTGACCTTGTCAGGGTTCGGCTAAACTCCCTTTGGGGTGATGAGATGCCCCAGAAACTTTCCCCTTCCGGCTCCTAACACGCATTTTGCCGGATTGAGCCTCATCTTGAACTTCCTTAGTGTTGCGAAGGTCTCTACCAGATTAGCTACATGCTCCCGGACGTTCTTGCTTTTGATCAAGAGGTTGTCCACATACACCTCCAGGTTCCTCCTTTTTTGATCTTTGAAGACGTGGTCCATCATCCGCTGGTAGGTCGCTCCTGCATTCTTTAGCCTGAAGGGCATCATTTTGTAGCTATAGAAGCCATCTCCAGTGATGAAGGAGACATCGCGGCAATCAGGGGGATACATCCGGATCTGGTGGTATCCTAAAAACGCATCAAGGAAGCTCATTACAGGGAAACCGACGGCTGAATCAACCAGCGCTTCGATTCTAGGCATGGGATAACAATCCTTCGGGCAGCTTTTATTTAATAACGAAAAGTCTACACACATCCTCCAACTGCCCCCAGCTTTCTTTACCATTACAACGTTTGAGACCCAGCCTGGGTACTGGATCTCTGACACAAAACCCGCATCCAACAACTTCTTCATTTCCTCACGGATAGGTCCGGCCAACACGGTGGCACTTGACCTCATCTTTTGGCGGACGGGCTTCATCGTGGGGTCAAGATTGAGGTGGTGGCAGGCCACCTCAGAATCAATCCCTGGCATCTCGGCAGCACTCTAGGCAAAGATGTCGATGTTCTCTTGCAGGCACGTCGCCATCTCCATCTCCTCGCTGACCTTCATCTCTCCTCCAACTTTCAGCAATCCAGGTACTCCTGCCGCGGAGAGTACCTCTATTTCTTCAACCTCCTCGGATGCCTCCAGCTGGGCCGTGCCTCCCGCCACCCTTTCGAACTCCTCCGCGTCAGCCATCCAGCTAATGGTGCTGACCGAGCTAAGGTAGCACTCGCGGGCGGCTCTTGGATCGCTCCTGATCCTCACCTGGACGTCCCCCTGGCAGTACTTGAGGCACTAATGGTAGGAAGATGGAACGACCTTGAAGGTGTTGAGAAGTGGCCTACCGAAGATGGCCTTGTAGCAACTCGGGGCATCAACGATGATGAAACGGCACTGGAGAGGGGTGCCACCGAGAGTTACAAGGAGATCTACGCCTCCCTCCACCTCTTTCTTCTCTCTGAAGAAGCCAAAGAGGGGACCATCCGGCGCCCGGACTCTTGCTGCTCCGACGCCCAGTCCGTCAAACGTCTCCTTGAAAATGACGTTTAAAGAACTACCATTATCGATCAGAATTCGTTCAACGGTGAAGTCCTCCATGGTAGCTTGAATCACGAGGGCATCATGGAAGAGATTCTCATTCCCTAGCATGTCCTCCTCTGAGAAGGTGATCTCCTCCAACGGGGGCGGTGCCTGCAAAGTTGAAGCGACGCTCCTTCGATAGATCTGATGAAGACTCCCCTTGCGGGAAGATCCCACCCCTGCTCCCCCGTGAATCACACTGACTCCTCTACCTCCCTGGATGAGGTCTCCTCGACCTCCGTGGTCGATGCGGTCTTCATTCCTCCTTCGGCCGACGGCTTGAACTGCCAGCGGCTCGACAGGGGCTTCAATCCTCCGCTGCTCCCCTTCTACTTCTCCTGCTGCCAACCTTCTCCTGGCTTACCAAAAGTCTGGGCAACCCATGGTACCATGCCACTACACCTGATGGAGGTCATAATAGAGGGGAATCTCCTCTACCTGCGGCTTCCTCTGCTTCTGATTTTTCCGGTCTTACCGATTGCCGCGCCGGGCAACCGCCATCGCTTCCTCCCTTCTCCTTCCCTGATGCCTCTTTGGATGGTCGAAGCGTATTATTTCCGGGGATCTCCTTCCCCGGTCTTGATGCTGAGGTCCTCTGGCCGGCCTCCAAGGTGGCCAGTTAACGGGGACTTGGTGGAGCCTCTCTTCTTCCCAACGTTCCGGGCCACGATGAGCCTCCTCTCATCGTTTCTTCTAGGCTCCTCCTTCCTGGGCTCTTCTCTCCTTCTCTCTTCCCTGCTCCTTCCTTCTGGATTCCGCTTCTCTGCCCTCCTGGGCTCTTCTTTCTTCCTCTTCTCAGGGTCTTTTCCTCTTCCTCCTCCTCATCTTCCTTGGTCACTCGGGTGAGCCTGGCTAGGAAGCTGCGGTTGGAAGCCTCACCCTGGACGAATTGGTTGGCCCTCTCGATGAGATTGTCGTAGGAGTAGGGAGGGATCCTTCCGAGCTCCAACTTGAAGAGGCCTTTGCGAAGGCCGAAAGTCAGGGCCAGCTGCAAGGTGCGACCATCCACCTCCTGGATGTCCACACCTCCTCCTCGAAGCGGTCGATATAGTTCCCCAACATTTCCTTTGCCCCCTGCACCAAATGGAAAAGGGTCATGGACTCCTTCTTCAGCTTATTGGCCGTGGCGAACCGCATGGTCAGCCCCTGGTACAAGTCCTCGAAGCAGTAGATGGAACCTACTGGCAACTGGTGGAACCAGTCCCTTGCCTTCCCTCGGAAGGAGATTGCGAACAACCTACACTTGAAGGCGTCGGACATGGTTCGGATGGAGGCTACATCTTCGAACCACTGGATGTGTCGGATAGGGTCATCCCTGCCCGAGTAGTAATTCATCGCGGGATCTCTGAACCCCTCCGGCACTGGCGCAACAACGATCTCGTCACAGAATGGGCTCCTCCCCCCAATCTGGTGATGACCTTCATCTTGGAGAGTATCTCCTCCATAATCGCTAGCCTGGCGAGTACCGAAGTATCTCGCCCGCTCCTCCTTGTTGGAACATGGTCTTCCGCATCTCCTAGGTTTGAGAATAACAAATCCCATGTTTATTTGATCTTGTGTGTTTAAGCGTGCAGGATAACAAAGTCCACATAACTCAAGGATTACATAAGAAGGCTGCCCCCAAAGTTGAGCCAACAAATCCAATACATCTACTAGCGCTGGCGGTAGTACGAGCGCAGGCGCAAGCTGCCGTTCGACGAACTCCTAGCAACGGTCGACGAATTCCTGTTCGACGAAATATTGGCTCGAAGCGAAATTACCGGGAGAACTTATAGAAGGAGATAGCGCCAGGCGATATCTGATAGCACAGGCGGTAGCGAGGAGCACAGTAGATAAGAGAGAATTGTTTCCTCGGATTGAAGATTCTGCCGCGCAGAATGTGTCCTAATATGGGATAGCGCCGGCGGTAGCACTAGCGCAGGCGCTAGCGCTAAGTCTATAAAAAGGACATCTTGGCTCTGTCTTCCTAAGCCTCTAGAGATCCAGAATTCCAGAGCTTCGTGCCACAACATAGAGATGAAGTTTCAGAGAGATACTCCCACAAATCCATAAAGTCTAAAGGAGATCTGTGGAGAAGATTTCAACAAGCGTGATCATCGTGATGAAAGACCGCATCGACTACGATCATACTCTGCGTCTTCGTCTACTTCTCCAAGAGATCCACATAGAGGGAGTTTTATATTATTGTCTTTTTATTTCACATCTTTTCTGTAATCGATTAGTAAATTTGCCTCGTGTTGGCGACTAGGTCTGGGTAGGACTTAGGGCTGAAATTTGCCTCGTGTTGGCGACTAGGTCGCGGGTGTAGGTCTAGGGGGTGCTCGAGGCCATATCCGGGGAAGGGTTGGCTAGAGCGGCTTGAGGCCGTATCCGAGGAAGGATCGACTAAAGCCAACTGGTTCGTGGGGATACGAGTCGGTATATAAAACAAAAAGAGTTTACTATTCATCGCCACCAATTTTTAGCGTCATAGAAGTCAACTTTTGTAAAACCTTATTTGATATTAATAAAGCATGTCTCTACTTTATTTCAATTGCTTTACTTGACTTTCTATTGTCTTAATCTTGCATTATTACAAAATTTTTAAAATATCACTAAAGTTTTAAAACCCTTATTCACCCCCCTCTAAGGGCGTCTACCGATCCAACAAGTGGTATCAGAGGTAGGTTATTCCAAATCGGCTTAACAACCGGGAATAATGGCATCTCATGATCTCGCTTCTACTAGTGGGGTAAATTTTTATGAAGAAGAAAAATCTCCTAAACCACCTTTATTTGAAGGAACAAATTATAAAGGATGGAAAATTTTGATTGAAAAATTTATTAAGACTTTAGATGTCGAAGTATGGAATTTAGCCATTGTAAGACCTGCGGATGAATCAAATTAAAAAGAACGTCAACTAAATGCAAAAGCCAAACATTATTTATCTGTGCTCTATCAAATGAAATTTTCAAATTAATATATTGTTTCTCTAGTGCATACAAAGTTTGGCAATTTCTTGAAGAAATGTATGATTTTCCTCTCACAGGTATTGAACAAACACAGGAGGAGAAGGACATACAAGCATCCACCGTTATTCAAGAAGATCTCTCTCATAGCAAAACCATGGAGATCATGGAAATCAACTTAGAAAAAGAGAGCAATACATTAAGAGAAAAAGAAGATGAAAATGCATCAATGGAAGAGGAGTGCCAAAAGGATGTCAAAGGAACTATTTGTTCAAATCTTGTTTCTTCTGATTTCACTGTAAGGAAATCAAATTCTCTTATTGTTTGTAATTATATTTCTACTTTACAATTACTACAAATTACTAAGCGCAAAATTAAGAAATTTAAAAATGCAAATTGCAAATGCGCTTAGAAAATAAAAGCTTAAAAACAAAAGTTAAAGAAGAATCAAATGCGAATTCATCTAGTCTTACCCATGTCTCTTTAAATGAAACTATTACACCTTGTTTAGAATTTAATAATCTAAAAGAAAAATATAAGGGACTTGAGAAGGAACTTCTTATTGTAAAAGAACAAAATGAAAAATTATGTTTAGAAAACTCATCTTTGATAAATGATTGTGCTAAGTGTAAAGAATATAAAATTGAAATTAAAGAGATGGATGAAACATTTGATGAATATAGAAACAACTATCAAGATCATATTGATTCAATTGTTTCCACTCTTAAAAATAGCACAATCGCTTATAATAAAGCTAGACATAATTTAAAGATCAAGAATGATGAATTAAAATAAAAAATCAACTTGCTTATGAAAATTGTAAATACAAATTCACAATATCAAACTATATCCAAAAGCAAGTTGAATATGAATAAGCCAAACAATGGAAATAAAAAACTTCAAAAGATTGAAAATGAGATTCCAAAATACAATCAGTACTATCATTTACAACACCAATCTTCTCCCAACGTAAAACTAAATGTTCACAAATTTCCTATGAAAAATACCTTCAATAATCATCAATATAAAGATTATCACAATGGAAATTTCTCATATAAGAATAACACTAAACCAAAGTTTGAATGGAGGCCCAAAACTAAAACTGAAACATTAACATCACATGAAAGGACCCATTCATCAATATCTACCCATAAACCTACATGCTATATTTGGGTACCCAAAGGAACCATCCCACTTGGTCCTCTTTGGATACCTAAATCTCTTATTCATTAGTATCCAATCATTTGCATGAAGTAGAAATCAAATAAAAATGAAATATCATTATTCTACTTCATGATATGTCTAACCTTTTTTTTCTTACTTTTGTTTATTTCCTTTTCTTTGAGCCATCATGATATGATCATTTTATATAACTTGTGATATGACTCTCACATATTAAACCAAAATTCATAAACAAATCAAATTGAATAAAGCTAAATAAAAAGTCATATCATCTCTCAAGTGATCTACTTATCCTTTATTTCTATCCTTCTAAATCCATTTCCTAAAAGTCTTATAAAATTTGAAAAACTAAATTTGTTATATGATATTATTAAGACTAAATGAAATAAGTGTCAAAATGGATTTAAAAGGTGTATCTTATGGGTATTAGGCTAAATTTATTAAATGCGCAAGTCTTGCTTAGGTAATTAATATATTTGCATCATTTTCAATTACCCCAAGTATGTTTAATCATAATCATGTTTAAATCGGAATTAAAAAATTGCATGAATATTATTTCACTTATATATGATCATTTCACTCATGCATATGTTGTGCAAAACTCAATAATTAAGGTTTAATAAATATGAAACTCTAATGAAGATGAAACTCATGTACTAATTTTATCTTCCGCAACTTTTTGCGATTTCTTCTCGTCTCATCACTTCATTAGACAGACCTTACATTGCAAAAACATAATTAAGAAAAATCGGAAGCAAAATCGAAGAAAATCAAGGCTATACGATCAAAATAAGCACTCTCTGTGAGCTAACACAGGCGCTAAGACCTAATGCCGGCGCTAGCCCAAGTCTCTGATTTTCTATAAATTTAAAATTCTGAAAAATCAACAAAAATATATATATTTGTTTAATATTCAAAAACCAAAGAGGAAATTTACAAAAATCTTCAAAATAAAAATATTATCTCATATTCACTATTCACCTTACAACGTTTCTGTTTAATAATTTGAAAAGGTTGAATATGAATTCCTCATGTACATTATCATGAATAATTAATTACGAGTACTTAATCACTATGAATTAATATTATTGATCATATATAATAATCATGCAAAATCATATGATCTTATAAGTCAAACATCAAATATAACTACAAAAGATTTTATTCCTTCCAAACATATAGTCTGTGATCATGATTACTATATGAATCTATTATGTTTTGCATAGACCATAGAATCAACTCTATATCTATATGAATAAATAAATTAGAATCATCACTTTATTCTATGTCTAAAATTTGAATCTCTATTGTTACATACATGCAACATTATATCAACAAACCTTGGTATAACATTAATCTCAAACTTATCATACTAACATTGTCGCCTAAAGAATATTTGTGTCTATGTTAGGCTTTATATATTTACCAAGACATACAGGCTGGGTATTCTTATCTAGGGCTTATCCATGGTATTCCTGTGCATGAACATTATGGTTAATCACTAAAATCATGCATATTTGATTTGTTCATTTATGTCACCTCATGCAAAGTTTAGTTAGGTAAAGTCATATACAAAATCGCTAATGTTTCATGAAATTTGCACTATCTAGACATCTCCTAAAAATCTGAAATTTCAGCATGAGACTACTATTATGACACTTAATCAAGATGAACAATTAAAAATTTCAAAATCATCAAAAATCAGGTACTATTTCCTGCGCTAGCGCTAACGCCGGCGCTAGCGAACCTATTTGATTTTCTGCAATTTTAAAATTTTGAAAAATTCTTAAAAATATATTATTCTATATGAACTATTTATTTTTTTGCACTTCTGGCTTTATTTGATTTTTGAAAAATTAAAATACAAAATTACAAAAGCCAAAATTATAAATTTTTTTTTTTGTCTTTGGTTATTTGTTTGATTTCTATTCCTATATGCAAAAATCAAATATAAAAATATAATACAAAAACAAGTATCAAAAATTATTATTTTGAACTTACACTTTCGATTTACATGTATCTTGCGAAAGGGTGATTTGGGCTATCATCCCATCATATCACCTAGTACCGGGCGAACCTCTCACAAGATAGTCCTCAGGAAGTCCAAGATCAATTTTATGAGTTCAAACTTTAAATAAAAATTATTCTTCAAAAATATCAAAAATATTGTATGGACTTCATTGAAAATCAAGCATGAATTAATCTATTATTTAGAACTTCTATAATGTTGCAATTTATCTTTTCAAACTACTTTGAACATTGCTTTCATCATGCTTTGATATATCTATTAATATGTGCATCAATTATTGTGAAAAAGTTATGTAGAACTAAGCTTAGCATGCCTCTAAGTATGAGTAAATGTTTTATGTTTGATAATGATCGCTATTCACTCACTTATTTTGGCATTGTCTACATATGTGTTTAATCTAAGAATGCTTGTGTATGTTTTGTAATAGTACAATGAATTAAAATTGCACAAGTATCTTACCTACACAACCTTTATTTGCACTTTTAAAAGTTAAGAAAAGTGGTTATCTTTTTCATAAATTTTATTGGTTTGCAAAAACAAGTGTATTCGGAGAACTTTGTACAAAACAAAAATCATAGAATAAAGTGACAAAGATAACTCCACCAAGCACTACTTGAACTCCTGATAAGTCTTAATAAGCGTTGTGAGGTTGAGCACCTTGGAAAGAATAGTAAAGTATCTTGTGCAAACCATAACTTTCTTTCAAAATAAAAACCACTTATTCTTAAGTACACCGGATCACAAAAAAAAATCAATATTGAAGAATAAAACATGTGATCCCCCAAGCACTACTTTGAACCCTGATAAGTCTTAATGAGCATTGTGTGTGCAAAGCACCTTGGTAGTTGTACATTTTTGTTTATGCATTAAAGTGTGTGGAAGTGAAATTATTTGCTTTTTATTGTGCTTTTACTTTACATATTTCTTGTATTTTTGATTAAAACATTTGTTTACTCTACTCAAAAATACACTTATGTGCACATCATTATCTTCCATAACACTTCTTCTCATGAGTATTGGATCCTAATGCTAACTCTATACTACTCTTTATTTATGAAATGCACTAGATAACCTAGCATGCTTTCTACAATGTTTGGTATGTTTTTGAAATTGTGAATTAAAGTAACATTGTAGTAATATCTTTTTGATAACATTATTTCATGCTTGGTTACATTATTGTTAAACTTAAAGATTTTAATTGAAAAATGATTTACAAAAACATCTTCTTTTTGAAATTTAATTCATATATCTTTTTATGGATCATCATGTCTTACATAATATGTTTCTTGTATTTCTATAAGTCTTCCACATCATCACCATATAATTGTTTTACCTTGCGCTTTCATGCTTATTTACAGTCTTTCATTTTGGGTGCATCATCACTTGAATCTTCAAATTCCTTTCTTGCAACAAGTGGTAGACTTGCTTGGTAAACTCTATATTGGTTGCTTTTAACATGAATTTTTTTTATATAAAACTCTGATTTATTTCTATGAAAATATTGTTACGCTACAAACTTCGATTCATTAATGGATTTCAAAATAGCTATGTGAATGGTTTCATAAATTCAAATAAAAATATAAATCCATAGGCTATTTCATTAGATTTAAAACGCTTATATGTTTCCAATAATTATTATCCATTACTTCATTTCTCACCATAGCGGGGGCGTAGGGTTGTAGACATTAGATAACCTTTATCTCTAGTCATGTCTTGTCCTTAACCGGGAGGGTTCCAGTGGGGCCTTGCGAGGCACTGGGGGGAAAGAGTGCTAGGTTAAGTTGTGTCTAGTGTTTGCATATGGGACTAATACCCCAACCTACGACATGTATGCAGCTCCTCATGCCCATCCGTCACTTAGTACGGGGCTAGGGTGTAGACATATTGTCTGGGTAGTTTAGTTACTTGGAAATCATTACAATTTGGTTATACTACAAACTCTGATTTATGAAAATGTTGTAATACTCAAACTCTGATTTATTTAAATGAAAAGTATTCTAAAACTCCTTATCATTTCCTTCTCTATAAGCTCGATCATGCTTTTATCTTATTATCAATTTTTAAGTGGTGTCTCCTTACCCGCTTTTGCTAATAACAAAAGGGGGAGAACTAACATGATAAATATTAATCTGCTATCAAACTATGATGCTTAATTAAGATGATAGCTTATATATTAGGAGAACATTCACTTAGGGGGAGCATGTATTTAGGGGGAGCAATTCTAAATGCTAAATGCTAAAATTATCCTAAAGTCATCACTCTCACACACACAAGTATGGTTCTTCATGCTTATATATTAATGCTCTGATTTATCATTAATGGATTTGTTATTATCAAAAGGGCGAGTTTGTTGGAACATGGTCTTCCGCATCTCCTAGGTTTGAGAATAACAAATCCCATGTGTATTTGATCTTGTGTGTTTAAGTGTGCAGGATAACAAAGTCCACATGACTCAAGGATTACATAAGAAGGTTGCCCCCAAAGTTGAGCCAACAAATCCAATACATCTACTAGCGCTGGCGGTAGTACTAGCGCAGGCGCTAGCTGCAGTTCGACGAACTCCTAGCAACGGTCGATGAATTCCTGTTCGACAAAATATTGGCTCGAAGCAAAATTACCGGGAGAACTTATAAAAGGAGATAGCACCAGGCGATATCTGATAGCGCAGGCAGTAGCGAGGAGCACAGTAGGCAAGGGAGAATTGTTTCCTCGGATTGAAGATTCTGCCGCGCAGAATCTGTCCTAATATGGGATAGCGCCGACGGTAGCACTAGCGCAGGCGCTAGCGCTAAGTCTATAAAAAGGACATCTTGGCTCCGTCTTCCTAAGCCTCTAGGGATCCAGAATTCCAGAGCTTCGTGCCACAACATATAGAGGAAGTTTCAGAGAGATACTCCCACAAATCCATAAAGACTAAAGGAGATCCGTGGAGAAGATTTCAATATGCGTCATCATCATGATGAAAGACCGCATCGACTATGATCATACTCTGCGTCTTCGTCTACTTCTCCAAGAGATCCACATAGAGGGAGTTTTTATTATTGTCTTTTTATTTCACATCTTTTCTGTAATCGTTTAGTAAATTTGCCTCGTGTTGGCGACTAGGTCTGGGTAGGACGTAGGGCTGAAATTCGCCTCGTGTTGGCGACTAGGTCTCGGGTGTAGGTCTAGGGGGTGCTTGAGGCCATATCCAGGAAAGGGTTGGCTAGAGCGGCTTGAGACCGTATCCGGGGAAGGATCGACTAAAGCCAACCGGTTCGTGGGGATACGAGTCGGTATAGAAAACAAAAAGAGTTTACTATTCATCGCCACTGATTTCTAGCGTCATAGAAGTCAACTTTTGCAAAACCTTATTTGATATTAATAAAGCATGTCTCTACTTTATTTCAATTGCTTTACTTGACTTTCTATTGTCTTAATCTTGCATTATTACAAAGTTTTTAAAATATCACTAAAGTTTTAAAACCCTTATTCACCCCCCTCTAAGGGCGTCTACTGATCCAACACTCCTCCTTGCAGAACCAAGTTCCGCCAACTTCTTGCGATGCTTGTGGACCGAACTGCGGCCTCCTTGGTCGCTCAAAATCCTCCATATGCTCCTTCCCTGCTCGCTTAGGGTGAGCACCTTCCTCGGACAGACCCGGGCGATGTGGCGAGGTCGCCGTTCCCTCCGCGCGAGGTTGAAGAGCTGCTCGCATGGAACCTTCTATCCGCCGCGCAAATTCCTCGAAAACAGCCAAAGTTACGAACTCGCCACATCTGGCCGGGTTACCTACCACTTCCTCGCGGTCGTTAACTGTAACCATCTCTCTTTCTCAACCAGACTTTCTTCCTCTAACTACGATCCACGCTCACTGCACCAAAGTGTTGAAGCCTAGAAAATCCCGACTCCAAAATTCGGATCAATACAGCCGGAGGCTACTCGTCCAGCAGTCCGACGAGAAGGTCTGACTGGCAACGACGAAGAGGGATCAGAAAAAGAACAACAAGACCCCAGGTGCCGTGGCAGGGAGGTCCCACCACGTACGTAGAAGCTCAAAGGAGTCTTCAACTCCAAAACCACGAATGACCGAGCTTGGTACTAGGAAGGCACTGGCTAGGGACGATTCTCGCCTATAAGTGGGATGAAGCTCTGATTTTGGACCAGTGCTATTCCTGGTACCCCTGGGGGTCTATTTATAGACAAATCTTGAGGGAGAGGAAGCAGACGACTATCCCTGATCCCCTTGGAGATGGTTTGAGCAAAGGCCTAGGCAGGCGAGTAGGCGGGAACCTCAGCCTAAACTGGCGAGTTGGATGGTGCAAGTCGTTCATAGGATAGAATGTCCAGGCCTACGACCTTCTTGCTCGGCCGGGTAGCGAACTCCGGGTGCGCCTTTCCTCCTCATCATGGGGGCGAGCAAGTTCCTACTCGCACTCTTAAGTCTCCTGATCCTGTTGCGCCGTCTGATATTAATGCTGACCGTTGACTTTGACTTCTGCTTATGTGGCCTTTTAGACGGACCCACCCTCAGAGAATGAGGGTTGTACAGATACCTCGTTGGGCTGCTGGAATGTCCAGTGTTGGAGGGTCTGGTGGAATTGTCTCTTGATCTTGAGGAGTTGGAGAAGGAGGAGGAGAGGGAACTGCCTGACTAGGCTTTAGGATTTGCCTGGTCCACTTGGAGAAGATTCCAATGTTCATTCTCTTTCCTAGAGGAATAAACACTCTTTTTGACTTGCATACATTTGGATATTGATGGAGCAAAACTTGGCTCATTATTCTCATGTAAGAATTCTCCTTATTAGCATATTTGTGTCCTATCATCTTCAGAAGACACCTCCATAGTTTATCATCTTATTCAGAACCAGAACTCCCATTACTTGTAGTTGATGTTTGGGAATTGCATAATGAGCAGAGATTTTACATAGTAGAACCTTGCCTACAATGTCTGTCAGGATTCTGTACACTTCAGAAAAGTCATTTTTCTTAAGATTGATTGGCTTGTCTTTTTTAAACTGCATTATCAGTAATGCCTTACTGATTTCTTCCCCTATCAGTTCATCAGACTCATCACCTGTTGGTAAGTCAAAGGTGTGAGATAACGTTTCCTCTGTAATATTAATGTCAGTTCCTGAGATTCTCCCATTGATGAATCCATCATCTCCTAGGTGAATGTTTTCCTTCAGCTCTGTCAACTCAACATCATAGATTTTGTACCTTGTTGAGATCAGCTTTGTCAATCCAGTATTATGAAATAAGACGAGAATGGCTTTGAAGTTATCAGATGCTGCATTGAATGATTCCACTCTCACATTGAACCCAGAGTTCACCTTAGGTGGAGCCATTAATTCTGAGGTGAAGTACCTGCAAAGAAAAGAGAGAGAGAGAGAAACGCAAGAGAGTTGGGGAGAAAGAAAGCACGAGAGCAAGAAGGAGGAAATTTGAAAGCGTAATGAATTCGACACCTAAGTTGCTTAAAAGAAGACGATTCGTCGCAACTTAGGGATTTATTTGAAGCACCGTCGACAAGATTAATAGTCAGCATGCCAAAATGTGTCGAAGCCGCTTCTAGAAGTGAAACTGCATGCGCTTGTCATGTCGACGTTGCGTCGATTATAACTCGACGTACCTTCGAATTTGACGAGCAGCTATTAAATTTACGTATGCGGCGATATGAAGTCTACATCGCGTCGAATGTAATTCAAACAATCTGTTACATCTTGCTCTCGAAGCATATCACTTACTTCTTTGGAGTCTTATCAAATCCGGGTTTTGAGCTCCTCACTTTTCTTCTTGAGTCTTCTGTCTTGACCCACTTTCTGAATCTCATTGCTAAGAGATTGAACATTTCATCTTCAGGAGTGGAGGATTCTCCTTCAACAACCTTCAAGGCAAGACTCCTTTGGATGGGAGTTGGGGTTGTCTCCTTAGCGTCTGTTTCAGCTCTGTCCTTTAGTAGCATCTCATAGGATTTGAGCTTTCCTAGCAAAGCATCAGTAGAGATCTCTCTATGTCATCTGGACTATTTGATAGCCCAGATTCTTGAGTCCCATGAGCTTGGGAAGCACATGAGGAGCTTTTTATTTATTTCAGTTAGAGAGATCTCTTTATCCAGACCTTTCAGCTCATTTATTATAGAGCTGAATCTGTCATACATTTCAGCTACATTCTCCTTAGCTTTCTTTTGAAAGTTCTCATACTAGGATATGAGATGGGACTTCCTATCCTTTCTTTCATCAGAACTCCCTTCTACAATTCTAGAAAGAGATTCCCAGATCTCTTTTGCTGATTGGAAGACAACAAATTTCTGGAAAATGTCATCTGTCATTGTGGAGACCAGAATATTCATAGCCTTGGCATCACATGCCTTCTGATTCTTCTCAGCATCTGTCCACTCATTCCTTGGACAGCTTCCTGTGTTGAAGATCCACTGGCATCATGTCTGACTAGAGATGGGGGGCCTAAAATGATAACATAAAAGATGTCTTCATCAATAGAGTTCATATAAAGCTTTATTCTGGCCTTCCAGAGTGTAAATTTATTTAAGTTACACATTGGTGCTCTTGTTGATGCATAGTCCTTAGAACTCATTTTTCTTTATAAAATAGTTTTAGTTAATTTAAAATAAATAAATGAGAGTGAGGAGATCTTTTGATCAAGGTGTTCACCTTTTAATGATCTGTTGGAACATGGTTTTCCGCATCCCTTTGATTTGAGAATAACAAATCCTACTTGTATTTGATCTTGTTTGCCATTGTGTTTTTAGCATGCAGGTTTGGACAGATATGACACCAGGTTGCTGAAACAATGGTCTGGCACTAACCACAAGCAGAAGGATTGAAAGTTGTCTAATGCCAGGCGTTATGACTTAACGCTGGGCGCTAGCGTTCGACGAAATGAAAGCTACGTTCGACGAACTAAAAGCTGCATTCGAGGAACTAGCATTCGATGAAATGAAACCACTGAGATGGAAACCACTGAGAAGGAAACCGCTGAGAACGGAAACTGCGTTCGACGATCTGGCGTTTGACGAAATTGTGTTCGACAAAATTGTGTTCGACGAAAGAAGAAGCCCGTTTGACGAAATGTGTTCGACGAATTTTTCTATTCGACGAAATGGCGTGCCAGTTGATTAAAGATGAAACTCAACGCCAGGCGTTAGAGCTTAACGCCAGGCGCTATCCGTTCGACAAAAATGGCGTTCGATGAAATAAATTGCCGATCGACGAAATGAGCTGCTGTTCGACGAAATGGCATGCCAGCTGATTGAAGAAAGAATCTCAACGCCAGGCATTAGTCTTAACGCTGGGCGCTATCCGGTCGACGAATTTGGCAAGGAGAAAGAAGCCATGATTGCAGAAGGAACTTTAGGAATGATTTGCCCAACGCCCGCATTAGCCTTAACGCCGGCGTTGATATTGCCTAAAATAAAACAATTCCTAAAGTGCAGAATTTTCTTCCTCTTCTGAAGATCCGAGCCATCAATATATTGCTATACCTGGTCAACGCCTAGCGTTATCTCTTAACGCCGGTGTTAGCTCAAAGTCTATAAATTGGATGATTTTGACGTCTCTTACTACTGATTGCCAAGAGCCCTATTCCAGCACTTCAGAAACTTTGTGAGGGGCGTATTTCCAGACAAACACATCTCCCACTCATATTTCGAAAGGAAGAATCAAAGGAGGCTTGGATCAACACGCTAACTCAATGCGAAGAACGCACGCTTGGACTTCAATGATCTTCAACGATTCTTCGGCGTCTCCTTCAGATTACCTCATAGGGAGTTTTATATTTGTATTTTGTATTTTGTCCTTTATTTCATCTTTGTAATCGGTTCATGAATTCGCCGCATGTTGGCGACTAGGTCTGGGTAGGACTTAGGGAGGAATTCGCCTCGTGTTAGCGACTAGGTCTAGGGAGTAGATCTATGGGGTGCTCGAGGCCTTTTTGGTGATAGATTGGCTAGAGCGGCTTGAGGCTGTATCTGGGGAGAGATCGGCTAAAGCCAACCGGTTCGTGGGGATACGAGTCGGTATAGAAAATGAAAAAGTCTTTCATTATTCGCCTCGATTTCTAGCGTCATAGAATTCATATTTCGTAATCAATTTTATAATTGATAATCATGCCTTTTCATGTTGAATAAAATTGATTTCATTATTCCAATCTCTTTACTCTTGATTTAACTTACTTCAACATAAAATATCAAAAGTTTTCTATTAAATATTAAAGTTTCCTAAAACCCTTATTCACCCCCCTCTAAGGGCGCCTCAAGATCCAACAAGTGGTATCAGAGGGAGGTTTTTCCAATTCGGCTTAACAAGTGGTCTCTTGATTATGATCTCGCTTCTACTAGTGGGGAAAATTTTAATATAACTGAAAAAGTATTAGCACCACCTTTATTTATGGGCAAAAATTATAAAGGGTGGAAAACATTAATGAAAATTTTTCTTAAGGCCTTAGATGAAAAAGTTTGGAATATTACTATTGAAAAGCCACCTAGCGTACTAACTAGAAACGAAATTGTTTTAAATGCAAAATCTATGAATAGAATATTTTGTGCGTTAGACCAAAATATTTTCAAACTTATTTATACGTTACCTACTGCATATGAGATTTGGAATTTTCTTGAAAGAACTTATGATTCTCCTTCTAAAGGTATGGAATAATCACAAGAACTGGAGAATATGCAAGCTTGCACAAGTCTTCAAGAATGCTCCTCTCATGACAGATCCATGAAGTGCACATCAAGTGAAATAGAAGAAGAAATACTATCTTCGGAAGAGGAGTGCCAAGAAGATGTCAAAGAAACAATATGTTCAAATCGTGCCTCTCCCGAAAGCAATGTAAGGAAATCAAATTCTTTTTTTTGTACTTCTATCTCTACATTACAGTTGCTTCAAACTACAAAGCGCAAAATTAAGAAATTAAAAAATGCTAATAAACATATGCGCTTAGAAAATAAAAATTTAAAGGCAAAAATTAATGAAGAATCAAATTCTAATTTATCTAGTTCTACCCATGGGTACTTAGTTGAAAACATTACACCTTGTATGGAATTTGATGATTTAAAAGAAAAATGCAAGGAACTTGGAAAGGAACTTCTTTTTATAAAAGAACAAAATGAAAGATTATGTTTAGAAATTCATCTTTGAACAATGATTGTGCTAAGTGTAAAGACTATAAAATTGAAATTAAAGAGTTGGATGAAACATTTGATGAATATTGAAATAACTATCAAAATCATATTGATTCAACTGTTTCCACTCTTAAAAATAGCACAATCGCTTATAATAAAGCTAGACATTATTTAAAAATGAAGAATGATGAATTAAAAACAAAAATCAACTTGCTTATGAAATTTATAAATAAAAAATCACAATATCAAGAAATACCTAAAAGCATGTTGAATATGAATATGAATATTTTAACTAAGACAAATAATGGGAGTAAGAAACACAAAGTATTTGTAAATCAAAGTCAAAATCACCATTATTTACAAAATCATGTTTCTCGCAACATAAAATTAAATGTTCACAAATTTCCTATAAACAATGTTTTACAAAATCATCATGGAAATTTGACAAATAAAAACAATATTAAACCAAGGTTTGAATGGAGGCCCAAAGTTAAAGATGAAACACTAACGCCACTCAAAAGGGCCCATTCAATCATATCTCGCCAAAAGTAAACACGATATATTTGGGTACCCAAAGGAACTGCCACACCCGGTCCTCTTTGGATACCTAAATCTCTCATTCAATAGTATACTATCATTTGCATGAAGTAGAAATCAATTAAAAATGAAATATCAATTCTCTACTTCATGATGTACTTTATTTCCTTTTTGTTTTTGCTTCTATTTCTTTGAGCCATCATGATAAGATCACTTTATATAACATGTGATATGACTTTCACATATTAAACCAAAATTCATAAATAAATCAAATTGAATAATGTTGAATAAAAAGTCATATCATTTTTTCAAGTGATCTACTTATCCTTTTTTACTTTTATCCTTCTAAATCCATTTCCTAAAAGTCTTATAAAATTTGAAAAACTAAATTTGTCATATGATATTATTATGACTAAATGAAATAAGTGTCAAAATGGATTCAAAAGGTGTTTTTAGGGGTATTAGGCTAAATTTATAAAATGCGCAAGTTTTGCTTAGGTATGTAATATATTTGCGTCATTTTTGATTACCCCTAGTATGTTTAATCATAATCATGTCAAACCAGAATTGAAAAATTGCATGGATATTATTTCACTTACTTATGATTATTTCACTCATGCATATGTTGTGCAAAACTCAAGAATTAAGGTTTAATGAATATGGAGCTTTAATGAATATGAAACCCATGTACTAAAATTTTAACTTCCGTAACTTTTTGGGATTTCTTCTCGTCTCTTCACTTCATTAGACAAGCCTTACATTGCACAAACATAATTAAGAAAAATCGGAAGTAAAATCGAAGAAAATCTAGGCTATATGATTAATATAAGCATTCTCTATGAGCTAACGCAGGCGCTAGGACCTAATGCCGGCGCTAGCTCAAGTATCCGATTTTCTGTAATTTTAAAATTATGAAAAATCACTAAAAATATATGTTTTTGTTTAATATTCAAAAACCAAAGAGAAAATTTATAAAACCTTTCAAAAATAACCAAAAACAATAGTTTCTCACTGTATTCACTATTCACCTTAGAACATTTCTATTTAATAATTTGAAAAGGTTGAATATGAATTTTCTTTAATAAGACCTCATGTACATTATCATGAAGAATTAATTACGAGTACTTAATCACTATGAATTAATATTAATGATCATATATAATAATCATGTAAAATCATATGATCTTTTAAGTCAAACATCAAATGTAACTACAAAAGATCTTATTCCTTCCAAACACATTGTCTGTGATCATGATTATTATATGAATCTATTATGTTTTGCATGTATCACATTTATTTTTAGACCATAGAATCAACTCTATATCTATATGAATAAATCAATTAGAATCATCACTTTATTCTATGTCTAAAATTTGAATCGCTATTGTTATATACATGCAACATTATATCAATTAACCTTATGGGATAACACTACATTCAAACTCATCATATCTAGCATTATTAACTAATAAATATTATCATCTATGCTAGATATCTTATTATTGCCATAATGAATCAATCTTAAAGAAGAACAATGGAAAGTTAAAACTCATAATAAACCATGTTGCTTTAATATCAAATATAATAAGAAATTAATCACGCATAAAAGCCATAGTTTATAAATTGATTCCATAGAACAAAATGCTTAGGATGTCCATGATTATTCACCCACATTATGTGTCTCACAGTAGCGAGGGCGTAGGATTGTATGCATTAGATGACCTAACCTCTATATCATGTCTTGTCCTTAACTAGGGAGGGTTCTAGTGGGGCCTTGCGAGGCACTAGGGGGAAAGAGTGCTAGGTTGAGTGTTCTCTAGTGTGTGCATATGGGATTAACACCCCATCCTACGACATGTGTGCAGCTCCTCATGCCCATCCATCACTTAGTATGGGGCTAGTGTGTAGGCATATAGTTAGGGTATTATTATCTAAGACATTCCTATATCGTATATTTTGCATGCACTCTTTATGACTATATTATTCATGCATTCTTGTCTTGATCGAACATGCTTATTTTGTGTTTTGCATATTTTATCATTTTTGAGCTCTAATGATCTTGTAAAACACAAATATATGAAAACCAAATAAAATTATAAAAACCATTTTTGAACAAATAAAACATGCTTGAATAGCCTTTTAACCATTTCCAACATCTCTGAAATTTCTACCCTAAGAAGGTCTATGTACATACTATCTATGCCAAAGATTTTTTTTTTCCAAAAACCTCAAAAATCGAGTACTGTTTAGACGTTAACTACTTAACGCTAGGCGTTAGCCTTTTTCTCCAGATGAAAATTCTGCGTTCACTAATATCTTTCTGGTATTTTTCTAATGATTTTTCTCATTTTATTGTGTCTGATTATTTTGGTATTAATTTTGTTGTTTTCCTCCAAAATACAAAAAAATTCAAATAATTCCAAATGATCAAAAATAGGTTTTTTGTTATTTGTTTTGCTTTAACTCCTTACAAAATTATGGTTTGACTATAAAACTTCACAAGAGCAAACATCTTAGTTATTTTTGTTTCAAAAGGTCAAAATTGTGTTTGGCATACACTTAAAGATAGCCTTCAATGTTCAATTGTAATTTCAAATTTCCTAAACATTGTTTTATCTTCATGCCTTGACCTTAATCTTATTATGTGCAATGAAATAGTCTATAGATAATTGTGTATGATTGCCTAGCATGACTCTAAGTATGAGTAATATTTTATGTTTATCAATGATTCATACACTCACTACTTTGATAATCTACATGTGTTCATAATCTTAGTCTTGCATGATTGTGTAATAATTTTAACACCTTGAGTTGTATGTCTAAATTACCTACACCCTCTTTTAAAAATAAATTTCTTGCACACATAGAAGTGTTACTCCAAATTTTTAAATGTTTGCAACAACAAGTGAATTCAGAGACCTTTTGGCCCTTAACAAAAATATGAAATAAAAAGCCAAAGATAACTCCACCAAACACTACTCACCCTCCTGATAAGTCTTAATGAGCATTGTGAGGTTGAGCACCTTGGCAAGAATTGTAAAGTGTCTTGTGCAAACATATTTCTTTTTATCACTTCTATTTGTACACCGGATCACTAAAAATAAAATTTTATAAAAAAATGCTTATGTGATCCCCCAAGCAATACTTTGCTCCCTGATAAGTCTTAATGAGCATTGTGTGGGCGAAGCACCTTGGTAGTTGTACGTATGTTATGTCCTTTGAAATTTTATTCTAGATGTGATGTGTGAAAGTAATATATGATTACAATCTTAATGTTGTTACTATTTCACTACATATGTCATGTGTTTTGATTATTTCACTTGTATACTTTTATCAAAACACCTAATGTACACATCATTGATTTTCATAAAGCTTCTACTCATGAGAATTGGATCCTAATGCAAAAATTACATAATTCTCTAAAAACTCAAGTAAAAGCACTAGATTGCAATGCATGATTTCTACAATGTTTTCTTTACTTGAAATATGAATTGGTTACATTGTAGTCATTATCTTTTTGAATATGTTAATTCATGCTTGCCTATTTTGTTATGAAAATTTTCAAAGTTAAAATGCTCAAACGTGAAAAGTCTGGACATATTGTTGGAATGGTCAAACTATAACAAAAATACTACTCTTATTTGTTTTGTTTTTGTTTTCCGCATTTCTCCATCTAATCATGCATCCTTATATCATGTGTTCTCATGCTTATTTCTACATTTTGTTTTCACTTCTGCTTTGCAAAACACTATTGCATCTTTTTCAACAAGTAATATTCTTCTTTAAAAATTAATTTGCAAAGCAAGTGATTACATTCCTGTGGTATAATCTTTGAATAATGTTCTTTCACGCTTATCATATATTTTTCCGCTGTGCTACTCTCTCCCTTAGCTCGATCATGACTTACTTTTTGTTTACACAAAACTCTTAATCCTCTCTTAGTTATGTCCCAACTTTTGCCTTCTTTATTCTAATTTTGTTTAACTCCACCCTCTTTTGCTAATAACAAAGGGGGAGAATAAAATGATAAATCGTAATGATTAATGGAGTAGGATTCACTAGATTAAGGGGGAGCATGTATCTAGTATATGGGAGCATACACTAAGGGGGAGCATTTTTGTAGGGGGAGCACTTTTAAATGATCTATAATTCTTATCATTATCTTATAATTTCTTAGTGTCATATATCCATTTAAAAGCACAAATTTTTTATCTATGAATCTGATTTATCTCTATTGGATTTGTTATTATCAAAAGGAGGAGATTGTTGGAACATGGTTTTCCGCATCCCTTTGATTTGAGAATAACAATTCCTACTTGTATTTGATCTTGTTTGCCATTGTGTTTTTAGCATGCAGGTTTGGACAGATATGACACCAGGTTGCTGCAACAATGGTCTGACACTAACCACAAGCAGAAGGATTGAAAGTTGTCTAACGCCAGGCGTTATGACTTAACGCTGGGCGCTAGCGTTCGATGAAATAAAAGCTGCGTTCGACGAACTGAAAGCTGCGTTCGACGAACTGGCGTTTGACGAAATGAAACTGCTGAGATGGAAACCACTGAGAAGGAAACCGCTGAGAACAGAAACTGCATTCGATGATCTGGCGTTCGACGAAATTGTGTTCGACGAAAGAAGAAGCCCATTTGACGAAATGTGTTCGACGAAATTTTCTATTCGTCGAAATGGCGTGCCAGCTGATTAAAGATGAAACTCAATGCCAGACGTTAGAGCTTAATGCCGGGCGCTATCCGTTCGACGAAAATGGCGTTCGACGAAATAAATTATCGATTGATGAATTGAGCTGCTATTCGACGAAATGGCATGCCAGCTGATTAAAGAAAGAATCTCAATGCCAGGCGTTAGTCTTAACGCTGGGAGCTATCCGGTCAACAAATTTGGCAAGGAGAAAGTAGCCGTTATTGCAGAAGGAACTTTAGGAATGATTTGCCCAATGCCCGCGTTAGCCTTAACGCCGGCGTTGATATTGCCTAAAATAAAACAATTCCTAAAGTGCAGAATCTCCTTCCTCTTCTGAAGATCCAAGCCATCAATATGTTGCTATACATGGTCAACGCCCGACGTTATCTCTTAACGCCGGCATTAGCTCAAAGTATATAAATTGGATGATTTCGACGTCTCTTACTACTGATTGCCAAGAGCCCTATTCCAGCACTTCAGAAACTTTATGAGGGCCGTATTTCCAGACAAACACATCTCCCACTCATATTTCAAAAGGAGGAATCAAAGGAGGCTTGGATCAACATGCTAACTCAACACGAAGAACGCACGCTTGGACTTCAATGATCTTCAGTGATTCTTCGACGTCTCCTTCAGATTACCTTATAGGGAGTTTTATATTTGTATTTTGTCCTTTATTTCATCTTTGCAATCGGTTCGTGAATTCTTCGCGTGTTGGCAACTAGGTCTGGGTAGGAATTAAGGAGGAATTCACCTCGTGTTGGCGACTAGTTCTAGGGAGTAGATCTTGGGGGTGCTTGAGGCCTTTCTGGTGATAGATTGGCTAGAGCGGCTTGAGGTCGTATCTGGGGAGAGATCGGCTAAAGCCAACCGGTTCTTGGGGATATGAGTCGGTATAGAAAACGAAAAGAGTCTTTCATTATTCACCTCGATTTCTAGCATCATAGAATTCTGATTTTGTAATCAATTTTATAAATGATAATCATGCCTTTTCATGTTGAATAAAATTGATTTCATTATTCCAATCTCATTACTCTTAATTTAACTTACTTTAACATAAAATATCAAAAGTTTTTTATTAAATATTAAAGTTTTCTAAAACCCTTATTCACCCCCCATTCTAAGGGTGCCTCAAGATCCAACATGATCAACCTAGCTCTGATACCAATTGAGAGTGAACAGTGTGCCTCTGAGTATTCTCTAGAGGGGGTGAATAGAGATTTAATTTTTTTATACTAAATGTCCACACAGAATAAAACTAATAAGAATTATGCAATCAACAATACTAAAGCAGAACAATGAAAGTACAGAAAATATAAACTAGATAATAATATGCTGGGACAACAAAGACAATCAATCCAGAAGACACAGGATTTTTACAGTGGTTTCCCAAAATGTGGGTAGTCCACTCTTCTACCTCCCTGGTAGGATTGCACTAACTGTGCCTGAGTCTTTTGATAAGGAGACTCTCAGAACCACTGAGTCTTTTGACAAGGAGACTCTTAGAACCATTGAGTCTTTAGATAAGAAGACTCTTAGAACCACTGAATCCTTTAAAAGAGGGATTCTTAAAACTCTTTTACAGTTGGTGAATGAAGGAGAAGAAAGAAAGAAGAGAGTAGAATTCTGCTGTCAGAATTCTTCAGAAGCTATTTCTTTGAATTATTGCTTCTGTTTATCACAGGATCTGAATATGATAAACCCTTACTTATGATTGTGATGATTGCAAGGGTTATGAGCTTGATCCTGATTCTCTGCACTTGTGTTGTCTTGCTGCTGTGTGATGAGAAAGAAGAAGCAGCACTGATGTTTTTCACTTTTCCTGTGCAGAGAAATCTTCTTCTATTCTGTCTTAAGGTTGAAGGAGGAAGAAGAAGCCCTATTTTGACAGATAGAACAATGAATGAGTTGGTTTTCTTTTTCTTCTCTCCTCAGCATACTTATTCTCTGTCATTTGTATTTGACTTTCTTTCTTCTTCTGTGCTATCCTTAGAAGGAATGTCCATTGGACAATTGATATTTCCTACTAATTTTGTTCCCTACCCGTCCATCTAATTTGAATAACTTCCAAGAATGTCTTTGCTGTATTTCTGGATTACCCCATTCCATTCATGATAATAAATGAGCCATTGGAGAACAGTCTTCAGCTTTGTAGACCTTCTGAAAGTTATTAGAAAGGATAGCAGAAAAACTTCTATTTCTGACTGTATTCGATGCTGCGTTGACTTCATCATTCTTTATATCGATGCACCTCTGAGTTCTTATAAAAGTAGCTTCGAATTCCTTCTTAGATCTGGCTGAACTCAAATGTCGATGTTGCGTTGAATTCTTATCGACATATCCATCGAGTTGAAGACTTGGACTTGAACATTATATTATGCGTCGAATTGAAGTAGAAGTTGCGTCGACTTCTAAGATGGTTTTGACATGCTCTTCCTTCTGTGTCGAGTTCCTTTCGACGTTGCGTCGACTTCTGATATAGATTTGACAAGTTTTGTCTTCTGCGTCGAGATCATTTCGAAGTTGCGCCGACTTAACTTGATACTTCGACAATCAGTCTGAGTTGCTTCGACTTCTAGTCAGAGTTGCGTCGACTTCTAGTCGAAGTTGCGTCGACTTTTATTCGACGCAAGTTTTAACTAAATTGATTTTTGTGCTTATCTTGACCTGGTCTTGACACTCGAAGGTGAGTGTGACATCCTAAGACATCTAATGACCAATTTACCCTTTCTATACAATATGAGTAATATAGCCTAACTGATGAAATCACTTTAAGATAATTTGTTAGATAAATCAAAAGGCTTTTTCCCAACAGATAATGTGCAAGACATGAATAAATAAGACAATGTTCAATAGAGCTTGAAAATAAAATCACACATTGTACTAAATGTCTAAATGTTATATTTATTCATGCTTGACTTTAACAATGTTGACTAAGCAGTTTTTATTATTTTTGTTTTTCGAAAGATAAAGAGGCAATCAAGAATAAAAATTTCAGAGGAAAAACATATTTTTGTGATTTTATTTTGTTTTGCAATTTTCTATTTTGTTTTGTGGAGTTTAAAAAAAGAAATAAGAAATTTTTACTGAAAACACAGAAGTCTTTTTTTGAACACATCAGTAGAGTAGTCTTCTATGCCAGCAAAAATGAATAAATGTAGTAAAAAAATATAATCTGAAAAATAATGTTATCGTGAGCGGTAACAGTTACCTTCAGGAGGTATCACACAAAAATTTGCATTTTTGAGTAAAATCATGTTTTTTGAACTTTTCCTTTTTTTACATTGTTATGGATTTTTAATGTCCACTATAAGGAGTACCTAATGATGCAAAGACATCAATAAAATATCCAAATATAAAAATTTAGCCTAAGATGTCAAAAACACACGACTCCAACCTAAGTAAAGTAAATAGTTCACCGGGGATTGGTTTTGTTAATATGTCCGCAAGTTGTGACTCAGTTCGAATAAAACTAACCCTAATATTTTCTTTCTTGATGTGATCACGAATGAAGTTGTGCTTAACATTATTGTGTTTAGATCTAGAGTGGTGAATCACATTTTTGTTATCATACCATAGTTCTACATTCTTAAGATGAACTCCAAAGTCCTCAAGTGTTTGAGTCATCCATGGAGCTTGTGCACAACAACTACCTAGAGCGATATACTTGGCCTCGGTGGTGGAGAGGGCAACATAATTTTGTTTCCTACTCGACCATGAAACTAGTGAAGGTCCTAAGAAATGACTCGTGCCACTAGTTCTTTTTTGATCTAAAGAGCATCCGGCATAATCAGAGTCATAATAGCCATGTAATATAAAAGAATTATTATGAGGATACCATAATCCAAGTCTAGATGTCACTGCTAGATATCTAAAAATACGTTTAACCGCTTTTATATGAGATTATTTTGGATTGGCTTGAAAATGAGCACATAGACATATGCCAAACATAATGTCTGGCCTAGACACACTCAAATATAATAGAGACCGAATCATTCTTTAATATAGAGTTTGATCAATTAAAATTTCAGCTTCATCTTTTCCTAATTTTAGTGAAGCACTCATTGTTGTATTATCTTGTTTTAGGTTTTCAAATCCAAATATTTTGAGCATGTCCTTTTCAAATCCAAATATTTTGAGCATGTCAGGAACATATTTACTTTGACAAATGAAAATTCCATCACGATGTGTAGTAATTTGAAATCTAAAGAAATAAGTGAGTTCTCCTACCAAGCTTATTTTAACTTCATTTTGCATCACTTTTACTACTTTATTACACAAATCTTCATTAGTGGATCCAAAAATAATATCATCTACATAGATTTGTAATATAATCTAATCATCATTAAATGCTTAATGAAGAGTGTGGTGTTGGCACTACCCATAACATAACCATGTTTTAATAAAAATGATGTCAACCTGTCATACCAAGCACGAGTCGCTTATTTTAATCCATAAGAATTTTTTCTAATTTATAAATATGGTTAGGAAATTTATCATTTATAAATAGGGGGTGGGGCATTCTACATAAACTTTTTTTAATTATTTCATTTAAAATGCACTATTTACATCCATTTGATATAGCTTGAATAGCTTAAAACTAGCAAATGTATGAAAAATTCAAATTGATTCTAAACATAATGGGTGCAAGAGTTTCTTCAAAATCTACCTCCTCAATTTGACAAAATTATTGTGCTACTAGTCTAACCATATTCCTAGTTATCCTAGACTCACTGACAATTTTTTTAACTTCCATTTTAACTCCTACTGCCGGATGATTAGATGGTGGCACAACTAGTTTCCAAATCTTGTTTCATTCAAATTGATTAAGATCGTCATTCATAGCCATATACCAAGATTCATCATTTAAAGCAGTTACCCTTTGGAAGGTTCTCCAATTACAAGCTCCCGCGGATGATCCTTTGTGAATTTTAGCACATTTGGAGACATTTTCTTTTCTTCTTATTCCTTCTCCGTCTAAGCATTAAGTGGCTCATCATCTGTATGCTCCATGATAGTTAAATGTTCCTATTTATTTCTTATATTATCTCTAGAATCTACACAAGTAGCACTCATCAAATTTAACATAAATTGATTCTTCACCTATCTTTGTTCTTTTATTGTAAACTCTATAAGCCAGACAGATTAGTTGAATAATATCCAATGAAAATACCTTTATCACATTTTTCATCAAATTTGCCTAAGTTATCTTTAGTATTTAAAAGAAAATATTTACATCCAAAAACACGAAAGTAAGATACATTAGGTTTCTTTTGAAAATATAGTTCATAAGAAGTTAATTTTAAAATAGGGTGAAGCATAATATGATTGATAACATAACATGATTTACTAATGGCTTCATCCCAAAAATATTTAGGCAACCCATAGTCAGAAAGCATAGTGTGTGTAAATTCTTGAAGGGTTCTATTTTCCTGTCCACCACACCATTTAGTTGTGGTGTACGTGGAGCCGAAAATTTGTGCTTAATACCAAAACAATCACCAAAATAAGAAAAATTTTAATTTCCAAATTCACATCCATGATCTGAGCGAATGCAATTTATTTTCAAATCTAGTTCATTTTGAATACGTTTACATAGTTTAGAGAATTTAAAAAAAAACTTCAGATTTTGGAAGTGAGAAAGATAGTCCAACAAAATCTAGAAAAACTATCAATTAATACATAAGTGTATTTTCTTCCAACTAGACTAGATGTGCGAATGATACCAAAGAGATTCATATAAATTAATTGAAGTGGTCTAGTGGTAGAAATTTCAGTTTTACTTTTAAAAGATGTTCTAGGAAATTTTCCCTTTCGGCATGGGGGTACAAAGTGAAGATGAATTACCATTAAGTGTAGGAAGTCCTCTAATCAATTTATCTTTGGATAATTTTAAGATTAACTTGGTGTCATAGTGACCAAGTCGCTTATGCCAAAGTTCTAGTTTTTTATTTTTAGCAACTAAACATTTCATCGATGATAGAGAAAGATCATTAAAGGCAATTATTTATATGTTATGTGACCTAGGTGCAATGAGTAGAATTTCATCCATTTTAGCATTTATAATTTTACATCGATGATAGAGAAAGATCATTAAAGGCCAGACTCTTTTACCGCTTTTCATATATTTGTCGGCCTACGTGTTGATGTATGTTTAGCATGTTTGGAGTTTAATACATTTGGTGAATGTAAGGCCTTAAGGCCATAACTCTATTTTGATAACATTTATGAGTAGGCAGACATTCATGTAATATTGTTCAATCTATGCTTCCGCTAGTGCTTTATTTACTCTCATGTAGTTATGATTTTCTGTTTATCATTTCATAATGCCTAGCTTGTGTGTTCAATATGGCGTGGAGTCCCGTCTGACCTACTATTATGTTGTTTGCACAGGCAGGGTGTTACAATTTGGTATCAGAATTTTGGAGTCAATCCATAGTTTTTAGGATTCGAGGATGAATTATTTTAAGGGGTCGAGTGCACGTGTAGTGCATCACCCTAAACAAAAAAAATGAGATGAATGTCCACTTCGGAATGAAAAACATGCTTGTTTGCGGAACCTGGGCGTTCCTTGATTATTGTTTTGTTATATTTTCGATCACTAAATTATGTGTTTAACGATTATATGTGACTAGGAGTGGATCAGGGCAGTCCTAACCCCGTAACAATACGGAAAGAAGAGCATCTACTGAAGTGCCAGTGACCACTCCCTCTATTGAGACAATAAGATTGGTCGGAGAAGCGATCTTCGCCATGATCTATCCACAGATAGGAAGGCTTGTACAACCTCCTACCCTTACTCCTACTATGGCCCCGGTTCTGGTTGCCACAGCCGAGCCTAGAGTGGAGCATGCAACTGAGCAGCGAGCACGTGATCAATAATTGAAGCACTTTCTAAGCTTCAATCCTTCGTCTTTCTCGGGGACCAAATCCCCAATAAAAGCAGAGGACTGGCTATCCAGAACAAAGAGAACCTTGACAACGACAGACACAAAAGAGGCAATGAAGGTCACCTTAGTCACCTTCCTATTGAATAGGGAGGCATCGATCTGGTGGGAAGAAGTGGAGGTGCATAAGTTTGGTGGCAAACAAATTACTAAAATCTCGATGGGAGACTTCTTAGAGTTATTCCTTCAAAGATATATTCCCTCTTCCCAACGCATTGCATTACACAACCAATTTCTACGTCTGACTCATGGTGATCGCTCAGTAGATGATTACATGCTCGAGTTCACTAGTCTTGGTTGCTATGCGGGGTCGTTGTTGGAGGATAGGGAGAGAAAAACAAATAAGTTCTACGAAGGGCTACGAGATGACTTGAGGTTGCTATTGGCAGGCCCAATGATGTTTGGCTTTCACGTCTTCGTGCATAGGGCTAGAGCCTTAGAGTTGGATGTGGAGAGAGTTCAGCGAAAGAAGTGCCCCAATGATAAGAAGCTAAAGTTCAAAGTGTCGACCTCTCAGGCAAGGTTAGAGTTCAGAAAGAACAAGAGGAAGTCTAGGTTCGTGGAACCGACTCCCTCTACTATTTCAGGAGCAACGACTATGCGAGGTATTATAACCTGCTTCACTTGCACAAAAGGTGGGGCACAAAACCCGGGTATGTTGAAGCAGTCCCCTGAAAATGGAGAACCGAGCGGTGGAGTATGCTCGTACGATGGGTGCTTCTTACGCGGAGAAAGGGAAGGCATCGGAGTCTTCCTCTTCCCAATATCCTCTGACCCAGCCTGAGAGTCTACTCACTTAGCCAGCAAGAGGCCATTCAACAAAACAATGTCGTCACATGTCTTGAAACACGGTTTTTGCATCCCTTTGATTTGAGAATAACAATACTTACTTGTATTTGATCTTGTTTTCCATTGTGTTTTTAGCATGCAGGTTTGAACAAAATTGACACTAGGATGCTACATTGTTGGTCTGGACTTGCCCACAAGCTGAAATAATGAAAGTGGTCTAACGCCAGGCATCAGGACTTAACGCTGGCGTTGACATTCGACGAATATGGCATGGTGGGAAGCTGTCGTGATTGAAGTAGCATTTTGGGAATGATTTGACTTAACGCCAGCATTAGCCTCAATGCTAGCATTAAGGTTGCCTAAAATGAATGTTTCCAAAGAGGCAGAATCTCCTTCCTATTTTGAAGATCCAAGCCATCAAATTGTTTCTAAACTGGGTCAACGCCAGGCGTTAGCCTTAACACCAACGCTAGCTTCCAGTCCTATAAATAGGTTTCATTCATTCTCTTCAACCATAGATTCAAGAGAGTCCAATTCCAACACTTCAAAAACTCTGTAAGGGCCATATTTCCCGACCACCTTCTCCCACACAAATTCAATAGAAGAATTTGAAGGACGATCTAATCAACGCTCACCAAACACGAAAAATGCACGCTTCGACTTCGACGATATTCAACGGATCTTCGTCGTCTCCAGAATTCTTCATAGGGAGTTTTTACTTGTGTTTTATATTTTATTGTACCTCTTTCATTGTGATCGTGTAGTGAATTTGCCTCGTGTTGGCGACTAGGTCTGGGTAGACATAGGGAGGAATTTGTCTTGTGTTGGTGACTAGGTCTAGGGAGTTGATCTAAGGGGTGCTCGAGGCCTTTCTAGGGATAGAAAGGCTAGAGCGTCTTGAGGACGTATCTGGGGAATGATCGGCTAAAGCCAACCGGTTCTTAGTGAGAATAGTCGGTATAGAAAATGAAAAAAGTATTTCATGTTCGCCTTGATTTCTAGCGTCATAGAAATCAAATTTTGTAATATAATTTTATAAATGATAATCATGTCATTTCATGTTAATTAAAACTGATTTCAATTCTTATTTCTAGCTCTTTACTTTTGTTTCAATTTACTTATTAGAAAATCACAAGTTTTTCTTAAAATCGTAAAGTTTTCCAAAATCCTTATTCACCCCCCCGCCTCTAAGGGCACCTCAAGATCTAACAAGTGGTATCAGAGCTAGGTTATTCCAAAATGGTTTCACCACCGGAATAATGATGCTTCTTGATCATGATCTCGCTTCTACGAGTGGGGAGAAATTTTATATATATGAAAAATTATAAAGGGTGGAAAAATCTAATGGAAAAATTTCTCAAGTCCATAGACACAGGTGTTTGGAATATTACTATTAATGAATCCCAAAGTGTTCTAAATAAAAATGAAATGGTTTTAAATGCGAAGGCTATGAATAGTTTATTTTGCGCTATATCACAAGATATTTTCAAATTAGTTTATTATTTTTCTAATGCGTATAAAATTTGGAAATTTCTTGAAGAGATTTATAGTCTTCCTCATATAGGTATGGAACAATCAAAAGAACCGGAGAATATGCAAGATTGCATAGGCATTCAAGAAAGCTCCTCACATGATGGATCCATGGAAGACACATCAAGCAGAAGGCATGATGACAACACTTCTATGGAAGAGGAAGATAAGGATGACAAAGGAACTCTATATTCAAGTCACGCCTCATCCGAAAGCGCTGTAAGGAAATCAAATTTCATATTTTGCAATTCTATTTCTACATTACAATTGATACATACTACTAAGCGTAAAATTAAGAAATAAAAAAAAATTAAATTCAAAATTACGTTTAGAAAATAAAAACTTAAAAGCTAAATTTAATGTAGAAACAAAGATTGATGTGTTTGATTATTCTCCACCTTGCACTTCAATTGAAAATATAAAACCTTGTTTTAACTGCAATATTCTTAAAGAAAACTCAAGGTATATGAAAAAGAGTATCTTAAAGAACATAATGAAAAATTATCTTTAGAAAATTCATCTTTTAAAAGTGATTGTGTTATGTGTAAAAGTTATAAAATTGAAATTAAAGAGATGGATGAAACATTTGAAGAGTTAAGAAATAATTACAAAACTCATATTGATTCTATTGTTTCCACGCTTAAGAATAACAAAATTGCTTATACTAAAGCTAGACATAATCTCAAAATTAAGAATAATGAATTGGAAACTAAAATCAACTTGCTTAAGGAAATTTTAGAGAAAAATTCTCAAAACAAACATTTACAATATCAAGAAAAAATCAAAAGCAAGTTGAATATGAATTTTCATAATTTATTTAACCAAAACAAAGGAAATGGAAAACATCAAAAGCTTGTAAATGAAATTCCAAAATACTATCGTCATTATCATTTACAACATCAATTTTCTCCCAACATAAAATTGAAAATGAACAAATTTCCTATAAACAATGTTTTAAAGAATCATCATGGAAATTTGAATTATAAAAACATTAACCCAAGGTATGAATGGAGACCCATACTTAAGAATGACGCATTAATGTCAATTGAAAGGGTCCACTCATCCTTGTCTCCTCAAAAGACAACACGATGTATCTGGGTACCCAAAGGAACCATCCCACTTGGTCATCTTTGGATACCTAAATCTCTTATTCATTAGGTATCATCAATATCATGAAGTAGAATCTTTTCAAAATGAAATATACAAATTTCTACTTCATGATATGCTTTAATGTCTTATAGTTTTTCATTTTGGTTTTCTTATTTTTTAAGCTATCATGTCATGGTCATCTTATATATTATTGGAAATATGATTTTATCTCTTAAAGCTTAATGAGTTTATAAATCAAATTGATCAAAATTCAAAGTCATATTTTATTTTGGTGACCTATCTATCTTTCTTAAATCTATTGCCTATAAATATCTTATATTATCCATATAAATCTAATTCTAAATGTGTTATGAGATAATTATCTAGATTAATGTAATCATGAACTTCAATTTTTTTCTTTTAGAAAATTTTGAGTCTATAAAATTTAAATATTAAGTATGAGTAGCAACTAATATCACTTAAATATCTTGTGAAATGGAGGTTTGGATGTCACCCCATCGTACCTCCTAGTACCGCTGCGAGCCCTTCACCAGGTAGACCTCAGGAAGTCCAAGATCCACTCTAAATTGCTAAGTCCAACTAAAGTCTAGCAAAGATCAAATTAATTATAGGCTTTTGCGTACTCTTGCAATGACCGAAAAAGAAAACTATCATTATCTTGTACTTTCAGAAAATTATATATGTTCAAAATTCGCAATTAAAAGGAAAATCACAAAAGACATATTGAAAGAATTAATTGTCATAACTCAACATAATGATTACTAAAGTCACACACGCCACCATGATCTTGTGATATCCTATGCTAAAATTCTCTATAATCATATATCATAATTCATGATCTATCAAGAATTATCTTAAATCAACTACTTTTATCATACTTAGGAATTATGATTGGTATTATAACTTCATACCATGGTAGGTGTATTATGTGTGAAATGTGGTTACTATTTTTGCATATATTTTTCTATATCTAGACCTTAAAATCACCTTGATATCAATTACAATAAATCAAATCATCACTTAATTCTAGGTATACAAATTGAATCTCTCTCAATTTAAGAAACATGCATTATTCATATGGCATAATATCAACTCATCATACTAACATTGTTACCTAATGAATATTATTAGTTATCATGCTAATCTCATGCATTACTAGTTATCATCTAATTGCAAAGATATAAAAATAGAAAATTTGGAACTTAGAATTCATGATAACCATGAGGTTTTATATTATCATTTTAAAATTCAAACAAACTCATAATTTATAAATCATTCTTAAACCTAATCGCTTTGTATGTTCATGATCATTCACCCACATTATGTGTCTCATAATAGCGACGGCGTAAGATTGTATGCATTAGAAGACCTAACCTCTAAGTCATGTCTTGTCCTTAATTGGGGAGGGTTCTAGTGGGGCTTGCAAGGCACTAGGGGGAAAGTGTTGGGAACAGTGCCCAACAATGTTCCTGATTTGAAGAAGTGCTCAGATCAATGATAAATGCACTATGTATTTGATGGTATATTTTATTCATGACTGTAGAAGATAAACCATATATCTAGTCATTTTCTAAGTCCAAAATCATCAAGAAGGACTGGACATATAGTTTAGATGATATACATATCGCTGTAATGCATCAAAGCTACATCACTAGCATCAAGACTATAAAAGTAATAAAAATTAACTAAGTAAAATATCGTCTCAAGACTTAGCAGATGAATCGTTGAGAAAGGAAACATATTGTCAAGACAGTTCCGACGGTATCATCTTGAAGAAAGCTTATCGTTGATAAAGCTATGTTCAGATATCTCGACGATATCGTCTTGAAGAAGATGTATAGTCTTGAAGGTTGAAGAAAGCTTACCGTGGATAAAGCTAAGTTCAGATGTCTCGACAACATCGTCTTGAAGAAGAGGTATAACCTTGAAGATGAAAGACATAACTCATTAAGTCATGAAGAAAGGTTCATGTAGACGTACATTGGTTTGAAGACCTTATATCGTCTAGAATATCAAGACGACATCATCTTGAAGAAAGACTATCAGCCTGATGAATAAGTCTAAGTCTTATAAAAAGAAACATCTCAACGATATCGTGTAGAAAAAGCAATATCGTTGAAATATCAAGTAAAATCTTGAATAAGGAAGTATGTCCACGATATCATTGTGAAGAATATCTATCATTTACATTGATCAAGACAATATCGGCTTGAAGGAATATTACCGCCTTGACAGTTGCAGAGCTGTATTTAATGCGCAAATGTTCTTGGAAATTGATATTCAGGGAATGTGCACGCCGCCTATCTTCTGCACCAATCAAGGAGTAATAAATGATATATTCTCTACAGAATATAGCCGTTGCACAGTATTTAATGAAGAATATTATTACTTCCATATTCTGCAAGTTCCAAGAACGGCAAGGCATTTATGATAATTTATTCTTCCATTTCTTTCAAATATTCTATCAGGCAAATTATGGAAGAATTTTGTAAGGGCTTTTATGCAAAGTTACAGAAGAATATAAAAGAAAGGAATTGTCAATTTTATAAGTGACTCGACTTTCTCACAACATACTGATTCTAATCAAGAAAAGAAAAGAAGAGCTCAGGCAGAAAATCATCATCACTTGGTTGAGAAGACAAGAAAGAATCTTCCCCTATACAAGAAGTGCATTTGTCAACTAAGGAGAAGATTCATAAGAAGGGCTCTGTGATCCACAAGATCACTGGGCTTACATCTGCAAGAAGAAGAAGAAGAAGTCTGCTATTCAAATCTTATATCTTGAAGCTTTCTCCTCTGCAACAGAACAACATCTTTCTTATTCTGTAGGGTTCGTTGTGAACCTGAGCTTGTAGGATTTTGTAACAGATCTGAGTTGGTAGGGTTCTGTGTGAGCCTAAGATTGGTAGGGTTCTTAGTGAGCCTGAGTTTGGTAGGATCTTGTTGAAGATCAAAGTTATTATAAGTCTTGCAAAGTCTGAGTTGGTAGGGTTCTGTGTGAGCCTGAGATTAGTAGGGTTCTTAGTGAGCCTGAGTTTGGTAGGATCTTGTTGAAGATCTGAGTTAATGTAAGACTTGCGAAGTATGAGCTTGTTAGGTCTCTATGTAAACCTGAGTTATAAGATTTGATTATTGAGAAGAGATCTGAGTTGGAGAAGTTGCCTAGTTTAGCTCATTGCTAGATAAGTGGGAGGGACAGTGGACTACCTCTAGACACATTGTCTTGTAGGGAACCACTATAAATGTTGTGTGTTTTCTGTGTTGCTCTTGTGATGTGATAGATAGATCTTAAAGTAGCAAATAATATTGAAAACACCTAATCACCCCCCCTTCTAGGTGTAGATTATAGACGACCCATATCTTTCAGAAAGAGTGCTAGGTTGAGCTTCTCTAATGTGTGCATATGAGATTAACACCCCAACCTACGACATGTGTGCAACTCCTCATGCCCATCCGTCAATTTGTATGGGGTTAGTGTGTAGGCATATAGTTAGGCTATTATAATATAGGACATGCCTATAAAACATGTTTTGATTAAATTTCTTTTGCATTCTTGTTTTCGATCGAACATGCTTATCTCGTGTTTTGCATATCTTATCATTTTGAGCATTAATGATCTTGTAAAACATAAGTATTTAAAAATCAATAAAAATATAAAAACCATTTTCTTAAACAAACTAAAACATGCTTAAAGAGCCTTCTAATTATCTCAAAAAGGTTTGAAATTTCTACACAAAAAGGATCCTACATACTAACTCAAAATCAAAGAATTTTTTTTGTCAAAAATGCATGAAATCATCTACTGTCTCAGTGTTAAGAGATAATGCCAGCATTAGACTTCAACACCATTGTTAGAAGTTAACGCCTAGCATTATCCTTCTGTGCAAAATCTTCAATATCTTAATGCTGGATAATATTTGATCTCTATATCACTTAGTACAGTATTCATGCACTCTTAACTACATTATTTGAATTAACAATCATCAAAATAATTTCCATCTTTTTTATGAAAAAGTATTCAACGATTTTGAGCCTTCTAATCTTCTCTAACATGTTTGAAATTTCAACACTAGGAAGGCCTAGTTATAATACCTCTTAATCAAAGATTTTTTTTTTCAAAACATAAGGAAATCATGTTCTGTTTGGGCGTTTAGAGTCAACGTGCGGTGTTGGCTCCTTTGGCCCAATTGTCATTCTAGTTTTTCTACAACAACTTTGATATTTTTCTCATGCATATTTTATGATTATTTTCTCTGACTTGGAATTTATTTTCTTTCCTTAATTTATTTTTATTCAAAAAAATTCAAAACAAAAAATTCAAATAATCCAAAATGATGAAAAATATGTTTTGTTCGCTTATATGTTTACAAATTTTTTTTGATTATAAAAACTTTACTTGAGCAAAATATCTTAGTACTTTCATTACAAATGGTCAAAATTGATAAGACATACACTTAAAGATTTCCTTCAATGTTTAATTTTCATCTCAAGTTTCCTAAATATTATTTTATCTTGTCATGCCTTGACCTTAATCATATTATGTGCAATGAAATGGTCTATAGAAAATTGAGTAATGGTGTATGAGTAATGCCTAGCATGCCTCTAAGTATGAGTAATGTTGTTTGTTAATCAATGATTCATTCACTCACAATTTGGTAAATCTACATGTGCTCATAATCATAGTCTTACATGATTGTGTAGTATAATAGCTTTAACGTATTATGTTGTGTGTCTATATTACCTACACCATCTTACAAACAAAATATTTCTTGCACATATAGAAGTATTATTTCAATATTGTTCGTGTTTGCAAAAAACAAGTGAATTCGAAGATCATTGCCACAAAATTAAAAATATGACAGAAAATAACAAAGATAACTCCACCAAGCACTACTCACCCTCCTGATAAGTATTAATGATCATTGTGAGGTTGAGCACCTTGGAAAGAATTGTAAAGTGTCTTGTGCAAACACATTTTCTTTATCACTTCAATTCTTACACCAGATCACTTAATATAGAAATTTATAAAAATGCTTATGTGATCCCCAAAGCAATACTTCGCTCCATGATAAGTCTTATTGAGCATTGTGTGGGTGAAGAACCTTGGTAGTTGTAATCTTTTAATGTGCTTTGAAATTTTATTCTAGAATTGATGTGTGAAAGTAATTATAAGATTATAATCTTAATATTGTTTTACTATTTCATTACATATGTCATGTGTTTTGATTATTTCACTAGTATACTCTTATCAAAACACTTTTATGCACAGATCATTGTTTTTCATAATGTTTCTACTCATGAGAATTGGATCCTATATAATGCATATTTATATGATTCTCTAAAAACTTATGTAAAGGCACTAGATTACAATGCATGATTTCTACAATGTTTTTTTACTTGAAATACGAATTAGTTACATTGTAGCTCTTATCTTTTTGAATATGTCAAATCATGCTTGCCTATTAGTTATGGAAAATTTTCAAAGTTAATGCTCAAATGTGAAGAGTCTAGACATATTGTTGGAAGAGTCAAACCAAACCAAAAATATTCTTTACAAACTTATCAATCATAGTAACTGTGTTTTTTCTTTTCCGTATTGTTGATCATGTATTTTTATCTTGCTTATGTTTAAGGTCTCTTCTTCACTTGTACCTTTCAAACTCTTTCATTAATTAGTGTCCATCAAGCGGAAGAATGGCTTGGTAAAGTTCATGGGATTTTATTCCTCACGCTTATCATATACTTTTTCTGATGTGCTACTCTCTCTCTTAGCTCGATCATGACCCACTTTATACTTAAACCAAAACTCTTATCTTCTCTTAGTGTGTCCCAACTTGTGTCTTCTTTATTCTAGTTTTGTTTTCACTCCACCCACTTTTGCTAATAATAGAAGGGGGAGAATAAAATGATAAATCTTAATGATTAAAGGAGTTGGATTCACTAGTGTAAGGGGGAGCATGAATCTAGTTTATGGGAGCATACACTAAGGGGGAGAACTTAAGTAGGGGGAGTACAATCTTTCAAACTAAAATTATAACTCTTATCTCTATGTTTCTTAGTGTCATATATCTTTCTAAAAACACATCTCTTATATATGAATCTGATTTATCTCTATTGGATTTGTTATTATCAAAAGGGGGAGATTGTAGAAAAAAGGTTTTCCGTATCCCTTTGATTTGAGAATAACAAATCCTACTTGTATTTGATCTTATTTTCCATTGTGTTTTTAGCACGCAGGTATGAACAAAATTGACACTAGGATGCTACATTGTTGGTCTGGACTTGCCCATAAGCTGAAATAATGAAAGTGGTCTAACGACAGGCACTAAGACTTAATGCCGATGTTGACATTCGACGAATATGGCATGAAGGGAAGCTACCGTGATTGTAGGAGCATTTTGGGAATGATTTGACTTAACGGCATCGCTAGCCTCAACACTAACGTTATGGTTACCTAAAATGAATGTTTTCAAAGATGCAGAATCTCCTTCCTATTTTAAAGATCCGAGCCATCAAATTGTTTCTATATTGGGTCAACGCCAGGCGTTAGCCTTAACATTGGCGCTAGCTTCTAGTCCTATAAATAGGTGGCATTCATTCTCTTCAAACATAGATTCAAGAGAGTTCTATTCTAGCACTTCAGAAACTCTGTAAGGGTCGTATTTCCAGACCACCTTCTCCCGCACAAATTCAAGAGAAGAGTTCGAAGGAGGATCGGATCAACGCTCACCCAACGTGAAGAATCGCTTCAACTTCGACGATATTTAGCGGATCTTAGCCATCTCCAAAATTCTTCATAGGGAGTTTTAACATGTTTTTTATATTTTATTGTACCTCTTTCATTGTGATTGTGTAGTGAATTCGCCTCGTGTTGGCGACTAGCTCTGGGTAGGACTTAGGGAGGAAATCACCTTGTGTTGGCGACTAGGTCTAGGGAGTAGATCTAGGGGGTGCTCGAGGCCTTTCTAGGGATATAAAGGCTAGAGCGGCTTGAGGCCGTATCTGGGGAAAGATCAGCTATTGCCAACCAGTTCTTAATGAGAAGAGTCGGTATAGAAAACAAAAAAAGTATTTCATATTCGCCTTGATTTCTAGCGTCATAGAAATTAAATTTTGTAATCAAATTTTATAAATGATAATCATGTTGTTTCATGTTAATTAAAATTGATTTCAATTCTTATTTCTAGCTCTTTACTTTTGTTTCAATTTACTTTTTAGAAAATCACAAAAGTTTTTCTTAAAATCGTAAAGTTTTCTAAAACCCTTATTCACCCCCCCGCCTATAAGGGCGCCTCAAGATCCAACAACATGTATGAGTTATTAGCTAGTTTTCATAGCTTATTGTGATTTATACCTTATGTGCAATGTTTTACGTGTTTGCAATTAGGCTTCATCCTAATATTTAACTATCCGGCAAGAGCTCTCTTTGATACTAGAGCATCACACTCTTTTCTATTTGAGGACTTCGTGGTGCGTATCGGAGTGTTGTCTACCTCATTAATGGATAGATTGGAGGTAGTGCTGCCAAATAGGTTCAGGATGAGCACAGATAAGAGAAGTTGCGCAAAGGTGCAGATAGAAAATCAAGATTTTGACTTGGAAGCGTCATTGTTATTGTTATCTGAATTCGATGTGATCTTTGTCATGGACTGGCTCTCGAAGCGATGGTCATGCTTAGATTGCAATCTAAAGGAGATCACATTGGGAAAGAGCACCGAAGGTGAGACCATATTTTTAGGGTTGCGAGGAGCGAGCAAGATGCTGATATCTGCTCTCCAAGTGGTCAAAGGGGTTCGGAAAAGTACAGAGTTATTCTTTACTTTATTGGAGGCTTTAGAGCACAAGCCCAGTCTAAGTGATGTTCCGATAGTAGCAGAATTTTTGAACGTGTTTCCAAATGAAATACCCGGGGCTCTGCCTCAATGAGGATCAATATCTATATTGAGCTAGTGTTGGGTGACAATCCCATGTCACGCTCACTGTATCACATAATGCCCAAAAAAATGACAGATTGAAGGTTAGGTTGCAGGAGTTACTAGAGCAAGGCTACGTATGCCAATGTTCATCCCCTTAGGGTCCACTGGTCCTCTTTGTGAAAAAGGATGGAAGCTTACATCTTTGTATTGATTATCACAAATTAAATAAGCTGCTGCAGAAGAACAAATATCTAATTTCAAGAATCGATGACTTTTTTGATCAGCTAGTTGGGTAGACTATGTATTTAAAATTGGACTTGAAGTCCGGTTACTACCTGTTGAAAATAGAGGATTGTGACAACCCCAAAATGGCATTCAATACTCGCTACAGGCACTATGAGTTCACAGTGATACCGTTCGACCTCTCGAATGCCATGTCGGTATTCATGGACTTAATGAATAGAATGTTTCAGGAGTATTTTGACCATTTTCTTATCATCTTCATCGACGACATATTGGTTTACTCCCAGTTCAAAGAGGAGCATGCATATCACCTATGCACAGTTTTGAGCACCCTGAGGTGGAATCAGTTGTATGCTATGTTCTTAAAGTGTGAGTTTTTGCTACCATATGTGGCGTTTCTGGGTCATGTGGTTAGTGGATAGGGTATTGCAGTGGACACATCGAAGATAGTGACAATCCAAGAGTGGTCTGTGTTGAAAAATGTTGCAGAAGTCTGAATCTTCTTGGGACTTGCCGGCTATTATTGGAGCTTCTTGGAGAACTTCTCGAGGATCGCACTTCCTCTCACCATATTGACTAGGAGCAAAAGTATGCTTGGTCATCAGAGTGCGCGCGAGCTTTTGAGAAGCTAAAGAGCCCTCTTACCACGACACCCATTTTGTGTTCGCCATGTAGTACGGAAGGCTGTGAAATTTAAAGTGATGCCTCAGGAAGTGGATTGGGTTGCGTTCTTATCCATTTTGTTAAGGTGATTTCATATCGCTCGCTCCAGTTGAAAGTTCTTTAGATGAACTATCTAGTCCACGACTTGGAGTTGGCGACCATTATGTTTGCTCTTAAGCTTTGGCATCATTACTTGTATGATGTGAAGATCGACATCTTTATGGATCACAAGAGCAAGTACTTGTTGAATCAGAAGGAGTTGAACATGTGGTAAAGGAGGTAGATTGAGTTCCTTGGAGGCTACACCTTCGATATTCCTTACACTCTTGGGAAGGGAAATGTTGTTGCAGATGCATTGAGCCGGCGGGCTCCCGCGTAAGAAAATTTGATTTTGATGCATGATGAGCATCTAATCCAGGACTTGGAGTCCCTTGAGATCACTTGTGTGGATAGGAGTACAATGGATATGACATGCTTGAACTAGATGGAGGTTCAATATGACCTCGCGGATCGAGCCCAATAGGCTTTAGATCTTGACGAGAGCATGAAGCTTTATGCGGCGGAGATCGTGGATGGTTCAAATGCCGAGTTCTCCTTCAAAGATGGCCTTCTTTGGAAGGGTAGCAGGTTGTGTGTCCCTAGTTTTGGAAAACTAAGGGAGGAATTAATGTACAAAGTTCACTTTACCAAGTACTCAATTCACCCGGGGAGCACAAAAATATGCATGGATATGAAGAAACTTTTTTGGTGGCCAGTCTTGAAGAAAGACATTGCCCTCTATGTGGCAAGGTGTCACACATGCGCGTTGGTGAAGACCGAATTTCAAAGGCCCGATGGGTTTCTGAAGTCCTTGCCAATTTCAAAATAGAAGTTTGACGATATATCAATGGATTTTGTGCACAGATTGCCGAGGTCGCAACATGGAAACGACGCCATTTGGGTGATCGTTGATCATTTTACAAAGGTATCTCAATTCATTCCGAAACGGAAGGATGACTCCATGGAAAAGCTAGCGAATTTATATGTTGATAATATCGTACGATTACACAGCGTTCCCCATAGCACCGTGAGCGATTGAGATGGGTGTTTCACATCAAACGACTAGAGGCTTATCCACCAGTTATTGGGTACCAAGCTAAAGCTTAGCACGACCTTCCACCCGCAAATTGATGGGCAGCCTGAGAGGACCAATAGGGCTATGGAGGATATGCTCTGGATGCGCGCCTTAGACTTCAGAAAGAGATGGGTGGACCGCCTCTATATGATAGAGTTCGCTTACAACAACAGCTACCAAGCGAGTATTCAAATGGCGCCCTTCGAGGCCCTGTTTGGTATAAAGTTTCATATGCCCTAGGCTTGGGCAGAAATGGGCGACAAAAAGTTGTTGAAGTGGAAAGAGGTTAAAGAGGCGAATACGTTAATTCTGGCAATACGGGAGTGAATGCTAATTGCCCAGGATAGGCAGGCAAATTACTAAAATGCAAAGCACCGAAACATGGAATTCACCATTAGCAGCTGGGTTTACTTGAAGATCAAACCGTTCTAGGGGGTATCGAGGATAAGGTTACTAAAGAAGCTAAGTTCGAGGTACCTTAGACCGTTTGAACTTACAGAGCACATTGGTGAAGCTGTACCGGCTTGCTCTATCTACAGAGTTGAGTGGCCTACACAATGTATTCCATATATCCTTATTGAGGAATGTGGTGCAAGAGCCTACTCACATTGTTGCGGTCGATAAGGTGCCATTCGATGGTGGGCTAATGACAAAAGTCAAGCCCATTCTCATTGAAGACACTGAAGTCCGACAGTTGTGGAGTAAATCGATAAAAATGGTCAAGGTTCACTAGGAAAATTGCAAATGAGAGGAGCTCTCTTTGGAGCGATAACAAACCAAGCTAGAGGAGTACCCCGAGCTATTTACCTCAGGTATAATTTAATTTTGTGTACTTTCCTATTCTTGGAATTTCAGGTCGAATTTCATTTAAGGGTGGGAGAGTTGTAACGCCCCAAAACCTGAATACGAGTAGGTCATAAGGAGCGTAAGAGTATTAGAGAAGTCTCGTGGAGATTGGGGATGAATTGGGTGTGCTTAGGAGGCCCTTTGGAGCCCTAAAGATTGTACACGGCCAGGGACACAGCTGTGTCCCTAGCTGTGTCAATGGTTCTGAAGAATGGGAGAAAGAACACAGTTCACACGATTGAGCGCATGTCCATGTCCACAGACAAGGTCAGGAATATGGCCGTGTATATGGTTGTGTTCCAACTTTTCTAGCTAGTTTGGAGATAGAGAGAGTCATGGGTTATTGACATGACAATGCGTTTAGCCATGTCTGCAGACACGACCTATCACATGGCTATGTTCATACCCGTATCCATCCCCAGGTCCAAGGCCTGGAAGTATAAGTTTTTGTCAGAGGAGCTACACGGCCTAGCACATGGCCATGTAGGTACCTGTGTAGAGCTACATGGCCTGGAACATGTTCGTGTGTGTCCCCGTGTGAAATCCCCAGAGGGAGTCCAGGTGCTCAAGTAAAGTGACACGACTTGGCACATGGCTGTGTTCCAAGCCATGTACAGGCCTAGGTAGGAATTTCAAGATAAAATGTTGGCCTTTTGATGAGGTCATCTAATATCCTAGGGTGGAGATCAACCCCTGATCCTATTAGGTCAGGAAGAGAGGTGAATTGACCTCATTTCTATTTTGAGTTTCTCTCTCCAAGAGTGAGAAAGAAGAGAGGCAAGGAGGAGAAAGAGGAAGGATATCAGGCCATAGGGCGAGCTTTAGAGCTCCAAATTGCGAGTTGAGTTTGAATCGACGGAGAGAAACCCATTGCGATTGTTTCCATCTGGCTCAATCTTCGATTCATGGCGCCCAAATGAATATCAAGTGTAAAGATCCTTCTCCCTGGCTTTAGGACCTGTTTGGTCCTATCATATTTTAATATGCTTGCATGGGAAGAGTGTCCTCCACTAATTAGTCGAGGGTAGGACCTCCATTGGTTTGTTCGAAGCCCGGGTCGACTATGTTCATCCCCAACATATATTGCATGTAGAAATCTGGTAGACACGTGTATTTAAACATTGCGTGTGAAGCCTACCCATGACCGTAGACCCGGATGGATGATGTTTGATTTGGCATTGCATTTAGGTTATGCCTAGTTTATGTGCTGTAGAATGACTCCGTGAAATGCATCATTGTATTACGGAGCTTGGGATTAAGGGAGCTCTTGGAGTACTTAGCGAAAGACCCATGGTTGTGATATGGTAGAAAGTAAACCTTCACCATAAATCATAGTCATCATGGTCAGCAAACCTTCACTACATGTGTCACTTTGAGTGACTTGGATAAGGTAGTAGTCTTGAGACCCTATAGTTATCATGTACGAGTCATGGTCAACAAGGGTGGGTGCAACACCTCACACCCTAAAGATAGGAATTAAAGAGGGAAAAATTGGCAGCAGAAGAGAGCTAATGCTCGACGGTAGGCGTATAGCTGACGGTAGCTTTGGAGTCGAGAGGGGTTAAGCTTCTCGACGACATGACAACAAGTCGTCGAGAAGAGAGATAACGCCCGACGGTAGGTGTACCTCCGACGATATCTTTGACATTGAGAAGGGTTAAGCTTCTCAACGACATAACATCATGTCTTCGAGAAGAGAGCTAATGCCAGGCAGTAGGTGTACCGCCGACGGTAGCTTTGGTGTCGAGAAGGGTTAAGCTTCTCGACGACATGATAACTTGTCATGAGAAGAGAGCTAACGCCTGATGGTAGGTGGGACTCCAGTGGTAGCTTTGGCATCAAGAATGGTTAAGCTTCTCGACGACATGACATCATGTCGTCGAGAAGGGAGCTAACGCCCGACAGTAGCAGTACTTTCGATGGTAGCACTTTTTTTGACTGGCTGACAGAACACGAGAAATCTCCCCCCACTTAATGACATTGCCTTTTGTGAGTTCCCAAGGCCGAGAGGCATCATTTGGCAGCTTGAAGGAGGACACTGGGCACTTGCTTACTTTTCCAAAGCATGGATAATTACTCCCCATTAACTCAAGCCAAAATCACCTTAATAAGAGAATCAAAATCAGCCACCATTCTCCCATATCAAGCTCTCCCTCTTCATCTTCTCCTCTTCACTATCTCTCTCACACCTCAAGGAGGAGAGCTCATCAGTTTCCCTGAAGAGATCGATCTGTGGATGAAGGATTGGAGCATGGTCGATCATTGAAGATTCCACCATGCCACCAAGGAGAAAATCTAGGTCCATGGCTTCAAATCATGTGAGTTTCTGCTCTTCTCCCCTAGTGCTTGTATCTTAGATCAACTAAGAGAGACATTGAGCTTGATTGAGCCCGATTTGAGAGAAAATAATGGAGGTTTGATTTCGGATTTTAATGGCTGAAATGGTGAACAAGCCAAGTTGGAAACTTGGATTTCGGCCACCATTTGCTGTAGAAATTATCACCCTCTCTTCTTCTACTCAAGGGCAAGCTAACGCTCTTGATTTCATGTAAAACGATGGTCCTTAGAGGGAGCAATCAAGGTTTGAAGATCTGGACATCTTAGCGATCGTCTAGAGGTTGAAGACAACCAAATTTGGTCCACTTTGCTTCAAGATCTATGCATATTTGTTATTTGTATACCAAACTGGATCTGTCATATTTACTTTGTCTTGTTCAAGCCGATTGTTCGAGATGATACACCCAGATCTGGACCTTTGGCTCAACATCAAAGTTGTAGCCCTTGGAAAGGCCTTTCCAGATTGGGGTGACTTGTAGCTCTCCCAAGGTTATTTCTAAGAACCTATCCCGTAAATGATAGAAAATATGTATTTTGTGTGATTACCCCACAATATGGCTCGCATGGCCGTGAAATTTTAACCATGCATGTTAGATGTATAAATACACCACCTTTGAAAGTTTGAGAATTTTTGGTAGTCTTTTTCTTACATATTTTGAGAATTTTTGGTAGTCTTTTTCTTACATATTTTCCAAAATTGCGCCTCCGCGATCGACGCTAGAAAAGAGAAGGAAAAGTGGAGGCTGCGAGCTGTCGGTTACTATTGATTAGAAGAAATTAGACCGCTGGCAGCGGTTGAGACCAGACTTCGCCCATCACGGCAAATGCCACTCCTGCGACGGGCTTTCCCTTGATTTGAGCAAAGTGATTAAAGTGGGTTACAATGCAAGGAAAAAGAGAAGTCGGCCGGTCAGACAAACCGCAAGACAGTGAACTCGAGACCGCAACTCTAATAGGCGAGCTCCAGGATTCTAGTGTGAGTGTCTTGGGAACGTCACCACCCCCTATTTATAGGCTCGGGGGCCTCCCAAACGGGCAGAGATAAAATACCGCCTGCCCGGATACAGGAGAATCAGGTAGGGGGTGACAGGATACAGAAGGAAAAAGACAGAAGCCGCGCGGCTTGGTGGCTTGAGCTTACGTTCTGTATTGGCCGGGGTTGAAATGCGCTGCTTGCCTTCTGGACTTGGTCTTGATTGCAACCCTCCTGATGATGGCCTGACGTCGATCAGACCGCTCGGCTTGATCTGGTGAGCCGAGAGACGTTACTGAGGAAGAGCCAGGCGGTCAATGTTAGAGATCGCCCAGCCTGAATAATTCATGAGATTGGCGGTTAATTATGCAGGCCGCCCGGGCTGAATAGTTCATTATGTTGATAGCGGTCTTCTGGGTAAACATAATCCCCGCATATTTTCAAATCTCGAGGAAATTTCGAAAATATTAGTTCTAGCCAGAGACCGCGCCCGATTTGTTCCGGAGTCTATAAGAAGCCTTTAAAGCTCTCCACTCTGCATAACTCTTTTGAAAACATAGGTGCAACTCGCCACTTGCGGTCAGGCTTTTTCAAGCCGCTAGCCCCTCAATTAGAATGGATCTAATGTCAAGGATTGCAGATCACGATGAGAAGGGTGATGACTGCAAGAAGGAAGATGACCGAAAAAAGAAGAAGAAGAGTCGCCGACCTGATAAGTCTGGGTGGACTGTCTCAGAGATCCTTCCCGCCAAAGTCACAAAGGAGGAATCTGCCACTCATGGAAAGAGTGCCATTGAGGAGAAGACTGCGGAGAAGGCCGCTGAGGAGAAGACTGTGGAAAATGCCTCTGAGGAGAAGGCTACAGAAAAGAAGGCGACTGAGCCCAACGCGGGTCATTCTGATCCCCTGATCAACCCGCCCGCTTCTTCAAAAACCGCCAGTGACAAACCCTTCAATGTGGAATTTTCCCCGTCTGGGGTTCTCCACTTTCAGGTAAACGATAGAGAGTAGGGGTAGTTAGTTCGCCTAAGCTGGGTGAACAAGCTTCCTCTTCAGTGGTGATTATAGAGGATAATTCCAGCCCGCCTCAACATGCCGATCCGGCCTCTATTAAGAAAAGAAAGAGGGCCGAATCGACGACTGAGAGAATTATGAGGAAGGCGGGGCAGCTGAAAGCCAAGAACCAGGCGACTTCAAAGAAAATGACCGTGACCGGCCTCCAGATTAAACCGCGCGAAAATGAAGTCTCTGAAGGGGAGATCGCTTGATGGAGCAATGGTTGGAGCCGACGCCGATGATGATCCCGAACCGCCGTTACTTAAAGATTTGCGTCGCAATGCCAAAGCATCGCGGTGGAGCGACGACACTCGCCTCCATCGCCACCGCTATAATCTTCGTTCGCGACCGCACTCCTCATCATCGTGATTTGACTCGCGGCAAGGCGGCCATTTATTTTAATTAATTAGCATAATTTTGTTTTAAATTAAACTTGTGTTATTTCATGCTTAATTTTGTTTTTAATTTTATGGCCCCGATGAGCACGCCGTAATGTGTGGTCATGATGGTTGTATGTGAACTATTTATACCCAATTTGGGTTAATTTTAAGGCACTTTTGATTGAGACAAAAAAAGAAAAGTGCTAAAAGTTCCTCTTCTAGGGTTCGGCCCCTCTGCATACCGACGGCTGTGTGACTCAGCCCGATCTCCCGCTCTCCTCTGCCGCCGACGCCCTTGCCAATGCCTCCCTCAATAGACGTCGCTTTCTGTTCCTTGGTTATGAGACTCAACCATCCGACACCCCTTCTCCAAGCCGCCTCTGTCCAGGCCGCCCCTCCTCTTGGATTCCTACTCCGGTGTGACTCTGGTGGACGTGTTTACGCATTGGATGACAAGTTATGGGAGCAAATCCGTGGTGGTGTTTCTCCACGTCTTCGGCGCCACTGTTTGGGGTAACGACTTTCTGCCACATCTCTTGTGAGATTTCGTCTACTCTCATTATTTTCTTGGTGGAGAAGCTTTGGCGTAATCTTGGATAGCATTTGAATTTTGCTGTCACGTTCGAAACCATCGTTTCTTATTTGTAGTCCGCTAATATTTTTGTGGGATCAGAGCGCGTAAATCCCTTTTGTTGGCCTTAAGTTGGACTGGATTTTAGATCACTGAATTTTAATTCGGAGAATAACTTGTTATTGCATGAAAGTGTGAGGCGGATTCTTGACTTGCTATACTTTGCTTAAAATTTGTAAGTGTAAATCGAACAGATCGGGTGGGTCCATTTCGCTTGATTGAGCACTGGCCGATTGTCTTTGCGAGATCTCAAGAGGTTTAGCGGCCCTTTGATTTGGCAAGTGTTTCTCTCTTGCCTCGTTCGGATCGTGTGGGTCCATTTCGCTTGATCGGGCGTCAGCATATTGTAAAACCCCCCTCCCGGAACACAAGACATGGCCGAGGGGAGTCCTATGCCCATCACAGGCGCCTTGCGGAGGTGCCAGCTCACAGGCTAGCCCCCTACACAAGATGCCTATCCTGTCGGCTAATTCCAATATCATCATGCCAACCCATCAATAAAATATATAAACAACATAAACCATTAATTCAGAATTAAGTAACAATGTCCAAACAACACAAAAAGACAGGAAGCTACACAAGCTCCAGTATATCATCAAAGTATAAACTTGCCCTAAGGCTACATTCTAACCACTTGCTCAAATCTGCCGCTGACGGTAGCCAAGGTATCGTAATCACCAGCACTGTCACCCTGGCCTGGCTGTCCTCCTGTGAAGTACGCTGCTGCTCCTAAGAATAGTGGTGTAACAACCGTTAGTCATAAAGACTAAGTGGCTTCACATCCTCTCCCCCGGCGACTCCAAGGCACTGGGCGGAAGGGAAGAAAGGGGAGATGCAATATAATCAGTACTAGCAAAAACAGGTGATAAGGGTAGATGTAATCATGGTAGTTATATCGTGGTATAAGAAAGTACATCAAAAGAGAGCAATTATAACATATGTAGAAGAGAGTACATCAAAAGTGAGCAGTTGAGCATATAATAACAGAATTTGACCTTAACTTATAAGGGTGCCCATACAAGCTTATAAGTTAAGGATCCGAGCATAATGTAACTCATCATATAAAGGTGCCCATACAAGTTTATATGATGTGTTCCGATTCGGTGCAATGACATGATTATGTAATGATGAATGCAATGCAATGATTATGTAATGATACTCACCCATGCAATGTTGCTATGTAGACATAGACCTATTGTTCTCGCTTTTTGAGAGGTAGCTAACCACTCAGGCATCTCCCTTCGTGGCCAGACAGAGATAGTGGAACGAGCTCCTCCACTACTAGGAGGGTATGAACCCTACCAGTCCTAGGCCTCTGTACGCCTCGATGCAAAGAATACATAGCGGAGACCCTGCGTACTGCTCGCATCATGCTGAGCCTTCAAGGACACAAAAGGGGACTTGGGTAGGTGAGCACCAAGAGTCCAACCCAACCGGTCTAGAGTCTAACTGCCGACTTCTGTCAGTGTCACGACTAGCAAGCCCGTAGACCCCCCACAAGTAATCCTCCAACCAGGATCCATACACCACCATTGTGTAAGCCATGCAACCCATGTAATTCCCATGCACACCCGTGCTATCAAGCACCCAGGGGCTCACGGATGGAGCCTTCTTACCTTTCACATCATACCTGTTCAACCGATGCTAATTAGCATCCAAGGCCCCCAACAACCGGGTCCTTAACATTCCACCACATGATATAACCATATCTTATAATCCACACCAAGCCATCAATGCTACTCATACCAAATTGTCATGACTCTATGTAGTAGCATGTGTTTAACATGGAAATTACCTTACTAGATCCTGGTCCAGATGAGCACCTTAAGCTCTCTTTTCAGTATAATAATTTATAGCGACACGTTTAATTATGGATTCATTCTAAAACCAAATCCACTGAAACTTCTACTATAAGTCATAATTAATGCCGGATTCATTACCACCAAATTTCGACCTCATTGTATTATGCAATACGTATTTATGGTGCTCTACATTCATATGACCATTATAAACAATGCTAAACACTTAGACCTCACCCATAATCAATGTTATTTACCTTCACCATCAACCACACATGCCCTTTTTACGATTCCACATATAACTAGCAATTAATGGTTCATTTAAGGAGACATCTCAACATAATTAAATCTGAAAATTATTATCACAGGTCCATACTAGCAGGTTCATGACTCATACAAAATTTCGGCCCAATCGGGCTTCACATTCAGCATTAATATCTTCTTCAAATTATAAAACAAAACAACAATAACTTTAATACTACTTATCCAAAAATAATAAAATTCAACTGGAATCTACACATTGTTATCACTTATGTCTCCACCAATTTTCATGAGCATCCAACAAATATCTTAAGAGAAATCCATAAAATACTGAGATCGGAAGTCTTATTACTCAGTTTACTATAACCGGATTTTTGGGTGCTACAGTTGCCCAAAAATTATGATCCACCACATTTTGGAAAGCTAACATCAAGGGCTACAACATTCATGTTGAGTCATAAACCCAGATCTAAGTGGGTCCTATCTAAAATCTGCTCCGAAGTCAACTGCAGAAATCTGGACAGCAAAACATCACGCACTTAACCCGTTCAAGCTTTCTGGACTGTCCACTCGACTGGACTTGTAGGAAGCTACATGTCACTTCAGAAAATGCGCAACAAATCGTCGGAAAGCTCTTTCCGAGGGCTACAACTTTTATGTTGAGCCCGACGCCTACTTCCAGTGGGATCAAGCCTAAAAAAATTGGCTCGAACCCAGCTGCGCACAATTTTACCCCATTAATAACCAAGTGAGATGATATAATTCGAACTTCTTTAGCAAGAGGCTATCATCACCTTTATCACACCATTATATAGTTAACAACCCTATTTAACAAGGGGTTTTAACAGGGAATTTACTCCTCATCTTTTCACCTAATAAATAAATTAACATCCTACTTAATAGGGAACTATTCATCATCTTCCCCCCCAAAAAAAACAAGGGTTAGGTCATTACACCTTCTCCCATCCAATAATCCCTCCATAGACCATGGATTTCAACAAAATTAAATCCTATCTCTTCCTTTTGAAGAGAAGAAGTGATTGAAGGAACTTTCGCGGCAATCGGTGCCCTAAAAAGAAAGACCCGGTTTGGTCTTTTCCTAGGAAACTCCATTAACTCACAAGCCAAGTTCTTTTGAGCTCAACACCTCTCCTAATTTTTTCTACGATCTAGCACCAAGGGAGAGGGTCGGAAGTCACCTGATTTTCGGCCGACGATCGGGGTTGTCTCCTCAGCGGCATGGCGGCAGTTGGCCAAGCTCAAGTCTTTCTCCAAGCTTTGCTCCTTCAAAGCTCCTTGGATAAAACCCTTAAGGTGGGGGATGGAGATGAAGAAGAAGAAGAAGAAAATGAGCCAGAGAAAATAATGGCCCGGCCCCTTTTTGGTGAAGAATGAGGCTAATGGCTTAAAGAAAAGAGATAGAGGGATTTGATTTGACAAGCATTTATGGCTACAACTTCCCATACAATTAAGCCTTTACTGGAAGGCAGCAGAAAAATGCCCAATCCCTGCACTCAATACATTTCGTCGAGCGCTTCAACTTCGTTGATCGTCGAGCGGCGCAATTTTGTCGAACGCTACTACTTCGACTTCGTCGAACGCTGCCCCTTCGACTTCGTCGAACGCTTCAACTTCATCGACCGACGGTCGACTGTGTTGGAGCATGCGTCTCGCACTCCTCCGGTTTGATAATAACAAAGTCCCGTTTTGTATTTGATTCTATTTTCATTAATGGTGTGCAGATAACAGGTATGTGATGTTCACATTGCTGCTGGAGCTAAAATTGCATGTGGGAAAAATCCACTGTCGGAAAATTCCGACAGCCACTGTCGCCCAGGCGACAGCAGAGAAGTTACAACTACTTCCCTCCACGGCAGATCGACGAAAGACAGTTTTGCGCTGTCGGAATTCCGACATCGATGTCGCCCAGGCGACAGCTCCACGATTCCACCAACTGCCCACGACTTCACCCACGACAGCGGCGGTTTTGCGCTGTCGGAAATCCGACATCGATGTCGCCCCAGCGACAGCTCCACGATTCCAGCAACTGCCCACACGACGGCTCGACGGCACGACCGAGGCAGTTTGGCGCTGTCGGAAATTTCCGACAGTGACTGTCGCCCAGGCGACAGTGAAAGTCTATAAAATGGTGCCTTTGGTTCGTGCATTCCAAGTTTTGGAGATTTCCAGTCCCTACCTGAGTGCATACGAACCAGAGAGCTCCAGAACCTCCTCAACTCCTAATTGTGCAAAGAAGGATTGAAGATTGAAGATGAGATCGGGCGCGCTACTCCATCAACGATCATCTCGAGGCTTCAACAATCCATTCAGAGATCTAAATTTCTAGGGAGTTGACTTTTTCATATTGTATTTTATTTACTCATATTTCATTTTGTATTGGGGAAGAAATCGTCGTCTTGCGTGCGGCGTCTAAGTCCTTGCGCGGCTTAGGGGAAAATCGCTTCCTTGTGTGGAGCGTCCATGTCCTTGCGTGGCTTGGTGGGAAATCGTGGCCTTGTGCGCTACGTCTAGATCTTGGGAAGATCTAGAGTTTAGGCTTGGGCTTGGTCTTGGGTAAGACAAGCGATAGCCTTCCGATCCTTGGGAGAAGGATTGGTAAATCAAAAATATAGTATTTTCATTTTATCATTGTGCCTTGATCTTAAGCATTGTTAAGATCATTTTTATTTGTATGGAAATTTCATGATAAATAAAATTATGATCCTTTCACTAATCGCAAATTTGTTTGCTTAAATTTTTATCTTAAAAATTTGTGCTTGGTGTTATACAAAAATTGCTTTGTTTTAAAATTAATTTTTAAAGAAACTTTTTATTAAAGTAAAATTGTCTTAAAATTATTAAGTAAAAATTACAAATTTAAACACACCCTTATTCACCCCCCCTCTAAGGGCGTCATACGATCCAACAAGTGGTATCAGAGGTAGGTTACTCCAAAACGGTTTTACCACCGGGAGTAATGGCGCACAACGATCACGCGTTCGTTGAGGGGCAAGGAATTAGTAGGCCACCACTTTTCACGGGCACAGACTACAATTATTGGAAAACACGTATGCGTTGTTTTCTAATTGCTTTAGATATAGAAGTCTGGAATATGGTAGAAACTAGTTACACTTCTCCAACATTTGTTGTAGGAGATGTAACTATGGAAAAACCCAAAGACAAGTGGGATGAAAATGATAAATTAAAATGCAAAAACAATGCAAAGGCCATGAATGCCTTATTTTGCGCACTAGATCGCACCGAGTTTAATAGAGTCTGTGCTTGCGATACTGCTTTTGATATTTGGAATCTTTTGGAAATTACTCATGAAGGTACTTCGCAGGTAAAGGATTCAAAGCTATTTCAATTGGAGTCAGAGTTCGAAAGATTCAAAATGGAAGTGGATGAAGAAATTGACACAATGTACACTCGATTCACTAAAATCGTGAACGATTCAAAAGTGTTGGGTAAGGTCTTTTCAAATGGAGATTTAGTTAGAAAAATCTTAAGATCACTTCCCCCGAAGTTCAATCCAAAAGTGACTGCAATTTCTGAGTCACATGATCTTAAAACCTTACAATTGGAGAGTCTCATTGGGAATCTAAAAACCCATGAAGTGGAGTTGAAGATTCAAAGCCAAGAATATAATTTGGAGCCCAAAAAGAAGAGCTTGGCGTTGAAATCTAAAAAGGAATTTGAGAGTGAGACTGAAGAAAGTGATGAAGATGAAGAAGGATTGTTTGTGAGAAATTTTAAGAAGTTTATGAGAAATCCGGAGAGGAGAAACTCATTTAAAAAGTTTTTCAAAAAGAAGGATTTTGCCTACCAAAAAGGTAAAGGAAAAATGGAGAATGAAGAGGAGCGTCCGCCACCGGAGTGCTACCATTGCAAGAAGATTGGTCATATCAGAAGCAAGTGCCCAAAGTATCTGAAAGAGCAAAAAGCAAAGAGGCACGATAAAAAGAAGAAAGTGTTAAAGGCAGAGACTTGGGATGATTCTTCGTCTGGTGAAGAAAGTGATCCCTCAACACAGGAGGAAGAGGAGGCTAATCTATGCTTGATGGCAAAAGACAGCATTACATCTGAAGATGACTGCAGTGTCCAAAGTGACACTGAGGTAACGCCTCCATCTTATGATGAGTTATATTCTGAATTTATGAAAACATGCAAAGTTTTAGATAAAAGCTTAAAGAAAATTGATTTTCTAAAATCTGAAAATGAAGGTCTTTCAAAAGCAAATAAAAAACTATCAAATAAGTTGGAATCTATTGGGAAAGAGAAGATTTTTTGTCAAGAGTGTGATCATTCTTCGACAAGGATAAAAGAACTTGAAACTACTATTTCTAAGTCCGATCAAAAATTTGATCTACTTGTAAAAGAGAAAAGGGACTTAGAAAAAGTTGTTAAAACTTCTCATTCTCAATTAGATAATTATAAGAAATTTTTTGCAAATAGATGTGGCATGATAGTAAAAGAAAATTCAATTCTAAAATCCAAAGTAAATGAGTTGATCATGGCAATTAGAAAATTTGGTGTTGGGAAAAAATCACTGGATATGCTATTAGCCAACCAATGCCATGGTACAGCAAAATTTGGACTAGGATACATTTCTGGAAGCTCTGGAGGCTGTCGGAAATTTCCGACAGCTACTGTCGGAACCGGCGACAGCTCCAGGTTCAGAAATCTTATTTCTAAAAATACAAATTTTTCTAAGTCCACACATAAAGATGCTTCCACCAGCAAGAGTCCAGAGAAACCATTGAAAAATGGTTCCTCACCATTCATTGTGTGTGCCAAATGTCATCGATTTGGTCACATCTCGGGCTCATGTTGGAAGAAAGGAAAAACTACTGTTAAACAAATCTGGGTACCTAAGGCGTCCACCTATACAATGGGATCGACCACTTGGGTAACTAGATCTTTACTCTCATCATCTTTTTAGGTATGCGTGCAGGCTAGGAACAAGAAAGACGTGTGGTATTTGGACTCTGGATGTTCAAAACACATGACGGGCGATAAATCAAAGTTCCTTAGCCTGGAGATGAAGAAAAGTGGAACAGTGACATTTGGAGATAATGGAAAGGGTAAAGTCAAAGGCATTGGAGTAGTAGGTAACGAAGAATTTAAAATTTCAAATGTTTTATATGTTAAAGGTTTGAAACATAATTTAATTTCTATTAGTCAACTATGTGATAAAAATCTAAATGTTTTATTTGACTCTAGCTCAAACCTTTGCAAAATTATTGATTCTAAAACAAACGAAATCGTACTTACTGCACCAAGAATAAACAATGTCTATACGATCACTTTTCATGATTTATCTCATTCTACACTTAAATGTTTCATTTCAAAGAATGATGAACTTGAATTATGGCATAGGAGACTAGGACATTCTAGTGCTAAACGCATAGTAAAGCTTTCTAAAAATAAAATAATAAAAGGATTACCAAATTTGAATGGAAAGCTATCCTCATTATGTTCACCATGCCAAAAGGGAAAATTTACAAAATCATCTTTTAAAAGCAAAAATGTCATTTCTACCACTAGACCTTTGAATTTATTACATATGGACTTGTTTGGTCCAATTTCTACACAAAGTCTAGGAGGTAGAAAATATACGTTTGTTATTATTGATGATTATTCTAGATTTTGTTGGACTTTGTTTTTATATTCAAAATCTGATGCTTTTGATGAATTTGTAAAACTAATTTCACGTATTCAAAATGAAGTTGATCTAAAGGTAAAATGCATTAGATCAGATCATGGAGGAGAGTTCGATAATGAAAAATTTATTTCATATTGTAATGATTTTGGGATAAAACATGAATTTTCCGCTCCACGCACACCACAGCAAAATGGTGTAGTGGAGAGGAAAAATAGAACACTCCAAGAATTAGGACGTACTATGCTTTGTGAATTTAAATTGCCAAAATATTTTTGGGCCGAAGCAGTTAGTACGGCATGTTATATTATTAATCGTGTCATGATTCGTCCCACATTACAATTAACTCCTTATGAAATTTATTTTCAAAGAAAACCAAATGTATCTTACTTTAAAGTGTTTGGTTGTAAATGCTTTATTTTGAATACAAAAGATAACTTAGGCAAATTAGATGAAAAATGTGATGAAGGAATTTTCATTGGTTATTCTTCAACTAGCAAGGCCTATAGAGTTTATAATAAGAGAACAAAAATAGTTGAAGAATCTATTCATGTTAGGTTTGATGAGTTTGCTTCATGTGTAGAAAGGAAAATTACAGGAAAAGAAGATGAACTCCTTCCCACGGTGGAGAATGATGAAGAAGAACTTGGAGAAAATGAAGAAGAAAAAGGAGAAGAAAGAGAAGAAGAAAGAGGAGAAGAAGATAGAGAAGAAGAAGAAAGAGAAGGGTATGTACCTCCAACCGAGCTACAATTCTCAAAAGATCATCCGCAAGAACTTGTTATTGGAGAACCATTATGTGGGGTACGTACGCGTTCTAGTTTAAATGAAACCTTTTCAAATTTATGTTTTGTCTCAAATATCGAACCAAAAGATGTTGCCACCGCTTTAAATGATGAATCTTGGTTTCTAGCTATGAATGAAGAACTTAATCAATTTGAAAGAAATAAAGTTTGGATTCTTGTTGATAGACCTAGTGATCATCCAGTGGTAGGAGTCAAATGGATTTTCAAAAACAAATTAGATAGTGACTCTAGGGTCACTAGAAACAAAGCTAGGCTTGTAGCAAAAGGATATAATCAAATTGAAGGGGTAGACTTTGATGAAACTTTTGCACCCGTAGCACGATTGGAAGCAGTTAGAATTTTTGTTGCATTTGCTAGCCATAAAAGATTTAAATTATTGCAAATGGATATTAAAACTGCATTCTTAAACGGGTTGATTAAAGAAGAAGTTTATGTTGAACAACCCCCAGGATTTATAAATGAAAAATTTCCTAATCGCGTATATAGATTGCTAAAAGCTTTGTATGGTTTAAAACAAGCACCACGAGCATGGTATGATAGATTGACTATATATTTATTACAAAATGGTTTTAAAATGGGTGGTGTTGATTGTACACTCTTCATTAAGCAAGTAAATGATGATTTAATTGTTTTACAAATTTATGTTGATGATATTATTTTTGGAGCCACTAATGAAGAGTTGTGTAACTATGTTGTAAAAATGATGGAAAGTGAATTTGAGATGAGTATGGTAGGGGAATTAAAATATTTCTTAGGATTTCAAATTGTTCAAAATCATGATGGAGTTTTTATTAACCAATCAAAATATATTCATGATGTCTTAAAACGATTTGGATTTGAAAATCTCAAACAAGCAAATACTCCTATGAGTGTATCTTTAAAATTAGGAAAAGATGAAACTGGAATATCAATAGATCAAACTTTATATAGAGGCATGATAGGTTCACTTTTATATTTGACTGCTTCTAGACCGGATATTATGTTTTCAGTTTGTTTATGTGCTAGATTTCAAGCCGATCCCAAAGAATCACATTTAAAAGCGGTAAAAAGAATTTTTAGATATTTAATTGGCACATCTAAACTTGGTTTGTGGTATCCTCATAGCGATGATTTTACACTTTTTGGTTATTCTGATTCTGATTACGCCGGTTGTTCACTAGATAGGAAAAGCACTAGTGGCACTTGTCACTTTTTAGGTCCTTCACTCATTTCATGGTCGAGTAGGAAACAGAATTCTGTTGCCCTCTCAACCACCGAAGCCGAATACATCGCACTGGGTAGTTGTTGTGCACAAGCCCTTTGGATGAAACAAACCTTAGAAGACTTTAATATTAAACAACAAACTATTGAATTATGGTGTGATAATAAAAGTGCAATTGATTTAACACACAACCCGGTCCATCATTCAAGGTCTAAGCATATTGATGTGAGACATCATTTTATTAGAGATCATATTAAAAATAACCACATAAAAATTTCATTTATAGGCACGGATAATCAATTAGCGGATATATTCACTAAACCTTTACCGGATTCCCGTTTTTCTATGCTTAGGCTAGAATTGGGAATTCTAGACATTTCACAATGAATATATCACTTTTTAAAGCCTATAACAAAAAAAAAAAAAATTTTTTTTATTATCACAAAACATAAATAATGTAAATACAAAAATGCCAAAATTATAAAAACCAAAACATCAAAAACCTTAACAAAATTCATCATCATTCATATTACATCAATAGTTCAAATAAAAACAGTAGAAACAACTTAAGGATCAAGTTCATTAAACAAAAACAGAAATTTAAAAGAAGTTCACTGTCGCCCAGGCGACAGTGGATGTCGGAATTTTCCGACATCTCCCAGCAGCAGCAGCAACACAAACCTACTCTGAATCTTCATAACCAGCCCCGCTGCTCTCTGGACAATCTTCTGGAGGTCCTCGTCTCACGGCTTTGCCACGGCGAGTCTGCCTCACCGATTGGCGTGGCGGCTCCTCGTCCGGAACTTGCCATTCTGCCTCCTCCTCCGGCGTTGGCTTCAACTTCAGACCTTTGACGAGAAACTTCATAAATTTCTGCATTCGACTACGATCCTTTTTCACTTCCTTTTTGTGATCCTCTAACGAATCACGCAAATCATCAATGGACTCCCTTAGTGATCCTGCCCTAGAAATGCTCGGCTCTCTAATCTCAATTCCCGGTTGAGCTTTTCTAAGCGGCTTCTTCCCTTTCATTGAACCCGTGAAATAAATTTCCGGATAACAATCATCAAAATACGAGTCTTGCACAATCCATCCATACTTCTTATAAAGTACACGCTGAATTACCAACCCCATTGGCAGCGTATGCACCTTCACCCATCTTGGATGTTTCAATCTGTACGTATACCTAATCTGGGATAGTATGAAGTCTGCCATATCAAAAGGCTCATCCTCCATAATATAGTACGTAAAGAGGGTCAACTGCGCAGTAATGCTTCTTGTGTCTCCACTCTTCAACATCACCGAATTCCTTAATATATCTTGGACTAAGTAAGCATCCAGTGTAAGTGAGGTAACTTCAGTGGTAAGAGTTTTCTTTTGATTCCCACGTAAACTCATGTTTACTAGGGTCCAATCTCTATCCTTCCGATAATTCTCCACTATATCAGGCATATTCTCACTCATTACTAGTCCAAATTCCTCTCGTAGATCAACATGTGTTATTTCCACATGTTGACCTTGGATCCTTGATCTCACACCTCCATCCAATTCCGTAACATTTGGGTCTTCCAAATGGTTATAAAATTCACGAATTAAAAAGGATGAAAACCCCTCTGGTGAGATTATTGAGAGAATACCTGCCTTCGCAAGACGATCATAAATATGATCATGTTTTGGCAAATCAAATTCGATGTATTTGAACACCCCAACAATAGCCTTCTCCACTCCGGAATAAACTTGATATGAAGTATGTGCATCTTCCGAAGTACTCTTTCGAGCTTTGGAGCTGGAAGCCATTCTGCAATAAAATACAAAAATTTTGCTTAAAACAGATTTTTTATTGTGCACTGGAACACTGTCGCCCAGGCGACAGTGGCTGTCGGAAATTTCCGACAGCCCTCCAAGTGATTTTATCTCAGAATTTTTCCTAAAACTTCCAGATCTACTCATACTAAATGTTATTTCAACATCAAGTTTTAAAAAAAAAAAAATTTTAATCTATTTTTTTTTAAATTATCAAATTCTACAAATCTTTCACTATTCAACATCTTCCATCTTCTTCTCTAACATAGATCTACAAAATTTTTTTTGCAAATGCACAAATGAAAACCTTTATCACAAAATCAAGAGAAATTTCACAAAGCTAGACATTTAAGCAAAGATCCACCAAGATCCTATAATTTTAAAACTAGATCTACATTTTCTTCAAATCAAAAATTTCCAAACCTCCACCATTAATCAAAAATCAACATGAAAACTATTTTTTCCTTCTTCTCTACTATCAAAATTAAAAAGCCCTAAAAATTTGGAGTTAAAAACACAAAATCAAAAAAAAAAACCCATACCTTGGATCTAGGGTTGTCGCCGACTTCCGACAGCCTTCCTCTCGTTTTTCACTCCAGGAAATGATGCACAATGTGTTTTGACTCGGTCCTCAGCCCTATTTATATTTTTCACTGTCGCCCAGGCGACAGTGGCTGTCGGAAATTTCCGACAGCTACAATTTTCACAAAACTCCAATTTTAGGCATCTTTTATGATCTACAATAGTTATATGTCATTATTAATGCTTCATCTCATGACTTGATGACAAACCATGTGATATTTATTTTAAATAAAATGACTTACATGTTTATATGATTTCATTTTCAAGCTATCATCGTATTGACATTTCTACTTAGTTGTTTAGACCATTGGAAATTGTTTTCGCATGCCTCTAAGTATGAGAAATTGTTTATCTATCATAATGAGCTATCACGTTCACCTCTTTTGATCAATACGCCTGATTTTATTTAATATATACATGGATCATATTTGCTTTAACATAATCAAATAGCACTTCTTAAAAACAACTTTCACCCTTGATTTGTTAGCACAACAAAATATACACCATCTTTTGCGATTCAAGTGAATTCGGAGATCCTTGGTCAATAAAAAAAAAAATATTATCAATATATCAAAATTACGATATCACATCTGTGATCTCAAAAAAAAATATTATAAAATAAAGACAAGGATACTCCACCAAGCACTACTTACCCTCCTGATAAGTCTTAATGAGCATTGTGAGGTTAAGCACCTTGGATAGAATTGTAAAGTGTCTTGTGCAAAAGAAAAATGGTTTACTATTCCTCTTGTGCTATATTTTCAAAGTCAAAGTTGCCTTTATAAGCTTTTATTATGTTCATCATTTTAATGATCATGTAAATTAAATGACTTCATATGTTTGATCTAAGTATCACATGTACACATCATTATGTACTATAAACATTCATCTCATGAGAATTGGACCGAAAATATTCCATACATCTATACATTATTGTGTCTTTCTATGATACTTTCACACGATCATATTCATGTTCAAGTTATTTTCTTTTATTACTTCATATGGATATATCATCACTTCATGAGGCTTGTTCATACTTTGGCATATTCCTATTATTTCAGGGCTTCTATCATTACCATCAAATTACTTCCGCTTACTCTATCTTTCTATATTCTATGTATCTTCCTTTTCGAACTACTCTCTTCTCTACTATTCACTTTTGCTAATACCAAAAGGGGGAGAATTAAGTATAAAAAGAAAAATCAACAATCAACAATCTATTCCACCTAAATAGACTGCACCTAAATATTCCACCTACACAATACATCATATATTTAGGGGGAGCTTTTATTTAGGGGGAGCATTCATTTAGGGGGAGCCTTTATTTAGGGGGAGCTTTTATTTAGGGGGAGCATTCATTTAGGGGGAGCTTTCATTTAAAGGGAAATTATTTATTTTTTTAAGGAATATATATAATGTTAATTTTGAGCACACACCAAAGGTTAAAATCAACAATCTAAATAGACATGATTTATTTTTTATACGGATTTGTTATTATCAAAAGGGGGAGATTGTTGGAGCATGCGTCTCGCACTCCTCCGGTTTGATAATAACAAAGTCCCGTTTTGTATTTGATTCTATTTTCATTAATGGTGTGCAGATAACAGGTATGTGATGTTCACATTGCTGCTGGAGCTAAAATTGCATGTGGGAAAAATCCACTGTCGGAAAATTCCGACAGCCACTGTCGCCCAGGCGACAGCAGAGAAGTTACAACTACTTCCCTCCACGGCAGATCGACGAAAGACAGTTTTGCGCTGTCGGAATTCCGACATCGATGTCGCCCAGGCGACAGCTCCACGATTCCACCAACTGCCCACGACTTCACCCACGACAGCGGCGGTTTTGCGCTGTCGGAAATCCGACATCGATGTCACCCCAGTGACAGCTCCACGATTCCAGCAACTGCCCACACGACGGCTCGACGGCACGACCGAGGCAGTTTGGCGCTGTCGGAAATTTCCGACAGTGACTGTCGCCCAGGCGACAGTGAAAGTCTATAAAATGGTGCCTTTGGTTCGTGCATTCCAAGTTTTGGAGATTTCCAGTCCCTACCTGAGTGCATACGAACCAGAGAGCTCCAGAACCTCCTCAACTCCTAATTGTGCAAAGAAGGATTGAAGATTGAAGACGAGATCGGGCGCGCTACTCCATCAACGATCATCTCGAGGCTTCAACAATCCATTCAGAGATCTGAATTTCTAGGGAGTTGACTTTTTCATATTGTATTTTATTTACTCATATTTCATTTTGTATTGGGGAAGAAATCGTCGTCTTGCGTGCGGCGTCTAAGTCCTTGCGCGGCTTAGGGGAAAATCGCTTCCTTGTGTGGAGCGTCCAAGTCCTTGCGTGGCTTGGTGGGAAATCGTGGCCTTGTGCGCTACGTCTAGATCTTGGGAAGATCTAGAGTTTAGGCTTGGGCTTGGTCTTGGGTAAGACAAGCGATAGCCTTCCGATCCTTGGGAGAAGGATTGGTAAATCAAAAATATAGTATTTTCATTTTATCATTGTGCCTTGATCTTAAGCATTGTTAAGATCATTTTTATTTGTATGGAAATTTCATGATAAATAAAATTATGATCCTTTCACTAATCGCAAATTTGTTTGCTTAAATTTTTATCTTAAAAATTTGTGCTTGGTGTTATACAAAAATTGCTTTGTTTTAAAATTAATTTTTAAAGAAACTTTTTATTAAAGTAAAATTGTCTTAAAATTATTAAGTAAAAATTACAAATTTAAACACACCCTTATTCACCCCCCCTCTAAGGGCGTCATACGATCCAACAGACTGCCCCTTCGACTTCGTCGAACGTTGTTCGATGAACGCCATATCGAGTCGTTCGACGAATGCCAGGCCGTTCGTCGAACGTAGCCTTCAGGCCGTTCGTCGAACGCAGCCTTCAGCCCGTTCGTCGAACGCAGCCTTCAGGCCGTTCGACGAACGCATTTTCCTAATTGAGAGCTACCTCCACTCTTGGAGATCAGGGCACAACCATGGCCTATTAGGATCTCCAAATCCCACCTGGTCCGAGCATCTCTAAGTGACCTGTGTCACTCGAGGGGTCTAGTTCGATCTGGGATGTTACAAATACAATAAACGAAGAAACAATTTCGTCCCCGAAATTTAAGTTGAGGTTACGGGGTTTAAGTTCAAATCACAAAAGTCATCTGTAGTACACTTTAAATCCCGCTCACCACTAGTGAGGGTCACAACTCGTTCACATCACCTCACTTCCAATTTCTGCCGTGTGTACTTCCGTTATATTTCATGACACTTATAATCCAAATTAAGCACAGAGAAATCCTAAGTGTCTCTCATCCTGATGCAAACACAAATATGGTGGTGATAAGACATAGTTGGGTTTATAGCCACGCTCTCACTACGGGAAGGTCGGAAACAACCGAAACCCATACTCCCTTGTTCCCTCACCTTAATAAACCAACTTTCATTGCACCTTTGATCTAAATCCCCTTAAGATCAGTGACCCCGATACACATGAGGTTACCACTCGTACCTCCGGATAAAATTTAGAATCCTCCAACAAGGGAGTCATGTGCTTTAGATTTGCAAAATTAAATTGATTCTTCCAATCCCAGGCATCGTTATCCAAATAACGTGTATCACTCTCAACATCATCACTTCAGCGCATCCAAAATTTTAGCATTAAATGAAGATGGCCTCGAAATCAAACGGGTGATCAACCATAAAAAACACGATGTCATATCCTTGGGTCAAACCTCAATTACCCAAACGGTTATTATATTCGCAAGATCGTCTCTCTTATGTATCAAAGATGTAGAGCAAGCCTTAACCTCATCTTCTAGTACCACCATCATTATCCATATCATTATCAACCGATTCCATCAATGTCATCTCGTCCGAGGCAATCATTCATACACACATCTTTTACACTTTGCACGACATCCACTTAATATTAAGTTTCAACAACCGTTATGATCACGTTATAATAATTCATGTGCAAGGGCATTCATGCAAAAGACACCAATGAAGCCCAATATCAAGTTATGGCAAGATAATTACAATGGTCATACTTCATGGATGTTTACCGCTTGACTTCAAATCCACATAATAGTCAAGTCCTGCACTCACCCCACCGTACTTGCCATGACATTATGCCCTTTCAATCCATCAACTACCAAAAATTATGCTACTACCTCAAGGGCTTAAGCTTAGAAAGAGTTTATGTTTCCAAAAAGTTTCCAAATTCCGCAAGTGATCATCTGATGATGCTTATCATTTGGTTCTGGTGATATTATGAATCGTTATCGAGGCTCAAAGTAAGGTGAATCCACGACTCTACACCTCGCATGGGTGATAATCACATCATTCCCTTCTAATAACACGTGACCTCGAGTCAAGTGTTACTTTTTTCTACTCCCGGTTCTACTTTGATTTGCACCAGATTCAAAAATCTGCGCCACTTTTATCCCGTGATTTAAATCATTTCATTTAAGTGCTCCTAAACAGTGAACATATACCTTATCTAACGGTTGGGTTTCGGTACAGAGCCTTTAGAAATCTACCTTGTCGAGGTAAAATGCTACACGTACTCTTACTTGTTCGAATAGAGACATATTCATATCTCACTAAATAAGTAAGTGCAACTTATCATCAATATCCCCTTCACGTGTTCAATTCACGGCGTGTCTCAACACCCTTGACGCTATCGCCCATATTGAGAGGTTATCACGAATCTAATCATCATTGTTCACGTACTATTCAAATAAACAAGATCTAAGGGAAAACGAAGTCGATACGTAAACAGTCCAATAAATTGAAGGGACAAGCCCCCGTACATTTTTGGACTAAATTTCTTCCACCGCCCAACATTTATTAATTTCCCAATGCCAAGTAATTACAACACTAAAGGGAATGTTCACCGAGAATTTCCAAACTCAGGGGTAGTTTATCGTCATACCAGCAACGCATGCACAAAATTTCATTAACTTCCCAGTTATAATGTTATTACAACATAGCTGCATATCCCCAAAGTGTTAATTTACTACTCTTCTCGTTACTTATCCACACAATCTTAGAACAAAATAGAGAAAATTATCATCTGCAAAATGCTTTCCTCTCTTATTACGCTAATAAAATTCCTATCAACCCAAACATGGCCTTAGCAGCCCGCCTTGCTTAAGGTGAATTAACCCTTCAAGGGTCCCTACTTCTAATGCCAAAAATTACAACGATTTTAAATCCTCAAGGAACCCAAGTCGGTACATAACTAGCCCAATAAACGAAGAGATAAGCTCTCATATCTCTTCAGCTGAGTTTCTTCTACCACCAATATAACACATTCGTCCAAAAACGGGCCTTCTCTGGATCCAAATTCTTATCATATCTTCTCCATATGAAACCTTCTACATAAATAGAAGTGAGAGGTATCCACATACAGTATAGAAGGCATGCTTAGTGGTTTCTTACTAAGCTAATAATAGACTACATGCACCAATCTCCTGGAGATTGCCCTAATATTTTGGGTAAGGTGATAATATCACACCATATCTGAGTTAGAAATCTCAGGGTGCGAGTCTCTAGCATTTACACTCACGTTGAACTCTTCCCTTAGTCATTTGCGGTCACTTATTGCTTGGCCACATCATCCCTGAGATCGGTATAAGGTAAGGGTATGTCACGACATATCCTGCTAAGTCGACCAAAGTGGTATCCTAGTTAGGTTGGCATAATCCTATGCCAAACCAACTCTAATTATTGGAATGGGAATACCAATTACTGTCTCGGAATGAGCCAGCATCTATACGTAAGGTTATGAGTTTGGCTTAGGTTGACACTTCCTATAGGAAAAAGTGGACATACTTAATGTGAATCACACAAGGGCACACCACCGCTTCCGCTGCATCAGTTTGTCCTCAAACTGATTTAGCTAACAGGGGTGGCCTAGTGGTTTAATGGACTTCTTTATCTCAGGATCGTTGCACTCTGATACCATTTGTAAAACCCCCCTCCCAGAACACAAGACACGCCTGAGGGGAGTCCTATGCCCAGGACAGTCGCCTTACGGAGGTGCTAGATCACAGGCTAGCCCCCTCCACAAGACGCCTATCCTGCCGTCTAATTCCAATATCATCATGCCAACCCATCAATAAAATATATAAACAACAGAAGCCATTAATTCACAATTAAGTAACAATGTCCAAACAGCACAAAAGGACAGGAAGCTACACAAGCTCCTATATATCATCAGAGTATAAACTTGCCCTATGGCTACATTCTCACCACTCGCTCAAATATGCCGCTGATAGTAGCCAAGGTATCGTAATCACCAGCATTGTCACCCTGGCATGGCTGTCCTCCTGTGTAGTACGCTACTGCTCCTAAAAATAGTGGTGTAACAACCCATAAAGACTAAGTGGCTTCACATCCTTTCCCCCGGCGACTCCAAGGTACCGGGCGGAAGGGAAGAAAGGGGAGCTGCAATATAATCAGTACTAGCAAAAAAAGGTGACAAGGGTAGATGTAATCATGGTAGTTATATCGTGGTATAAGAAAGTACATCAAAAGACAGCAGTTTTAACATATGTAGAAGAGAGTACATCAAAAGAGAGCATTGAGCATATAATAACATAATTTGAACTTAACTTATAAGGGTGCCCATACAAGCTTATAAGTTAAGGATCAGAGCATAATGTAACCCATCATATAAAGGTGCCCATACAAGTTTATATGATGTGTTCCGATGCGGTGCAATGACATGATTATGTAAAGATGAATGCAATGCAATGATTATGTAATGATACTCACCCATGCAATGTTGCTATGTCAACATAGACCTACAGTTCTCACTTTTTGAGAGGTAGCTAACCACTCAGCCATCTCCCTTCGTGGCCAGACAGAGATAGTGGAACGAGCTCCTCCACTACTAGGAGGGTATGAACCCTACCAGTCCTAGGCCTCTGTACGCCTCGATGCAAAGAATACATAGCGGAGACCCTGCGTACTGCTCGCATCATGCTGAGCCTTCAAGGACACAAAAGGGGACTTGGGTAGGTGAGCACCAAGAGTCCAACCCAACCGGTCTAGAGTCTAACTGCCGACTTCTGTCAGTGTCACGACTAGCAAGCCCGTAGACCCCCCACAAGTAATCCTCCAACCAGGATCCATACACCACCATTGTGTAAGCCATGCAACCCATGTAATTCCCATGGACACCCATAATATCAGGCACCCAGGGGCTCACAGATGGAGCATTCTTACCTTTCACATCATACCGGTTCAACCGATGCTAATTAACATCCAAGGCCTCCATCAACCGGGTCCTTAACATTTCACCACAAGATATAACCATATCTAATAATCCACACCAAGCCATCAATGCTACTCATACTGAATTGTCATGACTCTATGCAGTAGCGTGTGTTTAACATGGAAATTACCTTACTAGATCCTGGTACAGATGAGCACCTTAATCTCTCTTTTCAGCATAATAATTTATAGCGGCACGTTTAATTATGGATTCATTCTAAAACCAAATCCACTGAAACTTCTACTATAAGTCGTAATTAATGCCGGAATCATTACCACCAAATTTCGACCTCATTGTATTATGCAATACATATTTACGGTGCTCTACATTCATATGACCATTATAAAAAATGTTAAACACTTAGACCTCACCCATAATCAATGTTATTTACCTTCACCATCAACCACACATGCCCTTTTTATGATTCCACATATAACTAGCAATTAAAGGTTCATTTAACGAGACATCTCAACATAATTAAATCTGAGAAATATTATCACAGGTCCATACTAGCAGGTGCATGACTCATACAAAATTTCGGCCCAATCGGGCTTCACATTCAGCATTAATATCTTCTTCAAATTATAAAACGAAACAACAATAACTTTAAAACTACTTATCCAAAAATAATAAAATTCAACAGGAATCTACATATTGTTATCACCTATATCTCCACCAATTTTCATGAGCATCCAACCAATATCTTAAGAGAAATCCACAAAATATTGAGATCAGAAGTCTTATGACTCAGTTTACTAAAACCAGATTTTTGGGTGCTACAGTTGTCCAAAAATTATGATCCACCACATTTTGGAAAGCTAACATCAAGGGCTACAACATTCATGTTGAGTCCTAAACCCAGATCTAAGTGGGTCCTATCTAAAATCTGCTCTGAAGTCAACTGCAGAAATCTGGACAGGAAAATAGCACGCACTTAACCCATTCCCGCTTTCTGGACAGTCCACTCGACTGGACTTGTAGGAAGCTACATGTCACTTCAGAAAACGCGTAACCTATCGTCGGAAAGCTCTTTTCGAGGGCTACAACTTTTGTAAGACCCCCCTCCCGGAACATAGGACACGACCGAGGGGAGTCTTATGCCCAGGACAGCCGCCTTGCGGGAGCGCCAGCACACGAGCTAGCCTCCCCCACAAGATGCCTATCCTGCCAGCCAAACCAACTGAACAGCACCAACCCATCAATAATGTAAAAGCAAGAAGCCATATAAAGCTATTCACATAAATAAAAGTCCAAGTAAGCACAAAAGACAAGAAACTCCAAGAGCTCCTGCAAAAGTATCAGAGTATCAAGCTAAATGCCCCAAGGGATATATCTCAAACTGTACTCACATCTATCACCGATGGTAGCGAAGGTATCACAGTCACCGGCCCGGTCGTCCTGACCTAACTATCCTCCTCTAGCACCGTGCACTACTTCCCCAGGGTGCGCTCCTAAAAAGAGGTGTGCAACAACCGTTAGTCATAAAGACTAAGTGGCTTCACTTCCTCTCCCCCGGCGACTCCAAGGCACTGGGCGGAGGGGAACAAAGAGGAGCTACAATATAAACGGTAATATAACAAGCAGGTGATATGATGAAGTTCTTAATCTAGCAGTTAACATATCAACAGTACATCAAGAAGGCAAGTAACGACAAGAGGTATCAACATGTATGTAAATGCATATCTATACTAGCAGTGTATCAGTACAGAAGTAAGCGGTATATATATAAACAGGAGTAAGCAGCATCAAAACGTACCTTAACTTATATGAATGCCCATACAAACTTAAAAGTTAAGGTTTCCAATTCGGAACCCATCATATAAAAGAGCCCATACTAATTTATATGATGGACCCGATGCGGTGCAATGTTATGATTATGAATGATGAATGCAATGCAATGATTATGATGACTCACCCATGCAAGTTGCTATGTCGACATAGACCTACATTTCTCACTTTTTGAGAGGTAGATAACCACTCAGGCATCTCCCGTCGTGGCCAGACGGAGACAGTGGAACGAGCTCCTCCACTACTAGGAGAGTATGGACACTACCAGTCCCAGGCCTCTGTACGCCTCAACGCTAAGAACACACAACGGAGACCCTGCGCACTGTTCGCATCATGCTGAGCCTTCAAGGACACAAAAGGGGACTAGGGTTGGTGAGCACCAAGAGTCCAACCCAACCGGTCTAGAGTCTAACAGTCGGCTTCTGTCGGTGTCACGACCAGCAAGCCCGTAGACCCGCCACAAGTAATCCTCCAACCAGGATCATCACACCACCATGTGTAAACCAAGCACATTCATGAAATTCCCATGCACCACCCGTGCTATCAAGTACCCAATGACTCGCGTAAGGAGCCTTATTCCATTTCTCCTCATACCACCGTTGTCGATGCTAATTAGCATCCAAGGACTTACCAACCGGGTCCTTCACCTCTCAGGATATAACCATTCCCTAGAAGCCTCACCAACCATCATTGCTTCACATACGGAGTTGTCACAACTCAAACGCAGTGGAAGGTATAAGTCATGGGAATACACTCTATGTGATCCTAAGGACTACTTGTGTACCATGTGGCATATCAGATCACTAGAAGGGTTACCCAATATGTTTCCTAACCTTTCTCATCCTCGGGCTAATTTCACCACAAGTTCAGGGATGCATTTTTATTCAATTGTATTCTTTCAATAACATTAATACACTACAACATGAGTATGATTCCAAATATGCAACCTTCTGTTATTAATATCATTGTCGTATCTAGGTCAGCACATCTATTTGTAGCAAATATACTAGTGGAATAACATTACCAAAACCGAACATCGAACCTGCTACATCAAGACATAATTATCACATGAATACCTCTGCCAAAAGTGCACAGGAATTTTACCATAAAGTATGACTCCATATTTCTTTCTTCACTAGCATCCTAGTGTTTCACGATCAGCATAATATTTTACGACAATATATTTAATTAAGAACCCATATCAAATCGAGTCTTGCTGAAACTTATATCGTAGTTCCGCTAGCTTGTTATGGTCATTCTCACCAAATATTAGCCCCATCGGCATTCCCAATTATTATTTACGGTGCAATGTGAGAATGAACTATGATTGACAAAATCACAACAAGTATCCTCCCAAAACTTATTCAAATACACATCACCATGATTCATTCATCAAAATAATTTATAACATGACATTTAATCAAGGCTTATTTCAAACCAAATCCTATGAAATTTTTATGATATCACATAATCATTACCTTGAATATTTCAACCAATTTTAAGCCTCATTTATATTTACCAAAGTTATTTACGACACAATAAATTTATAAGAAGAGACTAGCCATATTATCGTAAATATATATCCAAAATTCATAATTCTGATCGGGGGTGGTCTCAATATCATTAGGCACATGTCCACGAAATTTCAGGAGCATCCGATAAGTAATTTGAGAGAAATCCAGACAACATTATAAACTTTACGGGTGTGTCGCTGTTTACCGAAACTGGATTGTGAGATCTTAGAACATATGTATCCATATTTCATACAACATAATATAGATGTGTACCACAATATTAAGTTCAAGTCTTTCGATTTCATAAGTGTCCGAAGACTAATTTAAGAGAGATCCAATTATATAATAATCTATATATTCTGAATACAGCTTACGGAAATTGAAATTCCCGTAGCTACAGGCCACCAAAAATTTCGTGTCACACCATTCCAAAAAGGTATTGCCATAGGATACAACTTTCGTGCTGATTCCCAGATCCAAATCTTAGCCTAATCTTTCTAAAATCAAGTTGAACCCAGCAGTAACTACCTGGACAACAAGCTGTCCTGTACTAGACAGTACCAACTTCTGAACAACCAATTTCGATTGCACTTTGAGGGAGCTAAAGAGGTCCCCAGAAAACGCACAACCAGTCGCTGGAAAGGTCTTTCCGAGGGCTACAACTTTTATGTTGAGCCCAAGGCATGGATCCAGCTGGAACATGTCCAAAACTGGACTTGAACTCAGCTACGCGCAGAAAATAGATTTCTGTATCTATAAAATTATACGGACCCTAAAGTAAATCCGACGGTGGCTGGTTGTCTTCTTCCTCCAGCATTCACCTTTAAAATCCCTAAATATCACTCCCCTCACTCTCCCTCAATGACCGTGGGTTTGCCCCAAATCAAATCCCATCTCTTCCTCTTGAAGAGAAGAAATGATTCCAAGAACCTCGCGGCGAACGATGCCCTAAATTTGAGGTTCCGACTTGGTCTTCCTAAGGAAACTCCATTAAAGCTCACACGAGAAGCTCTCTTGAGCCTTCATCTCTCCTATTGTGATCTAAGATGCTAGCACCAAAGGAGAGGGGAGGAAGCTCACCGAGTGTCCATGCATGCTACCCAATAGCCGCATATGCAACATTTGTGCTTTGCTCCCGGTCATGGTTGGATTTGATGAAGACAATGGTTGCTAAAATTCATCATGGCCCCTTTCTTCTTAGGATCAAGAAATTCCTCCATGGAGTGGTCAGCCATAGGAGTTGTTGTCAGTTTGGAGAAAGCTAGTCGGAGCTTCTTGGAGATGGAAAGGGCTGCTCTGCCATTCTGGATGGAGCCAAGACAAGAGCAGCATAGTTATAAAACTTCCCAACCAGAACATGTACATATAAGCTAAATCATTTCCAACCAAAACCATGTACAGAAAGCATGTACAGATAACCCAAAGAAATAGAGCAGTATGACTAGTTTAGTCCCAACATGAATAAAACTGGAACGGAAAGGTTAAAGCCTTCGGCCAACAAAACCAACAATTTCCCAAAATCATTTCCAAGGCCACCTCATCTCTCCCAAGAATCTAACGACAGAAGACAGGAATTAAGAGGGGAGAAGAAATTAGAGCTTACAGTGCTTAAGGATCAAACAGCCGAGGCCCTGTTTCACCAACAACGACCACCCAACTAAGATCTAGATCAATCCCAGTTGTAAACTAATGATTCCAGAATGAGCAGCAAATTTCCATAACTTCTATATAGGATTACGAGAGGAGGAGTAGAGTGGAGTTTGAGATCATAGCTGTGCCCTAGCGCGACACCGCCGAGGAAGAGGTAAGAAATGAAAAGGTCTGATGAAAGAATAAGAACCCAAATGCCTCCGACGCTTAAAACCACTTCATACCAGCCATGCCTATTAGCAGCCCAACTTAAACCAAGGCCATTAAAGATGAAATTAAACAATAGCTATTGGCACACCATACTATAATAGTTTTTGGCATTTCACAATTCCAGCCACATGACAAGCCCACATAAAACCAACTAACTCCCCATTTCAGCTATGCAAAAATACCCTTTTTAGCACATCAAAATTAACTAGGAGGCAACCTTTTATAGCACATTAAAAAAATTCCTTCGAGTTTTATTGCTCAAATTATGCTCTCCGGACGGCTTGGATCTCGATACAACAAACATCGAGACAAAGAATAGAAATGGTACTCACCGCATTCATCGAGTGCACTTCCTCGGCTCAGCTGCAAGCCTGGCCCTCAGTACACCCCGAGCTCGAGTCAACTCGCTTGACTGAAAAATGCGCACAAGGGGTCTAGCTCGAATCGGGACGTTACAAATCCAATAAACGAAGAAACAATTTCGTCCCCGAAATATTAGGTTGAGGCTATGAGGATTTTCTGGACGAGAGTAACATATACTCATCATATTCATTCATGGGCACCTCATCCATAATAATTTCAAGCTTATATATGCATTCTCAATTGTTGTGGTTTATACCTAGAAACTAGATTGCATGCACACTCTTGCCTTGTGATGTCATACGAACTAATAATGACACACTATTTCAATAATCACTACATCAGTCTAACTGATTATGTTGTGATTAAATCTCAAGCCCACAACATACAAGAGAGCATTTAGCAAGGAGTTGGTGTGAACGACATCAAGCAGGCTACTCATTTAAAAAAACCATGATGGAACAGGCTACCACTATTGTAAATTTGTTAACTTAACAACCATGTTGCAAAACCTTAACACTATGAGTGCAACGATTTAAACCAATTATCCTAAATATGTCACCTTTAAACACACCTCTTTGATCAACAATCAAATACAACTCCAACTCAACAAATTTCAAGGCGTCCCCCAAAATTTGTCACGTGGTAGTCTGACCAACCATTGATCACTGAGAGGCACTACAACACTATCAAGAGGATTCAAGTTTTCACTTAACTGCACCCATGAGGTTCTAATGATGGAACTCATGCTATCAGAACCCAAGGACTACCACCAAGTCCTTATGTCATCCAAGCACTTGCCAGGATCCGACTAGTGCATAGCAGTACTCAAGGACTACCAACTCAAGTCCTTACCATCACATCAGGATATCATCGCATCCTTCACATTGTATTGACATCCATCTAAAACCATGCAAAATTTTACTCAACGTTACCCAAAAAGGTCCTAATTGGTACTGATGAGTCCTGATCATATACACTTTTATGGACTCATCTGGGCCGTTTTTCAGTCTCTTCACCGCACTTTAGCCTTGTTATAGTTTATATTTGATATTCCATGCTAGGTGCACTTCTAAGCCCATTTTGGTGTGATTTCATGCTTTTCTTCATTAGTAGTTTTCATGCTCCGTTAGGTGCCACTTTCAGTGGCTAGATTCGTGGTTGTGCTGGAATAGGAGTCGTGCAGGTGTTCCCGGTGCAACTCTGCACAGGAACACTGCGCACGATCACCGGTTCTATTGCGCACGACCACTGGTCGTGCGCCACTGATCGTGCGCACTTAACCCTTTTTTCATGAGTTCTGTTTGGTGCAGTGCGCACGAGCATCTACGCTAGTGCGCACGACCACCGATCGTGCGCCACTGTGCGTGCGCACTTAGCATTAATTTTTTGAGTTCTGTTTCGACCAGTGCGCACGACCACCGACGATAGTGCGCACGACCACCGGTCGTGCGCCACCGGTCGTGCGAACATGTTATTTTATAATTTCTGTCTTTGCAGGCTCCATCCAGGCAGAGCGCACGATCACAGGATTCTAGTGCGCACGACCACTGGTCGTGCGCCAATGACCGTGCGCACTGTTTAATTCCAGCGCCTATAAATTCCGCTGCTCGCGATTTAGGTCAGATCGCTCGCTGTTTTCCGCCGTTTCTGCTCCAGTTTCGTCCGACTTCGCCCCTCCACCACCGCCCACCATCTGGAGGTGCTCCGGGCTTGTTCTTCACGCCAATCTTGAGCCGGAGTTTCCTCTCGGCCTCCTCCTTCATCCAAGAGCTTCAAAGAGAGATCTAGCCGCCGTCTCCATCGAGCAAGAGGAAGTTTGCAACCTCTACCGGATCGTGACACGAAGAAGATGGGTCCATTGGGAGGTGTGACAGCCCTTCTCTACCCCGGACGTAGTTGCAGACCGAGCTTGGACGCGGATTGACAACCCGGCGATTCCAACCGTGAATCTACAACGAGACTTCGGATTCGGTCGATTTCTTGCCTTATTCTTCTCTTTTTGATGTATATGTAGCTAGATCTAATCATGATGATGAAGTGGCACTTGAATTAGTTATATTTACATATATATTTCATGTCTATGTGATTGTGTAATTTATCTATTTGAGTTGCTTGAGGTGCACCGCCGTCCATTTCCATTCCGCCGTCACGTTCGTGTGCCGCACTAGCAATTGCTAGTGGCGTGCTTGTCGAAGAGGTGCTTGCGACCCTCACTCCGCTAGCCTACTCGTCCATCCGCCTATCGAAGCGTGGCATCGCGGCCCGTATTTCATCCCGCCTAACGAAGCAGTGCGCTCAAGGCCTGCACAGTTCGATTCCGCTTGCCTACTCGTCCATACGCCCTTTCGACGCAACGCGCTCAAGGCCTGCCTAGTCTCCATCCCGCCAAGCGAAGCATTGCATAGCGGCATTGCATAGGAGTAGTTGATAGCTTTTATTTTATTTTCCAAAAGCCAACCCAACTCCCCCGCATTCCATCCGATTTAAGGACTTCAATCTCAAGTCCTTCCTCGAAACCTAACTCCACCTTACTGTGTTCCTCAAGAGACCGACACTCGGGGATTTTCCCCATTATTATTACTTGCGCGACCGGTGCACTTGCCGAATCATCGCATCAAGTTTTTGGCGCCGTTGCCGGGGAACACAGTCGTGTGAGTTTTCTTGAGAGGGAGAGCCGAGAGATAGTAGTTCTTCCAGTGTGTATAGCCGCTTTATTATTTTTGTTTGCCTTTTAATTATCTTTTGTTGGTTTTTATTTTTTCCTCCCCTATTTTAAAGTTTTAGGCAAGTTTTATTCAAGGAGTTTTTCTAGTTGTGTAGATTTCCTTGCAAAGAATTTCAGTTTCTTTTTATCTGCTTTGAATCTTGAAAATGTCGTCATGGGGTATTTCGCCTAGCTTTAATGATAAGATGGTTTATTATATAGACCAAATGAATGAGTTGAATGCTAGGCAGTGTAGAAACATTGTTTGCTTGTTGTGTCGAGGAGAGGGTCATGAATTGAAGGACTGTCCTAGTCTTTTCAAGCCTGACCGCCACTCCTCCACTCAGGACAACATTGTCCCTATCGCTCATTCTTTACCCATGGAGGCAATTGTGCCCTTTACCCCTGAGCTTGTCTCGTGCACGGACTCCTCACTCCCTGTTTATGGCCTCACTCCCAGTGATGATGATCACTCATCTGTTGGCCAACAAGGAGAGGAATGGGAGCTCCTAGATGCACCTGAGTATGATGAGGAAAGTATTCTTTCCATCGGGGAGGCTTTAGCAGATCTTTTTGCGGAGGAACCGAATCTTTTTGTCCCTCCAGTTTCTTTGCAAGATTTTTCTACACATATTCTTTATGATCTTATCGAAGTAAAGGAGCGGGGTGATGCTTCTGACTCGGAGGGTGCTCCAAAGTGGGATGAGGATGTCATTTTCCCTGAGGGGGAGAATGAATACTTTGAACACGATGATGCACCTCGGTGGGATGAGGAGGATACTCTCTCTGATGAGGAGGTTTGCACTTCTTCATAGGACGAGGAGGTCCAAATCACCACTGAGGCTCCTGAGTTCTCAAGTTCCCCTTGCTATGATATTTACGATGATGATAGTGATCTATCCTTGGATCCTGCTGGGAGTGAGACCGGGATCACTCCCCCGATTGATGTTTATTTATGTTCTTCGTCTTCTTTATTTCTTGATCCCCTTTCTTCATCCGAGCCTGTGCAGGTTGAGTCTTCACAGGTATCCCAGGAGGACTTGGAGCTTTTTGCTCAAGTCAATGAAGAGAGTATCCTCTCATGTGAGGAGGTTTATTCCCCCTCCGTTGAGGAAGCTCCACTCATTGCCTTCGCCTCCTGCTGCCTCCCTGTTGACGACACCTTGCTAAGCAAGGATGTTTTTTGTGAGTTGAGTGAGGATGTGTCCTCCTCTTCTTACTTTCTTTTCCCTCTACCTGTGGTGGGCAGGTTTTATCTATATTCGGGTAGAGGCGTGACTGTTCTATCACCATATCGGTACCCGCTACCGACACGGATATTAGGCCAGTTACCTGTCCACTTCTCCTTCCATAGGCCCATTAGCTAGAACTCTTAAAGTTTGAATAAGTCGTGCTGGGAGGACAATAACCCCAGTAGTTATCTTTATTTTCTTGCATTCTTATTTCTTCTAATCATGTTTAGTTAGTAGTACTTTCTTTTCAGTTTTCTTTTGTCTTTTGTTTTTGCGGAGCTGACCCCTGCAGGTATTTCTTCTGGATGGCGGATGCTGCATCTTAGTCTTGGTTTAAACGCCAATCTTCTGGTATGCTCACTTGCTGAGCATTGGGTACCCTCTTTCCCTAGCCTATGCTGATTTTCATGTCATATATTATGCGGATTGTTTAGTTTAAGTCTGAGGGAGAGTAGTTTTGTTTACCCGCTCACGTGCACTATTGCACTGCATGCTAGAAGATTTCATTTAAATTGTTGTTCATTTTCATTGCACACCACATCACCCACTTGAGCGCGTACTCATCTGTTTGCTTGCTCTGTTGTGAATTTAATTCTTCTGCTTATTTGGGAAAGTCTAGGTGATGGCTTAGGACTATGTAGCAGAGTAAAATGTTGACTCTAGTAGTGCTCCTAGTCGAGTGCTCGGTTGCATAGAAATTTGTGTAGAGTAGACTTCTCTTTATACTTATGGTTTTATATTTTTCTTATTAGTGTAAATGTTGTTTACTCTACTCAAATGGTGAATTTGGTGGAATCAAACGGTAGCATAGGGATGTGTGTAAACGATCGCTAGATTCGTATTGCTTGAGTCGGGAGAAAGGAGAATCTTTCTCGGTGGCTAGAACTTGCCCCAAGCGATTCTTGAAGCATGGGTATACGGTTAGTCAATTGCGTGAATGTGATATAGGCCATCATTTTGGCCCGGTTGAGCCTTTGTGCCTATCCATACCGGTATATCCTCGCTAGCCCAGTTGTGCCTACCCGTTCTTTGATTCAGCCCCACTTTTATTTCACCAAAGCCCAAAAGCCAATCCTAGTCGCACACCCAAATCTGAGCTTTAGCTGTTTATTATTTTCATGAGTTGGGTTGTTGATGTGGTAATATGTTTGTGAAGATGTGGATGTGTCCTTTTGTTTATTTGCTGAAAATGATAAGAAAAGAAAAAAAAATGAGAAAAAGAAAAGAAGTTAAAAAGAAAGGAAAGAGAAGGAGTGTTTAATTGAAAATCTTTATGTATAGATTTATGTTTGGGAATAGGCGGTGCACGCACCCATGCTGTTAAGTCCAAGTCTGGGGGTTTTGTGTACCCGCGTGTTTGTGTGGTGAATGAGGATAGTTTCCTGCATTAGCTCATTTGGGTTTAGTGCTTGAGCCGTCGTTTTTATCTTTGTTTATCCTCACCTAAACCCAAGCCTCATTTAAAACCTAAAGTCCTATTGATTCACGCATTTGAGTCAAACCAGTGCCGTGGAGAGAATGTGACCGGGCAAGCTTATGGTCACCGACACTGATGGATTTCAGTGGAGTTTTTCCCGCATCCCGATCTTGAGCAATGCTCATCTCAGCGCTTAGTTTACTTTCTCCGTATGCATGATCGAATGATTCACTGTTGTTCACTTTCAGTGGCTAGATTCGTGGTTGTGCTGGAATAGTAGTCGTGCAGGTGTTCCCGGTGCAACTCTGCACAGGAACACTGCGCACGATCACCGGTTCTATTGCGCACGACCACTGGTCGTGCGCCACTGATCGTGCGCACTTAACCCTTTTTTCATGAGTTCTGTTTGGTGCAGTGCGCACGAGCATCTACGCTAGTGCGCACGACCACCGATCGTGCGCCACTGTGCGTGCGCACTTAGCATTAATTTTCTGAGTTCTGTTTCGACCAGTGCGCACGACCACCGACGATAGTGCGCACGACCACCGGTCGTGCGCCACCGGTCGTGCGAACATGTTATTTTATAATTTCTGTCTTTGCAGGCTCCGTCCAGGCAGAGCGCACGATCACAGGATTCTAGTGCGCATGACCACTGGTCGTGCGCCAATGACCGTGCGCACTATTTAATTCCAGCGCCTATAAATTCCGCTGCTCGCGATTTAGGTCAGATCACTCGCTGTTTTCCGCCGTTTCTGCTCCAGTTTCGTCCGACTTCGCCCTTCCACCGCCGCCCACCATCTGGAGGTGCTCCGGGCTTGTTCTTCACGCCAATCTTGAGCCGGAGTTTCCTCTCGGCCTCCTCCTTCATCCAAGAGCTTCAAAGAGAGATCTAGCCGCCGTCTCCATCGAGCAAGAGGAAGTTTGCAACCTCTACCGGATCGTGACACGAAGAAGACGGGTCCATTGGGAGGTGTGACAGCCCTTCTCTACCCCAGACGTAGTTGCGGACCGAGCTTGGACGCGGATTGACAACCCGGCGATTCCAACCGTGAATCTACAACGAGACTTCAGATTCGGTCGATTTCTTTCCTTATTCTTCTCTTTTTGATGTATATGTAGCTAGATCTAATCATGATGATGAAGTGGCACTTGAATTAGTTATATTTACATATATATTTCATGTCTATGTGATTGTGTAATTTATCTATTTGAGTTGCTTGAGGTGCGCCGCCGTCCATTTCCATTCCGCCGTCACGTTTGTGTGCCGCACTAGCAATTGCTAGTGGCGTGCTTGTCGAAGAGGTGCTTGCGACCCTCACTCCGCTAGCCTACTCGTCCATCCGCCTACCGAAGCGTGGCATCGCGGCCCGTATTTCATCCCGCCTAACGAAGCAGTGCGCTCAAGGCCTGCACAGTTCGATTCCGCTTGCCTACTCGTCCATCCGCCCTTTCGACGCAGCGCGCTCAAGGCCTGCCTAGTCTCCATCCCGCCAAGCGAAGCATTGCATAACGGCATTGCATAGGAGTAGTTGATAGCTTTTATTTTATTTTCCAAAAGCCAACCCAACTCCCCCGCATTCCATCCGATTTAAGGACTTCAATCTCAAGTCCTTCCTCGAAACCTAACTCCACCTTACTGTGTTCCTCAAGAGACCGACACTCGGGGATTTTCCCCATTATTATTACTTGCGCGACCGGTGCACTTGCTGAATCATCGCATCAGGTACATAGCAGGATGTATTAATATCCTCAATTACCAAGCTATATGATTTATCCAGGAGTTCATGTATGAAAACTCGACAACCTCGGTGTATATCCCAAAAGGTTTTAGATCACCATTACTCCTTGGTCTACTTCTCTGCATAACCTTCGATCAGAGCAAAGACATAACCATCCTTTAGGTACTCACCTCTATTATTCTGGTAGGGGACTCAACGTAATCCAAAACTTGGTGTTTAACCATCCACCTTGCTTAAAACGACTCATTCATCAAGGAGTACCTAATTCTAATATCGTCGACTTGTAACGATTTAGATGAGAAAACCTCATTATAGCGAGGCTAAGTGAAGCAGTCTACAAAGATTTTTTTTAACCCCCGGTGAAACCTCAGTTGGTCCATTAGCTAGGCCAATAAATGAAGAAATAGGGTTGGCCCCCATACACCTGAGTTATGTTTCTTCGACCACCAGTATGGTACATTCACCCCCTGTATGCACATCGACCCTATGGGAATGCCGTGGAGTTAGCAAATAGAACCACCATAATATTATCCTTTCCTAGCTACTTGTAATCGAAGCGCGCAGAATTTTTTTTTGCGAGTAATGAAACCTAGCAAGAGTGATGCAAAGCAGCCCTTAGGAAAAGCATAGCATCAACCCTTAGTTAGACAAGGAAGAAAAAACAAAAATAGAAGCAGCCCTTAGGAAAAGCATAACAACACCCCTTAGTTAGACAAGGAAGAAAAAACAAAAAAATAGAAGCAGCCCTTAGGAAAAAAAAACATAGCAGCAGCCCTCATTTAGACAAGGAATAAGATGCAGCCCCCAACAAAAAAACAAACAGCAGCCCCTATATCAGCCCCTAACATAAGCAAACAGCAGCCCCTATAGCAGCCTCTAACATAAGCAAACAGCAGCCCCAATTAGAACATATACAAGGCAGCCCCAACTCAGATTATATATAACAGCAGCCCTCAATTAGAACATACTTAAGAAGCAGCCCTCCAGATCAGATTATATATAACATTAGCCCTCAATTAGAACAGCAATAAGGCAGCCCCCTAATTATGATATAAAACAGCAGCCCCTCCCTCCGTTAGACAAAACTCAAGGAGCAGGCCAACGAAAAAAAAATCAAACCTTGAGCTGTAAATCGGCCCCGAATAAATCCCAATTCAGAATATAAGCATATCGGCCCTTTCCAAACAATGTCCCAACTGGGTACTATATAGCAGCCCCAAACCGAATGCAAAACTCCAGAATTTTTACTAACCAAGATAGGGAGAGACAGCCAAAAAGAAATTATAAAGAACCTTGCAACAACCAAGAGGAACACCACAAACAGCCCAAACTTTGCCAACAAAAACTTGAGGACACTACTAATCAAAGAAAAATACAGAAAAAAATGGAGAGGAGGTAAGGGGAGAGTTTTCTTGCTTAAGGTGAATTAACCCTTCAAGGGTCCCCACTTCCCATGTCAAAAATTACAACGATTTTAAATCCTCAAGGAACCCAAGTCGGTACATAACTAGCCCAATAAACGAAGAGATAAGCCTCCGTATCTCTTCGGCTGAGTTTCTTCTACCACAAATATAACACATTCGTCCAAAAATGGGCCTTCCCTAGATCCAAATTCTTATCATATCTTCTCCATATCTGAGATAGAAATCTCAGAGTGCGAGTTTCCAGCATTTACACTAACGTTGAACTCTTCCCTTAGTCATTTGCGGTCACTTATTGCTTGGCCACATCATCCCTGAGATCGGTATAAGGTAAGGGTATGTCACGACATATCCTGCTAAGTCGACCAAAGTGGTATCCTAGTTAGGTTGGCATAATCCTATGCCAAACCAACTCTAATTGTTGGAATGGGAATAAGAATTACTGTCTCGGAATGAGCCAGCATCTATACGTAAGGGTACGAGTTTGGCTTAGGTTGGCACTTCCTATAAGAAAAGGTGGACATACTTACTGTGAATCACACATGGGCACACCACCGCTTCCACTGCATCAGTTTGTCCTCAAACTGATTTAGCTAGCAGGGGTGGCCTAGTGGTTTAATGGACCTCTTTATCTCAGGATCGTTGCAAGCTGATACCATTTGTAAGACCCCCCTCCCGGAACACAGGACACGGCCGAGGGGAGTCTTATGCCTATGACAGCTGCCTTGCGGGAGCGCCAACACACGAGCTAGCCCCCCCACAAGACGCCTATCCTGCCGGCCAAACCAACTAAACATCGCCAACCCATCAATAATGTAAAAGCAAGAAGCCATATAAAGCTATTCACATAAGTAAAAGTCCAAGTAAGCACAAAAGACAAGAAGCTCCGAGAGCTCCTGCAAAAGTATCAGAATATCAGAGTATCAAGCTAAATGCCACAAGGGCTACATCTCAAACTATACTCACATCTATCACCGACGGTAGCGAAGGTATCGCAGTCACCGGCCCGGTCGTCCTGACCTGACTATCCTCCTCTAGCACCGTGCGCTACTGCCCCAGGGTGCGCTCCTAAAAAGAGGTGTGTAACAACCGTTAGTCATAAAGACTAAGTGGCTTCACTTCCTCTCCCCCGGCAAGTCCAAGGCACCGGGCGGAAGGGAACGAAGAGGAGCTGCAATATAAACAGTAATATAACAAGCAGGTGATATGATGAAGTTCTTAATCTAGCAGTTAACATATCAACAGTACATCAAGAAGGCAAGTAACGACAAGAGGTATCAACATGTATGTAAAAGCACATCTATACTAGCAGTGTATCAGTACAGAAGTAAGCAGTATATATATATAAACAGGAGTAAGCAGCATCAAAACGTACCTTAACTTATATGAATGCCCATACAAACTTATAAGTTAAGGTTTCCAATTCGGAGCCCATCATATAAAAGGGCCCATACTAATTTATATGATGGACCCGATGCGGTGCAATGTTATGATTATAAATGATGAATGCAATGCAATGATTATGTTGACTCACCCGTGCAAGTTGCTATGTCGACACAGACCTACAATTCTCACTTTTTGAGAGGTAGCTAACCACTCAGGCATCTCCCATCGTGGCCAGACGGAGACAGTGGAACGAGCTCCTCCACTACTAGGAGGGTATGAACACTACCAGTCCCAGGCCTCTGTACGCCTCGACGCTAAGAACACACAGCGGAGACCCTGCGTACTGCTCGCATCATGTTGAGCCTTCAAGGACACAGAAGGGGACTTGGGTAGTTGAGCACCAAGAGTCCAACCCAACCGGTCTATAGTCTAACAGTCGGCTTCTGTCGGTGTCACGACCTGCAAGCCCGTAGACCCGCCACAAGTAATCCTCCAACCAGGATCATCACACCACCATGTGTAAACCATGCACATTAATGAAATTCCCATGCACCACCCGTGCTATCAAGTACCCAAGGGCTCGCATAAGGAGCCTTATTCCATTTCTCCTCATACCACCGCTGCCGATGCTAATTAGCATCCAAGGACCTACCAACCGGGTCCTTCACCTCTCAGGATATAACCATTCCCTAGAAGCCTCACCAACCATCATTGCTTCACATACGGAGTTGTCACAACTCTAACGCAGTGGAAGGTATAAGTCATGGGAATACACTCTATGTGATCCTAAGGACTACTTGTGTACCATGTGGCGTATCAGATCACTAGAAGGGTTACCCAATATATTTCCTGACCTTTCTCATCCTCGGGCTAATTTCACCACAAGTTCAGGGATGCCTTTTTATTCAATTGTATTCTTTCAATAACATTAATACACTACAACATGAGTATGATTCCAAATATGCAACCTTCTGTTATTAATATCATTGTCGTATCTAGGTCAGCACATCTATTTGTAGCAAATATACTAGTGGAATAACATTACCAAAACCGAACATCGAACCTGCTACATCAAGACATAATTATCACATGAATACCTCTGCCAAAAGTGCACAGGAATTTTACCATAAAGTATGACTCCATATTTCTTTCTTCACTAGCATCCTAGTGTTTCACAATCAGCATAATATTTTACAACAATATATTTAATTAAGAACCTATATCAAATCGAGCCTTGCTGAAACTTATACCGTAGTTCCGCTAGCTTGTTATGGTCTTTCCCACCAAATATTAGCCCCATCGACATTCCCAATTATTATTTACGGTGCAATGTGAGAATGAACTATGATTGGCAAAATCACAATAAGTATCCTCCCAAAACTTATTCAAATACACATCACCATGATTCATTCATCAAAATAATTTATAACAGGACATTTAATCAAGGCTTATTTCAAACCAAATCCTATGAAATTTCTATGATATCACATAATCATCACCTTGAATATTTCAATCAATTTTAAGCCTCATTTATATTTACCAAAGTTATTTACGACAAAATAAATTTATAAGAAGAGACTAGCCATATTATCGTAAATATATATCCAAAATTCATAATTCTGATCGGGGGTGGTCTCAATACCATTAGGCACATGTCCACCAAATTTCAGGAGCATCCGATAAGTAGTTTGAGTGAAATCCATACAACATTATAAACTTTACGTGTGTGTCGCTGTTTACCGAAACTGGATTGTGAGATCTTAGAACATATGTATCCATATTTCATACAACATAATATAGACGTGTACCACAATATTAAGTTCAAGTCTTTCGATTTCGTATGTGTCCAAAGACTAATTTAAGAGAGATCCAATTATTTAATAATCTATATATTCTGAATACAGCTTACGGAAATTGAAATCCCCGTAGCTACAGACCACCAAAATTTCGTGTCACACCATTCCAAAAAGGTATCGCCATAGGCTACAACTTTCATGCTGAGTCCCAGATCCAAATCTTAGCCTAATCTTTCTAAAATCAGGTTGAACCTAGCAGTAACTACCTGGACAACAAGCTGTCCTGTACTAGACAGGACCAACTTCTGAACAACCAATTTCGATTGCACTTTGAGGGAGCTACAGAGCTCCCCAGAAAAGGTACAACCAGTCGCTGGAAAGGTCTTTCCGAGAGCTACAACTTTTATGTTGTGCCCAAGGCCAGGATCCAGCTGTAACATGTCCAAAACTGGACTTGAACTCAGCTACGCGTAGAAAATAGATTTCTGTATCTATAAAATTATACGGACCCTAAAGTAAATCCGACGGTGGATGGTTGTCTTCTTCCTCCAGCATTCACCTTTAAAATCCCTAAATATCACTCCCCTCACTCTCCCTCAACAACCGTGGGTTTGCCCCAAATCAAATCCCATCTCTTCCTCTTGAAGAGAAGAAATGATTCCAAGAACCTCGCGGCGAACGGTGCCCTAAATTTGAGGTTCCGACTTGGTCTTCCTAAGGAAACTCCATTAAAGCTCACACGAGAAGCTCTCTTGAGCCTTCATCTCTCCTATTGTGATCTAAGACGCTAGCACCAAAGGAGAGGGGAGGAAGCTCACCGAGTGTCCATGCATGCTACCCAATAGCCGCATATACGACATTTGTGCTTTGCTCCCGGTCATGGTTGGATTTGATGAAGACGGTGGTTGCTGAAATTCATCATGGCCCCTTTCTTCTTAGGATCAAGAAACTTCCTCCATGGAGTGGTCAGCCATTGGAATTGTTGTTGGTTTGGAGAAAGCTAGTCGGAGCTTCTTGGAGAGGGAAAGGGCTGCTCTGCCATTCTGGATGGAGCCAAGACTAGAGCAGCATAGTTATAAAACTTCCCAACCAGAACATGTACATATAAGCTAAATCATTTCCAACCAAAACCATGTACAGAAAGCATGTACAGATAACCCAAAGAAATAGAGCAGTAGGACTAGTTTAGTCCCAACATGAATAAAACTGGAACGGAAAGGTTAAAGCCTTCGGCCAACAAAACCAACAATTTCCCAAAATCATTTCCAAGGCTACCTCATCTCTCCCAAGAATCTAACGACAGAAGACATGAATTAAGAGGGGAGAAGAAATTAGAGCTTACAATGCTTAAGGATCAAACAGCCGAGGCCCTGTTTCACCAACAACGACCACCCAACTAAGATCTAGATCAATCCCAGCTGTAAACCAATGATTCCAGAACGAGCCGCAAATTTCCATAACTTCTATATAGGATTACGAGAGGAGGAGTAGACTGGAGTTTGAGATCAGACCTGTGCCCTAGCGCGACAACGTCGAGGAAGAGGTAAGAAATGAAAAGGTCTGATGAAAGAATATGAACCCAAATGCCTCCGCCACTTAAAACCACTTCATACCAGCCATGCTTATTAGCAGCCCAACTTAAACCAAGGCCATTAAAGATGAAATTAAACAATAGCTATTGACACACCATACTATAATAGTTTTTGGCAGTTCACAATTCCAGCCACATGACAAGCCCACATAAAACCAACTAACTCCCCGTTTCTTTTATGCAAAAATACCCTTTTTAGCACATCAAAATTAACTAGGAGGCAACCTTTTATAGCACACTAAATTCCTTCGAGTTTTATTGCTCAAATTATGCTCTCCGGACGGCTTGGATCCCGATACAGCAAACATCGGGACAAATAATAGAAATGGTACTCACCGCATTCGTCGACTGCACTTCCCCGGCTCAGCTGTAAGCCTGGCCCTCAGTACACCCCGAGCTCGAATCAACTCGCTTGACTCGAAAACGCGCACAAGGGGTCTAGCTTGAATCAGGACGTTACAACTTTTGTGTTGAGCCCGACGTCTAATTCCAGCGGGATCAAGCCTAAAAAAATTGGCTCGAACCCAGTTGCGCACAATTTTACCCCATTAATAACCAAGTGAGATGATATAATTCGAACTTCTTTAGCAAGGGTCTATCATCACCTTTATCACACCATTATATAGCTAACAACCCTATTTAACAAGGGGTTTTTAACAGGTAATTTACTCCTTATCTTTTCACCTAATAAATAAATTAACATCCTACTTAACAGGGAACTATTCATCATCTTCCCCCCAAAAACAAGGGTTAGGTCATTACACCTTCTCCCATCCAATACTCCCTCCATAGACCATGGATTTCAACAAAATCAAATCCCATCTCTTCCTTTTGAAGAGAAGAAGTGATTGAAGGAACTTTCGCGGCAATCGGTGCCCTAACAAGAAAGATCCAGTTTTGTCTTTTCCTAGGAAACTCCATTAACTCACAAGCCAAGCTCTTTTGAGCTCAACACCTCTCCTAATTTTCTCTACGATCTAGCACCAAGGGAGAGGGGTCGGAAGTCACCTGATTTCCGGCCGACGATCACGGTTGTCTCCTCAGCGGCATGGAGGTAGTTGGCCAAGCTCAAATCTTTCTCCAAGCTTTGCTCCTTCAAAGCTCCTTGGATAAAACCCTTAAGGTGGGGGAGGGAGATGAAGAAGAAGAAAATGAGCCAGAGAAAATAATGGCTCGGCCCCTTTTTGGTGAAGAATGAGGCTAATGACTTAAAGAAAACAGATAATGGGATTTGATTTGACAAGCGTTTATGTCTACAACTTCCCATGCAATTAAGACTTTACTGGAAGGCAGTAGATAAATGCCCAAACCCTGCACTCAATACATTTCGTCGAGCGCTTCAACTTCGTTGATCGTCGAACGGCGCAATTTCGTCGAACGCAACTACTTCGACTTCGTCGAATGCTGCCCCTTCGACTTCGTCGAACGCTTCAACTTTGTCGACCGACAGTCGAATGCCTCTTCGACTTTGTCGAACGCTGTTCGACGAACGCTAGATCGGGTCGTTCGACGAACGCCAGGCCATTCGTCGAATGCAGCCTTCAGGACGTTCATCGAACGCAGCCTTCAGTCCGTTCGTCGAACGCAGCCTTCAGGCCGTTCGACGAACGCAGCTTCCTAATTGAGGGCTACCTCCACTCATGGAGATCAGGGCACAACCATGGCCTATTAGGATCTCCAGATCCCACCTGGTCCGAGCATCTCTAAGTGACCCGTGTCACTCGAGGGGTCTAGTTTGAACTGGGATGTTACACATATAGCCTTCGTAAGATCTCTAGAGGCGTAACGAACCTTTGTTTTGGCAAGTGTTCCTCTCTTGCCTTTTCTTTGCGATCGAGTATTGAGTTGTGTGCGCTAGACTTAATCGCCTTAGGTTGTCATAGAAGAAAGCCCGGTCACTACGTTCATTTAGAACCCAGTAGCCTGCATCATTTTGGTATCAGAGGGAGGTTGGCCAATTTCCTAACTTGGCCACGGTCCGCTCGTGTCTCTAGGTCTCACGTGTGCACCAAAAATCTATTTTCACGCTTCGCATGCCCACTAGGTCCGGTCACCCATATCACACGTCGTCCTCATCAAGTATGGCCGACGAGTGGCAAACACCCCCAAATCCCACTGCTGTTGATGTCCTTAGGGATGACATGAATCGACAATTGGGAGAGCTGCGGGACATGTTGACCCAGCTATTGGCCCATCAAACCCCTTCAACTCCTCGGGGTAATCGTCCACTGAACCGCACGCCCACTCCACCTAAAGGTCATAGGGCACCAAACCACGAGGAAGACGTACACGAGGAGCTACCTCAGCGTGACCGACCACCACCTCGTCGCCAGGAACGAGAAGTCGACCTCACCCGCGCCATAAAAATTAACGCCCCAACCTATGATGGTTTAGGAGAACCCCAGATCTTCTTGAATTGGTGTTAGACATGGAGTGCTACTACGAGTGGCATCACTTGACGGACCAACAAAAGTTCCAAGTCGCTCGGATGAAGCTTACGGGTAGGGCCAAAGTATATTGGCTAAATGAGGAGCGTCGCTTAGGAGCCATAGACGGTGTCCCTCCGATCGGTTGGGCTGTCATGAAAAATATCTTGAAGGACCAATATGTCCCCCCTTATCATCACACCCAGATGTTTGATGATCTAGCCTCCCTTCGCCAAGGCGAGCGGTCTGTCGCCGATTACATGGGCGATATGAAGGACAAGGTGGTCCGGTGTGAGGTTCAGGAGATGCCCGAGGTCACCTTATCTAGGTTCCGTAAGGGTCTTAGTTACGATATCCAAAGGAAACTTTTACGTTACGGTCACACAGACCTAAACACTACATTCAACACCGCCCTTGATATCGAGAAACACCTCGCCTCCAAGTTCAAGGCCAAGCACAACTCCTATAAGAGCAAGACCGCGGCCACTACCTCTACCTCCACCTATAAGGATACGGGTAAATTCAAGACCAAGGACTCGTCCAACATTGTCATCACCGCTAGGGACGCTAGAAACCCATCCGGGGAGCGCATTCCCATAGGAAAAATTAGTAAAGAAAGGGCCACGTGTTATCAGTGCGGAGTAACCGGCCACTACGCTCTTGAGTGCCCAACCAAAACTCGGACTTTGCACTAGTTGAGCATACGGATGATGGGCCTGATTATATCTATGAGGCCACGGATGAGTCGGATTTAGAAGGCATACCAAGTGATTTAGAAGATGACCCTCACCTAATGGTTATCCGGTGCATCCTTACCACCCCACGCTCTTTGGATGATTGGAATAGGACCAACATATTCTCGTTAATATTTAAGAGCGGCGAGAAGTTATGTAAATTGATTATTGACAGTGGTAGCTGCATGAATGTAGTCTCTGAAGGTGCGATCTCACGTATGTCGTTGGTTACGGATCCTCACCCCTCACCATATCAGGTGGCTTGGATAAATAAAATGTCCCTCCCCGTCACCAAAAGGTGCTTGGTTCCTATTACAGTCAAGTCTTATTCGGATCAGATTTGGTGCGATGTTATCCCTATGGATGCGTGTCATGTCCTTTTGGGACGCCCATGGATTTATGACCGAGACGTTACTCATCATGGGCGAGCCAACACGTACGAGTTCCAGCATAAGGGGAATAAGGTTACTCTAAAGCCTACTCCACCCAAGGAACCGTCCAGCTCCTCGAAGGACACTACCCTTTCGGTTGAGCGGAAGACGTTGAGTTTGTTAGGAATGCAGGAGTTCACGAGAGAGTCATTTGTGGGCGGAGTTATGTACGCATTAGTTTGTATGTTAGCCACAGGAGAGGCTGTCGACTTGGGAGATATACCCGTAGGGTTGAGGGAGTTGTTGGAAGAATATAAGGACGTCTACCCAGAGGAATTACGTTCGAAGTTACCGCCGGCGCGTGACATTTAACACGCCATAGATTTGGTTCCGGGTTCATCACTACCGAACATCCCTCATTACCGCCTGAATCCCGCCGCCCACCAGGAATTGTAGGCTCAGATTTCAGACCTCCTGCAGAAGGGGTTCATTAGACATAGCGTTAGCCCATGCACGGTCCCAGCCTTGCTTGCCCCCAAGAAGGACGGGACGTGGAGGATGTGCGTTGATAGCCGTGCTATCAATAAGATCACAGTAAAGTACCATTTCCCTATTCCCCGGTTAGATGATTTGTTGGACATGTTAGCGGGAGCCACGATTTTTTTGAAGTTGGATCTTAGGAGTGGCTACCACTAGATTCAGATTCGGGAAGGGGACGAATGGAAGACGGCCTTCAAATCGAAAGATGGTCTATATGAATGGTTGGTCATGCCATTTGGGCTATCCAACGCGCCCTGCACATTTTCTCGCATGATGACCCATATCTCCAGACCCTACATGGGCCAATTTGTTGTTGTGTACTTTGATGATATATTAGACTATAGTACATCGCCGACTGATCACGCGTCTCACTTACGCCTCGTATTCACGACCCTTCGAAAGGAGACCATGTATCTGAATCTCAAGAAATGTACCTTTAGCGTGCGATTGGTCGAGTTTTTGTGGTATATTGTGAGTTCCGAGGGCATCCACGTCGACCCTAAAAAGGTCCAAGCCATCCGGGATTGGCCCGAGCCATCCACCATCCGGGACGTGCGTAGTTTTCATGGTTTAGCTACCTTCTACAGCCTCTTTATTAGAGACTTTAGTAGCATCATGGCTCCCATTACCGAGTGCTTAAAAAAGGGAGAGTTTGTTTGGACGAAGTCCGCGGCACGTGCCTTCCAACTTGTGAAAGACAAAATGACGGAAGCACCTGTTCTTCGCCTACCCGATTTTAGATTGGTTTTTGATCTTGCGTGTGATGCGTCCGGAGTGGGCATTGGAGGAGTCTTGAGCCAAGAGGGCCATCCAGTAGGTAATTTTAGCGTTAAACTGTCCGGTCCGAAATTAAATTACTCAAATTATGATAGATAATTCTACGCCGTGATTCGATGCCTTCACCATTGGCGCCACTACCTCCTTCCCAAGGAGTTTGTCTTATTATCGGATCATAAAGCCTTACGGTTCATAAACTCCCAATCTAAAATCAGCCCCCGGCAAGCGAAATGGGTTTCTTTCTTACAAGAATACACGTTTGTCCTTAAGCACCTTAAGGGAACCCAGAACTGTGTGGCCGATGCCCTTAGCCGCGTCTCCTTATTGTTGACCACGATGGAAGTAAAGGTCATATGTTTTGAGTACATTAAAGAGGAGTATGCTGGCTGCCCGGACTTTAAGGATATCTACTTATCCACCCAAGACGAATCCCCCACCACCATTTTGGCTTATTTTCTTAGGGACGGATATTTATTTCGGCATTCTAAGCTTTGTATTCCACGCTCTTCTCTTTGTGACTTCATAGTGTGGGAGTTGCATGCAGGTGGCCTTGGAGGTCACTTTGGGCGCGATAAAACTATCTCGCTAGTTGAGGACAAATTTTATTGGCCGCACCTTAAGTCACTAGTTACTAAGGTTATTAATAGTTGCCGCACGTGTCAACTAGCAAAGGGAAACAAGATTAATGTTGGGTTATATACACCCCTCCCGATCCCCTCCATCCCCTGGGAGGATATTAGTATGGACTTCGTGTTGGGCCTGCCGCCCATGATACGGAGACATGACTCCGCCCTTGTTGTGGTAGACCGCTTTTCCAAGTTGGACTACTTTATTCCATGTAACAAGCCTAGTGACGCATCCTACATCGCCAAGTTATTTTTCAAAGAGGTCGTTAGCCATAGGGGAGTTCTGAAAACTATTGTGTCTGATCGTGACGTTCGTTTTATGAGTTATTTTTGGAAAACGTTATGGAAACTCATGGGTACCAAATTACTATTCTCTACGGCGTACCATCCCCAGACGGATGGCCAAACGGAAGTAGTCAATAGGAGTTTGGGTTCTTTACTCCGTTGCTTAGTGGGCGATCACAAAGGCACATGGGATTTGATCCTTCCACATGCACAACTAGCGTATAATAACTTTAAGAATCGCTCTGCAGGACTCTCACCTAATGAGATCGTGCATGGATACAAGGCCCTAGTGCTGCTCGATTTGGTCCCACTCCCGCCCACTTATAAATCGAGCCACTTTGCTCAAACCTTCACCCAACACGTTCATGATTTGCACAAAAAAATTCAAGAGAAGTTAGCCAGTCAATATGAGTCTTACCAGTCGCATGCTAACTTACATAGGCGTCCTTCAAATTTTAATGTTGGCTATCTTGTTTTGGTCCGCTTAATCCCGGAACGGCTACCTTCGGGCACCGTTAAAAAGTTGGCCCCTAGGCGAGTCGGTCCCTTCAAAATTATTAAAAGCTTGGGTAACAATACGGTGGTTTTGGATTTGCCATATGTTTCTCCACTTCCAGTAACCCTCCCTTCTTCTACACCTTCTCTCCTCTACCGCCGACGCCCCTGCCAACGCCGCCCTCAATTGCCGTCGCCTTCTCTTCCTTGGTTGTGAGACTCAACCATCCGACGCCCCTTCTCCAAGCCGCCTCTGTACAAGCCGCCCCTCCTCTTGGATTCCTACTCCGGTGTGACTCCGGTGGACGTGTTTCCGCATTTGACGACAAGTTACGGGAGCGAATCCATGGTGGTGTTTCTCTACGCCTTCGGCGCCACTATTTGGGGTAACGAATTTCTGCCACATCTCTTGTGAGATTTCGTCTACTCGTTATTTTCTTGGTGGAGAAGCTTTGGCGTAATCTTGGATAGCATTTGAATTTCGCTGTCACGTTCGAAACCATCGTTTGTTATATGTAGTCCGCTAATATTTTCGTGGGATTGGAGCACGTAAATCCCTTTTGTTGGGGTTAAGTCGGACTGGATTTTAGATCGCTGAATTTTAATTCGGAGAATAACTTGTTGTTGCATGAAGGTGTGAGGAGGATTCTTGACTTGCTTTACTTTGCTTAAAATTTGTAAGTGTAAATCGAACGGATCGGGTTGGTCCATTTTGCTTGACTGAGCACTGGCCGATAGCCTTTGCGAGATCTCATGAGGTTTAGTGGCCCTTCATTTTGGCAAGTGTTTCTCTCTTTCCTCGTTCAGATCGTGTGGGTCCATTTCGCTTGATCGAGCGTCAGCATATAGCCTTCGTAAGATCTCTAGAGGCGTAGCAAACCTTTGTTTTGGCAAGTGTTCCTCTCTTGCCTTTTGTTTGCGATCGAGTATTGAGTTGTGTGCGCTAGACTTAATCGCCTTAGGTTGTCATAGAAGAAAGCCCGGTCACTACGTTCATTTAGAACCCAGTAGCCTGCATCATCACTCCTTTGAACCAGCCGGTCGGGTTGGCTCCCGACTCTAAGGATAGCATCACGGTCAGCGATATTCTGAAGGATATGGAGAATAAGCTGCTCAAAACCCCCGCGGTTACCAGCCAAGCCAGCCATCCTGTTGAAGATGTGGTTATTCCTGATGAAGCCGCCCCGAAGAAGACCGCCTTCGAGGAAAGTAGAATGAAGCTGATGAAAATAAAGGCCGAAGAGCTGAGGCGGTCTCTGAACAAACCGCAGCCGCCGAACCCCCTGGACAATGGTAAGCATGGTGCAGATTATCACCTTGTCTGCTTATTTAGACCGCGGCCTCAGAAGAATGTCTTAATGCTGAACCCGCTTCCAGGTTATTTACCATCCTCGGTCCAAACTTCTGCCATCAAGAGAAGGCAGAATGAATGGTTTTGGAAGGAGCAACGTCGAAGAATGGACCCTGAATAGTCGAAGTGGCCTGTGCATTCAGGCATTTAATCTTGCAGTACTTTGTGTTGTGCTATTCGCTTTCGACTGTGCTAACCGCGCCTATATTTGCAGATAACCCACAGCGAGCTATGAAACTGGGCGATCTGACGGCCTGCCTCACTCCGCTTCCTCCAGCGCCAAGTCTCGCACTGAACTTGAACTCCAGTCAGGAAGAGTTGACCGGCTTTCAGAACCTTCTTGACACCCTAAAAGAGAGGGTGAAGGTGCTTGAAGACTGGGAGGAAGCCGCTCGGACTGCACTGGAGGCCGAGAAGAAAGTGAGATTGGAGAAAGAAAGAATGCTGTAGGAGCAAAACGCTGATTTGACCGCTCGGCTTGAATGAGGGAGAAAAGAAATCCAAAAACTCTAAGAGGACTCCAAGTACTACATAGAGAAGTATGTGGATCTGAAAGGGGACATTGGCGGGAGCCAGTGAACTTCTTATATGACCAATGATGGACGACGCGGGTCAAACCGCCAGACTGCCGGGGTGACCTCAGTTCCCCCAGCGGTCAGGATGGCCGACCCTGTTGCTAATACGGGTGAGACCACTGTGGCCTTGCCTGCTCGCATGATTCCGTCCGTGCGAGTAGAGCGAGATGCTGCATGGCTTCACAGTACTATCAACAAGATCCATCATAGCCTCAATCAAATGTATGGTACTACCCTTCATGTCGGTGATCAAGTCGCACGACTTCACCAGGAAGATGCTCCTCCAGACCACCATTAACTATGAACTTGTTTTTTAAGAACAATGTCTGTAATAATATTCTTCTATTCAGTCTTTTGGACAACTTAGACATTGACTGCTTGTTTTAATATTATTTGATATTTTTTATACCAGAATTGTTCTGTAGACCGTGCGGTTTGATATGTGAATTCATGATTACTACCTTGGAGTGTTAAGAATGTTTGGATATTTACAAGCCGTGCGGCTTGTTGTTATTTGCTTATGGTTTCTGCCTGCGAGCACTTAAAGCATTTTTTGATGCCCTTCAACTGATCTTTAAGCCGCGCGGCTTAAATTGTTGTTTGTGGTTTGGTATTTGTAGAATAACATGATTTATGCAGGTTGCTGACCGCGCGATCTGGTCGCACGACTTTAGCTACTTTGTTTTCTGCTGTGTTTGTTCTGCTGACAGAAGGCCGTGCAACTTATGTATATAGTTCGCAACTTTCCTCCGTAAAACTAACCATGTTGGTTGCTGACCGCGCGGCTAGATTATATGGCCGTAGTACGGTTTTACTATATGCATATCATTGGCTCTATAAGTAGTAGCCATTCCGGAGATTCATTCATCGATTCCCAAATGGCGCGGGCTAAGTCCAAGTCGAAGCGGTCTGACAAAGTTCAAGCCGTCCGGACTGACGCGGCTTCTGCCTTCCATTCTGCTGATCATAAAGAATGCCGCTTGACTCAGGCCGAGTTAGACGACTTCATTAGAAGACATATGGCCGGAAGTCATCTGCTCGCGCGGCTTCCGCTATGCGATGAGCAGATTAACTCCCATTCTCCTACTCAAATCGCTGTACCCATCGACCACTTCAAAATGACTTCAAGATTCTGCCACCACTTGAAGTCATAGTGATTTTCGACCATTATGGAGTTATACCCGGACAGCTCCCACCGAACTCGATAGACTCTATCTACAACTTCATCTCCTATTTGTGGTCTGAAGGAGTCCGATTCTCCATCGACCTATTTAGAAATATTTTCTCCGTACGGTCTATCCCAGACACCGGAACATCAATCTTCAGAGGGCGCCTTTACTTCGAGTGCAGGGGGTTGAAAGTCGTCAACCTGGCGAATAAGGTCACGAGCTGGTCGGTGAGGTATATAATATTTGAGGGACATCTCAGCCTGTTGCATGTCAACCCAGAGGTGCGGGATGAGGAGGCCTTTCAGACAGCCAATATCAGAAAAATCGAGCTAGAGACCTTCAAGTTCCTTGAGAACGAGCGGCTTGATGTAAACTATTACATCCCGCTGTTCTCAGAGTTGGAGAATATCCGGGCCGAAGATAGTAAGTTTTTCACAACTCGCTACTTTGTGACCGCGTGACCTGTTTGGTTAATCTTTTGACTTTGCTTTGCAGTCGCTGCCACCGTCCCAAAGAACAAGCCAGTCAACCCGGTCGGCCTGGTTCTGACTCAAAGAGAGAAGCGGCGAACGAAGAGCAAGCCGCAGTCTTCCGAGGAGGAGGGATCGACTTGTTCAGGCGAGTTTGAGCTTCTCCGCACCTGTAGTAACCCAAGAGACCTGCGGGGCAACCCGACCAAACGTTGGCACCCAGATGGTGACTACGTGCAGGTGTTAACCGCGCTCCCGCACTGGGGGAGCGAAAAAATTAGCTGCCATGCATTAGCCGCCGGTGCTTCTATGTATGACCGGAAAACACAAAAAAAGTTAAACAAAGTTCTGGTGGAGGAGCTCTCCAGACTGGCAGCACAAGTAGGCGCATGGGTCTTTGCGGCTAATCACTTCATGGGATTATCATATAAGCGGATAATTTTAGCCCATACATACTTGGAAAAGAAAAATGCCGAGCAGGCTGAAGAGATTGCGCGGTTAAAGGAAGCCGCGGCGGTAAGTTATCTGATGAATAATCGTGCGGTCTGTTTTCCTCAAACCGTGCGGTCTAACCCTTTTCTCTTTTTTCAGAAGCAATATGATATAGAAAATCCAGTCTTCCAAGACGAAGTCTTCCCCCATGTTGCCAAGGGGATTGATGCCGCCTTGAATATTTTGAGAAGTCGCGACGGTTTGTCAGCGGGCTTCGAAGATTTCTGCTTCTCGGATGTGTATCCTTCGTTGAAGAAGAAATTAGATGACATTGACCGCAAAGCCAAAGAAAAAGAGAAAGTCAGCAGCTCAGAAGAAGATGACAATGATGAGGATGAAACCACCGTGGATAATGAAGCCACCGCGGTTAATGAAACCGCTACAGAGGAAAAGGCCGCTGCTGACGATGAGGCCGCTGCTGACGATGAGGCCGCTGCTGATGATGGAGAGTGTTCATCTTCTGAAACCGATTCATCTGAAGGTGAGGCCGATCGGGTTGGGGACCTGAAAGATGAAGACTCAAGCAGCAGTTCGTCAAGCTCCTCGTCGGCCAGTGGAGGCTATTCGCCCGATGTCGACATTGAAGGTGGAGGGGATTCAAGTTCTCCCATGGCGAAAAGACTCAGATCGGGCGAATAGTTTTATAGCATTATGGCGAATCGACTGTGGAAACTGATCAGACAATATTATGATTGATAACCTGTTTGAAATACTGCCTTATAACATTATGTAATAACCTATTTTCTAACCTTTACAGATAGATTAATTCTAACTGGTCGGTTAGTATATTAAACTGCTTCTTATTCAAGCCGACCGGCTTAATGAGTTAGACCGCCTGTTCTCAAAACCCATATTATGCTGCTGTTACACCTGCTTGTCCCAAGTCGGTCGGTTTAATAGATAAACCGCCCGGTCTCTAGGACACCTGTTAAATCCTACTTTCTCCTAAATGGTCGCGAAGAATCATAAGAGAAAAAGTAATTTCCTGTGAAAAAGTAAAATAATTATAGGCTCAGATGACCAAGTGGGCAGGTGCGCTTAGGTAGCAGCATTGCTTTCCTCAAGTGGTCATAAGAGCTGTAGAGATTTTGATAACTCAACTGCTCTCTAGCCTAGGGTTACAAGCCAAGTTGATCAATTAGGCAGGTGGCCTAGGCAGCGAACATAACTTTCCTCAGAGAGATCAACTCAGTTGTGGGTCCCCTATAGGCTCCGCTCGAGAGTTCCTTTAGGAGTATTCAATGGTCACAGACTAAGATGATCAGTTGGGCAGGTGGGCCTAGGTGGCGAACATTGCTTTCCTTAGAAAGATCATCAAAGATGTAACTATATCCCTTTCGGGGCACGATAGAGCTAACAGTCACCTGGACCTCCCTTGATGCAGAGGTGTGTTAGATACCGGCCGGGATCCAAAATTCTGAAGACCACCGCACGGGAATTGGCAAGCTTCCACTACACATGTGCGAAAATTCCCCGCTACACGTGATCTTCGTGGTTTTACGCTAATGACTACAATCCAAGGGGGTTCAAGCAGAACTTGGCGATGTCTCCAAGGTCCAGTGAGGGATATAAAAAATGTAAAAAGTGACCAGACAAGGAAAAGTGTCAGTATAGGGCATTTCATTGAATATCCAAAAATGTAAGAAATAAAAGAACATTTAAGGATAAAAGCATTTGAAAACGTCACCGCTCCAGGTGTGTGAGATGTCTTCTCCATCGCTTGTCTGAAGGCGGTAAGCCCCATTCTTCAATACTTCTTTGATGATGAATGGCCCTGCCCAGTTGGGATTCAGTTTTCCAACCATGCCTGTCCTGGCTGCAACCTCTACTTTTTTCAACACGATATCACCAACTGCGAATTGCTTAACTCTGACATTCTTGTCGAAGTATTTTGCCATTCTTCTTTTTACTTCCTCCTATCTGATAGTAGCTTCATCTCGAAGTTCTTCAATTAAATCCAGGTTATACTTAATTCCTTCATCATTATTGTTTATCCATGCCTCGCTCCCTTGCTTTGCATACGTAACCCTGGGTGTGACCACTTCAAATTCTATTGGAATGACTGTCTCCGAACCATGAGACAATTTGAATGGAGTTTCCCTTGTGGCTGAAGATGGTGGAGTCCGGAGAGTCCAGAGGATGGAAGGGAGTTGATCTGCCCAGTTCCCTTTATAATCAAGAACCCTCTTCATCAGAAGACACCGAATTTGTTTATTTACGGCTTCCTCCTGGCCATTACTCCTAGGATGATGTACATAAGAGAATCGAAGTTCAATTCCGGCCTAGTCGTAGAAATTGATCATTTCTGAGTTGTTGAACTGAGGACCATTATCGGTAACGATTGACAACGGAACTACATGCCGATAGACGATTTCTCCCCAGATAAAGTTTCTAATAATCTGTTTTTTAGTTTTAGCCAATTCTTTCGCCACTATCCACTTGCTGAAATAATCGATCATGACGATTATGAAGCGTCGCTGGCCACTTGTGTTGAAAATGTTGAAGTGGAAGTTGGCGGTCTGGGAGGAGACCGCGCGGTCTGGTCTAACCGCGCGATCTCACGGTCTTTTCTGCGGTCTGATCTCTTTGGTCTAGCCGCAAATCTACTCGACCTTACTGCCGTTCTTTCTGTCCAAGGCTGCCGAGGTGTGGCCGCGTAGTCTGGTTTGTGTGACCGCGTGGCGAGCTGGTTTTTAGGAAGGTCAGGTCGCACGGTCTTGTTGTGTGACCGCGTGGCGGGCTGTTTTCTGAACTGTGCGGGTTAAGTTGTTGACCACATAGGGTTGTTTGTTCGGGCGGTCTCCCGGTCTGGTGACCGTCCGGGTTCTTATTGGTGCGCGTCGACTAAGGTGCTCTTAGTCGCGCAGTCTCCTTCTTTGTGTTCGCGATCTCTGGAGGAGGTCTCGTATATGCGAACACTGGTGGTGGGCGTCATGACCGGACGAGTTGTCATGGTCGCACGGCTTCTTGGAGGAGTGGCGATCTCTGGTCAGGTTTGAAGTCGGCGAGCTCACAGGCGCAGAGCGATCTTCTGACTGTGCGGGTTGACCGGTCTTGGTTGCGCGGTCAGGGCGGTGGCTCTATCTCATAGGGTGGTGACTGGATCAGGTCGCACTCCTATAAATAGGAGTCACTGTAGCAGCAAAATCAATCGCACCAAGTGTATGCTGAGCTCGCACCTATTTCTCGCGGTCTCATTTTTGTGACCGGCCGGTTTGCTGATTGAACTTTCCTTGTGCAGCTTCTGCGGATTATGCGGGCAGTCACGATCACCTTTTCTTCTAAGGTGTTCGGGCGGTCTTGCGGCTTGCAGTGCGGGTTGCTGGAGTTCGGGAGAATCAGTGGAGTTCGGGAGGTCGCGAAGGTTTATTTGGTGTTGTTCAAGTCGCCGGCATCTGTTCGCGCGGTCTCTTTTTCTAGTCGCGCGAACACCCTGGTCGTGCGGTTAGGCTGTCTCAGAGTTTAGACAGCTGGTTACCTTTCTTCAGCTGTATTTTTCCTTTTGGTTTTGTGTACTGGCGAAATCATGTCTCGCCATGTATACCTCGCTCTGTAATGAAGATTTATGCTATTATCAATAAAGATTGCTTTGCTTCATGTGCTTCTGGTTGTTGGCTGTAACCTTGAGTTGTACAATTCCTGCTCACTCCTAGATCTACGGAAAATTTCATATGGTATCAGAGGTAGGTTGGAGTGGATAGAGCAGTGAATAACTCAAAGTTGCCATCGCCTTTGTGAAGAAGGAACCAGTGGTAGAGACATGGAAGCAGGTTTTGCAAGAGGTCTTGGAATTGAGATGCTCACATCGACTAACTTTAAGAAGTGGAAGTCGTGCATGCAGAGTTATCTTCTGGGCGAGGACCTCTGGGAGGTGGTTGGAGGAGATATCACGGAGGAAGTTGTCCCAGTTGGGGATAATGGTCATGAGGTGAGGAATTGGAGAAGGATTAATGCGAATGCAGAATTCACTCTGAAGAGGGCAATATCACCTGACCTATTCGATCACATCTTAGGGTGTGGATCAGCTGCCGAGATCTGGAGAGCCCTGGACGGGCTGTTTAACAAGAAGAATGTAGCTAGGCTACAGTTTCTAGAAAATGAGCTGGCTAGGTCCGCTCGGGGTGATCTGTCTATCTCTACGTTCTTCCTAAAGATGAAGAACCTGTGCGCTGAGATTTCAGCACTAGATCCCGATGAGCCAATTTTTGAGGCGAAGGTGAAGAGGCACATCATCCGCGGCTTGTGGAAGGAGTATGTGGCCTTTGTGACGTCGGTGCAGGGATGGGCAAATCAGCCATCTCTGCTGGAGCTAGAGAATCTGCTTGCGTCGCAGGAGAGTCTAGCAAGGCAGATGGTGGGGGTGTTAGTTGTTGGAACATGGTCTTCCGCATCTCCTAGGTTTGAGAATAACAAATCCTATGTGTATTTGATCTTGTGTGTTTAAGTGTGCAGGAAAACAATGTCCACATGACTCAAGGATGGTTGTCCCCAAAATTGAGGACAGAATTCCAACATGGTCACTAGCGCCGGCGGTAGCGATAGCGCCCGACGCTAGCGATGATTAACGCAATTCTGGCAGCTTATATAGAAGGAGCTAGCGCCCGGCGGTAGCTACTAGCGCTGGCGGTAGCATGGCGCACAAGAGGCATAGAGCAAAATGTTGCCGCGGATTGAAGATCCTGCCACGCAAAACATTACTTAATCAGGGATAGCGCCGGCTGTAGCTACTAGCGCTGGCGGTAGCATGGCGCACAAAAGGCATAAAGCAAAATGTTACCGCGGATTGAAGATCCTGCCGCACAAAATGTTACTTAATCAGGGATAGCGCCGACGGTAGCGGTAGCGCCGGTGGTAGCGCTTTGGCTATAAAAGGACCCCCTCTCCTCTTGTTTTCGACACACCTATTGCATACACACTAGAGAGAGAGAGAGTGCTAGAATTCCAGAGGCTTGTCTTGGCCGAAATTTGAGGTCCCAGCGAAGCTCTGCCAACTTCTGAAGGAGGATTCCATCACGGTGAATCCAAACGAATTCTGCTTCGACAAACGCTGATTCTCCAGCGGATCTTCGCCTCCACTTTCAGAAGTTCATCTTAAGGGAGTTTTTATTATTTTATTTATCTTTCTTTGTAAACGGTAGTGAAATCGCCTCGTGTTGGCGACTAGGTCTGGGGTAGGACTTAGGGCTGAAATTCGCCTCGTGTTGGCGACTAGATCTATGCTAGGTCTAGGGGGTTCTCGAGGCCACATCTGGGGAAGGATTGGCTAGAGCGGCTTGAGGCTGAATCCGGGAAGGAGAAGGCTAGGGCCATCGGTTCGTGGGGAAGCGAGTCGGGATAGAAAATGAAAAGAGCTTTTATTATTCGCCTCCAATCTCTAGCGTCATTGAGATTAAGTTTTGTAAAACTTATTTAATATCAATAAAGCTTGTCTCTCTTTTTGTTTTACTTGACTTCTTGTTTTAATATTGCATTATTCCAAAGTTTTTCTAAATAGATCTAAACTTTTTGAAACCCTTATTCACCCCCTCTAAGGGCGCCGACCGATCCAACAAATGGTATCAGAGCGGTTTTATTCCAATCGGCTTAAGAACCGGGAATAATGGGGTCTCATGATCTCGCTTCTATCAGTGGGGGTAATTTTGAAGAAGAAGAAAATCTCTTGCACCACCTTTATTCGAAGGATCAAATTATAAAGGATGGAAAATTTTAATTGAAAAATTTATTAAAACTTTAGATATCGAAGTATGGAATTTAGCCATAACTAGACCTGCAAATGAATCAAATAAAAAAGAACTTCAGTTAAATGCAAAAGCTAAACACTATTTATTTTGTGGTCTTTCAAATGAAATTTTCAAATTAATATACTGTTTTTCTAGTGCATACAAAATATGGAAATTTCTTGAAGAAATGTATGATCTTCCTCTCGCAGGTATGGAACAAACACAGGAAGAGAAAAATGTCCAAGCATCCACTATCATTCAAGAAGATCTCTCTCGGAGCGAAGCCATGGAGAATATTGAAATAGAAAAGGAGAACAATACACCAAGAGAAAGAGAAGATATAGATCCATCTATAACGGAGGAAGAACTAAAAGATGACGAAGGAATTTCATGTTCACAATCTGCCTCCTCCAATAGCGCTGTAAGGAAGACTAAATCTTCTTCTTGTGTGATAACTTCTATCCTTGGTTTCAATATATTAAAAACAGCTAAACGTAAGATCAAAAAATTGAAAATTACTAATAAAAATTTACGTTTAAAAAATAAGAGACTAAAAGCTAATGTTAACTCAAATTCAAATTGTGATGTGCCTACACCATCTTGTCTTTTACTCAAAAATATAAAACCTTGTTTTGATTGTAAAAATATTAAGGAAAAATTCAAAGAACTTGAAAAAGAATTGATGTGTATAAAAGAACATAATGAAAAATTATGCTTAGAAAATTCATCGTTAAAGAATGATTGTGCTAAGTGTAAGGACTACGAAATAGAAATTAAAGAGATGGACGAAACATTTGATGAATATAGGGATGAATATGAAAAACATATTGAATCAATTGTTACAACTCTTAAAACTAGCACAATCGCTTATAATAAAGCTAGACATAATTTAAAAACTAAGAATGATGAATTAAATGCCAAAATCCACTTGCTTAAGGAAATCATAAAGAAAAATTCACAAAACATATATCCACAATTTCAAAATATATCTAAAAGCAAGATGAGTATAATTTCTCAAAAGGTTAATAAATCAAACAATGGAAATAAAAGACATCAACAAATTAAAAATGAACTTCCAAAGTACAATCATTATTATCATATACAACATCAAACTTCTCCAAACATAAAATTTCACAAATTTCCTTTAAAAAAATACTTTCAATGATCACTACAATCATAATTTTGAAAATAAAGATTATCACAATGAAAATTTCACATATAAGAATAACACCAAACCAAAGTTTGAATGGAGGCCAAAACTAAAAATGAAACATTACCTCCACTCAAAATGGGCCATTCATTTTCATCTCCCCAAAAGCAAACACGTTGTATTTGGGTACCCAAAGGAACGATCACTCCCGGTCCTCTTTGGATACCTAAATATCTCATTCATTAAGTATCACCAAATGCATGAAGTAGAATATTTTCAAAAGGGAAATATACAATTTTTTTCTACTTCATGATGTGCTTTAATGTCCTTTCAATTTTTCTTTGTTTTCTTATCATGTTATGGTAATCTTCTATAGGAAACATGATCAAAAATTTAATGAACCAAATGAGCCTATAAAAATTAATCAAAATTCAAAATCTTATTTAGATGACCTACTTATTATTCATATATTCATTATACATATATATATATATATATTTATCAACAATTAAATTCAAAATTTCCTATGTGGTGGTAAAATATTTAACCATAGGATTTCAAAAGTACACCACATAAAAAATTAACTAAATATCACCACTTCATAACATCAAATTCTAAATGAAACATTCTAGTCAAAAATCCAAAAGATAACAAAATCAAACAAAATTCAAAGAACAACAACATCCAAAAACATAGGTTCAAACTCCTGTATTATTACAAAACTGAAATGCGTTCCCCTCGGACCTTCCTACCTACTCCTCCTCGTCTATCTACTCCACACTAGGACTTGGAGAGTGTCTTCGGCGAGTCCTTCGAATCGAATGACGGGGCGGCTCCTGATCTGGGCTGTCCCACTCTCTCCGCTCTGGTGTTGATGGTCTTAGCTTTAAGGCCTTGATCATAAACTTCACCATCTTCTTTATCCCTGAAACATCCTTCTCCACTTTTTCCATCCGCTCTCCCATCTCCTCTTGAAATGACCCAAATGAATCATCTCGAGCCCCTCGAGATGACGCTCCTCGTCGGAGTGGTGGTCGAGTAGATGTCGATGGCTCATCCGGGATGAATGATGCTCGCAAGTGAGAAGTACTATAGATAGGAGAGTAGCAATCTATCAAGTAGAAACCCATTTCAATAGAAGGATATTGTTTACCCAGAAATCGGCGATCATCTCAAATTAGCTGTCCGAGCCCTGGCGGTCCCCCGTCGCCCGAGTGGTCTCGCTTTTTCTTTCCTCGTAAAGGTCGAGCTTCGTGCCCCGCACGACTTTTCCACCAGAGGGTCGCCCCCTTGGGCGACCTAGCCTCCGCGAGGAGGAGATCGCCCCTTGGGCGATCTCCCCCGGTGAGATCGCCCTTTGGGCGATCTCCCAAGTGAGGAGGTCGCCACCTTGGGCGACCTCGCCTCCGCGAGGGGGAGATCGCCCCTTGGGCGATCTCCCCTGTGAGGAGGTCGCCCCCTTGGGCGACCTTGCCTCCGCGAGGAGGAGATCGCCCCTTGGGCGATCTCCCCCCGTGAGATCGCCCTTTGTGCGATCTCCCCTGTGAGGAGGTCGCCACCTTGGGCGACCTCGCCTCCGCGAGGAGGAGATCGCCCCTTGGGCGATCTCACCCTGAGAGATCGCCCCTTGGGCGATCTCCCCTGTGAGGAGGTCGCCCCCTTGGGCGACCTCGCCTCCGCGAGGAGGAGATCGCCCCATGGGCAATCTCCCCCTGAGAGATCGCCCCTTGGGCGATCTCCCCTGTGAGGCGGTCGCCCCCTTGGGCGACCTCGCCTCCGCGAGGAGGAGATCGCCCCTTGGGCGATCTCCCCCCGTGAGATTGCCCTTTGGGCGATCTCCCCTGTGAGTAGGTCGCCCCCTTGGGCGACCTCGCCTCCGTGAGGAGGAGATCGCCCCTTGGGCAATCTCCCCCTGTGAGATTGCCTCTTGGGTGATCTCCCCTGTGAGGAGATCGCCCTTTGGGCGACCTTGCCTCCGCGAGGAGGAGATCGCCCCTTGGGCGATCTCCCCTGTGAGGTCTCCCCTCTGAAATCCCTGTTTGTGTGATCTGTTCAGGTGCAGCAGGTCCAGACGATCTCAGCGGTCTCAATAGTGGTCTCAGCTGACGATCTCACCAGGGCCAGATGATCTCAGCAGGTCCAGACGATCTCAGCAGGTCCAGACGATCTCAGCAGGTCCAGACGATCTTAGCATTCTCAATAGCAGCCTCAGTTGACGATCTCACCAGGGCCAGATGATCTCAGTAGGTCCAGACGATCTCAGCAGGTCCAGACGATCTCAGCGATCTCAATAGCGGTCTCAGGCGATCTCAGCAGTTCCGGGCAGCCCGTTACCCTCCAGATCTGCCCGATCGGGCAGGCCCCTGCGTCTATAAATAGAGGGGTAGGGGTACCAGTTGGAGTACTTTTGGAGAGCTTCCAGTTCTGGCCAGTGGTTAGAGCGGTCTCAGTTTTGAGTGACCGCCGAGACCACCGATCACTCTTTCCGGAGACCTCTTCGTCTCCCTCCAGGGCCTTTTTTCTTCAAGTCTTATGCTGTTTCTTTGATTCTTTCATGTTGTAACCTCAGCTGTAACTCAAGCTTTATATCAATAAAATAGTCTTTCCTCCAGCTCAAAGTAACCGGCCACCCAACAGTTTCACCCCCCATCCTTCAGCTCGAGCGAGTGTGGAGTTGGTACCATTTTTGGCACCAACAGATACATCATCTGAATCACCCGCTGTATGATGCCGCCCAGGGGCAAGTTGTTGTATCTATGACGGGAAGGTTGCCGCAACTTGTAGGAATAGCGAATCAGAGAAAGTAATAAGCCAGCCACGTCGAACTTCTCCTCCTCCAAAATAAAATAAGTGACATAACTGAGCTGGGCTGTGACCTTTGCTGTGTCACCCCACTTCAGCATAATTGTGTGGCGTAATACATCCTGAACAACTAGGGCATCCACGGTGAATGTCGACACAGACGAGATCAGACTTCTGCATTCCTTATTATGTAGCACCATGTTCACCTGAGTCCAATCTCTGTCCACCCTGAACCTCTCCACAATCTCCAACCGATTAGAATGCTGGGACAATCCAAACATGAGCCTCAGTAGTTCATGGGTAATGGTCACCACTTGTCCTTGCACCTGTGACTGCACTTCTCCATCCAGCCTGGTTTGTGATGGATCTTCCAAGTGTGTATAAAAATCCCGCACTAACTCCGAAGAAAATCCATCAGAACTAAATAAATTCGACACCTCGGAAGTAGCAAATAACTGCATGATATGATGGTGGCGTGGCAAGTCGAACTCCACGACATATGGAACACCTAATACAGCTGCTTCCACGGCCAGCTCTGATGTTTTCTTACCCTTAGATACAGGAGCCATCTGCTACAAAAAAAATATTAAAACAAGAATGACAAAATTTTCATCTAAAAACAAAAATTTTATATCTCCTTAAAATTAAGATATTCTCCATCTTGGTAGATCTAAGAAATTAACATCAAAAATCAAGTTAGAAATCAATATTATATTGTCATTTAAAGTAAGCAAGTTAGATCCAAAAAATATTTCACACGATACTCTCAAAATCAAAATCAAGTTAGATCTAAAAATTAATGTTCTCATATTCAAAACCAAAAACCTCATCAAAACCACAAACCTTGGAGAAAATCTAAACGGTGTAGATCTAGTTCCTAAATCTACCTAAAAACTGCAAATATCTTCATCTCTAACATCACAATCAAGCTTTAAAACAAAAATCATGAGAAAAGATGAAGATTTACCTCAGATCTGGGCGGAGGAACGCGTCTTCTTCTAGGTTTCTCGGGAGGAAAAGCAAGGAAATGGCGGATCTGAAAGATGAACTCGCATTTAACAAAAGCCTCGATAGCGCCAGCGCTAGCGCTAGCGCCGGCGGTATCAGACCATTTTGAGTTTTGTAATATAACAAAATTCTATTAAATACCTAAATTTATTCTCTACTATATGTACTAGTTGGTGATGCAAGATTTCGTTTATTTTAACTTGTGTTAGGTGTCCTAGATCTTTCAAATTAACACAAATTCAAAAATGCAATTTTTTTGGTGTTTAACCATAAAAAACATCTCCTTAAATTCTGCAATTTCAGCAAGAAACTCCTAATGGGACACCTAATCAAGACCACCAATCAAAATTTCCAAAATCCTAAAAAATCGTTCACTGTCTTCCGCGCTAGCGCTACCGCAGGCGCTAGCGTCCATGTTCGATTTTCTGTATTTTTTAAATTTCGAAAAATCTCTAAAAATATATAAATCTATATTTTCTACTTAGTTTTGCACTTCTGTTTTTCTTTATTTTTTGAAAAATCAAATACAAAACTACAAAAACCAAATTACAAAAAAAATGTTTTTCTTTTTCGCTTGTGTTGTTTCCTTTGTTTAAAGTTCATCTTTATGAAAAAATCAAATATAAAAATTACAGAAGCAAAAATTACAAAAATATGCTTTTATTTGCTAAAATCAAATACAAAAATATAAAACTTTAAAACTATCAAAAAAACTGTATGATTTTTGTGAAAAATCAAGCATGATTTAATCTATTATTTAGAAATTCTACAATGTTACAATTTATCTTTTCAAACTACGTTGAACATTGTTTTCATCATGCTTTGATATATCTATTAATATGTGCATCTATTATATTTTAAAGGTTGTGTAGAACTAAGCTTAGCATGCCTCTAAGTATGAGTAAATGTCTTATGTTTGATAATGATATTTATTCACTCACCCTTTTTGGCATTGTCAACATATGCGTTTAATCTAAGAATACTTGTGTATGTTTTGTATTAGTACAATGGATTAAAATTGCACAAGTATCTTACCTACACTCCTTATTTTGCACTCTTAAAAATTAAGAAAAGTGGTTATGTTTTTCATAAATTCTATTGATTTGCAAAACAAGTGTATTCGGAGAACTTTGTACAAAACAAAATTATAAAATAAATGACAAAGATAACTCCACCAAGCACTACTTGAACCTTTTGATAAGTCTTAATAAGCATTGTGAGGTTGAGCACCTTGGAAAGAATAGTAAAGTGTCTTGTGCAAATCAATTATTTCTTTCAAAAATAAGAAAAACCACTTACTCTTAAGTACACCGGATCACTAGTCTCAAAATTCAAAATAAAATATGTGATCCCCCAAGCACTACTTTGCACCCTGATAAGTCTTAATGAGCATTGTGTGTGCAGAGCACCTTGGTAGTTGTACTTTTTATTGTGCATTAAAGTGTGTGGAAGTAATCTTATTTGTGTTTTATTGTGCTATTACTTTACATATTTCTTGTATTTTTGATTAAAACATTTGTTTACACTACTCAAAAATACACTTATGTACACATCATTATCTTCCATAACACTTCTTCTCATGAGTATTGGATCCTAATGCTAATTCTATATTACTCTTTACTTATGAAATGCACTAGATAACCTAGCATGTTTTCTATAATGTTTGGTTTGATTTGAAATTGTGAATTGAAATAACATTGTAGTAATCTCTTTGTGATAATATTATTTCATGCTTGGTTATTTTTGTCAACCATAAAAGATTTTCATCGAAACATGATTTACATAAACATCTTCTTTTTGAAATTAAACTCATATATCTTTTTATGGATTATTCTTGATTACAATAAGATGTTTCATGTACTTCTACAAGTCTTCCGCATCATCACCATATAAATTTTACCTTGCACTTTCATGCTTATATCAAGTCTTAAATCTCAATTTTTTTTCTTAAAAACAAGTGGTTGACTTGCTTGGTAGAATTTATATTGGTTGTTCTCACGCATATCATTTTTATAGTAACAAACTCTGATTTATTTCAATATAAACGTGTATGCTAAACGCTCTTCCAATAAGTGAAACATTGCTAAAAGGATGTTGTTTCTTTATTCCAAAATGCTTCAACTCTTATCTTTATAGAGTTAGTTTTGGAACTCAAAAACATCTCCTTTTTAACTTAAACTCTTATTTAGTATTATGGTGTTTCTTTTTCGAAATCTTCCGCAATGCTCAAACTCTGATACATTCATGAATTTCAATATAGCTAAGTAAGTTTTATTTCAAAAAAATTCAATTATGATTCTTCCCATTAGATTTAAAAGCTTCATGTTTCAAAAAACTATTTTCCGTGACTTCATATCTCACCATAGCGGGGGCGTAGGGTTGTAGACATTAGATAAACTTATCTTTAGTCATGTCTTGTCCTTAACCGGGGAGGGTTCCAGTGGGGCCTTGCGAGGCACTGGGGGGAAAGAGTGCTAGGTTGAGTTTTGTCTAGTATTTGCATATGGGACTAACACCCCAACCTACGACATGTTTGCAGCTCCTCATGCCCATCCGTCACTTAGTACGGGGGTAGGGTGTAGACATATTGTCTGGGTAGATTGGTTATTTGGAAATCCTTATTTTTATGCTTAAAACTTTTATATAAAGGGAAAATCATTACTTTTTATGCTAAAAACTCTGATTTCCTTCTATGAAAATTTTTGTAATGCTTATAACTCTGATCTATTTAAATGAAAAACAATTCTAAAACTCCTTATCATTTACTTCAAAAGCTCGATCATGCCTTATTTTCTACTTACAAACATTTTTGGTGCTTTGATTCCCTACCCACTTTTGCTAATAACAAAGGGGGAGAACTAACATGAAAAATATAACCCGCTATCAAAAACCCAACATGACAACTTAAGATGATAGCTTACATATTAGGGGAGCATTCACTTAGGGGGAGCATGTATTTAGGGGGAGCAATTCTAAATGCTAAAATCAATAATTATCCTAAAGTCATCACTCTCACACACACACAAGTATAGTTTCATCATGCTTATTTATTAATGCTTTGATTTATCATTAATGGATTTGTTATTATCAAAAGGGGGAGTTTGTTGGAACATGGTCTTCCGCATCTCCTAGGTTTGAGAATAACAAATCCTATGTGTATTTGATCTTGTGTGTTTAAGTGTGCAGGAAAACAAAGTCCACATGACTCAAGGATGGTTGTCCCCAAAATTGAGGCCAGAATTCCAACATGGTCACTAGCGCCGGCGGTAGCGATAACGCCCGGCGCTAGCGATGATTAACACAATTCTGGCGGCTTATATAGAAGGAGGTAGCGCCCGACGGTAGCTACTAGCGCTGGCGGTAGCATGGCGCACAAGAGGCATAGAGCAAAATGTTGCCACGGATTGAAGATCCTGCCGCGCAAAACATTACTTAATCAGGGATAGCGCCGGCGGTAGCTACTAGCGCTGGCGGTAGCATGGCGCACAAAAGGCATAGAGCAAAATGTTGCCGCGGATTGAAGATCCTGCCGTGCAAAATGTTACTTAATCAGGGATAGCGCCGATGGTAGCGGTAGCGCCGGCGGTAGCGCTTTGGCTATAAAAGGACCCCCTCTCCTCTTGTTTTCGACACACCTATTACATACACACCAGAGAGAGAGAGAGTGCTAGAATTCTAGAGGCTTGTCTTGGCCGAAATTTGAGGTCCCAGCGAAGCTCTGCCAACTTCTGAAGGAGGATTCCATCACGGCGAATCCAAACGAAGTCTGCTTTGACAAACACTGATTCTCCAGCGGATCTTTGCCTCCACTTTCAGAAGTTCATCTTAAGGGAGTTTTTATTATTTTATTTATCTTTCTTTGTAAACGGTAGTGAAATCGCCTCATGTTGGCGACTAGGTCTGGGGTAGGACTTAGGGCTGAAATTCGCCTCGTGTTGGCGACTAGATCTAGGCTAGGTCTAGGGGGTGCTCGAGGCCACATCCGGGGAAGGATTTTCTAGAGCGGCTTGAGGCCGAATCCGGGAAGGAGAAGGCTAGGTCCACCGGTTCGTGGGGAAGCGAGTCGGGATAGAAAACGAAAAGAGCTTTTATTATTCGCCTCCGATCTCTAGCGTCATTGAGATTAAGTTTTGTAAAACTTATTTAATATCAATAAAGCTTGTCTCTCTTTGTTTTACTTGACTTCTTGTTTTAATATTGCATTATTCCAAAGTTTTTCTAAATAAATCTAAAGTTTTTGAAAACCCTTATTCACCCCCCCCCCCCTCTAAGGGCGCCGACCGATCCAACATTAGTGACTGGGGGAGAAGGCGAGGTGCTCTTCACAGGGAAGAAGAAGAAATGGGATAAGAAGAAGAACACCGCTGGAGGCAATATGCCTTCAACTTCTGGACATCAGGAGAGGGGCTATGCTCCCAAGGTTGAAGGGAAGAAGAAGGGAGAAGGACCCAAATTCTTTAGATACGGAAAGCTTGGTCACATAAGGAAGGATTACCGGGTGAATCTTCAGCCAGGGCATGCTGCTGCAGGAAAGGAGGAACCTGAGGCCAGGAAAAATGATGGAGGATGGGGAGGAGCCTTCTCAGCTTCTGTTGGAGCTGCGGCTCCTATCAACTATCAGGAGGACTGGATCGTGGACTCGGGGTGTGGTCATCACCTCACCAGGGATGAGTCGAAGCTTTCTTCAGCGCAACCTTACTCAGGTAATGATGCCATCAGAACTGCTGATAATACTGTGCATTCTATTGAGAAGGTGGGGGTTGTTTCCTTGGGCAGTGATAGAGGGCCATTAACTTTGAAGTGTGTCTATCATGTGCCCGGAATGAGGAAAAACCTCTTCTCCGTGACCAACGCTGTTGATGCTGGGTATCATGTTCTGTTCGGCCCAATAGAAGTGAGGTTTCTTCAAAACATTGAGGCGGTAAAGGCTGAGTTCGTTCATGTCGGGAGGAGGGCAAAAGACTTGTTCATTTTATCGACAAGTTCTTATGTTGATAAGATGAGGACAAATGATCGTGCTGTCATATGGCATGAGAGGTTGGGGCATGTAGATATGGATAAGCTGAAGGCAATGGCGGTAAAAGGTCTAGTAAAGGGCCTGCCTAGTCTATCTTCCTATGGTGACGGTCATGTTTGCGCAGGATGTCAGTTCGGAAAGTCTCATTGACTGCCGTTTGATAAGTCGCAAACAAGGAGTAGTGTGTCGTTGGAGTGCATCCATGGTGACTTGATGGGACCGACTACTACCCCAAGCCTCGGAGGCAGCAGGTATATGCTGGCGTTGATCGACGATTACACCAGATATGTCTGGGTTTATTTCCTGAAGGGGAAGGCGGAGGCGTTTGCTTTTGTGGAGTTCAAGGAGCTAGTGGAGGGTCGGCTAGTCCCGCGGGTTAAGAAGCTGAGAACTGACAACGGGGGGGGGGGGGGGGGGGGGGAGTTCACCTCTGGTGAGTTCTCTAGTTTTTGCAGGAAGGCGGGCATCCGGAGGGAGCTTACTTGTGCGCATACCCCACAACAAAATAGAGTTTAGAGCTGAAGATCCGTCATCTGATGGAGACCTGCAAGTGTTGGCTGCATGCCAAGAGTATCCCAAGGTCCTTCTGGGTGGAGGGAATGTCTTGTGCCGCCTACGTCATTAACAGGATGCCTCTCAGTCCCATCAACATGTTGGCCCCGCATGAGATGATGTTCAAGGAAAAGCCAAGCGTCGCACACCTTCGGGTGTTTGGTTCCACCTGCTATGTGCACGGTACATATGCGCTTCGTACGAAGATAGATGCAAAAGCAAGGAAGCTAGTCTTCGTGGGATATGATGATCGGAAGAAGGGCTGGAAGTGCATGGACCCGGAGACGTGGAGATTTGTTGTATCTCACGACGTCGTGTTTGATGAGGTGACGTCTTACAAGGGAAGTTCTGGTGTTGAGTTACCAAAAAGCAAGGTGGAGGAGCTGGAGAGAGCAGTGGAAAATCTTCAGGTGGAGCTGCCTTTGTCACCAGGTGCTCCATCCATTTCTAGTTCTGAGACGGAGGCTTCTGGATCAGGAAGCAGGGGGAGTGATGCTCCTAGTACGTTTGGAAGGGGAGCTAGAGAAGAAGCAGCTGAAGGTAATGCGAGTCAGGGGAAGGAGTTGAGGAGATCGAAGTGAACGATCATTGCCCCTGATCGCTATACAGGAGGAAATATGGTGAGCTTTGTCTCGTGTTTCTTTGTTGGTCCCCTGGTGGAGCAGGAACCAGTGAGCTTTGAGAAGGCCAAAGGCGTGAAATAGTGGTATTTAGCTATGGAAGAAGAGATGGCAGCTCTTGAAAAGAATGAGACTTGGTCTCTGGTGCCCAGGCCCAAGGGCATTACCCCTGTAACGTGCAAATGGGTTTATAAGCTCAAGAAGAAGGTAGACGGCAGTATCGAGCGATACAAGGCTCGCCTTGTAGCTCGTGGATTCTCGCAGCAATACGATGAAGACTATGAAGAGACATTCAGTCCGGTGGCGAAGAAGACTTCAGTACGGTTCGGTATTGCCTTGGTGGAATTTTATGGGTGGAAGATTTGGCAACTTGACGTAAAGAATGCTTTCTTGTACGACGAGATTGACAAGGAAATCTTCATGGTCCAGGCGCCAGACTTCGTATCTGAAGAATTTCCAGACTGTGTCTGTAGGCTGAGGAAGGCCCTGTATGGGTTGAAGCAAGCGCCGAGGGCGTGGTACGGGAAGATTGCAGAATATCTGTTATTCTGTGGATTCGGTGCTTCAGACTCTGACTCAAGCTTGTTTGTCAAGAAGAACGGGGAGCTTCAAGTCATTATGCTGCTTTATGTCGACGATATGATCGTGATGGGGAATTCGAAGGAGGAGGTAACAAAGCTTCAGGCTGAGCTATCTATCATATTTGAGATGAAGGACTTGGATGAACTTCACCATTTCCTTGGACTCGAAGTGTAGAGGAAGGAAAGTGGAGTGCTGGTGTCCCAGGCTGGATATGCGGAGCGAATCGTGGAACGATTCGGCATGAAGGAAGGGAAGTGCATCTCTACACCTTTGGAGAAGGCCATGAAACTTCGGAAGGATGAGGGGAGGATTCTGGAAGATCCGATAGTGTTCCGAGCTCTGGTTGGGATCTTGATTTATCTGACGATTACTAGGCCGTATATTGCGTATGCAGTTGGCAGAGTGAGTCATTATATGGCAGAACCACGGATGCCTCATCTACTAGCGACCAAGAATATTTTGAAGTATGTCAAGGCGACTTCGGATATGGGTCTCCTATACAGGAGGGATGCGGGCTTTGAGATACATGGGTACATGGATGCTGATTACGGGGGAGATTCGGATGATCAGAAGTCGACATCTGGATTCGTCTTCATGGCGGGCCCTACTGTAAAGAAAACACGGTGTGCCGAGACGAGAAAGTCGAAAGAAATCGAAACAACAAAACATAGAAAAATCACAGAAGACACATAGATATACAGAGGTTCACCCAAGTCGGGCTACGTCCCCTCTCCCCTTTCTTTTCTCTTATTCTAATCACCAAGACGAATTACAGCTTACAAGGATCAAAATCGATCCTACCTCACACAACCCTCTCCGACAAGAACAGAGAAACCGCCGCCAAGGAACACTGCACAAAAAACACTATTGCACTCCCTTGGACTTAATGACCTTCTTCTAACCCTAAATCAGGGTTATGCACCCTTTAAATAGGGCGCCAGACCGGGCTCAGACCAAACATCCGCTGAGACAGTCCAATAACATCCGCTGAGACAGAACCTGCTGAGACAGCAAGTACACGAGGCGTCGAGCGTTGAACGCAGGCGTTGAGCGCAGGCGTCGAGCGCAGGCATCGAGCGCAGGCGTCGAGCATAAGTGTCGAGCGCAGGCATCGAGCACAGGCGTCGAGCACAAGCGTCGAGCGCATGCGTCGAGCGTCGATCGCAGGCCTCGCCTGTTCGACAAACCCATCTCCGTTCGTCGAACGCCGTTCGACAAACCCTTCTCCGTTTGTCAGGCGAAGGCGGAGATCGACGAAATCTTCTCCGTTCGTCGAATGCCGTTCGACGAACCCTGACCAGAAGTGTTCCGCAACTCCAACATTCTCCCACTTGGTGAACATCTTCCTCCGATGAGAGCTGCTCCTCCAACCTTCCTCTTCAACCCTACGGCCGTTGCACACCACTGAAATTTGGCAACAGGAACCGCCTTGGTAAGAAAATCAGAGCTGTTCTCTATCATGTCCACCTTCTCCATTTGAACTACCTTCTTCTCCACCCTCTCCCGGATGAAATGGTACTGGATGTCAATGTGCTTGGTTCGTGCGTGGAAGGCTGGATTCTTGGCTAGCTGAATAGCCCCTTGACTGTCACACCACAGCTTCACTGGCCCCTACTCAAAACCGAGCTCCAAGCCTCCGCAGCCATATGGCCTCCTTGCTTGCATGAGTAAGAGTCATGTACTCTGCCTCCGTCGATGAGAGTGCCACCACGCATTGCCTCTGACTCAGCCAACTGATATCTCCTCCAAACAGTGTGAACACGTACCCACTGGTGGATCTCCTGCTATCCAGATCACCTCCCCAATCTGAGTCCACGTGCCCAACCACGTCCAGGAATCCTCCTTCACCAGCTCCTTCAAAACATAGGGAGTAATTTGAAGTGCCTCGAAGATACCTGAACACACGCTTCACATCGTTCTAGTGTTCCTTTCCTGGTGTAGCCATATACCGGCTCAACACTCCCACTGCTTGAGCAATGTCAGGGCGAGTGCAGACCATGGGGTACATCAAGCTTCCCACAGCACTAGCATAAGGGACCTTCGCCATGTCCTCGGCCTCATCTTGAGTCTTCGGGATCAACTCTGCAGATAACTTGCACCCAACTGGCATTGGTGCTCCAACTGGCTTGCAGTCCGTCATATTGAATGTCTTCAACATCTCCTCGACGTACCTCTGCTGCCCCCAACCAAAGCTTCTTCTTGCTTCGATCCCTGGAAATCTGCATTCCCATGATGACACTTGCTGGCCCCAAATCCTTCATCTCGAATTTGGGTGAGAGAAGCTTCTTTACTTGTTGGATCATCCTGACACTATTTCCCACTAGTAGCATATCATCTACATAGAGTGTCAGGAAGATGAACTGCTCTCAATTTCTTTGGATGTACACACAGTGGTCCGAATTCGACCTTTCAAAACCAAACTCCAGCATGTAGGTGTCAAATTTCTGGTACCACATTCTCGGAGATTGCTTTAGTCCATACAGGGACTTCTTCAGCCTGCAGACCTGATCCTCCTTGCCCTTGGCTTCGAATCCTTCCGCCTGCTTCTTGTATATCTCCTCCTCCAGATCACCGTGAAGAAACGCTGTCTTCACATCCATCTGCTCGATCTCTAGATCATGAGCTGCCGCAATAGAGAGTACCAGTCTGATCGACGTCATCTTGGCAACAGGTGAGAAGATCTCATCATAATCAACACCTTCGACCTGGGAGAATCCCTTTGCAACCAACCATGCCTTGTATTTCTCCACAGTGCCATCACCCTTCACCTTCTGCTTGAAGACCCATTTACTTCCAATGGCCTCCCTCCCCTTTGGAAGCTTACACAGACTCCAAGTCTGATTCTTCCTCAGTGACTCCATTTCATCCACCATGGCTAGCTCCCACTGATTTGAATCAACCCTTGATCTAGCATCTCTGGCAGAGATTGGATCTTCACCAAGCATACTCAGGCAACATTGTGCAGCCACTGCACATTGGGGATATCTCACTGATGCTTTTCTTTCCCTTGTCGGTCTCCTCAGAAGTGGTATTTGCTCAGCTTCTTCTTCTGATTCATCATCACTTCTCACCACCTCCAAATCATCTGATTCAGAATCAGATTCAGCCCCAACAGTAGTAGCTCCTTTCTAAAAGTTTCCTTCCACCACCACTGTTTCTTTCTCAGCTTCTTTGGCCTTCTCAGCTTGTGTGACTGCCTGAGGACTGGTTTCATGAAACACCACATCCTTGCTGAATGTCACAGTCCTGGTCACAGGGTTCCAAAGCTTGTAGCCTTTTATGCCATCTTTGTAACCCACAATGATGCACTTCTCAGACTTGACATCAAGCTTCCCCCTCTTCTCCATTGGAATGTGAACATATGCATCACACCCAAACACACGAGCATAGGCCAAATTTGGCTTTCTCTTGAAGATGACTTCAAAGGGAGTACATCCCTCCACAACAGATGTAGGGGACCTGTTCTTCAGGTAATTTGTAGTCACCACTGCTTCAGCCCAGAACTCCTTCCCTAAAGCTGCCCAACTGAGCATGCACCTGGCCTTCTCAATAAAGGTCCTGTTCAGCCTCTCTGACACTCCATTCTGCTCTGGAGTATACAGTGTGGTCTTCTACCGTGCAATCCCCTGCTCAGTACAGTACTGCTCAAAGGCATCAGAGCAGTACTCCCCTCCATTATCAGAACGGAGGACCTTCACCTTTCTCTCCAACTGGTTCTCCACCAGGTTCTTAAATTCCTTAAACCTGTCCAGAACTTCTGACTTGGACCTGAGAAAATAGATCCAGGAATACTGTGAGAGGTCATCAGTAAAGGACACATAATACCTTGCGCCACCTAGAGATGGAGCTGGAGTAGGCCCAAACACATCACTGTGTATCAACTCTAGCACTTCAGTTGCCCTCGTGCCCATCCCACAAAAGCTTACTCTGGTCTGTTTGCCAAGCAAGCAATGCTCACAGAACCCAAAGCTTGTGGAGCTCTCAGGCACCCCTTCCACCAACTGTCCGGATGCCATGGCCGACATCCCCTTCTCACTGATATGCCCTAGCCGATGATGCCACAGCCTGGACACCTCCTACTGGTTAACCTCCTGACTCTCAGAGATAAGAGCCCCAGTATATCAGCAAGCAGAGTATGCCAGATCAAAGGAGAGTTTGAAGCAAAGGACCCGACCCTCCTACTATACCTGGAAAAGGTTAAGGGGGTCATCGGGCAGTTCCGCACCTTCTCCATCAAGCACGTGCCGAGGGAGGAGAGCACCCAGGCGGACCTCCTAGCCAAGTTCGGTCCCCGAGCGGGAGGGACGACTTCGGAACTCTTCCGGCCCTCCATCGAGGAAGGAGAATTGATGGAGGTGGATAAACAAGCCTCGTGGATGGATCCGTTCATCACCTTCCTATCCTCCGGACAGTTCCCTGGAGAGGATGTGGACAAGAGACGCTTCAGGTATAAGTCCGCCTATTACTCTTTGCATGCAGGGGGGCTATATAGAAAGACCCTCTCGGGACTCCTGGCCCGTTGTGTCTCCGAGGAGGAGGTCCCGAGAGTGCTGGAAGAAATCCACTCCGGGGAGTGCGGCAGTCACTCCGGGAGTCGGACCCTGGAAGGGAGGGTGTTGAGACAAGGCTACTTCTGGCCCACTCTCAGCAAGGATGCGGCAGAGTTCGCAAGAAAGTGTCCGAAGTGCCAGCTCTATGCTCCGCTCCAACTCCTCCCAGCACAAAGGCTCCGGACCATCACGGCCCCCTGGCCCTTCGCCATATGGGGGCTGGACCTGGTCGGCCCCTTTCCCCAAGCCAGCGGCCAGAGGAAGTTCCTGCTGGTCATGATCGACTACTTCTCCAAGTGGGTAGAGGTGAAAGCACTTGCTAAGGTAACCTCTCAGGTTGTAAGGAATTTTGTGTGGGGAGAAATAATTTGCAGGCATGGACTCCCTCTAGCTATAGTGACGGACAATGGGCCGCAGTTTGCGAGTGAGGAGTTTGTCGGCTTCTGCACTCAGCTCGGCATTGACCTCAGGTTTGCTTCGGTCCACCACCCGAGGAGCAATGGGCAGGTGGAGGCGGCGAACAAGATAATTGTCAACCTGCTAAAAAAGAAAGTGGAAAACCTTCGAGGAAGTTGGGTGGAACAGCTACCCTCCGTCCTCTGGGCCATGAGGACTACTCCGAATACCGCCACCGGGGAGACTCCATTCAAGCTCTCTCACGGGTCCGAGGCCGTTCTCCCCATAGAGTTTGAGGTGAAGACCCCCCGGGTGATCGCCGCGAGCGAGGGGGATGAAGAGTGGCTGGAAGGTAACAATGCAGAGCAGAGGCTGTCCTTGGACCTGGTGGAAGAACTCCGAGACTTGGCTACCATCAGGCAGGAAGAGGTCAAGCGGCGGATGGCTCGATATTTTGACAGACATATCCGGATAAAACACTTTCAGAAAGGAGATCTAGTCCTGAAGAAGGTCGACGCGGCCGGCAGAGGGGCCACGGTGGGAAAGCTTAACCCCAACTGGGAAGGTCCATATATTGTAAGCAGGGTGCTCAAGTCGGGAGGGTATCATCTCCAGGATGTGGAAGGGGTACCCCTCGACCGAGCCCGAAGTGGGGATGATTTGAAAAGGTTTTACCCTTAAGTGCTTTACTATGTTGTTTAATGAATGTCTTACTCCCTTTTTATAATGCTTATAACAACTGCCGTGCCGACATGACTAAGCCTGGATATGATGGTGCTGGAATGCCCCAGATCGATTCCGCTCCCGGGCTCTCACCTAGACGGGGGGTTCTGGTTGATCTCTGGAGAGGCTGGCAAGGTTGGAAACATTGAAGCTGGAATGCCCCAGATCGATTCCGCTCCCGGGCTCTCACCTAGACGGGGGGTTCTGGTTGATCTCTGGAGAGGCTGGCAAGGTTGGAAACATTGATGCTGGAATGCCCCAGATCGATTCCGCTCCCGGGATCTCACCTAGACGGGGGGTTTTGGTTGATCTCTGGAGAGGCTGGCAAGGTTGGAAACATTGGTGCTGGAATGCCCCAGATCGATTCCGCTCCCGGGCTCTCACCTAGACGGGGGGTTTTGGTTGATCTCTGGAGAGGCTGGTAAGGTTGGAAACATTGATGCTAGAATGCCCCAGATCGATTCCGCTCCCGAGCTCTCACCTAGACGGGGGGTTCTGGTTGATCTCTGGAGAGGCTGGCAAGGTTGGAAACATTGGTGCTGGAATGCCCCAGATCAATTCCGCTCCCGGGCTCTCACCTAGATGGGAGGTTCTGGTTGATCTCTGGAGAGGCTGGCAAGGTTGGAAACATTGATGCTGGAATGCCCCAGATCGATTCCGCTCCCGGGCTCTCACCTAGACGGGGGGTTCTGGTTGATCTCTGGAGAGGCTGGCAAGGTTGGAAACATTGATGCTGGAATGCCCTAGATCGATTCCACTCCCGGTCTCTCACCTAGACGGGGGGTTCTGGTTGATCTCTGGAGAGGCTGGCAAGGTTGGAAACATTGGTGCTGGAATGCCCCAGATCGATTCCGCTCCCGGGCTCTCACCTAGACAGGGGGTTCTGGTTGATCTCTGGCGAGGCTGGCAAGGTTGGAAACATTGATGCTGGAATGCCCCAGATCGATTCCGCTCCTGGGCTCTCACCTAGACGGGGGGTTCTGGTTGATCTCTGGAGAGGCTGGCAAGGTTGGAAACATTGATGCTGGAATTCCCCAGATCGATTCCGCTCCCGGGCTCTCACCCAGACTGGGGGTTCAGGTAGATCTCTGGAGAGGCTGACAAGGTTGGAAACATTGGTGCTGGAATGCCCCAGATCGATTCCGCTCCCGGGCTCTCACCTAGATGGGGGGTTCTGGTTGATCTCTGGAGAGGCTGGCAAGGTTGGAAACATTGACGCTGGAATGCCCCAGATCGATTCCGCTCCCGGGCTCTCACCTAGACGGGGGGTTCAGGTGGATCTCTGGAGAGGCTGGAAATAGGGATCAAAGTCCTAAGGTAACAGGTTAAGGTGTTAGAGCCAGAAGGGCTCGGTTCGCAAAATTGGAAAGGTTGAGGCTGATGAGGCCTAAGGTAACAGGTTAAGGTGTTAGAGCCAGAAGGGCTTGGTTCGCAAAATTGAAAGGGTCGAGGCTGATAAGGCCTAAGGTAGCGAGTTGAGATACTAGAGTCAGGGAGGTCTAGTTCGCGGGATGCCTACGTCTGAGTTCGCCAAGGTTGGGTTCGCCGGGCAGTATCCGCGGGCGGTGACTGCCCGGGTTAGCGAAATCCATAAGAGGAGAACCTTGGCAAGAGGAGCCCAGACACACGCATCCGCGAGCCCCCCGGAAGCACTACCGCATAACTGGTCATGAGAATTCAAAAGAAAGAGCAAGTGCGAGAGAAAAAAGAAACGCGAGCATGCACAAATACTAACGAAAAATTATAACTATCATTCCCCAAGATTTTTCTATGTTTGGCGGCGATCTCGCTAGCCCAAAAAGATTAATGTACATTCAAAATAATGAGAAGAGAGGCTAAGGGGGTTCATTCTGGGGGGCCCTCGCCATTCTTGCGAGCCCCAACCATGGCGCCAAGTTGAAGAGGTCCGGGCAGACGTCTTCGGGTGTAAACTCCATCGCGTCTTCCGCTAGCAGGTTCGCGTTCTTGAGGGTCGTGAAGACGAGGTTGGCGACCTCCTGTGCATCTCGCCGTCTCTGTTCCTCACTTTCGGCGACCCTCTGTTGAGACCTGGCTCGCCCAGGAGAAGGAGGCATCACGCTGCGAACTAGCTCGTCCACCCGAGCCTTCAACATAGTATTCTCCAACTCCAGCTCGCCGTTGCGAGCGAGAAGCTTGGTTGCTACATCGGCATCCCTAGTTAGCATCAAACGAGTTAAAACAAAGGTCGGAGGTCGCGAACAGCGAAGAAAAGAGGCCCAAGGGCCGCTTACCATCTTGCCCTGCATCCCGGTGAGGAGGCTTTCCGACGCTTCCTCTCTCCTTAAGGCCCTTGATCTCCTTACGAGCCCTTTTAAGCTCCTCCCTGTACGCGCGGATGTCCCTATCCTCCTGCAGATAACGGCGCCCCGCCATATGTGCGAGCTCCATCGAGCGGAACTGGGCTCGCATTTCTTCATAGACCAATTGTCTTGGCCCCATCTCTTTGTAGGCGGCGGCGTCCTCGCGGCCATATAAGCCGAAGGTGAGAGAGAACGCCTCCTCCCCGGCCTTACCCAGCTCCACCCAGGAGGGGTGAAGGGTGGAGCAAGAAATCCGGTTGGCGTCGGGATCCCAAGCGAGCAGGGGCTCGCCAAGGATATCGGAAACCTTCTCACCCAGACCAAAGTTCTTGTGGCCCTTGGGTTGGGGGGTTGTGGAAGAGCTCCCGGCGCCCTGGCTCGCCAACGGGTCCGACTGTTTCGCAGGAGAAGGGGGAGAGCCGTTGGTCTCGCTTAGATCGATGACCTCTCTCTTGTCTTTGATGGCGAGGGTTTTCCCCTTCGACTTCTTGGAGGAGGGTTGCGAGCCAGGCTGGCTCGCAGACGGAGGCCGCTTCTTGCCGGACCCGGTGATAGGAAGATCACGGCAAGCCTCTGCCGCCGCGGTCGTGAGAGTGTCCGCTGTGAGAGCGGTGTCTTGTGCGTGCGGAGGATTAACGGGGACCTCACGCTCGCCTGAAGAAGTAAAAGTGTTACACAACGAAGAGAAAGGAAAGGGGAGTGGGGCGAAAGCGAGCCGTACCTTCCCCTTGGGGAACTACGAGTAGCGAGTCGACGTTGCGCCTCAGATGGGCGACTTCGAAGTTCTTTCCGGACAGGTATTGGAGGAGTTTGGCGTCGGCACCGCCAAGCGAGCTCGGAGGGCGGTAGGTGGCGTCGTCCCGCTGAAGAGGGGTGAAGTGGAGATTACCGAAGGGTCCCTTCACTAGGATGAACTTCTGAGTCCAGTAGTGACTCTTGTTCACCGTCTCGCAGACGGTGACGTGCTGACTCGCGAAGTAGGTGGTCCCATCCCGGAAGGCGCGAAAGGAAAACACCTTGCGGAAGACGAGGAGGCTGAACTCGATCCTCTCCTCCCGCATGTAACTGGCGAACGCGACAATGTCCGTGATCGCATTCGGGGTCAGCTGGCTCGGTAGCACCCCATAATACCGCAGCACCTGCAAAGAATGGTGAAAAAGTCGCGATGGCGAACAGGGAACGGCGAGAAGACTAAGCGAAATACCTGACGAATTTCAGGCCATAAAGGGAGTCGCAACCCATTCTCGAAGTGAGCAATGGGGATCGCGAGCTCGTCAGCCTCGGTCTCGTTCAATGTAGATCTCTCGCTTGGACAGCGAGCCGAGTAACCCTCCGGGAGATAACGATCCATGGCATGTTTGTACTCCTCTGCCATGATGTTCGCGCAGTAGAATTCATGGGCTTGAAACGCTGAGGCGCATCTCGACCGCCCCTCGCTCTCGCCATCCGCCCCCGCTAACTGGTTTGTTCACATCGAGTCAGGAAGAAGCAGCCTGCAAGCAGCGAACGCGAGCACGGATTTGCAAGAACAGAGATGAGCGTAAACGCGAGAGGACTTGAGAAATAAATGCGACGGATGGAAAAGTGGATCCGAACTATTTATAGGAAAATCGGATGGGCACGGGAATCGAAGCGTCGGGAGTGCGGATAGCAAAAATAAAGTAGATTTCTACTCGGTAGGGCTGCGGTCTTGCGAGCCCGGGCTTGCCGCTGCGCGGTAATTAAGCCCCGCCCAAGACCGGCCCGCGAGAAAAGGGGGTTTGGGCACAACGTCACACAGAAACTCGCGAGCGCTCCACGGGGGCGATTGTGTCAAACACAGCGAACGAACTAAATGAACCACATGCACACCACAGAAATGAATGAGAAAAATAAAAAACGATAAGAGGCGAGTCACGATGGACTCGCGAATATTACAACAGATATTGTTCAACAGAAGCGTCATGAAAGAAATAAAAGCAAGGGGATAGTAGAATTAAAAAACCGCGGCAGTCTCAGGGGTAAGGAAGCCATTTCCAGCGACCCCAACCCCGTTTCCCCGCACGCGGCGGCACTCTCGGATAGTGGTATTCGCGAAGTGCTTTAAACTCGCGCAGGATTAGGTGTGCTTGATCCTCGCCCCGCGAGATATGCACGCCGGGCGAGGTGACGTCTGCGCGAGTCACTGGCTCCGCCTAGGCGATCAAGCGCGCATTCGCGTCTTCCAACGCGGCGAATCTCTCGTCGAAGACGGCCCGGTCCGCGTCATATCGCTCCTCCAGCTCGCGTAGCATCATGCCATGCTTCTGAAGCACCTCTGATACCCGTCTCTTCATTTGCTCGGGGTCGCCCGGGTCGCCCAAGAAGTCTTCCATCTGGCCTGGCGAGGGCGGCGGTGACATCTCCACCCTCCCATGTTCTGACTCAGGCGTGGCTTCCGAAAGTTCTGCGAAGGACGAACTAGTAGGATCAGGGGGCGAGCAAAAAGGTGAGCCCGGACAAATGTACTAACCTTGGGAGGGGGACTCGCGACGTTGCTTGCGAGAAGACTCCGGCCGACCCTGGAAGTTTCCCCGGAACCCCGGGACATGGGGTTTCCCCAGACCAGGGGGGTACACCACCCTCTCCGCGACCTGAGCGCCATCGAGAAACGAGCCGCCTGGACTTTGCCTGCCCACCAAACCGAAGCCGGGGGTATCCAAGTTGACCTTAGGCGAAATCGGCGAACGCGCCGGTGTGGAGCCTTTCTTCTTGGGGCTCGGCGGTGGGGTATCTGCATAGGCCACAAACACATGGATATCGCATGGACTCAAGCAGAGATAAAGGATGATACGTATGACTCACGAGGTTGCGAGAGAGGCGCCTGTTGGGTTGAGGTCCCGGTCCCGGCACCTAGCGACCCCAACTTCGCTGGGGATGGAGCACGAGAGGAGGTCAGCGTGAGGCCCGCCAGGCGTTCCTCAGGTGGAGGATTCTGCGAGAAGAAAAGGAGTAAGTAGAAAGTCGATGTAGAAAATTTAGACGAAGAATACCTGTTGCGCGAGCTCGTTATTCGGCAGAGGGGGCGAATCAGGAGGTAAGGTCGTGTCCTCCCCCGGCGACCTCCTAACCGTCTTGGCCTTTTTGGTCCGGGGGGAAGGGGAGGTGGCAAGGTTGAACATCCAGGCGTTTCTTCCGGCGGCCTGGGCCTTCGCCATCTCCCTGGAAGCTTTCAGCCGATCCAACGTGCTCGGCTTGGAAGACATTAGGGAGAAGTTATTTCCTGCGAGGAAGAAGGGGAAGGAAAAGCTCGATCACTAGCCGCAGCGGGCGGTATTTATAGTTTTGGATGTGGGACCCACCGAAAGATCCCCGCCAGGTCAGCCGAATCGGCGAACACCAGGGGTTGGATGTTTCTTCGCGAGCTCAAGACAACCTCGCGAAGAGCGGGGATTGTGTACAACCCCGATGTTCGTCCTTGGTTCGCACACCCAAGGGAGCGAGTCGAGGATGGGCGAGCCAGGCGGGGCGAGCCCAAGAAGAGCGAGAGACCCTAAAGGCAGGCGAGCCAGCCGGTCGGAGGAGCTCGCTAGGCAGGTCCGGGACCTTGGGGTACAAATAGCCATTTCTGGGGTATAGTTAGCCGTTTTGGCGAGCTCGGCCCGCTAAGGAGCGGTTCGGCAGGCGAGTCGTAGAGGTAGGCGAGCCAGCCGGTCGGATGAGCTCGCTAGGCAGGTTCGGGACCTTGGGGTACAAATAGCCATTTCTGGGGTACAGTTAGCCGTTTTGGCGAGCTCGGCCCGCTAAGGAGCGGTTCGGCAGGCGAGTCGTAGAGGTAGGCGAGCCAGCCGGTCGGAGGAGCTCGCTAGGCAGGTCCGGGACCTTGGGGTACAAATAGCCATTTCTGGGGTACATTTAGCCGTTTTGGCGAGCTCGGCCCGCTAAGGAGCGGTTCGGCAGGAGAGCCGTAGAGGCAGGCGAGTCAGCCGGTAGGAGGAGTTCGCTAGACGGCTTAGGCGAGCCAGCCAGATCTTTTGGCGAGCCCTGTGTTCGCTGGACAGGTCAGGGGTCTCTGGTTCGCCGGCGCCTAGGGTGGTCCTTTACCAAAAAACTCCTGGTGGTCTGCGGCTAGCCCCTCCAAACAGCGGAGTTTGGCTGTTAGCAGACCAATTTGGGGTGCGGATAGTAAGAATGGACAGCGGGAGTTGGCTATTGACAGACCACAAAACCAAAATCTATAAATAGACCTTAAAGGGCACCTTGGAAGAGGACCGGTTCAGAATCTTTGAGCCTTCTTCTCTCCTTAGGTCGCTTTGGTTTGGGCTCTCTAGCTCTCCAAGGTGCCCGAGTCTTAGCTTTGGCTTGGGAGGGGAAGCGCTCAACGATCTTCCGGGTTAGTGGAGGGACCTCCTCGCTAAGACTAGGGTCCTTGTTCTTAGTCCGAGTTATCTGCCTATCTCTTCCGAGGGACCGGTAAGGGCTAGCTGCCCCTCAATTCGTTGAGGGCCCCGAGCTCCACTTGAGACCGATTTATCGGTTTCAACATACGGAAAATTTCACAACTAGCCATCGGAAAAGGTCCGATGAGATCCATTCCCCAAACAGTAAATGGCCATGGCACTGTTATTGATCTGTGTCTGAGCAGGTAGATGTTGAAGCGGAGTGAACTTCTGACACTGAACACATCGTTTAGCGAATGCCTCAGCATCTTTCCTCATGGTTGGCCAAAAATACCCCTGTCTCAGGATTCTCTTCTCCAAAGTCTTTGCCCCTGAATGGCTACCGCATTCTACAGAATGTTCCTCCTGGAGTATGATTGGAACTTCTTCTTCCAAAACGCTTCGTGCCAAATGAGAAATGAGAGTCTTCCTGTACAAGACTCCCGGCACCAAGCAATAGTAAGCTGCCTTTCTTCTAAATCTTCTTCTATCTTCGATTGATGGATGGAATTCCCCTTTTGATAAGTACAGCTTATAGGGATCCTTCCAAGAGGGATGTTGATCAATCTGCATTAGTTCTCCTTCTTCTGTGGCAGGATGGAAAAGTTCAATGGTCACTCCCCCTGATGGAAGACTGAACTTTGATAGCTCATCTGCCTCCTCATTTTGCGTTCTCGAAATATGTTTGATATTGAAAGATTTGAACTTTCCAATCTCTTCTTTTGCTAGCAACAGATACTTTCTTAACTTTGGCTCCCTTGTTTCGAAGTTCCCCAAAACCAGCGCGGCCATTACCAGAGAATCTGTTTTGACATGCACATGTTCTATTCCAAGCTCCATCGCAAGTCTTAGACCGGCCAAGAGTGCTTCATACTCTGCTTGATTGTTCATGACCGGATAAAAGAACTTGTCAGCTTGTTCTAGCTTGATGTCGTTTGAGTTGATTAAGATGACTCCAGCTCCCACGGAGTTTTTACCCAAGGCTCCATCGACATAAATGATTCAGGCCAGAGGAGATCTTTCGACCTGTTCAGGACTAGATTCCATTGTGTCTACAAGGAAATCTGCCAGCACCTGGGCCAATCTTCCCGAATGGTCCGGTTTTCCTAGGATACTTCTCAGCGGATGATCCGAAACCACCTGAATAGGATTGTCTTGAAAATAAGGACGCAGTCTGCGAGCTGACATTACTAAAGCTAGAGCTAGCTTCTCTAGAATTGAATATCTAGTTTCCACATCTTTGTGGATATGTCTAACATAGTAGATCGGAAACGACTTCTTTTTCTCCTGCCGAACGAGAACGGAGCTCACCGCGTCCGGACCAACCCCCAAGTACAAGAATAGCATTTCCCCTTCATGAGGGCTTTGGAGTAGAGGGGTCATTGTTGCACTCCTCATTCCATTCGAATTTAGCTCCTTCTTGGAGCGTTTTGAAGAATGGAACGCTCTTATCTTCTGACTTGGAAATGAATCGGCTTAATTCTACTAGCCTTCCTCCCAACTGTTGGACTTATTTCGGATTGCGAGGAGGGATCATATCCAGAATAGCCTTCACCTTATCGGGATTTGGTGCGAGGCCATCAGGGGTAAGGAGATGTCCAAGGAATTTTCCTTTATTTGCTCCGAATACACATTTCAATGGATTCAATTTTAACTTGAACCTTCATAGAGTAGAAAACGTCTCTACAAGGTCTTTCAAGTGTATTGAGAAGGTTTTGCTTTTTAGGAGGAGATCATCGACATAGACTTTGAGATTTCTCCTCTTTTGATGCTTAAAAACCGTGTCCATCATTCTCTGGTATGTTGCACCCGCATTCTTCAGGTCGAAGGGCATCACAAGATAACAATAACAACCATCGTTCATGATAAAAGACGTGCGAGGGATATTGTGTTTGTGCATTTTGATTTGATGGTAGTCAGAGAATGCATCTAGAAAGCTCATAAAGTTATACCCGACTGTGGAATCAACTAAAAGATCTATCCGAGGCAAAGGGTAGCAATCTTTAGGACACACTTTATTAAGTTTGGTGAAATCTACACACATTCGCTATTTTTCTCCTAACTTTTTTACCATTACAACGTTTGATGTCCAGGTAGGATATTGGATTTCAGAAATGAAGTTTGCTTTAAGAAGTTTTGTAAGTTCTTCATTGATGGGAACCGCCAACTTGGTCGCCACCTCCCTTTTCTTCTGTTGGATTGGCTTGAAATCTGAGGAGATATTGAGATGGTGGCAAGCGACATCCGGATCCACTATGGGCATATCCTCCGCTGACCAAGCGAATACATCTAAGTTCTCCAGAAGGCAGGAGATCAACTAGACCTTCTCTTCTTGGGACAGCTCCACATTGATGACAAGCTTTCTTTCTTCCCCCTCAGCAATGGGGACTTCTTGGGTTTGCTGGGCAGGTTCCAGGTGAGACCCTTCTCGATCCTTACTCTCCTAGACCATTTTTGGAAGCTTTGCCACTTCGAGGATTTCAACTGGGAATTCAGGAAGTAGAATGTCTGTGATCATGTTGACAGTTTGCACGTAGCATTCCGGAGCTACTTTTGGATTACTCCGAATCCGATATTGTCTTCCTTCGGCTGCAAACTTGAGAGCTAGATGTGTTGAAACCGATTTCTCGGTCTCTTGTGGAGCTCGGGGCCCTCACCGAAATGAGGGGCAGCTAGCCCTTACCGGTCCCTCGGGAGAGGTAAGGCCGACGATTCGAGCAAAGAACAAAGACCCTAGTCTCAGCGAGGAGGTCCCTCCACTAACCCGGAAGATCGTTGAGTGCTTCCCCTCCCAAGCCAAAGCTAAGACTCGGGCACCTTGGAGAGCTAGAGAGCCCAAACCAAAGCGACCTAGGGAGAGAAGAGCTCAAAGATAATGAACCGGTCCTCCTCCAAGGTGCCCATCAAGGTCTATTTATAGATTTTGGTTTTGTGGTCTGCCAATAACCAAATCCCGCTGTCCATTCTCACTATCTGCACACCGGATTGGTCTGCTAACAGCCAAACTCCGCTGTTCGGAGAGGCTAAACGCAGACCACCGGGGGCCTCTTGGTAAAAATCCCTTCCTGGACTTTTACGGGGCGAGCCAGCCCGCTTCGCGACCTCCCTCGCGAGTGGAGCTCGCGAGCCTCTGGGTCGGCGAACCTCAGAGGTATTATCGGCACATTACATGGCTCGCTCGCCTGCACTACCTCGGCGAGTCCCCGGATGACTATCTGCTCTCCCTCTAGGCGGGCTCGCCTAGCGAACTCCTTCCTCGACTGGTTGGGCTCGCCAATAGCGACCTGGCCAAGCCCCAAAATGGCTATCCGCACCCCAGAATGGCTAACTGTACCCCAAAATGGCTAACTGTACCCCAAAATGGCTAACTGTACCCCAAGGTTCCGGGCTCGCTCGCCTGCGCAGTCTCTTGCTCTTCCTTGGCCTGCCTCGCCGGAGTTCAGGGTTCGCCCCTCTTGGCTCGCCTCCTCGAGCGCGAGCTGCTGATTTCTTCCTGGCGAACATCGGGGTTGTACACAATCCCCGCTCTTCGCGAGGTTGCCCTAAGCTCGCGAAGATACATCCAACCCCTGGTGTTCGCCGATTCTGCTGACGTGGCGGGAATCTTTTGGTGGGTCCCCTGCCCGAAACTATAAATACTGTCCACCGTGGCTAGTGATCAATCATTCCCTTTTGCTCCTTTCTCGCCGAAATCGTTCTCCCTTCAGAATGTCTACCAAGCAGAGCGCGATGGAACGACTGAAGGCTTCTAGGGAGATGGCGAAAGCTCGGGCCGCCGAGTGCAACGCCTGGATGTTCAACCCTGCCACCTCTCCCCAGACCAAGAAAGCCATGACGGTTAGGAGGTCGCCGGGGGAGGACATGACATTGCCTCCTGATTCCCCCCCTCCGCCGAATACCGTGCTCGCACAACAGGTATCTTCAGTCTAAATTCTTTACATCGGCCCCTTGCTCATTTCCTTTCTTCTCGCAGAATCCTCCACCTGAGGACCGCTTGGCGAGCCTTACGCTGACAACTTTCGGTGCTCCGTCCCCCGCGAGGCTGGGATTGCTAGATGCTGGGGTCGGGACTTCGTCCCAACAGGCACCTCTCTCGCAACCTCGTAAGTCACTCGCACCCTACTTTATCTCCGCTTAAGTCGGTGATATCTACACGTTGGTGGCCTATGTGGATACCCCATCGTCGAGTCCCAAGGAGAAAGTCTCCACCCCGGTGAACTCGCCGGTCCCGTCTAAGGTTAACGTGGCGACCCCCGGCTTCGGTCTGATGGGCAGGCGAAGTCCAGGCGGCTCGCTTCTCGACGGCGCCCAAGTCGCGGAGAGAGTGGTATACCCTCCTGGTCTGGGGAAACCCCACGTCTCGGGATTCCGCGAAAACTTCCAGGGTCGGCCGGAGTCTTCGCGCAAGCCCCGCCGCGAATCCCCCTCCTCGCCAGGTTAGCATGTTTTCACGAGCTCCCATCTCTTGCTCGCCCTCGGACCCTACTAACTCTTCCTTCGTTGAAATCCCAGGAGGCACCCCTGAGTCAGAGCACGGGAGGATGGAGATGTCACCACCGCCTTCGCCTAGCCAGATTGAAGACTTCTTGGGTGACCATGGCGACCCCGTGCGGATGAAGAGTCGGGTGTCCGAGGTGCTTCAGAAGCACGACATGATGTTACGCGAGTTGGAGTAGCGGTACGACACGGACCGGGCTGCCTTTGACGAGAGATTCGCCGTGTTGGAAGACGCGAATGCGCGCTTGATCGCTGAGGCGGAGCCGGTGCCTCGCGCAGGTGTTACCTCGCCCGGCGTGCACATCTCGCGGGGCGAGGATCAAGCGCACCTAATCCTGCGCGAGTTTAAAGCGCTTTGCGAATACCATTATCCGAGAGTGCCGCCGCGTGCGGGCAAGCGGGGTCGGGGTCGCTGGAAATGGCTTCCTTACCCTTGAGGCTGCAGTGGGTTTAATTCTACTCTTTTACTTTTATTTCTTTCATGACGTCTGTTGAACAATATCTGGTGTGGTAATATTCGTGAGTCCGTCGCGACTCGCCTTTTATCGTTTTTCCTCTTTAATTTTTCCCTTTATTTCTGTGGTGTGCATGTGGTTTATTTGGCTCGCCCGCTGTGTTTGATATGATCGCCCTCGCGGAGCGCTCGCGAGCTTCTGTGCAACGCTATGCCCGGACCCCTTTTCCTCGCGGGCCGGCCTTGGGCGGGACTCAATTACCGCGCGACGGCGAGCCCTGGCTCGCAAGACTGCAGTCCCTTTGAGCAGAAATCCACTTTATTTTAGCTATCCGCACTCCTGACGCTTCGATTCCCGTGCCCATCCGAATTTCTTATAAATAGTCCGAATTCACTCTCCTACCCGTCGCATTTATTTCTCCAGTCTTCTCGCGTCTGCGCTCACCTCCGTTCTCGCAAGATCGTGCTCGCGTTCGCTGCTTGTAAGTTGCCTTTTCCTGACCCGATGCGGACGAATCAGCAAATGGGAGCGGAGGGCGAGAGCGAGGGGCGGTCAAAATGCGCCTCAGCGTTTCAAGCCAACGAGTTCTACTGCGCGAACATCACAGCCGAGGAATATAAACTCGCTGTGGACCGCTATCTCCCGGAGGGTTATTCGGCTCGCTGTCCGAGTGAGAGATCCACATTGAACGAGACCGGGGCTGACGAGCTCGCGATCCCCATCGCACACTTCGAGAATGGGTTGCGACTCCCTTTGTGGCCTGAAATTCGTCAGGTACCTCGCCCAGCCTTCTCGCCGCTTCGTGCCCGCTATCGCAACTCTCATCGTTCTTTGTAGGTGTTGCAGTATTATGGGGTGTTACCGAGCCAGTTGACCCCAAATGCGATCGCGGATATTGTCGCGTTCGCCAGTTACCTACGGGAGGAGAGGATCGAGTTCAGCCTCCTCGTCTTCCGCAAGGTATTTTCCTTCCGCGCCTTCCGAGACGGGACTACCTATTTCGCGAGTCAGCACGTCACCGTCTGCGAGACGGTGAACAAGAGTCACTATTGGACCCAGAAGTTCCTCCTGGTGAAAGGACCCTTCGGCAACCTCCACTTCACCCCCCTCCAGCGGGATGACGCCACCTACCGCCCTCCGAGCTCGCTGAGCGGCGCCGACGCCAAACTCCTCCAATATCTCTCCGGCAAGAACTTCGAAGTCGCCTATCTGCGGCGCAACGTCGATTCGTTACTCGCCGTTCCTCAAGGGGAAGGTAGGGCTCGCTCGCGCCCCACTCTCTTTTCCTCTCTTCGTTGTATAACGCTCTTACTTTACAGGCGAGCGTGAGATCCCTGTTAATCCCCCGCACGCGCAAGGCATCGCTCTCACGACGGCCACTCTCGCGACCGCAGCGGCAGAGGCTTGCCGCGACCTTCCTGTCGTCGGGTCCGGCAAGAAGCGGCCCCCTTCTGCGAGTCAGCCGGGTTAGCGGTCCTCCAAGAAGCTGAAGGGAAAGACCCTCGCTACTAAGGATAAGAGCGCGGTCGTCTATCTAAGCGAGACCGACGGCTCGCCTCCTTCCCCTGCGAAGAAGCCTGACCCCCCGGCGGACCAGGGCGCTGGGAGTTCTTCCGTGACCCCTCAACCCAAAGGCCACAGGAACTTCGGTCTGGGCGAGAAAGTTTCTAACGTCCTCGGCGAACCCCTGCTCGCTTGGGACCCCATTGCCAACCGGATTTCCTGCTCCACACTCCACCCCTCCTGGGTGGAGCTTGGTAAGGATGGGGAGGAGGGGTTCTCTCTCTCCTTCGGCTTATATGGCCGCGAGGACGCCGCTGCTTATAGAGATATGGGGCCACGACAACTGGTCTATGAAGAAATGCGAGCCCAGTTCCGTTCGACGGAACTGGCGCATATGGCGGGGCGCCGCTATCTGCAGGCGGATAGGGATATCCGCGCGTACCGGGAGGAGCTCAAGAGAGCTCGCGAAGAGATCAAGGGTCTTAAGGAGAAGGAGGAGGTGACGGAAAGCCTTCTCGCCGGGATGCAGGGCAAGATGGTAAGTGATCCTTGGGTCTCTTTTCTTTGCCGTTCGCGACCTCTAGCCTTCTCCTAACTCGTTTGACGCTCAGGATGCCGACGTAGCCACCAAGCTTCTCGCTCGCAACGGCGAGCTGGAGTTGGAGAATACTATGTTGAAGGCTCGAGTGGATGAGCTGGTTCGCAGCGTGCTACCTCCCTCTCCTGGGCGAGTCGGTCCCCAACAGAAGGCTGCCGAAAGTGAGGAGCAGAGGCGGCGAGATGCACAGGAGGTCGCCAACCTTGTCTTCACGACCCTTAAGGATGCGAGCCTGCTGGCCGAGGACGCGATGGAGTTCACAGCGAAAGACGTCTGCCCGGACCTCTTCGCCTTGGCTCCCTGGTTGGGGGCTCGCAAAGATGGCGAGGGCCCTCCGGAATGACCTCCCTTTTTCCTTCCTCTCTTCTTGCGAATGTATATTATTCTTTTTGGGCTGGCGAGATTGCCGCCGAACATAGAAGGACCTTGTGATAGTTTTTCTTTCGTTAACATTTATGATCATGCTTGTGTTCATTTCTTTCCTCGCATTGGGTTTCTTTTCAACCTCTCCTAGCTAATTGTTACGCGACAGTGTTCTTGGAGGGCTCACGTACAGGCATGTCTGGGCTCGCCTCGCCAAGGTTTTCTTCTCACGGACCACGTGAACCCGGGTTGTCGTTGCCCGCGGACACTGCCCGGTGAACCTAACCTTGGCGAGCATGGACACTGGCATCCCGCGAGCTGAACTTCTCTGACTATAGTATTTCAACACGCTACCTTAGGCTTCACCTGCCTCGATCCAAACCCTTCTGGCTCTAACACCTCAACCTATTAACATAGCCCTTGACCTTTGTTAGTAGCCTCTCCAGAGATCAACCAGAACCCCCCGTCTAGGTGAGAGCCCGGGGGCGGAATCGATCTGGGGCATTCCAGCACCAATGTGTCCGACCTTGCCAGCCTCTCCAGAGATCAACCAGAACCCCCCGTCTAGGTGAGAGCCCGGGAGCGGAATCGATCTGGGGCATTCCAGCACCAATGTGTCCGACCTTGCCAGCCTCTCCAGAGATCAACCAGAACCCCCCGTCTAGGTGAGAGCCCGGGAGCGGAATCGATCTGGGGCATTCCAGCACCAATGTGTCCAACCTTGCCAGCCTCTCCAGAGATCAACCAGAACCCCCCGTCTAGGTGAGAGCCCGGGAGCGGAATCGATCTGGGGCATTCCAGCACCAATGTGTCCAACCTCGGCACGCAGCAGTTAAAAGCATAACAAACGAAAGTAAGATATCGATTGAATAACATAATAAAGTTTAAGGGTAGAATCGTTTCAAATCATCCCCACTCCGAGCCCGGTCAAGAGGTATCCCTTCCACATCCTGGAGGTGATACCCCCCCGACTTGAGCACCTCGCTTACAATATATGGGCCTTCCCAGTTGGGGTTAAGCTTACCCAATATGGCCCCTCTGCCGGCCGCATCGACCTTCTTCAGGACTAGGTCCCCTTTCTGAAAGTGCTTGATCCTGATATGTTTGTCAAAATATCGAGCCATCCGCCGTTTGACCTCTTCCTGTCTGATGGTGGCCAAGTCCCGGAGTTCTTCCACTAGGTCCAAAGACAGCCTCTGCTCTGCGTTGTTGCCCTCTAGCCACCCTTCATCCCCCTCGCTTGCGGCGATCACCCGGGGTTCTTCACCTCAAACTCTATGGGGAGGACGGCCTCAGACCCGTGAGAGAGCTTGAATGGAGTCTCCCCGGTGGCGGTATTTGGAGTAGTCCTCATTGCCCAGAGGACGGAGGGTAGCTGTTCCACCCAGTTTCCTCGAAGGTTCTCCACTTTCTTTTTTAGTAGGTTGACGATTATTTTGTTTGCCGCCTCCACCTGCCCATTGCTCCTCGGGTGGTGGACCGATGCGAACCTGAGATCAATGCCGAGCTGGGTGAAAAAACCGACAAACTCTTCACTAGCAAACTGTGGCCCGTTGTCCGTACTATAGCTAGAGGGAGTCCATGCCTGCAAATTATCTCCCCCCACATAAAATTCCTTACAACCTGAGAGGTTACCTTAGCGAGTGCTTTTACTTCTACCCACTTAGAGAAGTAGTCGATCATGACCAGCAGGAACTTCCTCTGGCCGCTGGCTTGGGGGAAGGGACCGACCAGATCCAGCCCCCATATGGCGAAGGGCCAGGGAGCCGTGATGGTCCGGAGTCTTTGGGCTGGGAGGAGCTGGAGTGGAGCATAGAGCTGGCATTTTGGACATTTCCTTGCGAACTCGGCCGCGTCTTTGCTGAGAGTGGGCAAGAAGTAGCCTTGCCTCAATACTCTTCCTTCCAGGGTCCGACTCCCGGAGTGACTGCCGCACTCCCCGGAGTGGATTTCTTCCAGCACTCTCGGGACCTCCTCCTCGGAGACACAATGGGCCAGGAGTCCCGAGAGAGTCTTTCTATATAGCCCCCCTGCATGCAAAGAGTAATAGGCGGACTTATACCTGAAGCGTCTTTTATCCACATCATCTCCAGGGAACTGCCCAGAGGATAAGAAGGTGATGAACGGATCCATCCATGAGGCTTGTTGATCTACTTCCATCAATTCTCCTTCCTCGATGGAGGGCCGGAAGAGTTCCGAAGTCGTCCCCCCCGCTCGGGGACCGAACTTGGCTAGGAGGTCCGCCTGGGTGCTCTCCTCCCTCGACACGTGCTTGATTGAGAAGGTGTGGAACTGCCCGATGACTCCCTTAACCTTCTCCAGGTATAGTAGGAGGGTTGGATCCTTTGCTTCAAATTCTCCTTTGATCTGGCATGCTACCACCATGGAGTCCGTGGAGACCTCCACGTCCTGCACACCCAGTTCCCGGCCTAGCCGAAGGCCCGCTATCACTGCTTCGTACTCCGCCTGGTTGTTGGTGATCGGGAAACGGATGTTTAAGGCTTGTTCAATCCGAGTCCCCTGAGGACTCACCAGGACTATTCCCCCTCCATAGGAGCATTTTCCCGACGCTCCGTCCACCAACATCTTCCATGCTTCTGGGGGAGGTGGCTCATGCTCCCCCACTTCGGCCGCGTAGTCGGCCATGAAGTCTGCCACCGCTTGAGCCCGGATGGATGTCCTGGGTGCGAACGTGATGTTGAATTCGCTTAACTCCACGGACCACTTCGCCAACCTTCCTGAGTGCTCCACCCCTTCCATGATTTTGCGGAGCGGATGGTCCGTCACTACTTTGATTGAGTGGGCTTGAAAGTAAGGCCGGAGCCTCCGGGCCGACACCACCAATGCGAAGGCTAACTTTTCTAGGATCGGGTACCGGAGTTCCGCCTTCTTCAGCACTCGGCTGACGTAGTAGATTGGGAACTGTTTCTTCCCCTCCTCCCGGATCAGCACGGAACTTACTGCTTCAGATCCTACCCCTAGGTATAGGGACAGGTCCTCCCCTGGCTTCGGTCCCTAGAGCAGAGGGGTTTGAGTGAGCTGTTCTTTCAGAGCCTGGAAGGCCTTCTCGCATTCTGTGGTCCATTCAAACTTCTTGTTTCCCCGCAGTACTTTGAAAAAAGGTGCACATTTTTCTCCCGCCTTGGAGAGGAATCTGCTGAGCCCAGCCAATTTCCCCGTAAGGCTCCGAACCTCCTTCGGATTTCTCGGCGACTCCAACTCCATCACCGCTTTAACTTTGTCTGGGTTGGGCTCCACTCCCGTGGGGGTGAGCAAATGGACCAGGAACTTCCCTCGGCTCGCCCCGAAGACACACTTCAAGGGATTGAGCTTCATCTTGTACCGCCGCAGGGTCCCAAATGTCTCTTCGAGGTCGCGGAGGTGAGTCTCGAGGTCTCGGCTCTTAACCATGAGGTCGTCGACATAGACTTCTAAATTTCTTCCTTTCTGCTCGCGGAAGACCCTATCCATCATCCTTTGGTACGTAGCCCCTGCGTTCTTGAGCCCGAAGGGCATCATCTTATAGCAATAACATCCATCCCCCGTGATGAAGGAAACATCCTTGATGTCCGGGGGATGCATGCGGATTTGATGGTAACCTGAAAAAGCATCTAAGAAAGACATTACAGAAAAACCGACGGCTGAGTCAACCAGCGCGTTGATTCTGGGCAGGGGGTAGCAATCTTTCGGGCATGATTTATTAAGAAGTGAAAAGTCGATACACATACGCCACTTAACTCCTCCCTTCTTTACCATAACGACGTTGGAGACCCAGCCTGGATACTGGATCTCCGATACGAACCCAGCCTGCAGGAGTTTGCCCACCTCTTCGCGGATGGGTCCCTCCAGCTTGTCCGCGACGGTCCTCCTCTTCTGACGGATGGGGCGGGCACCGGGGTCGAGGTTGAGGCGATGGAACGCCACATCCGCGTCGATCCCGGGCATTTCCGCGGCGCTCCAAGCGAAGACGTCCACGTTCTTTTGTACGCAAGCCAGAATCTCCGCTTGATCTCCTGGGCTGAGTTCTCCGCTGACCCGGACTTTTTGCACCATCCCCAGCCGGGTGGTGACCTCGAGCTCTACGACCTCGTCCATAGCCTCCAACCGGGACTGTTCTCCCCAAGCCCTTTCCTCTTCGGCACAAGCGGGAGCCTGGGTCTCTTCCTCGACTTTCTCCTCTACCACTATAAGCTCTTCCGCCCTTCCCTCCTGGGCCCTCTCCTCTTCTTCCTTTCTCCCCGCCCAGGGTACCTCAGCTACCCCTTCCTGGGTATGAACTTCATCTCCTTCCTTCTCTTCGGCTACCTCCAAACCTCCGGCTTCGGCCGCCTCCTCCATCACCTTATCCCACTCCTCAGCTTCTCCCATCCAGGAGATGGTGTTGACGGCCGTCACGTAGCACTGTCTTGCCACTTTGGGATCCCCCCTGATCCGCACCTGGACCCCTCCGTCATTGAACTTGAGGCACTGATGAAAAGTGGAAGGGACGTAGCGGAACGCGCTGATGAGTGGCCGTCCGAAGATGGCGCTGTAACTGCTCGGGGCGTCCACTATGACAAAGCGACAGTTCCGAGACTGCCCACCCAGGGTCACATGGAGCCCCACCCCTCCTTCTACTTCCTTCCTCTCCCCCGAAAATCCGAACAGAGGGCCATCCGAGGCCAACACCCTTCTGGGTTCCACCTCCATCCTGTCGAATGCTTTCTTGAAGATGACATTGACTGAACTCCCGTTGTCCACTAGGATTCGGGAGACGGTGAAGTTCTCAATTGCCGTCTGGATGACCAGCGCGTCGCAGAACGGGTCCTCGTAGCTCGGCATGTCCTTCTGGGTGAAAATAATTTTTTCGGCCGGGGGTGGAGCGGTGGATGTTGACGTTACGCTCCGGCGGTAGATGGTATGGAGACTAGCCTTGCGGGTTGCCTCCACCCCTACCCCCGCATGGATCACTCCGATCCCTCCCCTATTCCCCAAATCTGCTCTATCCTCACACCTTTCCTCCTCCTCCTCCCGAGGTTCCACCTCCACGATCCTTAATGGCTGCTGCTGTGGTGGCGCGGGCGCTCTGCCCCTCTTCACCTCCAGGAACTCCGGACAGGTGTCCGTTGAGTGGCCTTCCACATCGTGGAAGATGCAATATGGCACCACCACTTCCCTTGCCCCGGTCTCCGCTATCCTGTTCCTTCTTCTCCTAGCGGCCGCTGTCTCCGCTTCTCCTCCCCTTCCCCTTCCTCTCCCCCGGCCAATTGCCATGGCCTGTTGAGGTGGGGGAGGTAACGGCATCGGGCCCTGCCTCCACCCCAACTGGGGGGGTCTCCATTGACCTTCGAAACGGTTACCCCTACCTGGGACGTAACCCCTTCCCTGCCCCTGCATTCCTCCACCTTGCGGCCTCCATCCCCCCTCCGGGGCCCGGGGCTCTTCCCTTCTTCTGACCTCTTGCTGCCTTATCTCCGGCTCACTGAGCTTTGCTAGCCTCTTAGTGAGCTCTGGGTTGGCTTCTTCGCTCGCTACTTCCTCCGCCACCCTCTCCATCAGCTCCTCATAGGAGACGGGGGCCTTCCTCTTCAATGCCATCTTGAAGAAACTTTCCTTCAACCCGACCGTGAAGGCGAGTTGAAGTGCAAACCCAGGCACCTCCTGAGTGAGCTGCACTTCCTCCTAGAACTGATCCGCGTACTGAGCCAATGTCTCCCTGGACTCCTGCTTCACCGCGAAGAGGGAATCAGCGTCCTTCTTCCTCCTTTTTGAAGTTGAAAATCTCAACAAAAAACTTCGGCGCAGGTCCTCGAACGCATAGATAGAGCCTGCCGGAAGTGAGTGAAACCAGTCCCTGGCCTTCTCCTTGAGAGTGACGGCGAAGAGCCGACACTTGAAGGCATCGGACATCGGCCTGATGGAGACCGAGTCCTCGAAAGACTGCAGATGTTGAACTGGGTCATCTCTGCCATTGTAGTACACTCTATCCCATTCCCCGAATCCCGCTGGAACGGGTGCAGACAACACCAACTCGCAGAAGGGACTTCCCCCTCCTGCCATCTTTTCTCGCTCGGCTCGCGGACCTAGCTCGCTCGCCAAGCTTGGGATCGCACTCGCGAGGGCGACGTTCGCCTGAACCACCCCGACTGTCGCCGCATCCTCCTAGCGCGCGCTCGCCTGCGCCGCGCTTGCTGGGGCAGAGCTTGTCGGCACCGAACTCGCCGGCGCGGAGCTCGCCAACACCGGGCTCGCCGGACTGGCGAACAGCACTCGCCCTTCCCTGTCATGCCCTGGTTCGACGGCAACTTCTTTTCCAGCCCTTCCTCCTAGTGCCCTCTCGCCGACTGCTGTTGGGGGAGTGGTCTCCTGAGGTGCCGGGGTCGCAAACTCATTTCGCAAGGCTGTGACCGTGAACCCTAAGGTTTCGAGCACCTCCTTCCTGAAATCCGCGAACATCCTAGCCATTGCTTCCTGAGGGGTCTCGCCGAACTCCTCGCCCTGCTCTTCATCTCCAGCCATAACTCTTCTCTGGGACTTTCTTGAACCAGCCGCGCTCCACGCTCACCGCACCAAAATGTTGAAACCGATTTCTCGGTCTCTTGTGGAGCTCGGGGCCCTCACCGAAATGAGGGGCAGCTAGCCCTTACCGGTCCCTCGGGAGAGGTAAGGCCGACGATTCGAGCAAAGAACAAAGACCCTAGTCTCAGCGAGGAGGTCCCTCCACTAACCCGGAAGATCGTTGAGCGCTTCCCCTCCCAAGCCAAAGCTAAGACTCGGGCACCTTGGAGAGCTAGAGAGCCCAAACCAAAGCGACCTAGGGAGAGAAGAGCTCAAAGATAATGAACCGGTCCTCCTCCAAGGTGCCCTTCAAGGTCTATTTATAGATTTTGGTTGTGGTCTGCCAATAACCAAATCCCGCTGTCCATTCTCACTATCCGCACACCGGATTGGTCTGCTAACAGCCAAACTCCGCTGTTCGGAGAGGCTAAACGCAGACCACCGGGGGCCTCTTGGTAAAAATCCCTTCCTGGACTTTTACGGGGCGAGCCAGCCCGCTTCGCGACCTCCCTCGCGAGTGGAGCTCGCGAGCATCTGGGTCTGCGAACCTCAGAGGTATTATCGGCACATTACATGGCTCGCTCGCCTGCACTACCTTGGCGAGTCCCCGAATGACTATCTGCTCTCCCTCTAGGCGGGCTCGCCTAGCGAACTCCTTCCTCGACTGGTTGGGCTCGCCAATAGCGACCCGGCCAAGCCGATCTCCCTCGCGAGTGGAGCTCGTGAGCCTCTGGGTCGGCGAACCCCAGGATGGCTATCCGCACCCCAAAATGGCTAACTGTACCCCAAAATGGCTAACTGTACCCCAATGTTCCGGGCTCGCTCGCCTGCGCAGTCTCTTGCTCTTCCTTGGCCTGCCTCGCCGGAGTTCAGGGTTCGCCCCTCTTGGCTCGCCTCCTCGAGCGCGAGCTGCTGATTTCTTCCTGGCGAACATCGGGGTTGTACAAGATGGAAGGTAGACACCATCGCTATGTAAGCATTCAGAATAGGCCTTCCGAAGATGGCACAGTAACTGCTCGGGGCATCCATCACCACAAAGTTGATCAACTTTATTATTCCTCCCAGAGATACAAGAAGTTTTATGCAACCCTCTACTTTCTTCTTCACTCCCGAGAAGTCGTAAAGGGGCCCTTCGGTGGAAAGTACAGGCTTTCCAGTATTCAGGGCTTCAAAAGTTTGGCGGAAGAGGAGGATGACTGAACTGCCCGTGTCAATCAAAATCTTGTTTACCGTGTAATTCTCGATGATGGCTTTGATCACCGCGGCGTCATTAAAAGGATTTGCATTTGGAGGAAGGTCCTCCTGGCCAAAAGTGATGATTGGGCTTTCTAGAGCAGATGCCTCCCTCTTTATGGTATTCATAGAAAAGGTTCAGATTTTGGTTGCGGATATCCGACTTTAAGGGAGCATGCCTCTTAAAATATGGCCTCTTTTGAAGGATTTGGATGACTTCGTCCATGGTGACATTAAGGGGGTGAATGATTCTTGTGAATCATCATATTGGATGGATGGAGCAACTGGAGGTGGCTGCGCAGTATACTGTAGCAGATATACTGGCATTATTTGCGGAATGGTCATGGATGGAGTGGGTGCGACGGCCAACAACGGTTTCTGATCTTGAAACCATTGATGGCCAAAAGATGGTTGTTTGTGCCTGAAATTTCTTCCCCTCTGAGCACGGGGTTTGAAATCAGGCCGAGGTGGATGGTGGCATGGTGTTTGATGAGTGTAAGAAGAATTAGGTAGATCCTTGTCGTTAAGCAGCTTCGCGACATACCCGGGGTTACTTTTTCACCCCTTTTAAACATATTCGCCAAACTTATCATATCTTGATAAGTTTTCGGCTCTCTGATGTTGGCTTCGAATTTTAATGGGCCTTCCCTCGGGCCATGAATCAGAGCAACCCGACATAGTTTAGGATCCACATTCTGGATCTCCATAATCTCTTTCTGGAAGCGGTCAACGAAACGAGCCCAAGTCTCATCTTCACGTTGCCGTATCTCGAAAAGGGCTGCCGGGCCACTTTTCCTTTTCTTGGAGGTATAGAATCGAAGCAGAAATTCCCTACGCAACTCTGCGAAGAAGCTGATGGATCTAGGGTGCAACCCATAGAACCACTCCCTTGCTTATCCATCAAAGGACGTTACAAGGAGTTTGCACTTGGTGGCATTGGTAAGAGTTCTCAAGGCAATGGCCGACTCGAAGGCCTGAAGGTGAATAGCTGGATCAGCTTGCCCGTTGTACGTTGATAAAATCACCAAAATGTATTTATTTTATAGTATTCTTTGTTAGATTTTATTTAAAAACTATGCTTTTCACAGTATTTGTTTGTTTGTATGTGCAAGTTGCAATAAAAAGAAAAAGGAAAAATATAACGAATTTGACAAAAGAATGGATATTGGAATACGCAAGAACGAGCTACAAATTGGACTGCAAAACCAAAGATTATGAACAGACGGCCATAACGGATCGATTTAACTAGCGCTTATTTTATGTTGATTTATTCGGCGCCAGTAATTGGCACTGATTTAATCAGCACCAATGATTGGCACTGATTAAATCAGCGCCAATCATTGGCTGATTAAATCAGCGCCTATATTGGCGCTGATAAAATCAGCGCCAATATTGTGCTGATTTAATCAGCGCCTAATAATGGCACTGATTTAATCAGTGCCATTATAGGCGCTGATTAAATCAGCCTAGCAGCTTAGCGCCAGCCTTTAAGGCTGCTGTTAATTTCAGAAAACGCCAGCCTTAAAGGCTGGCGTTACTATTCATATCATTTAATTTTTTTTTTTAATAATTTTCCCCACCTCATTTGGAAATTTTATTGGACGAGTTTTCCTATAAATTCATTCATCTTTGAGAGGAGAGGGGAGAATTTGGAGAGCTAAAAGTGAGAGTTTACATATGTTGTATTTGTGAGTTTATGTGAGATATTGTGGCGGTGGAAGGAGAAGATTTAGAGGGAGCTTGTACATATTCTTCGCGCAAGTTTGTAAGTCCTTGTTTTTATTAATAAAATCATTTCTTTTCTTGAATCTTTTCTTGTTCAGGATGATATCTTCCATAGTTTTTCATATTGCAACTATGCGTGAGTAGTCTCCTTGTGTTTCGGGTGCAATTTGATCATTCATTAAATTAATTATGTGATTATTATTATAATTCATCGCTTCAAATAATCATATGCATGTCCGAAGATTTTATTAGAAATTTTGATATTTTGTGTAGCCTAAAACACATGTTGCATGCCTACGAAAGTTCGATGCAATATGGCCTGAGAACACACGAAATATCCTTAGCATTCGAAGCAAATTTTCGGACTCTTCTTAAGGCTTTCATTATATTTCTATCACCTATTTTTTGTCTTCATTGCTCGCATATATTACATGCTTAAGTGATTTTGATGCAATATGTGGAAAGCAATAAACAAAATAATTTGATGATTTATAAACATAAAGGGCTTTTGCAAATCATAATTTCAAATATATTTTATGATGCGATGAATTATTAATCATATATTAAACATTTTTAATAAAATTTCACCCGAGACATATTTGTCAAAAATTACTTTTCTCAAATTAAGATCTCATTTTTAAACAAATCCATCCAACCTTTTATTGATAGTTCGCCTGGATTAAGGTAAAATTGAACTTCTCTGTGGAGCGACCCGTACTCGCATTGGTATTACATTCGTACACCGTGCACTTGTGGATTTTATTACTTGAAATTTTGTAGCACTATATTGATTCCAATCTTAAACTGCATATCATATTGTATTGTTAGTTTAGTGCTTAGAAATTTCTCATCAAGTTTTTGCCGCCATTGTCGGGGAAGTTTTAATTTCTCTTTAGTTCTTTGAATTATTAGATTAGATAATAATTATTATAAAAAGTTTATTAATTTACAATTTTAAAATTTCCTAACTAGTTGGTGTCTAGGAAAATGGTTAGGGGTGAGCTAGTATCCCCGAAAGAAAGGTGGTGTATAACGGTACGTAGTGCGACCACTAACCTTACGTTTACCTGGCCGACAAATTTGTGAAATATAAAATTTGTAAATTTCATCTTTATATTAAGCTTGTTGTTGGTGCCTAGGAATGTGATTAGAGGTGGTTTTTAATGGTACGTAGTGCGGCCACCAATCTCACACTTACCTAGCTAATGAGTAGGCGAGATATAAAATTTTAAAATTAACAAAAAAAATATAACAATAATAAAATATTGAAAAATATATCTAAAGTTTTTTTCCTTAAATATCATTTTAGTTTGAATCACCAATCTTCATCCTCATAGTGTATGCACCTTTGGACTAGAGATTCGACAAAATGCTTAGTAAGATCTGAATATAAAGGCTTAGTTATGGCTGAAATAAATCCAAATGTTGCATTACGTGATAGGTGTTACCCAATGAGAACATCATTACCTTCATGTATTAAATTACCTATTTCTACAGCAAATAATTTTGAAATCAAACCTCACTATATAAATGTGCTTCCAAAATATCTTGGAGCCGATAGTGAATATGCTTACATCTTTACAAGTGAATTTGAAGAGGTGTGCTCTATGATGAAATTACAAAATTTAACTGAAGACGTACTTAAACTTCGTTTTCTTCCATTTGCTTTAAAAGATTATGTTAAGAAATGGTTACATAGTTTACCCGCCGATTCTATAAATACTTGGGATGAGTTTATCAAAGTGTTTCTAAAAAAATGTTATCCTAATCATAAAACTGCAAAAATTTGGAATGAAATAAACCAATTTTTCCAAATTCCTGGAGAAGCATTTTGGAAATACTTAGATAGATTTAAAAATTTATTAACATTATGCCCTCATCATGCTATTGAAAAATGGAGACTATGCCAAATTGTTTATGAAGGTTTTAACTTTAACACAAACTATGCTCAAATCTATGTGTCAAGGAAATTTTATGGATAAAAGTGAAGACGAGGCTTGGGAATTTTTTGAAAACTTAGCGGAAAAAACTGGGCAATGGGAAGAGAGTACTTATGATAGGTCTAACAAATCGATTAATGAAAAATCAATGGCCTATAAAAATGGTATGCATGTTATTGATCCAACTACTGCATGTGAGGCTAGAATCGACGCACTTGTCCATAGATTAGATGAATTAGACATTAAGAATAAACAAGTTAATCAAATTTCTGTATGTCCTAATTGTCAAGATCCATCACACATAGGAGAAGAGTGCCCGTATTTAGAAAATAATTTAAATTATGAACAAATGAATGCTACTTTTCAAAATCCTAAGAATGATCCATATTCTCAATATTATAATCCAGGTTGGAGAAATCACCCAAATTTCTCATGGAAACAAAATGATAATTCAAATTTTCATTGACAAAATAATAACAATAAAAATAATAATAATTCTAACTCAAAATCATTTAATCAAAATTTTAAAGAACCGCAATTTCAAAATTTTAATAATTTAAACTCTAATCAACAATTTCAACCTCCTGGATTTAATTATAAAATTTCTGATTTAGAGAAAAGTGTAGAAGTTTTAGTGAAAACAACGTCACAAACATCTGATGCCCTTACGAAATTCATACAAACATCTAGTCAAATAATGAGCACTAACTCACAATCCATAGCTAGATTAGAATAACAAGTTGGGCAAATTGCTTCTCAAATTAGCGAGAGAGGAAAAGGAACCTTTCCTAGCCAACCAATCACCAATCTAAGAGATCCTAAGGCTATAAATCATATAAAAGAAAGTCAAGTTAACGCTATAATGTTTTTATGATCTGGTAAAAAAGTGGATAATAAAGTAGAACTTTATAATGAGAAGCCTAAGAACATAGTTGAAACAAATACAAATGATGAAATACCTCTTGAAGAACCAATTGAAATATCATCAAATAAAAATAAAATTCAAGAAATAAAGGCTACTTATCCATAAAGATTAAAAAGTAATAAAAATTCTGCGCAAATGGAAAAAATGTTAGAGGTTTTTAAGCAAGTAAAAATTAATATTCCTCTTCTTGATGCAATTCAACAAGTGCCAAATTATGCAAAGTTTCTTAAAGATTTATGCACCAAGAAGAAACAAACTCATGTGCCTAAGAAAGTTTTTTAGCCTCTAATATATCAAATGTATTAACAAGCACAATTCCCATTAAATACAAAGACCCTGGATGTCCTACTATTTCATGTAGTATAGGGAATAAATTTATTAATAAAGCGTTATTAGACCTAGGAGCTGGTGTAAACTTGCTTCCATATTCTGTTTATGAGCAGCTTGATTTAGGAGATTTAAGACCTACTAAGGTCACTCTTCAACTAGCAGACCGCTCTATTAAGATACCAAAAGGCGAAATAGAGGATATACTAATTAAAATAGTGGAATTCATCTTTCCAGTAGACTTTATAGTACTAGAAACCCAACCTGTAGCTAACACACATTATCAAATACCTGCCATTCTAGGACGACCATTTTTAGCTACATCTAATGCTTTGATTAATTGTCGCAATGGGTTAATGAAATTATCTTTTGGAAATATGACAATTGATTTGAATATTTTTAATTTAAATGGGCCACATGGTCAACCATTAGATGTAAATATGATTTAAGAATTAGAAGAGGATGATTTAGGAGAATTAGATGATGGCATATTTGATAAAAGCTTTGAAGAAATCCTTGAAGATGAGATTGCATTGTTAGAAGAACTTAATACGCAAGATTTAATGTATGCTCATCAAGAACCTCTTCCAGAACCCTTAAGTGAGGAGCTTAGGGCCCCTAGCCTCTCTTCCATGATCGAAACACCTAAACTAGAACTTAAACCATTACCCGATCATATGATATATAAATATTTAGGCGAAAAAGAGACACTTCCTGTTATAGTAGCAAAAGATTTAGATGAAGAAGAAACTGAAAAATTAATTAAAATTCTAAAAACTAATAAGGAAGCCATTGCTTGGATTATGGGAGACATAAAGGGGATTAATCCAACCATAGTACAACATAAAATTCATATGCGTGAAAATGCAAAACCTAAACGTGACCCTCAAAGAAGACCAAATCCGACAATGAAAGAAGTTGTTAGACAAGAAATTATTAAATTATTGGATAATGGAATAATATATCCTATTTCAGATAGTCTATGGGTTAGCCCGATTCATGTTGTACCAAAAAATTTGGAATCACTGTAATGAAAAATAATAACAATGAACAAATCGCAACTCGCACACAAACTGGATGGCGAGTCTGCATTGATTACAGGAAACTTAATGAAGCCACTAGGAAAGATCATTTCTCATTACCCTTTATTGACCAAATGTTACAAAGATTGGCAGGACATAAATTTTATTGTTTTCTTGATGGATACTCAAGATATTACTAAATTCCCATCTCACCGGAAGACCAAGAAAAAACAACTTTTACATGTCCATTTGGAACTTTTGCATATCGTCGCATGCCTTTTGGACTATGCAATGCACCTGCCACTTTTCAGAGGTGAATGATGAGTATATTTTCTGATACGGTTGAGAGATTTTTAGAAATATTCATGGATGATTTTTCTATTTATGGAGATTCATTCTCTGACTGTTTAAATCATTTAGAGTTAGTATTAATAAGATGTAGAGAGAAGAATTTTGTGCTTAATTGGGAAAAATGTCATTTCATGGTAAAATGAGGTATTGTTTTAGGACATATAATCTCAAACCAAGGAATAGAAGTCGATAAAGCAAAAGTTGAGGTTATATCAGAACTCCCTCCTCCTAAATCTGTTAAGGAAATACGAGCATTTCTAGGACACGCTGGGTTTTATCAACGCTTTATAAAGGATTTTAGAAAGATAGCTAGACCTTTGACTAAACTCTTAGGTAAAAATGAGCACTTTAATTTTGATAATGATTGTTATAAAGCATTCACAATTCTAAAAGAACAATTAACTTATGCTCCTATAATTCAAGTACCTGATTGGGACCATTTGAAATTATGTGTGATGCTTCTGACTATGCTATAGGAGCCATCTTAGGGCAACACATAAATGAGAAGCCGCATGTAATTTATTATGCTAGTAGAACCCTTAATGATGCGCAATTAAATTACACTACTACTGAAAAGGAATTTCTAGCAGTAGTATTTGCGCTTGAAAAATTTAGATCATATCTGATATGATCTCATATTATAATATATACTGATCATTCCGCAATTAAATACCTTTTAACAAAAAGAGATGCTAAAGCTGTAACACCCTGCCAGTACGAATAATATAACAGTAGGTCCGGCCGGGACCCCACGCCATACTAACCACACTAGCTAGGAGTTAAAAGGTGATAAACAGAAAGAAACTACAACAGAGTATACTAAACACTAGCTTTAACATTACCATTAGAATTGTCCACTATTATAGGAATGCAACCAAAAAAGAGAGTTATGGCCTTAAGGCCTTACATTTAACAAATGTACCAAAACTCCAAAACATACATCGGCACGCAGGCCGACAATACATGAGAAAGCTAAAAAAAGAGGCTGGCCTTCAAGGGCCAACTCAGCAAAAGGGGCCACCGCCCGCTATTTCCCGCTAGGCTCACCTGCACCTGCATAAGAACATTCCACCAAACGGTGGCAAACAAGGTAACGGTCAGCACAGCTGACCAAATTATAACGACCCCACCCCTTTCCCGGGGTGGCGGAGATTCTACCCTGCAAGCAAGCCACACTAGCACAAGTACTAAAATAAAGAAAGTGCAACAACACAAGGTGAGGTTTCAAGCACATTCAATCTTCTAGGTTGAGCATCAAAAAGGAGGGAACCTAGGTATGCACATGATGTTGGTTGGGTTCACCCGAAGGTTCCCCGCAACCGCCTAAACAACCGCATGAGGCTAACAACATCAATTCCACAAACACTCCACCGTAAGGGCCATCGCCTTATGTGGGAAAAAGAGCTTTTGGTCGGTCTAGGTAAACCACCTTCCACGACCTCTCCCATGATCACACGGCTACATGAGGTAGGGACCTCTTACCGATCTGCATGGAAACGGGTTCGGTTTAGCTTTGCCCGTGCTCTAATCGTCGCGATCTGTCGCACGACGCGGGTACGGCTTCGCCTCGGCCCGTAAGGGTTTAGCACCTTCAAGTGCTACACAAATATGGGTGTTACAAAAGCTATGTTGATCCGTTGGATATTGCTACTACAAGAATTTGATTTAGAAATACGAGATAAAAAAGGGTGTGAAAATGTAGTAGCTGACCATATTTCTAGATTAAATAATGATGAGTCTAGTACCATACCTATTAATGAAAACTTTCTGGATGAACATGTATATGTGGCTTCTCAAACTCCTTGGTTTGCGGATATTGTAAATAACTTAGTCTCCATGGAAACTCCATCATTTTGGATGAAACAAGATAAAGATAAATTTTTCTCACAAGTGAAATTTTTTTATTGGGAGGAGCCTTATTTATTTAAACATTGTCCTGATCAAATCATTAGAAGATGTGTCCCAGATGAAGAGTTTAGAAGCATACTATCCTTTTGCCATGATCAAGCTTGTGGGGGGCATTTTAGTGCAAAGAAAACATCATCAAAAGTATTACAATTTGGATTTTATTGGCCCACCTTATTTAAAGACGCATTTGAATATTGCAAAATGTGTAGTAAATGCCAACACATGGGAAGGATAACCAAAAGAAATGAAATGCCTCAACAATCAATCTTAGTAGTAGAAATATTTGACGCATGGGGAATTGATTTTATGGGACCGTTCCCAAACTCATTTGGAAATAATTATATTATACTAGCAGTGGATTATGTGTCTAAGTGGGTTGAGGTAATACCATCTAAAGCTAATGATAGAAAAATTGTGATTAAGTTTATTAAGGAAAATATTTTATCTAGATTTAGAACTCCAAGAGCTATTATTAGTGATAATGGAAAATGTTTTTTGTAATCGTTCATTTGAGGCTTTAATGAAAAAGTATGGAATTAAACATAAACTGTCAACACCATATCATCCACAAACTTGTGGACAAGTGGAGGTATCAAATAGACAAATCAAGCAAATCCTAGAGAAAATGATAAGTGCGAATCGAAAGGATTGGATGTTAAAGTTGATTGATGCTTTACGGGCTTATAGGACAGCGTTCAAAATGAATTTAGGTATGTCACCCTATCGGATTGTGTACGGAAAAGCTTGCCACTTGCCTGTTGAATTAGAACATCGTGCAATGTGGGCAATGAAAAAATTTAAATTTTGATGAAAATTTGATCGGAGCGCACAGGAAGTTTCAATTATCGGAATTACATGAATTAAGGAAGGATGATTATGAAAATTCTAGAATATATAAGGAGAGGACCAAACAATTCCATGATAAATTATCTCTAGGAAAACATTTAACATTGGAGATAAAGTATTACTCTATAATTCTAGATTACATTTATTTTCGGGGAAATTAAAAACTAGATGGACTGGACCTTATCTAGTAAGAACTATATTTGCGAATGGTGCTATTGAAATTGTGGATTTGAATAAGGACAAAAGCTTTAATGTAAATGGGCATAGATTAAAACATTTTTTAGAATTTGAGCATATTGAGACATTTGAGATCATGAGTCTTCATGAAACCTCATATGTCCACTAGTTTTGATCTTCTTGATTAGTATGTACATAATTTATTATAGCTTTTTATTTTATTGTTGTTTGAAAACAGAAATAAAAAAAACAGCATTTTTATGGCTTTATTACTATTTTGCTCGAGGACGAGCACAAAAATAAGTGTGGAGGGGTAGATTCACTTCATACTTTTCTATGAAAAATTGTTTGTTTGTTTTTCCCTCTATGATAAAAAAGAGTTTTGATTTCTAATATTCATGGACTATGATTCTTACCCTTACAGCTAGATTTATTAACACTTGAGTAAATTTAAGTCAACAATAATCATCAGTAATCAGGTATTAGTAGAGTATGTATCTCATTTATGTGCACTTAATTCTTAGTTGAGAAGAGCTCACATTAGAATATTATGAGTGAAATAATCAATTGAATATTATGATTTCTTTTACTTCTAGCAGACCCTTATTTGAATTCTTTTTATGAGTTGTGTAATCCCGGTTATTGTTTAAGGCAAAGATAATAAATTGTGATGATTAATTCACTTAAGATTCTTTATAAAGATAACAACTTGTCACTTGACTCCACAACTACATTAGCTAGCCATCCCAGTTAAATAATTTCTTTGGCTTTTTGTTCCCTTATAATTGTTTTTTATCTTCGGTATTCAATATAATATGAGATCAAAAAACAAAAAATCAAAATTGATAAAGTCCTAGCACTACCATGATCCCTAATAATCCCTAATAGGCGTTGTGGGCTATGGAACCTAGGTAATTAAAAGATCTCCCCTAGCACTAATCTAGTCCCTGATAAGTCCTAATAGACATTGTGGGCTATAACACCTAGGAATTATTTTTGAAAACTTAAATAAACTTTATAAGAACTCTTTGGTTTACTCCTTCACTAGCTCTACCTCTGTGTCTGATAAGACCTAATGGGCATTGTATGTTGAGGCACCTAGGGAGCTATCTTATACTATTATTGGCGAAAATTTTGCTTTTAGCTTTTTCTGGAAGCATAGCTTATGTTAATGTCTTCATGAAGCTCACGTGATAAAATCATCATCTCTATCACTTTAATATACTTATTCTACAATTTCAATATTAAGAGAATTTCTTAACATGTCTTTATAAATTTGTCTTTTGGACTAACTTAGGTTATTTTTCTCATAAATTGAGCTTATTTATAACCTCTAGATTAAGAGATTGAATAAAAAAACAATTGAGATAGAAGTGAATCACTAATGTTATAAAAATTAGCTCTCTCACATAGAATTGTGGACGTAATATCTAAGATATATATTTAATTAATATTTGCTTAAAGGGTGAGAAAATTTGACCGTATATTTATCAAATGTGTTTAGATCTAAATCCTTAAAAATGAAATTATTTGTCCATGTTTGTTTATGAATTTTAATGTTCTCTTATGAAATATTTATATATTCACGTGCTTGTAAACTGAGATTTAAATTTTGTAGGTGTAATTCACTAAAAACCCTCACGAGACACAACTCGTCCACTAGGGTAACCTAGGGGTTTAAAGGATTATTGCACGTGCTAAGTGTAATCGTATATTCTACGAAAAGAATATTTATCGAGTTATTTTTGCTCGGGACGAGCAAAACGTTAAGTGTGGAGGGGTGATAAAATCACAAAAATGTATTTATTTTATAGTATTCTATGTTAGATTTTATTTAAAAACTATGCTTTTCACGGTATTTGTTTATTTGTATGTGCAGGTTGCAATAAAAAGAAAAAGGAAAAATATTATGAACTTGACAAAAGAATGGATATTGGAATACGTAAGAACGAGCTACAAAGACTGCAAAACGAAAGATTACAAACATACGGCCATGTTAGATCGATTTAACTAGCGCCTATTTTAAGTTGATTTATCCGGCGCCAATAATTGGCACTGATTTAATCAGCACCAATGATTGGCACTGATTAAATCAGCGCCAATCATTGGCTGATTAAATCAGCGCCTACATTGGCGCTGATTAAATCAGCGCCAATATTGTGCTGATTTAATCAGCGCCTAATAATGGCGCTGATTTAATCAGTACCATTATAGGCGCTGATTAAATCAGTCTAGCAGCTTAACGCCAGCCTTTAAGGATGGTGTTAACTTTAGAAAACGCCAGCCTTAAAGGCTGGCATTACTATTCATATCATTTAAAAAAAAAATAGTTTGTAAAGTTTGTAAGTCCTTGTTTTTATTAATAAAATCATTTCTTGCAAGTTTGTACTATTCATATCATTTCTTGCAAGTTCATTAATAAAATCATTTCTCACTATTCATATCACTTAAAGTCTAGCAACTTGTACATGCGCTTTGTGCAAGTTTGTAAGTCCTTGTTTTTATTAATAAAATCATTTCTAATCTTGAATCTTTATTTATTCAGGATGATATCTTCCATAGTTTTTCATATTGCAACTATGCGTGAGTGACTCCTTGTGTTTCAGGTGCAATTTGATCATTCATTAAATTAATTATGTGATTATTATTATAATTCATCGCTTCAAATAATCATATGCATGTCCGAAGATTTTATTAGAAATTTTGATATTTTGTGTAGCCTAAAACACATGTTGCATGCCTACGAAAGTTCGATGCAATATGGCGTGAGAACACACGAAATATCCTTAGCATTCGAAGCAAATTTTTGGACTCTTCTTAAGGCTTTCATTATATTTCTATCACCAAATTTTTTCTTCATTGCTCGCATATATTACATGCTTAAGTGATTTTGATGCAATATGTGGAAAGCAATAAACAAAATAATTTGATGATTTATAAAAATAAAGGGCTTTTGCAAATCATAATTTCAATTATATTTTTATGATACGATAAATTATTAATCATATAATAACATTTTTAATAAAATTGCACCCGAGACATATTTGTCAAAAATTACTTTCTCAAATTAAGATCTCATTTTTAAACAAATCAATCCAACCTTTTACTGATAGTTCGCCTGGACTAAGGTAAAATTGAACTTCTCTGTGGATCGACCCGTACTCGCATTGGTATTACATTCGTACACCGTGCACTTGCAGATTTTATTACTTGAAATTTTGTAGCACTATATTGATTCCAATCTTAAACTGCTTATCATATTGTATTGTTAGTTTAGTGCTTTGAAATTTCTCATCATACGTTGGAAAACGTAGCTCTCTTAAGTTATTTGGGGATGGCTCCCTCGAACTTCATCCACATACGGAGAAGTCTCCTCGATGTCTTCATAGAGAAGAGGGACAGTATAACAGGCCGCCGGGGCTACGGCTACTCGCGGATAAGCCGTTTGGTAAGAAGAACGGGCCGCAGCTTCTGGCGGACAGGCCGTCGGGTAGGAGTGGCGGGCTGCATGAGAAGTCGCCCCCTGAAAATCTAGAACCCGAGCCAGCATATTCTGAGCGGCTTCCTGATAGAAGGTTTTTCGGGCCATGAAACTTATTGAAGTGGTTGGAAGTTGGCGACTTGCGGCAGCGGGTACTGAGGAGGAGGAGGGACCAGGGTCACCGCCTGGTTAACCGCGGCTTACTGAGGAACAAACTGCTCAGTTAAAACAGTCAGGGCCTAACTGATCGCTTCGAGCCGCTGATCAGTTGCCTTCTGAGCCCGCTCGGCTTCCCGCTTAGACTGCTCCAAGGCTTCCCACAGAGAATCATCACTATGGCCAGAGCGGTCTCTTTGAGGGAACTGGCAGTCTGACATCTTATCAAGGATTTCACCGACAACCCACAATCTGAATGTCTCGTATTTCTTGCAAGTTTGTACTATTCATATCATTTCTTGCAAGTTTATTAATAAAATCATTTCTTACTATTCATATCACTTAAAGTCTAGCAGCTTGTACATGCGCTTCGTGCAAGTTTGTAAGTCCTTGTTTTTATTAATAAAATCATTTCTTTTCTTGAATCTTTCTTTGTTCAGGATGATATCTTCCATAGTTTTTCATATTGCAACTATGCGTGAGTAGTCTCCTTGTGTTTCGGGTGCAATTTGATCATTCATTAAATTAATTATGTGATTATTATTATAATTCATCGCTTCAAATATCATATGCATGTCCGAAGATTTTATTAGAAATTTTGATATTTTGTGTAGCCTAAAACACATGTTGCATGCCTACGAAAGTTCGATGCAATATGGCGTGAGAACACACGAAATATCCTTAGCATTCGAAGCAAATTTTTGGACTCTTCTTAAGGCTTTCATTATATTTCTATCACCAAATTGTTTCTTCATTGCTCGCATATATTACATGCTTAAGTGATTTTGATGCAATATGTGGAAAGCAATAAACAAAATAATTTGATGATTTATAAAAATAAAGGGCTTTTGCAAATCATAATTTCAATTATATTTTTATGATGCGATGAATTATTAATCATATATTAAACATTTTTAATAAAATTGCACCCGAGACATATTTGTCAAAAATTACTTTCTCAAATTAAGATCTCATTTTTAAACAAATCAATCCAACCTTTTACTGATAGTTCGCCTGGATTAAGGTAAAATTGAACTTCTCTGTGGATCGACCCGTACTCGCATTGGTATTACATTCGTACACCGTGCACTTGCGGATTTTATTACTTGAAATTTTGTAGCACTATATTGATTCCAATCTTAAATTGCTTATCATATTGTATTGTTAGTTTAGTGCTTTGAAATTTCTCATCATACGTTGGAAAACGTAGCTCTCTTAAGTTATTTGGGGATGGCTCCCTCGAACTTCATCCACATACGGAGAAGTCTCCTAGACATCTTCATAGAGAAGAGGGACAGTATAACAGGCCGCCGGGGCTACGGCTACTCGCGGATAAGCTGCTTGGTAAGAAGAACGGGCCGCGACTTCTGGCGGACAGGCCGTCGGGTAGGAGTGGCGGGCTGCATGAGAAGTCGCCCCCTGAAAATCTAGAACCCGAGCCGGCATATTCTGAGCGGCTTCCTGATAGAAGGTTTGTCGGGCCATGAAACCTTATTGAAGTGGTTGAAAGTTGGCGACTTGCGGCAGCGGGTACTGAGGAGGAGGAGGGACCGGGGTCACCGCCTGGTTAACCGCGGCTTACTGAGGAACTAGCTGCTCAGTTAAAACAGTCAGGGCCTAACTGATCGCTTCGAGCCGCTGATCAGTTGCTTTCTGAGCCCGCTCGGCTTCCCGCTTAGACTGCTCCAAGGCTTCCCACAGAGAATCATCACTATGGCCAGAGCGGTCTCTTTGAGGGAACTGGCAGTCTGACATCTTATCAAGGATTTCACCGACAACCCACAATCTGAATGTCTCGTATTTCTGTTGAATCCGAAATGGCGCCTCCGCGATCGACGCTAGAGAAGTGAAGGAAAAGTGGAGGCCGCGAGTTATCAGTTATTATTTATTAGAAGAAATTAGACCGCTGGCAGCGGTCAAGACCGGACTTCGCCCGTCACGGCAAATGCCACTCCTGTGATGAGCTTTCCCTTGATTTGAGTAAAGTGATTACAGCGGGTTACAGGGAAAGTAAAAAGAGAAGCGGACCGGTCAGACAAACTGCAAGTCAGTGAACTCGAGACCACAGCTCTAACAAGCGAGATCCAGGATTTGAGTGTGCGTGTCTTAAGAACGTCGCCACCCCCTATTTATAGACTCGGGGGACTTCCCAAACTGGCAGGGATAAAATAACCGCGTGCCCAAGCTGGCTTGGCGGCTTGAGCTTACGATCTATATTGGCCGGGGTTGAAATGCGCTGCGATCAAGGCATGCAAGCAACTCGGGTGGCCTCTGACCTGAACGGCTTGCCTTATGGACTTGGTCTTGATTGCAACCCTCCTGATGATGGCCTGACATCGATCAGACCACTCGACTTGATCTGGTGAGCCGAGAGACATTCTTGAGGAAGATCCATGTGGTCAATGTTACATACTGCTAGGCCTGAATAATTCATGAGCCAGGCTGTTAATTATGCAGGCCGCCTGGGCTGAATAGTTCATTATGTCGAAATCGGTCTTCTGGGTAAACAAACACTTTAAATGGTTTGGCCTAGGAAATGCACTTGCATGCTTGCGGTGCGTTTAACAAAATCTTAGATCAGGTATAACCCCTTAAATACTCATCCAAATGATTGGAAATTTTATACATGACAATATTATTACATATGGAATGACTCCAAAAATTTTTGGAGGATTATTTTCCTAGGTTTAAAGGAAAATACATTAATCGTCACACTATGAAATTTGTGGAAATAATGAGATCAAAACACTTTGTAAAATGTGCAAACTTTTATGGATTTACCCTTAGGACATTATCGATCAGTGGTAGAAAAATGGGGACATTTGGATTAGAGGATTGAAAGATTTATCACTTTAAATATTTGATTTAGAAAAGAGTCATGTAGGCTTGGGGTGCTAATAATAGAAAATAGATCTTGTGATTCTCATCTAGCTTCTCGTTCAAATGACTTGAAAATTAATACGTGACAGTATGAAAACCTTAGGAACAGCTCCAAAAAATTCTAGAATTTTTAAAGCATAATTGTCATTAGTGGATATTAATTTAATTAATGTATCTCTTTGAATGAATTAGATCCTTAAATTTGTACAGTGACATGTCCATATTATAAATGTTATCTAGCAAAAATATTAGGGCATTTGGAACTGATATGACTTGGATTGTTCTATTTGCTATCTTGCCCTTGTTCATGAAACTACTTAACTTATTGACTAAGAATTCTAACGAACCTCAAAGGTTGTATTTCAATTTAGATTTTTGGATATTATCTTGCTATATTATTACCTTGCATACATGCTATTTAGTTCACGATAAAACAATTTGATATTGATTGAGAATATAATTATATAAATATTATATTGGAGTTGAAATCAGAATAACCAATGAATCTAATTGAATATGATTATAATCAAGTACACACAAATAATCATGACAACATTTTTTGTTATACATGAATAGAACCTTAAGTGGAGGAGGAAGTATGTAAAGGACAATTGGATATTTAGAGTTAGTAAACTCCTTCCTCAAGTTGAGACGAGATTTGTAGAGCGTCCTAAGTCATCGGATTTAAAACTTAGCTCGAGTACCATAAGTAATCCTTAGGATCATAAATAAACTTACCCTTGTTTTATACTCCCCTACACTAAAATTGAACCCTAGGGTTAAGGGTGATGTCAGCTCGGGAATTGTGGCAGTGGATTCTTGACGCAGTATGATGGATATGATTATATCGTTGTAAGGAATTGGTTGTTAGTCCTTGGGTGTTAAAGACGTCTCTATGAAGGATATAATTATATCCTGGTAAGGACTTGGTTGTTAGTCCTTGGGTGTTAAAGGCATGTTTATGAAGGATATGATTATATCCCGGTAAGGACTTGGTTGTTAGTCCTTGGGTGTTTGAGGCACATTTTCTTCACATAGGTGTGTTGTGAGTGTTTGTATACATTATTGCATATCGATTCTGGATGATAAGATTGCTTGTGGTGGGTCTACCAGCTTGTCGGTCATCACATCGATGGAAGCTGTGGGATAGACTCTAGCTTGTGGGGTTAAGGTCTAATGGGCTAGTTTGGCTGATGTCTTGGTGATGTTTTCCAAATGACCCTCTCATTTGCTTTGGATACTCAGCTGGTTATAGCCGAGCAAGAGTACGCAGGTTCTTTGCAAGCTCACACATTAGGTGTACGTAAGGCCTATGTCTGGTAGTGTGCATACCCACGTAGTAGTAGAGGATCCCATTCCACTGCCTCCGTTGGGCCACGACGGGAGGTGCCTTAGTGGTTAGCTACCCTCAAAAGGTGGGAACTAAAGGTCTATGTCAGCATAGAGTTGTGTGAATGAATAAACCTTGGTTGAGTCTACATTCTTCATTCATATCATTGCATTGGATCACACCGCTTAAACAAATCCTCATCATATAAATTAGTATGTGCTCTTTTAGATGATTAGTTACTTTTACTGATAGAAGAAGATCCTTAACTTATAAATTTGTATGAGCATTTTATAAGATAAGTTACTATTGTACCTTTTATACTGCTCATTTACTGCTCTTTTATACTGCACCTTCTATGATACTCTTACTTTTGTAATATTATAGTATGAAATTGCTTATGATGTTGCTCTTAGAGTAATAACTATTATGATAATGGTAATACCGACTTTACCTGCTTGGTTAGATATATTTATACTGCTTATATTGTAGCCTTCTTTTCCATCCTCCTACTCAGTACCTAGGAGTCACTGGGGGAGTGGATGCCAAAACCGCTTAGTCTTTTTGACTAACGGTCGTCGAACCACAACATTTTAGGAGATCGAGCAGCTGGAGCAGCAGTACCCCGTGCAAGTGGACCACAAGGTCAAGGAGACATGGCCTGCCATGACGTTGCAACATTCCGACTCCTCCTGTAGCAGATGTGAGATTTTGAGAGCTTCCACATTTTTATGATGTACTTATATGTAAGACTATACGAGGATTTGTTATTTATTACACTTCCATTATAATGTAATTTGTTGACATCCGATACTATTTGTGAATCTATGGACTTCGGACTTTATTAATTGTTATCTTATTATAGGTTTGCATTGTGTTGTTTGGTGTTCGCAGACAGGATAGGAATCTTGTAGTGGTTGTTGGCCTGTGTGCAGACGCTACTGCAAGGAGGCTGTCCTGGGCATAAGACTCCCATCGGTCGTACCCAATTCCCAGGAGGTGGAGCCTTACACATATTAACTTGTAGCATTACGGTACGTTGAATGCTTATGAGCCATGGTTTCCCCAATTTATTTTTTTGGTAATGTTAGCTATCTTTAATGTTCACGGGCCAAGGTGAAGCCGTACCCGCACCACAATAATAAATTCTGGTGAATTGAGCTGCTGAGCATGGGCAAAGCTAAATCGAACTTGTTCCATGTAGATCGGTGTGAGGTCTTAACATCCTGTATGCCGTTTGATCATGGGATAATCCGTTGAAGGCATTTTAACCTAGACCGACAATAACTCATTTACTACCTAAGCTTGCATAACTTAAGATGGTGGTAGTACTCATGAGAGAGTACACCGATTGTATGCCTTGAGTGCATGAAGTGCGTGGTCGTGAGTACCCGAATTTGGATGTTGTGGAATGATGTTATGTTAGCCTCATGCGTGATTTCTTAGGCGGTTGGGGTGAACCTCCGGGAGAACTCAACCAACATCATTTGCATTTGATAGGTTCCCTATTTATTTGATGCTCAACCTAGAAGATTGATTGTGCTTGAAACCTCGCCATGTGTAAAGAAGTAGCACTTTCTTTGTTTTGCTACATATTGCATGTGCGGCTTGCTTGCAGGTGAGCAGTGCCCCGCCCTGGAGCTGGCTAGGATAGTCAGGGATGGGATAATTACACGGTTTGTGATTTGCTCATAGTTGACCCTTATTTACCTCTTATTTGTGCTAGATGCAGGTGCTGGTGGGCCGAGCAGGAAATAACGTGCAGAAGCTTAAAGCCGAGCTGGCCATTGAAGGCCAAACTCTTTTATCATTTTTCATATATTTGTCGAACTGCGTGCCAGTGTATGTTTAGCATGTTTAGAGTTTGATACTTTTTGTGAATGTAAGGTCTTAAGGCCATAACCCTATTTTGTTAACATTTCTGAGTAGGTGGACATTCATGTAATATTGTTTAATCTAAGCTTCCGCTAGTGCTTTATTTACTCTCGTGTAGATATGGTTTTCTTTTTATCATTTCATAATGCCTAGCTTGTGTGTTCAATATGGCGTGGGGTCCCGGACGAACCTATTGTTATCTTGTTTGTATAGGAAGGTTGTTACACCATCCCTCTTTTCTTTTGCTCAGTGATAAGAATCTTGTTTTTGTTGCATGTCATGTGCTTGGATCATCTAGTGTCCAAGTACCATATGTCTCATTGGTCGTTAGCTTGTCAATATACATAGTATGAAGTATGGAGTAAAGATTCAAATACCCAAGAGGTTCCCCCAATAATGTAGGTTGTAACCTTATGTACCCAGATTTGCTTTATAGAACAATGTCCCTTCTTCCTACAAGAGTCTGAAGTGTGTCTAAAGATGTTACATTTGGTACATAATAGAAAATAAGTCGAAACCACTTTCGAATTTATGGGTGGACTCTTATTGGAAGATAAAGAACCAACAGTAAAGTTTGTTAATTTTTTTTAGATTTAAAAATTTTCTTAGAAACTGTGCTATCGCTGGCGGTAGTAGTTACCACATGATGTAGTGTCACCGAATTTAATCCAAGTTTGAATCTTGCACTTCCTTGACATTGATTGGCCAAAATCATATCTAGAGATGTTTGACCAACTCTAAATTTTCAATTGCAATGTTTAGGTCATGGATGCGGGCATTAAGAGTAGTGTTTTTGATTATTAGCATAACACATCTATTTGCATGCGTATTTTTTTCACTTTCAATTTGAGTAAGAGAAGATTTTAATTTGCTTTCTAAATTACTCCTCTCATAGGTAAGAGTTTCGATATTCGAGGAGGTCTTAGAGAGCGATTCTTCCAACTCTTTGATTTTTGCCAAGAGGTGATCGCAATCATGGAAAGTCATCTTCTCTTTCCCAAAACTAATTAAATCCTTTGATAATTTTGTATTTTCCTTTAGCAAAATTTTATTTACCGATTTTAGAAAATCAAGATCTTTTAATTTTTTCTCAAAATATTTACAAGTTTTCATATATTCAGAATAGATCATCATTGGAAGGAGGAGATACCTCAGTGCCGCTTTAGACACTGCTTTCGTCATAGTAAGGGGAGTGGTGTTTTCCCATGACGCACATGTTTTCCTCTTCACCATTACTTGAACTCGAGGTGCTTGACTCCTCAGAGGAAGAGTCATCTCACGTAGCCGCCTTTAGCACTTTCTTCTTATCCTTCTATTTGTGCATTTTTTCTTTTTCCTCCTTCAGATATTTTGGGCACTTATTCCTGATATGTACATACTTCCATTAGTGAAAGCACCCCGGTAATGGTGGTTCCTCATCGTCGTCGCTAGCCTTGGCCTTCTTAAACCAATATCCCTTTTTGTAAGTGCATTTGTTCAAATATTTCTGGAAGGTGTTTCTCCTTTCTGAATTTCTCATGAATGTCTTGAAACCTTGAACAAAAAGGCTTTCCTCATCATCATTGCCATCCTCATCCATCTCTTTCCTCAATTTTAGTGCCAACGCCTTTTCTTTGGCTTTTTATTGTACTTTTCATGTTGAATTTTGGGTTCAACCCATGAGTTTTCAGATTCCCAATGAGGCTCTCATTCTTGAGTCGCTTAAGATCATGAGATTTTGTGATGGTCGTCACCTTTGGATTGAATCTAGGTGGGAGTGATCTTAGTATCTTCCACACCAAGTCGCCATTAAAAAAGGTCTTTTTGAGAACTCTTGAGGCGTTCATAATCTTGGTGAACCTTATGTACAAGACGCCCACCTCTTCATCATTCTCCATCTGGATTTGATCGTTTCTAGTGTCCAATCGAAAAAGCTTTGAGTCCTTTACCTGCGAAGTACCTTCATGAGTCAATTCCAATAAATTTCAAATATCATATGTAGTTTCATAAGCACATATACGATTGAATTCAATTTTGTTTAGTGCACAAAATAAGGAGTTCATTGCTTTAGAATTATTTATACTATTTTGTTTATCAAAATCATCTCATGTCCCTAAGTTTATCTATCACTTCTCCTCCAACTATAATTGTAGCTAAGGTATATCGATTTCAATCATAGCCTAAACATCTTGATCAAGGGTCATTAAAAAATATCGCATTATAGTCCTCCAATAATTATAATCAGAACTAGTAAAAAGCTGAGGTCTACAAATGCCTTACACCATATGAAAAGCTAGATCATAATGTGTCATTATTCTGGGTTGTAAAGCCTTTTTTGGAATAACCTAGCTCTGATACCACTTGTTGGATTGTCAGATGCCCTTAGAGGGGGGTGAATAAGGGTTATATAAAAATTATTTCTAACTAAATTTCAATTCAAAATATTCATTTAAATCATTTTGAAATTCAGAGATAAATCTTCATAAGCATTAAGAAACATTCATGATTTTATTTCAATAAAAAAGATTACAAAATTGTGATCTCTATAACGCTAGAGATCAAGGATATATGTTGAAAATCATTTTTGGTTTTCTATACTGACTCTCCCTTAAAACTGGTTGGCTCTAGTCTATCTCTCCCTAGATATGCATAAAGCCGCTCCCTAGACCTAATCTCAGTCTAGTCGCCCACACACAAAGAAGAATTCCTCCCTAAGTCGCGCACGGACCTAGTCGCCCCCAACACGAGCTAATTCCTCTATGATCAAATCAAAAAGTCACCAAAATAAAATAAGATATTACAACAAGAGAAGGAATAAGATTTATGGAATAAAAACTCCCTATTGGAACTCTGAAGGAGATGACAAAGGCAGGAGAGAGATCGTCGTTGTTGTAGCATTCATGCTTCACATAAAATGATCTTTAATGTAATTCACCTTCAAGTTCTCCTTTGGATGTTCAAGATAGTTGTAGGGATGGCTCTGGACACCTGGGATGAGGCTCCACAAAAGTATCTTCGGAGATCAACACCAAAAAAAGAGTGAACTGCTCTTTATATATAGTTTGGCTGCTATCGCCAGCGGTAGGTCCTACCGCCCTGCGATATCGTTTAGGAAACCAATTTCCCGCTCCTTGCTTCCTGGAATGGAAGCCTTGTTTTAATATTTTAGGCAACAACTACCACATGCGGTAAGATTATTGCGTCTCGTTAGTGACAAAATTCGATCCCTCCACATTTTGATATTTTGCTATATTTGGCTCCTCAATCAGCCTGATGATTGTCGGGGTTGCCTTTCAATTACCTCCGTGCAATAGGGTTATCATCGTACAATAATTTTTTAGAAGAACAGCTTTTAGCTACCGCCAAGATTTTGATCAAATACCTTTTGCCAGCTGGCCCATTATAGCGAAATCTACCACTGCTAGTAGAGGCTATCACAGCGCGGTAGTACTCAGTTCAGGGCACAACATCTATCCTTCATCCCAATCAGTATATCTTGTTCAGTCTGATATTATACATATATGGCGTGAACACTATAAACACAAAACAAGCTTGGTCAAATACATATTGAGATTTATTATTCTCAAACCAAGAGATGCGGAATACATGTTTCAATAGTCCATTATTATGAGATTACAAGGATAGATCGAGTATTCATAGGGTACTTGGTTGTGTTTTCCTATAGCTTAGATGGGTGTGAGCGTCTATTTACATGTGTTTGGCATAGAGATTGGTTCATCCTATGAATTGTGAATGTTTTTGTGAACGCTAGAACATGTGTAAGAGTTAGATTGCCATGAGGCATGCAGAACTATATCGATGTGAGAATGAATTATAAGGCATTAAAGTGGCCGTCCGTAGACGGGCGTGATCGATAGCTGAGGAAGGCGAGAATGCTCATATTTGTGTGTAGATTATATGCATATATGTATTATGTGCCTTGAGTGCACTTTATGTTGATTCAATTGGATGCTTGATTAAATTACGTAGCTTAGTACATAGTGGTCCTACTCATGTTGGTTTAGGATGATTAGGATTTTTTTCTAAATCATTTTTGCATAGTAGACTCTTTAAGAATGACATATGTAAAGAACATGTTTGATGACTAACACATACTACATTTATAATGTGTATATTCACTTTTTATATCATTATTATTATATTTGTGAAATGTTGATCTATGGGTGATGGAGTTCCCCGGGATCCACTAGGATGCCCAGGAGGAGGTGAGTTGTTACACCATTGTTGGATAGCTTTTAACCGACCCATGCTTTGTCCTTATTCATTTTTTGTTACAGGGCTTGTTGTGCAAAACTGAGTGAGGCCACTCAAGGATACCAAAAAGTGTTCATAAAGTGTTTTCTTATGTTTCCTGACTTTTAATATTTTGTACATAGGTTGCATTGTGTCTGCATGCCCTAGACTGTAATGTTTCATTGTTTTATCTTTGTACTGGTCATAGTGCCTTTTGGGACAATGTTGTATTACATTAGATTTGAATAGTTTATGGACTATCTTTAGTTTGATGCTTCCATATTACTATACTGCACTTTATGGCTAGTTGTAACTTATGGTCATGTCATTTATCACTTTATAAATATCCATTTGTTAGTGTTATATGTTATAGGGTCTAACCAGGCCAATGATATATGACATCTATAGATGAGATGTTACACACACACACACACACACACACACACACACACACACACACACACACATGTTGGGCATGGGTGTCACATCCCTTTATTTGAGAATAACAAATCACAAATTGTATTTGATCTTGCTTGTCGTGTGTTTATAGTGTGCAGGAACTATAGGTGCAATACTCCATAGGTAGAAAGCATCTTGGAACTAACAAACAGAACTAAAGCACTACCGCCAACGCTAGAGGTTACCGTAGGCGCTAGCGCTACCGCCAGCGCTACCGCTACCGCCTGGCGCTAGCTCAAGTTTGTGCATAACGCCACGCTGTGGACGGTTTTGCAACCGCTCTACACGAATGCTACCGCAGGCGCTAGGAGCTACCGCAGGCGCTAGCGAGAAGTTCTATAAATTGGAGCTTTCTTTCTCATTTTTGGCTAATCCATCCCAGAGAGATTGCTTGTGCCACAATTCTATTGCTGATATGCTGCCGAAGATGGATCTCCCACAAAAAGCTTAAGGAGAATTCTGGAGGAGGACTATGTCATGCTACATCCAAAGGATTATCGCTTCGACCTCGCTCATATTATAGTGATCCTTCATCTCCAACTTCAGAAGATCTCATATAGAGAGTTTTTATTATTATCTTTACTTTCATTCCATATATTTTTGTAACCGTTTAGAGAATTCGCCTTGTTGGCGACTAGGTCCTTGCGTGGCTTAGGGGGTAATTCGCCCCGTGAGTTGGCTACTAGGTCTAGGATATTAGAAATAGGGGGTGCTCGAGGCCATATCCAGGGAAGGATTGGCTAGAGTGGATTAAGGCCATATCCGGGGAAGGATAAGCTAAAGCCAACCGGTTTGTGGGGATACTAGTCGGTATAGAAAAGGAAAAGATACTTACTTTTTTACGCCTCCGATTTCTAGCGATATTGAAATCAAATTTATGTAAACACCTTTTTATATAAATACAATCATGTCTCTATTTGTGTTTACTTGATTTCTCTCCTTTGGCATAATCTCTAAAATATTGGTTACTAAGTTTTCAATTCAAATTACTATACCTAAATTGTTTATTTCAATCTCTGTCATCATAAAACCATTTAGTACTTGCTTCTAAACTTGGATATTATGATATTCTCTTAATTTAGCTAAATTGTTATTTTGCCTTCTCCTATTATAAAACAATTTAGTAATTTTCATAATATTACAAAAAGAATTTTTATTCCCTTATTCACCCCCCTCTAAGGGCGCCTATCGATCCAACAACACACACACACACACACACATATATATATATATATTAGTACTAACTACACAATTTGTATGTATGAGATACTCCTTTTGGGGAACCCTTGTGGTAGAGCTTGGGAGAGTGGAGCATTACGTTATCATCTTTGACTGACACTTATTTAAAAATGATTTATGGATGCAGGTTGTGCAATGATAGTCCAAGGTTGAATGATATCTCTTGCTACTAGAAATTTAGAAGTCTATCAATTTACTCTATGTTTATTATAATTATATAATAATAGAGATCCTCAAAGTTAATGTTCATGCACCTTGTATAAGAGCTAAAATAATGCTTATTGGACATTTGTATTCTTATGATTAGCTCTATGGTTAGTTGTACTTGAAAACTTTGCATGTTTATGTTGTGTAATCTCTAGTTGATGATGTGATTGTTTGGGGTTTTATAATCTACCAATGTGTTGTCTAAAGAGGCTCAATATTGTTGGGACTAGCATGACAAAATTATATGAATTAATTAGATTGCAGATCTCACAAAACTACTAATTGCCAACATGTAATCTTAAATTAGGTCTTTCATCGGTAGCCCTAATTTCTCTTATTTATCACGATTATAGAATGGAATATGTAATCCCCTATATCAGAGATGAAATCATGAACAATGGATTTACCTTTGCATTCACGCATCTAGGTTTTCCCTAAATGATTGTCATGATACAAACACAATCAATCATAATCTATGCTTGATGTTTTTTATCTAAAAATGCCTGCTTTGAATTTCGTATTTTAGCACATACAACTACATTTCATGATGAGATCACATGACCTGAACTCCTATGAGACATAGCTTTCGAGTATCCAACCAATTGGTTGATTTCAAGGTACCACGCGTGAGATGCAAAGAAGAAAAAGAATGAAAACCTCATCCAAGAGGAAGATAATCGTTACACTTTCCAATTATTGTCCGGCTGTAGTTCTCACTCTGAGAATGGCTCACCATAAAGGGGACATATTTCTAAAATTTCTATGGACTCGAATCTTCGATATTCTCCTCCAATCTCCAAGGAATCACCAAATTCTCTCAAAGAACAAAAGTCAAAATTAGTTAGAAAGGGGAAGAGAAGAAAGAGCACCATAATAAAACCGGGAAAGAATCCCAACCATCCAAAATTCAACTAGATCCCCTTTGAGTGACATGTGTCACATTGAATTCACTTGGACTGGGAATTAGGTCTAGAATCTTAAATTGATCATGAATGAGACACCAGGACCTTAGTTGATGTGATAAATCAGTAATTTTGACCAAAGTCAATTATATGTCAAATTGGCCCTAATTAGGCCAACCTTGCCTAAGCAACCCTAATTGATCATCAAGTGGTTGCTTTGACCTAACCTTAACCTCATAATTAGTTTGATAGGTCAATAGGGTCATGGTCAGCATGAATGGTTAACATGATAGGTCAATTTTGACCAAAGACAACTTTGGGTCAACTAAGCCTATTTAGCCCCAATTGTGCCCAATTGGACTTCCTATGGTCAAATTGACCCCACTATGACCTAATATACCTAATGGGGTGACATGGAACTTAGGACCATCAGGTGGGGCATGCCACATAATCAATTTGACTAAAGTTAACTTTGGTAAGATAAGCCCCAAAATGAATTTCTAAGCCCAAACCTCAATTCTAATGGGCTTAGCCCACTCTAATAGGCCCCCTCCAGCAATTAAAAACGAATTACATAAGATGCCCTCTGAATTTTGGCATGTATCGTACATGAAAGGGCTAAATGGCCATTTTCCCCCAAAATTTACATGTGGTGGAAGAGGGCATGCCACTTGGACCTTGTTCATGCTCCCAAAGCCTAACAAGGAGCTTTCTGTAACATCCCCAGCTTAACTATACTCCTAAGATGCATTTGCAATGACAAGGTTATGACATTGCTCTAAGAGACCAAAATGGCCCTAAAACCAAGGTATTCAGGTGAAGATCACTTTGGTGTGCAAATAACCAAACATGACTCCAAGGCTTAAGGATTGATATTTAAACTTCAAATTGAAATTAACCACCCCACATCCTTCCTAACACTATAGTAGACTAATGAGACAAAATGGACCTATTGGAATTGACCAATTTTGGGAAATTGGGTCAATTACCCAAAAGCCCCAATTTGACCTAAATGAACTGTTTCCCTTAATTGAACATTCAATTGGTCCTGAGTGGTCAAAATTGATCACCCCTAACACTCCAAGATCACTTAGGGAGTCTAATGGGTCCACATTGGACCCTTGTGATAAACCAATTTTGAGAAATTAGGCAAAATTACCCAATTGCCCCAAATTATAATTTTTGCCCTATACGGTTCAATTGGCCCTCAATTGACAAAATTGACCTAGCCAACCCTTCCTAAACCCTAAGGGGAGTATATGGAACCTAAATGAACCAAGGTGTACATTCAGTTTTGGTGGATTAGGGCAAATTCACCAAAATGCCCAAATTGCCCATATAAGTTATTCTGTGTAAATAAGCCCCATATGACCCCACCATGACTTGATTCCCCTTGGAATAGGACCATAGGGTCTAAGGAACCAATGTGGGTCAACCACATTCGTTGGGGTGAGCTTGAGTCAAGCCCAAACTCAAAAGGCCCAATTTGGCCTATTTGGGTCAAGTGAGCCCAAACCCAAACCCAAACTCAAACCTATTGGACTTAACCCAACCCAAGTGCCCATTAGAAAGCAAACAATTCCCTTGGACTGGTGTGAATTCGGAAATTGAAAGAGAAAGGTATGCATAAGGGTAGAATTGGAATGTTCCTAAAATCCACATAGGCAAACCATGAATTCATTAATTAAGCTCCACATGGTGTCAATTCCATGAATCCTGGTCTTCTCTCAGCCCACCCAACCAATCCCAACAGGATTGTTGATGTGGCAGTCGGGTAGAGGGTGAATTTTAGGAAGGGGCCGACCACCATAATGGCATTTCATGGGGAAGCCCACAATTGAGATTAATTCACCTCTCCATGCCTGTAGTCGAGCTCAGTGATCAAAATCGTGCAATTTTCATGCCCACATGGAGCCCTGTGGATGGCTGGATTGGGAGGCACAACCTTGGCGAAATTGCCAATATTGTCTGCCATGAATATAGCCTTCCCCGACCCTGTTTAGACCCCCCATTATCTTCAGAATGTGCTAAGGAGAAGAAGCCCCATGATTTCAGAAGGGGTCAAGCACTAAGGAGGAATATCAAACAAGGAAGTGGAGCTTTAATTCTGGCCATGACCATCAAAGAATTACCACCATTCAGCTTAGATAAGGCATGCATGATGCCACGGTCTTCCCTCCTCCTGATGATCCGGATGACCATGTGACAAATTTGCTGCAATATAAAGACCTTCAGCGACATGACGAGTCGGCGGACGCTAATGGATGGCGATGTTACAACCTACGCCAATGGTGTAAACTTATTTAATATTTCATGTGTTATTTTATTTTCTACGTACTTGTAATCTTTTTAATTCTTGCATTAAACTATTATCTGGTGTGTATTTAACCATCCGGTTGGAGGAGATTTCATCTCCACCTTGGATGGTTAAGATGTATTGTGGACTCCTATATATAGGAGTTTTAATTGTTTGGAATGGGATGATTCTTTGAACCCTAAAATAATTACAGCAGCCCTCCTTGCGATGAGAGCTTTTCTGCATGCGACTCGCCTATGCCGCTGATGCGACTTCGGCCGCCCCCTCCTCCGCCGTCGGTGAGACTCCGGAAACCCCCCCTGGTGGTGCGACTCCACCCTCCTCCAGCCACTGCAAAACCCCCCGTTCGGCGCCCTAAATCGATCTGGCTAGCCTTCGACCGACTACTGCCTCCGACCTCCTTCTGGTGGAAACTCGACCCAGGGCAGCCCCGAAGAACTCAGTCTACCATTGTTTACCCGGCGGGCTGCTTTCCATTCGGTGCTACGCCGTGGAAGCCATTGGAGAGAGATCTACCCTCAAACTCGTGTGACGCCAAACCTTGGGCTGGGTAACTTCTCCCCCATATCTTGTGTGACTTCCTCTTGAGTTTGTGGATGGATGAAGCCGTCGTCGATTCCGCGTCATTGAATATAATAGCTTGCAATTTTTGAAGTTAATTTCATTATTTCCGAAGATCTCTTGTGTCCGGACCGGGTGGGTCCAATTTGCTTGGGCGGATCTAAGCCTATAGCCGTGATCTTGCTCTCTAAAAGGATTGGCAACCTTTGTGTTAGTTTTGAGAACAAGTTAACTATCTCCCGATCGTTGTTTTGGGTCAACTCTTCTCCGATCGTATTTTGAGCGTTGTGAATGAGCGAACTCTTTGTTGAGAGCGAATAGATGCTTGTGTAGGTGCGCTAGGGTTGTGGTCATGTTGGGCAATGGGTTAGCTTGATACATGTGTTAGGCTTCCGTAGTGGCGGCCCCCGCTACATCAAATTTGGTGTCATTGGGAGGTTCGTGCTGATTCCCTAACTGGAACAATCCTTCGTCCTTAGTCAAATTTTTTTTCTCGGCGTGTAAGGAGGAAAATTTTAGAGTTAAACTGGTTATATGCGCACTAGACACGGTTCAGAGTACCCCACATCCTCGTCTTCCTAAATGGCGGATGAGCGGCCTAACGGCCAAGACCCCACACCTATTGAAGCCCTTCTCCAAGAGATGGAGGCACTTGGGGGAATGTTAGAGCAAATTATTGCAAATTAAGCGGCACAACCCCCTATTAACCCTTATCCTAATCCACCCACCCAGCCAGTTGACGATCATGAATCTGATGGGGGATCTCCCCGAGTGCCATGTCAAGATCGTCTCCCAGAGCATGAGATTGATATCTCGAAGGCTATTAAAATCAATGCTCCCACTTACGACGGTATGGGAGATCCCCAAATTTTCCTTACTTGGGTTGTGGACATGGAGTGTTACTTTGAATGACACAATCAATCGGATCTTCTGAAGGTCTAAGTCGCCAGGATGATGTTAACGGGTTCAGCCAAACTTATTGGCTGAATGAGGAATGTAGGTTAGGGACGGGGCTTGGGGTACCTCTAGTCGGATGGCCTGTCATGAAGAATATCCTATCGGATCAGTACTTTCCCACGTACCATCGCACACAGATGTTTGACGAGCTAGCCACCCTGCGGCAAGACTTAAAATCCATAGCAGAGTATATGGGAGAGTTGAAGGAGCAGATGGTGCGTTGTGATATTAGGGAGATGCCCGAGGTGACATTATCCAGGTTTCGCAGGGGGCTTCACCCCGACATTCAACGGAAGCTCCTACGTTTCGGGCACACGGATCTGAATATGACTTTCAATGCCGCCCTGGACATTGAAAAACATTTAGCCTCTAAGGCTCATTCCTATTATCCCCAACAGAGGGGTAAGGCCCACCCGGGTGCATCCACCTCCATGAACCAAGATAAGGGCAAGTATAGGTCCAACGAACCTAAGTCGGTAGTGATCACGGCGAGGAATACCAATCACCCACAAGGTGAGCGTATAGCGATAGGCAAGGTTAGCAATGCCAACACGACATGTTACGCGTGCGGAATTCAAGGCCACTACGCCTTTGAATGTCCTACGAAGACTAGGGCTTTAGCCCTATTGGAGCCGACTTCCGACCCTGCTGAATTAGTGTACGAGGCTTCTGAAGAGTCTGAGCTTTATGGTGTCCCAAGTGACTTAGAGGACGGCCCCCACTTTTGGTGATGCGATGTATTTTGAACACCCTCGCCCGGTCGATGACTGGAGGAGGACAAGCATATTTTCTCTCATTTTTAGGAGTGGTGAGAAGTTTTGTAAGCTAATTATCGATAGCAGAAGCTGCATGAACATTGTATCCGAGAATGTCGTCATGCGTATGTCCTTGGTCACAGAACCTCATCCAACCCCTTACCAAGTAGCCTGGATTAACAAGGTCTCCATCCCGGTGACCAACCGATGCTTGGTGCCCCTCACCCTCAAATCTTATTCTGACAAGATCTGGTTTGACGTACTTCTGATGGACGCATGTCATGTATTATTGGGCCGCCAATGGCTTTTTGACCGTGATGTGAATCATTTTGGGAGGGCTAACATGTATGAGTTTAAGTATAACGGTAAGACTATCACATTACGACCGACCACTCCGAAAGAACCCGTTGGCCGGTTAAGGATACCACCATACCGGTAGAGCGGAAGACCATGAGTCTACTGGGTAGGAAGGAATTTGTTAAGGACCCATTTGTGGATGGGGTGATTTATGCATTGGTCCTTCTAAATGCGAAGAATGAAATGGGAGTTTTGGATGACCTTCCAGAGGAGTTACGGGCATTGTTGGATGAGTATAGAGATGTATACCCATATGAATTACCGTCTACACTACCACCACTTAGGGATATCCAGCACGCCATAGACCTTATTCCGGGTTCCTCCTTTAATCAACCCCACTATAGATTACATCCCGCCGCTCATAAGGAATTGCAAATCTAGATAGAAGATTTATTGACAAAGGGATTTATTAGGAGCAGCATGAGCCCCTGGGCTGTGCCCACCTTGCTAGCTCCTAAGAAAGATGGCTCATGGAGAAGGTGTGTAGATAGCAGGGCCATTAACAAAATTACCATCAAGTATAGGTTTCCCATCCCCTATTTGGACGATCTATTAGATGTGTTATCTGGAGCCACCATCTTTTCTAAGTTAGATCTATGGAGCGGTTATCACCAGATTCGGATACGCGAGGGTGATGAGTGGAAAACCGCATTTAAATCTAAGGACGGGTTGTATAAGTGGCTTGTAATGCCCTTTGGGCTTTCCAATGCTCCAAGCACCTTTTCCCGGATGATGACACATATTTTCCGGCCATACATGGGAAGGTTCGTAGTGGTTTATTTTGATGATATTCTGGTTTATAGCACCACCGCCAGTGAGCATCTCTCCCACCTGAAAGAGGTCCTTTCCACCCTGAGGAAGGAGACGTTATTCCTGAATCTAAATAAGTGCACGTTCTACGCTCATGAGGTTTCTAGGATATATAGTTGGCTCGGAGGGCATAAGGGTCGATCCTAGCTGGTCCAAGTAATTAAGGACTGGCCTGAGCCCACTAACCTTCGTGAGGTGCGTAGTTTACATGGTTTAGCTACCTTCTATCGACGTTTTATACGTGACTTTAGTAGCATCATGGCCCCCATCACCGAGTGCATAAAGAAAGGAGAGTTTACGTGGAGGAAGTCGGATACTCATGAATTTTAAAGGATTAAGAAGCTTATGACCGAAGCACCCGTTTTACGTCTTCCGGATTTTACTAAGGTCTTTGAGCTTACTTGTGATGCTTCAGGAGTTGGAATAGGGGGCGTATTAAGTCAGGAGGGGCACCCCATAAGTTATTTTAGTGAGAAGCTCACGGGCGCCAAGTTAAATTATTCCAACTATGACAGGGAATTTTAAGCGGTCATACGTTGCTTGCATCATTGGAGGCACTATCTCCTATCCAAGGAGTTTGTGATTTTATATGATCATGACGCATTGAGATTTATTAACGGCCAACATAAAATCAGCCCACGACACACCAAGTGGGTAGCCTTCCTACAAGAGTACACCTTCAATATTAAGCATCTCAAGGGGGATGACAACCGAGTGGCAAATGCTCTTAGCCGTCTCAACCTTCTAATCTCCACCATGTAAGTAAATGTCGTAGGCTTCGAACGTATTAAAGATGAGTATGCCACGTGCCCAGACTTTAAGGATGTCTATCTATCCGCCCATGACGACTCCCCCATGACTATCTCCGCATATGTTATTAGGGACGGTTATATCTTTAGGCATGGGAAGTTGTGTATTCCATGTTCATCGTTACGTCACCATATTATATGGAAACTTCAGAGCGGAGGTTTGAGCGGGCACTTCGGTAGGGATAAGACCATCACCTTAGTAGAGGAGAAATTTTATTGGCCAAAGCATAAGGCGATGGTAGGGATTGTAAGTAGTTGCCGCACAGGTCAAGTGTCTAAGTGTGCCAAGACCAATGTCGGGTTTTATACACCTCTACCAATCCCTTCCGTGCCATGGGAAGACATGAGCATGGATTTCTTATTAGGTCTCTCCACTACTCTGCGCCGCCATGATTCTATCTTTGTAGTAGTAGTCCATTTTTTTCCAAAATGGCTTACTTTATCCCGTGTAGTAAGACAAGCGATGCGTCTCATGTCGCTAAGTTATATTTTAGGGAGGTCGTTAGTCACCGCGGAGTGCCGAAGATGATAGTCTCAGATAGGGACGTTAAATTTACAAGCTATTTTTGGAAGACATTGTGGATGCTTATGGGTACGAAGCTGTTGTTTTCCGCCGCCTATCACCCGCAAATCGATGGACATACGGAAGTGGTCAATCGTAGCTTGGGAAATCTTTTGAGATGTCTTGTTGGTGACCACAAGAGTACTTGGGATCTGTTTCTTCCCCATGCTCAATTGGCCTATAATAACTCTAAAAATAGGTCCACGGGATTGTCACCTAATGAGATTGTACATGGATATAAAGCCCCTATGCCTCTTGACTTAGTTCCGTTGCCACCAACATATAAAGCAAGTCAATTTGCACAGTCCTTTGCCCATCATGTCCACGATCTTCACGCACGCATCCGAGCAGCTTTGGCCTCTCAATATGAGTCATATCAAACACAAGCTAATTTGCATCGGAGAGTGTCACACTTTCAAATAGGATATTTGCTCTTAGTCCGCTTAGTTCCCGAACGGATGCCCACCGGCACCATTAAGAAATTAGCACCGAGGAGAGCTGGTCCAGTTCGGATTCTAAAGAAATTAGGGGATAATGCTTTTGTTTTGGATTTGCCTGTGGATTGGGGTCTCTCACCCATTTTCAACGCTTCGGATTTGACGCCGTTTGTTTCTCCTCCACTTGAGCTGACTTCTTTGCCGTCTTCTCCTCCCACTTCAAATTCTATGGGCTTGGGGAGTGAAAATTCCGCTGATCTCTCTCACACGGTCTCCACAGGTAACACATCGGATGGTAAGTCACATGCCTTTATTCCTTGTGCTGACATGTTTCCAAGGTTTCCCAAAACCTATCTTATTCCTGACAGGATATTAGCTAATTAACTCTTTGCCTCTCCCGATGGTGACATCCATCGATTCCTCATCAACTGGCGTGATCGCCCCCCTTCTGATGACTCTTGGTTCCTCGAGCCCGAGCTCCGGTGTTTGGATCCTACCCTTGTCAACCGCTACCTCGTGGACACCTCATCGGAGATACGTGACTTTGAGTGGGGGAGGATTGATGTCACGGTCTCCCCTCCGCCTGATGATCCAGATGACCATGTGAGATATTTGCTATAACATAAAGACCTTCGGAGACATGACGAGTCAGCAGACGCTAACAGATTACGACGCAACAACCTCTGCCCACGGCATAAACTTATTTAATTTTTCATGCGTTATTTTATTTTCTGCGGACTTGTAATCTTTTTAATTCCTACATTAAACTATTATCTGATGTGTATTTAACCATATGGTTGGAGGAGATTTCATCTCCACCTTGGATGGTTAAGATGTGTTATGGACTCCTATATATAGGAGTTTTAATTGTTTGGAATGGGATGATGCTTTGAACTCTAAAATAATTACAGCAGCCCTCCTTGCGACGAGAGCTTTTCAGCGTGCGACTCGCCTACGCTGCCGGTGCAACTTCGGCCACCCCCCTCCTCCACCATCGGTGAGACTCCGGCAACCCCCCTGTGGTCCGACTCCAACCTCCTCCGGCCACTGCAAAACCCCCCGTTCGGCTCCCTAAATCGATCTGGCGGGCCTCCGACTGACTACTGCCTCCGACCTCCTTCTGGTGGCACCCCGACCTAGTGCAGCCCCAAAGAACTCCTTTTACCATTGTTTACCCGGTGGGATGCTTTCCATTCGGTGCTACGCCATGGAAGCCATTGGAGAGAGATCTACCCTCAAACTCGTGTGACGCCAAACCATGGGCTGGGTAACTTCTTCCCCCTATCGTTTGTGGCTTCCTCTTTAGTTTGTGGATGGATGAAGCCGTTGTCATTTCCGCGGCATTGAATACAATAGCTTGCAATTTCTGAAGTTAATTTCATTATTTCCGAAGATCTCTTGTGTCCGGACCGGGTGGGTCTAATTTGCTTGGGCAGATCTAGGCCTATAGTGGTGATCCTGCTCTCTAAAATGATTGGCAACCTTTGTGTTAGTTTTGGGAACAAGTTGACTATCTCTCGATCGTTGTTTTGGGTCAACTCTTCTCCGATCATATTTTGTGCGTTGTGAATGAGCGACCTCTTCGTTGAGAGCAAAAAGACTCTTGTGTAGGTGCACTAGGTTTGTGGTCATGTTGGGCAACGGGTTAGCTTGATACACGTGTTAGGATTCCGTAGTTGCAGCCCCCGCTACATCAATGCATTCCCTTCCTCCTCCCCTAGTTGTATATCCCCATCTCTTCTATTTCAAATTTTGTTGAGAAATGGCGATTTGACCTTGTTCAATTTCAAGCTTTTAGCTCATTAATGTCTCGCCCCCCATTTTGCGCATAAGCCACCTCCGACCTCCAATCCTCCGGCAATCGACAGCCAACCCTCGGCCGGAGGTGGTGGCATCGGCATTTTCGCCGGAAACCTCCTCAATCGACTAGGATCAAGCTTGAAAAAGCCCCCAAGAGTGGCTGATCTGGGCCACAGGCTGAAGGAGGAAGATGACGGGCAGCCGTCCGATCTAAAGGATCTGATAGGCGCAGGCCAAATAACATTAGGAATTGGATTTTCTCTTGAATAATTGTCACATTCTGGACAGTATTTTCAAACTGATCTTTGAACCACTAAATGACATATATAGCTTAAGTGGTCAACATAAAAGTTGTATCTTCTGGTCTTATCTTCTTAATGAGCTTTTAATCACTCAATTTGGAGCCATGTAGCTCCCTGGGCATCCATTTTGGTGAGGTATGTACATATGAGTCCCAAGAACTTTAGAAATTTATTTGGAGAGATATACAACTCCAAATGACTTGAAATTTGGGTCATGCATGAGACATGCCATAAAGTAGCCCCTGCCAAAAATTGGGGATTTTTGGAAACACTTTTGCTAAGGTTTTATTCAACATTTCATTTTCCTTGAATGGCTCAAATCTAGGGTTATATAAATCCAAATTCACTCTAATTTTCTCTGGATGGTAGACCAACCCAAATATAGTCCATGGGAAAAAGTTAAGGTCATTTGGACCACTTCATGTTGGGCTAACCCACTTGAATGTCTTGACATGGTTGATGTGTGGTGTGCATATAGCCCAAATGGGTATTTTGTGGACCTAGCTCATTTGGCTTGGTTTTAGTCTCTGTAATTTTAGCCACACTTTAGTTATGGTATAATACACCACCTATCCAAAAACCAATATTTTTGGAGAATATTTTTCCATGGATTTAGGGTTAATTTAATTAATCATGCATGTCACAATTATAGGATTATATGAACTCAAATCACTTCAAATCTCCTTTGGGGGGTTGGTTATGTGTATATTAGTCTCTGGTAATTTTTTTTGACTCAATTGGATCTTTGCATATGAGTAGATCTATGTTTAAATGAACCATAAAAGAACCATTATTCAGGTCATACTAAATGTTGTTTTTGCCCTAGTGAAATTGACCTTAATGGAAAATTAGTTGAGATAGCTTTTGTAGGTTTTAGTTTCTACTGTCTATAGAAAATGAAAGTACACCATTTGGTGCCCTACCGTTCTATGTAGGGCAGATTTGGTAAGACTGGTCCTAGAGAAGGACAGATCTTTTATGGTGATTAACTTTTATATGGTAGAACATATGAAGTTGAAAATTAGACCATGTGTGTATGCACCCTAGATCTACTATGTGTCCAAAAATTAGAATTTTTGTGGCACATTTTTCTAAAGTTTTTGTAGAAATTTAATAAATCATGCATGGTATAAATTATAGGTTATTTTGACTCAAATCACTCCAAATCTCCTTTTGGAGGTGGGTTATGTGTATAATAATCTCTGGTTAAAATCTTAGGTCATTTAGACCCTTGTATGTAAGCAAAACTAGGTCAAAACATGAAACTTAGTGGGACCACCTTTAATATGTTCACTAAGGGGATAAATAATCCATGTTTTGAGAATTGAGGAAAATCCCCTTGGTCAACTCTCATGAAATTTAAAACATGCACTTAGGACCATAAGACAATACTATATAGAGAAAATTATCAACCTATGGATTGATTTCCCTAGGAAACTGGATTTCATGTGATTTAGTCACATAGACCCCAAGTGAGTATTTATAGGGTCAAAGCTTACTGAAATGTCATGAAACTTTGTACAAAGTCTTTTTATATCAGTATGAAGCTATGAAATTTTTATTAGGATTAATCTCTGAGTATACTTCATACTTCCTTAACAAAGTAGCATTTGGACTTATAACTTGAGAAATTATTTCCCTGAATTATTGATGCTGGATTGTTATGAAATTTGGTATATGGTCTTTTTATATCAATGTGAAGCTATGGAAATTTTATTAGGTTTAATCTCTGAGTAAACTTCGTACTTCCTTCACAAAGTAGCATTTGGACTTATAACTTGAGAAATTAATTCCCTGAATTACTGATGCTGGATTGTTATGAAATTTGGTATATGGTCTTTTTATATCAGTATGAAGTTATGGAAATTTTAATAGACTTAATCACTGAGTAAACTTCATACTTCCTTCAAAAAGTAGCATTTGGACTTATAACTTAAGAAATTAATTCCTTGAATTACTAATGCTGGATTGTTATGAAATTTGGTATATGGTCTTTTTATATTAGTATGAAGCTATGTAAATTTTATTAGGATTAATCTCTGAGTAAACTTCATACTTCCTTCACAAAGTAGCATTTGGACTCATGATTTGAGAAATTAATTCTTTGAATTATTATTGATGGAATATCATTGAAAATTTGTACTTAGACCCTTGACATTAATATAAATCTATGGAACTAAAATGGTCCCATACTTAGTTAGTAATCATATAGTCAACCTGGTAGGACATGTAGTTTCACTTAAAAGCAAACCGGTCTGCGAATAGTAAAAACTGAATTATGTGATTTAGGTCACTCCTGTCCATCACACATATAACTATTAGATCCTTGATCATTATGAAGGCATAAATGGATTAAAGGATTAACCATTAGTGACATTTATTAGAAAAAGGGGGTCTTACAAATTGGTATCAGCTTAGCTGACTTTCTATCCAAGTAAAAGAAGTCCACAAACCCTGGGCCACCCGCTCGAGCTTAGTTTGAGGACAAACTAGCAGCGGAAGAAATGGTGTGCCCATACAGGAAATCACATAATTTTGTACACTTAACGATGAGATTAGGCCAACCCAACTAGTACACTGTATTGGTTTGACCTAGCAAGACATCTCATAAGGTATCCTAGTCCAACATCAACCTCGAGTATATTTTGGCCAAGTAGTAGGATACCCCAAAGCAACTAAAGGAAAGATTTGAAATCATGTGTAAACGTTTGGTGCTTACTCTTCGATATACCCACGTCACTTCCTAAATAATATTTGTTGAAATTTTGAAGTGAAGTGGAGGTGTCCGGGCGGTCTGATTTTCGGTGACCGCCGAGACCGCGCGGTCTGTGTTTATTTTCTTCCAGTCTGTTCTGGCGATCTGCTGGTTTTGCCGGTCTGTTCTTGATTGCTGCGGTCTGTTCTCGAGTTGGTCTGCTGGTTGGCCTGTCTTCTTTGTTGGAAGACTGGGCGATTTGTTCTTATATGACCGCCTGTCCGGGCGGCCTGTATTGGCGATCTGGCAAGTTGTCTGAAGTCGGCCAGATGGTTCTGGTTTGCTCCTGGTGGTCTAAGGAAGGAGTACACTTGTGTCCACGCGGCTTGTGCTCGGTCTCGTGTTCGCGCGACCTGTGCGCGATCTGCATGCTGATCTGCGGTCTTGGTCGGATGGTCGTCCAAGTAGTGTGATCGCGCAGTCTGCCTTGTGAGACCGCTAGTGATCTAACGTGTGGTGATTGTACCTCTCCTGTGCGGTGACGACATCCATCTAACCGCTTATAAATAGGGGTGCAGGGCCCGTCATTCATAACGAGAACTGTAAGAACTGAGCCTGGGTTAATTCGTGCGGTCTCAACTTTGAGGTCGGGCGGTCTCGGAAGCGAGTTGACTATTTGTTGTGTTCGCAGGTTTGCGGTCAGCAGGTTGCGGTCTCCTTCCTTGGTGATTCCCAGTGGCTTGAATAAATAGTTCGGCAGCGGTCTGTCTGTGAACTGGTTTATGTTCGTTCTTGTGTTGTTCGCAGCGAGCTCAGCGATCAGGTAACCTTCAGCGGTTATGCGATCTGAGTTGCGGTCTGGCGTCAGCTTCAGTTCTTCGTTCCAATAAAGCTCCAGTTCGTGCGGTCTGAGGTGGCGGTCTTGCAGTGTAGGCGGTTTGTCTGGTTTCTGTTCGCGCGGTCTCAGGTCAAGCCGGGTGGCTTCTGGAGTCGAGCGGTCTGTGCGGTCCCATCTTGTCTAGCCGCCAGAATTGTTTTGGTGTGTTTTGTTCTTCTCTTCTCCGTGATTCTTATGAATCATGTCTCGCCATGTATACCTCGCACTATAAATGAAGTTTGTGATTCAATAAAGTTTCTTGCGTTGCTGTGTGGCATTGTGGTTGTTTGGCTATAACTCAGTTGATGCAACTCCTGCTTACTCCTAAACGATTCAAATCAAAAATTTTAACATGGTATCAGAGCTAGGTTGTTGGAGTGGATAAGCAGTGATCAACTTGAGTTGCCATCGCCTTTGTGAAGAATAGACCACATAGATTTCCATGGAAGGTGGATACGCAAGAGGGCTTGGTATTGAACTCCTCACATCGACTAACTATAAAAAATGGAGGTCGTGTATGGAGAGCTATTTACTTCGCGAGGATCTTTGTGAGATAGTTGGAGGAGAAGAAACACAAGAGGTGTTTCTAGCAGGAGATAATATGGCAGAGGTGAGACTTTGGAGGAGGACTATTGCTAAGGCAAAGTTCACACTCAAGAGGGCTATCTCACCAGAGTTGTTTGATCACATCATTGGATGTAAATCTGCTGCTGAGATTTGGACGTCTTTGGATGGGTTGTTTAATAAGAAGAATATAGCTCGGCTACAGTTTCTTGAAAATGAGTTGGCGAAGTCCTCTCAAGGCGATCTTTCTATTTCTACCTTCTTTCTCAAGATGAAGAACCTCACATCAGAGATTTCTACATTGGACCCTGATGAGCCCATCTCGGAGGCAAAACTGAAGAGGCATATCATCCGCGGGTTGCGGAAGGAGTATCTTGCCTTTGTGACTTCAGTTCAAGGTTGGGCAAATCAACCGTCTCTGTTGGAGCTGGAGAACTTACTTGCTTCACAAGAAAGTTTGGCAAGACAGATGGCGGGGACTTCTATCTCTGGGGGAGATAGTGATGTGTTGTTCTCTGGAAAGAAGAAGAAGAAGTGGGAGAAGAAGAAGTGGGAGAAGAAGAAGCCAGGTCAGGATGGACCCTCTACTTCAGGTCAGCAGGATAGAGGTTATGCTTGTAAGTCTGATGGGAGGAAGAAGGGAGAGGGACCAAGGTGCTTCAGGTGCAATAAGACCGGCCACTTCAAGAAGGATTGCCGGGTTAATCTTCAGTCGGGACATGTAGCGGAGAAGGAGAAGCCAAAGTCTGATGAAGCTGGATGGGGAGGAGCCTTTGCGGCTAATATGGCGGCGATGCCCATTAAGGCCTTGGCTACCATCAACTTCGAAGAGGATTGGATTGTTGATTCAGGGTGTGGACATCATCTCACCGGGGATGAATCAAAGTTGTCTTCTTTGGCGCCTTACTCAGGTAACGATGCTATCATTACGGCTGATAATTCTGTTCATGCTGTCGAACAAGAAGGTGTTGTCTCCCTGAGCAGTGATAAGGGTCCACTCACATTGAGGAGTGTTTATCACGTGCCTGGTATGAAGAAGAATCTCTTCTCTGTGACCAATGCGGTCGATGCCGGTTATCACGTTCTATTTTGCCCAACAGAAGTGAAGTTTCTTAAAACTCAACCGGAGATAAAGGGAGATGTTATTCATGTTGGAAAGCGGGTTAAGGACTTGTTCGTGTTATTGACAAGTACCTATGTTGATAAGATGAAGACCAACGATAGCGCGGCTATATGGCATGAAAGGTTGGGGCATGTTGGCATAGACAAATTGAAGGCTATGACGGTAAGGGGCCTTGTCAAGGGCTTGCCTAGCTTGTCCTCTTATGGAGACGGTCATGTTTGTGCAGGATGTCAGTTTGGTAAGTCTCATCGACTTCTATTTGATAAATCGCAAACAAGGTGCAAAGTGCCGTTGGAGTGCATCCACGGTGATTTGATGGGACCGACTGCCACCCCAAGCCTTGGAGGCAACATATATATGTTGGTGTTGATTGAAGATTACACCAGATATGCCTGGGTGTATTTTCTAAAAGAGAAGTCGAAAGCCTTTGCGAAGTTCATGGAGTTCAAGGAGCTGGTGGAAGGTCGGTTAGGCCTGCGGGTATAAAAATTGAGAACTGACAATGGCGGGGAGTTCACCTCTGGTGAGTTCTCAAGTTTTTGCAGGAAGCATGGCATCCAGAGAGAGCTCACTTCTGCCCATACTCCACAGCAAAATGGCGTTGCAGAGAGGAAGATCCATCATCTGACGGAAACCTGCAAATGCTGGCTTCATGCCAAGATTATCCCAAAGTCTTTTTGGGCAGAGGGAATGTCTTGTGCGGCTTACATCATCAACAGAATGCCTCTAAGTCCTATCAACATGAAGACCCCTCATGAACTTATGTTCAAGGAGAAACCGAGTGTTGCACACCTTCGGGTGTTCGGGTCAACCAGCTATGTGCATATTCCTGATTCTCTTCGGACAAAGCTAGATGCGAAAGCAAGGAAGCTAGTCTCTGTTGGGTATGATGAGCGGAAGAAAGGATGGAGATGCATGGATCCTGAGACACAGAGATCAGTGGTATCTCGGGATGTGGTGTTTGATGAAGTGACTTCCTACAAGGGGAGTTTAGGATTTGAATTACCGGAGAGCAGGGTTGATGAAGCAGGGAAAGCTGCGGGAAGTCTTCAAGTGGAGTTGCCTGTTTCACCAAGAGCTCCAGCTGTGTCAAGCTCTGAGATGGAGGCTTCAGGTTCTGGAAGCAGGGGGAGCGATGCTCCAAGTTCGTCTGGAAGAGGAGATTGCACAGAAGAAGTTGCTGAGGAGGTGGTTAGTCAGGAGCAACCTCTTTGGAGGTCGAAGAGGACTATCAAGCCACCAGATCGATATACAGGAGGAAACATGGTGAGCTTCTTCTCATGTTTCTTTGCTGGTCCCTTGGATGAAAGGGAGCCGTCGAGCTTTGAGAAAGCCAAAGGCATGAAGTAGTGGGATATTGCTATGCAAGAGGAGATGGATGCTCTCAAGAAGAATGAGACTTGGTCTCTAGTGCCCAGTCCCAAGGGCATTACCCATGTGACATGCAAATGGGTTTATAAACTCAAGAAGAAAGCTGACAGTACGATCGAGCGATACAAGGCTCGCCTTGTAGCTCGCGGGTTCTCACAGCAGTATGGTGAAGATTATGATGAGACGTTTAGTCCAGTGGCAAAGATGACTTCGGTCCGATTTATTATTGCTTTGGCGGCATCTTGTGGATGGGAGATTTGGCAGCTCGATGTGAAGAATGCTCTCTTATACGGAGAGATTGACAAGGATATCTTCATGATCCAGCCGCTGGGTTTCATCTCGGAGGATCGTCCGGACTATGTTTGCAAACTGAAGAAGGCCTTTTATGGGTTGAAGCAAGCTCATCGGGCGTGGTATGGGAAGATCGCGGAGTATTTTCTATCCTGCGGGTTCTTTGCTTCAGACTATGATTCTAGAATTTTCGTCAAGAAGGAGGGGGCGCTTCGGGTTATTGTGCTACTGTATGTGGATGACATGATTGTCACCAGGAACTCGGAGGAGGCGGTAGCAAGGCTGAGAGCTGAGCTTGCTATCAGGCTCTAGATGAAGGATCTGGGGGAGCTTCACCATTTCCTTGGACTCAAGGTCCAGAGGCGGGAAAGCGGAGTGCTCATTTCTCAGGAAGGATATGCAGAGCGGATCATTCAACGATTCGGCATGGAAGAAGGGAAGAGCAGCTCTATACCTCTGGAACAACATCATAATCTTCGGAAGGATGAGGGAAGAGTTCAATCTGATCCGTTGGTGTTCCGAGCTCTGGTTGGGAGCTTGATTTACTTGACCATCACGAGGCCTGATATTGCTTATGCAGTTGGCAAAGTGAGTCGGTATATGGCGGAGCCACGGAAGCCTCATCTTCTGGCGGCAAAAGGAATTCTGAAATATGTGAAGTCGACCTCTGATTTGGGTCTCCTATTTAGGAGAGGCTCAAGCTTGCAGTTGCATGGATACATGGATGCTGACTACGGGGGAGACGTGGATGATCGGAGATCAACGTCTGGTTATGTCTTTATGACGGGCCCCACAGCTATCTCTTGGTGCAGCAAAAAGCAGGACTCGGTGTCCATACCTACCACAGAAGCGGAATACAAGGCTTCGGCCTTGGCAGCTCAGGAAGCTGTTTGGCTCAGGAGGTTGGTGGAGGACGTTCATGAGGAGGTTTGAGGTCCCACTATGCTACACAGGGACCATGAGAGTGCTCTCAAGCTGGTTAATTATCCAGTCTGTCATGCGAGGACCAAGCATATTGAGATTGAGCACCATTTCATTCGTGAAAAGGTGTTGGGAGGATCTCTTATGGTCAAGCATGTTCGGAGTACGGACAATGTCGCAGACATCTTCACAAAGCCGCTGGCGAAGGGACCGTTTACACGGTTGCAGAGTTTACTCGGGCTAGTCTCCACTTCCCACTTCAAGGGGGAGTGTTGAAATTTTGAAGTGAAGTGGAGGTGTCCGGGCGGTCTAATTTTGGGTGACCGCCGAGACCGCGCGGTCTGTGTTTGTTTTCTGCCGGTCTGTTCTGGCGGTCTGCTGGTTCTGCCATTCTGTTCTTGATTGCCGCGGTCTGTTTTCGAGTTGGTCTGTGGGTTGGCCTGTCTTCTTTGTTGGAAGACTGGCGGTTTGTTCTTATATGACCGCTTGTCTGGGCGGCCTGTATTGGCGATCTGGCGACTTGTCTGAAGTCGGCCAGATGGTTCTGGTTTGCTCCTGGTGGTCTAAGGAAGGAGTACACTTGAGTCCGCACGGCTTGTGCGCGATCTCGTGTTCACGCGACCTGTGCGCGATCTGCATGCTGATATGCGGTCTTGGTCGGATGGTCGTCCAAGTAGTGTGATCGCGCGATCTGCCTTGTGAGACCACTGGTGATCTGACGTGTTGTGCTTTTACGTCTCCTGTGCGATGATGACATCCGTCTACCCGCCTATAAATAGGGGTGCAGGGCCCATCATTTATAACGAGAACTGTAAGAACTGAGCCTGGGTTAATTCGTGCGGTCTCAACTTTGAGGTCGGGCGGTCTCAGAAGCGAGTTGACTGTTTGTTGTGTTCGCAGGTTTGCGGTCAGCAGGTTGCGGTCTCCTTCCTTGGTGATTCCCAGCTGCTTGAATAAACAGTTCGGCAGCGGTCAGTCTGCGAACTGGTTTATGTTTGTTCTTGTGCTGTTCGCAGCGAGCTCAGCGATCAGGCGACCTTCAGTGGTTAGGCGATCTGAGTTGCGGTCTGGCGATAACATCAGTTCTGAGTTCCAATAAAGCTCCAGTTCGTGTGGTCTGAGGTGGAGGTCTTGCAGTGCAGGCGGTTTATCTGGTTTCTGTTCGCGCGGTCTCAGGTCAAGCTGGGCGGCTTCTGGAGTCGAGCGGTCTGTGCAGTCTCAGCTTGTCTAGCCGTTAGATTTGTTTTGGTGTGTTTTGTTCTTCTCTTCTCCGTGATTCTTATGAATCATGTCTCGCCATGTATACCTCGCACTGTAAATGAAGTTTGTGATTCGATAAAGTTTCTTGCGTTGTTGTGTGGCATTGTGGTTGTTTGGCTATAACTCAGTTGATGCAACTCCTGCTTACTCCTAAACGATTCAAATCCAAAATTTTAACAATATTAACACCCCTTACACGAACAATCATGAAATCTTAAGTAGATTTGGTACTTGTGATTCTACTATCGGATTAGTATGAGACTCATAAGGTTTAACTTTCGTGCTTAAAATCTAATACTCAACACTTCCACCCTCGAAAAACTGTCACAAAGAAAGGATGTCAAATGTGGAATGAGAATTCCAACCTAGAGAAGACCATTTAATAGGCACACGACCTTTGGAAAAGTTGCGGTAAATGGTAGTTTTGAGGATAGAGAACCTTACCATATTCACAAATCTCAAGTCTGCCTACCCATAAGGATTTTATCAATACGTGGAAGGCCTATATTTCCGGATATAAGAAATTCAACACAAGATTTATGGGAAGCTATTATTGTTTCTTCGTTTATTGGGCCACTAAGATATTAACTTGGGTTGTTTTAGAAACATAAAAACCTCTGCAATATAACTCCCTTATCATTACTAAAATTAGTTTTTCCCCCGAGTCATCATAATCCTCCAATATTAGGGCTTGTGAGCTGGAAAAACTCATCTCCTTTTAAGCAATGAAGATTGTTTCCATCAAGTTTGGTCGCTAAGGATCAGGAGAGAAAAACATTTTGGGAGAAATATCCTCTTTTGACATCAACCCAAGCCTACATTGATAACAAATGAGGAGATCAGTGAAACAACTCCTTGACACACACATTGACGTTTGCTAAGTTCTACCCACTCCCCATTGAAATCAAGAAATTGACACATGGTATTAAGAGTCTCTCAAACCTTCGAGTAAAATAAAGATGATAGCTACGTAGCGCACAACATAAGGAGAGATCAGATCTTCATAGTACATGATAACGCCGACTATTCAAGGTGTTGTATATGTCGCTGACAAATCCACAAGGAATTATCTAGGTACCTTAGAGCATGATCTAGAGAAGGTTTGCAACACGAAAAATGGAGATCTATGTCTTGACTACCCATAGGAATTTGTTTTGTGTGATTCGGTGCACCCAACTCCCTGGGCACCTATCTTGGTGTAGGGGTACTATGAACACTGGTGAGTGTATTTTATGAATTCATTTGAAAGTACTCCATGAATATGAATGAGAATTAAACCATAGGTGTAATATAAGCAATCACACACCCTATCCAAAAATTGGAATTTTTGGAGAATCTTTTCTATGATTTTTGGGTTATATAAACTCAAATGCAACCAAATCTTCTCTAGAATAATAAATAGGTAATTATACGTGCTTAGTAAAATTATGGCGCCAGTTGGACCCATGAATGTGGATAGATCCACATGCGAAGGGAATCTAGATCAAGAAATTTTAATAACGTGACATAGGGTGTACTTTGTGAACTTTCCCAAATCAGTGGGAGAATGAGTTTGAAATTTTAAACATAGGCATAATATACCCAAATATATGTTAGGTTTTCTATACATCAAGATATAGAACATATCATAAATGCATAGCGGAATAAACAAACAAGAACAACCCTAAGCAGTTCAAGAACTTGTGATTTCATGAATCAAGAAATAGGAGAGGCAATACATTGTAATACCTGAAGGGAATTGAGTCAACACTCAACCAAGGTGCTCCACAAAGAAATCCCGAAGAAAGATCGTTGAGTCCCAAGCGCAGAAATTGATCGGCGCCTCTACGGGAGTCCACACGAGCATTGAATAAACCACGAACTGCTAGGTCGGAGAAAATGAGCCATCTACATCTCCCACGAACTGCTAGGTCCGACGACAGGGAGAGGCGGCGATGGAAGCGGGATCGACCGATCGGAACTATTCGTCTCACTCAGAATCACAAAAGAAGGGATCATGCATAGGGCGTAAAATTGGGATCTATTTATACCCCAGTGAGAGAGAAAAGCTATCCGCACACCCACGAGCAGAAATGGAGTAAACAGAATTCGTCGAGTAAAGCAAATTTGTCGAAACCATTCGACGAATTTGTCAAAACCATTCGACGAATTCGTTGAGATAATTCACATAATAGATTCGTCGAGGATATCTGATTCGTCGAAACCATTCGATGAATTGACTTACAAAAATATCCAATTCATCGAGACATTTCGACTAAGTGACATATTTTGTCGAGTCATACGAAGAACTATTTCGTTAAGTAGATCTAATTTCGTCGAGACCATTCGATGAACCCTTTCGACGAATTGAGATAAGTTTCGTCGAGACATTCTCGAAAACGTGCAAACATACTCCATACAGTATTCACAATACCTGTGGAGCATTCAGTCGACTCGACCCAACTCCAGTAAGTCGTAGGATTGGTCCTTCACTCATATCCCATATGAGTAAGACCAACACAATTCTTCCTCCAACTTTTCCAAACACTCTAGTGTGTGACCCCATAGGATCATATCGTGTTGGCAGTGAGACTAAATGCTTGATCACTTCTAGATCACCTTGGAAACACCACTTGATCCTGAATATATCAAACAAACAATGAGCGACATCTAGCAATACATCATTGCTACCCAAGCAATAAGAGTTCATAACTCAACAAGCCTGTCTTGACCAATGTATCAGTGTTGTCATGTCCCTTTGTCCCTTACATCCAGATAGAACTAGATGCATGGACCGTGTCACTCTCATAATTATTCAATCCTAGTTTCCTGATCTAGAATAGACTGTCTGAAATTGGTGAGCTCAATATCATATATTGACTCAACCAAGCATGGCCATGCATTTCTCAATCTCATTCCATCAAGGGGCCCATGGATGCAACTCTTGTCATATAGGAGGACAAATTCCATTTTTTCCCACACACAAACACCCAAATGATTCACAACATACCCAATAACCACCCTTATCATCAACCTTTCTCAAGGAAGACTTTAGATGGCATCAAAGTACGCTCTTCCTCACTTGATGAATGCTGTGACTTCAGGTCAAAGAACTACAAACACCATTATCAGTTGAGACCTACTTGTGACATGTTCATATAACAATCCACAAAGTAGTCTCTTGGTGGGTCTATCCAGTACAACTTGTTCACTAACAAGTACCCATGTGTTGACTTGATTTTACAATATCATGAACTATGAGAACTGGTCATCAGTCAACACACATGCTAGTCTTAATGTATCATCATCGCCCTTCAACTTCTAAGATGATACTCCGACCAGGGACCATTTAAGAATGAAGCTTCTAATAAATATAGGCCCTCACATTCAAGTCACACACTTGAATTCCTATGGAAGCAAACATTCTAAGGGCATCTATTATGCTAATTAATCTATCATATAGAAACAATTGACATTATTAATAAACCTGCCATAAATGTAAAATGAAAAACACAGTACAAATCAAAATTCATCAAATGAATAAACAACCAACAAAAATACAATCCACAAGGCTCCCACTAAAGACGATCATTCAGGTATCTAATACCCATTGATCTAACATGACTATCATGCTTCTTTTGCGCAAGAGGCTTTGTCAGTGGATGCACTATGTTTTCTTCAGTCGGTACTCTGCAAATGTCCACATCTCCTCGATCGACAATCTCTCGAATAAGATGGAACCGCCGAAGTATGTGCTTGGAGCGCTGATGAGATCTAGGTTCCTTAGCTTGGGCAATAGAACCATTGTTGTCACAGTAGAGAACTATGGGATCAACAATGCTAGGAACTACATCTAGCTCGCCAATGAATTTCCTAATCCATACAGCCTCTTACGCTGCATTTGCCGCAGCAATATACTTGGCTTCTGTCGTAGAATCGGCATTTGTCTCTTGCTTGGAACTCTTCCAGCTTACAGCTCCGCCATTCAGGCAAAATACAAAACCTGATTGGGATTTTGAATCATCCCTATCAGTCTGGAAGCTAGCATCCGTGTAACCCTTTACAACGAGCTCTTCCTCTCCACCAAACACCAAGAATACATCCTTTGTCCATCTCAAGTACTTTAGGATATTCTTGACAGCTATCCAGTGACCATCACCAGGATCAGACTAATACCTGCTCGTCATGCTCAAAGCATATGAGACATCGGGTCTAGTACACAACATTATATACATGATTGATCCAATTGCCAAAGCATATGGAATCAAATTCATGCGGTCCTTATCTTCCAAAAATTTAGGACACTGGTCCTTAGAGAGACTCGCACCATGTGACATGGGTAAGAATCCCTTCTTGGACTCAATCATGTTGAACCATTTCAACACCTTCTCAATGTATTTACTCTGGGTCAAACCCAGCAACTTCTTCGATCTATCTCTATAGAACTTAAAACCAAGTATATAAGTCGATTTACCCAAGTCCTTCATAGAAAAGCAGTCCCCTAGCGTATTATTAACAGCTTGCGGGGTCAGAATGTCATTCCCGATCAGCAGTATGTCATCCACATACAATATCAGGAAAATGACAATGCTCCCACTTCCTCAAGGAGGTTTCCATTAAGGAAATCCATTTTGACATCCATTTGCCAGATCTCGTAGTCATAATATGCAGCAATAACAAGTAGAATTCTGATGGACTTGACCAAGGCAACATGGGAAAAGGTCTCATTATAATCAACACCATGAATTTGCCTGAAACCTTTAGTCAGCCTTTGAATGTCTGTACATTCCCATTCATGGCTTGAAGACCCACTTGCACCCTATGGGTTTTACCCCTTCAGGTGGTTCCACCAAGGTCCAAACTTGGTTTGTATACATGGAGTCCATTTCAGATTTCATGGCATAAAGCCACTTCTCAGAGTCTGGTCCATTCATAGCCTCTTGGTAGGTTGCAAGTTCATCATCATGATCCATAAGTAACACATTACCTATTTGAGACATGAGAAATCCATATCTCTCATGCTCAACTCTAGGTACATCAGATCTACATAGGACTTGTGTTTCTTGAGCAGGTTCTCCAGCTACAACAGACTGTAGTCCTTGCTCAGGTTCCAATTCTGGTTCATTCATTGTTTGTGTGGTTCTTGAACTTCTTCAAGTTCTACCCTGGTGTTTTCTCTTAACAAAAACTTATTCTCTAGAAAAACACCAGTCCTCACGACAAACACTTTTCCCTCGGATCGTAGGTAGAAGTAACACCCTTTAGTTTCCTTAGGATATCCCACAAGATAATACTTATCTGATCTGGGTTCCAACTTGTTAGACATTTGACATCATACGTATGCCTCACCGCCCCAAATCTTAATAAACGACATATTAGGATGCTTCCTAGTCCATATCTCATATGGTATCTTTTGAACCATCTTCATCAGAACTCGATTTAGTGTGAAAACAGCAGTCTCTAGAGCAAAACCCCAAAAGGAAACGAGCAAATATCCATGACTCTTCATCGACCGTACCATGTCTAACAAAGTACGATTCCTCTTCTCAGACACACCATTATGTTGTGGTGTTCTGGGCTGAGTGAGCTGTGATACAATACCACACTCTTTCAAATGATCACAAAACTCACGACTCAGATATTCGCCACCTCGATCAGATCAGAGTGCTTTTATCCTCTTTCCCATTTGATTCTCTACTTCATTCTTAAAATCTTTGAACTTTTCAAAGGTTTCAGATTTACACTTCATAAGATAAATATATCTGTATCTACTGAAATCATAAGTAAATATAACGAAGTAGTAGTGCCCACCTCTAGCCATAGAACTCATGGGTCTGCATACATCACTATGTATTACACCCAAGAGATCATCAGCCCTCTCACTACATCTAGTGAAAGGGCTTCGTCATCTTGCCTAATAAACATGACTCACATCTCTCAAATGATTCATAATCAAATGAGTCCAATAGTCCATCTTTATGGAGCTTGGATATGTATATCTCATTTATATGGCCTAAACGACAATGCCAGAGATATGTAGGATTCGAGTCATTTGTTTTTAGTCTTTTAGTATTTTCTACATTTAAACATATAAACCATTAAAACAATTGGGCTACACCTTAACATACATCATTCATAAAAATCGAACAACAATTATTCTTAATTATAAATGAAAAACCTTTCATGTCAAGACATGAAATGGATATAATGTTTCTAGTTATGGCTGGAACAAAATAACAGCTATCTAATTCTATTACAAGCCCAGTGAGCAAAGAAAGATGATAGATGCCAATGACAATGACAACAACTCTTGCTCCATTTCCTACGCGCATGTCTACCTCCCCTTTACCCAGCATTCTTCTCCTTCTCAGTTCCTGGACATTTGTACAAATGTGAGAACCGCATACTGTATCCAATATCCAAGATGAAGAAGCCGAAAAGCTTATTTCTATAACATAAATACCTGAAGTGGAAGTCACATTTCCCATCTTCTTTTGTAGATCCTCAATATAGAGAGGACAATTCCGCCTCCAATGCCGTGCCTTACCGCAGTGGTGGCACTATTCTTCCTTCTCCAGACCTTTCTTTTTCAGTGCAGAAGATTTGGGATCAAGATAAGACTTAGATCCTATCTTTGTCTTCTTCAATCCCTTGGCCTTGCCCTTGCCTTTATGCACCATCAGTATGGGGCTAGCAGGCTTGACCTTCTTCATGTTGTTTTCAGCAGTTCTCAACATGCCTAGGAGCTCGGGCAGTGTCTTGTCAATTTCATTCATGTTATAGTTTAAGATGAACTGCTCATAACTATCCGGCAACAATTGCAGGATCAGATTAGTGGCCAACTCTTGGCCCAAGGAAAAACCCAGTCTTTCAAGGTTCTCTATATACCCAATCATTTTGAGTATGTGAGTCGCTACTAAGCCTCGAGCTCCCATTTTGCACTGAAACAATGCCTTGGATATGTCAAACCTCTCTTGCCGAGCTTGCCCCTCGAACATTTTCTTGAGGTGCTCGATTATCTCATAACCACACATGCTCTCGTGTTTCTTCGGAAGCTCAGTGGACATGGTAGCAAGCATGATGCATTCCACATCTAAGGTATCGTCTTGATACTTCTTGTAAGCATCTTTATCTGCTCGAGGAGCATTTCCAGTCGGCTCTATGGGGGCTTCCCCTTCTAAGACATAGAGCATGTGCTCTTGCCTGAGAACAATTCTCAGGTTTTTGTACCAGTCAAGGAGGTTTGTCCCATTGAGCTTATCCTTCTCAAGGATGGCTCTTAGGGACAAGGTGGAGTGAGATCCACTTGCCATGGATATTCTACAAGGAATTTTGCAAAATAGATTTTAGTACTATATTTCAAAATACATTTTATTTAATAAAGACTTTTATTAAAAGCTCCCACTATTTTATTCAAATTTATAATCCTTAATATAAATTCAGAGAGTTTATGCAAGCTCCTCTCTTACTGGACAAGACCCGTATTTCCCCAACACAATGAGTCCGCTTTGGCGTTCCTCTTATAATGCGGTTATTTAGGTAGACAACACTTGTCAATTACTTCATCATGCAACTCTTGTATGGTTGGTGAATAACTCTTTATTCGCATCCATCATATGGTGCATGCCAACTATATGCCTCTAGGAACTCAACCTTTGAGGTCACCTAGGTAAGTTGGACCCGATGACGACAGTGGGATATCACAATTATCCGCTTGCACCCTTACCAAGATAGATTAATGCACCATACTTTGGCAAGCCCACACTTCATCGATCGAGGAAGGAAGAGTGTCATCCATCGGAAGGCATCAAAATAGTTAATATTGGATAAGGGATTTTATATGATTCAATCGATGAACATTTCATCGTGATTATAACTTAATCATTATGCATATTCACAAAAATTAAAATTACAACATTCACAATCCAAATACTGTTGAAATTTTGAAGTGAAGTGGAGGAGACTGGCGGTCTGATTTTGGGAGACCGCCATGACCGCGCGGCTTGTTCTTGTGTTTATTCTGCCGGTCTGGCTCTGCCTGGTTGCTCTGGCAGACTGCTGGTTCTGCCGGTCTATTCCTTGTAGCTGCGGTCTATTCTCGGGTTTTTCTGCTGGTTGGCATGTCTTCCTTGTTGGAAGACTGGGCGGGTTGTTCTTATATGACCGTCTATCCAGGCGGTCTGTCCTGGAGATCTGGCGACTTGTCTGAAGTCGTACAGATGGTTCCTAGTTTGCTCCTGGTGGTCTAAGGAAGGAGTACCTTTGTGACCGTGCGGTTTGTGCGTGGTCTCGTGTTCGCGCGACCTGTGCGCGAACTTGTATGTTGATCTGCGTCTTGGTCGGATGATCATCCAAGAGGTCTGATCGCGCGGTCTGCCTTATGTGACCGCTGGCGATCTGACGGGTGGTGATTGTATCTCTCCTGTGCGGTGACGACATCCGTCTACCCGCCTATAAATAGAGGTGCATGGCCCGTCATTCCTAACGAGAACTGTAAGAACTGAGCCTGGGTTAATTCATGCGGTCTCACTTTGAGGTCGGGCGGTCTCGGAAGCGAGCTGACTGTTTGTTGTGTTCGCAGGTTTGCGATCAGTAGGTTGCGGACTTCTTCCTTGGTGATTCCCAGTGGCTTGAATAAACAGTTCGACAGCGGTCTGTCTGCGAACTGGTTTATGTTCGTTCTTGTGCTGTTCGCAGCGAGCTCAGCGATCAGGCGACCTTCAGCGGTTAGGCGATCTGAGTTGCGGTCTGGCGACAGCTTCAGTTCTTCATTCCAATAAAGCTCCAGTTCGTGCGGTCTGAGGTGCGGTCTTGCAGTGCTGGAAATCTGTCCGGTTTCTGTTTGTGCGATCTCAGGTCAAGCCGGGCGACTTCTGGAGTCAAGCGGTCTGTGCGGTCTCAGCTTGTCTAGCCGCCAGATTTGTTTTGGTGTTTTTGTTCTTCTCGTCTCCGTGATTCTGATGAATCATGTCTCTCCATGTATGCCTCGCAATGTAAATGAAGATTGTGTTTCAATAAAGTTTCTTGTGTTGCTTTGTGGCATTGTGGTTGTTTGGCTTTAACTCAGTTGATGCAACTCCTGCTTACTCCTAAACGATTCGAATCAAAATTTTTAACATGGTAACAGAGCTAGGTTGTTGGAGTGGATAAGCAGTGATCAACTTGAGTTGCCATCGTCTTTGTGAAGAAGAGACCACTTAGATTGCCATGGAAGGCGGATTCGCAAGAGGGCTTGGTATTGAACTCCTTACATCGACAAACTATAAGAAATGGAGGTCATGTATGGAGAGCTATTTACTTGGCGAGGATCTTTGGGAGATAGTTGGAGGAGAAGACACACAAGAGGTGTTTCTAGCAGGAGATAATATGGCAGAGGTGAGACTTTGGAGGATGACGAATGCTAAGGCAGAGTTCACTCTCAAGAGGGCTATCTCACTGGAGCTGTTTGATCACATCATCAGATGTAAATCTGCTGCTGAAATTTGGACGTCTTTGGACGGGTTGTTTAATAAGAAGAATGTAGCTCGGCTACAGTTACTTGAAAATGAATTGGCGAAGGCCTCTCAAGGCGATCTTTCTATTTCTACCTTCTTTCTCAAGATGAAGAACCTCACAACAGAGATTTCTGCATTGGACCCTGATGAGCCCATCTCGGAGGCAAAGCTGAAGAGGCATATCATCCGCGGGTTGCGGAAGGAGTATCTTGCCTTTGTGACTTCAGTTCAAGGTTGGGCAAATCAACCATCTCTGTTGGAGCTGGAGAACTTACTTGCTTCGCAAGAAAGTTTGGCAAGACAGATGTCGGGGACTTCTATCTCTGGGGGAGATAGTGATGTGTTGTTCTCAGGGAAGAAGAAGAAGAAGTGGGAGAAGAAGAAGCCGGGTTATGATGGACCCTCTACTTCAGGTCAGCAGGATATGGGTTATGCTCCTAAGTCTGATGGGAAGAAGAAGGGAGAGGGACCAAGGTGCTTTAGATGCAATAAAATCGGCCACTTCAAGAAGGATTGCCGGGTTAATCTTCAGTCGGGACATGTAGCAGAGAAGGAGAAGCCAAAGTCTGATGAAGCTGGATGAAGAGGAGCCTTTGCGGCCAATATGACGGCGATGCCCGTTTAGGCCTTGGCTGCCATCAACTTCGAAGAGGATTGGATTGTTGATTCAGGGTGTGGACATCATCTCACCGGGGATGAATCAAAGTTCTATTCTTTGGCGCCTTACACAGGTAACGATGCTATCATTACGGCTGATAATTCTGTTCATGGTGTCGAACAAGAAGGTGTTGTCTCCCTGAGCAGTGATAAGGGTCCACTCATGTTAAGGAGTGTTTATCACGTGCCTGGTATGAGGAAGAATCGCTTCTCTGTGACCAATGCAGTCGATGCCGATTATCACGTTCTGTTTGGCCCAACAGAAGTGAAGTTTCTTAAAACTCAACTGGAGATAAGGGGAGATGTTATCCATGTTGGAAATAGGGTGAAGGACTTGTTCGTGTTATCGACAAGTACTTATGTTGATAAGATGAAGACCAACGATAGCGCGGCTATCTGACATGAAAGGTTGGGGCATGTTGGCATGGACAAATTGAAGGCTATGGCGGTAAGGGGCCTTGTCAAGGGCTTGCCTAGCTTGTCCTCTTTTGGAGACTGTCATGTTTTTGCTGGATGTCAGTTTGGTAAGTCTCATCGACTTCCATTTGATAAATCGCAAACTAGATGCAAAGCGCCGTTGGAATGCATCCACGGTGATATGATGGGACCGACAGCCACCCCAAGCCTTGGAGGCAATAGATATATGTTGGTGTTGATTGACGATTACACCAGATATGTCTGGGTGTATTTTTTGAAAGAGAAGTCGGAAGCCTTTACGAAGTTTGTGGAGTTCAAGGAGCTGGTGGAAGGTCGGTTAGGCCTGCGGGTGAAGAAATTGAGAACTGACAATGGTGGGGAGTTCACCTCTAGTGAGTTCTCAAGTTTTTGCAGGAAACACGGTGTTCGGAGAGAGCTCACTTGTGCCCATACTCCACAGTAGAATGGCATTGCGGATAGGAAGATCCATCATCTGACGGAAACCTGCAAATGCTGGCTTCATGCCAAGAGTATCCCAAAGTCTTTTTGGGCGGAGGGAATGTCTTGTGCGGCTTATGTCATCAACAGAATGCCTCTAAGTCCTATCAACATGAAGACCCCTCACGAACTGATGTTCAAGGAGAAACCGAGTGTTGCACACCTTCGGGTGTTCGGGTCAACCTGCTATGTGCATATTCCTGATGCTCTTCGGACAAAGCTAGATGCGAAAGCTAGGAAGCTAGTCTTTGTTGGGTATGATGAGCGGAAGAAAGGATGGAGATGCATGGATCCTGAGACACGGATATCAGTGGTATCTCGGGATGTGGTGTTCGATGAAGTGACTTCCTACAAGGGGAGTTCAGGAGTTGAACTACCGGAGAGCAGGGTTGATGAAGCAGGGAAAGCTGCGGGAAGTCTTCAAGTGGAGTTGCCTGTTTCACCCGGAGCTCCAGCTGTGTCAAGCTTTGAGATGGAGGCTTCAGGTTCTGGAAGCAAGGGGAGAGATGCTCCAAGTTCATCTGGAAGAGGAGCTTGCACAGAAGAAGCAGCTGAAGAGGTGGTTAGTCAGGTGCAACCTCTTAGGAGGTCGAAGAGGACTATCAAGCCACCAGATCGATACACAGGAGGAAACATGGTGTGTTTCGTCTCATGTTTCTTTGCTGGTCCCTTGGATGAGAGGGAGTCGTCGAGCTTTGAGAAAGCCAAAGGCGTGAAGCAGTGGGATATTGCTATGCAAGAAGAGATGGATGCTCTCAAGAAGAATGAGACTTGGTCTCTAGTGCCCAGGCCTATGGGCATTACCCCTGTAACATGCAAATGGGTTTACAAGCTCAAGAAGAAAGCTGCCGGCATGATCGAGCGATACAAGGCTCGCCTTGTGGCTCGCGAGTTCTCACAGCAGTATGGTGAAGATTATGATGAGACGTTTAGTTCAGTAGCAAAGATGACTTCGGTCAGATTTGTTATTGCTTTGGCGGCATCTTGTGGATGGGAGATTTGGCAGCTTGATGTTAAGAATGCTTTCTTATACGGAGAGACTGACAAGGATATTTTCATGATCCAGCTTCCGGGTTTCATTTTGGAGGATCGTCCGGACTACGTCTGCAAACTGAAGAAGGCCTTATATGGGTTGAAGCAAGCGCCTCAGGCGTGGTATGGGAAGATCGCGGAGTATCTCTTATTCTGCGGGTTCTTTGATTCAGACTCTGGTTCCAGCTTGTTCATCAAGAAGGAGGGGGCGCTTCGGGTTATTGTGCTGCTGTATGTGGATGACATGATTGTCACCGGGAACTCAAAGGAGGCAGTAGCATGGCTGAGAGCTGAGCTTGCTATCAGGTTCGAGATGAAGGATCTGGGGGAGCTTCACCATTTCCTTGGACTCGAGGTCCAGAGGCGGGAGAGCGGAGTGCTCATTTCTCAGGAAGGATATGCGGAGCGAATCGTGAAACGATTTGGAATGGAAGAAGGGAAGAGCAGCTCTATACCTCTGGAACAACATCATAAACTTCGGAAGGATGAGGGAATAGTTCTTTCTGATCCGTTGGTGTTCCGAGCTCTGGTTGGGAGCTTAATTTACTTGACCATCACGAGGCCTGATATTACTTATGAAGTTGGCAAAGTGAGTCGGTATGTGGCGGAGCCTCGGAAGTCTCATCTTCTAGCGGCGATAGGGATTTTGAAATATGTGAAGTCGACCTCTGATTTAGGTCTCCTGTTTAGGAGAGGTTCAAGCTTGGAGTTGCATGGATACATGGATGCTGACTACGGGGGAGATGTGGATGATCGGAGATCAACGTCTGGTTATGTCTTTATGACGGGCCCCACAACTATCTCTTTGTGCAGCAAAAAACAGGACTCTGTGTCCGTATCTACCACAGAAGCGGAATACAAGGCTTCGTCCTTGGCAACTCAGGAAGCCGTTTGGCTCAGGAGGTTGGTGGAGGATGTTCATGAGGAGGTTCGAGGTCCCACTATGCTACGCGGGGACAATGAGAGTGCTCTCAAGATGGTTAACAATCCAGTCTGTCACGCGAGGACCAAGCATATTGAGATTGAGCACCATTTGATTCGTGAAAAGGTGTTGGGAGTATCTCTTATGGTCGAGCATGTTCGGAGTCCGGACAATGTCGCAGACATCTTCACAAAGCCACTGGCGAAGGGACCGTTTACACGGTTGCGGAGTTTACTCGGGCTAGTCTCCACTTCCCACTTCAAGGGGGAGTGTTGAAATTTTGAAGTGAAGTGGAGGAGACTGGGCGGTCTGATTTTGGGAGACCGCCATGACCGCGCGACTTGTTCTTGTGTTTATTCTACCGGTCTGGCTCTGTTGGGTTGCTCTAGCGGACTGCTGGTTCTGCCGGTCTATTCCTTGTAGCTGCGGTCTGTTCCCGGATTGTTCTGCTGGTTGGCCTGTCTTCCTTGTTGGAAGACCGGGCGGGTTGTTCTTATATGACCGTCTATCCGGGCTGTCTGTCCTGGCGATCTGGCGACTTATCTGAAGTCAGCCAGATGGTTCCTGGTTTGCTCCTGGTGGTCTAAGGAAGGAGTACCTTGTGACCGCGCGGTTTGTGCGTGTTCTCATATTCGCGCGACCTGTGCGCGATCTTGTCTGCTGATCTGCGTCTTGGTCTGATGATCGTCCAAGAGGTCTGATCGCGCGGTCTGCCTTATGTGACCGCTGGCGATCTGACGGGTGGTGATTGTATCTCTCCTGTGCGGTGACGACATCCGTCTACCCGCCTATAAATAGAGGTGCAGGCCCCGTCATTCCTAACGAGAACTGTAAGAACTGAACCTGGGTTAATTCGTGCGGTTTCACTTTGAGGTCGGGCGGTCTCGGAAGCGAGCTGACTATTTGTTGTGTTTGCAGGTTTGCGATCAGCAGGTTGCGGTCTTCTTCCTTGGTGATTCCCAGCGGCTTGAATAAACAGTTCGGCAGCGGTCTGTCTGCGAACTGGTTTATGTTCGTTCTTGTGCTGTTCGCAGCGAGCTCAGCGATCAGGCGACCTTCAGCGGTTAGGCGATCTGAGTTGCGGTCTGGCGACAGCTTCAGTTCTTCGTTCCAATAAAGCTCCAGTTCGTGCGGTCTGAGGTGCGGTCTTGCAGTGCTGGAAATCTGTCCGGTTTCTGTTTGTGCGATCTCAGGTCAAGCCGGGCGACTTCTGGAGTCGAGTGGTCTGTGCGGTCTCTGCTGGTCTAGCCGCCAGATTTGTTTTGGTGTGTTTTGTTCTTCTCGTCTCCGTGATTCTGATGAATCATGTCTCGCCATGTATGCCTTGCAATGTAAATGAAGATTGTGTTTCAATAAAGTTTCTTGTGTTGCTGTGTGGCATTGTGGTTATTTGGCTTTAACTCAGTTGATGCAACTCCTGCTTACTCCTAAACGATTCAAATCAAAAATTTTAACAAATACATTCAGTGCACAAAATAAAATCATCAACACTTTGATAATAAAGCTAAATCTGAACATTCAGAACTCTTCTATATATCCATATTTACATACATTGGACCAATGAATAACAACTCCACTTACGCAGTAGACAAGCTCGTCTCTCAATGGCAGATTCAAAATCTAAGACATTTGGTTTCACAAACCATTTAGAGGGACAGTTACTGCAAAGCAGAAATAATTTCTGAAACAATGAAATCGCAACGCAATCACATGCGTTCCTGGCAGAGTTATAATTTATAAGACTTCACCAGAATCCTCACATCCAGGAAGAAATCAAGACATTTAAAACACTTCTAAATTTTCGATTTACATGCACTAGAAGGAACCTAGCTCTGATACTACTGTTGGGTTTTCTATACATCAAGATAGACAACATATCATATATGCGCAACAGAATAAATAAGAACAACCCTAAATTGTTCAAGGAACTTGCAATTTCATGAATCAAGAAATAGGAGAGGCAGCACATTGCAATACCTGAAGGGAATTGAGTCAACACTCAACCAAGGTGCTCCACAAAGAAATCCCGAAGAACGATCATTGAGTCCCAAGCGCAGAAATTGATCGGCGCCTCTACAGGGGTCCACACGAGCATTGAAGAACCCTAGCTTCTTGTTTCACAAGAACTAGGTTGGAGAAAAAGAGCCCTCTATGTTTCCCACGGACTGTAAGACCCCCCTCCCGGAACACAAGACACGGCCAAGGGGAGTCTTATGCCCAGGACAGCCGCCTTGCGAAAGTGCCAACGCACGAGCTAGCCTCCCCCACAAGATGCCTATCCTGCCGGCCAAACCAACTGAACAGCGCTAACCCATCAATAATGTAAAAGCAAGAAGCCATTTATTCACAATTAAGCAACAATGTCCAAACAGTACAAAAAGGACAGAAAGCTACACAAGCTCCTGTATATCATCAGAGTATAAACTTGCCCTAAGGCTACATTCTAACCACTCGCTCAAATCTGCCGCCGACGGTAGCCAAGGTATCGTAATCACCAGCACTGTCACCCTGGCCTGGCTGTTCTCCTGTGTAGTACGCTGCTGCTCCTAAAAATAGTGGTGTAACAACCGTTAGTCATAAAGACTAAGTGGCTTCACATCCTCTCCCCTAGTGACTCCAAGGCACCTGGCGGAAGGGAATGAAGAAAAGCTGCAATATAGTCAGTAGTAGCAAAAACATGTGACAAGGAAAGATGTAATCATGACAGCTATATCGTGGTATAAGAAAGTACATCAAAAGAGAGCAGTTATAACATATGTATAAGAGAGTACATCAAAAGAGAGCAGTTATAACATATGTATAAGAGAGTACATCAAAAGAGAGTAGGATCAACGATAGTGTATAAGCAGTTGAGCATATAATAACAGACTTTGAACTTAACTTATAAGGGTGCCCATACAAGCTTATAAGTTAAGGATCCGAGCATAATGTAACCCATCATATAAAGGTGCCCATACAAGTTTATATGATGAGTTCCGATGCGGTACAATGACATGATTATGTAATGAAGAATGCAAAGCAATGATTATGTAATGATACTTACCCATGCAATGTTGCTATGTCGACATAGACCTACAGTTCTCGCTTTTTGAGAGGTAGCTAACCACTCAGGCATCTCCCGTCGTGGCCAAACGGAGACAGTGGAACAAGCTCCTCCACTACTAGGAGGGTATGAACACTACCAGTCCTAGACCTCTGTACGCCTCGACGCTAAGAACACACAGCGGAGACCCTGCGTACTGCTCGCATCAAGCCGAGCCATCAAGGACATAGAAGGGGACTTGGGTAGGTGAGCACCAAGAGTCCAACCCAACCGGTCTAGAGTCTAATTGCCGGCTTTTGTCGGTGTCATGACTAGCAAGCCCGTAGACCCGCCACAAGTAATCCTCCAACCCGGATCATTACACTACCATGTGTAAACCATGCATATTCATGTAATTCCCATGCACGCCCGTGCAATGAAGCACCCAGGGACTCACGGATGGAGCTTTCTTACCGTTCACATCATTCCTATGTACGACTCGACGCTAGGAACACACAGCGGAGACCTTGCGTACTGCTCTAATCACGCTGAGCCTTCAAGGACATAGAAGGGGACTTGGGTAGGTGAGCACCAAGAGTCCAACCCAACCGGGTCCTAAACATTTCACCACAAGATATAACCATATCTGATAATCCACACCAAACCATCAATGCTACTCATACCGAGTTGTCATGACTCTATGCAGTAGCGTGTGTATAACATGGAAATTACCATACTAGATCCTGTAGGACTACTTGTGCGCTTAACGTCACGTTTCCAAAATCCTGGACCAGATGAGCACCTTAACCTCTCTTTTCAGCATAATAATTATTAGCGGCACGTGTAATTATGGATTCGTTCTAAAACCAAATCCACAGAAACATCTACTATAAGTCATAATTAATGCCGAAATCATTACCACCAAATTTCGACCTCATTGTATTATGCAATACGTATTTACGGTGCTCTACATTTATATGACCATTATAAACAATGTTAAACACTTAGATCTCACCCATAACCAATGTTACTTACCTTCACCATCAACTACACATGCCCTGTTTATGGTTCCACCTGAAACTAACAATTAAAGGTTCATTTAAGGAGTCATCCCAACGGATATAGATCTTAAATCATTATCACGGGTCAATACTAGCATGTACATGATTTATACAAAATTTCGGCCCAAGCGGCCTTCACATTCAACATTTATATCTCCTTCAAATTTATCAAATGAAACGGCAATAACTTTAATACCACTTTTCCAAACATCATGAAATTCAACAGGGATCTAAATATTGTTGTCACTCATATCTCCACCAATTTTCATGAGCATCCAACCAATATTTAAGAGAAATCAACAAAATATTGAGATCGGAAGTGTTATGACACAGTTTACTAAAACTGGATTTCTGGGTGCTACAGTTGTCCAAAAATTATGATCCACCCCATTTTGGAAAGCTAACATCAAGGGCTACAACATTCATCTTGAGTCCTAAACCCAGATCCAAGCGGGTTCTATCTAAAATCTGCTCTGAAGTCAACTGTAGAAATCTGGACAGCAAAACAGCATGCACTTAACACCTCCCATCTTTCTGGGCAGTCCACTCGACTGGACTTGTAGGGAGCTACAAGTCACTTCAGAAAATGAGTAACCTATCGTCGGAAAGCTCTTTCCGAGGTCTACAACTTCCATGTTGAGCCCGAGGTCTAATTCCAGTGGCATCAAGCCTACAAATTGGCTCGAACCCAGCTGCGCACAATTTTACCCCTTAACAACCAAGTGCAATGTTATAAATTGAAAACTTCTTTATCAAGGGGGCTATCATCACCTTTATCACACAATTACATAACTAACAACCCTAATTAACAGGGGATTTTTAAACAGGGAATTTACTCCTCATCTTTTCACATAAGAAATAATTTGAAACCCTACATAACAGGGGACTATTCTGTAAACTTAACCGAATCTAGAGCAATCCCTAGAGCGCAGCGGAATGACGAGGATCGAGTATAGAGGGGTTATACCTCTGGCCATTACGACCACTTTTGGACGATCGGCTTCAACTGTAGCGCTGGACGGAGCACCTCCTAGATCTGAGCAAACAAGCCCGGGCTGAGTACCTCCAACAGTCGGCAATGTCTCTGAAGAGAGAAGTGGCGAGCTTTCTCCGTAGGGCTGGTGTCGCTGGAGGAAGGAAACTCAGGCGAACGAAGACCTGCGGCTTCACTGTGCTTCTGCGACGGATTCAGCGATAGCAGAAGAGGGCGACGCCGGAGAGGGAGCCCGCGGCTTCAATATCGTTCTGCGACAGCTTGTGCGATAGAAGAAGAGGGCGACGTCAGAGGGGGAAGAGTCGCGACTGCCGAAGGCCAGAGAGGGAGGAGTCGCGAGCAGCTCTCACGGAGGAAAAACACCGAGCGGGGAGGAGAATCGTGAAATCGCCAGATAACCCTAAAATCGCGATGGGAGAAGAAATGCGGCGCTGGCTTGGCTTCCGAATGGTTAGGTTTAGGGAGTGAACCAAATAGCTTATAAATAGATGGGTTCATAAGCCTCTTCATACCCCCATTCAGGGCCTTGAGCGAAAACCCTAATCGATCGGGGTCGTCGATCCTCCCATCTAGAGGATCGAGGTAAAAAACCCGATCTAAATTTAATAGCGCGCGTCACTTTGAGTTTATTGAGTCACCCCGAATACTAGTCACCCTATTGGGTTCCCACGGGTTGAATCATGATAGGGTAATTCTTACATTCTCCCACTTGATTCAACACAGGGAAAATCTCTCCTATTATTTGAAAAAATAATAATTTCACTTCATAAGAGAAAAATAACTCTAGACTCATAGGGTGACGGTGAACAATAAAACTTTACGTATGGCCATACTTAATAAATGTAACTACAGTGACTCTTGGCTCAAAAACTTTATGTGACGGCTTTATACCTGCATAGGACATCACTTCCACATGAACTGCAGCGGTTGTACCTACAGTAGGTACTTCCCTTCCGCAATCACAATGTGGTTGTTAAACCCTATCAAGTTCTTTAAGCGGCATTAATTCTTTATGAGTGGATGCTCCCACTCTTTAATGCAATATTGAATCTCTGATAATACTTTAGTATGCGCATAAGAGATAATAAACTGAAATACTGCATTAATCAACCATAACAGGAGAATAACATAAAATGTCATGACAACTTTAAACATCAAACGAGTCCACAAGTCCCATTCTGTCTACATGACTTTTGTATAACTTAGGTGGGAGCCCTTTAGTCATGGGATCTGCTACCATAAGCAGTGTGCCTATATGCTCGATGACAATTTTACCCTCCTGCATGTTCTCTTTAACCACCAAAAACTTTATATCAATGTGCTTGCTGCGGCTCCCACTTTTATTGTTCTTTGCAAAGAACACTGCTACAACATTATCACATAGAAGCTTCATTGGCTTAGGAACTGTATCCATCATCCTAAGCCTTGAGGAGAAATTCCTCAACCACAATGCTTATTTTGTTGCTTCATAACATGCAATGAACTCTGCCTCCATAGTCGAGGATGCAATGAGAGTCTGTTTGACACTCTTCCATGCCACTGCACCACCGGACAACATGAAGATGTAGCCCGATGTGGATTTCCTCGAGTCTTGGCAGCCTGCATAGTCTGCATCTGTGTATCCGACCAGGTCCAGATTGTCAGATTCTCTATATGTAAGCATGTAATCTTTCGTCCCCTGGAGATAGCGCAATACTTTCTTGACTGCTGTCCAGTGCTCTATCCCAGGATTACTTTGATATCTACCCAACATCCCTACTACGAATGCAATGTCCGGTCTAGTGCAAACATCTAGATAGACCAATCTGCCAATGGCAGATGCACATGGAATATTCTTCATGGACTCCAACTCCAAAGAATTTTTAGGACATTGTGACAAACTAAATTTGTCACCCTTTACTATGGGAGCTATAGAACTAGAACAATTTCTCATATTATATCTTTCCAAAATTTTGTTGGCATAGGCCTTCTGAGACAACCCCAAGATCTTTTTAGATCTATCTCTATGTATCTCAATTCCTATCACATAGGAATCCTCCCCTAAGTCTTTCATGTCAAAATTTTTAGAGAGAAATTTTTTAGTTTCTTTTATCATTCCCAAGTTGTTACTCGCAAGCAAAATATCATCAACGTCAAGACTAGTAGCATGAATCGGCTCCCACACACCTTGATGTATATACATTGATCCACAATGTTTTCCTCGAAACCAAATGAGGTAATAACATTATGGAACTTTATATACCATTGTCGTGAGGCTTATTTTAGCCCATATATTGATTTCTTTAATTTGCATACAAGGTTGTGTCCTTTCTCTGAAAAGAATCCTTCAGCCTGCTTCATGTATACTTCTTCTTCAATTTCCCCATTTAAGAATGCCGTTTTGACATCCGTTTGATGTAGCTCCAAATTAAAATGAGCTACAAGGGCCATGATAATCCTTAATGAATCCTTCTTAGAGACCGGAGAGAAGGTATCATGATAATCAATGCACTCCTTTTGAAGGAAACCTTTGGCAACAAGTCTTGCCTTATATCATTCGATATTACCAGAGGCATCCACTTTAGTCTTGTAGACCCATTTGGAACCTACAACACGAAAACCTTCTGGTAATTCTACTAGATCCCATACTTGATTGTTTGCCATTGATTTTAATTCATCCTTCATAGCTTCATACCATTTTTCAGAATCTGTACGGCTCATCGCCTCTGAAAAGGTAATGGGGTCTTGATTGAGTCCAGATGTGTAGTCTGTCTCTTGTAAGTATACAACATAATCAGAAGGAATAGCCGACCTTTTGACTCTTGAAGATCTTCTTAAATCTGATTGATCAAGTGGTTGTGGTGCAGTCTCCACTTGTGGTGGTTCCTGAATGACTGCTTCACTAACCACATCTTCATGAGAGCTCTGGATAGGAGGATCATAGATCACTCCTTCATAAGTTGAGATCTGAATAGGTAGATGTTGAGCCACAGCAGGTATGAGCCCACCAGGTTCAACACCACTACCTGAAGGAGCAGTCTCCTTCACCTCTTCTATCACAACTTTATGAGAACTACTCTCACCAGTGTGGAGTTCCTCAAGAAACCTGGCATTCCTTGCTTCTACTATTTTGAGCATGTGAGAGGGACAATAAAATCTATAACCCTTGGATTTTTCCGCATAGCCAATGAAAAAACCACTGACTGTCCTTGGGTCTAATTTCTTTTCATGTGGGTTGTACACCCTAACCTCTACTTGACAGCCTCATATGTGTACATGATTCAAACTGGGTTTCCATCCATTCCATAACTCAAAAGGAGTTTTAGGAACTGATTTGGATGGGACCCTGTTCAAAACATACACGGCCGTTTTTAGAGCTTCACTCCACATGTTAGGAGGGAGAGATGAGACACTTGTCATGCTCCTTACCATATCCATTAAAGTTTGATTCCTTCTTTCGGCTACACCATTTTGTGGTGGTGTGCCAGGAGTTATATACTGAGCTATGATTCCGTGTTCCTGAAGAAATCTAGCAAATGGACCTGGTCTTTGGCATCCATATGTGAACCTACCATAATATTCGCCACCCATGTCAGATCTTACAATTTTGATACTCAAACCAGATTGTTTCTCTACCTCTGCCTTATAGACTTTGAAAGCATCAAGTGCTTCAGATTTGTCATTCAGAAGGTACAGATACATGTATCTTGTAAAATCATCAATAAAAGTAATAAAATACTTTTGATCATTTAGGCAAAGGGTGTTGAATGGTCCACAAATGTCATTGTGAATTATCATTAATTTTGCATCACTTCTTCTAGCTCCTTTAGTGGACTTGCTAGTATGCTTTCCCTTTATGCATGGTATGCAAGTCCCAAAATCAGTGAAATCAAGTGTCGGAATGACACCTTCCTTCACTAATCTTTTGAGGCGCTCTATGGAGATATGACCTAATCTCCTATGCCATAAGCTAGATGAATTGATGTTTTTTACACTGTTATTACTGCTGTTATCATGCACTGTGGTGAATGGCTGCATATAATTTAAATCTAAATCAAGACTATATAAACCATCAATTAATTTACCAGATCCAACAGTTACTGCATCTTTAATAATCAGAAAAGAAAAGTTCTTAAACTGAATATCAAAACCCATAGGCGATAGTCTTGATACAGATACTAAATTTTTTGAAAAGCTAGGAATAAAAAAGGTATTCTCTAAGTCCAAAATGTATCCGGTCTGAAGGACGAGCCTGTATGTCCCAACACCTTCAACAGAAGATGGCATCTTGTTCCCTGAATAGACGCAAAGTTCACCATCATTTGGTTTCCTTAGAGTTTGAAACCCCTGCATGACAGTAGAAACATGGATTGTAGAGCCTGAATCAATCCACCGTGTGTTATGAAAATTATGTGAATTGACAAAATTTGATTCATAACACACTAATGATGTCATACCTTCATGCTTTGGCGCCAAGTTTTATACTTGTTGCAATCCTTTTTCATGTGACCCTTCTTGTGGCAGAAGAAACAAGTTGGTAGCTTTATGTTATCCGGTTTCTTGATGGAAACAGCTATCGCCTTGACTTTGCCCTTTGGGTCACCCTTGGACTTGCTTGATTGGCCTTTCTTGTGATTCACAAGATTTACAGATTCCAACTTTTCTTGCTTCAGCCTGCCTTGCTCTTGAACACACATGTTCAACAGCTCGTTCACTGACCATTTTTCCTTATGTGTCATGTAAGACACCTTGAAGGCAGTGTAGTCGGCAGGTAATGAAGTCATGATAAAGTGGACTAGAAATGACTCCAAAAAGTCAACGTCCAAGGCCTTCAGCTGAGCAGCTATGTGTCTCATTTCCATTATATGTCCTCGTACACTCTCTGTCCCTTTGAGCTTCATGGAACAGAGTTTTGCCATTAGGGTGCTGGCCTGAGCTTTATCAGAGCTGACAAACTTCTCATCAATGGCCCCCATCAGTTCTTTAGCAGTTTACTGAGGTGATTGGATCTCTCCCATCGCTCGTATAAGGTGCGGTCAGTTGGAGAGATTTCGGCCGTAGGCACAGCTGGCTCCTCCGTGCGAAGAGCCAAATCAAGGTCCATGCACCCTAAGGCAAGAAGCACCTTATCTTTCCATATTTTATAATTATCCCCGGAGAGAGTGGGGTTGAACTGTGTTGGGTCGATAACAGTATTAAAAACTGCAAAAAAAAACCATAAAATATACACGCTTACTATTGATTTTAAAGCAACGAAAATAGTAGTTTATTACGCATTGAGGTAGAAATCTTTATTTAACAATTAACCCATATTAATTGTTAATGATAAAATCCAGTCTCCCTTTGGGCAAAGACCGCTGTTGCATAGGATTTTATCACGCTTTATTCAATTATATAGCTAGTAAGAAAATGTATCACGAGTGATGAAATCTCTTACCTGTGGGTATGGAGACTCATTAATCGAAGTAGACACTTACCACTATAAGCCAATTAAAGTCCTTCGTTGTTATCAATTACTTCCCTGTGGGGCCGAGTAATTTATAACAACCTCAGAAAATAATTGCAACGTGCAATAATTAGATTATTTTGTGATTTGTTAAACACACCCCATGACGTGATCCAGTATAATCACTTTATCGGGTTTATCAAGATGCTTTGGCTATTCTTGGTAAACTCGATAAAACTTTATTCTAATTAGAGCACTAAAAGCTAACAAATTATTGGATCTCATAAAACCAAAAAAAAGAGGACCCGAATCCGATTTCCAACCACCTTCAGCTGCAACACGTCAAAAAAAACTGGATGACACGTGACTCCACCCCGCCAAATGTGAAGTTGAAGGTGTTTTTCTGTCGTTTGCAGCTCCTCCGTCGCATCGGAGAGCTCCCAGGAACACTGGATTGGAAAGTTGAGGTCTCCACCAAGAAACGGTCACAGAGATCGGATTCGGGTCGAAAATGTCGGAGTTTCCGTTTCCACCATATACATTCCAGATAATTGAATAATAATTACATAGCCGAATTGAAAAAATATTACACCATCACAGAACAATGGGCAACGGGCAACCACGACATTTTCTGGCACACAGTAATGAGCATCCAAAAGATTTAGCAACGAGTATTTTGGAAGAAATCGCCACAAATATTTTGTTTGAAAATTAAAGATCAAAACAGTATTTTTTGGGAAGAAATCTTCACAGTTTTTGAAAACAATAACCAAAAATTTTTGGGATGAAATCGTCACAGAGATTTTCAAAACCGATCTAGGTATTCCTCTCTATATTCGCTCTGATACCAAATGTAAACTTAACCGAATCTAGAGCAATCCCCAGAGCGCAGCGGAATGATGAGGATCGAGTATAGAGGGGTTATACCTTCGGCCATTACGACCACTTTTGGATGATCGGCTTCAACTGTAGCGCTGGACGGAGCACCTCCTAGATCTGAGCAAACAAGCCCGGGCTGAGTACCTCCAACAGTCGGCAATGTATCCTGAAGAGAGAAGGGGCGAGCTTTCTCCGTAGGGCTGGTGTCGCTGGAGGAAGGAAACTCAGGCGAACGAAGACTTGCGTCTTCACTGTGCTTCTGCGACGGATTTAGCGACAGCAGAAGAGGGCGACGCCGGAGAGGGAACTTGCGGTTTCACTATCGTTCTGCGACAGCTTGTGCGATAGCAGAAGAGGGCGATGTCGGAGGGGGAAGAGTCGCGACTGCCGAAGGCCGGAGAGGGAGGAGTCGCGAGCAGCTCTCACGGAGGAAAAACGCCGAGCGGGGAGGAGAATCGCGAAATCGCCAGAAAACCCTAAAATCGCGATGGGAGAAGAAATGCGGCGCTGGCTTGGCTTCTGAATGGTTAAGTTTAGGGAGTGAACATAATAGCTTATAAATAGATGGATTCATAAGCCTCTTCATACCCCCATTCAGGGCCTTGAGCGAAAACCCTAATCGTTCGGGGTCGTCGATCCTCCCATCTAGAGGATCGAGGTAAAAAACCTGATCTAAATTTAATAGCGCGCGTCACTTTGAGTTTATTGAGTCACCCTGAATACCGGTCACCCTATTGGGTTCCCACGGGTTGAATCACGATAGGGTAATTCTTACATATTCATCATCTTCCAAAAAAAAACAAAAGTTAGGTCATTACACCTTCTCCCATCCAATACTCTCTCCATAGACCATGGATTTCAAAGAAATCAAATCCTATCCCTTCCTTTTGAAGAGAAGAAGTGATTGAAGGAACTTTCGCGGCAATTGGTGCCCTAACAAGAAAGATCCGGCTTGGTCTTTTCCTAGTAAACTCCCTTAACTCACAAGCCAAGCTCTTTTGAGCTCAACACCTATCCTAATTTTTCTCTACGATCTAGCACCAAGTGAGAGGGGTCGAAAGTCACCTTATTTTCCAGCCATGGTTCAAGCTCATCTTCATGGCAGCGGGGTGGTGGTCGGCCAAGCTCCAAATCCTTCTGCAACTTGCTCCTTCAAGAACCCTAAGTTGAAACCTTAAGGTGAGGGAAAAGAAGAAGAAGAAGAAGATGAAGAAGAATACTCTTCTGACTCCATTATTCCAGCCCATTCGGCTAGGGGAGAAGGAGAGATGGAGAGAAAGATATAAAGAGAGATAAAAAGATAGCATTAATGGCATTAAATGCAATTTCCATTTCCAAGGCATGTTGAAAATCGCCTTATTTCTCGGGAAAAGAAAGGGCCAGGCCATACGTCAAACTGGAGGTGCGTTCGACGAACAGACGGTGAGCTGCGTTCGACGAATAGAAGGTGAGCTGCATTCGATGAACTGGAGGTGAACTCCGTTCGACGAACTGGAGGTGAACTGCGTTCGACGAACAGATGGTGAGCTGCGTTCGACGAACAGACGGTGAGCTGCGTTCGATGAACAGACGGTGAACTACATTCGACGAACAGAAGGTGAACTACATTCGACGAACTGGAGGTGAACTGCGTTCGATGAACTGGAGGTGAGCTGCGTTTGACGAACTGGAGGTTAGCTGCGTTCGACGAACGGATGGTGAGCTGCGTTCGACAAACTGACGGTGAGCCGCGTTCGACGAACAGACAGTGAACTGCGTTCGACGAACAGACGGTGAACTACGTTCGACGAACAGAAGGTGAACTACGTTCGACAAACTGGAGGTGAACTGCCTTCGACGAACAGACGGTGAGCTGCGTTGTGGAACAAGTCTCACGCTAGCGCGGACGGTAGCGTTACCGCCGGGCGCTAGCTAACAGGAAGCAGATCCTTGCCAATCACCCCCAATTTTCTTCCCTAACAGCCCAGCTCCAAAACACTTACAGATTTCTCTCTTTACTAATGGTTGGAACTTCTTTCCTTTTCAAGTGAATGTAATCAATATGATTTTTGTCAGCATTTATCATTAAGAGCCTCTTTTAACCTAACTATTAGGATCTCCAGATCCCACCTGGTCTGAGCATCTCTAAGTGACCCGTGTCACTCGAGGGGTCTAGTTCGAACTAGGATATTACACGGACTGCTAGGTCTGATGACAAGGAGAGGCAACGACGGCGGGATCGACCGATCGGAACTCTTCCATCGGAACTCTTCGTGTCTCTCAGAATCGCAAAAGAAGGGATCACACATAGGGCGTAAAATCGGGATCTATTTATACCCCAATGAGAGAGAAAAGCTTTCCGCACACCCACGACCATAAATGGAGTAAACAGAATTCGTTGTGTAAAGCTAATTCATCGAAATCATTCGACGAATTTGTCAAAACTATTCAATGAATTCGTCAAGATAATTCACTGAATAGATTCATCGAGGTTATCTGATTCGTCGAAACCATTTGACGAATTGACTTACGAAAATATCCAATTCGTCGAGACATTTCGACGAATTGACATATTTCATCGAGTCATTTCGAAGAACTGTTTCGTCAAGTAGATCTAATTTCGCCGAGACCATTCGATGAACCCTTTCGACGAATTGGGATAAGTTTCGTCGAGACATTCTCGAAAACTTGCAAACATACTCCATACAGTATTCACAATTCCTGTGGAGCATTCAATCGACTCGACCCAACTCCAATAAATCGTAGGATTGGTCCTTCACTCATATCCTACATCAGTAAGGCCAACGCAATTCTTCCTCCAACTTCTCCAAACACTCTTGTGTGTGACACCATAGGCTCATATCGCATTGGCAGTGAGACTAAATACTTGATCATTTCCAGATCACCTTGTAAACACCAACAATATACCCTCTGACCAAAGATGAATATGTAAGACCCTTTTTTTGCATTCATTCCCGGGTCTTACCGCCCAGAACCGCCGTCTTGCATTGGCACCATTACTCCAAATGGTCGCCGCCACAATACATCGATCCTGTCGGCTATACATCATATCCAGGCCAAACATAATCTCAGAATTCATATATATATATAACAATTCACATGTCCACAACAAATCACTAGATAATCAAATATAAAAGTAGTCAATCATGAGATAAACTAAAGTATGAAAAATAATAATCAGAGTGCAAAAAAAGGTAAAGGGCTTATGTCCGGGTACATCACACTTTCTTAGCCTCTTGCTTGGCAAAGATGTAACACTAAAGACACTGACACAGTCTAACACCCTCACGAATGTATAACTCCTCACTTTGCCCAGGGTAAATGCGAAGAGTAGATGTCGGAAGAGGGTTGCTCACTGGTTCTCTTCCCATCGCTGCTGAGAGACCAAGTCCAGGCTTAGCCACCGTGTCCTATACCTCCCTCCTATTGAGGGTCTGCTCTTCCTAGTACTCATATAATAATGTGATCCACCGACCGCCAGTCTATAAGACTCAGCTTATTCCTCACCGCCTCCACCCGCGACTCCTAGGCACTGTGCGGGAGGAGGAAGCGGAGGACAACAAGGGGTAATAGAAAATAAGCAGGTGACATGGGCCTAGCTAAGAAATATGTATGTATACATCAAGAATCTATTCTCTAATCACGTTCATGGGAATTTGTACGGTATAAGGAAATCAATATAGTAACTTGTTTAGAGTATATAAAAGCACAACATCATGTAAGAGCAACTATAAAAGTATCACATCTAGAATATATATAAAATGCAGTAACATCATAAAAGAGCAACTAAGAAAGTAACCTTAACTTATATGCATACACACAAGGCACATAAGCTAAGGGATCTGACACTAAGGTAAACTCATCGTATAAAAGAGCCCATACTAATTTATATGATGAGGTCTCTGTTTTATGCAATTATGTTATGATATGATGTGTAATGCAATGATGCAACTCACCCACCCGACTCTATACGTACAAACCTTTTTGTAGTTCCCTCTGTTCGAGTATGTCAACTCAAGTACTCGATTGAGGCAAACGTGGCAGTGGATCATGCTTATCTACTTCTAGGCTTATGTCACACATCTCCCAACCTAGACCCTACGTACACCCCTAAGAACACACAGGGTATCCGCGTACTATCTGGAAAGTACCACCTCCATCCCACTTTTCGATTCTCCGCACAGGTACACCCCGTTGAGGCAAACAGGGCAGTGGGTCGGGCCCTCCACTCCTAGGCTAGTAGACACCTCCCAGTCTAGACCTAACGTACGCCCCTAAGAACACATAGGGTGTCCTTATACTACTTGATACAATAATGCCTCTAAGTGAAACACTGTTCCTACCACACGCAGGACTAACCCGTCCTTCTAAAATACCGAGCCTACCGCTCGCAGGACTTAACCCATCCTTCTAATATATTGAGCCTACCGCTCGTAGGATTTAACCTGTCCTTCTACTATGACGAGCCTACCGCTCGCAGGACTTAACCCGTCTTTCTACTACACCGAGCCTACCGCTCGCAGGACTTAACCCGTCTTTCTACTACACCGAGCCTACCGCTCGTAGGACTTAATGTTGGGAATCTTGCCCACATGATTCCTGATTTGAAGAAGTCACCAAGTCAAGAAAACTTCACTTTGTATTAGATCACTTCTCTAGCTCATAATCTCAGGAAGTTAAAGGAATATCGTCGAACGAAGAAAGAAGTTCATCGAACGAAGAACAAAGTTCGTCGAATGCAAAGACAGGACAGAAGCAAACGCTGAGACTTGGCGAGTTCATCGAACGCAGAATGTTGTTCGTCGAACGAAGAATGAAGTTCGTCGAACGCAGAGATGAGACATAAGCAAATGATGAAGCTCGTCGAACGAAGAATGAAGTTCGTCGAATGAAGAATGAAGTTCGTCGAACGCAGAATGGAGTTCGTCGAATGCAGAAACTTCTCTGCAGATCGACAGAATCTGCTGAGAAGAGGAAGCCATCTCAGCCCAACCGCTGAGTAAGATTCAAAAGGAAGGAATGTCGTCGAGAAGATGCAGTATCGTCGACATCATCAAATAAGCTGTGTCATCGAGAAGACAGAAGAAGGACAGCTGAAGACAAGCAGTTGCTATAGCATAGTCTGTCGACATGATATCGCTCATGTCGTAGAAAGAACAAAGTGATTACGACGACAGACTACAAGAAAGAAGATCACGACGACTCAGTCAGAGTTAGCAAATTGCTGTATATACAGAAATGCCAGGATATCTCGTATCGTCGAGATATCAATGTCAGAGGCAGAAGCTAGAAGACTTGTAGGTCCACAAAGGCCTAAGGCATCGACAAAGTCCTGTCGTCGAGATATTATCCATATCGTCGTAATGCTGTAAGTATCAGCATGAAGCTGGAAATATCATCGAGACGGAATTCAAATGTTGTGAACGCGTTGTCAGCAATTAATGCCGCCGCCTGATTGTCCAATCAGCACGTGCTCTTAAGGAATGGGGCGTCTGACACTTAAGGAACTTTTTCAGAAGACCGTTGGGAACCTCACACTCTTATAAAAGAGATAAGAGGTTGCCCTAAAGCAATAATCAATCAGAATGAACTTATGCATACGACAAATAAAACAGTAAAAGCGGCATAAAGAAAGAAAGAGAAAGACAAGTATTCTCAAAGTGTTCTCACAAGAATCAGTCATCTATTTGACTGATAAGAAGTCGTTCCTCATTAGGCTAAGAAAAGAGTTTGAAGAAGAACTGTGCTTTCAAGATCTGAATCAGAAACATCTTCTTCAACCTTAAGTTGTCGATCTTCATCTGGCAGAAGAAACAGTTTTCATCACTGTAATTTCTTGTAAGTCTTGCGGGCCAAACGTGTCAGATCTGGTTTCAGATCTAAGTGTCTAGCTTCAGGGCTGGAGAGCTGTGAGGCTTGAGGGCCAGGGTAGTGGACTTGTGGGTTCAATTTTGTCTAGCTTGAGGGCTGGAGAGCTGGGAGGCTTGAGGGCCAGGGCAGTGGACTTGCTGGTCCGATTTTGTCTAGCTTGAGGGCTGGAGAGCCGTGAGGCTTGAGGGCCAGGGCAGTGGGCTTGCAGGTCCGATATCGTCAAGCTTGAGGGCTTGAGACCTGTAAGGCTTGCGGGCCAGGGCAGAGGCTAGACTTACGGGTCTGAGCTAGGTAGGGCTTGAGGGCCTGATTGTTGAGCTTGCAGGCTGAGGTGCAGTAGGGGTTTGTGGGCTTAGGCTGTAGGACTTACAGGTCCGTGTTGTAAGGCTTGAGGGCCTGAAGTTTTGACGGAGTTTGCCGATCCTAGCACACTGCTAGGTAGGCGCAGAGGGATAGAGGACTACTCAAGACACCCGGTCTTGAGGAACCTCTATAGATCTTGTGTCGTCTGCTGTGATTTATTTGTGCGATACTTTTATTCTACACTTGAATATTCGTAACTCGTGCTAATATTTCGAAAAGAACCTAGATCACCTAACACCCCCCCTTTAGGTGAACGTTTCATTAACAACAAATGGTATCAAAGCGAGGTTGATTAAAAGAAGACTTAACCGTCTGATCTAGATCGTGGAACGACACGCCATGGATGGTGGAGATCAGAATCGGGAAATGAGAGCCATGAAACATACAATCTGCACAAAGGAGAACTTTCCCCTCTGGAAGGAAAGGGTAAGGCTTTTCATGGAGGCGGCTGATCCAAGAATTTACTTAACAGTCCAACAGGGTCCCTTTATCCCTACAACTCCCTCCACAATTGATCCAACAATGAAGGTGATAAAAAAATATGAGGACATGAACAAGGACGAACTAATCTTGGCAGACCTAGACAAGAGGGCCCAAAATATCATTGTGGGTGCCATAGATGACTCAACCCTCTAGAACCTGATTCACTGCAAAACGGCCAAGGAGATGTGGGACTCCCTGATCGTGTATATGGAGGGTACTGATGAGGTAAGGGATGATAGGAAATCTCTTCTCAACCAGGAGTATGAGGCCTTCAAACAAGGCAAGAATGAAACAATCTCTAACTGTTATGAGAGATTCTTCAAGATAGTGAATGGACTAAGAAACTATGAAAGAGAGTTCACCAACTCTGATCTTAATGACAAGTTTCTTAGATCCCTCACAAAGGAATGGGACATCAAAATCTGTGCCATTAGAGAGATGGGTCAGCTGGGCGTCATAGAGCCCAAGAATATGTATGGGAAGTTACTGTCCCTTGAACTTCAGCTCAACACCAGGAAGGGTGAAGAAGAAAGCTCAAAGGGGAGCTCAAGAGACAGATCTGTGGCTCTAAAAGCTGAGAGCACGAGAAGATCCAAGAGCAAAATCTCTGCAACTCAGAACAGATCTGAGAGCCGTGAAGAATCAGAAACCAGCCCTTCAGATTCTGATGATACTGACAGAGAGGTGGCCCTTCACTCAAAACAGTTCAAGAAGCTGTTACACAGAAGGAGGAGGGACAATCACAGAAACCCCTCCTCAAGCTCCAGAAGATCTGATTATCATGACAGATCCAGAGCTCCCAGGGAGGAAAGGTACAGATCTAACCCTGGTAAATATGATTTAAATAATACTGTTTGCTATTCCTGCAGCAAGACAGGTCACATGGCTACTAACTGCCCCTCTAAGAAGAAGGAGTCGAGGAACCATGAAGAAAGATGAAGCTCAAGGAGCAAGAGGAAATCTGAAAAAGGATTCATGGCCAAGAAGATCAGAACACTGAGTGATTCTGACTCAAGCTCCTCTGGTACTGAGGAAGATGCACTCATTGGCTTGATGGCCATCGGTGAAGACAACCAGGATGACATCTCTCCTGGGAAGGTAACTAACAAAACTTCTCTATCTGACTCTGATTCTGTATCATCAGCAGATTCCTTGCATGATGATGAGGGTGTGTCTGCTGCCAACATCACAGCCTCAAGATCCCAATATGAGGTTGAGTCTGAACTGATAAGGCAATATAAATCCTTGTGGAAAGCCTTCAAAGGCTGTAAGAAACTCCTCAAAGTCCAGACCAAGGACCTAGATTCCTTGAAGCCCGTTCAATCTAAGCTCCAGGAGACAGCTGAGAAGATGGTTGCTATGAACAAAGAAGTGGACAAATTCAAGGAATCCATAAGGCTTAAGAATGCTGAATTAGGACAGAAGAACAAGGTCATCAAGGACCTTGAGGAAATGTTGTTGGCTGAGAAGAAACTTGCATCCAGCTTCTCTATGCCCAAAACTATCCTGCCCATCATCGACACCTTCTCTGGACAGTTTAGAGCTGGTATCGATTTCAATCAGGAGACAGTTACGGGCAAAGATCCTGAAGCTAGACCTTCCTATAAGAAGGTGCTGGTGTCAAGTCCTTCAGCACATAGACCTGCACCAACAGCAGTAGGGGGCAGGGGAAAGGTTGTTCCTACAAAGCCTGTTCCCAAGAAGGTGAACCAAAAAGTGGTGAGACCAATTCCTCCACAGACTCACACATATGAGGTTCACCCAAGATCTGTTAGGCAAGAAGCCTACTCTCCTTCTCATCAGCACTGCCACCCCATTCAGATGATGAAGCACAAGAGAAGATACAACAGATATGAATGTTGGTACCTTGGGAATGTAGGCCACATTGCTTTGGACTGTTGGTTCAACCCAACAGGGCTCAATGCAAAGAGAGTGCAGAACCCTCAAAGGTTTGTTGTTCCTTTATATCATCCTAACAGAAACCAAGGATCCAATCCATATTGGGTACCTAAGGGGAAGTGATTTGTTTTGCAGGTATGTACAAATGCCAACCAATCTCCAATTTGGTATTTGGACAGTGGCTGCTCCAGGCACATGACTGGAGTCAGAAAGCACTTAAGAGAGTGCATCCCTATGGAGAATGGACGAACCGTGATCTTTGGAGGTTTAGAAAAGGGAGTGACCAGAGGCTATGGCAACATCTCTAATGGGTTAGTTACCATCACAAAGGTAGCTTATGTGGAGGGGTTGAAACACAATCTCATAAGCATAAGTCAATTTGTGATTTAGGCATTGTTATTACTTTCCACAAGGACAAGTGCCTAATTAAGAAGTCCTCAGATTCTGAGGCTACCTTAACTGGCACTCGGAGTGGCAATATTTATTGCTTAAACTTTCTCAATACAAATTCTTCCATGCCCATATGTCTTGTAGCTGATGGTAAAGAGGCTCTAACTGTACAATGGCACAAGAGACTTGCACACATCAACTATAAGACAATAGGCAAGCTTCTCTCATAAGACCTAGTTAGGGATGGACCTAATATTAAGTGCATCAAAGATGGTCCTTGTCAAGCTTGCCAACTTGGAAAGCAGACTAGGACCAGCTTTAAAAGCATATCTAACAAAGAGTCCTCTAGGTGCGTATTTTTGCTACATCTGGATTTGTTTGGTCCTATGTCGACTCTTAGCTTAGGAGGGAAGGCCTACACCCTTGTAGTTGTTGATGATTACTCAAGGTTCACTTGGGTATTCTTCCTCAAAAAGAAAGATACCTTAGATATCTTGAGAAATTTGTTCAGGAAGATCCAGAATGAGATGGACTGTACTGTGGTCAAACTCAGAAGTGACCATGGGACAGAATTTCAGTCAGGGGCCATGACGGAATTTTGCTAAGAACTAAGCATCTCCCAAGAATTTTCCTCACCCAGAACTCCTCAACAGAATGGGGTTGCTGAAAGGAAGAACAGAACCTTGATAGAGGCAAGTTGGGCAATGCTAAGTGACTCCTCTCTACCAGAATACTTCTGGGCAGAGGCTGTCAAAACTGCTTGTCATGTGATAAAAAGGGCTTCAATCATCAAAGACCACAAGAAAACTCCCTATGAGTTAATGAAGGGCAAAAAACTAACCCTATCCTACTTTAGGAACTTTGGTAGTAAATGCTATGTCCTTAATAATGGGAAATCCAAATTAACCAAGTTTGCTGAGAAATGCAGTGAGGGTATTTTTGTTGGCTACAACACCAATAGCAAGGCCTATAGAGTGTACAACATCAATACCCAAACAGTGGAAGAATTTGTACATGTTGTATTTGATGAGACCAGCCTCATTCACAAAGGCTGGTCTAGTTCTCTAGTGAATGCAGGTACTGATGAGAAGATGGAAAAATTATGCATTAATGACCAAGCTGGAACCTTAGCTAAAAGTAAAGATCAATCAATAGATGTTGAGCTTGAAATAGATGCTGTGGAAGACACAGAAACAGCAGAAGAACTGCAACCTGAAGGACCTGCAGCTGAAGAAATCCCCAGAATACTACCAGCCACCTTGAAACAAATGATTGGTTAGGAAATCTCTAAGGATTTGGATGAACTATGACTGATCAAGGGGGAGCTTGAACTACTGTCTACCTAAAGGAGAGCTGCAGGAAAGAAGTCAAAAAGTGGGAGAACTGGCATCAATATGTTCAAGACAAGATGCTCAAGAAGACCTCAAAGACAGGGGGAGCAAAGGAGTAGGGGGAGCCACAAAAGAAGAGATATCAAATCAAGGGGGAGCTACAAGCTTGGTGTACTCATAAGTTCAGCACAAGATAAGTAAAATCTTAAATGCTCATGCCTTCCATTTATGATTATAACATTTATTGTCAAGTGAAAGTAGTATTGAATTGAGATTCTGACTTCTTTAAATAGGGGGAGATTGTTGGGAATCTTGCCCACATGATTCCTGATTTGAAGAAGTCACCAAGTCAAGAGAACTTCAAATTGTATTTGATCACTTCTCTAGCTCATAATCTCAGGAAGTTAAAGGAATATCGTCGAACGAAGAAAGAAGTTCGTCGAACGAAGAACGAAGTTCGTCGAACACAAAGACAGGACAGAAACAAACACTGAGACTTGGCGAGTTCGTCGAATGCAGAATGCTGTTCATCGAATGAAGAATGAAGTTCGTCGAACGCAGAGACGAGACAGAAGCAAATGTTGAAGCTCGTCGAACGAAGAATGAAGTTCGTCGAACGAAGAATGAAGTTCGTCGAACGAAGAATGCAGTTCATCGAACGCAGAAACTTCTCTGCAGATCGACAGAATACGCTGAGAAGAGGAAGCCATCTCAGCCCAACCGATGAGTCAGGTTCAAAAGGAAGGAATGTCTCGAGAAGATGCAGTATCGTCGACATCATCAAAGAAGTCGTGTCGTCGAGAAGACTGAAGAAGGACAGCTGAAGACAAGCAGTTGCTAAAGCATAGTCTGTCGACATGATATCACTCATGTCGTCTAGAGATCAAAGTGATTACGACGATAGACTACAAGAAAGAAGATCACGATGACACAGTCAGAGTTAGCATATCGCTGTATATGCAGAAACGCCATGATATCTCGTATCATCGAGATATCAATGTCAGAGGCAGAAGCTAGAAGACTTGAAGGTCCACCAAGACCTAAGGCACCGACAAAGTCCTGTCGTCGAGATATTATCCATATCGTCGTAATGCTGTCAGTATCGGCATGAAGCTGGAAATATTATCGAGACAGAATTCAAATGTTGCGGACGCGCTGACAACAATTAATGCCGCCGCCTGATTGTCCAATCAGCGCGTGCTCTTAAGGAATGAGGCGTCAGCCACTTAAGGAACTTTTTCAGAAGACCGTTGGGAGCCTAGCAGTCTTATAAAAGAGATAAGAGGTTGACCTAAAGCAATAATCAATCAGAAAGAACTTACGCATACAACAAATAAAACAGTAAAAGCGGCGTAAAGAAAGAAAGAGAAAGACAAGTATTCTCAAAGTGTTCTCGCAAGAATCAGTCATCTGATCGACTGATAAGAAGTCGTTCCTCATCAGGCTAAGAAAAGAGATTGAAGAAGAACCGTGCTTTCAAGATCTGAATCAGAAACATCTTCTTCAACCTTAAGTTGTCGATCTTCATCAGGCAGGAGAAACAATTTTCATCACTATAATTTCTTGTAAGGCTTGCGCGGCCAAACGTGTAAGATCTGGTTTCAGATCTAAGTGTCTAGCTTGAGGGCTGGAGAGCTGTGAGGCTTGAGGGCTAGGGCAGTGGACTTGCGGGTCAAATTTTATCTAGCTTGAGTGCTGGAGAGCTGTGAGGCTTGAGGGCCAGGGCAGTGGACTTGTGGGTCCGATTTTTTCTAGCTTGAGGGCTGGAGAGCTGTGAGGCTTGAGGGCCAGGGCAGTGGCCTTGCGGGTCCGATATCATCAAGCTTGAGGGCTTGAGACCTATGAGGCTTGCGGGCCAGGGCACATGCTAGACTTGCGGGTATGAGCTAGGTAGGGCTTGAGGGCCTAATTGTCGAGCTTGTGGGCTCGGGTGCAGTAGGGGCTTGCGGGCTTAGGCTGTAGGACTTGCGGGTCCGTGTTGTAAGGCTTGAGGGCCTGAAGTTTTGGTGGAGTTTGTCGATCCTAGCACACTGCTAGGTAGGTGCAGAGGGACGGAGGACAACTCAAGACACCCGGTCTTGAGGAACCTCTATAGATCTTGTGTCGTCTGCTGTGATATATTTGTGCAATACTTTTGTGCTACGCTTGAATATTCGTAACTCGTGCAAATATTTTGAAAAGAACCCAGATCACCTAACACCCCCCCCCCCCCCCCCCCCCCTTCTAAGTGAACGTTCCATTAACAACACTTAACCCGTCCTTCTACTATACCAAGCCTATCGCTCACAAGACTTGACCCACCTTCTAATATACCGAGCGTACCGCTCGTAGGACTGAACCTGTCCTTCTACTATACCAAGCCTATCGCTCGCAGGATAACCCGTCCTTTTAATATATTAAGCCTAACGCTCGCAGGACTTAACCCGTCCTTACTTATTCAATACTAATCCATCTCAAATTTGGGACGGGGATTGTCCTATCCAGTTCTCCTCATTAAACTACTCTTGTCTACCTTTTAGTTATGCCTAGAAGTTTAGGGTGAATCCCGGACTTCTCGAGGGTTACCCGGTGAAGGGATCACAATGGTAATAGGTGATGCGATGGTAGCTGAAGCACAAATCCCCCTTTTCGGGATATTTACTCTTATTGGTGGCTACCCATCCTCCTATACTCACTTGCTCTCTAATTGCTCTAAAAATCCTAGGATGGATTACCAATTGACATGGGAAGACAGGTGTCGGTGTTCAATTGAGCACTGAACCCTGCCTTTCCTCGTGACCGACTATTACTTAGCGCTATCTCTCAATAACAACTTGTAACTCATGTTGGGTCACTCCTTACCTACTTAAGGTCCCATATATACCACACCTGTACTTGCCAATGGTTCACTCCTCTTATCATGTCGTTGTAAACCCCGAATTGATGGTTTTACTAAACACACCTCAACCCCTTTCTTCTAATAAAGGTCACTAATGGTTGGAACTTTACACAATCTATGACTTCATAGTGACCTAGGAGTTAATAAATTCATGAATGATGGCCTGGAGTGGTCTAAATCACATAATTCAGTTTTTACTATTCGCATACCGACATGCCTTAAAGTAAAACCTAATGTCCTACAAGTTGGTCTATATGAATACTAACCAAGTGCGAGGTCATTTTAATTCCAGAGATTTGTATTGATGTCAAAGTTCTATGTACACAATTTCTATAATATTCCAGTTATTATAATTCATTAATTAAATTCTCAAGTCATGACTCGATTACTACTTTGTGAAGGAAGTATGAAGCTCACTGAGTAAATAATTCTAATATAATTCTCAGAGCTTCCTACTAGTATGAAAGGTCTATATATAAAATTCTATAACAATCCAACAAGTATATTCCAGGTTATGAATTTCTCAAGTTATAAACTCAAATTGTACTTTGTGAAGGAAGCATGTCATATCCTCAATGATTAATTCTAACAAAATTCTCAGAGCTTCCTACTGGTATGAAAAGTTTACATATAAATTTCTATAACAATCCAACAAGTATATATTAGGTTATGAATTTCTCAAGTTATAAACTCAAATTGTACTTTGTGAAGGAAGCATGTCATATACTCAATGATTAATTCTAACAAAATTCTCAGAGCTTACTACTTGTATGAAAAGTCTACATATAAAATTCTATAACAATCCAGCAAGTATATTTCAGGTTATGAATTTCTCAAGTTATAAACTCAAATAGTACTTTGTGCATGTCATATACTCAATGATTAATTCTAACAAAATTCTCAGAGCTTCCTACTGGTATGAAAAGTCTTCATATAAAATTCTATAGCATTCCAACAAGTATATTTCAGGTTATGAATTTCTCAAGTTATAAACTCAAATTGTACTTTGTGAAGGAAGCATGTCATATACTCAATGATTAATTCTAACAAAATTCTCAGAGCTTCCTACTGGTATGAAAAGTCTACATATAAAATTCTATAACAATCCAGCAAGTATATTTCAGGTTATGAATTTCTCAAGTTAAAAACTCAAATTGTACTATGGGAATGAAGCATGTCATATACTTAATGATTAATTCTAACAAAATTCTCAGAGCTTCATACTGGTATGAAAAGTCCACATATAAAATTCTATAACAACCCAGCAATTTTATTTCAGGTTATGAATTTCTCAAGTTATAAACTCAAATTGTACTTTGTGAATGAAGCATGTCATATACTTAATGATTAATTCCAACAAAATTCTCAGAGCTTCCTATTGGTATAAAAAGATTATGCACAAATTTTCACTACATTTCAGTGAGCTTTGACCCTATATTTACTCACTTGGGGTCTTTGTGACCAAATCGTGTCAAGTCAACTTTCCTAGGGTAACTAACCCAAATGTTGTTGATTTTCACTATAAAGTTTTCTATTATGATCCTAAGTGCATGGTTTAAATTTCATGAAAGTTGACACAAGGAAAACCCTTACACTATCATGTAAATTCTAGTGTTACATGGTCATGTAATATGCACCCCTATTGAACATGCTGAGGTCTAAATGACCTAAATTTTTAACCAGAGCATATTATGTACATGACCAACCTCCCAAAGCAGATTTATATCGGAACATGGTCTTCCGCATCTCCTAGGTTCGAGAATAACAAATCCTATGTGTATTTGATCTTGTATGTTTAAGTGTGCAGGATATAATGTCATATGACTCAAGGATAACATAAGAAGGTTGTCCCCAAGTTTGAAGCCAAAATTTCAGCATGGTCACTAGCGCCGACGGTAAACATTATTGGATCGATAGGCGCCCTTAGAGGGGGGTGAATAAGGGAATAAAAATTATTTTTATAATTTTAGGAAAATTACTAAATTGTTTTGAAATAAATGAGAGCGAAATAACAATTTAGCTAAAGGAAGAGAATATTGTAATTTGCCATTTTAGAATTTAGAAACAAGTGCTAAATTGTTTTAAGATGAAAGAGATTAAAATAACAATTTAGATAAAGTGATTCGAATTGAAAGCGTAGTAACCAATATAGTAGAGATTATGCCAAAAGAGAGAAATCAAGTAAACACAAATAGAGACATGATTTATATATTTAAAAGTGTTTACAAATACTTGATTTCAATAACGCTAGAAATCGGAGGCGTACAAATATAAATATATTTTCCTTTTCTATATCGACTTGTATCCCCACAAACCGGTTGACTATAGCCTATCCTTCCCCGGATATGGCCTCAAGCCGCTCTAGCCAATCCTCCCCCGGATATGGCCTCGAGCACCCCTAGATCTAATCTCCTAGACCTAGTCGCCAACTCACGCTACGAATTACCCCCTAAGCCGCGCAAGGACCTAGTCGCCAACACAAGGCGAATTCTCTTTATGGTTACAAAATGGAATGAAATGAAAATAATGATAACAACAATAAAAACACCCTATATGAGATCTTCTGAAGTTGGAGATGAAGGATCGCTGTAGTATGAGCGAGGTCGAAGCGATCGTCCTTCGGATGTAGCGTGACATAGTCCTCCTCCAGAATTCTCCTTAAGCTTTTTGTGGGAGATCCATCTTCGGCAGCATAATAACAATGAAATTTTAGCACTTGTATGCTCTTAGGGATGGATAACCAAAACGAGAAAGAATGCATCAATTTATAGAACTTGGAGATAGCGCCTGCAATAGCTCCTAGCATCTGCGGTAGTGTGTTCATGTAGAAGCGGTTATGAAACCGTCACGACGTGGCATTGTGCATGAACTTGAGCTAGCGTCAGGCGGTAGCGCTAGCGCCTGTGGTAGCACTTGCGCCAGGAGGTACCTCTAGCACTGGCGATAGTGTTTCTTACAGAAAATTGATTTCAGCTGCTTTCTACCTGTGGAGTATTGCACATATATTTCCTGCACACTATAAACACACGACAAGCAAGATCAAATAGAATTTGGGATTTATTATTCTAAAAAAAAGGGATGTGACACACATGTCCAACAAGCTCCCCCTTTTCATAATAACAAATCCTCTTAGCAAGAAATCAATAATGATGTTTATAGTATATGATAAGCGAGATAAAAGTGCAACTATAGTATATGATAAGCATGAGAATAGTGCGTATTCCCCCTATCTTAATGCTCCCCCTACATAAATGCAATTTATGTTTTACTCCCCCTAAATGTTTGATTACATGAATATTCTCCCCTTAATCTTCTATATTTCTCCTATAGATTTCTTCAATTAATCTCCCCCTTTTGGTATTATCAGAAGAAGGTGGGGTAAGGGAAGTAAGGAGGCATTCTTTATAAATGATAATTCATGATCGAGCTTTTGTAATATATAAAATGATAAAGAAATTAAGCATAGTATATATAAGAGATTTCAAATAAAAAGATAATAGTTTTAAGCAAGCGGAAGATTATTAGAAACATCTTTTTGTAAGCATGAAAAGCATAAGTAAAAATATGAGTTTAAGTTCAAAATTGAAAGATCTTTTAACCTTTTTGAAATCTCAAAGTTTTTCATAAAGATACCAAGCATGAACTGAACATATCAAAAAAAAGATTAAATTACAATGTTACTTAATTTCAAGTTTAAGAGATACCAAACATTGTAGAGAGCATGCTAGGTCATCTAGTGCATTTCTTATATAAAGAGTAGTATAGATAAAGCATTAGAATCCAATACTCATGAGAAGAAGTGTTATGAAAGATAATGCAGTGCACATAAGTGTATTTTGAGCAATGTTAACAAATGATTTAAATCACAAATACAAGACATATGTAGAGTTAAGTGCACAATAAAACACAAGTATATTACTTTCACACACTTTTAATGCACATAATTTTTAACAAAGTGGTGTAATAACAAAGGTTTGCACAAGACACTTTACTATTCTTTCCAAGTTGCTCAACCTCACAATGCTTATGAAAACTTATCAGGAGGTTCAAGTAGTGATTGGTGGAGTTATATTTGTCTATTTTTTGTTCACTTTTGAGAGACAACATTCTCCGAATACACTTGTTTTGAAAACCCAACATAATAAATTTTTAAACCACTTTTCTTAATTTTTAAGTGCAATTCAAATTTAGTGTAGATAATAAACTTATGCAAATTTTAATTCATTGTACAATTACAATACACAAGCAAGCATTTTTAGATTTAAACCCACATGTACATTACAGTACAACCCCGATATTCGCCAGGAGATGGGCATGTTTTGAGGAGTCAACAGGCGAGGGAAGTAACAAGGAAGGCGAGTCAGAATCTCAAGGACCACTCGCAGGAAGGCATTCGACAAAAGGAATTCTACGCTCGACAAACTCTGTTCTGCGTTCGACGAAAGCCATCCGACGCTCGACGAACTCTGTTCTGCGTTCGACGAAATCCGTCCTACGCTCGACAAACTCCGAGCTGTGTTCAATGAAAGCCATCCTACGTTCAACGAATTCCGTTCCGCGAATGCCACGCTTCAGGCGAGGCGTATTCAACTCTGAGCTCGACGAATGACACCTTTTGAATGTCTCAGCAGTTGGGCTGAGAGGGTAAGCCGTCTCAGCGGTCGCTTTGGTCCCGTATCGGCGGACCCACTGTGACAGTTGTCTCAGCGATTTTTCTCCACCTGCAGCTCAGCTCGGCATTCGATGAAATTCATCCTGCATTCGACAGTCAACAAGTGAGGCACGTTTCAAATTGAGGAGCCAACTGGTGGAAGAAGTAATAAGGAAGGCGAGCCAGTCCCAGAGGTCCCGCGTGGGAAGGCGGGTGAGCTGGTCACTCGCCAGCCGCTCGCGAGAAGGCAGGCGAGCTTGGCACTCGTCGATTGCTCGCAAGGAAGGCGGGCGAGCCAGATCCTCGCGGCCCTCTTATGGTGGTCTTCTGGGCAAGTCAGATTCTTTCCAAGATTTGGTGTTCAGTAAACTCTAATATGCGTTCGACAAAATCCACCATGCGTTCGACGAACGCCAAGCTTCAGTTTTGAGGTCGACGAACTCAAGTCTACACTCGATGAATTACATTCTGCGTTCGACGAACTTAGCTCAAATAATTCACGCTTCTGTTCGACGAAATTATTTCTCAACTCGGCAAGCTCAATCCTCCAACCAGTTCAGCAGATCTTCGTAAGGCTGAGGGGAGCTCGCAGGAAGTCACGCGAGACCTGGCTCCGGAGGATGTCTCCAGAAGAGGTGTGAGCAGGGTCCTCATAGAGTGCCCACCTAAGAGGGGTTTCGCGAGCCATACTCACGAGGAGACTCGCGAGTAGTCTTCTCACAGGCCATTTGTCTACAGGCTAAAGAGGCAAAATTACCCCTCTGCCCCTGGTGGTCTGCCGTTAGCCTTTCCAAACAGCGGAGTTTGGTTGTTAGCAGGCCAAACTGGGGTGCATTTAGTAAAACCAAAAGGCGGAATTCCGCTATTGACAGACCACGAGCAAAAAACTATAAATAGACCTTAAAGGGCACCTTGGGAGAGGATTCCAATCTCAGTTCTCCGAGCTTCTTTCTCCCTTGGCTACTTTGGTTTAGCTCTCTAGCTCTCCAAGGTGCCCAAGTCTCAGCTTTGGCTTGGGAGGGGAAGCGCTCAACAATCTTCTGGGTTTGTGGTGGGACCTCCTCGCTGTGACTAAGGTCTTAGTCTGTTTCCGAGTCCCCAGTCTGCTCCTTTCGAGGGAATAGTAAGGGCCAGCTGCCCCTCAACTTGTTGAGGGCCCGAGCTTCACAAGAGACCGAGAAATCGGTTTCAACATTTTGGTGCGGTGCGCGTGGAGTGTAGCTACTCCAAGAAGATTCCAAGAAAGGGACATGGCAAGAGATGAAGAGCAAGGTGAGGTGTTCTGTGGGTCACCCCTGACGGCGATGCAAAGGATGTTCTCGGACTTCAGGAGGGAAGTCCACGACACCCTCGGGTTCGCGGTCGCAGCGGTGCATAGCGGGTTCGCGATCCCAGCAGTTCAGGTGTCCCATCCTCCGACAGCGGTTGGCGAGGATGCCCCGGGAGGAAGGGCTGGAAAGGAGGTTACCGGAGGGTTAGTGCAGGACTTGGAGGGGCGAGTGCTGTTCGCCAGTCCAGTGAGTTCGGTTCCAGTGAGCACAGGGAAGGCGAGCGCTGCGCAGGCGAGTGCGGTGCAGGCGAGCGCGGCACAGGTGGGTGCAGTGCAGGCGAGCGCGATCCTGGCGGGCGCGGCGCTTGTAGGAGCAGCTCTGGCAAGGGTGGCTCTCGCGAGCAGTGCCCTAGTAAGCTCAAGCCAAGTGAGAGAGCTCGTGGGGCGAGTGGAGCAGGAAAGGACAGCAGGTAGAGGAAGCCCTTTCTGCGAGCTGGTGCTTTCCGCACCCATCCCGGAAGGGTTCGGGGAGTGGGACAGGGTCTACTACCACGGCCGGGACGACCCAGTCCAGCACCTGCAGTCGTTCGAGGACTCAGTCTCTATCAGACCGATGTCAGACGCTTTCAAGTGTCAGCTCTTCGCCGTCACCCTAGAGGAGAAGGCACGGGAGTGGTTCCACCAACTCCCTGTCGGATCAATCTACACATTTGAGGATTTGCGTAGAAGTTTCTTGTTGCGGTTTTCAACTTCGAAGAAGATGAAGAAGGACGTCGAGTCCCTCTTCAAGGTGAAGCAAGAGCCCAAGGAGTCGTTGGCTCATTATGCGGATCGGTTTCAGGAAGAAGTACTGCTCACCCAGGAGATGCCTGGGATTGCCCTTCAGCTCGTCTTCACGTTGGGGCTGAAGGAGAGTTTCTTCAAGATGGATCTGAAGAGGAAGGCCACCATCTCCTACGAGGAGTTGATGGAGAGGGTGGCGTAGGGAGTCGAGAGTGAGGAGGCCAATCTGGAGCTCACCAAGAGGCTAGCAAAGCTCAGTGAGCCAGAGGTCAAGCAGCAGGAGGTGCAGAGAAGGGAAGAGCACCGAGCCCCGGAGGCGGGATGGAGGCAGTAGGGCGGGGGGATGCAAGGTCAAGGAAGAGGTTACGCCCCGGGAGGGGGTAACTTCAATGGCGGTCAGGGAAGACCCCACCAGTTGGGGTGGAGGCAGGGTCCGAGGCAGATGCCTCCCCCTCCTCAGCAGGCCATGGCGATTAGGCGAGGGAGAGGAGGAAGAGGAAGGAGGGAAGGAGCATAAGCAGGAGCGGGAAGGAGAAGAGGGAATAGGGCGGCGGAGGTTGGGAGGGGAGAGGTGGCGTTGCCATACTGTGACTTCCATGATGAGGAAGGTCACGCAACGGCCACCTGCCCAGAATTCTTAGAGACAAAGAGGGCTAGAATGTCGGCGCCATGGCAGCAGCAGCAGGTGAGGATCGAGGAGGTACTGCCTCGAGAGGATGAGGAGGAGAGGTGTGAGGACTGGGCCGATGTGGGGACCTGAGGAGGGATCATAGTGATCAACGGGTGAGTAGGGATAAAGGCAAACCGCAAGGCGAGCCTCCATACCATCTACCGTCGGAGCGTGGCTTCGACATCCACGGACCCACCCCCAGCAGAAAAAATCACTTTCTCTCAATGGGACATGCCGGGTCATGAGGACCCTTTCTTTTACGCGTTGGTCATCCAGACCGCCATCGAGAACTTCACGGTGTCCCGGTTTCTCGTGGACAATGGAAGCTCCGTCAACATCATCTTCAAGAAGGCGTTCGACTTGATGAAGGTGGAAGCCAAAAGGGTGTTGGCCTCGGATGGACCATTATTCGGGTTCTTTGGAGAGAGGAAGGAGGTAGAGGGGGGAGTGGGGCTCCACGTGGTCCTGGGCGGGCAATCTCGGAATTGCCGCTTCGTCATAGTGGATGCCCCCAACAGCTATATCGTGTCATCTTCGGACGGCCACTAATAAATGGTTTCCGCTGCGCCCCCTCCACCTTCCACCAATGTCTCAAATTCAGCTCAAGGGGAGTTCAGATTCAGGTAAGAGGGGATCCGAAGGTAGCAAGACAATTCTACGTGACGGAGGTCAACACCATCTCCTGGATAGCCAAAGCAGAGAAGTGGGATCAGGAGGTTGGAGAGCCGGCGGGTCTCGGAGAGGCAGAAGAGCAGATGTGAGGAGAAGAGGAGAAGGGAGAGGAAGATAAAGAAGAGGTAGAAGGTCGGGCCCAAGAGGGAGGGGCGGATGAGGTGATGAAGGTTCAGGGGGGAGAAGGGGAAGAGAAGGTCGAAGTGCCAACTTGCGATGAGGAGAGGGAAGAAGGTTTGGGAGAGCAGTCCCGGCTGGAAGCCGTGGAAGAGGTCGTAGAGCTCGAAGTCGCCACCCGGGGTGGGGTGGTGGAGAAGGTCCGCATCAGCGGAGAGATCGGCCTGGAGGATCAGAAGCAGATCCTAGCTTGCGTCCAGAAAAATGTGGATGTCTTCGCCTGGAGTGCCGCGGAGATGTCGGGGATTGATACGGATGTGTCTTGCCATCGCCTCAATCTCGACCCAGGCACCCGCCCCATCCGTCAAAAGAAGAGGGCCACAGTAGACAAGTTGGAGGGACCCATCCGAGAAGAGGTGGGTAAGCTCCTGCAGGTGTGTTTTGTATCAGAGATCTAGTATCCAGGCTGGGTCTCCAACGTGGTGATGGTGAAAAAAGGAGGAGGTAAGTGGAGGATGTGTATCAACTTTTCCTTGCTTAATAAATCATGCCCTAAGGATTGTTACCCCTTGCCTAGAATCGACGCGCTAGTTGATTCAGTCGTTGGTTTCCCTGTAATGTCTTTTTTAGATGCATTTTCAGGTTATCACCAGATCCGCATGCACTCCCCCCCCCCCGACATCAAAGATGTCTCCTTCATCACAGGGGATGAATGCTATTGTTATAAAATGATGCCTTTTGGGCTCAAGAATGCAGGGGCTACGTACCAACGGATGATGGACAGGGTCTTCCGACAGTAGAGGGGAAAGAACCTGGAGGTCTATGTTGATGACCTCATGGTAAAGAGCCGGGACCTCAAGTCTCACCTCCAAGACCTTGAAGAGACTTTTGGGACCTTGCGGAAGTACAAGATGAAACTCAACCCCCTGAAGTGTGTCTTCGGGGCTAGCAGGGGAAAATTCCTGGGTCACTTGCTCACCCCTGTGGGGGTGGAGCCTAACCCAGATAAGGTTAAAGCAATCTTGGAGTTGGGGTCGCCAAGAAATGCGAAGGAGGTTCAGCGCCTCACGGGAAAATTGGCCCGGCTCAGCAGGTTCCTCTCCAAGGCGGGTGAGAAGTGTGCACCTTTCTTCAAGGTGTTACGGGGAAATAAGAAGTTTGAATGGACCTCGGAATGCGTGGAAGCTTTCCAAGCTTTGAAAGGGCAACTCACTCGGACTCCCATACTCCAGGGACCATGGCAAGGGGGGGACCTATCCCTATACTTAGGGGTAGGATTGGAGGCAGTAAGTTTGGTGTTGGTCCAGGAAGAAGGGAAGAGGTAGTTCCCCATCTACTACGTCAGCCGAGTGCTGAGGAAGGCGGAGCTCCGATACCTAATTTTGGAGAAGTTGGCTTTCGCTTTGGTTGTATCGGCCCGGAAGCTCAGGCCATACTTCCAAGCACACACAATCAAAGTAGTGACCGACCACCCGCTTCGCAAAGTCATGGAAGGGGTGGAGCATTCGGGGAGGCTAGCCAAATGGTCCATAGAGCTAAGTGAGTTTGATATCGCATTTGTGCCTAGGACGTCAATCAAGGCACAAGCGGTGGTGGATTTCATGTCGGACTACGCAACTGAAGTGGGGGAACATGAATCACCTTCCCTGGTGGCATGGAAGATGCTAGTGGATGGTGCGTCAGGGAAGCACTCCTCTGGAGGAGGAATAGTCCTAATAAGCCCCCAAGGAACAAAGATCGAGCAGGCCCTGAGCATCCATTTCCCTATTAGCAACAACCAGGCCGAGTACGAGGCGGTTATAGCAGGCCTGTGGCTGGCCAGGGAGCTGGTAGTACAGGACGTGGAGGTCTCAACGGACTCCATGGTGATAGCATGCCAAATCAGGGGAGAATTTGAAGCTAGGGAGCCAACCCTCCAACGCTACCTGGAGAAGGTCAAGGGGGTCATCGGCCAATTTCGCACTTTTTCCATCACACACGTGCCGAGGGAGGAGAGCATCCCGGCGGACCTACTAGCCAAGTTTGGCCCCCGAGCTGGAGGGACAGTATCGAAACTCTTTCGACCTTCCATCGAATAAGGGGAGCTGATGGAGGTGGATCTGCGAGCATCGTTGATGGATCCCTTCGTCATTTTCCTAGCATCGGGAAAGTTCCCTGAAGGGGACGTGGATAAACGGCGCTTTAGGTACAAGTTGGCCAATTACTCCTTACATGCAGGAGGACTATATAGAAAAACACTCTTGGGGCTCCCGGCTCGTTGTGTGTCTGAGGAGGAGGTCCCGAGAGTCCTCGAGGAAATCCACTCGAGGAGTGTGGCATTCACTCTATGAGCCGGACTCTGGAGGGGAGAGTGCTGAGGCAATGCTGCTTTTGGCCTACCCTCAGCAAGGATGCGGCAGAATTCGCAAGGAAGTGTTCAAAGTGCCAGCTCTATGCTCCACTCCAACTCCTCCCAGCTCAGAGGCTCCGGACCATCACAGCTCCATGGCCCTTCGCTATATGGGGCTTGGACCTGGTAGGTCCTTTCCCACAAGCTAGTGGCCAAAGGAGGTTTCTATTGGTAATGATTGACTATTTCTCCAAGTGGGTAGAAGTGAAAGCGCTGGCCAAAGTAACCTCCCAGATGGTGAGAAATTTTGTATGGGGCGAGATAATTTTGCAGGCACGGGCTGCCGTTGGCCATAGTGACAGACAACGGACCCCAATTCGCCAGCGAAGAGTTTGTTAGTTTTTGCACCCAACTCGGCATAGACCTCAGGTTCTCGTCGGTCCACCACCCAAGGAGCAACGGTCAGGTGGAAGCGGCGAACAAGATAATTGTCAACCTGCTGAAGAAGAAGGTGGAGAATCTCAGAGGTAATTGGGTAGAGCAGCTACCCTCGGTCCAATGGGCCTTGAGGATTACTCCAAACATGGCCACATGGGAGACCCCCTTCAAACTGTCTCATGGGTCCGAGGCCATCCTCCCGATAGAATTCAAAGTAAAAACCCCCAGGGTGATCACCGCAGGCGAGGGAGATGAAGAATGGCTGGTAGAAAATGATGCAGAGCAAAGGATGTCCCTGGACCTGGTAGAAGAGCTCCGCGACCTCGCTAATGTTTGACAGGAGGAAGTCAAGAGGCGGATGGCCCAGTACTTTGATCAGCATATCAGAATAAAGCAATTCGAGAAAGGAGACTTGGTCCTGAAGAAAGTAGATGCGGCAGGGAGTGGAGCCGCCGTAGGTAAGTTAGAGCCCAATTGGGAAGGGCCTTACATTGTAAGCAAAATGCTCAAGTCTGCAGGGTACCACCACAAGGATGTGGAAGGGGTACTTCTCGGCCGAGCCAGGAGTGGGGATGATTTAAAGAGATTTTATCCTTAGCAATTTTTTGTAACTGACTCTTGTATGTTTCCTTCTCAATATATATATTTTGGAGCAGTTTTTTTGGCAAGTGACAAGTCCTTTGGTGCTGGAATGCCCCAGATCGATTCCGCTGCTGGGCTCTCATAGACGGTGGGTCAGGTTGATCTCTGGAGAGGCTGGCAAGTAACAAGTCTGTTGGGGAAATGATTTATCTTAACCCCTAGAATTAAGAAGAATATAAATTCTAAGTATGAAAAATTAGGCTAAGTAAATATGCGTTGAATGGTATTCGACGCAACGTCGAAATATAGTCGACGTTTCTCTCAGGAAGAGTCGAAGTAACTCTCAGAAGAATTCGACGTAATCCTAGTTGACGTACCTCTGACTTCCAGTCGACGCATGTGATAAAGTCGACGCATCCTAGTCGACGCACCTTCCTTATTCTCCTCTCAACGTCCAGCCAGGATGAATTGGATGCTTACGTCGAATAGTAATCGATGTACGTCGATATCTACAAGAAATTCAAAAACACGCCAGATCTCTTTCCTTCTTTCTGTAGATCTGATTTTTATGGAATAATATTATTCTTTTATAGCCGTTCTGAATCAGCCTTTCCTTCTATTTGATTCTTGGCTTATTTGATTCAGATTATTATGGATATTATTTGAAATCAGAATGAATTCTTTTCCTTCTACAGAAATATTAATTATGGAAACTCTTACCTCTTTCTAATTCTTTGTCTGCTAATTGATTATTCTCCTTTAGCAATATATTTTAAACAGAGCTATAAATAAGAAGGAGGTCGGCAGAGGATACAACTAGTGATCCACTTCATCCATTTTGAAATAGAGGAAGAGCTCCCAAGTGAAGAGTGAGAAAGTTGAAAAAAGAAATAGTGTGCTGAAGCAAAAGAAAAAGCCTTCATCTTCTCCTTCTTCTGAAGCCATTCTACTGCAAATTCTAAAAGCTCTCATAAAAGAGAGAAAAGCTTAGCATCTCCTTCTCACTATAGAAGAGAGATCCTATTCACTATACTTGTGGTTCTAATCTTCTTGCTAGGAAGAAGATTCCTTCTTACATATATTGTTTCTTGTTCTTCTACTTGTTCTACTTCTTCTTTTCTTTCTTACTTCATTTTCAAACCGTGTAAAAGAGTTTTTAGAATCTCTCTTCAAAAAATTCAGTTGTACTGGTTCTAAGAGTCTCCTTATCAAAAGACTCAGGCTGGTTCTAAGAGTCTCCTTATCAAAAGACTCAGGGTGGTTCTAAGAGTCTCCTTATCAAAAGACTCAGTGCAAGTTAGTGAATACCTGCCAAGGGGGTAGAAGAGTGGACTACCCAAAGTTTGGGGAACCACTATATTTTCTTGTGTTGTGCTGTGATTTTCTTGTTGTCATTTTTCTTTTTTATTTGCTTAATTCTTATTGGTGTGTGGGAAGCTTAAATCTGTGATTATTACACACATATATATATATAATTATTAACTTTGCACAAAGTATTTTTAAATATCTATTCACCCCCCCCCCCCCTCTAGATAATTCTAGTGAGGTCAACTGTGCACTTTCAATTGGTATCAGAGGGAGGTTGATCTAAAAAGGTTAACTCCTTGATCAAAAAGATCCTACCTCTTATTTATATATATATATATATTTCTAAAAATTATTTTTCACATGGCACAAATCAAAGATTATGCTTCCACCAGACCACCAATGTGCAATCTTGAAAAGTTTGCAGTTTGGAAAACAAGAATTTGGATTTATATGAATTCTATTGATGAAGAATTGTTTAATGTTATCTTTACAGGTCCTCCCAAGCCCTATAGAAGAGACTCAAGTGGTGAAGTGACTCAAACACTTGTCTCAAAGGCTGAGTGGACAGCTGAAGAGAAGAAGGCAGGAACATGTGATGCAAAAGCTGTGAACATTCTGGTCTCAACCCTCTCAGATGAAATCTTTCAAAAGGTTGTTGAATATGAATCAGCCAAAGAAATCTGGGAAGCTCTTACAAAGATGGTAGAAGGGAGTGCTGATGAAAGAAAAGATATGAAGGCTCTATTAATCTCTCAATATGAGAATTTCCAAAATAAAAATGAAGAAAGCATCTCTGAGATGTAAGACAGATTCAGTCTGATCATCAATCAATTAAGGAGCCTGGATAGAGAGATCTCTCTCACAGAGATCAATGACAAACTATTAATGGGTCTCCCAAGTTCATGGGACTCAAGAATATGGGCAATAAGAGATACAAGAGGAGAAAGGGAAATTTCAACAGATGCTCTCTTAGGAAAACTCAAATCCTATGAGCAACTGCTGAAAACCAGAGAAGAGAAGAAAAGAAGAGAAAACACTCCAACCTCTTCAAAAGACAGGAACATTGCATTAAAAGCAACAAAAGAAAGAACCTCTGTCACTGAAGAAGAACTATTCAGTTTCATGGCTAGAAAATTCAAGAAATGGGCCAGGACAGATGGATCTAGAAGAAGAGAGTCAAAACCAAGGTATGACAAAACTCCCACTAAAGAAATTATGTGTTATTCTTGCAGGAAACCTGGACATATTGCCCCAGAATGTCCAGAAAATGCTGAGACAAAGAAAGATCTGAAAAAGAAAGATCTCAAGAAAAAGGGGAAGAAGAAAGAAAGAGGCTTCATTGCAGAAGCTTGGAGTGAAATAGATTCTGAGGACAGCACCTCATCCAAAAGTGACACTGAAGAGTCTAAGCAAGAAGACCTATGCCTAATGGCTTTTGAAAGCTCAAAAGAAGAACATGATGTCAAATCATGGAGTGAGACGGGATCAGAAGAAAGCATATCATCTGAAGAAGAAAGAGAAAATAGCCTTATTCTCATAGATGAATCTGAGGATAAGGATGAGGTAAGCATTTTTAATGAAATAGATTTCTCATGTGATGATTTCAAAAACAACTTTAGAGGATTATGTTTAGATCAACTAAAAGCTAAGCAAGAAATTAAGGATCTAAAAGAACAAATTAATATGGTTAAAAACCAGAGAAATAGAGAGGCTACATGCTCTAAAAACTATGAATTAAGGGCTAACATCACAGAAAAGGAAATAGAAAGGGCTAGAATAGAAAACCAGCTCCTTAAGGATAAGGTATCCTAGGCAAAAGATTTTGAAGAATCAATAAGAATGAGAAGCCAAACACTTAAGGAAATCACTGAACAACAAACAAGGAGACATAAAAATCTTGGGCTAGGGGCTGATCCCTCAACCAGCCTAATTCCATCCAACAAACCTGCTTGGATGAGCCCTGTTAAATTCACTAAACCCACTAAATCAATAAACCAAGAAGAAGACTCACAAAATAAGGAAGAAGACTCCCTCAATGAGATAAACCATTTTGATGAAACATCATACTATACAGATGAAGACTCTCAAACTACTTCTAAGAAAGAAACTAATCCAAAAGAAACAAGTTATAAAGAAACAAAACTCCAATCAGAAAAAGGGAAAAATAAAATCTGTGAAGACACAATTGCGTCGACTTCATATCGATGCATGAATGATAGTACGTCGAATTATACTCGACGCAATCGCTCAGATGCCTCGACCTCAACTCGACGCTTGAATAAAAGTACGTCGACATCGAATCGATGCAACTTCTTCCATGCGTCGATACCAGATCAATGCAATCTGAAGAAAGCGCCGAATATAAATCAACGCAACTATCAACATACGTCGAATGGATATCGACGCATACAAACTCAGAGCAACTTGAATGCCTATCCTCCAAAAACTTTCCATCTTAACCCCAATTCAGGACCCTCTCATCCTGATCGAAATTTTTATCCTGATCAAAACTTCTATCCTAATCAAAAATCTTTTCATAATCAAAATCACTATCCTAATCAAAACTATTATCCTAATCACCATCTCTATTCCTTTATAAACTCAAATTTCCTTAGTCAAAAGAAAATTAGGTGTTATATTTGCAATAAAATTGGCCACACTGCCAAACAGTGTTGGCATAATAAATCAAATTATTCTTAAAATTAGTCCTAGAGTAACTTAGAAATCTTTAGGAATAGGAAGAAATAATTTCTCAAGGAAAACCCAGAATCTGTCAAATAAAGTCACGTCGGCTTCGAATCGACGCACCGTCGATAACTCAGTCCCATAAATGAAATCGACGCATGCATCGACTTCAATCGACGCATACATTGATAGGAAACCATATCATCCCAAACTAGACTATATTGACGCTCACGTCGAATTCCATTCGACGTAACGTCGACTTCATGAAAACGAGCGGCAATACTAAAATATTTTCGGTCACATCCACTATTGTACCGAATAAGCCTCGAATTGTGCCTCATTTCGACGTTTCACCTGACTTAAATAGATTCTTCAGTTAGAAACATTCACGACCTCTGCATCTTCCATTCTTCTTGCTCCTCAGTCCAACCATTTCTTCCTCTCTGTCACTGACCTAAAATGGCTCCTAAGACCAACTCAGGCTTTGACATTGACCTCGAATCTTTCCAAGCAGCCGCAGAAAATTACAAAAGCATCATAGCTCTGTTTACTGAAGCTGGATTGGACAAGCTCATCTCCACAAGATGCAAGCTCCTGGAGACAGAACTCACAGAGCTCATGACTCATGGTCAGATATCTGAACATGGAGAAATCCAAGTAATAATCCATGAGACACCTGTCTCAATCTCTGCAGAACACATTAGGACCACCTTTGATCTTCCATCAGGTATATTCCAATACTATCCGTGTTCAAATAGGGAAAGCAAATCATTTTCTAAAGAATAACTAAAATAATTCCCCTATCAGGTGATGAACCTATGGAACTTACCCCTGATGAAACAAAGAATTTGTTAATCACCATGAAGTTCTCCAAAGATAGACCAATCCACCTGAAGAAAATAGACTTCTCTGAGGAGTACAGACTGTTGGCAGACATAGTAGGGAAAATATTACTATGTAAGATCTCTGCTCATGATGCAGTGCCCAAGCAGCAACTGAACATCATGGGGGACCTTGTGCTGAAGAAGAAGGTAGACTGGGCAAGCTGCCTGCTGAAAATGATAGGCTTTAAATACTCTCACAAAGAGAATGCCTATATGAGAATTATGAGTCAAGTACTCTTCCACTCCTTCCCTGACCTATGTAGGTCAAAAGGAATCCCTATTCCTCCAGGAAAAAGGATGTCAATAGCCCTCTTCTCTAAATGGACCAGGCAAATTCCCAAGCCTGGTTCCATTCCTAAAAGGACTCCCTCTCCTCCCAACTCTCCTATTCATCCATCTTCACCTCCTCCTCCTGCACATACAAACATCTCTTCTGTACAACCATCATCCACACCTTCCCAAATACCAAATCAGTCACCTGCTCAACCCTCTTCTATTGCTCCACCTCCTCCATCAAATACACCTTATCAATTTGATACAGTCCCCTCTCCACCTTCATCACACTCACCTCCACCATTATCTCCTCCTCCACCACCACATTTTGAATCATCTCCATCCACTGAAAGCCTCATCACTCAGTGCATCCAATCCACAGCTCAATGATTCCAAGCAATGCTGGATGAGCACTGCTCCCAGATTCATTCCTCCATCCTACACATGCACACCCAAATAGATGGGGTCAGTGCCTCTGTGCAAAGTCTGAAGAGCTCTCTCTCTTCCTCTAAGGTCACCAGGTCTTTCTTAACTAGGATGCGTCGTCAAGAAGGGGGAGAAGTTAGATGAAGAACAACTCTCCAGTCATAAATCTCTCTCTCACAAGTCTCTACCAACCTCAAAAACTGATAGTCTTGCACTGCTCAAGACCATTGGAAATGAAGTAGTACCAGAGCTACATATTGAAGAGCAAACATCAGATGTACTGATTATAGCAAGAGAAGCTGCACAACAAGTGGATCTATTACAAGGGGAGGCAAGTAGAGCAGAGAATGAAGAGGAAGCTGAAGCTCAGAGGGAGCCAGATGCTGTTATACCTGAAAATGGAGATAAGAAAGAAACTGAAAAAGAATTAGAAGGCTCAAAAGAAGTTCCATCCCAGGGGGAGCAACCTGCTGTAACTCAGGGGGAGTTGAGTGAACTACCTGCTACTGAGAAGGGGCAACCCACCTCTACAAAAACAGTAGTAATCACTAGGAAAAGAAAACTCCCCCTACCCCTCCTGAATGATGTGTTGAACAATATTGATACAATCTACATTTCTCTTCTCCATGCTTAAATTATGAAGTCTGTTTATATGATTCTGATTGCTTAGCATATTTCCTTTCTATATAAAATGCTTTGCTTTGTTGATTAAAAGACTGATATAATTTCTCTCTATGTAGGGTTAAGACAAATAGGGGGAGATTGTTGGGGAAATGATTTATCTTAACCCCAAGAATTAAGAAGAATATAACTTCTAAGTATGAAAAATTAGGCTAAGTAAATATGCGTCGAATGGTATTCGACGCAACGTCGAAATATAGTCGACGTTTCTCTCAGGAAGAGTCGAAGTAACTCTTAGAAGAATTTGACGTAATCCTAGTCGACGTACCTCTGACTTCCAGTCGAAGCATGTGATAAAGTCGACGCATCCTAGTCGACGCACCTTCCTTATTCTCCTATCGATGTCCAGCCCGGATGAATTGGACGCTTACGTCGAATAGTAATCGACGTACGTCAATATCTACAAGAAATTCAAAAACACGCCAGATCTCTTTCCTTCTTTCTGTAGATCTGATTTTTATGGAATAATATTATTCTTTTATAGCCGTTCTGAATCAGCCTTTCTTTCTATTTGATTCTTGGCTTATTTGATTCAGATTATTATGGATATTATTTGAAATCAGAATGAATTCTTTTCCTTCTACAGAAATATTAATTATGGAAACTCTTACCTCTTTCTAATTCTTTGTCTGCTAATTGATTATTCTCCTTTAGCAATAAATTTTAAAAAGAGCTATAAATAAGGAGGTCGGCAGAGAATACAACTAGTGATCCACTTCATCCATTTTGAAATAGAGGAAGAGCTCCCAAGTGAAGAGTGAGAAAGTTGAGAAAGTACTATATCATCGAGAAGAATAGGAGATGTCGTCAACAAAGTATGCTTGTCATCAAGATGATGAGCAAAGCAAAAGCTGAGACTTGGCGAGTGTTGGAGTTTCTGCAATGATCTCAAAGCAATCGACAGTTAGTCTTGCTACCAACGCAATATGAGCCTATAGGGTCGCACCTAAAAGCGTTTGGAGAAGTTGGAGAAAGGATTGTGTTGGCCTTACTCATATTGGATATGAGTGGAGGACCAATCCTGTGACTGCTTGGAATCAAGTTGAGAATGTCTCAAAAGGGAAATTGTTTAAAGTGTTTAAACAAACGGATTTTACACTAGATAATTCCGCTAAAGGCATTAACCGAATTCGACTAAAGGGTTTAGACGAATTTGGCTAATGGCAAATTCGACTAAAGGGTTTCGCCAAATTTATATATAGTCGAATTCGTCGAAATGGTTTCGCCGAATTCGGTTATAGTGATTAGTCGAATTTGGTTAATTTGATTAGTCGAATTCGGCGAGTGTAAATCTGGACAGATTTTTTGTTTTTTTTCCTCTGGTCTGCGGATAGCCGATTTTATGCCTTGCTTATAAAAGGAACGTGATTAGGGCTTCGATTGAGACGGTTTTTAGATCGAGCCCTTTTGCGAGAGAACAGACGACGGAAGTGTTCCGGCTGTTCTCGTTCCGTCCACCGATCGTTGTTTCGCCGCCACTAGTCGCCGCCGCCGGTCGCCGCCTCCTCTGGATCGGACCTAGCAGTCCGTGAGGACGTTGGGAGCATCCTTCTCCGACCTAGTTCTTGTACGACAAGAAGCTAGGGTTCTCCTTTGCTCGTGTGGAATTCTGTAGAGGAATTGATCTATTTCGATCCTTGAAGAACTCAAAGGCAGATTTCAGATTCTTCGTGGAGCACCTTGGTTGAGTATTGACTCAATCCCGCGAAGGTATATTGTATTTCGATTTGCATATTCTCTTGAATCATGAAAACCGCAAGATCCGTTGATCTCTTTTTGGGTTGTTCTTGTTCATTTCCGCTGCGCATATTCGATATGTCATCCCTTATGAAGGGGTATAGAAAATCCAATAGCGAGTTTGTCGAACGGAGAATGCTGTTCATCGAACGGAGAATGCTGTTCGTCGAACAAAGAATGAAGTTCCTCGAATGCAAAGATAGGACATAAGCAAACTCTGAGACTTGGCGAGTTCGTCGAACGTAGAATGCTGTTCGTCGAACGAAGAATGAAGTTCGTCGAACGCAGAGATGGGACAGAAGAATGAAGTTTCGTTGAACGCAGCATGATGTTCGTCTAACAAAGAATGCAGTTCGTCGAACGCAGAAACTTTGTTGGAACAACCCTATTACTGATTTGGGGTAGGATTACTATGTGTTGACTAGGATCAAGTTGACCCACATTGTATAGTCTAAGGGTCATAGTTAGAACTTAGAATTTCTCTAAGTTTCTGCGTTCGATGAACTCTATACTGGGTTCGATGAACTGCTCTCTGCGTTCGACGAACGACCATCTCTCTGCATTCGACAAACGGCGTGCTCCAGTCTCAGCGTCTCAGCGGTCGACGATCTTCAGTTCTCAGCAGCTCAGCAGCTCAGCGGTCGAGCAATTCTTTAGTTTGACAAACTTTATATTGAGATCGACGAACTCCAGCCTGAGTTCGACGAATCTCTATCAGATGTTCAGTTCGACGAACTCTTCCTTCAGGTCGACGAAATCTTATCTCAGCTCGACGAAATTTCTCTCAGATTGTTCAGATCAGTCATTCTATTTCTCTGAACTCAGTTCATCCATCAGATTCATTTTTGTTCTTCATTTGGAGTTATTCTTCCAGATAAGACAAGTTTTATTCCTCCTTCAATTTTATTCTCCTTCCAATTCCTTATATCGAGAAATATAGCCGTTTGGCTTATTGGAAAAGGATATCATTTATTATTGAAGAGGAAAGGAATTAAGATTGGCTGAATAAGTGGAAGTTCCAAGAAAAGATTTATTGCAGATTATTCTATTCCTAATCAAAGAGATTTTTGAAATTCAAATCAGTCGTCTCCTCTCCAAGAAGATATAGAATACCAGAAAGATATAGACATACATACATATAGAAAAGATCAGTGCTTCAGTCTCTAGAAAATATTCAAGAAGGAAAAAGAAAGTTTATCTTCCTCAAGCAGCATCTCATTCTCTGAGAACATATTCAAGATCATTCTCTCAGTCTTTCTGCTGCAAGTTCAAATCTTTTATAGAGCAACAATAATCTGAGGAACATCTGTCTCTCAGATTCATCAGCTTATCAAGTAAGATAATTTGATTCAAGAGAAAGCTCCATCCTCAAGATGTCAAGAAATTCAATCAGACAGGGGGAGCTTTACACCATCATCCACTAGAGTCTTCTCTCAGATTGTTGACAGAGAAGAACTTCTTAACCTCTTATTCCATCTTGTACAGGGTTCTTACTCCCTTCAAAAGTAAACCTTTTAGTGACAGGGCACTTGAACAAAAACCTGTGGTTTGGTTAGAGTACCTGATCAAAAGCTCTTTGGTGTGTGGACACCTGATCAAAAATCCCTTGGTGCTAGGGCACCTGATCAAAAACCTAGTGGAACCTACCAAGTGTGGTAGAAGAGTAGACGTACCCAGATTTATTGGGGAACTACTATAAAATTTCCTTGTGTCTGTGTGCTTGTGAATTTTCTGTGTTGATGTGCTGTGCTGATTTATTTATTTAGTTTTGTTTTATAAATCACTCAATATACACACACATATATATATATATATATATATATCAATAATTTAATTCCGCTATAAATTAAGGGAAAAAGTTTTTATACTCTATTCACCCCCCTCTAGAGTAACATTAAGATCTAACCTCCACTTTCAATTGGTATCAAAGGTAGGTTGATTTTTACAGGCTAACACCTGAATCATAAAGATCACTTAGATCTTAATTTATTTTAGAGTTTTATTTTCTTAAAAAAACTCATGGCACAAAACAAAGAATATTCTAGCACAAGACCTCCTATGTGCAATCTCAGTAAGTTTGCACTATGGAAGGCAAGGATTAGGCTGTACATGAATTCTATTGATGAGGAAATCTTCAATGTGATTTTGACAGGACCTCCAGCTCCAACAGCAATAACTAGTGCTAACACTACAACTAACAACAATGCTGTTCCACCACCTGAGTGGACTGAAGCACAAAAGAAGCAAAGAAGTGCAGATGCAAAAACAATGAACATTCTAGCACAAACAATTTCTGATGACATTTTTCAAAAAGTGGTAGAATGCACCTCTGCAAGAGAAATATGGATCTCACTCAACAACATGGTTGAAGGATCTGCTGATGAAAGAAAGGACAGAAGATCCCACCTCATTTCTCAATATAAGAATTTCAAAAAGGGAGAATCTGAAAGTGTAGCTGATATGTATAACAGGCTCAGTCTCATAATTAATGAGCTGAAATCTTTGGACAAAGTGATCTCCATCACTAAGATAAATGATAAGATCCTAATGTGCTTCCCCAGCACATGGGACTCTAGGATCTGGCCAATCAAGGAAGCCAGAAGCCTAAATGAGATCTCAACTGAGAGCTTATTAGGCAAACTAAAATCCTATGAGCAGCTTATCAAAACCAGAGAAGCTGAACAATCAACTTCATCTTCAGGATCCAAGAAAGAGAGGAATATAGCTTTTCAAGCTGAAGAAGAAGAAAAGGCTCCAAGAGATGAGGAGTTCATGAGCCTTCTAGCCAAAAGGTTCTACAAGATGGCTAGAAAGGATTTCAGAAAGAAGGATTCCAGATCTAGGGAAAAGCCAAGGTATGATAAATCAAATCCTAAAGAGATTATCTGTTTTGGTTGCAGGAAACCTGGACATATTCTGCCAGAATGTCCAGAGAATCAGAAGAAGAAAAGAGAAATGAGAAAGAAGACAAGAAGCACTCCAGCAAGTCTTCCTCCCACAAGCACAAACACAAGGGAAGAGGATTTGTAGCAGAAACTTGGAGTGACACTAAATCAGAATCTTCATCAAGCTCTTCTGATGATGAAGAAGAATCAAAAGAAAAGGACCAATGTTTGATGGCCATATATGACTCAAGCAGTGAGTCAGTAAGTGCATCTTCATCCAGCTCTTCTGATGATGAAGATGATGAAGAAGAAAAGAATTTCTACATGATGGCTATCAATGCCTCAGCAAACAACTCAGATGAAGAAGAATCAGAAGCTGAAGCTGACAATGATGCTGATCAGGTAATTTCTAATTTTGATTTCAATTCAGTTGAATTCAAAGATGAATTCAAAGTTCTTTGCTTAGACTTAATAAAATCTGAGAAGGAAATAATCACTCTCATAAATAAGCTAGCTGAAATGAATAAAATAAGTGAAGAAAATGCTAATCTTAAGAAAGATTTGGCTGCCTCTAGAGAACAAATCATTCTCATTGAGAATAAACTTTCTGAGGCCAAGAAATTTGAAGAATCCATAAATGGGAGAAACATCAAACTGATGGATATTACAAGCACTGTTAATGCTAGACTTAATAGCAAACTAGGCTTGGGTGCATCATCAAGTGAGCCACCTCTAATTAAGAAGAACATACTATCTACACCTATAAAATTCATTTCTGCTAAAAGCAAAGAGGTTGTAGATGAAAATAAAAACATTTCAAGCAAGGCTATAAAGAATAAGGGGATTCAGCAGAATTCATCGAACGGAGCTCGACGAAATCAGATGAATTCGTCGAACAGAGATCGACGAACTCTGAAGACAGATTTCCTGTATAGTCATTATTCGAACGACGCTCGACGAAAGCACATCAATTCGTCGAGCGACGATCGACGAACTCAACCCAGTTTGTCGAACAGAAGATATACAGAAAATTTGAAGAATTCTTTTTCTTCACATACTTACAATCCTTTCACTGAATGGATAATTCCTCCAAGGAGATATCATCCAAAAGGTTATAAGGACTAGCCTGAAATGTCTTTTATTTCAGAGTTTTGTGGTAATATAAAAGGACCCAAGGTAGTCTGGGTCAAAAACAACTAGTTTACTTTTCTGTTTACAGGTACACAGCTATCCAAACAAGAATGAACAATGGTACTTAGATAGTGGATGCTCAAAGCATATGACAGGAAACAAGGCCAACCTGAATAATTACAATGCAAAGCTTGGACCCAAGGTAATCTTTGGAGACTCCAATTGTGGACAAACCAAAGGCTATGGACAGATCAAGGTTGGAGCAGTGACCTTCAAGGAAGTAGCCTATGTCAAGGGTCTGAAGTACAATCTCATCAACATAAGCCAATTATGTGATGAAGGTTATCAGGTAACTTTCAATCATTCCTTATGTCTAATTACCAATAATAAAAATATTACTGTATTATCTGGTATTAGATAGGGAAATATTTATTTAGTAAATTTTGACTCTGCCAATTCTAATATTTGCTTATTCAACTCTATAAGTAAAACTAATGAATTATGGCATAAAAGGCTTGGACATATTAACCTTAGAACTATATCTAAGCTTTCAAAAGATAATCTTGTTAGAGGACTCCCATCTGGTTCATACATGAAGGAAGGACTCTGCAGGGCTTGTCAATTAGGTAAGCAAACTAGAAGTAGTTTTAAGTCTTTATCCAAGAGTGATTCACCTAGAATTTTGTATTTATTGCACTTAGACCTTTTTGGACCTACTGCAATACAAAGCTTAGGAGGGAATCATTACTCTTTAGTGATTGTAGATGACTTCTCAAGATTCACTTGGGTGTTTTTTCTTAGGAACAAGTCTGACACCTACAGTGTTCTGACAGACTTTCTCAGGTTCATTAAGAGTGAGTACTCTACTGTAGTTGCATTTATATGAAGTGATCATGGCACTGAGTTTGAGTCTCTTCTGATGAGAGAATTCTGTGGAAAAGAAGGGATCAGGCAATGTTTCTCTGCTCCTAGAACTCCTCAACAAAATGGGGTAGCAAAAAGGAAAAATTGAACCCTTATTGAATCAGCAACTACATTACTTCTTGATGCAAACTTGTCACTCTCTTTTTGGGCAAAGGCAGTGAGCACAACTAATTATGTGTTGAATAGAAGCCTTATACATAAGCTTAAGGGCAAGACTCCCTATGAATTACTTAAGAATAAAAGGCCTAAGGTTAATTATTTTAAGATATTTGGATATAAATGCTATGTGTATAACAATGATAAGAAGTATCTCAGGAAGTTTGAAGCAAAAGCTGCTGAAGGCATTTTCCTTGTATATTCTCTTTCTAGTAAGGCATATAGAGTTTACAACAAATCTAGTCTTAAGATAGAAGAGTCCATGCATGTATCCTTTGATGAAACTAACATGTTAATTGAGGAGAGGAACACCACCTCTACCAAGAACATTTTGTAGGTACCAGGTCTATGTGAAGAGCTAAATGGACTAGATTTACAGAAAGACGAATCTTTACTTCCATCAACACAAAATCTTGAAGACAGTGAAGAAGAGGATCATCCAGATCTTGCTGTTAGCTCAAATCAAGTGACAGCTGAACAAATTCCCCAAGTGGATATCATTGCTGAACCAACTCCAACTGTTGACCACATCACAGTTAGAGATCATCCAATATCACAAGTGATTGGTGATATTTCAGCAGGTGTTCAAACAAGGCATCAATTACATCAAAATCAGATGCACAGTTGTTTCCTATCACAAGTTGAACCTCAAACCATAAAAGATGCAGAACAGGATCCAAATTGGATTCTTGCAATGCAAGAGGAGCTCAACCAATTTGAAAGGAACAATGTATGGGATTTGGTTCTAAGACCAAAAGGCCATCCAGTTATTGGCACCAAGTGGGTCTTTAGGAACAAGCTTGATGATCAAGGCAATATAGTAAGAAATAAAGAAAGATTGGTAGCTCAAGGATATTCACAGGAAGAAGGCATAGATTATGATCAGAACTTTGCTTCTGTTGCAAGACTTGAAGCTATTAGGATCTTTCTAGCATTTGCTGCATTTAAGAAATTCAAGGTATATCAAATGGATTTAAAGAGTGCATTCTTAAATGGAGACATCAAAGAAGAAGTCTATGTGGAACAACCACCAGGTTTCATCTCTCCAACTCACTCCTCCTATGTATTTAAGCTTAATAAAGCTCTCTATGGTCTCAAACAAGCTCCCAGAGCACGGTGTGAGACCTTAGCTAATTTTCTTTTGGAAAATAAGTTCTGTAGAGGCATAGTAGATAAAACCTTATTTTTTAGGATACATAAAAAACAAACTCTACTAGTTCAAATATATGTAGATGATATTATTTTTGGCTCTACTGATTCAAATTTATTCAAAAGATTTTTTAATCTAATGCAATCTAAATTTGAAATGAGTAGTATGGGTGAATTATCATACTTCCTTGGTCTTCATGTGAAGCAAACTCCCAATGGCATATTCATATCACAATCCAAGTATGCTAAGGAATTAGTGAAAAGATTTGGTATGTCTGATGCTTCCACCATGAAAACACCCATGCCCTCTAATGCACTTGTTGATAATGATGAATCAGGGAAACCTGTTGATCAAAAAGCATATAGAGCAAATGTTGGCTCACTACTTTATTTAACAGCAAGTAAGCCTGATATAATATTTGCTACTTGTATTTGTGCTAGGTTTCAAGTTAACCCCAAAGAATCTCATCTAATTTTATTAAAAAGAATTTTGAGATATATAAAGGGTTGCCCTAATCTAGGACTCTGGTATCCAACATCATCTGAATTTGAATTAACTGGATTCTCAGATTCAGATTATGCTGGATGCAGAGTAGACAGGAAAAGCACATGAGGAACTTGTCAGTTTCTTGGTGATAGGATTGTGTCTTGGTTTTGTAAGAAACAAACATCTGTCTCCACATCAACAGCTGAAGCTGAGTATATAGCTGCAGGCAGTTGCTGCTCACAGATATTGTGGATACAAAATCAGCTCCTAGACTATGGTGTCAACTTAAATAATTTAATTATATTTTGTGACAATACTAGTGCAATATCTATAGCACAAAATCCAGTTCTCCATAGTAGGACTAAACACAAAGAAATTTGGCACCACTTTATCAGAGATAATGTGGATAAAAATAAAATTTGCCTACAATTGATCTCTACTGATTTGCAAAGAGCTGATATTTTCACCAAACCCTTGGATGAACAGAAGCATATTTTCTTTATAAATCAGTTAGGAATGATAGATGGAGATTCAATATGATAAAATTAAATTTTCTATTTATCCCCTCATTTCGTCGAACGGAGATCGACGAAATGCTATCATTCGTCGAACGGAGATCGACGATACTTAATAAGTCAGGATTGATAACGACAAGCGCGATCGTCGAACGGAGATCGACGAAAATTAATTTTTCGTCGAACGCAGTCAGACAAAGCCCTAAGTCTTTTCGACTTCTATTCTATTAGGTTTAGCCGAACCCGGCTCTACGAAAGTGTGCGCCCTTCTCCGATCTCTATATAATCAAAGTTTTTATCTTATTTCATCTTTGCGCCTACAAAACCTGCTCTTTCCCTCCAGTTCCCTTTGCACTTGATCGCTCTCTCTTTTGTAGGTACAAATGGCAATTTCGCAAGCAGTGCTCTCTTCAATGAAGTTCGACGCTGGATGCGACATTGAATTCAAATATTTTGAGCATTCTGACCAAGTTTTCCTGGATATTCTTCACTTGTTTGAAGAACAACAACTAAAGAAGATGATGACAACTAGAATCAAACTACCAGTGGCTGAAACTAAGGAATGGGCTTTTATAGTAAAGCCAGAGAATGATGCATTATCAGGAACAATATCGGGAAATCAGGTTATTCTAACCCCAACAATATTATCTGAAATTTTTGGCTTAGTAAATGGTGATGATGATTTGGAAATCACATCTGATGAGTTTAATGCTGCATTGGTTAAAATGGGTTATTCCAGTGGAAACCCTAACCACCTGTTAAAGAAAAACTTATCTGTTGAGTATAAGTTTATGGCTGATGTAGTAGACAAGGTTTTGCTAGGGAAAACTTCTGCCCATGACTACATTACAAGGCACCAATTTCTGGTGATGGTGGCCTTGGTTGAGAAAAAGAAGATCAATTGGGGAATGATCATTTTTGAATCAACCATGAAGAAGTTAAGTAAGGCAAATGTTGGTTATGGTTGAACTCTGGGAATATTTCTTGAGGAAAGGCATCCAGACCTCCTGGTCTCTCCAAATTTTTTTATCAATGCCAGTAAAAGGCTGTCCTCAGCTTTATTTGGAAGATGGGAAAGGGTTATCGCTAAAAGGACTCCAAGAGCAGAACCATCAGAAATAGTTTTAGAAGGCACAAGGACTGTGCAAGTCACTCCTCCAACCCTTCAAGAAGCTCCTCCTGTTGTTTCTCCTCCTTCTCTCCCTTCTCCACCCACTATTTCTTCTGAGGCAATTCCTCCTCCAAACTCTCCCATTATCCCTTCATCCTCATTACCATCTTCTCCTCCTCTTCAGACTCACCCATCTGAAGAGCCTTCATCATTCAATGATATTCCTTCCCCCATCCACATTGATTCTCAATCACCAACCCTTCCCCAATCACCCATTATCCCTTATGCTATCTCTATCCCACAAGATATCTCTCCACCTCACTCACCTATTCATCCACAATCTCATATTCATGCTCAGTCACCTTCATCTATCCACCCTCATTGCCCTATTCACTCTCATCCAGCCATAGCCCATGTGGCTAACATATCCTTCCCACACTCCATCCCATCTTCTTCAAACCCTAACCAAGATCTTGTCTTTATTGATTTCAAATCTGTTGCTGACCAAATCTATCACCACATTGCTCCATAGCTAAATGACTTACTGGATGCAAATCTTGCTCCAGTTCTTCAAGCCCTTGCTGATCTTTCTGCCAAAATAGCTTCCTTCCCTTCACCCGCCTCATCTGTCCCTTCTTCTAGGGGCCTAGATTCAGGAATTCCAGAAACTATGCAGGGGGAGATGCCTGATGAAGAAGCTCCAGAGCTCACAGCTTTCAGTGCAGAAGCAGTTTTGTTTGAAGAAATTGCAGTTCAGGCAGATACAGTGATGACAGATGCAGTTCTTCCAGCATTAAAAGAAATAAATATTATTTCTATTAATCCTTCTATAGATATTATTTATTTGCTTTCCCAGTTCAATACATTTTTTAGAGATTTGCCAGAATATCAAGGCTATTCAAAGGCAATTATTCCTTATACTGCCCCCATTGATAAAGCCATTTTGAAAGAAATTATTAAAAGTTTTGAAGTTCCAGTTCAAGTTCCAGTGATTGAAGATAGTCCAGTTCTTCCAGTTCCAGTTATTGAAAGTCCAGCTCATCCAGCTCCAGTTAATCCTGAGAAAGACATTTCTAAAACCATAAAGCTTATTGATGCTCTTTATGATAATCCTCCATCATCAGATGACAGTGATGATGATGGTAGTGATTCTCATGATTCTGATGATAGATCATCTAAGAAAAGAAAAGCTAAGCATTTGTCAAAGGCTGCTCCTAAGCCTCCTAACCCCAACAATGACATTCCATACTATATTTTGCACAACATCACTCTCACCAAGGACACTCCAGCTTGGATGAAAATCTCAAGGAATTAAGCAAACAGAAGGAAGAAAATGAGGAAAACTGGTTATTACCCTGATAAGCCAGTTAAGTTCAATCACCTCCTCCAGCAGCAGGTGCAGCTGGCTCACCTAAATTCTCTTCTTCCTCTCCAAGATACTCCTCCCAGCAATCTAAGAGACCAGCTAGTTCTAGTGGTTCTCAAAGTTATAAGTCTTCAAGACCTCCCTCAGGCTCCTCAAGATTGATATCTTCAGATTACAAGCTTCATATTTCTGATGGCTCATCTCACAGGAATAAAAACCCTCAAAATCTTTCTTATGATCAAGATAATATTTCAGATTATAGCCCCTCTCTTTCCAATCTTGAAGAAGAAAGAACAGCTCAAATGGCAAGATTCCAAGAATCCATTGTAGTTGCCCAGATCAACAAAGCCAAATCAGATGGTAAAGATTACTCAAAATTTTCAACCATGTCAGAATTCAGAAAGAAAGAATTTGAAAAATACAAATCCAGAAATGTATTCAATGCTGAAGAATACTTTGAAAAGCCCCCAGAAGCAGTCGTTCCTCATGTTAAATCTCAAACCATTCTGGGAGCTCAGGATCTGTACATGAGTAAGAAAGAATCAGAAAACCCCAACAGTCAAATCATTTTGAAACCTCCCACTGCAAAGAAGTAAAAGGTTTTGAACTATTTGGTTTTTGGTTGATATTTCTATTTTATTGTAATGTTGTTAAACTCAGAGCACTCCTTATTTTATCTGCTGAAATGGTTTCTCATTCTGTCAGATATATTTTATGCTCTGCTGTTTTTCTGTTATTTATTATTTGAAATTTGTCAAATAGTGTCTAACCCAAATAGGGGGAGATTGTTGGAACAACCCTATTACTGATTTGGTCTAGGATTACTATGTGTTGACTAGGATCAAGTTGACCCCCATTGTATAGTCTAAGGGTCATAGTTTTAGGCTGATTAGATAGCTAAAACTTAGAATTTCTCTAAGTTTCTGCGTTCGACAAACTCTATAATGGGTTCGATGAACTGCTCTCTACATTCGACGAACGGCCATCTCTCTACGTTCGACTAATGACGTGCTCTAGTCTCAGCATCTCAGTGGTCGGCGATCTTCAGTTCTCAGCGGCTCAGCGGTTGACGAATTCTTCAGTTCGACAAACTCTATATTGAGATCGACGAACTCCAGCCTGAGTTCGGCGAATCTTTATCAGATGTTCAGTTCGACGAACTCTTCCTTCAGGTCGACGAAAGCTTATCTCAGCTCGACGAAATTTCTCTCAGATTATTCAGATCAGTCATTCTATTTCTCTGAACTGAGTTCATCCATCAGATTCAGTTTTACTCTTCATTTAGAGTTATTCTTCCAGATAAGACAAGTTTTATCCCTTCTTCAATTTTATTCTCCTTCCAATTCCTTCTATCGAGAAATATAGTCGTTTGGCTTATTGGAAAAGGATATCATTTATTATTGAAGAGGAAAGGAATTAAGATTGGCTGAATCAGTGGAAGTTCCAAGAAAAGATTTATTGCAGATTATTCTATTCCTAATCAGAGAGATTTTTGAAATTCAAATTAGTCGTCTCCTCTCCAATAAGATATAGAATACCAGAAAGACATAGACATACATACATTTAGAAAAGATCAGTGCTTCAGTCTCTAGAAAATATTCAAGAAGGAAAAAGAAAGTTTATCTTCCTCAAGCAGCATCTCATTCTCTGAGAACATATTCAAGATCATTCTCTCAGTCTTTCTGCTGCAAGTTCAAATCTTCTATAGAGCAACAATAATCTGAGGAACATTTGTCTCTCAGATTCATCAGCTTATCAAGGAAGATAATTTGATTCAAGAGAAAGCTTCATCCTCAAGCTGTCAAGAGATTCAATCTGACAGGGGGAGCTTTAGACCATCATCCACTAGAGTCTTCTCTTAGATTATTGACAGAGAAGAGCTTCTTAACCTCTTATTTCATCTTGTACAGGGTTCTTACTCCCTTCAAAAGTAAACCTTTTGGTGACAGGGCACCTGAACAAAAACCTGTGGTTTGGTTTGAGTACCTGATCAAAATCTCTTTGGTGTGTGGACACCTGATCAAAAATCCCTTGGTGCTAGGGCACCTAATCAAAAACCTAGTGGATCCTACCAAGTGTGGTAGAAGAGTAGACGTACCCAGATTTATTGGGGAACTAATATAAAATTTCCTTGTGTCTGTGTGCTTGTGAATTTTCTGTGTTGATGTGCTGTGCTGATTTATTTATTTAGTTTTGTTTTATAAATCACACAATATACATATATATATATATCACTAATTTAATTCGGCTATAAAATTAAGGGAAAAGTTTTAATACTCTATTCACCTCCCCCTCTAGAGTAACATTAAGATCTAACCTCCACTTTCACTTAGATCTTAATTTATTTTAGAGTTTTATATTCTTAAAAAAACTCATGGCACAAAATGAAGAATATTCTAGCACAAGACCTCCTATGTGCAATCTCAGTAACTTTGCACTATGGAAGGCAAGGATTAGGCTGTACATGAATTCTATTGATGAGGAAATCTTTAATGTGATTTTGACAGGACCTCCAGCTCCAACAGCAATAACTAGTGCTGACACTACAACTAACAACAATGCTGTTCCACCACCTGAGTGGACTGAAGCACAGAAGAAGCAAAGAAGTGCAGATGCAAAAGCAATGAACATTCTAGCACAAACAATGTCTGATGACATTTTTCAAAAAGTGGTAGAATGCACCTATGCAAGAGAAATATGGATCTCACTCAACAACATGGTTGAAGGATCTGCTGATGAAAGAAAGGACAGAAGATCCCACCTCATTTCTCAATATAAGAATTTCAAAAAGAGAGAATCTGAAAGTGTAGCTGATATGTATAACAGGCTTAGTCTCATAATTAATGAGCTGAAATCTTTGGAAAAAGTGATCTCCATCACTGAGATAAATGATAAGATCCTAATGTGCTTCCCCAGCACATGGGACTCTAGGATCTGGCCAATCAAGGAAGCCAGAAGCATAAATGAGATCTCAACTAAGAGCTTATTAGGCAAACTAAAATCCTATGAGCAGCTTATCAAAACCAGAGAAGCTGAACAATCAACTTCATCTTCAGGATCCAAGAAAGAGAGGAATATAGCTTTTCAAGTTGAAGAAGAAAAAAGGCTCAAAAGAGATGAGGAGTTCATGAGCCTTCTAGCCAAAAGGTTCTACAAGATGGCTAGAAAGGATTTCAGAAAGAAATCCAGATCTAGGGAAAAGCCAAGGTATGATAAATCAAATCCTAAAGATATTATCTATTTTGGTTGCAAGAAACCTGGACATATTCTGCAAGAATGTCCAGAGAATCAGAAGAAAGAAAAGAGAAAAGAGAAAGAAGACAAGAAGCACTCCAACAAGTCTTCCTCCCACAAGCACAAACACAAGGGAAGAGGATTTGTAGCAGAAACCTGGTGTGACACTGAATCAGAATCTTCATCAAGCTCTTCTGACGATGAAGAAGAATCAAAATAAAAGGACCAATGCTTGATGGCCATATATGACTCAAGCAGTGAGTTAGTAAGTGCATCATCATCCAGCTCTTCTAATGATGAAGATGATGAAGAAGAAAAGAATTTCTGCATGATGCCTATCAATGTCTTAGCAAACAACTCAGATGAAGAAGAATCAGAAGCTGAAGCTGACAATGATGCTGATCAGGCAATTTCTAATTTTGATTTCAATTAAGTTGAATTCAAAGATGAATTCAAAGTTCTTTGCTTAGACATAATAAAATCTGAGAAGAAAATAATCACTCTCAGAAATAAGCTAGCTGAAATGAATAAAATAAGTGAAGAAAATGCTAATCTTAAGAAAGATTTGGCTGCCTCTAGAGAACAAATCATTCTCATTGAGAATAAACTTTTTGAGGCCAAGAAATTTGAAGAATCCCTAAATGGGAGAAGCATCAAACTGATGGACATTACAAGCACTATTATTGCTAGACTTAATAGCAAACTAGGCTTGGGTGCATCATCAAGTGAGCCACCTCTAATTAAGAAGAACATACTCTCTACAGCAATAAAATTCATTTCTGCTAAAATCAAAGAGGTTGTAGATGAAAATAAAAACATTTCAAGCAAGGCTATATGGAATAAGGGGATTCAGCAGAATTCGTCGAACGGAGCTCGATGAAATAAGATGAATTCGTCGAACGGAGATCGACGAACTCTGAAGACAGATTTCCTGTATAGTCATTATTCGAACGACGCTCGACGAAAGCACATCAATTCGTCGAATGACAATCGACAAACTCAGCCCAGTTCGTCGAATAGAAGATATACAGAAAATTTGAAAAATTCTTTTTCTTCACATACTTACAATCCTTTCACTGAATGGATAATTCCTCCAAGGAGATATCATCCAAAAGGTTATAAGGAACAGTCTGAAATGTCTTTTATTTCAGAGTTTTGTGGTAATATAAAAGGACCCAAGGTAGTCTGGGTCAAAAACAACTAGTTTACTATTCTGTTTACAGGTACACAACTATCCAAACAAGAATGAACAATGGTACTTGGATAGTGGATGCTCAAAGCATATGACAGGAAACAAGGCCAACCTGAACAATTACAAGGCAAAGCTTAGACCCAAGGTAATCTTTGGAAACTCCAATTGTGGACAAACCAAAGGCTATGGACAGATCAAGGTTGGAGCAGTGACCTTCAAGGAAGTAGCCCATGTCTAGGGTCTGAAGCACAATCTCATCAGCATAAGCCAGTTATGTGATGAAGGTTATCAGGTAACTTTCAATAATTTCTTATGTCTTATTACCAATAATAAAAATATTACTGTATTATCTGGTATTAGATATGGAAATATTTATTTAGTCAATTTTGACTCTGCCAATTCTAATATTTGCTTATTCAACTCTATAAGTAAAACTAATGAATTATGGCATAAAAGGCTTGGACATATTAACCTTAGAACTATATCTAAGCTTTCTAAAGATAATCTTGTTAGAGGACTCCCATCTGGTTCTTACAAGAAGGAAGGACTCTGCAGGGCTTGTCAATTAGGTAAGCAAACTAGAAGTAGTTTTAAGTCTTTATCCAAGAGTGATTCACCTAGGATTTTGTATTTATTGCACTTAGACCTTTTTGGACCTACTGCAATACAAAGCTTAGGAGGGAATCATTACTCTTTAGTGATTGTAGATGACTTCTCAAGATTCACTTGGGTGTTGTTTCTTAGGAACAAGTCTGACACCTATAGTGTTCTGACAGACTTTCTCAGGTTCATTAAGAGTGAGTACTCTACTGTAGTTGCATTTATAAGAAGTGATCATTGCACTGAGTTTGAGTCTCTTCTGATGAGAGAATTCTGTGGAAAAGAAGGGATCAGGCAATGTTTCTCTGCTCCTAGAACTCCTTAACAAAATGGGGTAGCAAAAAGGAAAAATTGAACCCTTATTGAATCAGCAGCTACATTACTTGTTGATACAAACTTGCCACTCTCTTTTTGGGCAGAGACAGTGAGCACAGCTAATTATGTGTTGAATAGAAGCCTTATACATAAGCTTAAGGGAAAGACTCCCTATGAATTACTTAAGAATAAAAGGCCTAAGGTTAATTATTTTAAGATATTTGGATATAAATGCTATGTGTATAACAATGATAAGAAGTATCTCAGGAAGTTTGAAGCAAAAGCTGCTGAAGGCATTTTCCTTGTATATTCTCTTTCTAGTAAGGCATATAGAGTTTACAACAAATCTAGTCTTAAGATAGAAGAGTCCATGCATGTATCCTTTGATGAAACTAACATGTTAATTGAGGAGAGGAACACCACCTCTACAAAGAACATTTTGTAGGTACCAGGTCTATGTGAAGAGCTAAATGGACTAGATTTACAGAAAGACGAATCTTTACTTCCATCAACACAAAATCTTGAAGACAGTGAAGAAGAGGATCATCCAGATCTTGCTGTTAGCTCAAATCAAGTGACAGCTGAACAAATTCCCCAAGTGGATATCATTGCTGAACCAACTCTAACTGTTGACCACATCACAGTTAGAGATCATCCAATATCACAAGTGATTGGTGATATTTCAGCAGGTGTTCAAACAAGGCATCAATTACATCAAAATCAGATGCACAGTTGTTTCCTATCACAAGTTGAACCTCAAACCATAAAAGATGCAGAACAGGATCCAAATTGGATTCTTGCAATGCAAGAGGAGCTCAACCAATTTGAAAGGAACAATGTATGGGATTTGGTTCTAAGACCAAAAGGCCATCCAGTTATTGGCACCAAGTGGGTCTTTAGGAACAAGCTTGATGATCAAGGCAATATAGTAAGAAATAAAGAAAGATTGGTAGCTCAAGGATATTCACAGGAAGAAGGCATAGATTCTGATCAGACCTTTGCTCCTGTTGCAAGACTTGAAGCTATTAGGATCTTTCTAGCATTTGCTGCATTTAAGAAATTCAAGGTATATCAAATGGATGTAAAGAGTGCATTCTTAAATGGAGACATCAAAGAAGAAGTCTATGTGGAACAACCACCAGGTTTCATCTCTCCAACTCACTCCTCCTATGTATTTAAGCTTAATAAAGCTCTCTATGGTCTCAAACAAGCTCCCAGAGCATGGTATGAGACGTTAGCTAATTTTCTTTTGGAAAACAAGTTCTGTAGAGGCATAGTAGATAAAACCTTATTTTTTAGGATACATAAAAATCAAACTCTACTAGTTCAAATATATGTAGATGATATTATTTTTGGCTCCACTGATTCAAATTTATGCAAAAGATTTTCTAATCTAATGCAATCTAAATTTGAAATGAGTAGTATGGGTGAATTATCATACTTCCTTGGTCTTCAAGTGAAGCAAACTCCCAATGGCATATTCATATCACAATCCAAGTATGCTAAGGAATTAGTGAAAAGATTTGGTATGTCTGATGCTTCCACCATGAAAACACCCATGCCCTCTAATGCTGTTGTTGATAATGATGAATCAGGGAAACCTGTTGATCAAAAAGTATATAGAGCAATTGTTGGCTCACTACTTTATTTAACAGCAAGTAAGCCTGATATAATGTTTTCTACTTGTATTTGTGCTAGGTTTCAAGTTAACCCCAAAGAATCTCATCTAATTTTATTAAAAAGAATTTTGAGATATATAAAGGGTTGCCCTAATCTAGGACTCTGGTATCCAACATCATCTGAATTTGAATTAACTGGATTCTCAGATTCAGATTATGCTGGATGCAGAGTAGACAGGAAAAACACATCAGGAACTTGTCAGTTTCTTGGTGATAGGCTTGTGTCTTGGTTTTGTAAGAAACAAACATCTGTCTCCACATCAATAGCTGAAGCTGAATATATAGCTGCAGGCAGTTGCTGCTCACAGATATTGTGGATACAAAATCAGCTCCTAGACTATGGTGTTAACTTAAATAATTCAATTATATTTTATGACAATACTAGTGCAATATCTATAGCACAAAATCCAGTTCTCCATAGTAGGACTAAACACATAGAAATTAGGCACCACTTTATCAGAGATAATGTGGATAAAAATAAAATTTGCCTACAATTCATCTCTACTGATTTGCAAATAGCTGATATTTTCACCAAACTTTTGGATGAAAAGAAACATATTTTCTTTATAAATCAGTTAGGAATGATAGATGGAGATTCAATATGATAAAAATTAAATTTTCTATTTTTCCCCTCATTTCGTCGAACGAAGAACGACGAAATGATATCATTCGTCGAACGGATATTGACGATAATTAATAAGTCGGGATTGATAACGACAAGCGTGATCGTCGAACGGAGATCGAAGAAAATTAATTTTTCATCGAACGCAGTCAGACGAAGCCCTAAGTCTTTTCGACTTCTGATTCTATTAGGTTTAGCCGAACCCGGCTCTACGAAAGTGTGCGCCCTTCTCCGATCTCTATATAATCCAATTTTTTATCTTATTTCATCTTTGCGCCTACAGAACCTTCTCTTTCCCTCCAATTCCCTTTGCACTTGATCGCTCTCTCTTTTGCAGGTACAAATGGCGATTTCGCAAGCAGTGCTCTCTTCAATGAAGTTCGACGCTGGATTCGACATTGATTTCAAATCTTTTGAGCATTCTGACCAAGTTTTCCTGGATATTCTTCACTGGTTTGAAGAACAACAACTCAAAAAGATGATGACAACTAGAATCAGCCAACTAGTGGCTGAAACTAAGGAATGGGCTTATACAGTAAAACCAGAGAATGATGCATTATCAGGAACAATATCGGGAAATCAGGTTATTCTAACCCCAGCAATATTATCTGAAATTTTTGGCTTAGTAAATGGTGATGATGATTTGGAAATCACATCTGATGAGTTTAATGCTGCATTGGTTTAAATGGGTTATTCCATTGGAAACCCTAACCACCTGTTAAAGAAAAGCTTATCTGTGGAGTATAAGTTTATGGCTGATGTAGTAGGCAAGGGTTTGCTAGGGAAAACTTCTGCCCATGACTGCATTACAAGGCACCAATTTCTGGTGATGGTGGCCTTGGTTGAGAAAAAGAAGATCAATTGGGGAATGATCATTTTTGAATCAATCAGGAAGAAGTTAAGTAAGGCAAATGTTGGTTATGGTAGAATTCTGGGAAAATTTCTTGAGGAAAGGCATCCAGAACTCCTGGTCTCTCCAAAATTTTTTGTCAATGCCAGTAAAAGGCTGTCCTCAGCTTTATTTGGAAGATGGGAAAGGGTTATCCCTAAAAGGACTCCAATAGCAGAACCATCAGAAATAGCTTCAGAAGTCATAAGGACTGTGCAAGTCACTCCTCCAACCCTTCAAGAACCTCCTCCTGTTGTTTCTCCTCCTTCTCTCCCTTCTCCACCCACTATTTCTTCTGAGGCAATTCCTCCTCCAAACTCTCCCATTATCCCTTCATCCTCATTACCATCTTCTCCTCCTCTTCAGACTCACCCATCTGAAGAGCCTTCATCATTCAATGATATTCCTTCCCCCATCCACATTGATTCTCAATCACCAACCCTTCCCCAATTACCCATTATCCCTCATGATATTTCTATCCCACAAGATATCTCTACACCTCACTCACCTATTCATCCACAATCTCATATTCATCCTCAGTCACCTTCATCTATCCACCCTCACTGCCCTATTCACTCTCATCCACCCATAGCTCATGTGACTAACATATCCTTCCCACACTCCATCCCATCTTCTTCAAACCCTAACCAAGATCTTATCTTTATTGATTTCAAATCTGTTGCTGACCAAATCTATCACCACATTGCTCCACAGCTAAATGACTTACTGGATGCAAAACTTGCTCCAATTCTTCAAGCCCTTGCTGATCTTTCTGCCAAAATAGCTTCCTTCCCTTCACCCTCCTCATATGTCCCTTCTTCTAGGGGCCTAGATTCAGGAATTCCTGAAACTAGGCAGGGGGAGATGCCTGATGAAGAAGCTCCAGAGCTCACAACTTTCAGTGCAGAAGCAGTTATGTTTGAAGAAATTGCAGTTCAGGCAGATACAATGATGATAGATGTAGTTCTTCCAGCATTAGAAGAAATAAATAATATTTTTATTAATCCTTCTATAGATATTATTTATTTGCTTTCCTAGTTCAATACAGTTTTTAGAGATTTGCCAGAATATCAAGGCTATTCAAAGGCAATTATTCCTTATACTGCCCCCATTGATAAAGCCATTTTGAAAGAAATTATTAAAAGTTTTGAAGTTCCAGTTCAAGTTCCAGTGATTGAAGATAGTCCAGTTCTTCCAGTTCCAGTTTTTGAAAGTCCATCTCATCCAGCTCCAGTTAATCCTGAGAAAGACATTTCTAAAACCATAAAGCTTATTGATGCTCTTTATGACAATCCTCCATCATCTGATGACAGTGATGATGATGGTAGTGATTCTGATGATTCTGATGATAGATCATCTAAGAAAAGAAAAGCTAAGCATTTGTCAAAGGCTGCTCCTAAGCCTCCTAACCCCAACAATGACATTCCATACTATATTTTACACAACATCACTCTCACCAAGGACACTCCAGCTTGGATGAAAATCTCAAGGAATGAAGCAAACATAAGGAAGAAAATGAGGAAAACTTGTTATTACCCTGATAAGCCAGTTAAGTTCAATCATCCTTCTCCTCCAGCAGCAGGTGCAGCTGGCTCAGCTAAATTCTCTTCTTCCTCTCCAAGATACTCCTCCCAGCAATCTAAGAGACCAGCTAGTTCTAGTGGTTCTCAAAGTTATAAGTCTTCAAGACCTCCCTCAGGCTCCTCAAGATTGATATCTTCAGATTACAAGCTTCATATTTCTGATGGCTCATCTCACAGAAATAAAAACCCTCAAAATCTTTCTTATGATCAAGATAATATTTCAGAGTATAGCCCCTCTCTTTCCAATCTCGAAGAAGAAAGAACAGCTCAAATGGCAAGATTCCAAGAATCCATTGCAGTTGCCCAGATCAACAAAGCCAAATCAGATGGTAAAGATTACTCAAAATTTTCAACCATGTCAGAATTCAGAAAGAAAGAATTTGAAAAATACAAATCCAGAAATGTATTCAATGCTGAAGAATACTTTGAAAAGCCCCCAGAAGCAGTCGTTCCTCATGTTAAATCTCAAACCATTCTGGGAGCTCAGGATCTGTACATGAGTAAGAAAGAATCAGAAAACCCCAACAGACAAATCATTTTCAAACCTCCCTCTGCAAAGAAGTAAAAGGTTTTGAACTATTTGGTTTTTGGTTGATATTTCTATTTTATTGTAATGCTGTTAAACTCAGAGCACTCCTTATTTTATCTGCTGAAATGGTTTTTCATTCTGTCAGATATATTTTATGCTCTGCTGTTTTGCTGTTATTTATTATTTGAAATTTGTCAAATAGTATCCTAACCCCAATAGGGGGAGATTGTTGGAACAACCCAATTACTGATTTGGGCTAGGATTACTATGTGTTGACTAGTATCAAGTTGACACCCATTGTATAGTCTAAGGGTCATAGTTTTAGGCTGATTAGATAGCTAGAAATTAGAATTTCTCTAAGTTTCTGCGTTCGACGAACTCTATAATGGGTTCGACAAACTTCTCTCTGCGTTCAACGAATGGCCATCTCAGCGTCTCAGCGGTCGATGATCTTCATTTCTCAGCGGCTCAGCGGCTCAGCGGTCGACGAATTCTTCAATTCGACGAACTCTATATTGAGATCGACGAACTCCAGCCTGAGTTCGACGAATCTTTATCAGATGTTCAGTTCGACGAACTCTTCCTTCAGGTCGACGAAAATTATCTCAGCTCGACGAAATTTCTCTCAGATTGTTCTGATCAATCATTCTATTTCTCTGAACTCAGTTCATCCATCAGATTCAGTTTTATTCTTCATTTGGAGTTATTCTTCCAGATAAGACAAGTTTTATCCCTCCTTCAATTTTATTCTCCTTCCAATTCCTTCTATCGATAAATATAGCCATTTGGCTTATTGGAAAAGGATATCATTTATTATTGAAGAGGAAAGGAATTAAGATTGGCTGAATTAGTGGAAGTTCCAAGAAAAGATTTATTGCAGATTATTCTATTCCTAATCAGAGAGATTTTTGAAATTCAAATCAGTCGTCTCCTCTCCAAGAAGATATTGAATACCAGAAAGACATAGACATGCATACATATAGAAAAGATCAGTGCTTCAGTCTCTAGAAAATATTCAAGAAGGAAAAAAGAAAGTTTATCTTCCTCAAGCAGCATCTCATTCTCTGAGAACATATTCAAGATCATTCTCTCAGTCTTTCTGCTGCAAGTTCAAATCTTCTATAGAGCTACAATAATTTGAGGATCATCTGTCTCTCAGATTCATCAGCTTATCAAGGAAGATAATTTGATTCAAGAGAAAGCTCCATCCTCAAGCTGTCAAGAAATTCAATCAGACAGGGAGAGCTTTACACCATCATCCACTAGAGTCTTCTCTCAGATTGTTGACAGAGAAGAACTTCTTAACCTCTTATTCCATCTTGTACAGGGTTCTTACTCCCTTCAAAAGTAAACCTTTTGGTGATAGGGCACCTGAACAAAAACCTATGGTTTGGTTAGAGTACCTGATCAAAAGCTCTTTGGTGTGTGGACACCTGATCAAAAACCTAGTGGATCCTACTAAGTGTGGTAGAAGAGTAGACGTACCCAGATTTATTGGGGAACTACTATAAAATTTCCTTGTGTCTGTGTGCTTGTGAATTTTCTGTGTTGATGTGCTGTGCTGATTTATTTATTTAGTTTTGTTTTATAAATCACTCAATATACACATATATATATTACTAATTTAATTCCGCTATAAAATTAAGGGAAAAAGTTTTAATACTCTATTCACCACCCCTCTAGAGTAACATTAAAATCTAACCTCCACTTTCAAACTTCTCTATAGATCGACGAATCCGCTGAGAAGAGGAAGCCATCTCAGCCCAACCGTTGAGATAGATTCAAGAGGAAGGAATGTCGTCGAGAAGATGCAGTATCGTCGACATCAACAGAGTAACCTTGTCATCAAGAAGAACTGACATCGTCGTAAAGAAGGCGTGATGTCGAGAAGACTGAAGAAGGTTAGCTGGAGACAAGCAGTTGCTAAGGCATAGTCTGTCGACATGATATCGCTCATGTCGTCGAAAGAACAAAGTGATTACGACGACAGACTACAAGGAAGAAGATCACGACGACACAGTCATAGATATCATATCGTCGTATATGCAGGAACGCTGGGATATCTCGTATCGTCGAGATACCAGCATCAGAGGCAGAAGCTAGAAGACTTGAAGATCTTCCAAGGCCTAAGGCATCGACAAAGTCCTGTCGTCGAGATATTTTCCATATCATTGTAAAACTATCAGTATCGTCATAAAGCTGGAAATATCATCGAGACGGAATTCAAATATTGCGGACGCGCTGTCAGCAATTAATGCCGCCGCCTGATTGCCCAATCAGTGCGTGCTCTTAAGGAATGGGCGTCTGACATTAAAGGACATTATATGTGACCGTTAAGCGGCTCTTCCATCCTATAAAAGGGAACAGTGATGCCATAGAAAAATCCAATCTTCAAGAGAACAACAAGTGGTTGAAAAAGTATCCCGCTGTTGCTTCAATACAACAGTATATTCTGCGGAGAAGAAGAAGATCAAGTGGAGAACTAGAATCAAGCGTTCTCAGAAGAATCAGTCATCTCCATCGACTGATAAGAAGCCATTCCTCATCAGCTAAGAGAAGAGATTGAAGAAGAACCGTGCTTTCAAGATCTGAATCAGAAACATCTTCTTCAACCTCAAGAAGCCGATCTCCATCAGGCTAAGTTGCAGATCTTCATCAGGCAGAAGAAGCAGTTGTCATCATTGTAGTTTCTTGTAAGTCTTGCGGGCCTGAGTATCTAGCTTGAGGGCTGGAGAGCTGTGAGGCTTGTGGGCCAGGGCAGTGGACTTGCGGGTCCGACACCGTCTAGCTTGAGGGCTGGAGAGCTGTGAGGCTTGAGGGCCAGTGAAGTGGACTTGTAGGTCCGACTTTGTCTAGCTTGAGGGCTGGAGAGCTGTGAGGCTTGAGGGCCAGGGCAGTGGACTTGCGGGTCCGATCTTGTCGAGCTTGAGGGCTTGGGTGCAGTAAGGGCTTGCGGGCTTAGACTGTAGGCACAAGACTTGCGGGTCTGTGTTGTGTAGGGCTTGAGGGCCTGAGTGTCGAGCTTGCTGGCTCGGGTGCAGTAGGGGCTTGCGGGCCTAGGCTTTAGGACTTGCGGGTCCGTATTGTAAGGCTTACAGGCCTGAAGATTTGGCAGAGTTTGCCGAGCCTAGCACACTGCTAGGTAGCCGCAGAGGGAAAGAGGACTACTCAAGACACCCTGTATTGAGGAACCTCTATAGATCACTGTGTGCTTTTCTGTGTTGTGCTTTATAATTTATAGATCTAATAAACAGAAATCAAGATCACCTAAAGGCGATAAAATAATTTGAAAAACCTATTCACCCCCCCCCCCCCCCCCCCTCTAGGTGATAAGTTGACACCCAATAAACAACACCAAGGAACCTCCCTCTCCCTATATAATTGAATTTCTTATCCTTCTCTTTAGGTAATGTATGGGTGAGGCCCCATTTTTTGTACAACACATTGACATTATTAAAATGAATGGAGTGGAAGATCAGTGGTCTCATTTCCGCGATCTCAGAGCATCAACGGTCTCTGCGGTCTCCAGCTCCACCATATCAGGCTCACAAATCTCCATTTCTGTTGAAGAGCAGCTGTCTCATCTCAGCAGTCTCCGCGGTCTCAGAGCATCAACAGTCTCTGCGGTCTCCAGCTCCAACATATCAGGCTCACCAGTCTCCGCATCTGTTGAAAAGCAACAATCTCATTTCAGCGATCTCCATGGTCTCACAACATCAACAATCTCTGCGGTCTCCAGATTCACCATCTCAGTCTCAACAGTCTCTGGATTGTCAATTGGCGGTATCAGTCACACAACCTTCTACCTCTTGTTGTGTAATTGCAGATGAGCTCTCCAGACTGCACCGATCTCAGCGGTCTCAATCTTCCTGATCGCCCAGACTTCCCAGCTCTCATGTATAAATGTTTATAGTTGTATTGTTATTTAGTCCAACATTGTAGATTTGTATTTTCCTCTTTCTCTCCTAGTCTATATAAAGGAGGCAATACTCTTGTAATACTTAGATTTTATGGAAATAAAAATTCTATTATTTTCAATTTCTTACAAATGGATTTCGCTCCTTTTCATGCTTTGTCCTGTTGAACTTCATTTTTTGTCTTTAATTTATGACTCGCCTCGGCTTCTTAAACTCACTGAGTACCTAATCCAAATGCCATATAATGTCTCGCCGGTAAGATCAATTTGTGCCTGCTAGAGAGGCTGCGAATCCCTGACCTCTCTCGAGGAATACGCCCACCTGAGATTAGGTTGATCAACTGAACTCTCGTTCTATAAACAAAACTCTTATTACTCGCTTTAACGAGGCGAATCCCACTATAGGATTTGACTCCTATCCAGAAGATTTACGTCATCCTCGCTCGAGGGTTACGTACAACTCTTTTTATTCCCAAGTGATCGATTTATACGCATGAGCCTCTCGGCAAACTAGAAGACGAAAATAAATATCGAAATTCATAACCGACATATGAACTCAGTATCGTAATTTTTCGAGAATAAATCGAAGGAGAGAAGGAATGATAATAAGGTAAAAGTTAGTTTCATAACAAAACATGTAAATAAAACTAAATACTTGCTAAATAAAAATAAAGAAAAAAAGAAATAGGAAGGAAGGAAGAGATTTTGCATAAATGAAAAGAACTAAAATTTCATTTCCATAATAAAAGGAGATTACATAAACTAAAAACTAAATTACATTGCATGGAAATGAAACTAAACTGCCTTGCATGAAATAAAAAAATAAGACATTAAAAAGAAAATAAGAAAAATATAATATGAAATCTAAACCTAAAAATACAGAAAAACTGTGCAAGAAGAGCCCAAATGGACAGGGGGTAGGAGGAGGAATTGCTGGAATGGAGTTTCTGAATTTATAGGAGAAATTTTGAGGTTACACACCCTCGGTCACGGGCCTGACCAAGGGCGTGTAATTACTGTTCTGCTCAGTTGGGACATCGGTCTGGGGCTTACGTGACGGCGCCGTGAAAATCAGAGATTACACACCCATGACAAGTGGGTCACGACCATGTATTTGGGAGGCTTCATTAAATGCAACATGGGCATGATAGGCGGCACGACGGAAGTCAGAGATCACGCGAGGGAGTCACGACCGTGACTAATAGGAACATGGGCGTAACCTTGGCAGTAATATTGGATTCGGCGGCTGACATGTCCACGTGGAAAGCTAGGAAATGATCTTTAAATTTACATGCCCTTGGTCATGAGCGTGACCGAGGGTGTGACTTCTGGAACACGGGCGTGACTTCTAGAGATGAGCTCAGATCGTGTGGCAGCAACTCTGTGTTGAATCTTATGGTGCACTTAAGGGGGGGGGGGGGTGAATAAGGGTTTTATGGAATTTAAATCTTATTTAAATTTATCAGAGTTTGTGACCGAAGTTTCAGAATATTTTATAAGAAAATATATTTTTATATCTCAGATAAGATTTTATTGACGATTCTTTTTTAAAGAAGACGAAATTCAATTTTTCTCCATTATCGCCATCGCTAGTGCTAACGCCTGGCATTAGTGAGAGAAGTTAAATTCCATAAGTTAATGATCAAAATGAATCTTACAATATATTTTGTTTTAGTGCTTCGATGCAAATATTATTTAAAACATTTTTAAAGAGAAAATAAAATCAATTAAATGATACATTTGAAGACATGATTTTACTTCATAAGAAATTGGTTACACAAATGTTTGCTTTAATGCTTTGATGAAAATATAATTTAACACATTCTTAAAGAGGAAATAAAATCAATTGAATGAAACATTAAAGGACATGATTTTATTTCATAAGAAATTGATTATACAAATGTTTGATTTCTATAACGCTAGAAATCAAGGCGAGAATATGAAAAACCCTTTTTTGCGATTCACTGATCCTTCTCCCAAGGACCGGTTGGCTATAGCCTACCTTATCCCAAATTAGCCCTCTAGCCACTCCCTAGATCTAACCTCGACCTAGTCGCCAAGCACAAGGCGGCGAATTCCCCCTAAACCTCATAAGGCATAGTCGTTAACAATTGCGACGAATTTCCCACAGAATCCTTCCAGGAATCCGACATTCTCACCAAACGATTTCTTCACACCCATTACAAAAGGAATAAAATAAAAGATTACAAGATAAAAATAAAGTAAGACAAACTCCCCAAGAAATTTTGAAGGTGAAGACAAAGGCGATGTAGACGTAGGCCTTTTTGAAGTGTTCGTCCTTCGTATAGATTATGCGTTGTAGACCTTCTCCTTCAAAATCATCTTTTGATTTTCTTGTTATCGCCCAAGGGAGATCTCTCAGTTATTGTAGACGAGCCTCTCTCAAAAGAATTTGAATTCTGACTTTAGAGGCAATGAAATTTTTTTACAGAATGAGAGGAGCTGCTCTTTAAATAGGCTCGTGATGTAGGCCTACGCTCTCCGATACACACGTTAACGGGTAGATCTATGATGAATGCGCGACTCAAGAAGAATGATGCAAATGCAAGCCACATAGTGCAAGTGCACCGGACTAGGCAAAGAGAAACAATTCCACACGAAGGACCGCTAATCCTCTAGAGATCTCTCAAGGGCGATAAGCCAATGTTCGATCAAGCGAAAAGGACCCACCCGATCTGATCAAGCTATGCGTTGTACCAAAAGAAATCCACCGAAAAATATCGATTTGAAAAATTGTAGATCTCTCCCAACAAAAAGCGGGGCTCGCCAAACACCTTCAAAGATTAAAATAACGGATGAAAAAATGCCACTTTCAATATGAAGAAAACCACGAAAAATTCAGTGATTCGAAGATCACGCCACAGTATTCCACCACAAGAAAAATTAAGAGAGAGAAACACATAAGTGGTTTGTTCGTTACCCGCTTGAGATAGGATTGGCCTCAAGCAATACCCTCGCCCGACCGTTCCTTTTCGGATCCACCGGAAGCGCGTTATTTGGAGATGAATCCGTTCGCCGTCTTGCTTCACCGTATCCAAGATCCGCCGAATACCGCTTAGATCCCGTGGAGGAATCCGTAGAGAATGAAGAACCGTCCAAGGCTAGGAGAGAGAAAAGGTGGTGGGATAATTCCGTGGTAGAGAGGGGCGGCTAGAGGGGAGGAGAGAGGAAGATCTCCAAGAGAAGAGGGTGGCCGGCGGCTAGAAGATGGAGGAGAGGAGGGGGCGGCCTCCCTTGGCTGAACCTAGGAGAGAGGGAGAGAGGGGGCGGCCAAAGAGAAAAAGGGGGAAAATCTAAGAGGGAGAGATTTTAGGTTTCAAATTTTATTTCATTCCTCCTTTTCCAAATCCTCCAAAACATAGCCTTATATAGGCTTTTACAAACACATCGGCTAATCGCAGTCCAAATTAAAATAATAAACAAAGCATGAAAAGTTCCAATAAATAAAATAAAGCAAGACCAATTTTAATTAATAATTATAAGGATAATTATTAATTAATATGTTCTTATTTTAAAAATCATGATAAAATTAATTAATAATTATAATTAAATTATTATAATTATTAATTAATGTTCTTGTGTCGCGGACGGAGGTTGTAGCGGCGATGGCGTCTGTCATTAATATCGTCGCGGTGATGGCGGCGCAAGTCTTTGGTTGGAGAGGCGCCGTCGTCCGCAAGCGTGCCGCTAGCATCCGAAAGCACCCCGTTGCTATCATCTTCTTGTTGCGTGCCGTCGTCTCCATCAATCCTCCCCCGCTCAAAAGTACTCATCACCGATGAGTTGCGTTGGCGGTAGCGGTGGAGAAGATCATCATCTAAAAGGGTCACCTCCGATTCTGGAAGCCACGAGTCATCAGAGGCTGGACGGTCACGCCAGCGAATCAAGTAGCGGCGACTGGTTCCACTGGGCGAGGAAAACACTTCATCGCTAAGGATCCTGTCAGGAATATAAATGGTTCGGGGGATCCTTGGAAATGCATTAGGCAAATAAGGAGAATTAATTCTGTCATCAACATTCAACGTACCTCCAGTGGGGACCAAAGAAGAGAGCGATCCGGGCATAACCTCACCCCAATACCCATTAGACATAGAAGTGGAACCAAATGGGCAGACCGATAAATCAAGTGGTGGAGAAACATATGGCGTTAAATCCGAAACATTGAAAATAGGAGAGATGCCCCAATCAGTGGGTAACTCCAAAAGAAATGCATTTTCTCCTAGTTTTTTTTATATTCGAAACGGGCCCGCTCGCCGATTAGCCAACTTTTTTATGGCGCCAGAAGGCATCCATTTAGGGACAAGATGCACCATAACCAAATCTCCAGCTTTCAAATGGGATGCCCTCCTATGTACGTTAGCGTGAACTTGATAGGACGCGTATTGAGTCTCGAGCGTGCCCTTTACGTGTTTATGTAATTCATGAACATGAGCGGCGAAATCCTGTGCAAATTGACTCGACTTGTAAGATGGAGGTAACGAAATTAAGTCAAGTGGCACAGGGGCCTTATAGCCATGCACGATCTCATTTGGGGACAACCCGGTGGACCTATTTTTAGAGTTATTGTAAGCTCATTGTGCATTGGGAAGGATGAGGTCCCACGTACCAACGAGACACCGCAGTAAACTACCTAAACTTCGATTCACTACCTCTGTTTGCCCATCTGTTTGTGGATGGTAGGCTGATGAAAACAAGAGCTTAGTGCCTATGATGCGCCATAAGGTCTTCCAGAAATAACTAGTGAACTTCACATCCCGATCCGTGACGATAGACTTAGGAACGCCTCGATGTCCAACGACTTCCTTAAAAAATAACTTTGCTACATGAGATGCGTCGTCGGTCTTATTACCCACAATAAAGTACGCCATTTTGGAAAATCGGTCAACGACCACTAGAATGGAATCATTACGATGAAAATTGACGGGAAGACCAAGAATGAAATCCATACTAATATCCTCCCAAGGTACTGAAGGAATCTGGAGAGGGGTATAAAGCCCCGCATTCGTTTTATTCCCCTTAGCCAATTGGCACGTCCGGCAACTGCTCACAATCTTATGCACCGTAGACTTAAGACCCGGCCAATAAAACTTATCCTCAACTAACGTGATGGTTTTGTCGCGTCCAAAATGACCGCCTAGACCACCACTATGCAACTCCCACACGATGAAATGGCGAAGGGACGAGTGAGGGATACAAAGCTTGGCATGCCTAAATAGGTATCCGTCGCGAATATAATACGCGGAAATGGTCGTGGGCGCATCGCCGTGAGTGGAAAGATATAACTCTTTAAAATCCGGACAATTGACATACTCATCCTTAATACGTTCAAATCCGATCACCTTTACCTCTAACGTGGTCAATTACAAGGAGACGCGACTATGCCACCCGGCTAAGGGTTCCCTTAAGATGTTTGATAATAAAAGAGTACTCCTGGAGATAGGAGACCCACTTAACGTGCCGGGGGCTGACCTTGCTTTGGGAGTTGACAAATCATAACGCCTCATGATCGGATTGGATGACAAACTCCTTCGGGAGAAGGTAGTGCCGCCAATGTTGGAGGCAACGTATCACAGCATAGAACTCACGGTCATAATTCGAATAATTCAGTTTTGGACCCGCCAATTTCTCACTAAAATACCCAACCGGATGACCTTCCTGACTTAACACTCCTCCAATACCGATCCCCGACGCGTCACAAGATAATTCAAAAACCTTATTAAAGTACGACAACCGTAATAGGGGGCTTCCGACATCTTAGCTTTAATCGTTTGGAATGCGTCAGTGGCTGATTTCGTCCAAGTGAACTCCCCTTTTTTCATTCACTCGGTGATCGGTGCCATGATGCTACTAAAATCACGAATGAATCGGTGATAGAATGTGGCTAATCCGTGGAAACTCCCAACGTCCCTAATGTTAGTGGGTTCTGGCCAATCTCTAATGGCCTGGACCTTCTTAGGATCCACGTGTATGCCTTCCGAACTCACTATATACCCGAGGAATTCTACGGACGAAACATTGAATGTACATTTTTTATATTAACGAATAATTTTTCCGCGCGCAACGTCTCTAGGATAGTCCTCAAGTGCGATTCGTGATCAATAGTAGACGTGCTAAAAATCAGAATATCGTCAAAATATTCCACAATAAATTTTCCCATGTAGGGTTGGAAGATGTGTGTCATCATTCTCGAGAATGTACTAGGGGCATTGGATAATCCGAACGGCATTACTAACCACTCATAGAGCCCCTCTTTAGATTTAAAAGCAGTCTTCCACTCATCGCCCTCCCGGATTCTAATATGATGGTAGCCACTCCTAAGGTCCAATTTAGAAAAGATCGTGGCACCGGCTAACATGTCCAACAAATCATCCAAGCGCGGGATGGGAAACTGATATTTAATTGTGATTTTATTAATGGCTCGACTATCGATGCACATCCTCCACGAGCCATCTTTCTTTGGTGCTAACAAAGCCGGAACGGCACACCGACTCTTACTATGACGAATAAATCCCTTCTGTAACAAATCCAAAATTTGAGTTTGGAGCTCTAAATGGGCCGACGGGTTTAACCGATAGTGAGGCATGTTGGGTAACGAGGATCCTGGGATTAAATCTATCGCGTGCTGGATGTCTCGTAATGGGGGTAACGTAGGGGGCAGCTCTTCCAGGTAGACATCCTTAAATTCCTCTAACATGCTCTGAGGGCGGGTGGTAAATAATCAAACGAAGGCACGTCTTCCTTGATTTGTAGACAAACTAAGGCATATAGGACACCATCCAAAAATGTCTGGCGTGCATACTCTTTCTTACCAATCAGACTTAAGGTTTTCTTCTCTACGGGCACAATTGTGTCTTTTGAGGCGCTCGACGGGTCCTTAGGCGGAGTGGGTTTGAAGATAATAGTCTTGCCCTTAAACTTAAACTCATAAGTGTTGGCTCGCCCGAAGTGGGTGACATCATGGTCATAGAGCCATGGGCGACCCAATAAAACATGACACACATCCATTGGGATGACGTCACACCAGACCTTCTCTGAATAAGCCTTGATGGCCAGTGGTACTAAGCAACGTTTTGCTACCAGAAGGGATGTCTTATTAACCCACGCAACCTTATAGGGGTTGGGGTGTGGTTCAGTCACTAACGCCATCCGGGTAACCACATTCTCAGAAATAACGTTCATGCAACTTCCGTTATCAATAATCAGCTTACACCACTTCTCGCCGCTTTTAAAATTTAACAAAAAGGTGTTCGTCCGATTCCATTCATCAGACGCACGCAGGGAGGCGTAAATACGACTCAAGAAGAATGATGAAAATGCAAGCCACACAGTGCAGGTGCACCGGACTAGGCAAAGAGAAATAATTGCCACACGAAGGACCGCTAATCTTCTAGAGATCTCCCAAGGGCGATAAGCCAATGTTTGATCAAGCGAAAAGGACCCACCCGATCCGATCAAGCTATGCGTTGTACCAAACGAGATCCATCGAAAAATATCGATTCGAAAAATGGTAGATCTCTCCCAACAAAAAGTGGGGCTCGCCAAACCCCTTCGAAGATTAAAATAATGGATGAAAAAAATGCCACTTTCAATATGAAGAAAACTACGAAAAATTCAGTGATTCGAAGATCACGCCACAGTATTCCACCACAAGAAAAATCAAGAGAGAGAAACACACAAGTGGTTTGTTCATTACCCGCTTGAGATAGGATTGGCCTCAAGCAATACCCTCGCTCGACCGTTCCTTTTCGGATCCACCGGAAGCGCGTTGTTTGGAGAGGAATCCGTTCGCCGTCTTGCATCACCGTATCCAAGATCCGCCGAATACCACTTAGATCCCGTGGAGGAATCCTTAGAGAATGTAGAACCGTCCAAGGCTAGGAGAGAGAAAAGGTGGTGGGATAATTCTGTGGTAGAGAGGGGGCGGCTAGAGGGGAGGAGAGAGGAAGATCTCCAAGAGAAGAGGGTGGTCGGCGGCTAGAATATGGAGGAGATGAGGGGGCGGCCTCCCTTGGCCGAACCTAGGAGAGAGGGAGAGAGAGGGGGGCGGCCAAAGTGAAAGAGGGGGAAAATCCAAGAGGGAGAGATTTTAGGTTTCAAATTTTATTTCATTCCTCCTTTTCCAAATCCTCCAAAACATAGCCTTATATAGGCTTTTACAAACACAGCGGCTAATCACAGTCCTAATTAAAATAATAAACAAAGCATGAAAAGTTCCAATAAATAAAATAAAGCAATACCAATTTTAATTAATAATTATAAGGATAATTATTAATTAAAATATTCTTATTTTAAAAAGCATGATAAAATTAATTAATAATTACTAATTAATGTTCTTGTGTCGCAGAAGGAGGTTGTGGCGGCGATGGCGTCCGTCATTAATATCGTCGCGGTGATGGCGGCGCAAGTCTTTGGTTGGAGAGGCGTCGTCGTCCGCAAGCGTGCCGGTAGCATCCAAAAGCACTCTGTTGCTATCATCTTCTTGTTGCGGGCTGTCGTCTCCATCAGCTCGGGAGTTAACTCCTGGCATTAAGAGTTAATGCTAGCATTAGCTGCTCGTGTACCTCGTGGCTGAGATCATGCAACCGCCGAGATCGTGGTATATCGTGGACTCAACGCGAGCGTTAGCTCCAACGCTGGCGTTGTCTCTTTGTTCTCGACGATATTTCTTCTCCACGTCAAGATCATTGAGAAGTCATCCCTTCTCAACGATAAGGTAACGCTGTATGTTAACTCTAACGCGGTGCATTAGCTCTCTTTTCAGAGAATCGTCCCCATTCAGCATTCTACTTATTGGAATGTGTAAGTATAGTTCCTGTATAACCTGTGCATTATAAACACACAAAATACAAGATCAAATACAACACGATATTTGTTATTATCAAACCAAGAGATGTGGAACATAGAATCCAAAAATCTCCCCCTTTTGATAATAACACATACTTGTATTAGAAATTAGTGAGATTAAGACAATTTGTGTTTATAGATAAGTACTGTAATAAGATATGCATGAATAACAGGTTAAGAGCGTGATAGATTTGAAAGTGATAATACATTCTCTTTCTATATGAAGTCCTCCCCCTACATAAGTGTTCTCTTATAATTTACTCCCCCTAAAAATCTATTTTACTAGATTTCTCAATTTATTCTCCCCCTTTGTTATTAGCAAAAATGGGTAGGGATGAGTGTATGTCTACTAAGATTGATTAGGAACAACTTATTGAAGGATTGTTATGATTGAGCATATGATACTATATGCACCTCCTATATAATTACTCCCCCTACAAAGATATTTTTTTGAGTTTGATATTATTATAATGTAATCCCCCTAAATATTAGATTTATGTAATTTATTCTCCCCTTTCGGTAGAATCAAAAGAGGATTTATGTGAGAGTTTGCAATAAGGATTAATATGATCTATGTAGAGAAGAAAAATAGAATGCAATCAAAAGCTTATTAAATAATACTTGTTGAGAAAAATATAAGCATGATGGAACATAAAGAAGTAAGCAACATAGCTGAAATGATAAATTAAGCATTCTTATTTTAAGATACCACTTGTTGAAAAAATAATAGTCATGAAAGAGCATAAGTAGTAAACTTAGCGGAAGAATATAATAAGCACTCTTAAACATAAACATCATTTTAGAAGATAAAATCATATAAAGGATAATGAGTTTTAAATTTGAAAAGTTGAAGTTTGAGTTAAAGATTTAAGAGATGCTATTCCATTAGGAAAAAATTACAAGCATGATTTTATAATATCAAAAAAAGATATAAAAACTACAATGCAATAAAATTTACATTTCAAGTAAACATAAAAATTGTAGCAGTCATGCTTTGTTATCTAGTGCATTTATTTAAGTTTGTAGAGAATAGTATAGATGAGCATTAAGATCCAATTCTCATGAGTAGAAGTTTTATGAAAGATTTGTGTACAAAATAGTGTTTTGATAAAGTATACAAGTGAATCAATAAAAAACACATGACATATATAATGAAATAACACAACATTAAAATACACAAATACTATTACTTCCATAATATTTCAATGCACATAAATATATATATATTTTTTTTAAAGAGAAGAGTTGAAAATTTTGTTTGCACAAGACACTTTACAATTTTTGGTGGAGTTCTCCTTGTCATCTATTTTTATTTGATTTTGATTTTTATGGGCAAGGACTCCAAATTCACTTGTTTTTTGCAAACATAGAAATTTTATTTTATATACCACATTTCTCTAATCACAAGTGCATGAAAACAAAGAATTGAAATAACCAATTCAATGTTGTGTTGGTAATCTATTTATGCATTTTAATTATTTATGTTATTACACTACCCAATTATGCAAGAATAAGATTGTAAACACATGTAGGTTATCAAAAATAAGTGAGTGAATCAATCATTATCAAACATAATACATTACTCATACTTAGAGGTATGCTACGCAATTTTACACATGTTTATCTACAATCAATTTCATTGCACATAACAAGATAATTTTGAAGGCATGAAAAAAAAAACAATATTTTTAAGAAACTTGAAAGTTAAATTAAACATTGTATTTAATCTTTAATTGATATAATTAATCATCCTTGACAATGGCAATGAATAACAATCAAATTTTAATTTTTATATAAGTACAAAACAATAAACACACATAAAGAGAAAAACATATTTTTGTTTTTTGAAATTGTTTTGTAATTTTGTATTTGTTTTTAAATATTCAAATTTAAATATTTTCTGGAAAACATAGAAGTCTTTAACAGACCTATCAGTAAATGATATTCTATGCCAGAGAAATAAACCCAAAATAATGCATGAGAAAATACAAGAAATTTTTCCAAAAAGAAATAAAAAAAATTTTAGAGCAAAGGGGCTAACGCCAGGCGTTAGCTCTTAACGCCAAAATAGAACTGCAAATTTTGATTTTTTGAAAAATGTTTCTCTTAATTCAGTTGTATTATAAAGATGCCTTCTTACTTTTGAAATTTCAGACTTTTTAGATAAGATTTGAAGGCTCTTTTAAGCATATTTTTAATGATTTTTCAAATACTTGTGCTTTATAAAATCATTAAAGCTCAAAATAATAAAATATGCAAACACAAGATGCAAAGATAAAACAAAAATAATATGCATGATTTAAGTATAAAGAGTGAGATGATGTTCATGCAATGAATATAATATAAGTATATCTAAGATCAAGATACCTTAACTACATGACTACACTCTAACCTCGTATTATGTGACGGATGGGCATGAGGAGCTGCACACATGTTGTAGGTTGGGGTGTTAATCACATATACATACAAAAGACAACGCTCAACCTAGCACTCTTTCCCCCCAGTGCCTCGTAAGGCCCTACTAGAACACTCCCCGGTTAAGGACAAGACGTGACTTAGAGATTAGGTCTCTAATGCACACAATCCTACTATTTACCCAGAAGACAGCTATCCAAAGTAATAACTCCCTCAGACCAGATGACTTGTCAAGCCTAGCCTTCTAGCTCTACCATTGATGGTTTGCATACAAGTCTCCTGACTCATCAAGAACTAACCGGGCGGTCTAGGTAGCTTAGACCGCCATCAAGGATTAACATCAATCAAGGCTCAAGTCCAGAAAGCATGTCACGACTTCAGATCACAGTCCGCGCGAGCTGCTTCTCTTCTCAAGTCAAGACTTATTCCAATCCAAGCTCAACATACCCAGGATTCAAGCCGCCAGGCCGTGCGACTTCCTTTTATTTTCTCCTTCTGCATCCCATCACCACCTGCCCGATTCTCATGTATCCGGGCAGGCGGTTATTCTAGCCCTGCACGTTTGGGCTGGCCCCTGAGCCTATAAATAGGGGGAACATTCCTAAGGCACCGACACTCGTATCCAGGAGCTCGCTTGTAAGAGCTGTGGTCTCGAGTTCAGCGCCTTGCGACTTGTTACTCCCCCGACTTCTATTATACTTTCCCTATAACCCGCTATAACCAATTTTCTTAAATAAAAGAAAAGCCCGTCATAGGAGTGCATTCGCCGTGATGGGCGAAGTCTGGTTTTGACCACTGCCAGCGGTCTAGGTGATCTATACTCACTAAGTCAGTAGTAACCAGCAACTCACAGCCTCCTTTTTCTCTCGCTTCCCTAGCGTTGATCGTGGAAGTGCATTTCCAGCATCAACAGAAATATGCGACCTTTAGATATCGAGTTGTTGGTGAATTCCTTGACAAAATGTCAGATCGCCAATTCACCCAAAGAGATCGCTCGGATCATAGCAATGATACCTTGTGTGAGGCACTAGAGAAGTCAAAACAAGAAGCCGAGCGGGCTCGGAAGCTGGCCGATCAACGATTGAAGGCGACCGGTCAGGCCTTAGTCGCGCTTACTGAGTGGTTAACCTCTCAGCAAACTGCAGTTAGCCCAGCGGCTACACCAGTTCCTCCTCCTCCTCCATATTCTCTTCCTAAAATTGCCAATCCACAACCATACCAAGACGATTTTATAACTCGGCAGGCCTTCTTTCGAGAGGCCGCCCAAGACATTCCGGTGTGGGCTCTCAACTTCCTGGGTCCAACTTCTGCCACAGCCCGCTTCCCCTCTCCGGTGGCTTATCCTCCGGTAGTTCTACTGCTGCGGATTGTTACCCCATTCCTCCTCTTTATGAGGATACTAAAGAGCCTTCCCCATTCATTAATGAAGTCCGAGGGGAGCCGACTCAAAAAAATTTCAGGGAACCTCACTTACTGATATATAATAGAGAATGTGACCCTGCCGCGTATCTCCAAGCCTTTGAGTCAACTGTTTCCCTAAAGACCCTTACCGACGCTACAAAGTGCAAACTCCTCGTGATGTCCTTTGATGGGCACACGAGGGAGTGGTTTTATGGATTGCGCCCCAATCCATCAATTGTTTTGTTGAGCTGCGTAGAGAGTTCCTTCTGATATTCTCTACCTTAAAGAAAAAAAAAGTGGCCCAGCTGCCCTATTTGAAATCAAGCAGTGTGAGGACGAGACATGGGCTTGTTTTGTGGATCAATTTCAGAAAGTAATCATGTTGATCCAGAGCTATATAGAGTTTCCCTGATCAATGGCCTAAGGGAGTGGCCACTCAAGTTTGAAGCTAACATCAGGGAACCGAAAATGTACCAAGAAATGATTAGCCTAGTAAATATGTTTATCATGGGTGAAAAGAGCAACCCAGGTTATGTCGCAAAGCTGCTCAGTAATAATGACTCATCAAACTATTCTTCTGCTAATCATCAACAATATCACCATCCACCTCGACCAGATTTCAAACCCCATGCTCAAAGGGGGAGAAATTTTAGGCACAAGCAACCTTCTTTCGGCCATCAACGGTTTCAGGAATAGAAACCGCCTGTGGCCGCCACACCCACTCCATTTGTACCAATTCCACAAATAATGTGTAACACCCTGCCAGTACGAATAGTATAATAGTAGGTCCGGCCGGGACCCCACGCCATACAAACCACACTAGCTAGGAGTTAAAAGGTGATAAACAGAAAGAACTACAACAGAGTATACTAAACACTAGCGGAAGCATAATGATTTAACATTTCATTTAGAACTGTCCACTATCATAACAATTAAACCATAAAATAGAGTTACGGCCTTAAGGCCTTACATTCACCAATGTACAAAACTCAGAACATACTACGGCACGCAGGCCGGCAATACATGAGAAAGCAGAAAAGGGAGGCTGGCCTTCAAGGGCCAACTTAGCAAAAGGGCCACCGCCCGCTATTTCCCACTAGGCTCACCTGCACCTGCATAAGAACATTCCACCAAGCGGTGGCAAACAAAGTAATGGTCAGCACAGCTGACCAAATTATAACGACCCCACCCCTTTCCCGGGGTGGCGGAGCTTCTACCCTGCAAGCAAGCCATACTGGCACAAGTACTAATATAAGGAAAGTGCAACTACATAAGGGGAGGTTTCAAGCACAATCAATCTTCTAGGTTGAGCATCAAAAAGGAGGGAACCTAGGTATGCACATGATGTTGGTTGGGTTCACCCGAAGGTTCCCCACAACCGCCTAAACAACCGAATGAGGCTAACAACATCAATTCCATAAAACACTCCACCGTAAGGGCCATCGCCTTAGGTGGGAAAAAGAGCTTTTGGTCGGTCTAGGTAAATCACCTTCCACGACCTCTCCCATGATCACATGGCTTCCATGAGGTAGGGACCTCTTACCGATCTGCATGGAAACGGGTTCGGTTTAGCTTTGCCCGTGCTCTAATCGTCGCGATCTAACGCACGACGCGGGTACGGCTTCACCTCGGCCCGTAAGGGTTTAGCACTTTCAAGTGCTACACAATTTATAAGCTACACACCTAACCCCTTCGCAAGGATCTAGGCTTCACAAATACTCAACAAGGAAGGTACAATACGCTCCGCATCAATTTCGTGGTGAAGGTTTGCCTTCATCCAATCTCAAAGCATGGGGCTTTCGTTAGGATCTTCACAAGATGCCTACACTTAATTCCCGCAACACTATAGATGATTTCACGGAGTCATTCAACTGCACGCATTCTAGGTCTAACCTAAATGCAACGTCGCAAATCAAGCATCACCGATTCGGGCTCACGGCCACGAATAGGCTTCACACACAATGCCTAAATCCGCACGACTACCAGATTTTCTACATGCAATATGCCTGGGACGGACACAATCTACCCGGAGTTTCGAAGAACTTGAGGAAATCCTACACTTCACCCATTTGGTGAAAGGGATTCCTCATGCAAGCATAGAGAAATGAAGGAGAGGACAAATGACAAGTCCAAATATCGGGAGAAAGAATCGTTACCCTAGGAGCGTTCTTCTTCGCCATGGATCCGAGATTCTAGACTGAGGGAAACGTCCGCACCGGGCTGCACTCTCCAGATCTGGAAACGGCTCGTGAAATGGAGCTCCAGAGCTCCGTCAATGGCGGGATCTCTCCTTCTTCTTCCTTGCCTCCTTCTTCTTTCTCTAGGTTTGGAGAGAGAAAGGTTTAGAAATTATGAGGATTAACCTCCTCTCATCGGCCCTAAAGACCTCCAGCATCTAATCCTAGCCATTGGATCAGATTCCAAAAGATTTGGACGGACCGATCTCCTTCTCCGCTCAAATTCGCGGAGCAGAATAAACAGGGCGCACGATCACTGGTCGTGCGCGAAGAGGAGAAATGGTCGTGCGCACTACCCGAGACAGAACTCCGATTCCTTGCGAATTAACGCATGATCATTGGCGCACGATCACTGGTCATGCGCGAAGAGGAGAAATGGTCGTGCGCAGAGAACTGCTATGGAATTTTTTTAGCCTATCCCGAGCGCAACACTACCACTCCGCCTACCTCGCTGAACTACGATTTTTGGGGTGTTACAACTCCACCCCCCTTAAAAGAATTTCGTCCCGAAATTTCAAAAACAGTAATAGCAGGAATTACAGTTATAAATTACCTGAGAGAAATAGCTCGGGGTACTCCGCAAGCATCGCTTGCTCTCTCTCCCAAGAGAGCTCCTCTCGGCCGCAATTGTCCCACCGGACTTTCACCATCCGAATGGACTTGTTCCGCAACTACTTTACTTCGGTATCTTCGATGCGCAAAGGCTTGACTTTCGTCGACAACCCACTATCAACCGGCACTTTGCCGACCGCGACGATATGAGTAGGCTCATGCACTGCCTTCCTCAAAACTGAAATGTGAAACACGTCGTGCAGACCGCTCAGCTCTGCAGATAGTGCAAGCTGATAAGCCGCATCACCAACACGCTCCACGATCTCAAACGGTCCTAAGTACCTTGGACTGAGCTTTTTCAAGCGTCGGATCCTTGATACCCCTTTGAACGGTTTGATCTTCAAGTAAACCCGGTCACCGACGGCTAACTCTAGGTTCCTATGCTTGGCGTTGAAATATTTTGCTTGCCTATCCTGGGCAATCAATAGCCTTTCACGTACAGTTCGGATCGTCGAAGTTGCTTCCTCAACATCATTTCGCTTTAATAGCTTAGTATCGCCTGTTTCCGCCCAAGACAACGACGTGCGACACTTCTTACCATAGAGGGCCTCGAAAGGAGCCATCTGTATACTGGCTTGGTAGCTATTATTGTAGGCGAACTCGATCATATAGAGATGATCTTCCCACTTTTTTTCCAAAATCTAGAGCGCACATTCGGAGCATATCCTCCATAGTCCTGTTGGTTCTCTCGGTCTGTCCATCCATTTGCGGGTGGAAGGTCGTGCTGAACTTCAATTTCGTGCCCAACAGTTCATGGATAAGCCTCCAATCTTTCGATGTGAAACGCCCGTCACGATCGCTGACGATGCTACAAGGGACACCGTGCAGTCTCACAATACTATCAACATAGAGCATCGCTAGCTTTTCTACAGAATCATCCTTCCGGTTCGGAATAAAATGCGATACCTTCGTCAATCGGTCCACGATCACCCAAATGGCGTCATTTCCCTGTTGTGATCTCGGCAATCCGTGCACGAAATCCATCGAGATATCATCAAACTTCCACTCCGGAATCGGTAAGGACTTCAAAAATCCACCGGGACGTTGACATTCCTCCTTCACCAACGTGCAAGTATTACACTTGGCCACGTAGAGGGCAATGTCTTTCTTCATACCCGGCCACCAGAAAAGTTTCTTCATGTCCATATACATTTTAGTGCTCCCCGGGTGGATCGAGTACTTGGTATGATGCGCCTCGTACATCAACTCCGCCCGTAGAGTGCCAATGTTTGGGACGCATAATCTACCCTCTTTCCGCATAAGGCCATCTTCGAAGGAGAAATCAACGTTTAACCCATCAACGGTTTCCGCTTTATAGCGTTTCATGCTCTCATCCAGCTCCAATGCCTGTCGAACTCGGTCGGCAAGGTCGTATTGAACCTCCGTCCAGTTCAAGCATGCTGAAGTAGACGCTCTCCTATCAACGCAAATGATCTCCATTTCTTCCAGTTCGCGGATTAGACGCTCATCGTGCATCAAAATCCAATTTGCTTGAGCGGGAGCCCGACGACTCAACGCGCCCGCAACTACATTTCCCTTTCCAAGAGTATATTTGATGTCGAAGGTGTAGTCCCCCAGGAACTCCATCCACCTCCTCTAACGCATATTCAACTCCCTTTAATCCAGCAGGTACTTGAGGCTCTTGTGGTCGGTAAAGATGTCGATCTTCACGCCATACAAATAATGCCTCCAAAGCTTAAGAGCAAATACCACGGTCACTAGCTCCAAATCATGGACCGGGTAATTCCTCTCATGAACCTTCAGTTGCCGGGAGCCGTAGGCAATTACCTTTCCGAACTGCACTAGGACACAACCCAAGCCACTCCCCGAGGCGTCGCAATAATTTTCGTAGCCTTCCGTACCACATGGCGAGCATAGAATGGGCGCCGTGGTCAGACGACTCTTCAGCTCTTCAAAAGCTCGTGCGCACTCGGGCGACCAAACGAACTTATGATCTTTCCTAGTCAGTTTAGTGAGAGGAAGTGCAATCCTCGAGAAGTTTTCCACAAAGCGCCTATAATAGCCGGCAAGTCCTAAGAAACTTCGGACTTCCGCTACATTTTTCAACAAAGGCCAGGCTCGGATCGCTTCTATCTTCGACGGTTCAACCGCAATTCCATCTCCACTAACGACGTGACCAAGGAATGCTACTAACGGTAGCCAAAACTCGCACTTGGAGAACTTGGCATATAGTTGAATCCTCCTCAAGGTGCTCAGAACTGCGTGCAGATGCCCTACATGCTCCTCTTTCGACTGAGAGTATACCAAAATGTCGTCGATGAAGATGATCACAAATTGATCCAAATACTCCCGGAACGTTCTGTTCATTAAGTCCATGAATACCGACGGTGCATTAGACAGACCGAACGGCATCACCGTGAACTCATAGTGCCCAAAGCGGGTACTGAACGCTGTCTTTGGAATGTCACATTCCCTTATCCGCAGTTGGTAATAGCCGGACCTTAGGTCCAGTTTGGAGTATACCGTCGACCCAACCAGTTGGTCGAATAAATCATCGATTCTTGGAATCGGATATCGGTTCTTCTCGGTCAACTTGTTTAGCTCTCGATAATCAATACATAGACGCAAGCTCCCGTCCTTCTTTTTCCCAAAGAGGACCGGTGCACTCCAAGGCGATGAACTTGGACGTATGTAGACTTGCTCTAGCAGCTCTTGCAATTGAACCTTCAGCTCTGCCAATTCTTTTGGCGCTATCCGGTACGGTGAGGGGGCCACAAGTTTGGCACCTGGCACCAACTCGATACAGAAATCAATCTCCCGATGAGGCAGAGCCCCAGGGAGTTCATTAGGAAACACGTCGGCGTACTCCGCTACAACTGGGACATCACACAACCTGGGCTTTGGCTCCGAAGCCTCCAACAAGGTGAAGAACAACTCGGCGCCTTTTCTCACCGCCTTAACCACTTGGAGAGCAGACATCAGCGTCTTGCTCGCTCCTCGCATACCGGCAAACGTGGTTTCTCCATCGGTGTTCCTTCCCAGAGTGATCTCCTTTGAATTGCAATCTATGCATGCTCGCTGCTCCGAGAGCCAGTCCATGCCGAAGATCACATCGAATTCAGCTAACGGTAATAACGACGCTTCCAAGTCGAAATCCTGACTTTCGATCCGCACCTTCACACGGCTCTTCCTATCTGCACTCATGCGAGATCCATTGGGTAGAACTACTTCCAATCTATCCTCTACGAAGGTAGACGACACTCTGATTCGCACCATGAAGTCCTCAGACAGAAAAGAGTGTGATGGACCCGTATCAAATAGAGCTCTCGCCGGATAGTTGAAAATTAGGACAAAGCCTAATTGCACACGAATAAAACATACAGTTGCACAACAGTATAATCACAAATAGCTATGTAAAAGCTAACTTTTAATTCATACCTGTGACGACATCAGTTTGTCGTATAGCTTCTTGCTGGCCAAGCGAATAGACCCTCGGCTGAGTCGGAATAATGTGCTGGGAAGCCGAAGATTCCGCAGCTTTACCCTTTTCCGCAGCACGAGCATAGTCCAACGCTCGGTTCTCTGCCTTCGGGGGACCACTTCGACACACCGCGGCCTTGTGTCCCACATTCCCGCAGGTGAAACATGTGATAGGACCCCGCACAGTCGTTGCTCCCGAAACATTTGAGCTAGTTTGCTCCGCCGATTTGAACTTCCTTTTGTTCTTTCTGAACTCTGACTTGGACTGAGAGGCCGGCACATGAAACTCAGGTTTCTTTGCCACGGCTTTTGCTTGTACCCTCTTCATGTCCAACTCTAGGGATCTGGCAGTTTGGACCATCATATGGAAACCTAACGTCATTGGGCATGCAAGGAGCAGCCTCAACTCGTCCGGAAGACCTTCATAGAACTTGTTCGTCTTTGTCTCTTCATCTTCCATCATAGGCCCCGCATATCGACCCAGTTTAGTGAACTCATGCAAGTACTCATCCACCGAGCTGTCGCCTTGAGTTAACTTCAGAAACTGGTTCTGCAATGCGATGCGTTGGGCAGAAGGAATATACCATTGAAGAAATGACTTTGAGAACTCCGCTATCGTGATCTCGGTAATCTCCTTGCCTCCAAACTTGTGCACTTCCTGTTCGGCCCACCAATGCTCTGCCTCTCCGTTAAGGAGGAAGGTGGCTAAAGTGACCATCATAGCTTCTTCTGTTGTTGTCGCCTTTAGAGTTTTTCTAACCGTTGACAGCCAGTCCTCCGCCTCCGTTCGGGATCCGGTCCCCGAGAAAGTTGGAGGGTGGAAGCTTAGAAAGTGTTGCAGTTGTTGATCACGCGCTCGCGCAACGGCTACACGCTCTACAGGACACTCCACCCTTTGCACCACCGCAGGTTCCACTGCAGCCACTGGCACAGGGGTCTCTACCCTCGGTTCCACCGCAGGTTCCACTGCAGGTTCGATCACCCGGGCCGCATCTATATTAGGCGTAGCAGGTTGTGCAAGCCTGTGCGGTTGAGCATTGATCATCGCGAAGACAACTTTTGCGATTAAACTGATCATCTCAGCAGGAGGAGTGGTCGCTGGCACTTCAGCCGACCCACTACTTTCAGCAGTGTTACGGGGTTGAGACGGCCCCGCACCACTCCTAGTCACCTATAATCGTGTAAGACACAATTTAGTGACCGAAAACATAGCAAACAACAATCATGGAACGCTCAGGTTCCGCAAACAAGTATGTTTTTTCCATTCCTAAGTGGACATTCTTATTAGTTTTTGTCGTTTTAGGTGAATGCACATCCCGTGCACACCACCCCTTAAAAGGAATTTGTCCCGAATTCGCTAAACTACGGATCGACGCCTTAAGTCCGATACCAAATTGTAACACCCTGCCAGTACAAATAGTATAACAGTAGGTCCGGCCGGGACCCCACGCCATACAAACCACACTAGCTAGGAGTTAAAAGGTGATAAACAGAAAGAACTACAACAGAGTATACTAAACACTTGCGGAAGCATAATGATTTAACATTTCATTTAGAACTGTCCACTATCATAGCAATGAAACCATAAAATAGAGTTACGGCCTTAAGGCCTTACATTCACCAATGTACCAAACTCAGAACATACTTCGGCACGCAGGTCGGCAATACATGAGAAAGCAGAAAAGGGAGGCTGGCCTTCAAGGGCCAACTTAGCAAAAGGGCCACCGCCCGCTATTTCCCACTAGGCTCACCTGCACCTGCATAAGAACATTCCACCAAGCGGTGGCAAACAAAGTAACGGTCAGCACAGCTGACCAAATTATAACGACCCCACCCCTTTCCCGGGGTGGCGGGGCTTCTACCCTGCAAGCAAACCATACTAGCACAAGTACTAATATAAAGAAAGTGCAACTACACAAGGGGAGGTTTCAAGCACAATAAATCTTCTAGGTTGAGCATCAAAAAGGAGGGAACCGAGGTATGCACATGATGTTGGTTGGGTTCACCCAAAGGTTCCCCACAACCGCCTAAATAACCGCATGAGGCTAACAACATCAATTCCACAAAACACTCCACCGTAAGGGCCATCGCCTTAGGTGGGAAAAAGAGCTTTTGGTCGGTCTAGGTAAATCACCTTCCACGACCTCTCCCATGATCACACGGCTTCCATGAGGTAGGGACCTCTTACCGATCTGCATGGAAACGGGTTCGGTTTAGCTTTGTCCGTGCTCTAATCGTCGCGATCTAACGCACGACGTTGGTACGGCTTCACCTCGGCCCGTAAGGGTTTAGCACTTTCAAGTGCTACACAATTTATAAGCTACGCACCTAACCCCTTCGCAAGGATCTAAGCTTCACAAATACTCAACAAGGGAGGTACAATACGCTCCGCATCAATTTCGTGGTGAAGGTTTGCCTTCATCCAATCTCAAAGCATGGGGCTTTCGTTAGGATCTTCACAAGACGCCTACACTTAATTCCCACAATACTATAGATGATTTCACGGAGTCATTCTCTAGCACGCATTCTAGGTCTAACCTAAATGCAATGTCGCAAATCAAGCATCACCGATTCGGGCTCACGGCCACGAATAGGCTTCACACACAATGCCTAAATCCGCACGACTACCGGATTTTCTACATGCAATATGCCGGGGACGGACACAATCTACCCAGAGTTCTGAAGAACTTGAGGAAATCCTACACTGTTGGGTATTGTATCCACAATCACCTGGATTTGAAGGTGTCCCCTAATGAACTAAATTGAATTGAGTATGTATTTGATGATTTCTCTTTAGATGTATTGTGACAGGTCATAATGCTAAGTGCACACCAAAGTCAGGTTGCAATGGATCACCAAACACAGTTCTAGACAATGTAATCCCTCATTGTGTAGAACAAAGTGTTGGTTCATGTGTAATCTCTCTTTTGGGGTGCACTTCATTTTCTCACAACTGAAGGCTTTCAAGGTTGAGGAGTGGAGCAGGTTTTCAGAAGAAAAAGAAATTTTTGCTAAGTCAATTCGTCGAGTTGTCACGTGAAGTCCCGATGACTCCCGACGAATCCTGACAGAAGCAAATCTTCCTTGTTGAAGAAGAAAATTCTGCTGCCAAGTCCATTCGTCGGCAATTCTCGTGAACTTCCGACGAATGTCGACGAATCCAGACAAAAGACAATTTTCCTGTCTGAAGAAGGAATGTTCTGTGGATAAGTCCATTCGTCGGATGTTCACGTGAACTCCCGACGAATATCGATGAATGCTGACAGAAGTCAAAATGGCAGCCTTGTGAAGGAATTTGTGCGGCTAAGTCAAATCGTCGAAAGTTCTCGAGAACTCCCGACGAATCCCGGCAAATGAAAATAGAGATGGTTTTCAAACCTTTGAACTGTCTTCTTAATGGCTAAGTCAATTCGTCGGATGTTCACGTGAAGTCTCGACGAATGATGGACAGACGGATTTCAAATCTTTGTTTCGTTTTCGAAAATTTAGGCTTGGCCGCCATGTACAGTACACGTGTCATTTCTCCCTTCTTTGTCGAACGAGCCGTTGAAGTCCTCCCTATAAATAATCCTCTATTTTTAGGGCAAATCTCTCGCTACACACATTTTTGTTCAGAATCGAAAAGCTGTTCTCATCTTCCTTTACTGAGCAAGTTTTCTGAGACCTAACACCTGCTGCTCAAGAATTATTCTTCTTTGTTGTTAGAGTTTTCTCAGATAAGAAGGTCTTTGATCCTTGTGTAGCACTTCATATTGATGATTCTCTCGAGTGGATCAAAGGGCTTATTCAGATCAGGTTAGCCAAGTTTATTTTTCTTCCAGATCTTTCAAGATCCAAGCTTTCTCTCTCAAGGAAGAAGAAGACTCAGTTTTCCCAAGATCTGAAGTTAATCTCTGTTGAGGTTTAGAAGAAGTATTTTATTTCTTTCTCTATTTGATTTCTGTAGGAGTTTTTTTTACTCTGAGTTATTTGTAGGAGGGGTTTACTCCGAGTTGTAGGAGTTGTTTTACTCCGAGTTGTAGGAGTGGTATACTCCGAGTTGTAGGAGTTTTGACTCCGAGGTGTAAGATTATTCATAATCTGAGATTGGTGAAGTAGCCGAGTCTAGCCTCGAAGTGCTAGATAGGCGAGGCGGGAAAGAGGACTACCCACATCGGGGAACCTCTATAAAATCCTTGTGTCTGTGCTGTGCTTTGTTGTGTACTTTTCTGTGTTATATTTTAATTCCGCGAGTAGGCATAGAATCCACCTATTCACCCCCCTCTAGGTGATTTAGGCCGCAACTAGATACTTTCAATTGGTATCAGAGGGAGGTTGTTCGCTATAAGGCTAACACCTTGAACAAGACTCCACATCTAGTTGCTGAAGCAAGTATGTCTGGAATGGAAAGATCAAAGGATTCCGTCAAGTTGCCAGTCTGCACCAAAGAAAACTTTCCAATGTGGAAAGAAAGAGTAAGATTCTACATGGAAGCCGCTGACCCAAGAATCTTTCAGATTGTGGAAGAGGGTCCTCATGTTCCAATGAAACCATCTTCTATAAACTCCGCCATCATGATTCTCAAGAAGATGTTGGAACTAACCAAAGATGAGATCGCTCTTGTGGCCCTAGATAAGAAGGCAAAGAACATCATAGCAGGTGCAGTTGATGATTCCATGTTACAAAACCTGCTTCACTGCAAGTCTGCTAAAGAAATGTGGGATTCTCTAGTCGTTCTGATGGAAGGGACTGAAGAAGTGAGGGATGACCGAAGATCGTTGCTGAACCAAGAATACGAAGCATTCAAGCAAGATCCAAGAGACTCCATTTCTGACACCTACGAGAAGTTCTTCAAGATCGTAAATGGTCTTAGGAACTATGATCAAGAATTCACAACTGGCGAACTAAATGACAAATTCCTGAGATCCCTGACGAAAGAATGGGACACCAAGGTTATAGCCATCAGAGAATTCGGAAAGCTAGGAACCACAGAGCCACAAATGCTGTTTGGTAAGCTCTTGTCCCATGACTTGAAGTTGAATTCCCACAAAGCTGAAGAAGAGGGGATCAGGGCCTCTGGAAGGGAGAAGTCCTCCGCTCTGAAAGCTGAAAGCTCAAGAAAGAGCAAGACTCTCCCACCTGTCAGGAGATCATCTTCTGATGAGGATGAATCTGATGCCAGCCCCTCTGGTTCAGAGATGTCTGATGGAGAATTTTCCTTGCTCTCCAAGCTATTCGAAAGACTTCTGAATAAAAGAAAGCAGAAGAGAGGCCAATCCACTGCTTTTGATCACAGAAGATCAAGACGTGATGGTGATCATCACAAGAAGGACTACAATAATGACAGGTATAAATCTAAACCGAACAAATATGATTCTACTGACATTATTTGTTATTGCTGCAATAAGCCAGGACACGTAATAGCCGAGTGTCCATACAAAAAGAAAGAAGGATCAAAGAAGGAAGACAAGAGATCTTGTAAAGGAAAGAAGAAAGAAAAGAGCCTCCTCGCCAAAAAGGCCAAAACTCTGAGCGACAGTGGCTCTGATGCATCAAGCTCAGATGAAGAAGCCTACTTCGGGCTAATGGCTCATCTAGACGAAGAAATAGGTGACTCCTCCTGTAAGGGGAAGGTAAACTCTCATACCCCTCTGTCTGCTTCTGAAGATGAGACTGCATCCGTAGCAAATGAAGGCTACTCATCAGAGGAGGACTCTGATTTAATAACTCAGTATGAAGCCCTTGTGAAGGGATTTGACAAGTGTCGCATGGTCGTCAAATCCAAGTCAAAAGAAATGGAATCTCTCAAGACAGTGGAATTAGCTTTGAGGGAGGAAATTGAACAATTAACTCCTCTCAAAGATGAGATCCAACTCTTGAAAGACGAACTGAAAAGCTACACTGAGTTGTTAAATCTAAAGGAGAAAACTATAAATGAACTAGAAGATAAGTTGAAGGCGGAAAGAAAGCTTGTAGAAAGCTTCTCGAAGCCTAAGACTATTCTTCCATTCATTGATAGGTTTTCTGCTCCTGCGAAGGGTAGTGGAATTGGTCATAAGGCCGAAAGTAGTAAGGCTGCTGAGAAAAGAGCCGTGAAAGGGAAGGGAGCTGCTAATCAAAGTCAACCTTCATTCAAGAAGCATTTTTCCTTCAAACCCGTTTGACTTTGATTCATCCTACGGTCATTTTGCTAGACCAACACATGTTGAACCTAGTAATAGATATCAAGGATGGAGCTTTCCCCGAAACTTTGACGTCTCTCCATTCAAAGCTCCTCATGAAGAAATAATTCTCAAAGATCATGGTCCGTTTGTTCACGGATCAGCTCATAAGAAGGCACCAAAAATTAAAATGATTGCACCCAAATCTGTTGAGAAGAAGTTGGAGCCATGTGTGTGCTGTCACCATGAGGCCCCCACCTCTAAGAAAGACCCTACTAAGAAAGTCACTCCTGTTGCACCTCACGTTCAAAAGGTAAAACAGGAGACAAAGAGAAGGTACAATCGGTTCGATTGTTGGTGTTGTGGCAAAGTTGGTCACTTTGCCATAGATTGTTGGTTTAATCCAAGAAATGTCCTGACTCCACGGATTAACAATGCAAGAATGACCCCTCGCAATGTTAACATTCCAAGTGGTGGTCATCTAACAAGAAGCCAAGGACCCAAATCGGTTTGGGTTCCTAAGGGCAATTGATTATTGATTGCAGGTATGTCCAAAGGCCAATTCAAATCCAATATGGTACTTGGACAGTGGATGTTCTCGGCACATGACCGGAACAAGAAGTCTATTACAAGAGTATACCCCGGTGAAAGATGGTCCAAAAGTTATTTTTGGCGGATCTGATCGGGGAATCACGAAAGGCTACGATATGATTACCAACGGTATAGTCTCTTTCACAGATGTAGCTTATGTTAAAGGATTACAACACAATCTCATTAGCATAAGTCAACTATGTGACAAAGGCTGTATGGTTGAGTTCTACAAGGACAAGTGCTTGATAAAGTCAACTGATACGTCAGAAATCATTTTAACAGGCACTCGGAGTAGAAATATTTTTTGCTTAAATTTTCTATGTTTAGATACTTCTACACCAGTGTGCTTTTTGGCAAAAGATAGTGCATCTCTCTGTGACCAATGGCACAAGAGACTAGCACATATTAATTTCAAAACTATAAATATGTTATTTTCTAACAACTTAGTTCGTGATGCTCCTGATGTGAAGTGCTTTAAAGAGAGACCTTGTCACGCATGCCAAATGGGCAAGCAGACGAGGGCTAGCTTTAAGAGCATTATTGGCAAAGATTCTTCCAGATACTTATATCTACTTCATATGGACTTATTTGGTCCCATGCCTATTCGGAGTTTAGGTGGTAAGTCTTATACGTTGGTCATTGTCGATGATTACTCACGTTTTGCTTGGGTATTTTTTCTGAAACACAAGTCAGACACCTATGATTCTTTCACCTCATTCGTTAGGCAAATTCAGAATGAATTAGAATGTTCTGTGGTCAAAATCAGAAGTGACCATGGTACAGAATTCAAGTCTGGGGCCATGACAGAATTTTGTGAAAGTCAGGGTATCTTTCATGAGTTTTCCTCTCCACGTACTCCACAGCAAAATGGGGTTGCCGAGAGAAAGAATAGAACACTCATAGAGGCTTGCAGGACAATGTTGAGTGATTCTTCACTACCGGAGTACTTTTGGGCTGAAGGTATCAACACTGCTTGCCACGTGCAAAACAGAGCACTAATCAACAAAAATCATCATAAGACTCCCTATGAACTTCTGAAAGGCAAGAAACCAACTCTGTCTTATTTTAGAATCTTTGGCAGTAAATGCTTCGTGCTTAACAATGGAAAATATTATAAAACTAAGTTTAGTGAAAAATGTTTTGAGGGTATTTTTGTAGGTTATAGTAGCCATAGCAAGGCATATAGGATTTTCAACAAGAAAACCCTGGTTGTAGAAGAAACTTATAATGTTATATTTGATGAGATGAGTATGCTTCAAAGCAGCTCCTCTAGTATCTTTGTTGAAGATGCAGATGCAAGATTCAAAGAACTACACTTAGAAGAAGTTGTAAAGGAAGACGTTCCAAAATCTATTGAAGTAAATGTCCCTTCTGCATGTGAGGAAGATGACCCTCAGGAAGATGAAGATGTACCTGAAGTACAGGAACCTCATGGTCATCTAAATGCTGGAATGATCAGACATTTAAGAGATCATCCAGCCGATCAGATTATCGGAGATCCTTCAAGCAAAGTTCTAACGAGAAGAGGTACAACTAACGAAGTTTTACATTTAAGTTTTCTTTCACAGATTGAGCCGAAGAAGTTTGAAGAAGCAAACACCGATCCCTCCTGGATCTTTGCTATGCAAGAGGAGCTCAACCAATTCAAGAGATGTAAAGTTTGGAAGTTGGTACCAAGACCCAAAGGACAGAATGTGATTGGAACAAAATGGATCTACCGAAACAAGCTTGATGAAAAGGGCATCATCACAAAGAACAAAGCAAGATTGGTTGCACAAGGATACAGGCAAGAAGAAGGGATTGACTTTGATCAGACCTTCGCACCAGTAGCAAGACTTGAAGCCATCAGATTGTTTCTGGCTTATGCTGCATATAAGGGTTTCAAGGTTTTCCAGATGGATGTAAAGTCAGCCTTTCTGAATGGAGACCTTAAAGAGGAAGTATATGTAGCTCAGCCTCCAGGTTTTGTAGATCCTAACTTTCCTAATCATGTATTTTATTTACATAAGGCCTTGTATGGTCTCAAACAGGCACCCCGAGCCTGGTATGAGACATTGTCTAAGTTTCTTCTTGAGAACAAATTTACAAGAGGAACAATAGACAAGACATTGTTTCTTAGGGAAGTTAAAGGCGAAATTTTGCTTGTGCAAATCTATGTCGACGATATTATTTTTGGCTCTACTGATGACAAACTTTGCAAAAAGTTTTCTAACTTGATGCAAGGTAAGTTTGAAATGAGCAGTATGGGAGAGATGAAATATTTCTTAGGACTCCAGGTGCACCAATCTGAAGATGGAATCTTCATCTCTCAGACAAAGTTCACCAAAGAGCTTCTTAAGAAATTTGGAAAGGAGAGTGCAACTTCAATGAGGACTCCAATGGGCTCAAGCATGTCTCTGGACAAGGATGAGAAAGGGAAACCTTTTGATGAAACCAAGTACATAAGCATAATTGGGTCCTTGCTCTATCTCACTGCTACTAGGCCTGATATAATGTTTTCAACATGTGTTTGTGCCAGGTATCAGGTGAACTGTAAGGAATCTCATTATGCCGCTGCAAAGAGGATTTTGAGATACCTTAAGGGTACACCAAATCTCGGCTTATGGTACCCGAGAAGCAATGATTTTGAACTAATTGGTTTTTCAGATGCTGATTTTGCAGGTAGCAAAGATGATAGAAGAGTACCTCAGGAACTTGCCAATTCTTGGGAAAAAGGCTTGTGTCATGGAGTAGCAAGAAGCAAAATTGTGTGGCAATATCAACTGCTGAATCAGAGTATATCTCTGCCGACAGTTGCTGTGCACAACCTTTTGTGGATAAAGAATCAGCTTGAGGACTATAACTTAAAGCTCGCAGAAATCCCCATGTTCTGTGACTCCTCAAGTGCTATTGCCATAGCAAATAATCCAGTCTCTCACAGCAGAACGAAGCACATCGAGCTTCGCTACCACTTCATCCGGAAACATGTTGAGAGTAAGGATATTAATTTGTTGTATGTTAATACTGACAAACAAATTGCAGATATTTTTACAAAGCCTCTGGACGAGACCAAGTTCAATTTCTTCAAAATGGAACTTGGAATGCTCAACAGGGATTCATGAGGTCAAGACTGTTGGAATTTTATGAAATTTCGCGGGCTTTCACGAGTATTCTCATAAGATTAGTGCTCATTCTCTAGAGGATTTCACGGGATTTCACGGGTCAAGACCTATACCTTCTCGGACACGTTTCTTTTATTAAATACGATTTATTGGATCCAAAGAGTCTTCCATAAAATCAGGTACGTGCCCAAATTTATTTTATATATATATATATAAACAAAGAGAACACGTGATTTCATGCATTCTTCCGTGAAACCCTTCCCGTCCTTTCGTCTCCCTTGCGATAAAACATTGTTCTTCTTCCCCGATCTCGTCGAGCTCGATGGCGCCAAAGGCAGGTCTGCATTCCGGTGGAGAGCTGGTACGAGGTAGCTTTCGTACTGCTTCAAATGAGTTCAGAAATATTCTTTTGATGCTTGAGGTCGCCGGGCTCAGCTATGTCTTGGAAGAGCCGGCTAAAATTCTCGAACAGGATGTTCTTGAGTTCTACAGAAATGCAAAAATCTCTGGTCAAGGGAAGAAGATAAAGAGCAGCATCCGGTCTTGTAAAATAGTTTTGAAAGCTAGTGGCATCAACAGGATTTTGAGGATGCCTGAAGTGGACTCGGAAGAAGTGTTTGCTGAAGATTTTCTCCAGGACAAAAGATTCTGTGGCATCCTTGATGAAGGTTCAAAGATAAGAAGAAAATTCATGAATGAAGGAGGTAAGCTTCTGTGTGATATCTTAGGAAAAGTCTTATTGTGCAAAGTAGGTTCTCATGACTACCTATCTAAAGAAGCCTTTAAGATTCACACAACTATTATTTGTAGAAAGAATTTTAATTTTGGTGAAGTTCTTTTTGAGAAAATTAAAGACAGCTTTCATGCCCCAAATTTTGGAAGAATTCTCAGTCTGCTTCTAAATGGTAGCAATCCAGATTTTTTTAATCTTGGAAGAGGTATCCCCATCCACCACACTAAGAAAATCAACTCATCCATTTTCTCCAAATGGGAAAGGGTCATTCCAAAGGGTGGAGTCAAGATTGTCGTTAGTGCTGATGAGGACCCTCTGCATAGTGAGAATAGGACTCTTGAAGAAGGTCAACCCTCAAGGGGTAGTGGACCCAGTCCAGCTCCTGCTCAAGGCAGAGGTGATCATGTTGAGGGGGAGCCTTCAACCCGAAGAGACATTGCTGAAAGTAGTGCTGCTTCAAAGGAAATTCCTCCCAGTGAAATTGATCCAGTTCACCCTGATACAGTGTATGTTGATCCAGTCAGTCCTGTTGTACCTGATACTGTTCCAGACCTAGAAGGTCAAGGGAAATCTGCTGCTGAAGATGAATCTGCTATGTTAGAAGACTCCAAAAGATCCCCTACAGAGTTTGCTTATAATTCAGAACATAGTTAAGATTTGGCAGATCATGAATCTGTTCCTTCTGAGAAATCAGATTCTATGAAGATGGGCAGTCTTGGTGCTTAGTTGAAGCTAGCAAAGAAGGTGTCTTTGACTGAGGGGGAGAAAGAACAGGAAGACATATTTTTGGGTGAATCTGCAGTCCCTCCTGTGATGCTCTTGCCTCCTCCAAAGAGTACTTTGAGACAATCTCCAAGAGCAACTGTGCTTGAACTGCAAGCACAGTCTTCTAGTTTTGTAGCTGATAAAGTCTCTCCTGATGATTTTGAAACTGGAGAAAGCTCTCACTCTTCCCTTCTCAAGTCAATTTCAACCCTACTGCAAGCTCAAACAGAGCATTTTGATCAGTGCATCAAATCAGTCTATCAGAAAATAGATAAAGTTGATAGTGCTTTGAGGCAAGATATGGCTGAAATGAGATATGAAATGAAAAAAAATTCAAAAATGATCAAGAAGGCTGGATGGCCAAGGCAGGAAAAGCTTTGGACCACACCAATCAAGGAGTAGGGCATGCTCTAAAGAATCTGCATCAGGTTAGTGAAGATGTACTACAGTTGACTTCTGCTCACTCTACACTTAGCTCTGCTCATGATCAAGGACTCACATTCTTGGATGATCAACTTGAAAGACAACTGCATAGACTCTATTCCCTCCTGCATGAAGATGTCATAAAGGGGGAGGAAAGTATTGTGTCTAAAATAGGAGAAAGTGCTGGTAGAGTGAATGATTTGGATGGAAATGTCTTCTCCAAGATGCAAGAGCTTCAGGAAAACATCATGCAATCTGTTAAAGATGTCCAGGGGTACACTCATGAATCAACCAGCTGGCTTTTCAATGAAGTTGCAGGTATGCTTGGTCTTACTGTTGTAAACAAGATGCCAGATGTTCCTCCTTCAAGTGTTCCAGGTCCAAGTGCTCCAAATTCTTCTTATTTTCCTATTGAGGATCCTGATTTTGATATAGCAGACATCCCAGCTTCCTCCTATCAAGAATTCTGGGATGACCCGGTGCTTGAAAGCTCCAAAGCTCCTGAATCTTCTGAAATATCTGTGAAATGGAAGATCTTTGGTGATATACCTTCTGCAAAAAGGTCTAATCCTCACAAGAAGATCAGAGAATCCTATGATATGTCTCCTCCAAGAAATTTCCAAGAAAGCTGGAGTCCCTCTTCAAAGAATATCATTCTTACAGCTTTCAACCTAGTCAGTAGGCAAAATGAAAGTGTCAGTAAACATTACAGTCAGGAGGAATGGGATAAGTTCAAGAAAAGGACAACTGAAAGGAGAATTCATTTCAAGTCAGGTGGATCTAAAGAGACTGCTCCTGATAGATATTGGCTCAAGCCAAAGGCATTCTTTGAGAGAATGGAATCTGAACAGAGAAAGAAAGCTGAGGCAATGGACAGAATTTTTGGAAAGATGAAAGGCAAAGACCAAGCATGAGCTGAACTGCTCTGGATTCATGCTGATTTCTTTGTTTATATATATATATCTATTTTTTTTTGTGTTTGGATAAAACATTGATTCTCTCTTTAAATTACAACTGCCTATTTTTGAGCTGTGTTATTCATTATATTTTCTGTGCAATTCAACTTAGTGCATAGGGTTATGACATCTTCAAATAGGGGGAGATTGTTGGGTATTGTATCCACAATCACCTGGATTTGAAGGTGTCCCCTAATGAACTAAATTGAATTGAGTATGTATTTGATGATTTCTCTTTAGATGTATTGTGACAGGTCATAATGCTAAGTGCACACCAAAGTCAGGTTGCAATGGATCACCAAACACAGTTCTAGACAATGTAATCCCTCATTGTGTAGAACAAAGTGTTGGTTCATGTGTAATCTCTCTTTTGGGGTGCACTTCATTTTCTCACAACTGAAGGCTTTCAAGGTTGAGGAGTGGAGCAGGTTTTCAGAAGAAAAAGAAATTTTTGCTAAGTCAATTCGTCGAGTTGTCACGTGAAGTCCCGATGACTCCCGACGAATCCTGACAGAAGCAAATCTTCCTTTTTGAAGAAGAAAATTCTGCTGCCAAGTCCATTCGTCGGCTGTTCTCGTGAACTTCCGATGAATGTCGACGAATCCAGACAGAAGCCAGTTTTCTTGTCTGAAGAAGGAATGTTCTGTGGCCAAGTCCATTCGTCGGATGTTCACGTGAACTCCCGACGAATATCGACGAATGCTGACAGAAGTCAAAATGGCAGCCTTATGAAGGAATTTGTGCGGCTAAGTCAAATCGTCGAAAGTTCTCGAGAACTCCCGACGAATCACGGCGAATGAAAACAGAGATGGTTTTCAAACCTTTGAACTGTCTTCTTAATGGCTAAGTCAATTCGTCGGATGTTCACGTGAAGTCTCGACGAATGACAGACAGACGGATTTCAAATCTTTGTTTCGTTTTCGAAAATTTAGGGTTGGCCGCCATGTACAGTACACTTGTCGTTTCTCCCTTCTTTGTCGAACGAGCCATTGAAGTCCTCCCTATAAATAATCCTCTATTTTTAGGGCAAATCTCTCGCTACACACGTTTTTGTTTAGAATCGAAAAGCTGTTCTCATCTTCCTTTACTGAACAAGTTTTTTGAGACCTAACACCTGCTGCTCAAGAATTATTCTTCTTTGTTGTTAGAGTTTTCTCAGATAAGAAGGTCTTTGATCCTTGTGCAGCACTTCATATTGACGATTCTGTCGAGTGGATCAAAGGGCTTATTCAGATCAGGTTAGCCAAGTTTATTTTTCTTCCAGATCTTTCAAGATCCAAGCTTTCTCTCTCAAGGAAGAAGAAGACTCAGTTTTCCCAAGATCTGAAGTTAATCTCTGTTGAGGTTTAGAAGAAGTATTTTATTTCTTTCTCTATTTGATTTCTGTAGGAGTTTTTTTTACTCCGAGTTATTTGTAGGAGTGGTTTACTCCGAGTTGTAGGAGTTGTTTTACTCCGAGTTGTAGGAGTGGTATACTCCGAGTTGTAGGAGTTTTGACTACGAGGTGTAAGATTATTCATAATCTGAGATTGGTGAAGTTGCCGAGTCTAGCCTCGAAGTGCTAGACAGGCGAGGCGGGAAAGAGGACTACCCACATCGGGGAACCTCTATAAAATCCTTGTGTCTGTGCTGTGCTTTGTTGTGTACTTTTCTGTGTTATATTTTAATTCCGCGAGTAGGCATAGAATCCACCTATTCACCCCCCTCTAGGTGATTTAGGCCGCAACTAGATACTTTCATACACTTCACCCATTTGGTGAAAGGGATTCCTCATGCAAGCATAGAGAAATGAAGGAGAGGACAAATGACAAGTCCAAATATCGGGAGGAAGAATCATTACCCTAGGAGCATTCTTCTTCACCATAGATCCGAGATTCTAGACGGAGGGAAACGATTGCACCGGGCTGCACTCTCCAGATCTGGAAACGGCTCGCGAAACGGAGCTCCGGAGCTCCGTCAATGGCGGGATCTCTCCTTCTTCTTCCTTGCCTCCTTCTTCTTTCTCTAGGTTTGGAGAGAGAAAGGTTTAGAAATTATGAGGATTAACCTCCTCTCATCAGCCCTAAAGACCTCTAGCATCTAATCCTAGCCATTGGATCGGATTCCAAAAGATTTGGACGGACCGATCTCCTTCTCCGCTCAAATTCGCAGAGCAGAATAAACATGGCGCACGATTACAGGAGCACGATCACTGGTCGTGCGCGAAGAGGAGAAATGGTCGTGCGCACTACCCGAGACAGAACTCTGATTCCTTGCGAATTAACGCACGATCATTGGCGCACGATCATTGGTCGTGCGCGAAGAGGTGAAATGGTCGTGCGCAGAGAACTGCTATGGAATTTTTTAGCCTATCCCGAGCACAGCACTACCACTCCGCCTACCTCGCTGAACTACGATTTTTGGGGTGTTACATAATGCATGTGTATCTGCCATAATACACTGCGCCTTCCCCTCTAGTCGATCCATCCAGCCAATATGATAATTCTCTGGAGTCCTTCACCCCACTCAATGTCTCCATGAACGAAGTCGTTCAAATCTTGAAAAAGAAGCCTGACTTTAAGAGGCATGCTCCCCTGAGGTCAGATGTCAGAAACCGTAACCCAAATCTCTTTTGTGAATATTGAAAGACTTTAATTAAGGGTAGCTAATCACCTAGAGGGGGGGGGGGTGAATAGGTTATTTAAAAACTATTGCAGTTCTTGATTATAACCGAAATAAAACTGATCAGAGCTTTCACGAATAAGAACACACACAGAAATGACACACAGAATTTTATAGTGGTTCCCCTTATCTTGGGTAATCCACTTTCCCCCTTCTCCCTTCTAGCAGTGTGCCAGATAGGGTTTATATCTCCTCCAGATCTCATACCACAAAAAGGTCTTACAGCTCAGATCACAACAGATCTTACAGACTCACATCTCACAGATCTTACTCTCTCAGATCTCAGCTGATCTTACAAACTCAGATCTCACAGATCCTACCTCAGCCTTTATAATTAGGCTTACAGCTCAGATTCACCCCTGAATCCTACAACTTAGATCACACCTGATCTTACAACTTAGATCCTTGACAGATCTTACACTCAGATCTGACAACTCAGATCCAACAGGGATTGATAAAGAAAATAACAATACTTAGACTCAGATTCTTCAGATTGTTGAGTCTTCTTGATCTGCCTGAATGATCAGACAGAAATCTTCAATAGAACAGCAGCAGCAAATGATCTTCTTGATTCGACAGGCTGTGATGACTGTTCTTCTTCCTAGGAAGACAGATTCTTCCTTCTTAATCTTCTTCTTTCAGAAAGATGTATCAACACCAGATTGCTGAAAGAAATCTTCAAGTTAGATCTGTTCTGAAAGAGAAGACGACTTCTTCATATTCTTTCTCAGACTTTCTCCATCAAAGTGATGGAGACGATAATGGCTTTTGAAAGATAGGAGTGATCAACTACTTAAGCCATATGTCATGCCTTCTATTTATAGCCCGCCATCTACAATGTCTATTACGCTCCTCCACGTCAGCACGATGCTAAGACTTCAACGGTCTTCAATGACTTCAACGGTCTTCAATGTCTTCAAAAGAAACAAAGGCTCAGCTAGCTGTAGAAGAAATTTCTCAGCTCAGAGTATCGGTAAGAGAGGCGTTGGGCACTGAGCATCTCTGTCGATGCTTTTTCATTATGTGTCAAGCGATATGTACATACTCAACACATACTTCTTAGATTGAGGCTCTCGACTCCTCCTTCTTAGGCGTTGAGCAATCATCAGTTGTTCGACGCTTTTTATCTGTAGAGGTCGAGCAATGTACAGAGGCTCGACGCTTCTTAACTATGCCTTCATATCTCGACTCTTCTGGTTGGCGTAGAGCCAACTGAATTTTGGTCAACACATCTCTTTCCACGGCGTCGAGTGATATAACTTGGCTCGACGCTTCCAAACTTGGTCTCATCACTTCAGCGGCGACCTAGTCTATTTGAGCAGTAGACATGTGTCAACGCTTCTGGGTCACAGACGTCGAGCGATGTATGATGTCTCGACGCTTGTGAACTTGAATGAATTCCTTGAGCACTTTGCCTGACCTGATCTCCTGCACATTAATTCTAGAGATTATATCAAATACATTCTGAGATATATCTTTGACTTAAGAATGGACTTCTCCAAATCTAAGACATTGTGGACAATGATCCCAACAATCTCCCCCTATTTGAAGAAGTCATAATCTCAGTCAATGATATATCCCTCTTTTCAAGCATATATATATATATGATCATGAAAAATAGTTAGCACTGGGACCTCATCAAGATTGTTCAAAAATATATCAACTACATTTCTCTGAAAATACTTAGTAAAAATTAAAATTCTAATGTTGTTCAGGATCTTTGAATTCTATTCCTCTTTTGGCTCTTTTGGAGAGGGCTTCAGCAACTTCTTTTCTTCTCTTGAAATTGCCAAACGGCTTTGGAAAGTATCTGATTGGCTCCTTATCACCTGCCTGAAACTTCCCAGCCAATTTGTCAGCCTTGAATTTCATCTTCAGTTCCTCTTGATCCCTATGCTTCAACCATTCAGCTTCAGAATACCATTTTCCTCTTTCATCTGGATTACCTTTTAGAGCTTCCAATGCTGTCAGAATCATTTCTCTTCAAGATGGAGACCAATGTTCAAAGTCAACCCTTGATTGAACCTCTTCTCTGAACTTTCTTTTACTAGATTCCACTTGCTCACTAGTAAAGTTCTCTCTTTTGCTTATATCCTCAGGACTATACATTTTAGCAATTTTCTTTTGAACCTGTGTAAGAGAAGCTGGCCTGGTCTCAGAAACTTGATCATTTTCATAATCTATGGGAGGATATCCTAAAAGTTCTCTTATAGAATTCGAGGTCCACACAGCATGCTCAGAGCTGGCTTGAATCATTGACCTCTGCCCCTTTAGGACTTCTTCAAATATATGATCTCTTATAATATTCTTCTGAAACCTGACTTGACCCTCCAAATGATGAATTCCACTCTCAATGGTTTTCTTTACCCTAAGGAGATGGTCATCCATGGTATTTGCATTCAACTTTGCTTGATCTTTTAGAATTGTAGAGCTCTCATCAATTTTAGCCAAAATAGCAGTATCCTGCTGTTGTAGTATAGCTTCAATTTTAGCTGTACCTGTAAGGACTTGTGCAACCTGTTCTTTATACAAAACTTGCATGTTGTCACTTAGAATTCCTTGATTTGTTTGAACATCATCTACTGTCTTTGTAATTCTTGCTTGTGACTCTTTAAGAACCTTTGAAGTCACTTTGATTGCATCAAGTTGTTCAGCTGTATAATCTACTGAAGCACCAGCTCTTGTGAAAAACTTTACCATTTCCTTTCTCAAAGCAGTCATCTGATGATTAACTTCAAATCTAACCAGTTTCATCTAAAAATCTACTTCATTTTTCATTTTTGTATTATTATCTTCAATATATTGTTCTAATAATCTTCTTTGATTATTAAGCAATACCTCCAGCTGAGGTAGTATAGCACTTAGATCCACATTGATTTCCTTTTCCATTCTATTACCTCTACTGCTCTCTTCTCTGATGAATGAGTCATTTCTATGGCTCATATGTGAGCTAGAGGATTCTATCTTGAACACCTTCACATCATGTTTCTTTGTTGCTACAGGCTCTTCTTCCATAGTCATAACATCAACTACAGAATTCTCTTTAGCAGGGATCTCATCCTGAGACTCCCCCTCAAATGGTGCATTGTCTTGAGCTGGAATTTCATCTTGAGGCTCCCCCTCAATCTCTGCATTGATCAGATCAATTTTGTCTTGAGCAGGGATCTCATCCTGAGCCTCCCCCTCAACTGCTGCTTTGCTCATTTCAGAATTATCCTGAGCAGGAATCTCATCCTGAGCCTCCCCCTCAATTTGAAAAATCCCTTCAACTCTAGCAGGGGATCCATGATGACTTCCTCTCTCTTCTTCTCCTTTCTCATTTTCATCCTTTTCTTTATAGAACTTATCAACCTCTTCCAGTAGAGGATCAGTACCTTTTGGTGTGTCAGGGGTACTATCCCTAGGTTTGTTTCCTTCTTCTTCTTCAGATGTTGTGAGGTTAGGATCATGAATTGGAAAAGATTTACATTTTTCTTTGGAAGAGGATGAGCTTGATGAGCTTGATGAGCTTGAAGAAACCTTCTTCTTCTTTTGCTTCTTAGCTTTCTTCTGCTTGGGAGAAAGATCTGCTGGTGGAAGGTTTGATAAAACTCTTTCCCATCTCTCTATCATTCTAATATCCATTTTCTTCATGTGGTTTATCTTGGATCCAAGTTTGTTATTCAAAGAGTCTGGAATGACTTTTACTAAATATAGAGATAATATTCTATCCATGTTGGGTACTTGAATACATTCAATTATTCTGTCAAACACCACTCTCCCCCAATCTGTTCTCAAAGAATGAATGATCCTGGTTAGTAGAATAAACATTTTCCTGGAAATTTTATCATGAGATCCAGTCTTGCACAACAGGCCCTTTCCTATCACATCTGTTAGCAATTTTCCTTTTGAATTCATTCCTTTTCTAAGAATACTTCCAGTGATTTCACGTGATGTTTCAATTCCGCACCAGATTTGTGCTAATTTAATCTGTTCAGAGCTCACTCCTTCTTCTTCTTCATTGCTTTTTAATTTGGGCAGTTCTAGTTCCTTAGCGAGTCTTGATGGAGTGATCTTAATCTTTTTACCATTCACAGTGGTCTTAAGCTTCGAATTAACGGAGTCTATTACTATATTGGAGTAAAGTTCTATGACCTCTCGTTTCCAGATAAGAGTCGATTCAGATAGCACGAACTCTAGTCCTGCTTTGTAGATTAACTCGATGGTTGATTTGATCTCTACTGGAGCTGAGTGAAATCCATTGCGAACAAGCTCGCTTCCTTCATAAAGGTAATCACTGCTCTTGGGAGGCATTGGTTGATGATCGAGGAATGAGAGAATTGATGGAGAAATTTTCTAGGTTAAATAATTTCAAGCTTAGAGATTTAGGGCGTATGTACTAACGAAGTGTCTTCCCTATTTATAGAATTTCTAATTCAAGAAGATGAAAAGCCGCGCGCCGAACTTGTTTGACAAGTTTGATCAGATGGTTCAAATTTACCTGTTTACCCAAAAATCAGCGATCCCCTTGAGCTAGCTTTTTGCAGGTAACCGAAGTAATCCACACCCTCTCCTGGCAGTCCAGGTGTTTTTCGCCTAAGATCCAAGCCCTGGCGGTCCCTTATCGCCCGGGTGGTCTCGCCTTTCGTCTCGTAGAGGTCACGCTTCGCTCGACCTCGCCTAGAGGTCACGCCTCGCGTGATCCCTCCCTCGAGAGGTCTCCCCTTCGGGGTGACCTCAGCCTGAGGCAGGTCATCCCAGCTGGGGCGATCTCGGCCTGAGGTCACCCTCTGGGCGACCTCGCCAGGTCGCCCCTTCGAGGTGACCTCGACCTGAGGCAGGTCGCCCCAGCTGGGGCGATCTCGGCCTGAGGTCGCCCTCTGGGCGACCTCGCTTGGTCGCCCCTTCAGGGTGACCTCGGCCTGAGGCAGGTCACCCCATCTGGGGCGATCTCGGCCTGAGGTCACCCTTTGGGCGACCTCGCTAGATCGTTCCCCCCTAGGGGCGATCTCGGCCTGGGAGATCTCAGCTCCGGGCAGCCCGTTCCTTCCTGACCTGCCCATTTGGGCAGGCCCCCCCGCCTATAAATAGGGGGTAGGGGCTTTGGTTTCGGGATCTTTTGGAGTGTTTCCAGCCCTTGTCTTTGACATGAGAGGTCTCACTTTTGAGGCCATCGAACCTCTTTTCAGCAGCTGGAGCGGTCTCATTTCTGAGATCATCATGACCTCTTTTCGGCAGCTGGAGCTATCTCATTTATGAGACCTCGTTACCTCTTTTTCATCAGATTCTGCTATCTTCTCCCAGGAGACCCTCGACATCTCTTTTTCTCCTTCCTCTTCTCTTCCATCACAGCTCAAAGTAACCAACCATCTAACAGTTTTTTCCTCCACCTCTTTTCAGCTTGAGCGAGTGTGGACCTGGAGCATTTTTGGCTCGAACATTACCCTGTCGAGATGGCCTAGCTATGTTCGCTCAAGCGTTGAGATAGCTCGATGCCATTTCTCTTCGGTCGACGCCCGGTATCTTCTCAACACCAGATATCTTCTCTCGACGCCAGGTATTCTTTCTTGACGCCGGGTAACTTCTCTCGGCGCTTGATAACTTCTCCACTCACCTTTTAGGACTCAATCATTATTTTCATTTATTTATCTCAAAACACCTTTAATCCATTTTTAGCATTCCTAATTCAATTTTAAAGTTATTGAATTTTGTTTCATCCAAGGGTTTAGTCAATATATCAGCAACTTGTTTTTCAGTGGGGACATATTCAATTATGATATCTCCATTTTCTACATGTTCTCTAATGAAATGATATCTAATTTCTATGTGCTTAGTTCTGCTATGTGATATAGGATTATTAGCTATAGCAATAACACTAGTTGAATCACAATATAGAGGAGATTTACTTAGTTGAACTTTGTAGTCTTGGAGTTGGTGTTGAATCCATAGTAGCTGAGCACAACAGTTTCCAGCTGAGATGTACTCAGATTCTGCTATAGAAATAGCCACACTGGTCTGCTTCCTGCTACTCCAAGATATTAGTCTTTTGCCAAGGAATTGGCATGTGCCTGATGTACTTTTTCTGTCCTCCTTGCATCCTGCAAAATCAGCATCTGAAAAACCAATTAGTTCAAAGTCATTGCTTCTAGGATACCAAAGGCCAAGATTGAGAGCGCCCTTCAGATATCTCAGGATTCTTTTGACATCAATGTAGTGAGATTCTTTAGGGTTCACTTGATATCTAGCACACACACATGTTGAGAACATAATGTCTAGTCTGCTAGCAGTTAGGTAGAGCAATGAGCCAATGATGCCTCTGTACAAGGTTTCATCAATAGGTTTCCCTTTGTCATCCTTGTCCAGTGACATATTTGCTGCCATTGGTGTCTTCATGACAGTGAAATTTTCCATTCCAAACTTCTTGATAATCTCTTTTGTGTACTTGGTCTGAGAAATGAAAATTCCTTCCTCAGACTGTTTCACTTGGAGTCCTAAGAAGTATTTGAGCTCTCCCATGCTGCTCATTTCAAATTTCCCGTGCATAAGGTTTGCAAACCTTTTGCAAAGGTTATTATCAGTTGAGCCAAAAATTATATCATCTACATATATTTGTACTAGAATAATATGACCTTTAACTATCCTAAGAAACAATGTTTTGTCTATCTTTCCTCTTGAGAATTTGTTCTCAATATGAAATCTAGATAATGTCTCATACCAGGCTCTAGGTGCCTGTTTCAGACCATACAATGCTTTTAATAATAGATAGACATGATTTGGATGAGTAGAGTCAATAAAACCTGGGGGTTGTTCAACATATACTTCTTCCAATATTGTTCCATTAAGGAATGCTGACTTTACATCCATTTGATAAACTATGAATCCAGTGTGTGCAGCAAATGCCAGGAATAATCTGATTGCCTCCAATCTTGCCACAGGAGCAAACACTTGATCAAAATCTATGCCTTCCTCCTGTCTATATCCTTGGGCAACCAATCTTGCTTTGTTTTTTATAATCACGCCATTTTCATCCAGCTTATTCCTAAATACCCATTTGGTCCCTATAACTTTGTGTTTCTTTGGTCTTGGAACCAATATCCAGACTTTGCACCTTTCAAATTGATTTAGCTCTTCTTGCATAGCTAATATCCATGAAGTGTCCTTATTGGCTTCATCAAACTTCTTAGGCTCTATTTTGGATAGAAAGCTGTGATGTAAGGCCTCATGTATTGAGTTTCCTCTTCTAGTTTGCACACCATCATTTGGATTTCCTATGATCTGTTCTTTGGGATGACCCTTCAGATGTTTGGTTGCATTCCTCCACCTTTCATTTTCCCTTTGAGGTTCTGGTGCATCTGTTTGAGTAGGTTCTTCTAGAGTTTCTGGATGAGGTGGTTCTTCAACAAGAGTAGGTTCTTCATAATTGTCTTCTGCTTGAGGTTCATCCTCTCTAGTTACAATTACAGTCTCATTAATTTCTTCATTCTCCTCATTGTGTTGTTCATTGATATTCATCTCCTTCAATTTCTGTTTAGAACCTGCACAACTTGATAAACTTCCCAGATCCTTATAAATAAGGCTGGTTTCATCAAATACAACATGTATAGATTCTTCTCTCCTATTTGACTTTTTGTTGAAAATTCTATAGGCTCTACTTTGAGAGCTATACCCAACAAAAATTGCCTCATGTGCTTTTTCAGCAAATTTAGTGAGATGGTGCTTTCCATTATTTAATACAAAGCATTTACTACCAAATATTTTGAAATAGGCTAAAGTAGGTTTTCTACCTTTCAAAAACTCATATGGGGTCTTATCAAGTCTTTTGTTGATGAGAGCCCTATTCTGCACATGTCATGCTGTGTTTACAGCTTCAGCCCAGAAAAACTCAGGAAGAGAAGAATCACTTAACATACTTCTACTAGCTTCAATAAGGGTTCTATTTCTTCTCTCAGCAACCCCATTTTGTTGGGGAGTTCTAGGAGATGAGAACTCTTGAGAAATGCCTTGATTTTCACAAAATTTGGTCATTGCACCTGACTGAAATTCAGTCCCATGATCACTTCTAATTTTGGCTACAGGATTTCCTATTTCATTGGTGATTTGCCTAACAAAACTGGTAAATATTTCTAAAGTGTCTTATTTATGTTTAAGGAAGAATACCCATGTGAATCTGGAATAATCATCAACAATTACAAGAGTGTATGACTTTCCTCCTAAGCTATGAATTGACATTGGTCCAAATAGATCCATGTGAAGTAGGTATAGACATCTAATGGAATCCTTCTCACCTATTGATTTGAAGGAAGACTTGGTCTGCTTACCCATTTGACAAGCATGGCATGGACCCTCCTGCACACATTTCCACTTAGGCCCAGCTCTCACTAGGTCTTTTGAGATAAGCTTATTTATAGTCTTATAGTTTATGTGGGCTAACCTTTTATGCCATTGAACACTACTAGAAACATCATTCTCTGCTACTAAGCATATGGAATTAGCTTGATCAGAACATATAAAGTTTAGGCAGTAAATGTTGCCACTCCTAGTGCCTGAGAGAATTATCTCATTCTCTTTCTTAACCAGGCACTCATCCTTGTGGAATGAAATGTCATACCCAATCTCACACAATTGACTTATGCTGATGAGATTGTGTTACAATCCATCAACATGAGCAACTTTGGTGATGGTGACAATTCCATTTGTGATTTTACCATAACCTTTAGTTTTACCTTTTTCAGACCCTCCAAAGATAACCTTTGGTCCATTCTTCACAGGAGTGTAATCATTCAGCAGACTTTTTGTTCCTGTCATGTGCATAGAGCACCCACTGTCCAAGTACCAGATAGGAAGTTGATTGGTCTTTGGACAACCCTGCAAAAAGAAATTACCTTTTCTTAGGAGCCCACACCAAGTTGGGTACTAGAACCTTGTTAGTATGAGCTGGAACATTTAGTTGTTGAATAATCCTTGGTGTTGTGAGAGTTGCCATAGGTCTGAGTACTGGTCACCTAGAGTTGAATCTTGGAACTGTTGGATTGAACCAACAGTCAAGAGCAAAATGTCCAACCCTTCCACAACACCAGCATTCATATCTGTTATATCTCCTTGGAGGTCTTCTTACTTCTTTATGTTGACTCATATTTTACTTAACTTCCTTATTCAAAGGAGCTATGTAAGTTGTTTTAGTAACTTTTACTGGTTCAGTTTTCTTGACAGCAGTGGTTTTCACTTCAGGTCTTAGTTTCTTTCTTTTGAATTTTGTGTTTGCTTTAGATACAAAGGAGTCATGATGAGTTAATACTTTTTCTTTGCATAGAGATTTGGCATTATTGTTACTTGGTTGAATTGAATCATCTTTGCTATTAGAACACTCACCCTTATAAAACTTATGCACACCTTTTTGATCATGCTTATTTGTGATAGGCACGACTTTGTTAAATTTATAGGTTGCATAGGTGCCTTATCATTACTTTTAGGGTTATTATCTGCATTCCAATCATATCCTATGCCAGATCTGTATTGTGCAGAAAATGTGTCTATTATGGGAAGAACAGTTTGTGGTTTTGAGAATTTTGCGACAAGCTTCCTTTCTGCTAGGAGTTTTGCTTCAAGTTCTTTTATTAACTTCTCCTTAGTGCATAAAGTCTGTATGTGAATAATAGACATGACTTTTAGTTTGCTAAGTTCTTTACTAGTCTAATTTAGCCTCTCAGCTGCCTCAGAGTTTTGGGAATTAGTTTGCTTTAAATCAGATATTTCTTTTTGTAATCTTTTATTATGTCTTTTGCTCTTTTTAAGTGCTTTAAGAAGTAATTGATATTTCTCAATAATTTCATCTTCATGAAAGTTAGATTGTGAGTCATTTTCATTAGAAGAGAATGAATCTATTTTAGGTTCAGAATCAGAATCAGATAAAGGAGTTTTATCAAGTACCTTTATATCAGTAGTTGTCTCCTGATCTTCTTGATCACTCAGTGCCATGAGTCCTGCATTTTCTTCTTCATCCTCTTCACTATCAGATCTTGATAATGGGGCTCTTATCATAGGTCTGTGATTTAGAATGTCTTCACTTTCATTGGCAGCCATCAGAGCTATGAGTGCCTCCTCACTATCTGAGTCTGATGATTGAGATTCACTGTCACTAAGAGTGACTTTGCCCTTCTTGGCTATTAGGCTCTTCTCATGTCTCTTGTCAGATTTGTGCCTCCTTTCATCAGATTTCTTGTTGTTCTTTCTCTTTGAAGGACAATCAGCAATCATGTGTCCTGATTTCCTGCAACCAAATCACACAATTTCTTCCGAATTGAATTTATTGTGTTTAGAGTTATACCTGTCCTTCTTGGAGTCTTGTTTCAGTCCCTCTGAAGAATTTGAGTGCTTCTTAGATCTGGATGACTGAGAGGGTCTAGTTTTCCAGTGTTGTTTTCTTCTCAACATCCTTTTTAGCTGCTTGGTGAAGAGTGCCAATTCACCATCTGATATTTCAGAATCAGAATTACTGGTTTCTGATTCAGATGGTATCCTGGGGGATAATGACATTATTTCTTTGCTTTTCTTGGAGCTTTCTGCTTTCAGAGTAATAGGATTTTCCCTGTTGTGTCCTTCCTCAGCTTTTCTGGTATTCAGATGAAGTTCATGGGACAAGAGTTTCACATATAAATTCTGTGGCTGAATATTTCCCAGATTTCCCATTTCCCTGATTGCACAGATCTTGATATCCCATTCTTTGTTTAGTGATCTTAAGAATTTATCATTCAGCTCATAATCTGTGAAAGTTCTTCCATAAGTTTTTAGATCATTTACAATTTTGAAGAATTTTTCATAGCAAACTGCTATTGAATCTTTCTTGTCTTGTCTGAAAGCTTCATATTGCTGATTTAGAAGAGAATTCCTGTCATCTCTTACTTCTTCAGTCCCTTCCATATAGACAATGAGAGATTCCCACATTTCTTTGGCAGTTTTGCAATGGACTAAGTTTTGGAAAGTAGAATCCTCAATAGCACTAATAATGATGTTTTGAGCTCTCTTATCCATGGAGGCCAGAATCACTTCATCTTTGGTCATATCAGAATAAGTTTTAGGGGTCTTGATACTTCCATCTGTAAATGAAACCTTCATAGGAACAAAAGGTCCCTCTAGAACAGTTATGTATATCCTAGGATCAGAGGCTTCCATGAAAATTCTGACCCTTTCCTTCCAAATCCCAAAGTTTTCTTTTCTGCAAATTGGTAGCTTCATAGATGTGAATTCTTTGTTTCCTTCTGTATTAGCCATCACGACTTAAGAAATCTACCCTTAGAAGATCTTGTTCAGGCTGTTAAACCTTTTCTTGAACAACCTGCCTCTGATACCACTTGAATGACTTTAATTAAGGGTAGCTAATCACCTAGAGGGGGGGGGGGGGTGAATAGGTTATTTAAAAACTATTGCAGTTTTTGATTATAACCGAAATAAAACTGATCAGAGCTTTCAAGAATAAGAACACACACAGAAATGACACACATAATTTTATAGTGGTTCCCCTTATCTTGGGTAATCCACTTTCCCCTTTCTCCCTTATAGCAGTGTGCCAGATAGGGTTTATATCTCCTTCAGATCTCAGACCACAAAAAGGTCTTACAGCTCAGATCACAACAGATCTTACAGACTCAGATCTCACAGATCTTACTCTCTCAGATCTCAGCAGATCTTACAAACTCAGATCTCACAGATCCTACCTCAGCCTTTATAATTAGGCTTACAGCTCAGATTCACCCCTGAATCCTACAACTCAGATCACATATGATCTTATAACTTAGAACCTTGATAGATCTTACACTCAGATCTGACAACTCAGATCCTATAGGGATTGATAAAGAAAATAACAATACTTAGACTCAGATTCTTCAGATTGTTGAGTCTTCTTGATCTGCCTGAATGATCAGACAGAAATCTTCAATAGAACAGCAGCAGCAAATGATCTTCTTGATTCGACAGGCTGTGATGACTGTTCTTCTTCCCAGGAAGACAGATTCTTCCTTCTTAATCTTCTTCTTTCAGAAAGATGTATGAGCACCAGATTGCTGAAAGAAATCTTCAAGTTCGATCGGTTCTGAAAGAGAAGACGACTTCTTCATATTCTTTCGCAGACTTTCTCCCTCAAAGTGATGGAGAAGATAATGGCTTTTGAAAGATAGGAGTGATCAACTATTTAACCCATAGGTCATGCCTTCTGTTTATAGCCCGCCATCTGCAATGTCTATTACGCTCCTCCACGCTAGAACGATGCTAAGACTTCAACGATCTTCAATGTCTTCAAAAGAAACAAAGGCTCAGCTAGCTGTAGAAGAAATTTCTCAGCTCAGAGTATCGGTAGGAGAGGCGTTGAGCACTGAGCATCTCTGTCGACGCTTTTTCATTATGTGTCAAGCAATATGTAGATACTCGACACATACTTCTTAGACTGAGGCTCTCGACTCCTCCTTCTTAGGCGTTGAGCAATCATTAGTTGTTCGATGCTTTTTATCTGTAGAGGTCGAGCAACGTACAGAGGCTCGACGCTTCTTAACTATGCCTTCATATCTCGACTCTTCTGGTTGGCGTAGAGCCAACTGAATTTTGGTCAACAGATCTCTTTCCACGGCATCGAGTGATATAACTTGGCTCGACGCTTCCAAACTTGGTCTCATCACTTCAGCGATGACCTAGTCTATTTGAGCAGTAGACATGTGTCAACGCTTCTGGGTCACAGACATCGAGCGATGTATGATGTCTCGACGCTTGTGAACTTGAATGAATTCCTTGAGCACTTTGCCTGACCTGATCTCCTGCACATTGATTCTAGAGAGTATACCAAATACATTCTGAGATATATCTTTGACTTAAGAATGGACTTCTCCAAATCTAAGACATTGTGGACAATGATCCCAACAAATATCACAAGGATGGAGGACATCTGAAGGAAACTTTTCGAGCCCTCCGCTTATTAATTAAAAGGCTCTTGGGAGAGAGGAAGATCCAAGACCGAATTCAAAAAGAGATATCTGCCAAACCATAGGCTTCCAACGGGAAATAGGTAGCAGAAGTCAGCTGGGAGTGTATTGATGTGGAAAAAGTCGGTTGTTATGGCGACATTCATCCTGTTACAAAATGCATTGAGGTGAATGATGAGGGTCCCCTCAGTCATATTTACTATATCCATGGAGGAGTTGGGCCCGAGTCTTCTCGAAAGTCGAGTATTGCAAGAGTCTTCCGAAAGAAAGTAGCTGTTACTTCCACTTATGCTCCGGAAAGGGCGGTCATTACTTTCGGCCGAGATGATCTCCCTCCAACTGCAAACCCATTTTATGACGTCGTGGTAATAAAAGATATAATTTAAAATTACACGGTGCATAAAATCTTGGTTGATACAGGCAGTTCCATCAATCTCCTTTTTTGCCCAACCTTTGAAGCACTAAAGACAGGAAAGCCTCTGCTTTCCACCAAAGGGCCTGTCCATGGCTTTTCAGGGGAGAAAAAAGAAGTAGAAGGATGCATCAAGCTTCTTGTATCGCTGGGAGGAATAGTAAAGCTTATCAATTTCGTGGTGGTAGATGCCCCTAGCAGTTATTGTGCCATCTTTCGAAGACCCATCTTAAATGCCTATCGGGCAGTGGTGTCTACTTTCCACATTTCTCTCAAGTTTGGTGAAGAAGGGAGACAATATCAGATTCAAAGAGATCCCAAGGTGTCCAGGGAATGTTACGTAAGAACGGCCAACATGATCGCAAGTGCTCCTCTTTCTGAATTTCCGACTACTATCCCTGAAGTATCCAAATCCCCAGAAGTTACAAAAGAGAACGAAGTACGAGAAGGGGCTCACATGGAACCTGCCTAGGTGACCCAAGAGGTCCCCATTGCTGAATGAGAAGAAAAGAAGCTGATCATTAATGCGGAACTATCTAAGGAAGAAAAGATCCAGCTGATCTCCTGCCTTCTAGAAAATTTAGATATCTTCGCCTGGTCGGCAGAAGATATGCTGGGAGTGGACCCAGATGTAGCTTTCCACCATCTCAACATCTCTCCCAACTTTAAGCCAGTTCAACAGAAGAAGAGGGAGGTGGCAACCAAGCTGGCAATACCGATTGATGAAGAAGTCGGCAAACTTCTTAAAGCAAAATTTATTTCTGAAATTCAATACCCCACCTGGATGTCAAATGTTGTGATGGTGAAAAAATCAGGGGGGAAGTGGCGAATGTGTGTGGATTTCATGAAACTTAATAAAAACATGCCCTAAATATTGCAACCCTTTGCCTCAGATAGATGTTTTAGTTGATTCCGCGATTGGGTATTATTTGATGAGTTTTTTAGATGCATTCTCTGGTTATCACCAAATTTGAATGCACAAACCTGACATCCCTCATACGTCCTTCATTACGAATGATAGATGATATTACTACCTTGTGATGCCTTTTGGCCTCAAAAATGCAGGTGCCACGTACTATAGGATGATGGATACAGTCTTTAAACACAAAATGAGAGAAATCTCGAAGTCAATGTCGATGATCATCTCTTAAAAAGTAAAACTTTTCAGCACATTTGAAAGACCTCGTAGAGACGTTTGCTACTCTACGAAGGTTTAAAATAAAATTAAACCATCGAAAGCTGCCCAACTGATCATCTTAGTCTGTGACCATCGAATACTCCTAGGTACTCTCATGCGGTGCCTACAGGGGACCCACAATTGAGTTGATCTCTCTGAGGAATGCAATGTTCGCTATATAAGCACACCTGCCCAATTGATCAACTTAGTTTGTATCCCTAGGCAAGAGAGCAATTGAGTTGTTAAGATTTTTATAGCTCTGGTGACCACTTGAGGAAAGCAATGCTTGCTGTATACGCGCACCTGCCCACTTGGTCACCTAAGTCTGTGATTCTCTTTCTTCTTTATAGTAGTTCTTTTCCTCTTACAGCTTCTGTGATCATTTTAGGAAAACAACGCTTGCTATGTACAAGCACCTGCCCACTTGGTCACTTAAAATCTATGATTCTTAAAATCAGGCGGTTTGGCCTCTTAAGCCGGCCGACTTGAAAGGGAATATCACAGGTTGGAAGAAATGACAATGTAATATGCATGCTGGATGGTGTAATAGAGGCCGGACGGATAAAATATATTTGGATGTAAAGCTAAAAAATAGGTCATTATAGGAAACCGCAAGACGACGTTTTTGACTCGAATAACCGAGTCAGGGTTTTCTCTCTAATAGGAAACCACTATTTCCATCTAAAACTGTTGTTGATAACGGTTTTATTCGATCAACCTGGATCACTCTAGCTATATAAAATGTGAGCTGGTATTATTCGCTCGATCTGAATTAATTTGCTTATGAGAAATAAGAACAAGCATAATTCGCTCGACTTGGGTTATGATGGCTTCAACTCAAAATTATTATCCGATGGGTCGGGCTGTCTCAGTGACAATAATGGTTGGAATCAAGCTGATGTATGACATAATTATTCTTTGGAACAAGTCGTGGTTATCTTTGCAGAATTGAAATCTATTTCAGAACTTAAGTAATAAACCGCCCGAATAATATTTCATGACATCAAGACAATTATTCTTTTTGAACTCCCGTATATTCAGAGCTCAAACTGTTAGTGGCCCGGACAGGATGTTGATCGCGCAACTTTATGTTCATTATCTGGACTTGTGGAAATACTATCTCTGTATGCTTCAAGAAAGGATTTGCGGTTTGAAAAGAATAACGCAAAGATAAAGGACCACATATGAATAATCAACAAGTAAGTAAAATTGCAAGGACACACATCAGAACAGGTAATTATACTTTCTTTTAAATTGTCAAAAATACATTTATACATTTACACCGCCGTTAGCTGACAGAACCTGTTCCGTAAGTAGCATTTCCTGGACGTCCGATCTATTTGGATCTTGATCCTACGATCTAGATAAGGCGTCCTAAGGTTTTATTTAGGGCAGAAAAGTTCTATTCTCTTTTCGTTAAGTACATTGTGCTTTTGGAGGCGTAGAAGAGAGGTAGGGTTTGGAGGAAGAAGAAGGCTAGATCCACCATTGTTGGAGCACCGGAGCTCCGTTCGCCGTTCCGAGACCAGATCCGTGGAGAGGACTAGAAGGCGTTTCTTTCTATCCATGCCTTTCAGCCGATCCATGGCGAGGAAGAGAACTCTTAGGATAATGCCATCTCTCCTCCCAGTTTTAGGATGCGTGCATGGCATCTATGCTTTTACCTTCCCTTTTCTGAAATTTTATGGCACCAGATCCCTCAAATGAGAGGGGTTTGGGTCGCCTTGGTTCAAGAAGAACCATCAGGTTGATTGAGTCTGTCCTCGACATGATTTTGCACTAGAGATCCGCTCCGTTAGTGGATTAGGCATTTTGGGTGCATCCGAAATCGTGACCAGTGGTCCGATTCGGTGATGTTGCTTAACGTGCATTTTAGGGATTTTGCTAGAAATCTGATGACGGCAAAAACATCGTATGTGTTGCCCTTATGTTCGTGTGAGAATGAACGTTGGTTTCGAAAGGGTAAATGTTATGTCTATGTGAAGGCGTGGCTTTGTCTTTGTGGTCGGCTGGCTAGCCCGTGAATGCTTGGATTCATGTGGGGAGAGTGTCCCGGCAATACAAGTCCCCTTTTGGGATAACTGACAAGAACAAGTATGGTGGTGCGCCCGTTGGCAAGATGAGCCATATAAAGGGTGAGGTCTCAGTGGAGTTCTTGGCTTTTGGCTTAGTGGTTGTGGCGAGAACAAGTATGCTGATGCACCCGTTGGCAAGCTGAGCCATGTAAGGGGTGAGTTCTCAGTGGAGTTCTTGGCCTTGGGCTTGTACGCCCGTGGGGGGGGGGGGGGGGGGGGATGATAAGTACCATTGGTTTGTTATGAAATGTTGATGTGTGTTGTTATGTTAGAAGCATACATGCCATAGGGTGCCTTGGGTGAAACCCAGGTTTGCATACATGCTGCATTGCTAGATCCCCTTACTTCTTTTGCTCAACATAGAAATGTGGATGATGATTGTGACACCCATGCCTGTTTTGTTTATGTTAATATTGTTTATTACATTTGCATACGAAGTGCTGACTTGCAGGGTGAAGTAGTTCCCCGGGGTCCGCTAGGATGGCCGGGAGGAGGGGTGTTGTTACACCGTTGTTGGTCAGCCAAAGCGGACCCTCGTTATACAATTATTTGTGATTTGGATGCAGGGCAAGGATCGCAGGCTGGACCTAGCTCGCCGGCTAGAAGGCCTAAGCTTCATGAAGTGCACTTTTCATGCTTTCTTGTTTGATTATGATGTCTTTACCTGTTCCGTCTTGCATGCCGAGGTAGCTTAGGATTATGATGATCTGTTGGACATTTCTATGCCCTGTTTGTTTTGACTTGAGTATGAGTTTTGTAAGGCCTTAGGGCCGTAGTACTCTTATGTAGATGTGGACAACATCTGTAGTTTATTTAATGTTTCCGCTGTGTTGGTTCTGAATTTTGAGATGGTTAGATCTATATCACTTTTAAACACTAAAGCTGTGGTGATTATATGCTGTCGGGTCCCTGCCGGACCTATATTATATAGTTATTGCAGGGGCGGTGTTACATAAGACCCCTAAAAACACATTTAAATCCATTTTTGAACGTAATTTCATTAGTCTTGATAATATCACTTAACAAATTTAGCATTCAATTTATAATGATAATATAAGACATTAATAGGCAATGGATTTAAAAAGGATAAAACATATAAAAAGAAGAGATAGATCACTGGATAACTTTATGAATTTATATTTAATTTAATTCAATTTGATTTGATAAATATTAGGCTTAAAATGTGTAAGTCATATCCCATAAAATATAAAGTGACCATAAACATGTTGGATCAAAAATACAAAACAAACAAATGAAAAAAGAAATAAAGCACATCATGAAGTAGAGTATTGTGTATTCCATTTTGATTTATTTCTACTTCATGCAATTCAATGAATACTAATAAATAATAGATTTAGGTATCTAAAAAGGACCAAGAGTGATGGTTCCTTTGGGTACCCAAATGTAGCACGATGTTTTATGAGGAGACAGGGATGAATGAGCCATTTCAAGAGTTTCATTTTTAAGAATGGGTCTCCATTCATCTTGGTTGATTATCTTTTAAATTCATATTATGATTATATGACATCATTTTGTGGTGATAATTGGTTGTAAAACAATTCTTTTTAGAATTATGTTTATTGATATTGTTTTTCAAAGTAGATTGATGTTGATAATCATAAAGAGTTTTTGAATAATCATTTTTAGAGAGTTTATTAAAGTGATGGTCTTTCTTAAGAATTGAATGTTGAAAGAGTGAGTGTTTATGGTCAATAAATAAAAAGTTCTTATTAACTTTTTTATTTTCATTTCCACTCTTTCATTTAGACCAACTCTTATAATATGAAGTTAAGCTCTTGGAACTTTAATTTATTAATAAACTAGAGATAAGAGATTGTTTATTACTTGTGAAATTTTTAATAAACAATTTTAATGATTCTAGTTTACTAGTTAGAGCATCATTTTCTTTTATCAGTTTTTCATTATGTTCTTTTGAAGTTAAAAGACTTTTTTCCAAAACCTTGAGTCTGTCTTTAAAAGTATATATTATAATCAAAACAGGTTTAGTATTTTTAATTAAACAACATGAAAGTTAATTTGAAACATCAATATAAGATTTTACTTTAGCATTTGATTTTAAAGTTTTATTTTCTAAACGTAATTTGGAATTTGCATTTTTCAACTTTAAAATTGTACGTTTAGTAATTTCAAGCATAAGAAATGTAGAAATAGAATTTGTTACAAAAAGAGAAGATTTTGATTTCCTTACATTGCTATAGGATAAGGCAAGATTTGAACCAAAAGTTCCTTTGACATCTTCTGTTGAAATTTTGAAGTGTAAGTGGAGGTCGTGCGGTCTGAGCATCAGACTGTGTGGACTAGTAATACTGCGGAGGTCGGGCGGTCTGATATGGAGACCATGCGGGTTGTCTTCCCGCAGTGAACTGGTGGTTAGCCAGTGGTAGATGGACTTGGTTCTCCTTCCATCTGGGGTCAGCTATTTGTTTGTAACCGGGCGGTTAAGATCCGCGGTTACTTCTTGATGTTGGGTTCTGGCCGGTTATTTGCTTGCGGGCTGGCATGTGTCTGCTGGTATTGCTGGAGTTTTGCAAGTAGTCCGTGCAGCTTGTTCTTTAGTCAGCGAACTATTCTGCAGGGTTAACTCAGCAAGCCGTGCGAGTTGTTGCTACCCGCTATTGTTGGTGGGTGGTTATCATATCGCGTAGGCTGTGACTGCACTCCTCACCTCAACTATAAATAGGACCCCCACTGGAGATAAAATTAAGACGTGAAAAGTAAGTGAGAGCTCGCGAGTTTGTGGTGCGGATACACTTTTCTGTTCGTGCGGTTTGAGGCTTACCTTTGCTGTGTTCGCAGGTTGTGCGGCTTGCTTGTGGTTATGATTTGATCGGAGGATACCGCAGCAGATAAGTCGGTTGTAGTCAGCGACGGGTAGCAGCAGGAGGTCGCAGTTAACGACAAGGCAGTTTCTCTTCAGCTCATTTCCAGCTCAATAAAGTTCAGACCGCAGCGGTTAGGCGGTTTGCCTTTGCCGGTCTGTTACTTCTGTTCAGTTCTTCAGCAGCTTGTTCGTGGTTAGGAGTGGCCAAGTGACTGCGGTCAGGAGGCCTTGTTTGGGCGATCAGAGTGAGCATTGGAATAACGGGCAGTCCGCGTGTTGAATTGCGGGTTGGCGACTTCGCGGTTAGCCGCGTGGTCAGCTTGGCGACTTGGCAGTTTGAGCGGACAACTTTGTTAGCTGGGCGGTTTGGTATGTTATTCTTTGTAACCGCCAGCTTCTCGTGGTTGTTTCTTTTCTCCTCATCTAGCATTCTGATAAATCATGTCTCGCCATGTATGTCTCACTATGTACAGAAGATAGTTAATACAAGATTTCTCTTGTTCCTTAATTATTTCTGATTTTTGGTGCTTGGTATGGTTGAGAGTGTTCCGGCGACCTTGATTTCTTTTTCCGCTTATTAGAAATTTTTAACATGGTATCAGAGGGGATAGAGGTTTGAGCCGTGATTCAGCCGCAGTTATCTTGCTTGTTTTTCTGGAAGCATAGTAATCAGTGGTATAACAATGGAAAGAGGAATAACAAGAGGTCTTGGTATTGAGCTCCTGACGTAAACTAACTTTAAGAAGTGTAAGTCTTGCATGTAGAGCTATCTTTTTGGTGAGGACCTCTGGGAGGTTGTTGGTGGAGAAGAAACTCAAGAAGTGGTTGCTGCTGGAGAAAATGCTCATCTGGTGAGAGCTTGGAGGAGAACTAAAGCTAAGGTGGAGTTTACTCTCATCTCATCAGAATTGTTTGATCACATCGTTGGATGTCGATCAGCTGTTGAGATTTGGACGGCCTTGGATGGCTTGTTCAATAAGAAGAATGTAGCTCGGCTATAGTTCTTGGAGAATGAGTTGGCTAAGGCAACTCAAGGAGACTTGTCCATTTCAACGTTCTTCCTGAAGATGAAGAACCTTTGTGCAGAGATTTCGGCTTTGGACCCGGATGAGGCTATTTCAGAAGCTAAGCTAAAGAGGCACATAATCTGCGGCTTGCGGAGGGAGTATGTGGCCTTTGTTACTTCTGTTCAAGGCTGGGCCAATCAGCCATCATTGCTGGAGCTGGAAAACTTGCTTGCGTTGCAAGAGAGTCTGGCTATGCAGATGGCAGGAATGTCTGTCTCTAGGTGTGAAAGTGAGGTTTTATAATCAGGGAAGAAGAAGCGTTGGGACAAGAAGAAGAAGTCATCTGGAGATGATGGTCCATCTACTTATTATTAGCAGGAGAGGAGCTATGCTCCTAAGCGTGATGGGTAGAAGAAGGAAGGACCAAGATGCTTCAGGTGCAATAATCTTGGTCACTTCAAAAAGGACTATAAAGTAAATCTTCAGCCGGGGCATGCTGCAGGAAAGGAAGAGGCTAGTTCCAATACTAATGTCAGTTGGGGAGATTGAGCCTTTATGACGGGCACTTGTGTTCGGGAAATGGATTCTATCAACTATCAAGATGATTGGATTGTGGACTCGGGTTGTGGTCATCACCTCACCAGAGACGAGTCGAAGTTCTCTTCTTTGTAGACATACAAAGGTAATGATGCTATCATTACTACTGATGATACTATACATGCAGTTGAGAAGGAGGGTGTAGTTTCTTTAAACGGAGATAGAGGTCCACTCACATTAAAGAATGTCTATCATATTCCGGGGATGAAGAAAAACCTCTTCTCGGTGACCAACGTTGTTGATGCTGGCTATCACATTTTATTTGGTCCAACAGAAGTGAAGTTCCTTCGAAACGTGTCAGCGGTGAAGGCTGAAGTCACTCATGTTGGTATAAGGGTGAAGGACTTTGTTGGGAAAATGATTTCTCTTAACCCCTAGAAATGAGTTAAAGAAGAATTCTAAGAATGAAAAATAAGGCTAAGTAAATATGCGTCGAATAGTATTCGATGCAACGTCGAGAGAAAGTCGACGTTTCTATCAGAATGAGTCGAAGTAGCTCCGAGCAGAAGTCGACGTATCCTATGTCGACGTAGCTCTGACTTCTAGTCGACGTATCTTGAGAAGTCGACGCACCCTAGTCGACGCACCTTCCTTATTCTCCTCTCAACGTCCAGACAGGATGTATTCGACGCTTGGTTGAATAGTAATCGACGCACGTCGATCTTTATGACAGAATTCAAAATCACCAGATCTCTTTCCTTATCTTATAGATCTGATTTATATGGAATCAATTTATGTCTTATAGCCGTTCTGAATCCTTCTTTTCCTCTATTAGATTCTTGGCTAAATTGATTAAATCCTTTATGGACATTATTTGAAATCAGATTGAATACTTTCCTTCTATGGATATAACTGTTATGTAAATTTCTCTTTCTTTCTAATACTCTGCCTGCTAATTGATTACTCTCCTATAGTGTTATTTTAATGAACAGAGCTATAAATAACCAAGGAGGTCGGCAGAGAAAGGGGACTAGGTGATTCACCATTTTACATTTAAAAAAGAGGAAAAGCTCCCAAGTGATAAAGAGAGAATTAAGAAATAGCCCTGCAGCAATATTCAAGCATTCTTCTTCTCCTGCTTCTGAAATCACTCTGCTGCAAATTCTGATAGCTCTCACATAAGAGGGAAAAGCTACAAATCTTCTTCTCTCTATAGAAGAAAGATTTAATTCACTACTTCTTGTGCTTCCAATCTTCTTGTTAGCAAGAAGATTCATTCTTGTTTTAAATACTTCTTTTCCTTTTTCTTATTTTCATTCTCACATATTATAAAAGAGTTTTTAGAATCACTCTTCAAAAAATTCAGTTGTACTGGTTCTAAGAGTCTCCTTGTCAAAAGACTCAGTTGGTTCTAAGAGTCTCCTTATCAAAAGACTCAGGGTGGTTCTAAGAGTCTCCTTATCAAAAGACTCAGTGCAAGATAGTGAATTCCTACCAAGGGGGTAGAAGAGTGGACTACCCAAAGTTTGGGGAACCACTATATTTTCTTGTGTTGTGCTGTGATTTCTTTTCTTGCATTTACTTTCTTTATTTGTTTAATTCTTGTTGGTGTGTGTGGGAAGCTCTAATCTGTGATTATACATATATATATATATTTACTTTGCACAAAATATTATAAATCTCTATTCACCCCCCTCTAGAGAATTCTAGTGAGGTTAACTGTGCACTTTCATTTGGTATCAGAGGGAGGTTGATCTAAAAAGGATAACTCCTTGATCAAAAAGGTCCTACCTTTCATATATATATATATATATATATATTTTTTTTTCTAACAATTATTTTTCACATGGCACAAATCAAAGATTATGCTTCCACCAGACCACCAATGTGCAATCTTGAAAAGTTTGCAGTTTGGAAAACAAGAATTAGAATTTATATGAATTCTATTGATGATAACTTGTTTAATAATACTGTGACAGGTCCCCCAAAGCCTTATAGAAAGGATGCAAATGGCAATGCCACACAAACACTTGTTCCAAGATCTGAATGGACAGAAGATGAGAAGAAGGCAAGAACATGTGATCTAAAGGCCATGAACATACTTGTCTCAACCCTCTCAGATGACATCTTTCAAAGGGTTGTTGACTGTGAATCAGCCAAAGAAATTTGGGATGCTCTTACAAAGATGGTGGTAGGAAGTGCTGATGAAAAGAAAGATAAGAAGGCTCTATTGATCTCACAATATGAGAACTTCCAAAAGCAAAATGAAGAGAGTATCTCTGAGATGTATGACAGATTCAGTCTAATCATCAATCAATTGAAAAACTTGGATAGAGAGATCTCTCTCACTGAGATTAATGACAAATTGCTAATGAGTCTCCCTAGTTCATGGGACTCAAGAACATGGGCCATAAGAGACACAAGTGGGCAAAAGGAAATCTCAACAGATGCTCTCTTAGTAAAACACAAATCATATGAGCAACTGCTGAAAACTAGAGAAGAGAAGAAGAGAAGAGAAAACACTCCAATCTCCTCAAAAGACAGGAACATTGCATTAAAAGCAACAGAGGAAGGAGGCTCTATCACTGAAGAAGAACTATTCAGTTTCCTGGCCAGAAAATTCAAGAAATGGGTCAGGACAGATGGATCAAGAAGGAGAGAGTCAAAACCAAGGTATGACAAAACTCCTACTAAAGAAATTATTTGTTATTCTTGCAGGAAACCTGGACATATTGCCCCAGAATGTCCAAAAAATGCTGAGACAAAGAAAGATCTCAAGAAAATGGGGAAGAAGAATGAAAGAGGCTTTATAGCAGAAGCCTGGAGTGATACAGACTCTGAGGACAGTTCCTCTTTCAAGAGTGACAATGAAGAACCTAAGCAAGAAGATCTATGCTTGATGGCCCTTGAAGGATCAAAAAATAATGATAGTGCTAAATCTTGGAGTGAGACAGGATTAGAAGAAAGCATATCTTCTGAAGATGAAAAAGAAGATAACCTTATTCTCATAGAGGAATCTGAGGATAAGGATGAGGTAAGCATGTTTGATGAAATAGATTTTCAAAGTGATAACTTCAGAAATGATTTTATGGGAATGTGTCTAGATCAACTAAAAGCAACACAAGAAATTAAAGATCTAAAAGAACAAATCAATGTAGCTAAAAAACAGAGAAATAGAGAAGTCAAATGCTCTAAAGATTATGAATTAAGGGCTAACATCATAGAAAAGGAGATAGAAAAGGCTAAAATTGAAAATCAGTTCCTTAAGGATAAGGTTTCCCAAGCAAAGGCCTTTGAAGAATCAAGAAACATGAGAAGCCAAACTCTTAAGGAAATCACTGAAAAACAAACAATGAGACACAAAAATCTTGGGCTAGGAGCTGATCCATCAACCAGCTTAAATCCATCCAGCAAACCTGCTTGGATGAGCCCTGTAAAATTCACTAAACCTGTCAAATGGACAAACCAAGAAAAAGACCCACAAGATAAGGAAGAAAACTTCTTCAAAGAAATAAAGGAATTTGATGAGACATCATATTATTTAGCTGATGACTCACAAACTTCATCCGAAGAAACAACTAATCCAAGAAAAACAACACATAAAGGAGTAAAAACAGAAAAAGGTAAAATGAAAATTGAAGATACAATTGCGTCGACTTCATATCGACGCATAAATGATAGTGCGTCGACTTTTACTCAACGCAACCTCTCAGATGCCTCGACCTCTTCTAGACGCTTGAACAAAAGCACGTCGACTTCCAATCGACGCAACATTCTCTATGAGTTGAAATCAGATCGACGCCATCTGGAGAAAGCGCCGAATACAAATCGACGCGACTATCAACATGCGTCGAATAGATATCGACGCACAAAAGTTCAGAGAAACTTAAATACCTTTCCTCCAAAAGCCTTTCATCCTAACCCATATTCAGGACCCATTCATCCCAATCATGATTTCTATCCTAATCAACACTTCTATCATGATTTCTACCCTAAACATGGTAACCAAAATTCCCATTTTAACCAAAATTTCTATCCTAACCAAAATTCCCATCATAATCAAACCTTCTATTCTAATCATCCCTTCTATTCTTCTCTAAACTCAAATTATCATAATAATAAGATAATCAAGTGCCATATATGTAACAAAACTGGCCACCTTGCCAAACAATGCTGGTACAACCAATCAAACTATCTGTAAAAATTAGTCCAAGACTGACTTAGAACTAGGTAGAGATAAACACCTAGAATTCTTCAGGAAAATTAAAAGTCACGTCGACTTCTAATCAATGCACCGTCGATAACTCAACTCAATAAGTGAAATCGACGCATGCGCTGACTCCACTCGACGCATACGTCGATAGGAAACCCTATCATCCCAAATCAGACTATATCGACGCTCACTTCGAATTCCACTCAACGTAACGTCGACTTCATGAAAATGAGCGGCAATACCAAAATATTTTCGGTCACATCCACGGAAGTACTGAATAAGACTCGACTTGAGTCCAGTTTCGACGCTTCACCTGACTTAAATAGTATCTTCAGTTAGAAGCCTTCACGACTCTGCATCTTTCATCCTTCTTGCTCCTCAGACCAGCCGATTTTTCCTCTCCCTTTCACTGAACTAAAATGGCTCCCAAAATCAACTCAGGCTTCGACATTGACCTTGAGTCTTTCCAAGCAGCCGCAGAAAACTACAAGAGCATCATTGCTCTTTTTACTGCAGCAGGACTGGACAAGCTCATCTCCACTAGGTGCAAGCTCCTGGAATCAGAGCTCACAGAGCTAATAACTCATGTTCAGATATCTGAACAAGGAGAAATCCAGGGAACAATCTATGAGACACCAGTCTCAATCTCTGCAGAACATATTAGGACCACCTTTGATCTTCCTACAGGTATATGATGGCGCAAATCTCGCACACCGCTATAGGCGGTAGCTCGACTGTGACACGAAACGGCAGTGTACCGATCGTTCAAGTAATATAAAATGGGAATGAATCCCCAAGTATCGATCTCAAAGGAACACAGTAAGGTGGAGTTTATTATCGAGGAAGGACTTGAGATTGAAGTCCTTTCGAGCGGATGGATGCGGAAATGGGGGTTTTGGTTTGTGGAAAATGAAGAGCAAAATCTATCACTACTCCTATGCAATGCCGCTATGCAATGCTTCGCTTGGCGGGATGGAGACTAGGCAGGCCTTGAGCGCGCTGTGTCGCAAGGGCGGATGGATGAGTAGGCAAGCGGAGTCGAACTGTGCAGGCCTTGAGCGCACTGCTTCGTAGGGCAAATGGATTACACGGGCCGCTATGCCACGCTTCGCTAGGCGGATGGAAGAGTAGGCATACGAATGGAATGGAGAGAACAGCGGAATGAGGGTCGCAAGCACCTCGTCGACAAGCACGCCACTAGCAATTGCTAGTGCGGCACCGGACACGGTGGTGGAGTGGAAAATGGATGGCGGCGCACCTCATTAACACATATGAACTAAATATAACTTCACATAAACATGAAATTAAGATTACAAGCACGATTCATAGTGTTCATCATCAATACATGAGAGATCTAGCTACAAACACATCAATAAGAGAAGAACAAGGCAAGAAATCGACCGAATCCGAAGTCTCGTTGTAGATTCACGGTTGGAATCGCCGGGTTGTCAATCCGCGTCCAAGCTCGATCCGCAACTACGTCCGGGGTAGAGAGAGCTGTCACTACTCTCCAATGAGCCCGTCTTCTTTGTGTCACGATCCGGTAGAGGTTGCAAACTTCCTCTTGCGCGATGGCGATGGCGGCTAAACCTTCCTTGAAACTCTAGGATGAAGGAGGAGGTCGAGAGGAAGCTCCGGCTCAAGAATGGCGTGAAGAACAAGCCCGGAGCACCTCCCGATGGTGGGCGGCGATGGAGGGGCGAAATCGGGCGGAATGGCGGAGCTGGGAGAACGAAAGATCGGAGGATCCGACCTAATTCGCGAGCAGGAGTATTTATAGGCGCTGGAATAAACAGTGCGCACGGTCATTGGCGCACGACCAGTGGTCGTGCGCGCTGGAATCCTGTGATCGTGCGCCTGCCTGGGTGGAGCCTGCAATGTAAGAAATTTATAAAATACCATGTTCGCACGACCAATGGCGCACGTCCGATGGTCGTGCGCACTATCGTAGGTGGTCGTGCGCACTGGTCGAAACAGAACTCATAAAATTAATGTTAAGTGCGCACGAACAGTGGCGCACGACTGATGGTCGTGCGCACTATCGTAGGTGATCGTGCACATTGTCTGAGACAGAACTCATCAAATTGGTGTTAAGTGCGCACGAACAGCGGCGCACAACCAGTGGTCGTGCGCAATAGAACCAGCGATCGTGAAGTGTTCCTGTACAGAATTGTACCGGGAACACCTGCACGACTCCTGTTCCAGCACAACCACGAATCCAGCCACTAAAAGTGGCACTTAACAATCCATGAAAACTACTTAAGAAGAAGAACATGAAATAACACCAAAAACGGGCCTAGAGGTGCACTTAGCATGGAGTATCAAATATGAGTGAAAACATGTCTAAAGTGAAGTGCATAGACTAGAAAATCGGCCCAGATGAGTCCATAAATGTGTATATATTTGGGACTCATCACACCCCCAGACTTACCTGTTTGCGCGTCCCGAGAAAACAAATTCTAAGTGAACGGGGAAAGAAAAGTAGATGGCTAAAAATTACAATACAGAGTACCATGCGAAGTCGCATGCTCACGTGTATGAGAAAAATAGTAGAGAAGATTTCTGATTATATAAACAGTTTATATATTTCTAAAAGAGTAAAAGCATATTACGACTACTCAAAATGGTGAACAACGGTGAATCATTTGGTCATGCATACGGAGAAAGTAAACTAAGCACTGAGACGAGCATTGCTCAAGATCGGGATGCGGGACAAACTCCACTGAAATCCATCAGTGTCGGTGACCATAAGCTTGCCCGGTCACATTCTCCCCACGACACTAGATTGGTTCAAGGCGTGAGTCAGTAGGACTTTCAGGTTTTAATTGAGGCTTGGGTTACAGTGAGGTAAACAATGATAAACAAAATGGCTTATAACACATAACCCAAATGAGCTTTAAAAGTAACTACCCGCGCACCAAAATCGAATGCAAATGCACCACACCCCCAGACTTGGACTTTTGCAACATAGGTGTGTGCACCGCCTACTCCCAATACATAATTTTTTTCTACATGATTTTTCAATAAAACTCATTTTTCTTTTTTTCTCTTTTCCTTTTCATTTTTTTTCTTTCTATCTTCTTTTTCTTGTCTTTTTTCTTTCAGCAAAATTTTCAAATGAGCATATCCACAGATTCACATAATAAACACCACAATCAACACCCCCCACAATGTAAATAAAACTACAACTAAAGCTCAGATTTGGGTGTGCGACTAGGTTAGGCTTTTAGGCTTTGGTGAGATATATGTGGAGCTGAATCAAGAAAAGAGTAGGCACAAAGGGGCTAGCAAGGGTAGACGAAAGGCGTGAAATAAAGGTTAAACCAGGCTAAAATAATGGCCTACGTCATTCTCACGCACTAGAACTATCCTATGCCAATGCTTCAAGAATCGTTTGGGGCAAGTTCTAGCCACCGAGAAAGATTCTCCTTTCTCCCGACTCAAGCAATACGAGTCTAGCGATCGTTTACACACATCCCTATGCTACCGTTTGATTCCACTGGATTCACCATTTGAGTAGATTAAACAACATTTACACTAATAGAAAAAATATAAAACCATAAGTATAAAGAGAAGTCTAATCTACACAAATTTCTATGCAACCGAGCACTCGACTAGGAGCACTACTGGAGTCAACATTTTACTCTGCTACTTAGTCCTAAGCCATCACCTAGACTTTCCCACATAAGTAGAAGAATTAAATTCACTACAGAGCACGCATACAGACGAGTACGCGCTCAAGTGGGTGTTGTGGTGTGCAATGGAAATGAACAACAATTTCCAATAAGCTAAAATAAAAGTACTTTTAGCATGCTATGCAAGAGTGCACGTGAGTGGGTACAAAAACTGCTCTCCCTCAGACTTAAACTAAACAATCCACAAAATTTATGACATAAAAATCAGAAAAGGCTAGGGAAAGAGAGTACCCAGTGCTCAGAAATGAGCACACCAGAAGATTGGCGTGTAAGCTAAAATGAGCCGCAGCATCCGCCATCCAGAAAAGATACCTGCAAGGGTCAGCTCCGCAGAAACAGAAGAAAATAGAAAACTGAAAAAAGAATACTACTAACTAAACTAAACAAGATGAAATAAGAAATGCAGGAAAAGGTAAAATAACTACTGGGGTTATTGTCATCCCAGCACGACTTATTCGGATTTTATACAGTTCTAGCTTATGGGCCTATGAAAAGCAAAGTGGACAGGTAACTATTCTAATATGCGTGTAGGTAGCGGGTACCTATACGGAGAAAGAACAGTCACACCTCTACCCGAATATAAATACCCGCTCCTCACAGGTAGAGGGAAAAGAAAGTAAGAAGAGGAGGAGGCCTGGTCCTCACTCATCTCACCAAAACTGTCCTTGCCCAGCAAGGTATCATCTCCAGGGAGGCAGTAGGAGGAGAAGGCAATGAGTGGGGCTTCCTCTACAGAGGAGGGATCAACCTCCTCACGTGAGAGGATACACTCATCATTGACTTGAGCAGAATGCTCCAAGTACTCCTGAAGTACCTATGAAGACTCAACCTGCACAGGCTCAGATAGAGAAAGGGGATCAAGAAATAAAAGAGAAGAAGGACAAAAATAATCAGAAATCAGGGGAGTGGTCCCGGTCTCACTCCCATTAGATTGGGAAAGTAAAATAATGTCAGCATCATCGACAATGTTGCAGGGCTTGGTAGGATCATCAGTGACCTCCTCCACGATTTGGACTTCCTCCACCGGTGCTGAGGGAGAATCCTCATCACCTTGGAAAATATCCTCCTCCATAGGAATAGGCACAACACATAAATCACCTGCCTTATCCTGCGAAACATCCTCAATAATGTCGTTAGAGACAAAAGTAGTAGAATGCACAACAGGGGGAAGAATAGTGCTCGGATAAAAGTCGAGCGCCGATTCCTCACAAAGAATCGAATCCACTAGGGGTGGTGGATGCACCGGGAGAATAGGCTCAGCAATGTCGGTGCCCAGATCAGCCACACATCTGGTGACTGTGTCAACGCCATACCCTTCAAGATGTGAAGGTGGCAAAGACACAAAACCGGATGTTGAAGGTGTGCCGCCAGAGTTAGGATTTGGGACGATCCGGATATCCGGCTCGTCATCCTCATCCAATTGGCAAAGAAAAGCAACACAATCCTTCAGGGCATGATCTGTGCTCCGACAAAACTGGCACTGCCTAGCGGGCTTCTTTGGCACAGCGGGTGCTGAAGCCGAAAAGAAGTAAGACGGTAAAGGCTCGGCAGAGTATCCATAAGACATACGCACACCATATGGAGTATCAGATGAAATCGATGTTCTATATGTTGGGCGAGAAGAATTATGCCCACCATTGTCCGTAGGGCATTCATCACTAGAGTGGGAGGTAGCTCCACACCAACGACAACAGATATTAAGATGTGCCGACAAAGTGCAAAGATAAAATGATTCAAAAAGAAAAACACTATTGTGCGAAATACCACACCTAACTAAAATTACTAACGCAATCTAATTAAAAACAGGAAACAGAATACAAGGAAATACAACAAAGGAATGCGATTTACAAATGGAAGGGCTTCTCCCTCAGGTTCTCCCTCTCCAGAAAACTCACACGACTGTGTTCCCCGGCAACGGCGCCAAAAACTTGATGACGCAAATCTCGCACACCGCTATAGGCGGTAGCTCGACTGCGACACAAAACGGCAGTATACCGATCGTTCAAGTAATATAAAATGGGAATGAATCCCCAAGTATCGATCTCAAAGGAACACAGTAAGGTGGAGTTTATTATCGAGGAAGGACTTGAGATTGAAGTCCTTTCGAGCGGATGGATGCGGAAACGGGGGTTTTGGTTTGTGGAAAATGAAGAGCAAAATCTATCACTACTCCTATGCAATGCCGCTATGCAATGCTTCGCTTGGAGGGATGGAGACTAGGCAGGCCTTGAGCGCACTGCGTCGCAAGGGCGGATGGACGAGTAGGCAAGCGGAGTCGAGCTGTGCAGGCCTTGAGCGCACTGCTTCGTAGGGCGAATGGATTACACGGGCCGCTATGCCACGCTTCGCTAGGAGGATGGAAGAGTAGGCATACGAATGGAATGGAGAGAACGGCGGAATGAGGGTCGCAAGCACCTCGTCGACAAGCACGCCACTAGCAATTGCTAGTGCGGCACCGGACACGGTGGTGGAGTGGAAAATGGATGGCGGCGCACCTCATTAACACATATGAACTAAATATAACTTCACATAAACATGAAATTAAGATTACAAGCACGATTCATAGTGTTCATCATCAATACATAAGAGATCTAGCTACAAACACATCAATAAGAGAAGAACAAGGCAAGAAATCGACCGAATCCGAAGTCTCGTTGTAGATTCACAGTTGGAATCGCCGGGTTGTCAATCCGCGTCTAAGCTCGGCCCGCAACTATGTCCGGGTTAGAGAGAGCTGTCACTACTCTCCAATGAGCCCGTCTTCTTCGTGTCACGATCCGGTAGAGGTTGCAAACTTCATCTTGCGCGATGTCGATGGCGGCTAAGCTTTCCTTGAAACTCTAGGATGAAGGAGGAGGCCGAGAGGAAGCTCCGGCTCAAGAATGGCGTGAATAACAAGCCCGGAGCACCTCCCGATGGTGGGCGGCGATGGAGGGGCGAAATCGGGTGGAACGGCGGAGCTGGGAGAACGAAAGATCGGAGGATCCGACCTAATTCGCGAGCAGGAGTATTTATAGGCGCTGGAATAAACAATGCGCACGGTCATTGGCGCACGACCAGTGGTCGTGCGCGCTGGAATCCTGTGATCGTGCGCCTGCCTGGGTGGAGCCTGCAATGTAAGAAATTTATAAAATACCATGTTTGCACGACCAATGGCGCACGACCGGTGGTCGTGCGCACTATCGTAGGTGGTCGTGCGCACTGGTCGAAACAGAACTCATAAAATTGATGTTAAGTGCGCACGAACAGTGGCGCACGACCGGTGGTCGTGCGCACTATCGTAGGTGATCGTGCACACTATCTGAGACAGAACTCATCAAATTGGTGTTATGTGCGCACGAACAGCGGCGCACAACCAGTGGTCGTGCGCAATAGAACCAGCGATCGTGCACAGTGTTCCTGTACAGAATTGTACTGGGAACACCTGCACGACTCCTGTTCCAGCACAACCACGAATCCAACCACTGAAAGTGGCACTTAACAATGCATGAAAACTACTAAAGAAGAAGAACATGAAATAATACCAAAAACGGGCCTAGAGGTGCACTTAGCATGGAGTATCAAATATGAGTGAAAACATGTCTAAAGTGAAGTGCATAGACTAGAAAATCGGCCTAGATGAGTCCATAAATGTGTATATATTTGGGAGTCATCAGTATATCCTAATATTATCTTTGTTTAAATAAAATAGGGAAAGGAAATCAATTTCTAAAGAGTAACCTTATAAGTCTTTATCATTCCCCCATTAGGTGATGAATCTATAGACCTCACACCTGATGAAATCAAGCATCTGCTAACCACCATGAAGTTTTCAAGGGATAAACCAATCCATCTAAAGAAAATAGATTTTTCTGAGGACTACAGACTGCTAGCAGACATAGTAGGAAAGATACTACTATGCAAAATTTCATCCCATGATGCAGTTCCCAAGCAGCAACTGAACATCATGGGAGCCCTTGTGCTGAAGAAGAAGGTGGACTGGGCCACATGGTTACTCAAAATAATAGGCTCCAAATACTCACACAAAGAAAATGCATATATGAGGATTATGAGTCAAGTACTCTTCCACTCCTTCCCTGACCTCTGTAGGTCAAAAGGAATCCCCATTCCTCCAGGGAAAAGAATGTCAATAGCCCTATTCTCCAAGTGGACCAGGCAAATTCCTAAGCCTGGTTCCATTCCTGAAAGGACTCCCTCTCCTCCTAACTCTCCTGCTCATCCATCTCCTGCTCATCCATCTCCTCCTCCTTCTCCTCAAAGAGACAATTCTTCTCTACCACCATCATCCACTCAAATAGTCTCTACCACCCTCACAACTCCTACTCTACCTACCTCTTCTCAAACACCTGCTCCTCAAACAGCAGTTTCTCCACCTCCTTTATCACCCATACCTCATGTATCACCTAACTTCTCTCCAGCCTCATCACCACCTTCACCACTCTCTCCTCATCCCCAACCACAACAGGAACCATCTGCATCCACTAAAGCTCTCCTCACTCAGTGCATTGCATCAACAACTCAAACATTCCAAGCAATGCTGGATGAGCACTGCTCCCAGATTCATTCCTCAATCCTACACATGCACACCCAAATAGATGGGGTCAGTGCCTCTGTGCAAAGTCTGAAGAACTCTCTCTCTTCCTCAAGAGTTACCAAGTCTTTCTTAACCTCCTTGGCCAAGAAGGTCAAGAAGGGGGAGAAGCTTGATGAAAAGCAGCCCTCCAATCTTAAATCTCCCTCACACAAATCCCCTCCTTCAAAATCTGACAGTCTTGCACTGCTCAAGACAATTGGGAATGAGATAGTACCTGAGCTACACAATGATGAACAAACAATAGAGGTACTCAACATAGCAAGAGATGCTGCAAATCAAGTGGCACTACTACAAGGGGAGGGAAGCAGAGCAGAAAATGAGGCTGAAAAGGAAGAAGGTGAGAAAGAGCTGAATACTGAAAAAGGAAATGAAGTTGATGCTGGGAAATAGAAAGAGCCAGATGTTGTGATGGCTGAAGAAGGGGCTCAGGAGTCAGGGGTAGGGGGAGCTGAGACTCAGTGGGAGCAAATGGCTGAGACCCAGGGGGAGCTGAGGGAGTCACCTGCTACTGGGAAAGAGCAATCCACAATAGTATTCAAGAGAAAAAGAAAGACTCCTCCTACCCCTCCTGAATAATACTTGAAAACAATGCTTCATATACTTTATGATTGGTCTGAACATGAAGTTTGCTTCTGACTGTGTGAAATCTTCATTATCTGTATAAATGCTTTATTATGTTAATTATATGCTAAATACAATTTCTCTCTAAATAGGGTTAAGATAAATAGGGGGAGATTGTTGGGAAAATGATTTCTCTTAACCCCTAGAAATGAGTTAAAGAAGAATTGTAAGAATGAAAAATAAGGCTAAGTAAATATGCGTCGAATAGTATTCGACACAACGTCGAGAGAAAGTCGACGTTTATATCGGAATGAGTCGAAGTAGCTCCAAGCAGAAGTCGACGTATCCTATGTCGACGTAGCTCTGACTTCTAGTCGACGTATCTTGAGAAGTCGACGTATCTTGAGAAGTCGACGCACCCTAGTCGACGCACCTTCTTTATTCTCCTCTCGACGTCCAGACAGGATGTATTCGACGCTTGCGTCGAATAGTAATCGACGCACGTCGATCTTTATGACAGAATTCAAAATCGCCAGACCTCTTTCCTTATCTTATAGATCTGATTTATATGGAATCAATTTATGTCTTATAGCCGTTCTGAATCTTTCTTTTCCTCTATTAGATTCTTGGCTAAATTGATTAAATTCTTTATGGACATTATTTGAAATCAGATTGAATACTTTCCTTCTATGGATATAACTGTTATGTAAATTTCTCTTTCTTTCTAATACTCTGCCTGCTAATTGATTACTCTCCTATAGTGTTATTTTAATGAACAGAGCTATAAATAACCAAGGAGGTCGGCAGAGAAAGGGGACTAGGAGATTCACCATTTTACATTTGAAAAAGAGGAAAAGCTCCCAAGTGATAAAGAGAGAATTGAGAAATAGCCCTGCAGCAATATTCAAGCATTCTTCTTCTCCTGCTTCTGAAATCACTCTGCTGCAAATTCTGATAGCTCTCACATAAGAGGGAAAAGCTACAAATCTTCTTCTCTCTATAGAAGAAAGATTTAATTCACTACTTCTTGTGCTTCCAATATTCTTGCTAGGAAGAAGATTCATTCTTGTTTTAAATACTTCTTTTCCTTTTTCTTATTTTCATTCTCACATATTGTAAAAGAGTTTTTAGAATCACTCTTCAAAAAATTCAGTTGTACTGGTTCTAAGAGTCTCCTTGTCAAAAGACTCAGTTGGTTCTAAGAGTCTCCTTATCAAAAGACTCAGGGTGGTTCTAAGAGTCTCCTTATCAAAAGACTCAGTGCAAGATAGTGAATTCCTACCAAGGGGGTAGAAGAGTGGACTACCCAAAGTTTGGGGAACCACTATATTTTCTTGTGTTGTGCTGTGATTTCTTTTCTTGCATTTACTTTCTTTATTTGTTTAATTCTTGTTGGTGTGTGTGGGAAGCTCTAATCTGTGATCATACACATATATATATATATATTTACTTTGCACAAAATATTGTAAATCTCTAGTCACCCCCCCCCCCCCCCCCCCCTCTAGTGAATTCTAGTGAGGTTAGCTGTGCACTTGCAGACTTGTTTGTGTTATCTACAAGTTCGTATGTTGATAAGATGATGACTAATGATAACACTGCTATCTGGCATGAAAGACTTGGACATGTTGGGATGGACAAATTGAAAGCTATGATAGGGAGAGGCCTTGTGAGAGGTTTGCCTAGTTTGTCATCTTTCGGCAAAGGCCACGTTTGTGCAGGATGTCAATATGGCAAGGCTCATCGCCTTCCATTCGAAAAGTCACAAAGCAGATGCAAAGTGCCATTGGAGTGTGTATCCATGGTGATCTGTGTGGACCTACCAAGAATGCTAGTCTTGGAGGCAGCAGGTATATGCTGGTCTTGATTGATGATTTCCCTAAATATACTTGGGTATATTTTCTGAAAGAGAAGTTAGAAGCATTCAGGTTGTTTGTGGAGTTCAAGGAGCTCGTGGAGGGTCGTCTTAATCTACGGATCAAGAAGTTCAGAACTGACATTGGAGGGGAGTTTACTTCCAATGTGTTCTTTAACTTCTGTAGAAAGCATGACATTCAGAGAGAGCATTCTTGTGCTCACACTCCACAACAAAATAGAGTTGCATAGCAGAAGATCCATCATCTGACGGAGACCTTCAAATGTTGGCTTCATACCAAGAGTGTCCCAAAGTTTTTTTGGGCAGAGGGAATGTCTTATGCAACTTATGTCATCAATCAGATGCCTTTAAGTCCCATCAATATGAAGACCCCACATGAATTGATGTTCAAGATAAAGCCTACGATGGAACACCTTCGTGTGTTTGGATCTACCTGCTATATGCATGTTCCTGATGCCCTCAGAACAAATCTAGATGCGAAAGCAAGAAAGCTAGTCTTTGTCGGTTATGATGACCGGAAGAAGTTTTGGAGATGCATGGATCCAGAGACACGGAGAGCCATGGTCTCAAGGGATGTGGTATTTGACGAGCTGACATCATACCAAGGTAGCTTCACTGTTGAACTACAAGAAAGCAGGGTAGATGGTGGACCAGGAGAAGCTGCAAGGGAAGTTCTGGTGGAGTTGCCTGTTTCACCAGGTGTTCTAGTTGCCTCTAGCTCTGGGTCAGGTGCTTCAGGTTCTGTAAGAAGTGGGAGTGATGCTCCAATTGTACCCTGGAGAAGAGCTAGTCCAGAAGTTGTAGTGGAAGATGTGGATCAGAGTAAAGCTCTGAGGAGGTCCAAAAGGACTATTATTCCACCAGCTCAGTATACAGGGGGAGACCAGGTGAGCTTCGTCTCATGTTTCTTTGCTGGTCCCTTGGATGAGCGAGAGCCGTCATGCTTTGAAGACGCCACTGGAATCAAGGAGTGGGAAGATGCCATAGATGAGAAGATGGCTGCCCTCAAGATGAATGATACCTGGGACCTTGTGCCTAAGGTTGATGGCATTACTCCTGTGACATGCAAGTGGGTCTACAAGATGAAGAAGAAAGTTGATGGGAGTATCGAGTAGTATAAGGCTCGCCTTGTAGCTAGAGGGTTATATCAATAGTACGGAGAAGACTACGAAGAGACGTTCAGTCCGGTAGACAAGATGACTTCGGTATGGGTGGTGATTGCATTGGCAGCTAGCCAAGGATGGAAGATTTGGCAACTCGACGTAAAAAATTCTTTCTTGTATGGCGAGATTGACAAGGATATCTTCATGGTTCAGCCATCAGGATACATATCGGAAGCTTATACAGGACACATCTGCAAGCTCAAGATGGCTCTTTATGGGTTGAAGCAAGCACCTCGGGCGTGGTATGGGAAGATCATAGAGTATCTCTAGTTCTGCGAATATTTTACATCAGATTCAGACTCGAGTCTGTTCATAAAGAAGATCAGGGAGCTGCAAGTCTTAGTGCTATTGTACGTTGATGACATGATCATCACGAGGAACTCGGAGGATGAGGTAGCTAAGCTTCAGGCTGAATTATCTATCAGGTTCGAGATGAAGGATCTGGGGGAGCTTCACCATTTCCTTGGACTTGGGGTGGAGAGGAAAGAGAGCGGTGTGCTTGTTTCCCAAAAAGGTTATGCAGAGCGGATCGTTAAACGATTTGGCATGCATGATGGGAAGAGCATATCTACTCCACTAGAGGTTAGTCTAAAACTTTGGCAAGATGAGGGGAGGATTCTTCCTGATCCGTTGGTGTTTCGGGCTCTTGTTGGGAGTCAGATATATTTGACAATTTCTAGACCAGATATTGCTTATGCAGTTGGTAGGGTAAGTCGATATATGGCAGAACCACGGAAACCTCATCTGGTGGCGGCTAAAAGTATTCTGAAGTATGTGAAGTCGACCTCAAACATGGGTCTCCTTTATGGGAGAGACACGGGCATTTGTTTGCATGGATACATGGATGCCGATTATGGGGGAGATTCAGACGATCGAAAGTCGACGTCAGGTTATGTTTTCTTATGCGGATCGGCGGCTATTTCATGGTGCAGTAAGAAGCAGGATTCTATGTCCGTCTCTACCACGGAAGCGAAGTACAAGGTTTCTGCCTTGGCAGCTCAGGAAGCCATATGGCTTAGGAGATTGGTGGAGGACATCCATAAGGAGGTTCGAGGTCCTACTCTGCTGTGCGGTGACAACGAGAGTGCCCTCAATCTGGTTAATAATCCATTTTGTCACGCACAGACCAAGCACATCAAGATCGAGCATCACTTCATTCGAGAGAAGGTGCTGGATGGATCTCTGATGGTTGAGCATGTGCGGAGTGAGGACAATGTCGCTGACATCTTCATAAAGCTACTGGCGAAGGGACCATTTACTCGGCTAAGAGGTTTTCTTGGGCTGACTTCCACTTCCCACTTCAAGGGGGAGTGTTGAATTTTTAAGGTGTAAGTGGAGGTCGGGTGGTCTGAGCATCAGACCGGGCAGACTGGTAATACTGCGGAGGTCAAGCAGTCTGATATGAAGACCGCGCGGGTTATCTTCCCGCAGTGAACTGGCAGTTGGCCAGTGGCAGATGGACTTGGTTCTCCTTCCATCTAGGGTCAACTATTTGTTTGTAATCGGGCAGTTAAGATCCGCAGTTACTTGTTGATGTTGCAATCTGGCTGGTTATTTGCTCGCGGGCTGGCAGGTGTCTGCTGGTATTACTGGAGTTTTGCGAGTAGTCTGCACGGCTTGTTCTTAAGTCGGAGAATTGTTTTGCAGGGTTAACTCAGCAAGCCACGCGAGTTGTTGCTACCCGCTGTTGTTGGTGTGCGGTGATCCTATCGCGTAGGCGGTGACTGCACTCCTCACCTCAACTATAAATAGGACCCCACCGGAGCTAAAATTAAGACATGAACAGTAAGTGAGAGGTCGCGAGTTTGTGGTGCGGATAGACTTTTATGTTCGCACGGTTTGCGGCTAACCTTTGCTGTGTTCGCAGGTTGTGCGACTTGCTTGTGGTTCTGATTTGATCAGAGGAGACTGCAGTAGATAAGTCAGTTGCAGTCAGCGGTGGGTAGCAACAGGAGGTCGCAGTTAGCGACAATGCAGGTTCCCTTCAGCTTGTTTCCAGCTTTTAATAAATTTCAGTCCGCGGCGGTTAGGCGGTTTGCCTTTGCCGGTCTGTTACTTCTGTTCAGTTCTTCAGCAGCTTGTTCGCGGTTAGGAGCGCCCAAGTGACTGCAATCAGGCGGCCTTGCTTGGGCAATCCGAGTCAGCATTGGAATAATGGGCAGTTCGCGTGTTGAGTTGCGGGTTGGTGACTTTGCGGTTATCCGCGCGGTCAACTTGGCGACTTGGCGGTTTGAGCAGACATCTTTGTTAGCTGGGCTGTTTGGCGGGTTGTTCTTTGTAACCGCCAGTTTCTTGTGGTTGTTTCTTTTCTCCTCATCTGGCGTTCTGATAAATCATGTCTTGCCATGTATGTCTCACTATGTACAAAAGATAGTTAATACCAGATTTCTCTTGTTCCTTCATTGTTTCTGATTTCTGGTGCTTGGTATGGTTGAGAGTGTTCCTGCGACGTTGTTCTTGTTTTCCGCTCATTAGAAATTTTTAACATCTTTTCGCATTCCTTTTTCATAGTTGAATTTCCGTCTTCTCTTTTGCTTGATGTGTTGCCATCATTTAAGTCCAATATTGTGATGTTGCATTGTTCTCTCTTAGATAGATCTTCCTCCAAGCATGAGTCCTCATCGGTTTCTTCTCTTTGATCCATAAGGAATTGCTCTTGTTCATCATATGTGGAAGGAAGACTATAAGTATTCTCAAGAAATTTCCAAACTTCAAAAGCAGTAGGAAGTGTATAAATAAGTTTGAAAATATTTTGATCTAGAGCAAAATATAGACTATTCATAGATTTTACATTTAAAAACATTTTATTTTTATTTAGAATACTTGGGGGCATTTTAATAGCAATATTCCAAACTTCAATATCCAAAGATTTAAGAAATTTTTCCATAAGTGTTTTCCACATATTATAATTTTCAACCATAAATAATGGTCGTGATAATGATTTTTCATTTTCATAAAAATTTTCACTACTAGAGTATGCGAGATCATGAAGCGCCATTATTCCTGGTTGTGAAGCCATTTTAGAATAACCTACACTCTAATACCACGTGTTGGTTCTTGTGGCACCCTTAGAGGGAGGGGGGGGGGGGGGGGGGGGGGGGGGGGTGAATAAGAGCTTTATGGAATTTAAATCTTATTTAAATTTATCAGAGTTTGCGACCAAAGTTTCAAAATATTTTATAAGAAAAAATACTTTAATATCTCAGATAAGATTATATTGACGATTGATTCCTTTTTAAAGAAGATGAAATTCAATTTTTCTCCACTACCGCCAGCGCTAGTGCTAACGCCTGGCGTTAGTGAGAGAAGTTGAATTCCATAAGTTAATGATCAAATGTTTGATTTCTATAACGCTAGAAATCAATGCGAGAATATGAAAAACCCTTTTTTGCGATTCACATATCCTTCTCCCAAGGACTACTAAATAGCTTGAGGCAATGTACATGTTGATAAAAACATATGATCTTGTAAAACTCTTTTTTTATGCCAACAAATGGGGTAGGGTAGAGAAGAATTTCAAGCTTATAAATTAAATTATTTTGAGAGCAAATTCTAGTAAATTGAAATTTCCTAAGATCTAAAAAGCTAGAAGAAAAATAATAGAAATCTAAAGAGGTTTAGCATATTTACAATAAAATGAAGTCATTTAAACTAAAAAGTAAAGTCACACTAAATAGATTCTCTAATCAAATTAAAATCATAAAATGATTCTTAAAACAAGAGTACCTACAATTTAATTTTAACAAACTATAATAAAACAAAATTTTAGCCAATTAAACATAAAAATGCTTATAAACATTCTCAAAGGATTTCCAAGAAATAACAAAAACAACAAGTAGGGGTTTTATAATTTGTTTTTGGTTTTTATTCTAAGTTTTTCATATTTTGTGGATTTTTTTTATATTATCTTTTTTTTTGGATTTTCTTGGATAAGAAATAAACACTAAAAATTACTAAATATAAACTAATAAAACTAATTTTTTGTTAATTATTGGACTTCCCGAGGTATACCGCGTGACGGGCGCTCACCGGTACTAGAAGATGTGACGAGATGACATCCCAAACCTCCATTTCCAAGAAATTAATTTTCTATTTTCTATTTGTTTTTTGAAGATTTTGGGTTTTCTAATTTTTGAAAATTTTAATTTTTTGTATTGTTTTTGTAAAAGACAACAAAAAAGAAAATAAACTATTTACAAAAGGAAAATAAACAATGTACAAATTAAACAAAATATTTTGTAACTTCAGGATTTATAAAATAAATTTTGCAGAAATTTTCTAATTTTTCAAAAAATTTAAAAGAAGGGGAAATACACCCCTATACTTAAAATTCAACATTGTCCTCAATGTTGAAAGCTAGGTATGAAGAAGAAAAAAATAAAACTAAAAATACAAGAACATGAACATAAACGAAAAAGAACAAGGAGGGGAAACAATGCACGTCCCTGATTTGGAGACGGACGACCACCACGAACACCTGCAAAATTACATTTAAACAACACTAATAAAACAAATCACAAAATAAAAAAGAAATAAAACAAAGAAATTACTTTTTTTTTTAGTTTTGATAGGTTTTAAAATGTTTTTGGGCTTTAATTTTTTTTGTAAATTTTTTTTTTTTGGTTTTTTGAAACTTACTAAAAGAAGAAGAAAGGAAATTTTTTTATATGGTTTAATTAGTCTTGGACTTCCCATGGTCTATCCGGTGAAGGGCTCACATTGGTACTAGGAAATGCGATGGGATGACACCCCAAATCTCCCTTTCCAAGAATTTAATTATAACATAATTTTTTTTATTAAAGGGGTAAAAGGAAAAGAAGTTAAAGAAAAGATAAAAGTAATAGCGCTCTCTCTTTTCAAAATATCGATAAAAAAATTACACCGGCAACGACGCCAAAAACTTGATATTAAAATTAATGTATAGGATTTTGAATTATGAGAATTGTTGTTGATGTTCTCCAATTCTATATCCGATGAAGGCAAGCGTTCCTTATCATTTATAGTATAGGATACTTAAGAAAAATATCAAGGTCGTATTTAAACACGGATCTGTCGAGTACTTATACTTTGAGAAAGCGAGCTATTATTTTATCGGAGAGAGCAAAAAAGAGAAATAATTAAAGCTAAACAAAAGAGAATAAAAATAAACAAAGGAAAAAAACTTGATTAAAATGCGCATTGAAATAAAAATATAAGATAAATTATTATCATTCTAATCTATGCCTTGGCCATGGAGATTCCTAGCTTATGAACGCACCTCTCTCGAGGAATACACCCACTTGAGTTTAGGATGATCGACCGATCTCTCGTTCTATAATTGACACTTCTAATACTCGTTTTAACAAGGTGAATCCCACTATAGATTTGCCTCTTATTCAAAAGATTTACATCATCCTCTCTCGAGGGTTGCGTGCAACTCAAAAATATTCTCGAGTAATCGATTTGTACGCACGAGCCTCTCGACTATCTAGAATACGAAAACAAATACTGAAATTAATAACCGATATATAAACTCGGTATCGTCATTTTTCGAGAATTAATCGAAGGTGGGAAGGAATGATAATAAGGCAAAAGATAGTTTCATAACAAAGCTTGTAAAGAAAATCTAAATACTTGCTAAATAAAAGTAAAGAAAAAAATAAATAAGAAGGAAGGAAGAGATTTTGCATAAATGAAAAGAACTAAAAATTCATTGCCATAGTAAAAGGAGATTACATAAACTAAAAACTAAATTACATTGCATGGAAATGAAACTAAACTACCATGCATGAAATAAAAAAACAAGACATTAAAAATAAAATTAGAAAAATACATAATATGAAATCTAAACCTAAAAATGCAGAAACATTGTGCAAGATGAGCCCAAATGGGCAGGGGGGAAGGAGGAGGAATTGCTGGAATGGAGCTTCTGAATTTATAGGAGAAATTTTGAGGTTACACGCCCTCGGTCACGGGCGTGACCAAAAGCATGTAATTACTGTTCTGCTCAGTTGGGACGATGGTGTGGGACTTACATGGCAGCGCCACGGAATTCCGAGATTACACGCCCATGACAAGTGGGTCACGGTCGTGTACTTGGGCGGATTCATTAAATACAGCATGGGCATGACATGCAGCACGACAGAAATCAGAGATCACGCGGGGGAGTCACGACCGTGACTGGTAGGAACATGGGCGTGACTTAGGTGGCAACATTGGAATTGGCGGCTGACATGTCCATGTGGAAAGCTAGGAAATGACCATTAAATTTACACGCCCTCAGTCACGGGCGTGACCGAAGGTGTGACTTCTAGAACACGGGCGTGAATTCTGGAGATGAGCTCAGATCATGCGACAGCAGCTCTGGACCTGATTTAAAAAGACACGCCCTTGGTCACGAGCGTGACTGAGGGCGTACACTATCATTTTTGAGCAAAACTCCAGAAAATCTGCAAAAATAGAAATACAACTCTTATTATAACAGAAATTGTAAAAGAAAGGATTTTTAAATAAAAAAAGATATAATATGTACAAATTTATATAAAGATTAACCTAAATACTTTAATAAAAATATGCGCAAATCCTACTCATAATGCACCCAATGCCTAGACTACGAGATTTCGGCGACATCCTTGTACTTGCTCGGTGCATAGGGCGTTAATCCTCATTGAGACTCTACTATTCATCGCAATGCCCCAACACAATGAGTGTTCGAACTTAGGTATTAGTACATGCTTTTTTAGGGAGAAGTGCGACTCGCTCCTTCCCGCCTCACCACGAGCTGCGTAATTCACGCGAAACCAATTCCCAGAGTGGGCGAGCGAGAGGCACGCTTAACCAGGGTGAGTTCAATTATGCTCGCCCCTAGCCCCGCTTCTACTTCTGTTATCACATAATTCTCATTCCACTATTTTATTTATGCACCGGTCGTTCTAAATACAGGTTCCATAGTGTGCTTCCTGGCTCATTTTAGCATGTTCATGCCATTAGAGTGAGGGATCCTGCCCTACCGTCTTGTGAGATCCTGATTAGCGGTTTTCTATTCGGGGGCTTGCAACCAAATAAATTTCCTTCTTTTCTTCTGTTGGTGTTTCCAAGGTGATCTGGAAATGATCAAGCATTTAGGATCACTGCCAACGCGATATGAGCCTATGGGGTCACACACAAGAGTGTTTAGAGAAGTTGGAGGAAGAATTGTGTTGGCCTTACTCATATTGGATAGGAGTGAAGGACCAATCCTACGACTTATTGGAGTTGGGTCGAGTCAACTGAATGCTCCACAAGTATTGTGAATACTGTATGGAGCGTGTTGGCAAGTCTTCGAGATGAGTCATCGAGAATGACTTGACGACTCTTACCTCAGTTCATCGAATGTATGAATCCATGTTGACTCGACGAATCCATGTTGACTCGACAAATTAAAAGTTGATTCGATGAATCCATGATTGACTCGACGAATCCGACAAACTCATGTACTTGACGAATTGACTTATACTCGATGAGAAGTGAAGAGTTCACTCGATGAATTGAGTTGTACTCGATGAGAAGTGAAAGGTTCACTCGATGAATTGAATTATACTCGACAAATTTCTTTAGTGAAAGGTTCACTCGACGAATTCTGTTTTACTCGATGAATTCAATTTGTTACTCGACGAATTCAATTTATTACTAGACAAATTTCTTCAGTGAAATGTTAACTCGATGAATTTTGTTTTACTCCAATATATGTTGTGGGTGTGCATATAGCATCTCTCTCGCCTGGGTATAAATAGAATACCATTCTACGACCTAAACATGCAATACCCTTTTGCGAATCCAGAGCGCGACGGAAGAGTTCCGAAGTGTGACAGAAGCCTTTCGCGATTCTGACGGAAGAGTTCCAATCGACTGTCTCCGCACCCCGACGTTGATGTCGCCTCTCCCTAAAGTCAGACCTAGCAGTTCGCAGGAGATGTAGAAGACTCTTCTTCTGCAACAAGAAGCTAGGGTTCTCCTTTCGCTCGTGTGGATTCCCGTAGAGGTGCCGATCCATTTTGACACTTGGGACTCAACGAATGTTCTCTGGATTTTAGTTGTGGAGCATATCGGTTTAGTATTGACTCAATCCCCTCCAGGTTTTGTAATGTGTTGCTTTCCTTATTTCTTGATTCATGAAATCGCAAGATCCGAAATTCTTTTGGGTTGTTCTCTTTTTTTGTTTATTCTGCTGCGCATATTTGATATGCTATTATCATTTCGAATGGTATATAGAAAACCCAACATCTTCCACCCGAGTGAGGGAGCTAGCCCTGCTGGCTTATGAGAGCTCGGACAATGGTTTTCTTAACGGGGGCCTCTAACCAAAAGAACTTTTCTTGCTGCCCGAGTGAGGGGCCTGTCCTGCCAGCTTGTGAGAGCCCGGTCAGTGGTATCTTCTCGGTGGATTACAACCAAATTCACTTTTCCTGCCTACCGAGTGAGGGGTCTGCCCTACTGACTTATGAGATCCCAGTCAGCGGTATTTTCTCGGGTCGTAAAACCAAAATCACTTTCCCTGTCTCCCGAGTGAGGGGCTTGCCCTACCAGCTTGTGAGATCCCAATCAGTGGTAACTTCTCAGGGCTTACAACCAAAATCAATTTTCCTCCCTCCCCAGTGAGGGTCCTGCCTTGCCGACTTGTGAGAGCCCGGTCAGCGGTATCTTCTTGAGGGCTTACAACCAAAATCACTTTTCTTGTCTCCAGAGTGAGGGGCCTGCCCTCCTGGTTTATGAGTGCCCAGTCAACGGTATCTTCTCAGGGGCTAATAACCAAAATCAGTTTTCCTGCCTCCCGAGTGAGGGGCATGCCCTGCCGGCTTGTGAAAGCCCAATCATCGATATCTTCTCTGGGGATTACAATCAAAATCACTTTTCCTACCTCCTGAGTGAGGGGCCTGCCCTGCCAGCTTGTGAGAGCCCGATCAACGATATCTTCTCGGGGGCTTACAACCAAAATCACTTTTCCTTCCTCCTGAGCCCAGTCAGCGATATCTTCTCAGGTGATTACAACCAAAATCACTTTCCTCGCCTCCTGAGCGAGGGGTCCGCCTTGACGACTTGTGAGAGCCCGGTCAGCGGTATCTTCTCAGGGGCTTACAACAAAAATCACTCTTCCTGCCTCCCAAGTTAGGGGTCTACCCTACTGGCTTGTGAGAGCCAAGTCAACGATATCTTCTCGCGGGCTTACCAATAAAATTTCTTTCACTGCCTCCCAAGTGAGAGGCCTGCCCCACCAGCTTGTTAGAGCCTAGTCTACGGTATGTTCTCTGGGGCATACAACCAAAATCACCTTTTCTGCCTCCCAACTGTGGGGCCTTCCCTACCAACTTATGAGAACTTGGTCAGCGGTATCTTCTCATGGGCTTATAACAAAAATCACTTTCCTTACCTCCCGAGTGATGGGCCTGCCTTGCGGACTTGTGAGAGCCCGGTCAGCGGTATCTTCTAGGGGCTTACAACTATAATCACTTTTCCTTCCTCCCGAATGAGGGGCATGCCCTACTGGCATGTGAGATCCTAGTCAGCAGTATCTTCTCGGGGGATTACAACCAAAATCAATTTTCCTGCCTCCTGAGTGAAGGTACTGCTCTGCCGGCTTGTGAGAGCTCGGTCAGCGATATCTTCTCGGGGGCTTACAACCAAAATCACTTTTCCTACCTCCCAAGTGAGGGCCCAGCCTTTCCGACTAATGAGAGCGTGGTCAACAGTATCTTCTTGGGGGCTTAAAACCAAAATCACTTTTCCTGCCTCTCGAGTGAGGGGCTTGCCCTGCCGGCTTGTGAGAGCCCAGACAGCTGTATCTTCTCAGGGGCTCACAACCAAAATCACATTTCCTGCCTCCCGAGTCAGGGGCTTGCCCCGCTGGCTTGTGACAGCCCGGTAAGCGGTATCTTCTCGGGGGCTTATAACCAAAATCATTTCTAACTTTCAACTAGCATGAAACTTCCAGTTCACGGTACCCCGCCCGGGCTGGGAAGAAGTCCATACATCACAAAAATAAGTCTACAAAGATAAAATTTTCATTATAAATTAGGGATAAAAATGCTTCAGGTCGTCGCCGCTCCAAGTGTTGCTAAAGGGGACTCCCTCAGCATTCTGTAGGCGATAGGGGCCCTCCCAGTTGGGGTGGAGTTTTCCAACTGTCGCTGACCTCCCTGCAGCCTAGAACTTTTTGAGAACAAGGCCCCCTTTACAAACTGCTTGATTCTAATATGCTTATCGATGCACTTCTCCATCCTGCGCTTGTTCTCTTCATGGTGAATGGTTGATAGGTCTCGAAGTTCCTCAACAAGGTCAAGCGAGAGCCACATCTCTTCCTTGTGCTATACTCTCCACTCATCGTCTCCTTCCCCATGGAAGTGACTCGAGGGGACCTCGCCTCGAACTCCACCGACAACATGACCTCGGAGCCATGAGAGAGTTTAAAAGGAGTTTCTCCCGTGGCCGTGTTGGGTGTAGTTCTTAAGGCCCAAAGGATCGAGGGAAGCGGAGGTAAATGCCCAACTGGCCATAGAAGCTGGTGAGTTCTTCACTAGCAAACTGCGGTCCATTGTCAGTGATGATGGCCAGGGATAGTCTGTACCGTCAGACTATTTCCCCTCATATAAATATTTTGATTACCTGCGAGGTTGTCTTGGCCAATGCCTTGCCCTCTAGCCACTTGGAGTAATAGTCAATCATGATAAGGAGGAATCTCCTTTGCCCGCTAGCCTGGGGGAAGGAGCCAACCAGGTCCATTCCCCAAATTGCAAAGGGCCATGGTGCAGTGATGGTCCTAAGCCTATGCATTGGTAGGAGCTGAAACGGCGCATAGAACTGACACTTCTAACACTTCTTCACGTATTCTATCGCATCCCAGCTGATCATCGACTAGAAGTAACCCCACCACAACACCCTCTTCTCCAAGGTTCGACTCCTAGAGTGACTGCCACACTCCATAGATTGAATCTCCTCTAGGACTCTAGGGACTTCTTCCTCAGTGACACACCTTGCCAGGAGTCTCGACAGAGTATTCTGGTATAGGTTTCCTCCATGAACTAAGTAGTAGGCACACTTGTACTTGAACTACCTCCTGTCCAGAACCCCTTCTGAGAACCTACCAGAGGCTAGGTAAATGTTGAAGGGGTCCATCCACGAGGGTCGTCGGTAGATCTCCATTAACTCTCCCTCTTCAATGGATCACCAAAACAACTCTTTCACCGTTCCTCCACACGTGGCCCAAACTTTACTAGGCGATCTGCTTGAGTGCTCTCCTCCCTTGACGCGTGTTGAATGAAGAAAGTGCGGAACAAGCCAACGAGACACTTGACCTTTGCCAGGTACCACTGGAGAGTCGGTTCCCTTATCTTGAACTCTCCCTTGACCTGTGATGCCACTGCCATTGAATCCATGAAGACCATCTTATCCTCGATTCACAACTCCTTTGCCAAATGGAGCCCCACTATCACTGCCTCATACGCAGCTTGGTTATTGGTGATAAGAAAACAAATGTCTTCTATCAGTTCGATCATTGTTCCCAGCGGGCTGACCAACACCACTCCCCTCCCATAGAGTACCTTCCCGATGTTGATGCCGAAATTGTCCCCACGCCCTCGAGAAGGAAAGAGAGGGGGTAGTGGTCGAGTAGCTGGTTACTTGAGTCGCAAATGAAGAGCTGAACGAGAGAAAAGAAGAGGGGGCCGCTAGCTTGCGGCGAGGCCAGACTTCGCCCGCCGCGGAAAATGCCACTCCTGCGGCGGGCTTTCCCTTTATTTAATAATCTGTATTACAGCTCGTTGTGTTTAGTACATGGAAATACAATGAATACAAGAGAGTTGCGGGTAAGAAAAGAAAGCCGTTTGGGCTATTTGCTGAGGTCGCCCGGACAGGTCGCCCGGACAGGTCGCCCGGACAGGTCGCCCGGGCTGTTTGCTGAGGCCGCCCGGCCAGTTGTTGAGACCGCCCGGACAGGTCGCCCGGGCTGTTTGCTGAGGCCGCCCGGACTGGCAGTTAGGAGTTCGTCGGTCAGACCGCTAGTAGGTGCGGTCTGGCTATTTCTAGCCGCCAGTTTTGTTCCCCAACTTGCCTGTCTTCTGTTCATGGTCGAGGGTCCTATTTATAGGCTCTGGGTCGATGTCGTCACCTCCGGTGAGCCGGTGACCAGATCCCTACCCGCGCGGTCTGAAGGACTAGACCGCCTACCCGCGCGGTCTAAAGGAGGAGGCCGCCCTTGCTGGGTATGAAGGGGGGAGGCCGCCTACCCGCGCGGTCTGAAGGATGAGACCGCCTACCCACGCGGTCTAAAGGAGGTGGCCGCCCCTGCTGGGTCTGAAGGGGGAGGCCGCCTACCCGCGCGGTCTGAAGGACGAGACCGCCTACCCGCGCGGTCTGAAGGACGAGACCGCCTACCCGCGCGGTCTAAAGGACGAGACTGCCTACCCACGCGGTCTGAAGGACGAGACCGCCTACCCGCGCGGTCTAAAGGAGGAGGCCGCCCTTGCTGGGTCTGAAGGGGGGAGGCCGCCTACCCGCGCGGTCTGAAGGATGAGACCGCCTACCCACGCGGTCTAAAGGAGGCGGCCGCCCCTGCTGGGTCTGAAGGGGGAGGCCGCCTACCCGCGCGGTCTGAAGGACGAGACCGCCTACCCGCGCGGTCTCAAGGACGAGACTGCCTACCCGCACGGTCTGAAGGACGAGACCGCCTACCCGCGCAGTCTAAAGGAGGAGGCCACCCCTGCTGGGTCAAAAGGTGGAGGCCGCCCCTGCCGGGTCTGAAGGGGGAGGCCGCCTACCCGCGCGGTCTGAAGGACGAGACCGCCTACCCGCGCGGTCTGAAGGACGAGACCGCCTACCCGCGCGGTCTAAAGGAGGAGGCCGCCCCTGCTGGGTCTAAAGGAGGAGGCCGCCCCTGCCGGGTCTGAAGGGGGGGGGCCGCCTACCCGCGCGGTCTGAAGGACGAGACCGCCTACCCGCGCGGTCTGAAGGACGAGACCGCCTACCCGCGCGGTCTAAAGGAGGAGGCCTCCCCTGCTGGGTCTGAAGGGGGAGGCCGCCTACCCGCGCGGTCTGAAGGATGAGACCGCCTACCCACGCGGTCTAAAGGAGGAGGCTGCCCCGGCTGGGCGACCTGAGGAAGGAGACTGCCCCTGTTGGGCGGGCAGGAGATCCCTAGCCGCATGACCTGTAGGAGAAACGCAGAAAAAATCTCCTCGAAAAGGATCACCATTTCTGGGTAAACACCAGATGCTCCGTGAACTAGCATCTCCTAAGACATGTGCTCAGGAGACTCGGATTATTCCACCTCCACCACATACTACGCCAAGAAGTCCACCACTGCCTGCGTCTTCATTGACAGTCGAGGGATGAAAGAGATCTCAAATTTGCTCAGCTCCACAGACCACTTCGCCAGCCTTCCTGAGTGATCTAGTCCTTCCATGATGTTGTGAAGAGGGTGGTCGGTCACGACCTTGATTGAATGTGCTTGAAAATATGGCTGTAGCTTCCTACCCGAGATGATCAGGGCAAACACCAACTTATCCAGGATGGGCTACCTGAGTTTTTCCTTCTTCAGGACCCGACTGACATAATAGATGGCCAGTGACTTCTTTCCTTCCTCTCAGAACAGGACTGAGCTTACTACCTCGGCTCCTATGCCATTGTAGAGAGCCAGGTATTCCCCTTCCCTCGTCCCTTAGAGTAGTGGGGCCTATGTGAGTTGCTTATTTAATGTTTGGAAGGCCTCCTAGCACCCTTGTGACCACTCAAACTTCTGATTCCTCCACCAAACTTTGAAGAATGGTGAGCACTTCTCCCCTGCCCTAGAGAGGAACCTACTCCATGACATCTTCCCTGCCCAACAATGGACCTCCTTGGCATTCCTGGGAGACTCTAGTGTTGGATCGATAGGCGCCCATAGAGCGGGGGGTGCGGGGGGGGGGGGGGGGGGGGGGGGGGGGTGAATAAGGGAATAAGATTCTTTTTATAAGTTTAAGCAATTTACTAAATTGTTTTAAAGTAAACGAGGCGAAATAGCAATTTAGGTAAAAGAAGAAAATAATGAATTTGTAATTTTAGAATTTTAGCCAAATGAAGGAAATCAAGTAAGCACAAATAGAGACATGATTGTATTAGATAAAAAAGTGTTTACATACATTTGATTTCAATATCGCTAGAAATCAGCGGTGTATAAATACAATTACTTTTTCCTTTTCTATACCGACTCGTATCCACACGAATCGGTGGGTTTAGCCTATCCTTTCCCGGATATGGCCTCAAGCCGCTCTCGCCAATCCTTCTACAGATATGGCCTCGAGCACCCATAGATCTAATCACCTAGACCTACTCACCAACAAACACGGCGAATTCCCCCTAAGCCGCGCAAGAAACTAGTCGCCAACACAAGGCGATTTAACTAAAAAGATTCAAAATAATGAAATAACAAAAATGAAAACTCCATCTATGAGATTTTCTGAAGTTGGCGATGAAGGATCATTGTTGCATAAGCGAGGTTGATGTGATCGTTCTTCGGATGCACCGTGATGGCTTCCTTCTCTAGAAATCTTCTTTAGCTTTGAATGGGAGATGACTTTTCAGCATAGTAACAACTCTTGAAATTTGGCACAAGAATTCTCTCTAGGATGTGTTACCAAAATGAGAGAGAAAGCTTCATTTTATAGAGCTTGGAGTTAGCGCCTGCGGTAACACCTAGCGCCTGCGATAGCAGTCGTGTAGACGAGGTTATGAAACCATCGCATCGTGGCGTTGTGGCATGAGCTGGAGCTATCGCCAGGCGGTAGTGCTAGCGCCTGCGGTAGCGCTAACGCCTACGGTATCGGCTAGCATTGGTGGTAGTGATCTGATTTAGAGAATTTATTCTAAGCTACTTTCTACCTTAGAGTATTGCACCTATAGTTCCTGTACACTATAAACACACGACAAGCAAGATCAAATACAATATGGGATTTGTTATTCTTAAACAAAGGGATGTGACACATATGTCCAACAATCTCCCTCTTTTGATAATAACAAATCCTCGTAGCAAGAAATCAACAATGGTGTTTATAGTATATGATAAGCGAGATAATAGTGCAACTATAATATATGATAAGCTTGAGAATAGTGCATACTCCCCCTATCTTAATGCTCCCCCTACATAAATGCAATTTATGTTTTACTCCCCCTAAATTACAAGAATTATTCTCCCCTTAATCTTGTAGATTTCTCCTCTAGATTTCTTCAATTAATCTCCCCCTTTTGGTATTATCAAAAGAAGGTGGGGTAAGGGAAGTAAGGATGCATTCAGTATGATTTATAAATCATGATCGAGCTTTTTTAATATAGGTAAAGATATAGAGTTTAAGCATAGTATATAAGAGATTTCAAATAAATAAATAAGAGTTTTAAGCAAGTGGAAGATTATAAGAAACATCTTTTTGTAAGCATAAAAATTATAAGTATAAATATGAGTTTAAGTTCAAAATGTAAAGATGTTTTCACCTTTTTGAAATCACATAGTTGTACATGAAGTTACCAAGCATGAAATGAATATATCAAAAAGAGAATATACTACTATGTTACTTAATTTCAAGTTTAGGAGATACCAAACATTGTAGAGATCATGCTAGGTTATCTAGTGCATTTCTTATAGAAAGAGTAGTATATATAAAGCATTAAAATCCAATACTTATGGGAAGAAGTGTCATGAAAGATAATGATGTGCACATAAGTGTATTTTGAGCAATGTTCACAAGTGATTTAAATCACAAAATACAAGACATATGTAGGGTAAAGTGCACAATAAAACATAAGTATATTAACTTTCACACACTTTAATGCACATATTTGTTTTACAAAAAGTGGTGTAATAACCAAGGTTTGCACACGACACTTTACTATTCTTTCCAAGTAGTACTTGGTGGTGTTATATTTGTCTATATTTTTTGTTCACTTTTGTAAGACAACATTCTCTGAATACACTTGTTTTGCAAACCTAACACAATTTTTAAACTCAACCACTTTTCTTAATTTCTCAAGTGCAATTCAAATGTAGTGTAGCTAATAAACTTATGCAAGTTTTAATTCATTGTACAATTCCAATACAAGCAAACATTTTTAGATTTAAACACATATGTAGATTACCAAAATATGTGAGTGAAAATGTATCATTATTAATCACAAAATATTTACTCATACTTCGAGGCATGCTAAGCTTGGTTCTACACATATTTTTCAATACAATTGATGCACTTAATTAGATATATCAAAGCATGATAAGCAAACCAATGTTCATAGTAATTTGAAGGAATAAATTTTAACATTGTAAATAATTTTAAATACTAGAATTCATACATGCTTGATATTAACAATAAAGATCATACAATTGTTTTGTTGTTTTGAAATTTTTAATTAAAGTAAAACAAAAAACCAAAAACATATTTTTGTATTTTGAAATTTTGTAGTTGATTTTCCATAATAATAATAATAAAATAACAAATGTCAGAAATACAAAACAAAGTAGTACATATAAACTAACATAATTTTAATGATTTTTAGGAATTTTTAGAAACAAAAAATCGAACACTCACGCTAGCGCCGGTCCTAGCGCTAGCATGGCAAACAATAAGAGAAATATTGAGAATTTTAAAATTCTGTTTTTTGATATTTATTAAGAGTCTTAAGAGTAGTCTTATGTAGAAATTTTATTATTTTTGGAGATGTCTTGATTACTCAATTTGCATAAAACTTTAGCGTTTTTCATATAACTCATCCTAAGATGTCTAAGACTCCTAATTCCAACCTTAACATTTGAAAACTTGCATCGGGAAGAGGTTTAGTGAAAATATCAGCAAGTTGAGAGTCCATGCCAATGAAACTTATTCTAACATGTTCCTTTTTAATGTGATCTCTTATGAAATGATGACGTATATCTATATGTTTGGATCTAGAATGTTGTACCAAATTATTTGTAAGATCAATGGCACTTTTGTTGTCACATTTTAATTCAATATGTTTTAGATGAAAACCAAAGTCCTCTAGTGTTTGGCTCATCCACAGTGCTTGTGCACAACAACTCCCTAGTGCAGTGTATTCGGCCTCCATGGTGGAGAGTGCAACCGAATTTTGTTTCCTACTAGACTATGCAACTAATGAAGGTCCTAGAAAATGGCAAGTACCGCTAGTGCTTTTTCTATCAAGTGAGCATCCGGCGTAGTCCAAATCGGAATAGCCGTGAAGTGTAAATGAATTATTGTGCGGGTAGCATATTCCTAATCTAGATGACCCAATTAGATATCTACGAAATCATTTTACCACTTTTAAATGAGATTCTTTTGGATTGGCTTAAAATCGAGCACATAAGCATACGACAAACATAATATCAGGTCTAGTTGCACTTATAAAGTAGAGATCCTATCATACCTCTATATAAAGTTTGATCAATTAAAATTCCCGATTCATCTTTTCCTAATTTTAGTGATGCACTCATTGGTGTAGAAGCATGTTTAAGGTTTTCAAATCCAAAGTGTTTAAGCATATCATGGACATATTTAGTTTGACATACAAAAATAACATCATTTCTTTGTGATATTTGAAAACCATGAAAATAAGAAAGTTCTCCTACTAGACTCATTTCAAATTTATTTTTCATCACTAAAATAACTTCATTACACAACTCTTCATTAGTAGATCCAAAGATTATATCATCAACATATATTGCAAAATAATCAAATCATCATTATTGTGCTTAATGAAGAGAGTATTATCGGCACTTCCCATACTATAACCATGCTTTAATAAAAATGATATAAGTCTTTTATACCAAGCACGGGGCGCTTGTTTTAAACCGTAAAGCGCTTTTTATAGTTTATAAACATGATTGGGAAATTTTTCACTAATAAAATCAGGGGGTTGTTCAACATAAACTTCTTCTTTTATAAACCCGTTTAGAAAAGCACTTTTTACATCCATTTGAAATAGTTTTATTCTTTTAAAGCTTGCAAATGTTAGAAAAATTCGTATAGATTCCAATCTAGCAACGGGTGCAAAAGTTTCATCAAAATCTATCCCCTCGATATGTGAATATCCTTGTGCTACTAAGCGTGCTTTATTTCTAGTGATTCTAGACTCACAATCTAATTTATTTTTAAAAATCCATTTTACACCTACAACCGGGTGATTAGATGGTCTTTCTACTAATTTCCAAACATTATGTCGCTCAAATTGTTCCAACTCTTCATTCATAGCCAAAAACCAAAATTCATCATTTAATGCGGTTGAAATGGTTTTTGGTTCAATTTCGGAAACAAAACAAATGTTTGAGTAAGATTCATGAAGAGAAGAGCGAGTTCTTACCCCAATGGATGGTTAACCAATTATTAGTTCCTGTAGATGATCCATTGCAAATTTCAAGGGGCTTGGAGGTACATAATCATCTTCCTTGGCCTCCTCTTCCTCTTCTTTGGAAGGTTCCTCATCACCATGCTCCAAAGGTGGTAAGAGATCATCCTTTTTGCCTGCGGAAAGTCTTTCTACACAAGGAACAAGCTTATCAAATTTCACATTAATCGACTCTTCAACTTTACTAATTCTTTTATTAAAAATTCTATAAGCTTTACTAGTTGAAGAGTATCCAAGGAAAGTTCCTTTATCGCATTTTTCATCAAACTTTCCTAAGCTATTTTTAGTATTCAAAATAAAACATTTACAACCAAAAACTTTGAAGTAAGATATGTTAGGTTTCTTTTGAAAATAAAGTTCATATGGTGTGTGATTAAGAGATGGGCGAAGCATGATTCTATTCATAACATAACTGTTTACCCGGGAAACCGCTTTCAAGAGGATTACTCGCAGGCCGAGCGGTTTGCAGATCCAAGTCGCCCGGCTCAGGTTAAGCAAGCTCCATCGGCACCAGCTAACACAGGCCGGGCGGTCTATAATAATTCAGGCCGCCTCCAAGAACCGGAGGTAATCCAAGCCCAAGTCCAACAGGGCAAGTCGCGGTCTCAAGTCGGAGGTTGCGCGGTTTATGCCATGGAGACAAGCTAAGGTCCAAAGTCAAAGAACAAGTCGCGGTCTCAAGACAAAGACCGAGCGGGTAGAATCGTCACCTTGGCCGCATCATCTCCAGCTTCTGGTCAGACAAGTCGGAAGGGCAAGCCGCCAAGCCGCGCGGCTTATTTTCTTTCCCTCTTTGTGTATCCCGTCACCGCCTGCCCGTTTCTCCTGTACCCGGGCAGACGGTTATTCTATCCCTCCCGCTCGGGCAGGCCCCAAGGCCTATAAATAGGGGGCGGCACTGTTCCCAAGGCACGCACACTCGAATCTAGGAGCTCGCTTGTTTGAGCTGCGGACTCAAGTTTCTTGTCTTGCGGACTGTCTGACCGGCCGGCTTCTCTTTTCCTGCACTTGCAGCCCGCTGTAACCACTTCTTTCTAATCAAAGGAAAGCCCGTCGCAGGAGTGGCATTTGCCGCGGCGGGCGAAGTCTGGCCTTGATCGCTGCTAGCGGTCTCATTCTTCTACATAAAAAGTAACCGGCAACCCGCAACCTCCGGTTTCCCTCGGAGGTGCGATCTCGGACTCAACAGAAACACGCGACCTTCAGATCGCGGATTGTCGGTGAAATCCCTTTTCGCCATAATGTCAGACCGTCAGTTCCCCCTTGGAGACCGCTCCGATCATAGCGAGGACTCCTTGTGGGAAGCCCTGGAGCAGTCGAAGAGAGAAGCCGAGCGGGCTCAGAGGGCCACTGATCAGCGACTTGAAGAGATCAGTCGGACTTTAGCAATACTAACTGAGCGACTGGTTCCGCAATAAGCCGCGGCTAATCAGGCGATGACCCCGGTCCTTCCACCACCTCCTCCTTACTCGCTACCGCAAGCCGCTAATTTCCAACTCCATCAAGAAGACCCTGCGGCTAGGAAAAACTTCTATCAGGAAGCCGCGCACAACATACCAGCTCGAGTCCTCGACTTCCAGGGGGCGACTTCTCATGCTGCCCATCTTTCCTACCCGCAGGAGGGCACGGCCCGTCTCTCCTATCCGCCTGAAGTTCCTACTCATCACTCCTACCCGCCAGAAGCAGCCACCCGGTCTTCTTATCAGGCGGCTTGTCTGCGAATAGCCGCAGCTCCAGCGGCTTATTACTCTACTCCTCTATATGAAGACATGGAAGAGACCTCTCCCTTTGTGGACGAAGTCAGAGGGGAGCCTGCCCCTAATAATTTTAGGGAACCCCGCCTGCCAGCTTTCAATGGGGAGACTGATCCCACGGTTCATTTACAAGCTTTCGAGTCAGCCATTGCTCTTAGAACCTTAACTGATGCAACTAAGTGCAAGCTTCTTGTAACCTCCTTTGAAGGACAAGTGAGGGAATGGTTCTACGGTCTGCACCCCAGGTCAATCCGTTGTTTCACGGAGCTGCGAAGAGAATTCTTGCTGAGATTCTCCACCTCAAGGAAAAGAAAGAGCGGCCCGACGGCCCTTTTCGATATAAAACAACGGGTAGGCGAGACATGGGCTCGTTTTGTGGATCGATTCCAGAGAGAGATCATGGAAGTCCAAAATGTGGACCCGGAGCTGTATAGGGTTGCCCTCATCCATGGCCTAAGGGTGGGCCCTCTAAAGTTCGAAGCAAATATAAGGGAGCCTAAGACTTATCAGGAAATGATATGTTTGGCAAATATGTTTATCAGAGGAGAGAAGAGCAATCCAGACTACATCGCGAAGCTGGTAAGCGACAAGGAGCCATCAAATCCATCCTTCCGTCATCCACCATCGAATCAGTCCCACTTCGAACCCCGTTCCCAAAGGGGGAGGAACTACAAGAATAAGCAACCATTTATGGGCCATCAGCGGTTTCAAGATCAGAAACAACCGTTGGCCATCGCTCCCGCTCCGTCCGCTCCCCTTCCGCAAATCATGCCGGTATATTTACAACAGTATGCCGCGCAGCCACCTCCAGTCGTTCCATCAATGCAATATGATGATTCGCAAGAGTCATTCACTCCGCTAAACGTCACCATGGACGAGGTAGTCCAGATTCTGCAAAAGAGGCCAGATTTCAAAAGGCCCGCTCCTCTGAAGGCGGATATTCGCAATCGGAATCCGAACCTTTATTGTGAATATCATAAAGAGGGGGGACATCTAACTGAAGACTGTCGAGCTCTTCGTCTGCTTATAGAAAGACTCCTGGGAGAAGGAAAGCTCCGGGGTCTAGTTCGGAAAGATAAAACTGCTGAGCCAACTACCGAGAAGAAAAAGGAGAAGGAAATAGTAGAAGTGACCTGGGAATGCGCCGACGTCGAGGACGCCGGCTACTATGGTGATATCCATCCTTCTACCGAATGCGTCGAGGTCAATGATGTGGGCCCTTTAGGGGACATCTATTGTATCCATGTGGGAGCTGGAGCGAAATCATCTCGCAAGTCCAGCATTGCGAGGGTTCTAAAGCAGGAAGTGGCAGCCACTACGAGTTCTCCTCCCGAAAGTACTATTGTCACGTTTGGTCAGGATGACCTTCCCCCCAATGCTAATCCTTTCGATGATGCGGTGGTTATCAGGGCCGTCATCGAAAACTATACCGTCCACAAGATTTTGATTGATACTGGCAGCTCCGTCAATCTCCTTTTCCGCCCAACTTTCGAGGCCCTGAAGACTGGAAAGCATCTGCTTTCCACCAATGGGCCCCTCTATGGTTTTTCTGGGGAGAAGAAAGAGGTAGAGGGTTCAGTGAAGCTCCTGGTCTCTCTTGGAGGAATAATAAAGCTGATCAATTTCGTGGTAGTGGATGCCCCGAGCAACTACTGCGCTATCTTTGGGAGGCCGATTCTCAATGCGTATAGGGCGGTAGTGTCCACCTTTCATCTTGCCCTCAAGTTCACTGCTGAAGGAAAACAGTATCGGGTCAGAAGCAACCCAAAGGTTGCTCGGGAGTGCTACGTCCGAACTGTCAACATGGTCACCGACGTTCCGCTTCCCGAGATCATGGATGAGGTTTTGGAGGTTGCTGAGTCTCCAGAGGCCGTCGAGGAAGGAAAAAATCGAGAAGGGGCTCACTTGGAACCTGCCCAAGCGACCCAAGAAGTTCCTATTGCTGAGGGGGCAGAGAAGAAGCTGGTCATCAACGCTGAATTGTCAGAAGAGGAGAAAGTGGAGCTAATCTCATGCCTGTTGGGGAATCTGGATATCTTCGCTTGGTCAGCGGAGGATATGCCAGGAGTGGATCCAGACGTGGTTTGTCATCATCTAAACGTATCTCCTGAGTTCAAGCCCGTCCAGCAAAAGAAGAGAGAAGTGGCGACCAAGCTGGCGTTGCCCATTAGAGAGGAGGTTTCCAAACTCCTAAAAGCGGGTTTCATTTCTGAGATTCAATATCCCACGTGGATGTCGAATGTTGTAATGGTTAAGAAATCCGGCGGGAAGTGGCGCATGTGCGTGGACTTCACCAAACTTAATAAAGCGTGCCCTAAAGATTGTTACCCTTTGCCTCGGATAGATGTATTAGTTGATTCCGCGGTTGGGTATGGTTTTATGAGTTTCCTCGATGCCTTCTCCGGGTATCATCAAATTAAAATGCATAAACCTGACATCCCGCATACCTCATTTATCACAAACGATGGGTGTTACTGCTATCTCGTAATGCCCTTCGGTCTTAAAAATGCGGGTGCAACATACCAAAGAATGATGGATACCGTCTTTAAACATCAAAAGGGCAGGAATCTCGAAGTTTATGTTGATGACCTTCTTCTCAAAAGTAAAACATTCTCATTGCACTTGGAAGACCTCGTAGAGACGTTCGCTACTTTACGGAGGTTCAAGTTAAAATTAAACCCATTGAAATGTGTGTTCGGGGCAAACAAAGGAAAATTTCTTGGGCATCTCTTAACTCCTGATGGCCTTGCACCAAATCCAGATAAGGTGAAGGCCATCCTTGATATGTCCCCTCCTCGAAATACTAAAGAAGTTCAACAACTTGGGGGGAGATTGGCAGGGTTGAGCAGGTTTATCTCTAAATCCGGAGATAAAAGTGCCCCATTCTTTAAAACATTGCGAAAGGGATCAAAGTTCGAATGGAGCGAAGAGTGTAACAAGACTTTCGAGCACCTGAAGGGACAGTTAACTTCGACTCCACTACTCCAAAGTCCCCGTGAGGGGGAAAAACTATTCTTATATCTGGGAGTCGGACCAGAAGCGGTGAGTTCTGTCCTCGTTCGGGAAGAGAAGAGGAGGCAGTTTCCAATATACTATGTCAGCCACATCCTTAAGGATGCAGAAACCAGATATTCGATCCTGGAAAAACTGGCCTTGGCTTTGGTTATGTCTGCACGAAGGCTTCGCCCTTATTTTCAGGCTCATTTCGTCCAAGTTATTACAGATCATCCTCTAAAAAATATTCTTGAGAAGCCAGATCATTCAGGGAGGTTGGCAAAATGGGCTATTGAACTAAGTGAATTTGAGATATCGTACATCCCCCGAACAGCAATCAAAGCGCAAATCTTGGCAGACTTCCTGGTAGATACAACAGAGCTTAGTCCTGAACAGGTGGTGCGATCTCCTCTGGCTTGGATCATTTATGTGGATGGGGCTTCTGGCAGGAACTCCGTGGGAGCCGGAGTAGTGTTGATCAGCCCAAATGGCATCAGGCTGGAACAAGCTATCAAGTTCTTCTTCCCAGTTATGAATAACCAGGCAGAATATGAAGCACTTCTGGCTGGGCTAAGGCTCGCGAAAGAGTTGGGCATAGAATATTTACATGTTAGAACTGATTCATTGGTGATGGCTTCCCAGGTCTTGGGAAATTATGAGACAAGAGAGCCGATTCTGCGAAAATATCTGCTATTAGCCAAAAAGGAAATCGGAAGATTCAAGTCATTTATTATCGAGCACATCCCAAGAACGCAAAATGGGGAGGCAGATGAATTGTCGAAGTTCGGTCTTCCATCCGGGGGAGTGACCTTTGAACTTTTTCATCCGGCAATAGATGAGTCAGAACTCATGCAAATTGATCATAATCCTTCATGGAAGGATCCTTACGAGTTATTCCTATCAAAGGGAGAGCTCCACCATTCCATCAAAGATCAGAGAAGATTCAAAAGGAAGGCGGAATATTATTATCTAATAGCAGGAGTACTCTACAGAAAAACTTTGATTTCCCCCTCAGCACGATGTGTTTCAGAAGAAGAGATCCCTATCGTACTTCAGGAAGTACATTCTGGGGAATGTGGTAGCCATTCAGGGGCAAAAACCTTAGAAAAGAGGATCCTGCGGCAAGGATATTTTTGGCCGACCATGAGAAAGGATGCTGAAGCATTTGCCAAGCGGTGTGTGCAGTGCCAAAAGTTCGCTCCTCTTCAGCATCTGCCCGCTCAGTCGCTTAGGTCAATAACGGCACCCTGGCCCTTTGCAGTTTGGGGAATGGATCTCATCGGACCCTTTCCAATGGCTAGCGGTCAGCGCCGCTTTATCATAGTGATGATTGACTACTTCAGCAAGTGGATCGAGGCTAAGGCACTGGCAAGAACTACTACCCAAATCATCAGAAACTTCATCTGGGGAGAAATCGTCTGCCGACACGGAATTCCGCTGGCGATTGTCACTGATAATGGTCCACAATTCAATAATCCCGAGATGATAAAGTTTTGCGATCAGGTTGGAATTGACCTGCGGTTCTCCTCAGTACATCATCCAAGCACCAATGGCCAAGTAGAAGCAGCCAACAAGCGAATCCAGCAGCTCTTGATGAAAAGGGTTTGGAATCAGAAAGGAAACTGGGCGGATCAACTTCCCTCCATCCTTTGGACTCTTCGTACTACTCCATCCTCAGCTACAAGGGAGACACCATTCAAACTGTCTCATGGCTCGGAGGCTGTTGTTCCTGTGGAGTTTGAGGTGGTCACTCCAAGGGTTGTGTACGGAAAAGAAGGAGGAGAAGCGTGGGTAGACTACAATGACGAGGCCATCAAGTACAGTCTGGATCTAATCGAACAACTTCAGGATGAGGCAACAATCAGGCAAGAAGAAGTTAAAAGGAGGATGGCAAAGTACTTTGACAAAAATGTTAGGGTAAAGCATTTCGCGGTCGGCGACGTCGTACTGAAAAAGGTTGATGCAGCAGCCCGAACAGGTAATGTCGGGAAGTTAAATTCTAATTGGTCTGGACCTTTCATCGTCAAGGAGGCATTAAAAAGTGGGGCTTATCGCCTCCAAACAAGTGAAGGAGAAGAAATCCCGCGCACCTGGAGCGGCGACGATCTCAAACGGTTCTATCCTTAAAATGTCTTCCTTGCTTTTCTGCAGTTCTTTTTGAGATATTTTAATAAGAAGCTCCATACTGACACTTCTCTATGTCTGCTGTTTCTTTTCTGCATTTTCTCATATATCAAACTCACTGAACCACGGAGACATCGCCAAGTTCTGCTCGAACCCCCTCGGATTGTAGTCATTAGCGTAAAAACCATGAAGATCATGTGTAGCGGGGAGTTTTCGCACACGTGTAGTGGTAGCTTGCCAATTCCCGTGCAGTGGTCTTCAGAACCTTGGATCCCGGCTGATATCCGACACACCCCTGCATCAAGGGAGGTCTAGGTGAATGTTGGCTCTATCATGCCCCGAGGGGGATATAATTACAGCTTTGATGATCCATCTGAGGAAAGCAATGTCGGTATAGCCCCCGCGACATAACCACACCTGCCCAATTGATCATCTTAGTCTGTGACTATCGAATACTCCAAGGTACTCTCAAGCGATGCCTAAGCGGGACCCACAACTGAGTTGATCTCTCTGAGGAAAGCAATGTTCGCCGCCTAGGCCCACCTGCCCAATTGATTAACTCGGCTTGTAACCCTAGGCAAGAGAGCAGTCGAGTCGCTTACAGCCCTTATGACCACTTGAGGAAAGCAATGTTCGCCGCCTAGGCCCACCTGCCCACTTGGTCATCTGGGTCTGTACTTGTTTCTCTTTATTTCTACAGCTCTTATGACCACTTGAGGAAAGCAATGTTCGCCGCCTAGGCCCACCTGCCCACTTGGTCATTTGAGTCTGTAATCATCTCTATTGCATTACAAGGGATTATTTCATCCCATATGGTCATTATAGACCGTTTGGAGGAAAAAGCAGGATTTCTATATGCAGCATAAACCGGACGGCTTAATACTCAAACCAGGCGGTTTGAAATAAGCAGGTGCCAAGGTTTTCAAGCGGTCTGATTGTTTATCCGGGCGGTCTGGTTATTAAACCTGGCGGTCTGAAACCAGCAGGTTCAAAAGATGTCATGCGGTTCGGTTTTATACCGGGCGGTTTGAAATAAGCAGGTTCCAAAGGGAAGCAAGCATAGTCATGACCGGCCGACCTTATTGTCCGGATTATAAATTCATCATACTTATGGATTTCCACTCAATCCGATCGGATAGTCACAGCTCGTCAGGTTATGATCCTCTTTGCAAGTATTAAACCTGCTAATCGCATGAATTTTATATACAGTTCGTCAGGTTATGATCCTCTTTGCAAGTACTAAACCTGCTAATTGCACGAATTCTATATACAGTTCGTCAGGTTATGATTCTCATTTGCAAGTATTAAATCTGCTAATCGCACGAATTCTACATACAGCCCGTGCGGCTTGTCAGCCAATGTTATATATTGGTCATATAGATTGTTCGGGTTAAATGTTAATCGCACGGTCTATCAGCTGATCTTCGAGAGACATTCCGTTTTGCAAGGCAATTACGTAGGACCAGTTTATGGGCGCACGGCTTGAATATTCTAAATTCTGGGTCGGTTGTCTGGTTACATTCCCGGAGGTGGGATTTACAGCGGTGTTAGCTACAAGTCGCCTAAGTTTAAAAACTGACCGCTCGGGCTGATGATTGTTCTCATAACTTGTATTTCTTTATCCTAAAAGAGCAAATATGCCGGGTCTAACAGTAACCGCACGGCTTAATACATTCGTAATAAGTTAGCACTTTCTCAGAATAAATCGGATATATTAGATTCGGATTAAAAGAAGCAAGCCATGCGAGTGGTTTTCTAGATACTCTACCACAATCTTATCCTAACCGGGTGAGTTAACATTTAGTCGCACGACTTGGTTAAATTTAACACAGAAAGAGATCGCAAACAAATGCAAGTAAGTCGCAGAAGGTAGACGGATAGACAGGTAAAAACTTTTCATTTCATCATCAAAACATTGTTTACATTATGTTTTAAGCCGTCCGGCTAACAACATCAAGCCAACGGCTATTTAAAATAAAAAGTAAAGTACAGCTACTGATCATGCGACTTGAGTTTCTTAGACGCAGGAGCACTTGAATGTTCGCTGCCACCAGTCGAAGCATCAGGGGAATAACCCTCGCTACCCGACGAGGATGAGCTACTCAATTCGCCCGACTTGCGACCAGCATCTTCTTCAGAATCGCTGGATTCGGACTCCGAGCCGCTCTCGCCACTCTTAGCCGCTGCGGGTTCTTCGACCTCATCATCCTCGTCATCGCTCTCCTCTGAGCTAGATCCGTCGGCTTTGTTCTTTCCCTTGGCTTTCCGCCTGATTCTCTCTAACTTCTTTTGCAAAATCGGGTAGGCATCCGAGAAGGTGAAATGTTCGAAACCAGGCGCGAACCCGTTGAGCTCCCGCAAGCAGTTAAAAGCATTATCAATTCCCTCAGCGACATGAGGGAAAAGTTCCTGCTGATAGACCGGGTCAGTCTCATCATACTTAGCCTGCAAAAGAAAAGAATAAGGTAAGACCGTGCGGTCTGAGAACATTGGTATTGATACTGGCCAGGTGACGACTTACCGACTCGGCTTCCTTTAGCCGCGCATTTTCTTTCTTCAATTCGGCGATTTCTTTTTCTTGAAGGGCGTTGTCTCTAATCAACCTCTTTAAGGTCATTCCCATAAAGGCGTTGGTGATGAAGCTCTCAGCACCAACCCGAGCGGCCTCCCTGTCGAGCTCTTCCTCAGGGATTTTCCTCAGCCTCCTGAAGTTCCGTCGGCCGAACATACCGATGCTGGCGGCCTCAGCATGACGACTCGACTTCTCGTTCGCCCAGTGGGGATGCACAGTAGAGATCTGGACACTATCGCTGTCCGGATGCCAAGTTAAAACCGGGCGACCTTTTAGATCCTTCACCTTGCTGAAGGAGCGAAGAGCGACAAAGTCGCCCGAGGAGCCCGAATCCTCCCCATCAGACGGCAGCGGCTTGTTCCTGGCTTGCCTCTTCCTCTTCTCCGTCTGAGTCAAGACTAAACCAGCCGGACTGATCGACTTGTTAGCAGGGACAATGGCTTGGGCTATAAAAGGAGAAGAGTCAGCACGAGAAATCGAGCGGTCAACATTGAAGTCGGAAGCAAAAGGAAGCTTACTGTCTTCAAGCCGAACGTTCTCTAATTCGGCAAGTAGAGGGATATAGTAGCTTATGTTAAGCCGCTCATCCTTGAGAAGCTTGCAGATCCCTTTCTCCACCTCGCTTATTGGGACCGGTTGAAAGGCCTCCTTCGGCCGTACTTGCGGATTCGGGTTCAACAGACCGAGTCGGCCCTCGAAGATCAGATACCTCTCCGACCAGGCTGTGACCTTGTTCGCAAGGTTGACCATCTTCAACCCGCGGCAGCCGAAATAAAGATGGCCTTTGAAGACATTCGATTCAGAGTCCGGGATGGCCCGCACCGAGAATATCTTCCTGAAGAGATCCATAGAAAAGCGGACTCTCTCAGACCGCAGGTAGGAGATGAAGCTACATATCCCGGCCATCGAGTTGGGGGAAATCTGGCCGGGAACAACTCCATAATGGTCAAAGACCATGGCGAGTTCAATCGAAATCGGGAACCTAAATCCGCAATCGAAATGGTCGATTTGGATCGCAATTTGGTTTGGGCCAGACGAATTCATCCGCTCATCCCGGAGCAGAAGCTGCGCGAGTAGCGGACTGTCGGTCATCTGCTTCTCGACGAATTCGTCCAGCTCGGCTTTTGTCAAGCGACACTCCTCGAGGTCCGCAGAATGAAAGGCCAAAGCGGCTTCGGAGCGGGTAGCGGAAGTCTTGGCAGGTCGCTTCGGCTGGCGCTTTACTCCCATCTTGAGATTTTGGTAAAAGGACTTCCGGAATGGCGCTACTTATAAGAATGACTGATCTGCATTTAGTAAAGGTCAAATCACGGCTAGACCGGTCAACCCGTACGGGTACATCACCACAAAAGCCAACCACAAAGACTAAATATACCCAAACAAGCGGATTAAAGGATCACAAAAACAGGCAGATCGGTTTATGTAAAGTAACCCGCAAGCATTAATCAACACAACAAGGCAGAAAAAATAATAAGTTCGAATACTTAGGCCGCACGGCCTGAAAGGTAGATCGAGTATTACATAATCAGAGTCAAGCAATTATCCAAAGGACAGAATTGAAATAATATTACAAGCTCATACTTTAGAGCCACTCATTACGGGCGGTTTTCACCCGGCTCGTCCTCCCTGTGAAGCCGCGCGACGTGCTCTCCGATCTGAAGGACAGTTCCCTGCATTTGGTTCATGTTATGATTAAGGCGGTTGATCATGCTATGAATCCGCGCGACATCCCTCTCTACTCGCGACGCGGGGATCACGCGAGTAGGCAAGGCTGCTGCGGGCTCATGAACACTCATAACTGGGTGGGTCGTCCCGGCTACAGGGAGAGACAAACTCGTCCCTGCATCCGGGCGGCCTGACCCACACCGGCCTTCGTCAATCATGTTGGTAGGGCGCCGACTTCCGCCGGCTTCCTTCGCCAAATGGAGGTATCTGTCCCTATAATATGCGCAGTCCTCTTCGAGCTTGCGGACTTCTTTCTTTCCCCGGTCAATCCGGGAGGTCAGCGCAGCCACTTGGTCCTGCTGCGCCTTTTCCTTCTCTCGGCGCTCTCTCCGCTCGACCTCCAGCGCCGCACGGTTCTCCTTCCTTTCGGTCTCCAATTCGGCCCGAAGAGCAGCTTTCTCATCCTGGGCGGTCTTCTCTCTCTCCTCCACAGCCCACAACTACTTGGAAAGGGTTTCCAAGTTCTTTTGAAGCCGGGACATCTCGTCCTCCATCCGGGTATCCGGCAAAGAGGAACGCAGCAGGGGAGGATCCAGAGGGGAAAGATAGGTCACCAGTTCGCCCGGCTTCGGAATCGAACCACGGTCATCTGCAATAAGAGAAAATGGTCAAGGAGTGTTCAAAAGTAAACCGCTTTCATCGAATTTTCCTCGCTTACAAGCCGCGGCAGTTTGAATTGAAATCGGGCAGACGGGTCGCCTTGCCAGCTCGGTATCGAACTTTCGGCGTTGTTCTCTCCACGATCTTTCACTTTGCCTCCGCTTAGCAGCAGAGAATTGAGCGGCGGAGGGAAAGAAGCTAGGCGACGGGTTCAACAATGAAGCGCGCGACTTGTTTCGAGGCCGCGGCATGAAAAAACGAACAGAGGGGTAATCCGCTCCCCTTTTACCTTGCAGCAAAAGATTGGGTTGCGGCGGGGGCGGCCTGGCAAGTTGATCTCTTACTCGCTCCGCCTTCACCTGCATAAACCGCAGGCCAGCCGCCACGGTATCTTCAGGTACCGAGATTGTTCTTTCAGTCGCGACCTCAGGAAGGATGGCCTCCTTAAGGCTGGTCGCATCCTCAGACAGGGCGGATCCCTTGTCTCCTGGCGGATTGACAGCCTGCAGTTCGGAAGAAGTCCTCAGTTGTTCATCTTGCTTCTGAAAAGAATCAAAATCCTTGAGGAGGTCGCTTACGGAAATACTATGAGCGTCAATTGGAACCTGGTCGTTCGACTGGGGGGAAGGAGTAATCAGGCCTTCTGAAACTTCATTCTCGCGCGACTTGCCTTGCAGGCTGTCCGCTTTCGATTTCCCAGATGCTGCTTTATTCCTGGCCTTCAGCCTCTTCATCTTCTTGAGAAGCCTATCCGCCGCGGACTCTTCCTTCTTCCTTTTCTTCGACTTTTGACCGGTTGTTTTTTCCGGACTATCCTCGATGTTGACTACTGGAGTTTGCTGTTCGCTCGGCCTGGGGGAATCGACTGTCTCTCCTTTATCTCTAATCTTTAAATGAAAATCCCCGGACGGGGTGACCTCCATCTTAAAAGACTCATCCCCGTCGCCTTTCTGGGAAGCAGCCTCCAAGTTTGTCTTATCCGGCGGAGAAGGCGGGCTATTTCCTTTGTCAGAAAAGGTTGGGGGATCAGCTGGGGGTGGGTTCAGACAGCTCTCCGCATTCTTGGTCGACAAGACGACTGTTTGCTCAGGAAGCAGTTCGGTCGGCTTATTCCCCTCCTGTTTAGATGACAAATCGATTGTCAACTCCGCAGGCAGGTTGGTCGGGTTACTCGCAGAAGCAATTGTTACGGTTTTATCAGGCCGCTTCACCTTTTTCTTCTTCTCTTTCGCGCGGTCTCTCTCGCGGTTCTTCCCGGACTTCTCGAGAACTTCCAGCTCAGCCATCAGGTTCACCATCTTTTTCGGGCTGTTCAATCTGAAAGCCCTAACTTCAATAGGCGAGTAGTGACTCGTGGTAACAATGGAGTTATGCCATAATCGAAGCTTCTGGAACATTTATAACCAACGGGGTGAAGACGGCGCGGTCTCCGGCTAGCACTGATATTTTCGAAATCTTTACGGAAATTTAAAAATATGCGGGGATTATGTTTACCCGGGAAACCGCTTTCAAGAGGATTACTCGCAGGCCGAGCGGTTTGCAGATCCAAGTCGCCCGGCTCAGGTTAAGCAAGCTCCATCTGCACCAGCTAACACAGGCCGGGCGGTCTATAATAATTCAGGCCGCCTCCAAGAACCGGAGGTAATCCAAGCCCAAGTCCAACAGGGCAAGTCGCGGTCTCAAGTCGGAGGTCGCGCGATTTATGCCATGGAGACAAGCTAAGGTCCAAAGTCAAAGAACAAGTCGCGGTCTCAAGACAGAGACCGAGCGGGTAGAATCGTCACCTTGGCCGCATCATCTCCAGCTTCTGGTCAGACAAGTCGGAAGGGCAAGCCGCCAAGCCGCGCGGCTTATTTTCTTTCCCTCTTTGTGTATCCCGTCACCGCCTGCTCGTTTCTCCTGTACCCGGGCAGGCGGTTATTCTATCCCTGCCCGCTCGGGCAGGCCCCAAGGCCTATAAATAGGGGGCGGCACTGTTCCCAAGGCACGCACACTCAAATCTTGGAGCTCGCTTGTTTGAGCTGCGGACTCGAGTTTCTTGTCTTGCGGACTTTCTGACCGGCCGGCTTCTCTTTTCCTGCACTTGCAGCCCGCTGTAACCACTTCTTTCTAATCAAAGGAATGCCCGTCGCAGGAGTGGCATTTGCCGCGGCGGGCGAAGTCTGGCCTTGACCGCTGCTAGCGGTCTCATTCTTCTACATAAAAAGTAACCGGCAACCCGCAACCTCCGGTTTCCCTCGGAGGTGCGATCTTAGACTCAACAATAACATGATGTATTTATGGCTTCGGCCCAAAAGGACTTAGGCAATTTATATTCACATAGCATAATGCGTGCTAGTTCTTGAAGTGTCCTATTCTTTCTTTCTACAACATCATTTTGTTGTGGTGTGCGTGGTGTGGAGAACTCATGTTTTATGCCTAACATATCACAAAATGATGTAAACTTTTCATTTTCAAATTCTCCTCCATGATCCGAGCGAATGCATTTAATTTTTAAATCACTTTCATTTTGAATACGAGTACATAATTTTGCAAATTCGCAAAACACATTTGTTTGGATGAGAGAAATAATGTCCAACAATATCTTGAAAAATCATCTATTAAAACATATGTATATAATCTACAACCAAGACTTGCGGTGCTAACATGACCAAAATGATCCATATGAATTAATTGTAAGGGTCTTGTAGTAGAAATGAAATTTTTACTTTTGAAAGAGTTTCTAGTAAATTTACCTTTTTGACATGGTGAACAAAGTGTAGGTAAAATTCCATTTAACCTAGGTATTCCTCTAATTAAATTACTTTTGGCAAGTTTAACAATAAGCTTTGTGCTAGCATGTCCTAGCCGTCTATGCAAAAGTTCTAATTCATCATTTTTAGTGATAAAACATTTTGTAGATGATTTAGAAAGATTATGAAAAGAAACTATATAAATATTATGTATTCTTGGTGCAGTTAGTAAAATATCTTGCGTAGTTGGATTAGATATCTTGCATAAATTAGTCGAAGATTCAAATAAAACATCTAATCCTTTATCGCATAATTGGCCAATAGAAATTAGATTGTGTTTTAGCCCTTTCACATAAAGAACATTAGATATCGCAAAGGATTCATTACCAACTGTACCAATTCCCAAGATCCTTCCTTTTCTGTTATCTCCAAACATCAAGATCCCTCCCTTCTTCTTTTCTAGGCTAAGGAACTTTGCTTTATTGTCCGTCATGTGCTTGGAGCATCCAGAATCCAAGTACCACATGTCTTCATTGTCCTTAGCCTGCCTGCACATCTAGAAAGAAGATGAGAGTAAAGATATGGATACCCAAGCGGTACCACCCATCGAAGTAGTGGAAGCCTTAGGTACCCGGATTTGCATTAAAGTATTTTGTTTTACTTTCCTACAAGAACTAGACGTGTGACTTAACCTATAACAGTTTGCACACGAAGTAAAGGGAGTTGAGAGCCTTTTCTGAATTTTTGTGTTATTCCTGCTGGAAGGAATCATTTTTACAAAAGAAAATTTTTTTGCAAAAGAAAATGCTGAGTTCTTGTATGAGGTGCTAGCGCCGGGCGGTAGCCCTCACCTCGATATCCGAGCCCAAATTTTCTAGAACCGTAGCACCGGTTCCCTAAAATTATATCCAGTGATTTTTGGCCTATTCCAAAAATTTTAATGGCCATGACGAGATCATGAACTTGTGCTTTATGTGATGAATTTTCTTTCACAAGCATGACACACCTATTTTCAAAACCCTTTTTATTATTTTTAATTTGCAAAAGAGAGGCTTATAATTTCCTTTCTAATTCCCCCTTCTCTTTTGTAAGAGTTTTGACATGGGAGAGGGCTTTAGAAAGAGAATCTTCAATATCTTTTGTCATCTTAATGGAGTGATCACACTCTTGGCAAGAAACCTTTCTTTTTTCTAAAACAATTAATTTTTTGGAAAGCCTTTGATTTTCTTTAATTAGAGATTCATTTTCACGATTCAATAAAATACTATCTTTCATATTTTTTATCAAAAGCTTTGCAAGTTTCAAGAAATTCATTAAAAAGTTCATCATAAGTTGGAGGAATTACCTCAGTGTCGCTAAGAACTCTGGTGTCGTCATTGTCGTTTTCATGTACCACGAGGCACATGTTTGCTTCCTCATTGTCGCTTGATGAAGATCCGCTTGATTCTTCGAAGGAGGAGGAGTCATGCCATGTTTAAGCTTGTAGTACCTTCATCTTTTCCTTCAATTTGTGGGATTTTTCCTTTTTATCCTTCAAAAACATTTGGCACTGGCTCCGAATATGCCCGGTCTTCCTGCAATGATAGCATTCTAATGGAGGTCTTTCTTCTTCATCGTCTCTTTCCTTTTCCTTCTTTGAAGATGACCCTTTCCATCTTGCATCCTTCTGGAAATATTTTCGGAAGGTGTTTCTCCTTTCCGGATTTTGCATGAACTTTTTGAAGTTCTTTACCAAGAGACTTTCTTCATCTTCATCCTCATCCTCTTGCACTCCTTCTTAGATTTTAGTGCCAATGCTATCTTCTTTGGATCCTTGTTATATTCATCGTATTGGATCTTGAGTTCTACCTCATGGGTTTTGAGATTCCCAATGAGGCTCTCAACCGAGAGCATTATTCAATTGTGCGACTACGAGATATTCGTCACCTTCGAATTGAATTTTGGAGGAAGAGATCGAAGAATCTTTCGGATCAAGTAGCCGTTGCAGAAGGTTTTTCCAAGAGCTTTGGAGGCATTGACAATCTTGGTGAAGCGTGTGTACATTGAATCAATATCTTTGCTTTCATCCATCCGAAACTTTTCATATTCTGACTCCAGTTAGAAAAGTTTTGAATCTTTAACCTGCGATGTACCTTCACGATTAATTTCTAAATGATTACAAATATCATATGCGGCAGTACATGCAGAAATTCTATTAAATTCATTTCTATCTAACGTACAAAATAAAGCATTCATGGCCTTGGCGTTATTTTTTTATTTGAGTTTATTCCTATCATCCCATTTATCCTTAGGTTTTTCTAATGTTACCTCTCCAACTACAAATGTAGGAGGAGAGTATTCCTCTTCTACCATATTCCACACCTCAATATCAAGGGTCATAAGAAAACATCTCATCCTATTTTTCCAATAATAATAATCTGACCCAGTAAATAGTGGAGGTCTACTAATTCCCCGACCCTCGGAAAAAGCGAGATCATAAGATGCCATAATTCCTGGTTTTTAAACCGATTTGGAATAACCTAGCTCTGATACCACTTGTTGGATCAATATGCGCCCTTAGAGGGGGGGGGGGGGGTGAATAAGGGAATAAAATTCTTTTTATAACATTAAGCAATTTACTAAATTGTTTTAAAGTAAACGAGAGCGAAATAATAATTTAGGTAAACGAAGAAAATAATGAATTTCAGTTTTAGAATTTTAGCCAAATGAAGGAAATCAAGTAAACACAAATAGAGACATAATTGTATTAGATAAAAAATTGTTTACATACATTTGATTTCAATATCGCTAGAAATTGGAGGTGTACAAATACAATTACTTTTTCCTTTTCTATACCGACTCGTATCCCCACGAACCGGTGGCTTTAGCCCATCCTTCCCCGGATATGGCCTTAAGCCGCTCAAGAAAATCCTTCCCCAGATATGGCCTCGAGCACCCTCTAGATCTAATCACCTAGACCTAGTCGCCAACACACAGGATGAATTCCCCCTAAGCCGCACAAGGACCTAGTCGCCAACACAAGGTGATTTAACTACAAAGATTCAAAATAATGAAATAACACAAATGAAAACTCCCTATATGAGATTTTCTGAAGTTGGCGATGAAGAATCGATGTTGCATAAGCGAGGTTGATGCGATCGCTCTTCGGATGCACCGTGATGGCTTCCTTCTCCAGAAATCTTCTTTATCTTTGAGTGGGAGATGACTTTTCGGCAGAGTAACAGCTCTTGAAATTTGGCACATGAATTCTTTCTGGGATTTGTTACCAAAATGAGAGAGAAAGCTTCATTTTATAGACCTTGGAATTAGCGCCTGCGGTAGCAGTCGTGTAAAGGTGGTTACGAAACCATCGTGTTGTCGCGTTTTGGAACGAGCTGGAGCTAGCGTCAGGCGGTAGCGCATGCGGTAGCACTAACGCCTGCAGTATCGGCTAGCGCTGGAGGTAGTGCTCATATTCAGAGAATTTAATTCTGAGCTACTTTCTACATTGGAGTATTGCACCTATAGTTCCAGCACACTATAAACACACGACAAGAAAGATCAAATACAATATGGGATTTGGTATTCTCAAATAATGGGATGTGACACATATGTCCAACATCTAGATCTAGGATTCCTTTCACCTTGTCAGGGTTGGGATCTACCCAGCCGTGTGAGGAGATGGCCAAGGAACTTCCCCCTGTTATCCCAGAAAACACACTTCGAGGGGTTGATCCTCATCTTGAACTTCCGAAGGGTGGCGAAGGTCTCTGTCAGGTCCTGGAGATGGGACCTGACGTCCTTGACCTTTACCATCAGATCATCCATGTAGACCTCCCAATTCCTCCCCTTCTACTCCCTGAAGACCCAGTCCATCATCCTTTGGTAGGACGCTCCGGCGTTCCTGATGGAGACAACGGCCCTCAACATGAAGATGATGGTACCGATGTAACTCCTCCCCTGTAATGACCATATAATATGGGTCCGGCCGGGACCCCACAGCATATAACCGCCACAGCTTTAGTATTAAAAGATGATATTAACTACCCAATCTCAAAACTCAGACAACACAGCGGAAACAAACTAAAACCACAGAGATTGTCCACAATACATAGGAGTCCAACTGGCCTTAAGGCCTTACAAAACCAAAGTCCAAATCATCAAACATTCAATACTTAAAAGACATCCCAACAAAAGGGGAAAGATAGTTTTTCCCTAAACTACCTCGGCATGCAAGCCGATTACAACACAATATAAAGAAAATAATGCAGGAAAACAAACTAAGCACTTCATGAGGCTTTAGGCCTTTTTGGCCGGCGCGCTGGATCCAACCTGCGATTCTTGCCCTGCAACCAAATCACAAAGAGCGGTAACGAGGGTTAGCTATGGCTGACCACAAACGGTGTAACAACATCCCTCCTCCCGGCCGTCCTAGCGGACCCTGGGGAACTACTTCACCCTGCAAGTCAGCACTTCGTATGCAAATGTACATAAAGAAAAGCAACATAAATACAAGCATGAGTGTCACAAACATCATCCACGTTTCTATGTTGAGCAGATAATAAAAAGGGGCCTACCAATGCAAAATGAATTCCAACCCGGGTTTCACCCAAGGCACCCTAAAGCGTATGAATCTAGCACGTCATCATACATCATCATCACATCACAAACACAAGGGTACTCATTATTTCCCCACAAGGGCATCGTAGCCCAAGGCCAAGAGCTCTCGCTGAGACCCACCTCGCCTGGCTCACCATGCCACCGGGCTTATCTAACAGCTCACATGCTCGTCCCGCCAACCGCACACAAAACCGATGCTAAGAATTCTGGCTTAAGCAAAATGCCCCAAGGCTCTGGACTTACACTCGGGACAACATCCACCGACTGCCTCACCTGGCGACCGTTACCGGACTCATCCGTAGCACAGACATTCTCGTTCGTAAACACCGAAGGGACTAATCTTGTCGGGACACTCTCCACACGCGAACCCAGTCTTCGCGGATAGCCAGCCGATCACAATGACCAATCGCGCCTTCGCACAACCCTAGGCATCACAAGCCCCATCATCCGCACATTATTTCCCCGCCCAAAACCCAACATTCGTTACCACACGAAACTAGAAGGGCATCAAAACGACGAGTTCGCCGTAATCGGATTTCTAACAAAACCCCTAATATGCGCGTCATTCAACATCACTGAATCGGACCAACGGTCGCAAATCCAGCTTCACCCACAATGCCTAATCCGCTAACGGAGCGGATCTCTAGTGCAAATCATGTCGGGGATGGACTCAATCAACCCGATGGTTCCTAGCCATGGAAACTTGAAAAGAAATGGAGAAGAAGAAGCATCTCGACGTCCTCTACGCGCTGCCGGACTCGGATCGGCGAACGGAGCTCCGAAGCTCCAACAATGGCAGTTTCTACTCTTCTTCCTCCTTGCCCCCTTCTCCTTTCTCCAACCTAAGAGAGAGAAAGGACTTGAAAGAATGAGGGAATAAACCCTCATCCACGCCCTAAGTCCCCCCAGCGAATCCTTTGGGTCGTCCGATCAAGATCTAATTTAATCGGACGCCCAAAAATCGCTGTTTTACGGATTGTTACCGAACGCAAGGTCGAACGCACGACCGTGCGTTAAAACGCATGACTAACGACAGAGACACCATTTTTGCCCGTCGGAGAGCACGCACGGTCGGATCGATCGTGCGTTAAGAAAACGCCCGATCGTGCGTCAAGAAAAATCTGCCTTCTCGACGTTAACTCTCCGCTCCGCAAAACTGGGGTGTTACAACTCCACCCTCCTTAAAAGAATTTCATCCTCGAAATTTCAAAACTGAAACAGAAAACAGCGATGCATACCTGATGCAAAAAGTTCTGGGAAATCCTCCTGCATCGCTTGCTCACGCTCCCAAGAGAATTTGTCTCGCCCGCAGTTGTCCCATCGCACCTTTACAAGCTTGACTTCCTTGTTACGCAACTGCTGGACTTCCGAATCCTCCACGCAAACCGGGCAAACCCTCGCCCCCAAATCCTCCATCACCGGCACCGCCGCCGCTTCGACCACGACGCTTGGCTCCACCAAAGCTTTCCTCAGCATAGAAATATGGAAAACATCATGTAATCCACTCAGCTCTGCGGACAACGCCAAATGATAGGCTGCTTCGCCTATATGTTCCGTAACCTCGAACGGGCCCAAATACCTCGGACTCAACTTCTTGAGTCGCCGCACCCGCGAAACACCCTTGAACGGCTTGATCTTCAAGTAGACCATGTCGCCCACTCCAAACTCCACATTTCTGTGACGCGCATTAAAATACTTCGCTTGTCGATCCTAAGCAACCTTCATACGTTTCTGAATCGTCCGCACAATCTCGGATGCATCTTCCACCACTTGCTTTCCCAAAAGCTTAGTGTCTCCCACCTCTGCCCAAGACATCGGCGTTCGACACTTCCTTCCATACAAAGCTTCGTATGGCGCCATCTTGATGCTCGCCTGGAAGCTATTATTATAGGCGAACTCCACCATGAAAAGGTGGTCTTCCCAACCTTTGCCAAAGTCGAGAGCACACATCCTCAACATGTCCTCCATCGTACGGTTTGTTTGCTCCGTCTGACCATCGGTCTGCGGATGGAACGCGGTACTAAACTTGAGCTTTGTGCCTAAACTTTTCTGTACTAACCTCCAGTCCTTCGAAGTGAAACGCCCATCGCGATCACTAACGATGCTCTTCGGAATCCCGTGCAACCGCACAATGTTTCGAACATAAAGCTCCACGAGCTTCTCCGCGCCATCGCCCTTCTGATTCAGAATGAAGTGAGCCACCTTGGTCAGGCGATCCACTATCACCCAAATCGCATCGTTACCCTGCCGCGACCGAGGCAAACCATGCACAAAATCCATAGAAATGTCATCGAACTTCCATTCGGGGATGGGAAGAGGCTTCAAGAACCCACCAGGCCTTTGGCACTCATCCTTCACCAAGGCACATGTCTGACATCGGCTTACGTACTCAGCTACATCCCGCTTCATCCCAGGCCACCAAAAAGATTTCTTCAAATCCGCGTACATCTTTGTACATCCTGGATGAACGGAGTACTTCGTAAAGTGAGCCTCAAACATTAACTCCTCGCGAAGCTTGCCAAAGCGTGGAACACAAACCCTTTCGTCTCTTTTCAAAATCCCACCAACCATCTCCAAAGCGGTGCTTTCACTTTGCTGAGCCTCCAACTCCAACTGTTGGTACTCGTCGTCCGCACTGGTCGCCTCTCGGATTCGATCCGTTATATCACACTGCATTTCAATCCAGTTCAACCGAGCCATGCTAGACTCACCCCTAGCCACACAAGGAATGTCAAGAGACTCCAAGTCTCGTATCAAACGCTCGTCATGCGCCTCCATCCAAATACCTTGCCCGGAGTACTTCCTACTCAAGGCATCCGCCACCATGTTGGCTTTACCCGGCGTATACTGAATCTCCACATCGTAGTCCCCAAGGAACTCGACCCACCTACGCTGCCGCATATTCAGATCCTTTTGGTCTAGGAGATACCTCAGGCTTTTGTGATCCGTGAAGATCTCCACCTTCGCACCATAAATGTAGTGCCGCCACAATTTTAGCGCAAAGATTACCGCCGACAACTCCAGATCATGGACGGGATAATTCCTCTCATGAGTTTTTAACTGCCTTGACCCATAAGCGATCACCTTGGCGTGCTGCACCAGCACGCAACCCAACCCGCAACCTGACGCGTCGCTGAAAATCTGAAATCCTTCCGTCCCACTAGGAAGACTAAGGATTGGAGCAGACATCAACCTTTCCTTCAAATTCTCAAATGCACGTGCACACTCCGGTGTCCATATGAACCTTTGGTCCTTGCGAGTGAGAGTGGTGAGGGGCAATGCCATCCGCGAAAAGTTCTCCACGAACCTTCTGTAATAACCGGCTAGTCCAAGGAAGCTTCGGACTTCCGCCACGGTTCTCAATACAGGCCAATCTCTAATGGCTTCAATCTTCGCTGGATCTACCGCCACCCCATCTCCACTAATTACGTGACCCAAGAAAGCCACCTTCTCGATCCAAAACTTGCATTTTGAGAACTTAGCATAAAGCTGATTCTCCCTTAGAGTCTGCAATACTTGCCTCAAGTGAGACTCATGCTCTGCCTCCGATTTTGAATACACCAAAATATCGTCTATGAACACCACCACGAACGAATCTAAGAATGGGCGAAAAACCATGTTCATCAAATCCATGAACACAGATGGCGCGTTCGTCAGCCCAAATGGCATCACCGAAAACTCGTAGTGGCCATACCGAGTCCCAAACGCTGTCTTGGCAACGTCCTCTTCTCGAATCTTCAACTGGTAGTACCCAGATTTTAAATCCAACTTGGAGTACACCACCGACCCCACTAACTGGTCGAACAAATCATCGATTCGGGGAATCAGATATTTATTCTTGACGGACAACTTATTTAGCTCACGGTAGTCAATGCACAACCGCATACTTCTGTCCTTTTTCTTCACAAACAAAACCGGCGCGCTCCACGGCGAAGAGCTGGGCCTAATGTACCCTTGCTCTAACAACTCTTGCAACTGAACCTTTTGCTCGGCCAGTTCCTTCGGTGCCATCCTAAACGGAGGACGCGGCACCGGCCTCGCACCCGGTACCAATTCGATCGAAAAATCGATCTCACGCTGAGGAGGTGCTCCCGGAAGCTCCTCGGGGAATACATCCTCAAATTCTTCCACCACCGTAACATCCCCAATAGCCAACCTTGTGGAGTGAGTCTCCAACAAGGCTATAAATGCCTCGCCTCCTTGGTTTACCGCACGCCTCATTTGCTTAGCGGAAATCAGGGAGCAAGCCACTCTGCTTAGGCCTTCGAACTTGACCTCTGCTCTATCTTCACCTCTTAGGGTTACCACCTTCAACTGGCATTCGATACTAGCTCGTTGCGCTGCAAGACAGTCCATCCCCAAGATAACGTCAAATTCGGCCAGTGGTAGAATCGCTGCTACCAACTCGAAATCATAATTACTAAATTGCAACACAATGCGTCCTTTCCTCATGGTAGTCATGAAAGACCCATTCGGCATACGCACGCTCAGCTCCACCTCTGCCTCTACGGACTCAGCACCAATCTTCCGGATAAAACTTTCCGCAAGAAAAGAGTGTGACGCTCCCGTGTCGAACAACACTCGAGAGGGGTAGCCCGAAACTAGCACGAAACCTAACCACGTGCAAAACAAACATGAAAGGCCGCAACCTACATTATTGTAACAAACAAAAACTTAAACTTTTCATACCTGTCACCACGTCGAGTTGACGTATCGCTTCCTGCTGCCCAAGATTATAGGCTCTAGGCTGCACTGGAGGTAACCGCGAAGCACTTGACTCCGTCGCTTTCCCTTTCTCTCCAACACTAGGGCTGGAACGCACCCGATTGTTCCTGCCTCGGCTCTGGCTCAGCTACGCCCTCGGTACAAAACCGACTTATGTGACCCACCTTGCCACACTTGTAACAAGTCAACGGACCTCTGGAGCGAAAATCTCCCGAAGGCGCGCGACTTCTCTCCCCAGACCTACTAGGATGGGGCTTCTTCTTCCATCGGTTGCCCTCAGACTTCCACTGAGATTGAGACTGATAAGGCTTTCCTTCTCCCTGCTTTGCCGCAAAACCCTTTCGCCGTTGGGTTTGCTCCATGTCGCTCTCCAGTGTGCGAGCGGCTTCGACCAACTCATTAAATCCCGCATTCTTCAAGGCTATGAGTGGCTGCCTTAAATTTTCCCTCAACCCTTGATAGAAGAGATTATCCCTCTCTTCATCATCTGCCATAGTCGTTCCCGCATAACGACCCAACCGAGTGAACCTTTGCAGATATTCATCCACTGTCTTCTCCCGCTGCACCAAATGCAAAAACTGCCGCTGCAGTGCTAACCTTGTCGAGGCCGGAATATACCGCTTGAGGAAAGCGTTCCCAAACTCCTCCATGGACGGAACATGCCCAAAAAAATGGCGACCGTTATGGTTCACCCACCACAACTTCGCATCGCCCTCTAACATGAAACTCGCATAGTGAGACTGACTCTCCTCTAGGGTCTCAGCTGCCTTCAAGAGTTCCTGGAACCTCGAAAGCCAATCTTCGGCATCCGTTGGAGTGCCCACTCCCTTGAATGTCGGAGGGTGGAAACTCAAGAAGTACTTCATGAATCGGTCACCCATCGGAATAGCTCTCTCCGCTAAAGGCTCTGCTTGCCTCACTTCGACATCCGGTGTATCCGGCGTAGCCGCCGGAGTGACAGGGGTCGCAACTTGCACCACCGGCGTAGGAACCCGTAGCATCGCTCCAGCTTGAGCCGCTACCATTGCTTCCACTAGCAAGCGACAGAAATCAGCCGGGGACATGCCCACATTCATGAGGCCCGGAGCAGTAGCACTGCTTCCCGAAGCCTCCTCTTGCCTCCTCGACGTCCCCGCATCGTCGCCAACATCCTAGCATAAGCAAGCAAAAAGACTCATCAAGCTCTATTCGCAAGACTCAAACACAGGGATACTCATGATCCCGCAAAATACTCCTATGTGGACAATCTCTTACGCGATCAAAATACACTAGACCTCGCAAGAATACTCTAACCTCGCTTTGATACCAAATTGTAACACCTCCCCTGTAATGACCATATAATATGGGTCCGACCGGGACCCCACAATATATAACCGCCACAGCTTTAGTATTAAAAGATGATATTAACTACCCAATCTCAAAACTCAGACAACACTGCGGAAACAAACTAAAACCACAGAGATTGTCCACAATACATAGGAGTCCAACTGGCCTTAAGGCCTTACAAAACCAAAGTCCAAATCATCAAACATTCAATACTAAAAAGACATCCCAACAAAAGGGGAAAGATAGTTTTTCCCTAAACTACCTCGGCATGCAAGCTGGTTACAACACAATATAAAGAAAATAATGCAGGAAAACAAACTAAGCACTTCATGAGGCTTTAGGCCTTTTTGGCCGGCGTGCTGGGTCCAGCCTGCGATTCTTGCCCTGCAACCAAATCACAAAGAGCGGTAAACGAGGGTCAGCTATGGCTGACCACAAACGGTGTAACAACATCCCTCCTCCCGGCCATCCTAGCGGACCCCGGGGAACTACTTCACCCTACAAATCAGCACTTCGTATGCAAATGTACATAAAGAAAAGCAACATAAATACAGGCATGAGTGTCAAAAACATCATCCACGTTTCTATGTTGAGCAGATAATAAAAAGGGGCCTACCAATGCAAAATGAATGCAAACCCGGGTTTCACCCAAGGCACCCTAAAGCGTATGAATCTAGCACGTCATCGTACATCATCATCACATCACAAACACAAGGGTACTCATTATTTCCCCACAAGGGCATCGTAGCCCAAGGCCAAGAGCTCTCGCTGAGACCCACCTCGCCTAGCTCACCATGCCATCGGGCTTGTCTAACATCTCACATGCTCGGGCCGCCAACCGCACACAAAACCGATGATAAGAATTCTGGCTTAAGCAAAATGCCCCAAGGCCCTGGACTTACACTCGGGACAACGTCCACCGACTGCCTCGCCTGACGACCTTTACCGGACTCATCCGTAGCACAGACATTCTCGTCAGTCAACACCAAAGGGACTAATCTTGCCGGGACACTCTCCACACGTGAACCCAGTCTTCGCGGGATAGCCAGCCAACCACAAAGACCAATCGCGCCTTCGCACAACCCTAGGCATCACAAGCCCCATCATCCACACATTATGTCCCCGCCCAAAACCCAACATTCGTTACCACACGAAACTAGAAGGGCATCACAATGACGAGTTCGCCGTAATTGGATTTCTAACAAAACCCCTAATATGCGCGTCATTCAACATCACCGAATCGGACCAACGGTCGCAAATTCGGCTTCACACACAATGCCTAATCCGCCAACGGAGCGGATCTCTAGTGCAAATCATGTCGGGGATGGACTCAATCAACCCGATGGTTCCTTTTGAACCAAGGCGACCCAGATCCCTCTCACTCGACGGATCCGGTGCCAAAAATGCAGAAAATAAGGGATGCCATGCACGCATCCTAAAGACCGGGAGGAGAAATGTCGTTACCTTTTGAGATCTCCTCCTAGCCATGGAAACTTGAAAATAAACGGAGAAGAAGAAGCGTCTCGTCGTCCTCTACGCGCTGCTGGACTCGGATCGGCGAACGGAGCTCCGAAGCTCCAACAATGGCGGTTTCTACTCTTCTTCCTCCTTGCCCCCTTCTCCTTTCTCCAACCTAAGAGAGAGAAAGGACTTGAAAGAATGCGGGAATAACCCCTCATCCACGCCCTAAGTCTCCCCAGCGAATCCTTTGGGTCGTTCGATCAAGATCTAATTCAATCGGACGCCCAAAAATCGCTGTTTTACGGATCTGTTACCGAACGCACGGTCGAACGCACGACCGTGCGTTAAAACGCACGACTAACAACAGAGACACCATTTTGACCGTCGGAGAGCACGCACGGTCGGATCGATCGTGCGTTAAGAAAACGCACGATCGTGCGTCAAGAAAAATCCGCCTTCTCGACGTTAACTCTACGCTCCGCAAAACTGGGGTGTTACAACCGACGCGCTTACGGATGATGGAATCTCTCCAACCAAAGATTTCCGACGTCATAGCCGCTACAACCTCCGCCCGAGGCGCAAGAATAATAATAAATAATTATAATTATTCTATTATAATTAATGATTAATATTTATAATTATTCTATTATAATTATAATTATTCTATTATCATATTTTAAATGATTAATAATTATAATTATTCTATTATAATTATTGATTAATTATTATCATATTTTAATTATTTTATTATCATGTTTAAATGTTTTTATTCTATTGTAGTATTTTATTCTAATTTGGGCTACCTGTAGCCATAAGTGTTGTAAGCCTATAAAAGGCCATGATGTAGAAGGATTTGGAATGATGATTATAATTTGAAATTAAAAATCCAAAGTTGGAATTTCCCTCCTCCCTTATTCTCTCTTATTCTCTAAATATTTCCTTCTTCCTCCCTTGAGAAATTCGGCCAAACAAGAGCAGCCCCCTCCTTTTATCCTCTCCAAAACCGCCAACCACTTTCTCCTCTTCTTGATATTTCGGCCAAGGCAAGGCTCCTTGTTTCTGGCAAACATCTTCTACGGCGTTAAGTGAAGAAGGCAGACAAGTTTCTCTCCATCCGACGTGAATCCGGTGGAAATCGGTGAAGAGCGATTTGAGCGGTTATATGCTTGAGAGAATCTCATTTCAAGCGGGGTAACAAATTTTCTACTATTTCTGATTCTCTCTTGATAGATCTTGTGGTGGAATATTTTTGCGTTGATTTTGATAGCGTTGATTTTATCGTGGTTTTCTTCTCTCGATCTTGCTGCCTATCTTAATTTCATTTAAGTTCGTAAGGATTGACGAACCTCGTTTTCTTTTTGTTGGGAGAGATCTACCATTTCCGAAATCATTATTTTCGGTGGATCTCTTTTGGTACAACACTTGCTCGACCGGATCGGGTGGATCTATTTGGCTAGAGAGAATTTTGGCCTATAGTCAATATTCGATCTCTAAGGGTGTTGCAGACCCGTACGTTAGCCTTTGAATGATAAAATTGCAAAGCGTGTATTCTGCGAATATTTAGTTGTGCGAACGTATAAATTGGAGCGTAGAGAGAAATTCATGTTTTGATCGTAACAACCTTGTCGGACTACATGCCATAGGAAAACCAACCATCCATGCACTTTTCCTCGCACGAGAAAACATGCACCCACTTATGATGGTTATGGGAATCCACAAATTTTTCAGGATTGGCTTAAGGAAATAGAATATTATGTTGATTGTCACGATTGGGACGACCACCAAAAGGTTGTCGTCGCCCGAGAGAGGTTAGTAGGTCGAGCCCAGGTGTTTTGGCTAAACGAAGAGCGTCGTGTGGGTGATTATCAATATGCTTGGCCGCAAATTCGTAGCCCTCTCACTTCTCAATATGATCCCGACTACCTCCGTACTACTGGCAGAAAGTCTGCGAGTGCATACAACTCCAAGCCAGCGTGTGGGTATAGCACCACAACCGTGAGCGAGTATAATCACGGACTAGACCCGTATATGCTTATAGGACTGACCATATGCCTCAGGCTAGATCCTTTTCCCACAAAGGTAGGACTATCCAAAGTGTGTCTACTTCCACCTTTAGGGAAAATAAGTAGTTTAGGCCCTATGTTTCAGACCCGATAGATGTTATTGCTAGGGATGTCATGGGCCCGAGGTGTGAGAGTATTCCGGTCAGTGAGGGTCGTCCCATGAATTTTACACACGATGCTGGTGGAATGTATGTCCTCCATACTGTCGAGTGCCCTGCTCAGTCAACTACCTCAGTCTTATTAAAGTCTCCTCCCAAACGTTCTGATCTAGTTGTTGACTTTTCTGATGATTCTGAGTTAGTGCCTTTGATTGAGCTGACCACTGAGGGCGATGTCTTTTTTGAGGAAGAGCATAGCGTTGTTGAGACGTTGGTTATCCCAAGTGTCATGGAAGTGGATCTCCCCTCGGTAGTGCCACTCCTTGGGATTACCCAACCTGCGGTCGACCTATTTCCAGGTCTGTCACCTATGATAGTTGAGGAATCGTCCGATGACCCTGCGTTCGCAGATGTACCTACTATTTTGAAAGATTTACCTTGTGAGGGAAGGTTAATTTTGGGTGACTTTAACGTTCAGAACCTGGAAGATATTTCTTTGATGTTATCACCTTTGCCTGAAGCTCATTGTGAATTAGAAATTGTGTCAGGTTCAATTTTGCCGGTCCTCCCTCCTGACCCGTGGACTCGACCTGCAGAATTTTTAGGACATGAATTTATTATGCCTCATCCTAGCCAGTTGGTTTTGCCTATGTTACTAGCCCCTCCGTTGGCCATGTCCCGTCGGACATGATTTGTTGAGTTGTTAGATTTTGTGCTCGGTCTTTTCACCACCCTTCATAGATCCGACTACACGTCACCTTTGATTGACAATTTTTTTGAGTGCCCATCTACGGATTTGTTGGCGATCGCGAGCGATTATGATTCTGTGGCAACTGTACCGCTGGACTTAGTTTCTTCACGACGTACTTACTCATCCGGTCCAGTTGCGCATATATTTCCTCCAGTTGCTTACCACATTCACCTACACGTGTCTATGATTTTTGCTGACCACAAGGGTACTTGGGATTTACTTTTTCCTCATGCTCAGTTAGCGAATAATAATTCTAAAAATAGATCAATCGATTTATCGCCGAATGAAATCATGCACGGTTATAAGGCACCAGTGCCACTTGACTTGATTTTGTTACCTTCATCATATAAGTCAAGTCAATTTGCACAGGAATTTGTCTCTCATGTTCACAATTTGCATAAGCACATTAATGAAGTGCTAACTACACAATTTGCATCTTATCAATCTCATGCTAACTTACTTAAGAGAGCGTCTTACTTGAAGGTTGGCGATTTTGTTTTGTTGCGTCTCTTTCCTGAACGGATGCCTTCGGGCACCATAAAAAAGTTGGTGAATCGGCGAGCTGGTCCGTTTCGAATTTTAAAGAAATTTGGAGAAAACGCATATCTTTTGAAGTTACCCACTGATTGGGGAATTTCCCTTATTTTTAATGTTTCGGATTTAACGCCATATGTTTCTCCACCACTTGATTTATCTGTCTGTCCGTTTGGTTCCACTAAATTTTCTAATGGGTTGGGGGTGAATGTATTCCTGGATCGCTCTCTCCATCGGTCTCCATGAAAGCACGCGCGAGATAGAGTCACCGCTTTGACCGCGCGACCAAGACCGGTCAACCCGCGCGGTCAGCAGAAGATCGCTCTGCGCCTTGTGAGCTTGCCGACTTCTACCCTGACCAGGAGATCGCCACTCCTTCAGAAAGCCACGCGATCATGACAACCCGCACGGTCATGATGCTCACCACCAGTGTTCTCATATATGAGACCTCCTCCAGAGACCGCGAACATAAAGAAGGAGACCGCGAACACAAAGAAGGAAACCGTGCGACTAAGAGCACCTTAGTCAGCGCGCACTAACAAGAACCCGGACAGTCACCAGACCGAAAGACCGCCCAAACAACAACCCTGTGCGGTCAACAGCTTAACCCGCACAGTACAGAAAATAGCCCGCCATGCGGTCAAACAAACCAGACCACGCGGCCTCACCATACTGAATAACAGCTCGCCATGCGGTCACACAAACCAGACTGCGCGGCCTCACCTCGACAGCCTTGGACAGAAAGAACGGCGGTCAGGCTGAATAAACTACGGCTAGACCGAATAGGTCAGACCGCAGAAGAGACTGCAAGATCGCGCGGTTAGACCAGACCGTGCGGTCTCCTCCCATACCGCCAACTTCCAACTTCAACATTTTCAACAAGATCTACCACCGATGTTAGTTCCCATCGATCTTGGTGGTCTCCTCTAGGTGGTCTCCTTTAGTTCTTAACGATCTCGACAACCTCTTTCCTGCGTGACACTCCTCTTGAGAGCTTCCATTCAAATTCTATGCTTAGAACTATTGCTTGTGGCTGGTGTTAGGTTTTTGAAGGGGGGGGGGGGGGGGGGGGGGGGGGGGGGGGGGGGGGGGGGGGGGGGCTGCTGTTATAGGCTAGGTGTGAGGATTGAAAATTCTCCCTTAATCTTACCATGACCGACCATGATTATGGTCTAGCATATACTTCCAGCCAACTTACAGTCCTTTGTGGCCTTGGATAATATCAGAAGATTCCCTTTAGCGTCTCAAAGAGGGAAGGATTCAGGGGGGGGGGGGGGGGGGCATGATTACTTCACTTTGAAGTTTTTAACATTTTGGGTAATTTTTCTCTTAAGGGGGGGTCTAGTTTAATTAATGTCCATCTGATTTTGGTCCTTGGGTTTAGGGTCTAAATGTGTTTAGGGTTTAATTTGGAGGCTCTTGGGTGAGTGTGGGGTTAGGGTATTTTTAAAAAGTGGGTTTAGGCCTTAATTAAACCATGGTTTGACCATGCTTAATTTGGGTTAACCAATGTTGACCAAAGTCAACATTTTGAGGGTTTAGCTATCATGGTCATGGGTCGTGGTGTGGATAGCTCAATTGACCAAGAAGGGGTTCATTTGAGTGGTCTAAGCTATTTTGGCTAAATGCACACCATGTTCTCTTTTTAAGGTTTTACTCTGGTCTTTAAGGTTTTGTGGGGTGCCAATAGGTGAATTGGTCTACTTAGGTCATGACGAAGGAGGTGGTTACTCAATTGGTCAAGGGTTGGGTTAATTGAGTTGGTTTGGTTCACTTTGCCTGCATGCACACCATGTCTCTTTCTCTTTCTTTAAGGGCTTTGACTTTGTCTTCAAGGTGATGTTGTATGCTAATAGGTTAATTGGTTTACTTAGGTCATGCGAGAGGGTGTGGTGGGTTCCATTAGTTAGGGGTGTGGTTCATGAAACTTGAATGGGTTAACTTAGCTAAGTGCACTTTTTGCCCCTTTAAGGGCTCTACCTTAACTCCAAGGTGAGGCGGTGCATTAATTGGGGGTGCCAATACTTCTAGGGTCCTCATCCTAAATTGGGATGTTACAAATCCAACAAAGAAAAAATTAATTTCGTCCCCAAAATTGAAGTTATGTTCATAGGTGCAAAAAGTAAGTTAAAAAGTTTAATGTGTAAAGTAATGCAAGAAGGTTTCAAGGGCACCTGTAAGAAATAGCTCTGGATATTTAAGCTTTATTAAGTGCTGAGGTTTCCATGTGAATACCTCCTGTCCGTGATTAGGCCATATGACCTTTACTAGTTGGACTTTATTCTTCCGTAATATCTGAGTATCTGAGTCTACAACTAGTATTAGTTTGAGATGAACTGATCTATCTGAAGCTACTGGTCCTGATGAGGAAGAGATGTGTTAGTCTGGACGAAGTAGGGATCATCGGAGCGAAGAGACGTGGAATACATTATTTAAGTTGACTATATTTAGGGGAAGCTCTATTCTGTAAGCTAGGAGTCCGATTCGTTCTAAAACTGTATACAGTCCCATGTATCGGGGATTGAGCTTACGATGAATCAGAATATAAGAAACTCTGCATACTGGATTTATCTTTAGAAATACCTGGTCTCCTACTTGGAACTCAATCATCCGGTGCTTCTGGTCATAATACTTGGCTTGTCGGCTTTGAGCTTCGAGCATTCTTTCTCGAATGATCCTGATGGTAGTGTTGGTGTCATCAATAAATTGTACTCCCAGCATCTGCGGATCTTCTTCTTGTATCTAGGACAATAGTGTTCGACACCTCCTGCCATATAAGGCTTCGTATGGATCCATTCAGATACCTAATTATAGTCTGTTATTGTTAGAAAACTCTATGAGGGGTAAGAGTTTCTCCCAAGGTTCATAATGCATAGTCGGAGTAAGTCTTCCATAGTCCAATTTGTTCGTTCAGGTTTGTCATCTGTTTGGTGGTGGAAATGGTACTGAAGGTTAACTTTGAGCTTAGGTAAGCTTATACCATCTTCCATTCTTTGGAGGTAAAATGACCATCTATCATAAACAATTGTCTTTGGTACCCCGTGGTATCACACTAATTGTTCGACACAAAGATGAACTAATATACTTACTAGGGCTTCCTTACGGACTGGGACGAACCATGCTACTTTGGTTAGCCGGTCTACTATTACACATATGGAGTCGTTTCCTAAGTGGGAGCATGGTAAACCATGGACGAAGTCCATGGAGATGTCTTCGAACTTCCATTCGAGAATGGGCAGGTGCTGCAGTGGGCCTCCACTACTTCTACACTTAGCTTTTACCATTTGATAGTCTTTGTAGTGCGTTACAAACTTAGTTATATCCTTCTTCATCCTGACCAATATAGTGTTCTTCGGAGCTCACAATACATCTTGGTGATTCCTGGGTGTACTGAGTACTTGGTGCAGTGTGCTTCTTGTAGGATCTCCTCTCTGATCTCTTTGACTGTGGGAATATATAAGCGGTTACGGAAGTGGAGTACACCATTCTTCATTGAGTAGTCCTCCCGTGGGCCTTCTGATAGGGCTTGAATGATAGAATCTAAAGTCTGATCTTCCTTCCAGCCTTCCATGATTTGCTCCCTTATGGAGCACTTGACTTTCAACCAGTTTATGTACTTGGCATCTGACCCGGGGTGAGCTAGAGATACCAACATAACATCCAATCACTCCAACATAACATCCAATCATTCCAACATGATGACAAAGATGTCTAGGTAGGGTCCGAAGACTTGGTTCTGGTCATTGTCTTTATAGATGAGGGGGGCATTAGTCAGGCCAAATGGCATTACTGTAAATTTGTATAGCCCCATATCTTGAGCTAAAGGCTGTCTTCTGGATATCTTCATCCTGAATTCGTAATTGGTAGTAGCCAGATCTTAAGTCTAGTTTTGAGAAGAAGCAAACTCCTTGTAGTTGGTCGAAGAGTTCATCTATTTGGGGGAAGGGGTAGGTGTTTCGTACCGTTAATCAGTTGAGTTCCCGCTAATCGATACAAAGTCGTATTGTGCCATCCTTTTTCTTGACAAACCCATCTTCCATCAATTCTTCTAGTTGCATCCTAAACTCGGCTAGTTCTCTTGGGGCCATTTGGTAATGGGCTCGGGATACAGTTCGAGCCACGGGTATTAGTTCAGTTTTGAACTTGACCTCACAGAGGGGTGGTAGTCGATGTAGTTTCTCTGGGAACACCTCAAGGAAATCCTTAACTACTAGTACCTCGAGTATATTTCTACTGTTGCCTAACATTTCTAAGCATACCTCGAATACCTCCTCTCCTTGAGTATAAGCTTTAACTACTTGAATGGAGGATAGTAATTTTTGGGAAATTTATTTAATACCTTTGAAGACGAGTTTGTTATTTGACATGTGGTGTAAGGTGACTTCCTTTGTTGCACAGTTTATCAGAGCGCCGTGCACTTCTTACCACTCCATTACTAGAATGAGGTAAAAGTCGGGAAGTGCTAACATTATGGTGGTGGCTTCGAAAGAATCTTCCCTTAAACATACTTGGAATGTGCATTGGGTTGAAGAGAGTATCTCTGATCTGTTCGGGAGGCAAACTCTTAGACGTAGTCAAGAGTAGTACTCAACATTGGGTATGTCTTGGATGAAGCTTTCTGATACAAAGGAGTGTGAGGCTCCTGTATCAAATAGGGTGTGTGCAGGTTTTCCACTTACCATGTATACACCTAAAATAATTTTTTATAAAGTATGAATGAATTTTCTTGATCAAGTTACCATAGGGAAAGAAATACAGAAAAGAAAAAGTTACCTGTCACTATGTCCTGGGCTCGTACTCTCGAGTAAGGTCCAACGCATACGCTTTCTATGTTGGAGTTTGGGGGTTTCTTGAATTGCCTCAATTTCTTCCTTAGTAGGCGCCTCCACAAACTCTTCCATTACCTTGGAATGGTGCATGGGCACCTTGGAGTTGTGTGGGTGCACCTTGAAATGGTGTTGGTGCCTCCATCCTTGGTGGGAAGTTTCTATGCGGGCAATTGGCTTTTATGTGGCCGGGTCACTAACATAGAAAACAGTTCCCTTGGAAGACTTTTGTATTTCTGCGTGGTGGTTGTTGGGCTTCTGGTTGTTGTTCTTGCCTCAGGGTGGGATGGAATTTCATGAGTTTCTTTGTCCATCCGTGTCCCCGCCTCTGAATGGGGGCATATTCCTCCGATTGCTGTTGTGCTCTATGAATGACTTTCGATTTTTTCCTTCTGGTCTGAACCATGAGGTGATCCGCTTCTTGTGTTTTTGCGGACTCCATGATGTGTGCAAATGAAGAGTGGGCTACGAAGATGAGTGTTTGTCGGATGGAGTCTTTGAGGCCGTGGTAGAAGCATTTTGTGAAGTCATGTTCGCTAAGAGAGAATCCTCCCGCGAAGCGGGCTAAGTGAGAGTACTCCCTCTCACAATACAAGACCGAGTAATTGTCTTTCTTGAGCTGTAGGAACTTTTCTTGCAATTCATCTCGGGCTGCGATGGGAATAAAGTGGTCATTGAAGGTGTCGGCAAACTTGCTTCACTCTATCTCCCCATAAGAATTCCCTAGTCCCGTGTCTATTTGGAAATTCGTTAGTAAAACACGCCTTAGCAGATCTTGGAGCAAGTATCAATCTCATGCCTTTTTCGTTATTCAAAAAGTTAGGTCTAGGAAATCCTAGCCCCACTCAAATTAGTATTCAACTCGCCGATCGTTCATTAAAATATCCGATAGGGATAGTGGAGGATGTGCTCGTTAAGGTTGACAAGTTCATCTTCCAAATGGACTTTGTCATTCTTGACATCGAAGAGGATGTCAAAGTACCCCTCATACTCGGACGCCCCTTCCTTGCCACCTCGCGCGCAATTATCGACGTAAGTAACAGAAAGCTCCTACTTTGGGTTGGAGACGATGAAGTTACTTTTAGTATAAATCCCTCGATGCGAAACACCATAGAGAATGACGATTCGTGCTTCTACTTAGAAGAATATTTTGAGAATGAATTTTATTCACTTCCTGAGTTAGTCTCCACATCAAGTCACGATTTCGAGCTCGCCGAGCTCTTTTGCTTAGAAGAAGAAGTCTCTCGCTCCACACCACCCGAACCACTTTATTTAGAAAAATTAAAAATCAAAACTTCTTATGAAGAACCACCCGAGTTGGAGTTAAAACAACTCCCCTCACCTTAAATATTTATTTCTAGAAAAAGAGTCTAAGCTACCCGTTATCATTTCATCTGAACTTAGCAATTCAGAAATTTCTGAATTGACTATAGTCTTAAGTAATCACCGCCACGTAATTGTGTGGAAAATATTGGATATCAAGGGTATAAACCCTGTTGACCCAGAAATCGGCGATCCTCCCCTGGGAGGCCCTTTTCGCTACAAGTTAACATATTACGCGCCCGAGAAGGATCAGACATCACGCAAAGGCTTTTTTCACACCCAAAGTGGTAAGAAGGGGCAGCCTCCTCCTTCAAACCGCCTAGGTGGGTCGGCCTCCCCCTTCAAACCGCCCAGGTGGGGCGGCCTCCTCCTTCAAACCGCCTAGGTGGGGCGGCCTCCTCCTTCAAACCGCCTAGGTGGGGCGGCCTCCTCCTTCAAACTGCCCAGGTGGGGCGGCCTCCCCCTTCAAACCGCCCAGTGGGGCGGCCTCCTCCTTCAAACCACCTAGGTGGGGTGGCCTCCTCCTTCAAACCGCCCAGGTGGGGCGGCCTCCCCCTTCAAACCGCCCAGGTGGGGCGGCCTCCTCCTTCAAGCCGCCTAGGTGGGGCAGCCTCCTCCTTCAAACCGCCTAGGTGGGGTGGCCTCCTCCTTCAAACCGCCCAGGTGGGGTGGCCTCCTCCCTCAAACCGCCCAGGTGGGGCGGCCTCCCCCTTCAAACTGCCCAGGTGGGGTGGCCTCCATCTTCAGACCGCGCGGGTAGAACTCTAGTCACCGGCTCACCGGCGGTGACGACATCAACCCAGAGCCTATAAATAGGACCCTCGGCATGAACAGTGGATAGGCAAGTTGGGGGGCAAAACTGGCGTCTAGAAACAGCCAGACCGCACATAGCTGCGGCCTGTCCCGGGCAGTCTCAGCAAGCAGTTCGGGTGGCCTCAGCAAGAAGTCTGGGTGGTCTCAGCAAGGAGTCCGGACGATCTCAGCAAGCAGTACGGGAAATACTTATATTCCCATTTACCCTTCTTCTAGGGGTCTTGATCCCGGGTTCCTGAATCAAGAAAGGGGGAGAGAAATTAAAAGAAGAAGAAGAAATTAGAAAAAGAGAAATTAGAAGAAGAAAAAAATTAAAAGAAGAAGAGAAATTAAAAGAAGAAGAAATGTAGTAATTTATGATTGAATGTTTTCAAATGAACAATTAATGTTAATATATGTTCATTCTGTATATCTCCTTAAAGCTTTATAATAGCTTTTGAAATACCTTATGCTATTTTGGCATCCTAAACCAAATAGGGGGAGATTGTTGGATCACCAGTATTGATTTGGATTAGGATCCCTGTATGTTTTAATTAGGATCCCTGTATATTTTATATGCCTTATATTTCAAATCTGTATCCCAACTCAAATAGGGGGAGATTGTTGGAACCCTAGTTTTGATTTGAGCTAGGATCCATCTTTGGTCAAAGTTTCTATAATAACATATCTTATATAAACTAGATCAAATCTCACTAAGACAGAAAATAATATAAGTTAACTGTGATCGACGAAAGGCTAGCAGCGCTCGACGAAATATCAAGGAAGCTGCATTCGACGAAAACCAAGCAGTGCTAGACGAAAGGACTCTGAAGCTGCGTTCGGCGAAATCCAAGCAGCGCTCGACGAAAGTTCTCCAGCAGTTAATCAATGATCAGATCGACAAACGTCGAGCTCAGCCCGACGAACTTCAAGCTGAGATCGACGAAATATTATCAGCTTTATATATTCTCATTTCTCATATCGTCTAAAATTCTAGATCTGATAAAGCAATATTTTGAATAGTTTCTATTTATATATCAGTTTATTTTATTTTATAACTCACTCTGCATTACACATATAAGTACCACTACTTTAATTCCGCTATAAAATTTAGTGAAAAACCTTTTTAACACTCTATTCACCCCACCTCTAGAGTAAATCTAAGATCTAAACTCACCATCACGGCCTCCTCCTTCAAACCGCCCAGGTGGGGCGGCCTCCCCCATCAAACCTCCCAGGTGGGGTGGCCTCCTCCTTCAAACAGCCTAGGTGGGGCAGTGATGAGTAGTATTTATGTGTATTTTAATTATAGTATTTAGGTTAGTTTTAATATAATTTTGTAAATATTATTTATATTTTAGTTTAAAATCACTTCTTTTATAATTTCTGTTCTAAATATAGTTTTACTTTTATTTTTGCATAATTTTGGGAAAATTGGAGAGAATCACAAGTCATGCCCTCAGTCACGCCCGTGACCAAAGGCGTGTGACCTAAAGATCTGCGTTCGATGAAATTGGAGCTGTGTTCGACGAAAGCTCTCTGCCCCTGCGTTCGGCGAAATTGGAGCTGAGTTCGACGAAAGCTCTCTGCCCCTGCGTTCAACGAAATTGGAGCTGAGTTCGACGAAAGCTCTCTGCCCCTGCGTTCGATGAAATTGGAGCTGAGTTCGACGAACGCGCTCTGCCGCTGAGTTTGATGAACGCGCTCTGCCCTTGAGTTCGACGAAGCCTGAGCTGAGTTTGACGAACGCGCTCTGCCCCTGAGTTTGACGAATGCTCTCTGCCGCTGAGTTCAACGAACGCTCCCTGCCGCGCCGAATTCAAGCCCACGCTGCATTAATTGAAGCTGCCCAGGTACACGCCCGTGACCCAAAATGTCACGCCCGTGACTTTCCCGCGTGATCCCTACACGCCGCCGAGCCGCAAGCCAGCCCATGCTGCATTTAAGGAAGCCGTCCAAAGTCACGCCCGTGACCCAAGTTACATGGGCGTGTAATGTCTGAATGTCTCCCGCCGTCATGCAAAGTCCACGCCACTGTCGGATCTGATGTCAGTAATGTTTACACGCCCTAGGTCACGCCCGTGACCAAGGGCGTGTAACTTGAAAATTTTTGCTATAAATTCAGAGGCTCTCCTTGAGGCCAGGGTTCAGAATTTTGGAGATGGGGAGGTGCTGCTAGAGCTGTTAGGGAGTTTTTCATGTTCATGTTTTTTTAAGCTTTTATGTTCTCATTCATGTAATGTACTAGTTTTTATTACTTTCTTGCACTAGTTAATTAAAGCTTGTAAACTTAATTTCCTAGCTTTGTAATATCTTTTTAAGCTTGTAATAGTTTTGGTTTTCAATAAAATTTAAGTTTGCTCTCTTTCGTGTTCTCTTTCTCTCCTTTTTAATTTCTCTTTTATGCAATGTTAATTTTTCTTTCCTTTCATGCAATGTTTAATCTTTTCATTTAGCTTACAATTTGTCTTATTTTTGTTAAGTAAAACAACCCTCAAAAAAATCGTTCGATAAGAAAATGGTGATTTTCCTCGAAGTAGAAGTAATCAACGTGCCCCTTGGAATACGACCTTGGTATTTCTAAATATCCTATACTATAGACGATAAGGTACACTTGCCTTAATCATATATAGATTTGGAGAAAATCTTCAAACCTTCGCTTAATTTCAAAACAAAGAAATTTCTATATCAAGTTTTTGGCGCCGTTGCCGGGGGCTTTGCCTAGATATTTTGAAAAGAGGATAGCTATTAATTTTATCATGCTTCTTTTTATTTTATTTTGCTTTTTCTAAATTTCAAAAAAAAAAAATTTAGTTTTTCCTTTTCTTTTATTTTCTTTCTAATGTATGACCCGAGGTAGCGCTTCGAATATTCCTTTTGATCCAGAGATCGAGCGAACCCTTTTTAGGTGTCGCTGTTCTCATGATAAGGATAATCAATTAGAATTTGAAGAGTTGATCGGGGACACTAACACAGCAAATATGGATCCTGATCTTAATCCTCCTAATCCCAACGCGCCAAATCCTAATGAGGCCGCACAACGGACCATGTCCTATTATGCGCGGCCAAATTTGGAAGGCACACAATCGAGCATTGTTCGACCCACGGTGGCAAACAATAATTTTGAGATCAAGTCCAGCATCATACAAATGGTGCAACAATCGGTGACCTTCGATGGTCAACCGGACGAAGATCCAAATTCGCATATTTCTTACTACCATGAAATTTGCGATACTTTTAAAATCAATGGCGTCAACGATGACGCCATTCGATTGCGTCTTTTTCCTTTTTCTTTGTGGTCTAAGGCCAAGCAGTGGTTGGGCTCCCTACCTAGGGGATCCATCATTACATGGGCAGAAATGGTGGAAAAATTTCTAAATAAATATTTCCCGCCTTCAAAGATCGCTAAATTGCGCAAGGATATTGCGTCGTTCATGCAAATCGACTCGGAGACTCTCTATGACACATGGGAGCGCTTCAAGGAGCTTTTACGTCGATGCCCTCACCAGGCACTTGCCACTTGGCAACAAGTGCAAATATTTTATAATGGCTTAAATCTCCAAACGAGGCAAATGATTGATGCGGCCGCCGGGGGGACGTTAAAACCCCGGACGCCGCTCAAGAGCTTTTCGAAGAGATGGACACGAATGCGTACCAATGGAACATGCCCCGAGCGTGACCTAATAAGCCAGTCGGAATTTTTGAAATAGACGCAAACGCAAGTTTGTCTTTACAAGTTGAGCGCTTAACAAAGCAAGTGGCGGAGATGTCTGCTTCCTCCGCCACTCCTCCTTAGGATAATAACGTTTTAATTGAAGAACAGGTTGACGACATGGGAAATCCGCCTCGACCTTCCTATAACCCGAACTCTGCTCCGTATAACAACACATACAATGCGGGTTATAGGAATCATCAGAATTTCTCGTGGAGCAACCAAGGAAATGCTCAGCGTCCTATGAATCTAAATCAACCCCCCCTAATCAACTTCTTAACTTAACTCTGCATCTAAATTTGATTTCACAAAATTTTAATCCTCCCGGTTTTCCACCGCAACAGCACAAGCCCTCTTCGCTTGAAGAGGTGTTTGCAAAATATGTTGCTACAAAAGAATCGAAAATCTTTAACCTCACCGGGTCGATAAAAAATTTAGAGAATCAAGTGGGCCAGCTCGCAAAGATGATTTCTGAGCGTCTGCAAGGAGCACTACCGGGAAATACAGAGCAAAATCTAAAGGAGAGCGCGCACGCGATTACACTTTGAAGCGGGAAGGAGGTGGTTTCAAAAAAAGACGAACCCAAGGTAACTTCCTCTCCTCCTCCTACTCTTAATTTATCTTCGAATTTGCCCGCTACGTTAGCTCCGCGCGCTTATACTTCTAATATTCCTTATCCGTCTAAGTTTAAAAGCGAGTGCGCCGAAAAGAAATTATAAAACATTTTTAGACATTTTAAAGCAAATTCATATTAATGTACCCTTCTGCGAGGCTATCTCTCAAATGCCTAAATATGCGAAATATCTTAAGGAGTTGCTCTCCAATAAGAAAATATTAGAATATATTTCGCATAGTTTTTTAAACGCAGAATACTCCGCGGTTGTACTCAACAAAATGCCTCAAAAAGCAAATGACCCGGGACGGTTTTCCATCCCGTGTTTATTCGGCAATTCGTTAGTAAATCACGCCTTAGCGGATCTTGGAGCAAGAAGCAATCTCATGCCATTTTCATTATTCAAAAAGCTAGGTCTAGGAAATCCTAGCCCCACTCGAATGAGTATTCAATTAGCGGATCGTTCTTTAAAATATCTGGTAGGAATAGTGGAGGACGTGCTCGTCAAGGTTGACAAATTCATCTTCCCGGTGGATTTTGTTATTCTTGACATCGAAGAGGATGCCGAAGTACCCCTTATACTCGGTCGCGCTGTCCTTGCCACCTCACGCGCTATTATAGACATAAGTAATGGAAAGCTCCTCCTATGGGTTGGAGACAATGAAGTTACTTTCGGCATAAATTCCTCGATGCGGAATACATTAGAACATGACGATTCGTGTTTTTACCTGGAAGAGTGTTGTGAGTTCGATTCATCCCCCGAGTTAGTCTCATCGACAAGTAGTGATTCTGAGCTCGTCGAGCTCTTTTATCTTGAAGAAGAAGTCTCTCACCCCACACCACCCGAACCATTACTTCTAGAAAAATTAAAAATTAAAACTTCTTATGAAGACCCACCCCTATTAGAGTTAAAACAACTCCCCCTCACCTCCAATATTTATTTTTAGAAAAAGAATCTAAGCTACCCGTCATCGTTTCATCTGATCTTAGCAACTCAGAAATTTCTGAGTTGTCTATAGTCTTAAGAAAGCACCGCCACGCAATTGCGTGACAAATATCGGGTATTAAGGGTATAAACCCTTCCTTCTGCACTCATAAAATCTTTCTCAAAGATAATTCCTGCAATTCAGTCCAGCCTCAATGATGACTAAACCCGAACATGAAAGAAGTCGTTAAGGCCGAAGTTATTAAACTTTTAGACGCGGAAATCATCAACCCGATATCGGATAGTACTTGGGTTAGCCCAGTACAAGTCGTACCAAAGAAAGGTGGCGTCACGGTAGGTGCGAACAAAAATAATGAATTGATCCCAACCCGTACTGTTACGGGTTGGCGGATGTGCATCGATTATCGAAAACTAAATGATGCCACCCGTAAGGATCACTTTCCGATACCTTTTATCGATCAAATTTTAGAGCGCCTTTCAGGTCACTCCTACTACTGTTTTCTCGATGGTTTGTCGGGATATTTCCAAATCCCTATTTCTACTGACGAACAATAGAAAGCCACTTTCAATTGTCCCTTTGGCACCTTCGCCTATCGAAGGATGCCATTTGGTCTTTGTAACGCGCCAGCTACATTCCAAAGGTGTATGCTGGCAATATTTGACGAGTTAGTAGAGGAGGTGATGGAAGTGTTTATAGACGGCTTCTCCGTGTTTGGAAACTCATTTAAAAATTGTTTAAAAAATCTCAAGCGCTTGCTGCAGCGATGCGAGGAAACAAATTTTGCGCTTAATTGGGAGAAATGCCATTTTATGGTCAAAGAAGGATTAGTTCTTGGCCATAAAATTTCGGGCAAGGGGATCGAGGTCGATAGGGCCAAGATCGAAGTAATTGAAAAGCTCCCCCTCCAACAAACGTAAAAGCTATTAGAAGTTTCCTAGGCCACGCGGGGTTTTATCGACGCTTTATACAAAATTTTTCCAAAATCACAAAGCCGTTAACCCATCTTCTCGAAAAAGAATCCTCATTTATTTTTAACGAAGAATGCCATTTGGCCTTTAAACTTATCAAAGAGAAACTTATAAACTCCCCGATTCTAGTCGCCCCAGATTGGTCGCTCCCTTTTGAAATCATGTGCGATGCGAGTGATATTGCGGTTGGTGTCGTTTTAGGCCAACGGGTGAGTAAGTATTTCCACCCGATTTATTATGCGAGCAAAACACTCACGTCGGCACAAGCAAACTACACCACTACCTAGAAGGAACTTCTAGCAATCGTTTTCGCTTTTGATAAGTTTAGGTCGTATATCACGCTTTCCATAGTTATCGTCTTCACTGATCACTCCGCGCTTAGGTATCTCTTAAGTAAATCAGACGCCAAGCCTCGTCTTTTGCGATGGATCATCCTCTTGCAGGAGTTTGATTTAGAGATCCGGGACAAAAGGGGAGCCGAAAACTTGGCGGCCGATCATCTTTCTCTATTAGAAAATGCCTCCTCGGAAGCATTAATAGAAGCCGACATTAACAATAAATTTCCCGAAGAGCGCCTCCTTGCTCTTGATAATAGTAATTCATCTTCTACCCCCTAGTTTGCGGATCTGGCTAACTATTTAGTAGCCCGGGTCCTGCCAAAAGAATTCTCTAGTCAGCAAAAGAAGAAATTCTTTTCTGATTTAAAGAATTATTTGTGGGAGGACCCCTCTTTATTCCATGTTTGCGCAGACCAGGTGGTGAGAAGATGCGTCTCAAGTGAGGAAGGACTTAAAATTTTACGTCATTGTCATGAGGGACCAACCGGTGGTCATTATCAAGCAAACCGAACCGCGAGGAAGGCACTGGAGGCGGGCTTTTATTGGCCCACGCTCTTCAAAGATGCTCACACCCTTATGAGTACTTGCGACAACTGACAGCGGTCGGTGAACATCTCCCGCCGGGATGAGATGCCCCAAAACATTTTCTTAGAATGCGAAATTTTTGATCTTTGGGGTATTGATTTTGTTGGTCCTCTCCCTCCCTCCCTCTTATTCAAACAAGTATATTCTCGTTGCGGTCGACTACGTGTCGAGGTGGGCGGAAGCACAAGCTCTCCCCACCAATGATGCATGAGTCGTCATTAATTTCTTAAAAAAAATTATTTTCTCGATTTGGCACGCATTTTTGCAATAGTCAATTTACAAAAATCTTAGAAAAATATGGTCTCACGCATAAATTATCCACTGCATATCACCCACAAACGAGCGGACAAGTCGAAGTTGTTAATCGAGAATTAAAGCGGATTTTAGAAAATACGGTTTCTATTAATCGGAAGGATTGGGCAATAAAGCTCAATGACGCGCTATGGGCATATCGAATGGCGTACAAGACCGCTATCGATTGTACACCGTATCGAATGGTTTATGGCAAGGCTTGCCACCTTCCGGTCGAACTAGAGCTCCGCGCATTTTGGGCTCTTAAATTTTTAAATCTCGATTCCACTTTAGCGGGCGATCAAAGAAAATTTCAAATGAACGAATTAGATGAATGGCGAGCGAATGCGTATGAGAGCAATAAATTATATAAGGAGCGAACAAAGTTTTATCACGATAAACACATAAAATTTCCGAAAACTTTTTCGCCGGGCGACCTCGTCCTCCTTTATAATTCTCGCCTTCGCCTTTTTCTGGGAAAACTAAAATCCCGATGGACCAGACCCTTTATTGTTAAAGAGGTTTGGTCCTATGGGACTATCCTAATTTCCCACCCAGAAAAAGGTACCTTCAAAGTAAATGGGCATTGCCTTAAGTTATATCTTCCAGGAGAGCTAGCTATCGAGAAGAGTGAATCATTATCTTTTCATCCTATAATATGATCGACAAGTGGGTCAAGCTACGCGACCTTAAACAAAGCGCTTTTGGGAGGCACCCCAAAGTTATCTTTTTTTTTCTTTTTTTAACATATTTTGTAGGTAACCGACGCTTCCCCCGCATCTTCATAACCAGGGAAGCCCTCTTAACCTCTCATTCGTTTCTATTTTTATTTTTGTTTTGTCTTGCACTTTTTTTTCTTTTACTTCATACTTAGTTTTAAACATTGGGGACAATGTTAACTTTAAGTATGGGGGTGTAAATAGTTCTTTGTAAGTAATTGTTAAATTAGAAAATAAAAAAAAAAATATTTTCTTATGTTTTCTTCTATTTTAGCACTTGTAAAACCCAAAAACTCAAAAAAATTTAGAAAATCAAAAAATTTAAATCTTGGAAAGGGACGTTTGGGACCTCACACCAACTCACCTCCTAGTACCGTGACAACCCTTCACGGGGTATACCTCGGGAAGTCCAAGAATTAACAAAAAAAATTTAAGCTTTTTAGTATATGTTTTTATTGCTTATTTCTTATCAAAAATCCAAAAAAAGATAATATAAAAAAAAATAAAGATAATATCAAAATTTAAAAATATGAAAAACTTAAAATACAATAAAATATAAAAATCTGATACCTCTCCTATTTGTTGTTTTTGTGAGTTCTTAGAAATCTAGTTGAGGATGTTTATAAGCTTGTTTTGGTTTTTACTTAGCTAAAATTTTGCTTATCATAGTTTGTTAATTTTAAATTTGAGGTAATTTTGCTTTAAGAATCATCTTATGATTTTAACTTGATTAGAGAATTTTTTAGCATGACTTCTCTTTTTATTTCTAAATGGCTTCATTTTGTAGTGAATTTGCTAAACCTCTTTAGATTTCAATTATATTTTCTTCTAACTTTTTAGATCTTAGGAAATTTAATTTTACTAGAATTTGCTCTCAATATAATTTAAAGCTAGCTAGATTTAATTTCCTTCTTTACCCCCTTTGTTGGCATAAAAAATGAAGTTTAAAAGATCATATGTCATGGGAATAAGAGGATAAGATTCATTATTCCCTAAACATATGCACCCAAAATCATTTAAAAGATTATATGGCATGGAGTAAGAGGATAAAATTCATTACTCCTAAACATATACATTTTGGGTTTTTATTAGAAGAGAAAAAAAAAGAGAAAAAAATATTCATGATGAGGATAAATTCCATTACCTCCTTCCAAAAAATTCTCTTCTTTTGCCAAATTTTATGAAATCCCCCTTAGCAAATTATCATTGTTCTAGATTTAGTTTAAGATTATGGAGAGAGCAATATTTAGTAAGTTACTTTTCCTTAAGTTTCTTTTAAGATAGAGTTCTTATAATTTTAATTTAATCTCGTTTTATAATTTCTACAATATTGTTAAACCAATTAATTTTCTTGAGAAGTCCTTGCCTAAACTTTTTCCCCTCTTTTCAAATCATCATCATAATTTAGATTAGTAGTATTTATGCGTATTTTAATTATAGTATTTAGGTTAGTTTTAATACAATTTTGTAAATATTATTTATATTTTAGTTTAAAATCACTTCTTTTATAATTTCTGTTCTAAATATAGTTTTACTTTTATTTTTGCAGAATTTTGGGTAAATTGGAGAAAATCAGAAGTCACGCCCTCAGTCACGCCCGTGACCAAGGGCGTGTGACCTAAAGATCTGCGTTCGACGAAATTGGAGATGAGTTCGACGAAAGCTCTCTGCCCCTGCGTTCGACGAAATTGGAGCTGAGTTCGACGAAAGCTCTCTGCCCCTGCGTTCGACGAAATTGGAGCTGAGTTCGACAATAGCTCTATGCCCCTGCGTTCGATGAAATTGGAGCTGAGTTCGACGAATGCGCTCTGCCGCTGAGTTCGATGAATGCGCTCTGTCCCTGAGTTCGACGAAGCTTGAGCTGAGTTCGACGAACGCGCTCTGCCCCTGAGTTCGACGAATGCACTCTGCCGCTGAGTTCGACGAACGCTCCCTGCCGCGCCGAATTCAAGCCCACACTGCATTAATTGAAGCCACCGAGGTACACGCCCGTGACCCAAAATTTCACGCCCGTTACTTTCCCGCGTGATCCCTGTACACCGCTGAGCCGCAAGGCAGCCCATGCTACATTTAATGAAGCCGTCCAAAGTCACGCCCGTGACCCAAGTTACACGGGCGTGTAATGTCCGAATGTCTCGCGCCGTCACGCATTGTCCACGCCATTGCCGGATCCTATGTTAGTAATGTTTACACGCCCTAGGTCACGCCCGTGACCAAGGGCGTGTAACTTGAAAATTTTTGCTATAAATTCAGAGGCTCTCCTTGAGTCCAGGGTTCAGAATTTTGGAGATGGGGAGGTGCTGCTAGAGCTGTTAGGGAGTTTTTCATGTTCATGTTTTTCCTTAAGCTTTCATGTTCTCTTTTTCATGTAATGTACTAGTTTTTATTTCTTTCATGCACTTGTTAATTAAAGCTTGTAACCTTAATTTCCTAGCTTTGTAATCTCTTTTTAAGCTTGTAATAGTTTTGGTTTTCAATAAAATTTAAGTTTGCTCTCTTTCGTGTTCTCTTTCTCTACCTAGTAATTTCTCTTTTATGCAATGTTAATTTTTCTTTCCTTTCATGCAATGTTTAATCTTTTCATTTAGCTTGCAATTTGTCTTTTTTTTAGTTAAGTAAAACAACCCTCAAAAAAACCGTTCGATAAGATAATGGTGATTTTCCTCAAAGTAGAAGTAATCAACGTGCCTCATGGAATATGACCTTGGTATTTCTAAATATCCTATACTATAGACGATAAGGTACACTTGCCTTAATCAGATATAGTTTTGGAGAAAATCTTCAAACCTTCGCTTAATTTCAAAACAAAGAAATTTCTATATCAGGCGGCCTCCTCCTTCAAACCGCCCAGGTGGGGCGGCCTCCTCCTTCAAACTGCCCAGATGGGGTGGCCTCCTCCTACAAACCGCTCAGGTGGGGCGGCCTCCCCCTTCAAACCGCCCAGGTGGGGCGGCCTCCATCTTCAGACCGCGCGGGTAGAACTTCAGTCACCGGTCACCGGCGGTGACGACATCAAACCAGAGCCTATAAATAGGACTCTCGGCATGAACAGTGGATAGGCAAGTTGGGGGGCAAAACCGGCGGCTAGAAACAGCCAGACCGCACCTAGCTGCGCGCTGTCCCGGGCGGTCTCAGCAAGCAGTCCGGGCGGTCTTAGCAAGCAGTCCGGGCGGTCTCAGCAAGCAGTCCGGGTGGTCTCAGCAAGAGGCCAGGGTGGTCTCAGTAAGCAGTCCGGGCGGTCTCAGCAAGTGGCCCGGGCGGCTTTCTTTTCTTACTTGTCTCTCTCTTGTATTCATTCTATTTCCATGTACTAAAAACAACAAGCTGTAATATAGATTATTAAATAAAAGGAAAACCCGTCGCAGGAGTGGCATTTGCCGTGGTGGGCGATGTTTGGCCTCGCCGTAAGCTAGCGGCACTCTCTTCTTCTCTCTGACTCAGCTCTTCATTTGCGACTCAAGTAACCAGCTGCTCGACCATTACCCCCTATCTTTCCTCTGGTATCGAGTGGCGATAACTTGGGGACAATTTTGGATTCAACAAACCCTTCCTTCTGCACTCACAAAATCTTCCTCGAAGATAATTCCCGCAACCTGGTCCAGCCTCAAAGACGGCTAAACCTGAATATAAAAGAAGTCGTTAAGGCCGAAGTTATCAAACTTTTAGATGCGGTAATCATCTACCTGATATCGGATAGTACATGGGTTAGCTAAGTACAAGTCGTGCCGAAAAAAAGCGGCGTAACTGTAGTAGCAAATGAAAACAACAAATTGATCCCAACCCATACTGTTATGGGTTGGCTGATGTGCATCGATTATCAAAAACTAAATGATGCCACCCATAAGGATCACTTCCTATTACCTATTATCGATCAAATCTTAGAGCACCTTTTAGGTCACATCTACTACTATTTTCTCGATGGTTTGTCGGGATATTTTCTGTTGAAAACACTACCTCCCTGAGCGGTTCCAGGCCCTGCCAGCTTGGTGGGAGCCTGGTTAGCGGGCCAGCATCGGGGCTGCGGCTGACACCTTCTAGGATCCCGGCTCAACTAGAGGTGGATACAATGTCGACACACTCTAGAAGCCCGACTCAACTAGAGGTGGATACAAAGTCGACACACTCTAGGAGCCCGGCTCAACTAGAGGTGGATACAAAGTCGACACACTCTAGGAGCCCGGCTCAACTAGAGGTGGATACAACGTCGACACACTCTAGGAGCCCTGCTCAACTAGAGGTGGATACAAAGTCGACACACTCTAGGAGTCCGGCTCAACTAGAGGCGGATACAATGTCAACACACTCTAGGAGCCCAGCTCAACTAGAGGTGGATACAAAGTCGACACACTCTAGGAGCCCGGCTCAACTAGAGGTGGATACAAGGTCGACACACTCTAGGAGCCCGGCTCAACTAGAGGTGGATACAAGGTCGACACACTCTAGGAGCCCGACTCAACTAGAGGTGGATACAAGGTCGACACATTCTAGGAGCACGGCTTAACTAGAGGTGGATACAAGATCGACACACTCTAGGAGCCCGGCTCAAATAGAGGTGGATACAAAGTCGACACACTCTAGGAGCCTGGCTCAACTAGAGGTGGATACAAGGACGACACACTCTAGGAGCCCGTCTCAACAACAGGTGGATACAAAGTCGACACACTCTAGGATCCTGGTCGACACACTCTGGGAGCCCGGCTCAACTAGAGGTGGATACAAGGTCGACACACTCTAGGAGCCCGGCTCAACTAGAGGTGGATACAAAGTCGACACACTCTAGGAGCCCGGCTCAACTAGAGGTGGATACAAAGTCGACACACTCTAGGAGCCTGGCTCAACTAGAGGTGGATACAAAGTCGACACACTCTAGGATCCCGACTCAACTAGAGGCAGATACATAGTCGACACACTCTAGGAGCCTGGCTCAACTAGAGGTGGATACAAGGTCGACACACTCTAGGAGCCCGGCTCAAATAGAGGTGGATACAAAGTCGACACACTCTAGTAGCCCGACTCAACTAGAGGTGGATACAAGGTCGACACACTCTAGGAGCCCGGCTTAACAAGAGGTGGAGTATTTTTCCTTCCTGCCCCGAGCGGTTCCCGGCCCTGCCAGCTAGGTGGGAGCCTGGTCAGCGGGCCAGCATCGGGGCTAACCTTGAGAACTTCCTGCACCCGAGTGGTTCTCGGCCCTGCCAGCTAGGTGAGATCATGGTCAGCGGGCCAACATCGGGGCTAACCTTGAGAACTTCCTGCCCCCGAGCGGTTCCCGGCCCTGCCAGCTATGTGGGAGCCTGGTTAGCGGGCCAGCATCGGGGCTAAGGTCGACACACTCTAGGATCCCGTCCCAACTAGAGGTGGATACAAAGTCGACACACACTAGGAGCCCGGCTCAACTAGAGGTGGATACAAAGTCAACACACTTTAGGAGCCCAGCTCAACTAGAGGTGGATACAAGGTCGACACACTCTAAGAGCCCGAATCAACTAGAGGTGGATACAAGGTCGACTCACACTAGTAGCCCGACTCAATTAGAGGTGGATACAAAGTCGACACACTCTAGGAGCCCGGCTCAACTAGAGGTGGAGACAAGGTCGACACACTCTAGGAGCCCGGCTCAACTAGAGGTGGATCAAAGTTGATACACTCTAGGATCCCGGCTCAACTAGAGGTGGATACAATGTCGACTCACTCTAGGAGCCCGACTCAACAAGAGGTGGATACAAACTCGACACACTCTAGGAGCCCGGCTCAACTAGAGGCAGATACAAGGTCGACACACTCTAGGAGCCTGACTCAACTAGAGTTGAATACAATGTCGACACACTCTAGGAGCCCGGCTCAACTAGAGGTGGTTACAAAGTCGACACACTCTGGGAGCCCGGCTCAACTAGAGGTGGATACAAGTTCGACACACTCTAGGAGCGCGGCTCAACTAGAGGTGGAGTATTTTTCCTTCCTTCCCCGAGCGGTTCCCGACCCTGCCAGCTAGGTGGGAGCCTGGTCAGCGGGCCAGCATCGGGGCTAACCTTGAGAACTTCCTGCTCCCGAGCGGTTCCTGGCCCTGCCAGCTAGGTGGGAGCCTGGTCAGCGGGCCAGCATCAGGGCTAAGGTCGACATACTCTAGGAGACCGGCTCAACTAGAGGTGGATACAAAGTCAACACACTCTAGGATCCCGGCTCAACTAGAGGTGGATACAAAGTCGACACACTCTAGGAGCCCGACTCAACTAGAGGTGGATACAAGGTCAACACACTCTAGTTGCCCGGCTCAACTAGAGGTGGATACAAGGTCGACACACTCTAGGAGACCGGCTCAATTAGAGGTGGATACAAAGTCGACACGCTCTAGGAGCCCGGCTAACCTAGAGGTGGAGTATTTTTCCTTCCTGCCCCGAGCGGTTCCCGGCCCTGCCAGCTAGGTGGGAGCTTGGTCAGCGGGCCAGCGTCGGGGCCAACCTTGAGAGCTTCCTGCCCCTGAGCGGTTCCCGACCCTGCCAGCTAGGTGGAAGCCTGGTCAGCGGGCCAGCATCGGGGCTAAGTACTTGGAGCAACATCCGGCCACCGAGCGGTTCTTGGCCCTGCCAGCTTGGCGGGAGCTGGTCATTGGGCTAGCATCGGGGCTAAGGTCAACACACTCTAGGAGCCCGGCTCAACTAGAGGTGGATACTAAGTCGACACACTCTAGGAGCCCGGCTCAACTAGAGGTGGAGTATTTTTCCTCCCTAGCCCGTGCGGTTCCCGACCCTGCCAGCTAGGTGGGAGCCTGGTCAGCTGGCCAGCATCGTGGCTAAGTATCTCGAGAAACATCCGGCCACCGAGCGGTTACCGTCCATGCCAGCTAGGTGGGAGCCTGGTCAGCGGGCCAGCATCGGGGCTAAGTATTTTTTGAAAAACTTTCATTATATTAATCATCATAATACATGTGAGGAAACTAGGCATGAAAACGAAACATCACAATACATGAACTTAGGGATTGAAAAGAAAACTAAGCATGGAAACCGAACTGAGTCTCTCACTCCCAGGCTTGGTCTTCCTCGACTTCCTCTGGTAGTTGCTGTTGTTGCCTTGGACTCCTCGCATCTTTCATTTCTAATAACTCAGGGCAGGCGGACGTCGCGTGACCCTCCTCATCGTGGAAGTCGCAGTAAGGTAACTCAACCATGTCCCTTCCTTTTCCTCTTCTCTCTGCTTTCCTGGCTCTCCTCCTTCTCCCCCAACCTATTGTCATGGTTTGCTGAGGTGGTGGAGAGGGTGTGTTCGATCCCTGCCTCCACCCAGAGCGGTTGGCTCTTTTCCTTTGAAAGCCCTTCCTTCCTTGCTCTCGCGGAGTCGAATTGCTGACCTCTGCACTCGCCGGGCTATTGGGTAGCCGCCACCTGGGGTGGTCTCGCACACCAACATTCACTCGACTCCTTTTGGAGTGAGGCGAGCGGGTGTCGGATGCCTCCCCATTCGCCCCCCTTTGGGGCTGGGCTAGAAGGGGCGGGGCGAGCTGGGAGGGCGCCTCCCTCCTAAGCTCGCCCCCTTGAAGGGGCGGGGTGAGCTGGGAGGGCGCCTCCCTCCTGAGATCGCCCCCTTGGAGGGGCGGGGCGAGCTGGGAGGGCGCCTCCCTCCTGAGCTCGCCCCCTTGGAGGGGCGGGGCGAGCTGAGAGGGCGCCTCCCTCCTGAGCTCTCCCCCTATGAGGAGCGGGGCGTGATGGGAGGGCGCCTTCCTCCTGAGCTCGCCCTCTTGGAGGGGCAGGGCGAGTTGGGAGGGCGCCTCCCTCCTGAGCTCACCCCCTTATAGGGGCGGGGCGAGCTGGGAGGGCGCTCCCTCCTGAGCTCACCCCCTTGAAGGGGCGGGGTGAGCTGGGAGGGCGCCTCCCTCCTGAGCTCGCCCCCTTGGGGATGGGCGAGTGGGCGTATGGCACCTCCCCACTCCCCCCCCCCACCGGTACCTCTTCCCTAGACTGTTGGCCGAGAGTTACCTCGTACACTTGCTGGGGCGGGACCTCTGGACCATCTCTTCTTCTTCCTTCGACTATCATGGCGAAAGCAACCTGGAAGGTCTGTGAGACCTCTTACTTGAAATCTTCGAACATCTCCAATGTTACCCCAGCCACCGGGGTCTGCGAGTGACCTGGGCCGGATCCTCCACCTCTTTCCATGGAGCTCAGCTTGGGACTTTCTTTAGTTGCTCACACTCCATGCTCACCGCACCATAATGTTGAAACTGATATCTCGGCTTCTGTGGAGTTTGGGGCGCCCAACAAGTTGAGGGGTGGCCAACTCTTACTCCCCCTAAGGGAGAGCTCTAGGTTGAAGGTGTTGGAACTATGAACTAGACTAAGGGCTCGGCGAGGAGGTCTCACCACATACCCGGAAGATCTTTAGAGTGCTTCCCCTCCCAAACCAATACCGGGCTTGGGCACCACTGGAGGCTCTCCTCACTCCACTACAGAGATTTGGGGTGTGAGAGGGAGAGAGGGGGGCTAGCCTAGAACAAAGCTTACCTCCAAATGGTTCCCCTTGTCCTATTTATAGAATTCCTGGACTTGGGCTGCAAATAACCATAACTGGTCCCTGAAAATACCAAAATACCCTCGGATTTGGCCTGCGAACAGCCAAATCCCGTTGTTCAACAACGCTAAACACAGACCGCCACCAATTCTCGGGGCTGGGTGAGACAGGGGGCAGGCCGGCCTCCCTGCTCACCTCCTAAGGGAGCTGGGGCGAGACAGGGGGCTGGCCGCCCTCCCTGCTCGCCCCCTAAGGGAACTGGGGCGAGACAAGGGGCTGGCCTCCCTCCCTACTCGCCCCCTAAGGGAGCTTGGGTGAGACAGGGGGCTGGCCGCCCTCCCTGTTCGCCCCGTAAGGGAGCTGAGGCGAGACAGGGGGCTGGCCGCCCTTCCTGCTCGCACCCCTAAGGGAGCTAAGGCGAGACAGGGGGCTGGCTTCCCTCCCTGCTCGCCCCCTAAGTGAGCTGGGGAGAGACAGGGGGTTGGCCCCCTCCCTGCTCGCTCCCTAAGGGAGGAGAGCCGAGACAGGGGCTGGCCGCCCTCCCTGCTCACCCCCTGAGGGAGCTGGGGCGAGACAGGGGGCTGGCCGCCCTCCCTGCTCACCCCTTAAGGGAGCTGTGCGAGACAGGGGGCTGGCCGCCCTCCCTACTCGCCCCCTAAGGGAGCTGGGGCGAGATATGTGCTGGCCACCCTCCCTCCTCGCCCCCTAAGGGAGCTGGGGCGAGATAGGGGGCTGGCCGCCCTCCCTGCTCGCTCCCTAAGGGAGTTGGGGCGACACAGGGGGCTGGACGCCCTCCCTGCTCGCCCCCTAAGGGACCTGGGCGAGATAGGGGGCTGGCCTCCCTCCCTGCTCGCCCCCTAAGGGAGCTGGGGCAAGATAGTGGCTGGCCGCCCTCCCTGCTCGCCCCCTAAGGGAGCTGGGGCGAGACAGGGGGATGGCCGCCCTCCCAACTCACCCCCTAAGGGAGCTGGGGAGAGACAGGGGCTGGCCGCCCTCCCTGCTCGCCCCCTAAGGGAGATGGGGCGAGACAGGGGGTTGGCCGCCCTCCCTGCTCGCCACCTAAGGGAGCTGGGGCGAGACAGGGGGCTGACCGCCCTCCCTGCTCCCCCTAAGGGAGCTGGGGCGAGACAGGGGGCGGGCCGCCCTCCCTGCTCGCCCCCTAAGGGAGCTGGGGCGAGACAGGGGGCTGGCCGCCCTCCCTGCTCGCCCCCTAAGGGAGCTGGGGCGAGACAAGGGGCTGGCCGCCCTCCCTGCTCGCCCCCTAAGGGAGCTGGGGTGAGACAGGGGGCTGGCCGCCCTCCCTGCTCGCCCCCTAAGGGAGCTGGGGCGAGACAGGGGGCTGGCTGCCCTCCCTGCTCGCCCCTAAGGGAGCTGGGGCGAGATAGGTGTCACGACCCATCTCGACAAAAGTCAGAGTGCGCTTCGGGGCGGGTCGTGATGCAACAGGAATGGGCGGAAAGAAATCCATGCCTGCTAAGGCGGAGACAGAAATACTATAAATAGCTTTAAAAGATGTTACTTTTGAGTAAAAATAGGTTGTTTTGTTGCGGAAGCTTTAAAACATGATAATTTGAAACAAGTGCACATGCATTTTAGTAAAAGCTCAAGATACAAGTACTGGAACAAAAATATATGCAGTGAACATCGCAAATGAATGAACATGCAGAACATGTCAAATTCTAGTACATATAATATTTAGCCTAGCAGTTGTCCATGAAACCAGAGAAAATGGCTGATCGTAATTACTTCATAACAAAAATGTCTGATAGTAAAAGAAATGAAACATAAACAAAAAACCTGAAACTTGATGCAGATCGGCTCAGGAAGCATGCGGCGCAGGCACGAACGCTAAGGCAAATTCCAAAACAAAAAGGAAAAGCCTCAGAACATTGAAATACACAAGAGCAAGCAAAATAAAATACGAGCAGGAGAAACAGAATATTTGTGTACCGCTTTTCATGAAGCAGAACTAACAAGACAGAAAAGCAAGTGAGACAAACAGAAATATCTAGAATTATTAGACTACTCTGAAGTATAGCCTAAACATTTATTTTGCAACGACTTAAGCTGTAATCGATGAAATGCGTAGGTGTTTATAGTGGGTGCGCATGGTTCACACTCAAGTCCAAGTGTAAGTCTTACTAGAATAAGAGTATTTCCTGCTTACCGCGACCATGCAAACAAGACGATGCACCACCTAAACCCTAGTTTCCAAGATTTGCTTATGACACTCAGGACCTAAATGATTCAAAATTTAAGCTCGCTATGACCGGTCCTTTTTTCCCATTAGGGATTCAAGAGGGAACCTAAGTCAAGGAGTCTCATCAATTAAACCCTACCTTTCAATCTTAACTTATGTTATTAATGACTTAGTGCAGGATTTCGTGAATTCTAGCATATCAAGACATGTAACCAAGACACTGATTCAGATATACAAGAGGATATTTTACAAACGTGAAACGGGAGGAATCAAGTTATAGGATGTTATTTACTCAAGTCTTAGAACCAGACAGGCATAAGAAACAAGATTTAATGACTCAGAGAACTCGATAGAGAGTTGTGAAACTTGCGGATTCAAGTATTCACGAGTAATAAGATTACTATACAACATTTTCTAGGATATCCAGTATTCCTTTAGCTTACCTCATTTCCAAGACACGAATATCTTCTAAGTAACCATGTGTACGAGTCGAAGATTTTTTATCAAGCACAATTCACCTAGTTGCTAGCAGGAATCTAAACATTTATTATTATAACAATTAATGTTCCTGCTCGAAAAGATCTACTAGTCTTACATTTATCCGTCAAATGAGATGCAATTCATTTAAATGAAAATCCAAATAAAACCACTTCCGTTCACTAACTCGTCTTCCAAAAAATGAGATACAATTCATTCTAATGAGACACAATTCATCTAAGTGAATATTCAAGTAACCATCATTCTCATTCACAATTCGTGTTATTCGGACGCGTGAACCTCAAACTAATAACAAGTCAATTTAGGGATTCGAGGTCTAAATTTATTTGATGAAACGAGCATCAAGGGTGAATTCATATAAATATAAGGACAGACAAGACAATTAAATCCAATGCTTGCAAGAGAGAGGGATCTCTACTTGCCTTAAATGAGGCCGAATATGATGGCGGCGGCTATGCGGCGCAAGCAAAAACCAGAAATCATATTTCGAACCTGTTTAAGAACGATGAAAGCAACATAGCTTAATTCACTATGCTAACACGAGCATTCTACGACGTGGAAAATAAACAAAGAGGATTTAGCAGATTACCTCCCTCATAAGAGAGGGGAGAAGAGATTCCATGCAGAGACGGAGACTTGTCGGCGCTTAGGTTGCGGAAACTCTAATTCAGATGGGGCTTTGGAGAGATCCCGCCAATTAGGGCGACGAATGGCGCCGGGGGAGCATGAAAACCTAGAAACTTGGCGATTAGGAAGTGCACCAAAAATCTGAAATGCAAATTAAACGCAGCTACAATCACAAATTTGCAAAAATAATCTAGGAGAAATCTGAATATAGGAGGAAAAGGAAGATCCTTACCCAAGGAAGTCAAATCCGTCCTCAAGGAGGCGAGGGAAGGAAAACCCTAGATGTCCATCTCACAAAACCCAGTCCGGGCGAGGAAGAAAAGGAGGACACTAGGGCTTCCGGCCCTTGGAGGAAGTCGGAGGGGGAGCTACTGGTCTTGAGGAAGGCTACCACAGCCGGCTAGGGGAGGAGGGGGATGACGACTGTTGGAGATCGGCCTGAGGAAGAGTTGCTGGACGCAGCACCTTTGGAGGAGAGGGAAGAAGGGACTGCTGGCCTGAGGATCTGCTGTCGGCCATAGGATCGGGGAGAAAAGGCGCCGGCCTCGACAGATGGAGGAAGAGTTGCTGGTCTTTGGAGGAGAAGAATCAGGGGGCGTCGGTGCCTAGAGCAGAAGGAGGAGACGACGTCAGCCATGGCAGGAGGAGCCGCCGCAGGAGGCGGTGGCGCTGCGGGAGAAGGGAGACGCGCGGGAGACAGGGCTGGAGCGGGAGACGCGATCGGGATTGAGAACCCTAGCCGCTCGAGAGGATATATCGGGAGAGGGGAGGGCTCTGCTGTGGAAATAAAGGGGGAAACTTGGCTAAATTACAAATATGCCATTAAGTTTACCCTCCACTAGAATTTGATTTAAAATCATGGGTTGTTACATTCTCCCCTACTTAGGAAGTTTCGTCCCTTAACTTTCTGAGGATTCTCCGAGTGGGGGAACTTATGGCGAAGATTCAGATGCCATTCTTTTTCAAACAAGAATTGTAGGTCAAGACATGGAAGCTAACTATGAACATGATGAAGCAAAAAGGGAATCAAGCGCTGAGACTTACCAAATAAGATCAAGAGAAAAAATTGTGGATACTTGCTTCGCATATTAGATTCAAGTTCTCAATAGAATTATTCAGACTTTTCATGCATTCAAAACACAATTATCATAAGGATGATTTTTCTTTCGAAACTTGCGTACTTGATAATTTACGATCTTAGCAGGTATGGCCAGACACGAAGGATTGGATTCTAGGAACACAGGAATTGCGTCACTTAGCTCGAATTTGAGCGATAAGACTCAAGAATTCGGGAGCGAAAAATCTTTGCACGAAGAGGTAACTTACTTGCGATGCTGACGCTTAAGAGCTATCTAGAAGGGGATACTGAAGAATCAGATGAGATCGATAGACAAGCAGAACAGGAAGCACTGATTACAAATACCGGAGATTTGAAACTAGAGATTCTAAAGCATTTCCTACTATCAGGTACATAAATTATGTAATAATTATAACATTTTCATTGGACAACTCTAGGTAATGATCAAGCAAGTGCAACCATGAGATCATATGCGATGTCAAGCAAATAGTAAATCAATGCGTGTGCAATCAGTATTGTTGTTCTTGGCTTCACACTTGTGCAATGATTTATGATATGAATGCAATGAATGGATACACATGTCATGTTAAGCGTCCATATCACTTAACATGTCATGCATATTATGATTCTAATGCCAACGCACTTGAAAATATTAAACCACCCATACAATTTAATATTCGCAAGCGGTGAATATCCTTAGTGGAAATTCATATGCACAAAAATGTTAAGTTTGCCCATACTCCGTTAGCATTCGTGTGCATACTACTCATGCTTATGAGTGAGTGTGTGCGAGTTTCAGCCGCGAACAACACATAATGACAAGGTGCGTGAAGTAATGATGCATGCATAAGCATTTATAAAATAAGATTTAAGATATTTGATAATTATAAAATACTTTATCTTTAGAAACGAACCTAGCTCTGATACCAACTGTCACGACCCATCTCGACAAAAGTCAGAGTGCGCTTTGGGGCGGGGCATGATGCCACAGGCATGGGCGGAAATAAATCCATGCCTGCAAAGGCGGATACAGAAATAGTACAAATAGCTTTAAAAGAAGTTACTTTTGAGTAAAAACAAGTTGTTTTGTTGCGGAAGCTTTAAAACATGATAATTTGAAACAAGTGCACATGCATTTTAGTAAAAGCTCAAGATACAAGTTCTGGAACAGAAATTTATGCAGTGAACATCGCAAATGAATTAACATGCAGAACATGTCAAATTCTAGTACATATAATATTTAGCCTAGCAGTTTTCCATGAAACCAGAGAAAATGGCTGATCGTAATTACTTCACAACAGAAATGTCTGACAGTAAAAGAAATGAAACATAAACACAAACCTGAAACTTGATGCAGATCGGCTCAGGAAGCATGCGGCGCAGGCACGAACGCTATGGCAAATTCCAAAACAAGATGGAAAAGCCTCAGAACATTGAAATACACAAGAGCAAGCAAAATAAAATACGAGCAGGAGAAATAGAATATTTGTGTACCGCTTTTCATGAAGCAGAACTAACAAGACAGAGAAGCAAGTGAGACAAGCAGAAATATCTAGAATTATTAGACTACTCCGAAGTATAGACTAAACATTTATTTTGCAACGACATAAGCTGTAATCGATGAAATGCGTAGGTGTTTATAGTGGGTGCGCATGGTTCACACTCAAGTCCAAGTGTAAGTCTTACTAGAATAAGAGTATTTCCTGCTTACCGCGACCATGCAAACAAGACGATGCACCACCTAAACCCTAGTTTCCAAGATTTGCTTATGACAATCAGGACCTAAGTGATTCAGAAATTTAAGCTCGCTATGACCGGTCCTTTGTTCCCATTAGGGATTCAAGAGGGAACCCAAGTCAAGGAGTCTCATCAATTAAACCCTACCTTTCAATGTTAACTTACGTTATTAATGACTTAGTGCAGGATTTCGTGAATTCTAGCATATCAAGACATGCAACCAAGATATTGATTCAAATATACAAGAGGATATTTTACAAACGTGAAACGGGAGCAATCAAGTTATAGGACGTTATTTACTCAAGTCTTAGAACCAGACAGGCATAAGAAACAAGATTCGATGACTCAGAGAACTCGATAGAGAGTTGTGAAACTTGCGGATTCAAGTATTCATGAGTAATAAGATTACCATACAACAATTTCTAGGATATCCAGTATTCCTTTAGCTTACGTCATTTCTAAGACACGAATATCTTCTGAGTAACCATGTGTACGAGTCGAAGATTTTATATCAAGCACAATTCACCTAGTTGCTAGCAGGAATCTAACGTTTATTATTATAACAATTAATGTTCCTGCTCGAAAAGATCTACTAGTCTTACATTTATCCGTCAAATGAGATGCAATTCATTTAAATGAAAATCCAATTAAAACCACTTCCGTTCACTAACTCGTCTTCCAAAAAATGAGACACAATTCATTCTAATGAGACACAATTCATCTAAGTGAATATTCAAGTAACCATCATTCTCATTCACAATTCGTGTTATTCGGAATCTTGAACCTCAAACTAATAACAAGTCTATTTAGGGATTCGAGGTCTAAATTTATTTGACTAAACGAGCATCAAGGGTGAATTCATATAAATATAAGGACAGACAAGACAATTAAATCTAATGCTTGCAAGGGAGAGGGATCTCTACTTGCCTTAAATGAGGCCGATTATGATGGCGGCGGCTAAGCGGCGTAAGCAAAAACCAGAAATCATATTTCGAACATGTTTAAGAACGATGAAAGCAACATAGCTTAATTCACTATGCTAACACGAGCATTCTACGACGTGGAAAATAAACAAAGAGGATTTAGCGGATTACCTCCCTCATAAGAGAGGGGAGAAGAGATTCCACGCGGAGACGGAGACTTGTCGGCGCTTAGGTTGCAGAAACCCTAATTCGGATGGGGCTTTGGAGAGATCCCACCAATTAGGGCGACGAATGGCACCGGGGGAGCACGAAAACCTAGAAACTTGGCGATTAGGAAGTGCACCAAAAATCTGAAATGCAAATTAAACGCAGCTACAATCTCAAATTTGCAAAAATAATCTAGGAGATATCTGAATATAAGAGGAAAAGGAAGATCCTTACCCAAGGAAGTCAAATCCGGCCTCAAGGAGGCGAGGGAAGGAAAACCCTATATGTCCATCTCACAAAACCCGGTCCGGACGAGGAAGAAAAGGAGGACACTAGGGCTTCCGGCCCTTTGAGGAAGTCGGAGGGGGAGCTGTCGGTCTTGAGGAAGGCTTCCATAGCAGGCTAGGGGAGGAGGGGGATGCCGACTGTTGGAGATCAGCCTGAGGAAGAGATGCTGGAGGCGGCTCCTTTGGAGGAGAGGGAAGAAGGGGCTGCTAGCCTGAGGATCTGCTGTGGCCATAGGATGGGGGAGAAAAGGCGCCGGCCTCAGCAGATGGAGGAGTTGCCTGTCTTTGGAGGAGAAGAATCAGGGGGCGTCGGCGCCTGGAGCAGGAGGAGGAGGCGACGTCGGCCATGGAAGGAGGAGCCGCCGTAGGAGGCGGTGGCGCTACGGGAGACGGGAGACGCCCGAGAGTCGGGGCTGGAGCGGGAGATGCGATCGGGATTGAGAACCCTAGCCGCCCGAGAGGATATATCGGGAGAGGGGAGGGCTCGGCTGGGGAAATAAAGCGGGAAACTTGGCTAAATTACAAATATGCAATTAAGTTTACCCTCCACTAGAAATTGATTTAAAATCATGGGTTTTTACAACAGGGGGCTGGCCACCCTCCCTGCTCGCCGCCCTTAAGGGAGCTGGGGAGAGACAGGGGGCTGGCCGCCCTCCCTGCTTGCCCCCTAAGGGAACTAGGGCGAGACAGGGGGCTGGCCGCCCTCCCTGCTCGCCCCCTAAGCTACCTGGGGCGAGACAGGGGGCTCGCCTCCCTCCCTGCTCGCCCCCCTATGGGAACTGGGGTGAGACAGGGGGCTGGCTGCCCTTCCTGCTCTCCCCCTAAGGGAACTGGGGCGAGACAGGGGGCTAGCCGCCCTCCCTGCTCGCCCCCTAAGGGAGCTGGGGCGAGACAGGGGGCTGGCCGCCCTCCCTGCTCGCCCCCTAAGGGACCTGGGGCGAGACAGGGGGTTGGCCGCCCTCCCTGCTCGCCCCCTAAGGGAACTGGGGCGAGACAGGGGGCTGGCCGCCCTCCCTGCTCGCCCCCCTCTTTAGGGAACGGGGGCGAGAGGAGCCCGCCCCCCTCTCCAGGGAGCGGGGGAGAGAAGAGCTCGCCCCCCTCTTAGGGATCGGGGGCGAGAGGAGATCGCCCCCCTCTTCAGGGAGCGGGGGCGAGAGGAGCCCCCCCCTTCGGGGAGCGGTGGCGAGAGGAGCTCGCCCCCCTCTTAGGGAGCGGGGGCGATCGGAGCTCGCCCCCCTCTTGCTCGCCTCCTACACAAGCTGGGTGAGCGGGAGGCCTCCGCCTCCACTGTTCACCCCCTTGCTCCTACTCTTCCTGCCTGGGACAATGCTACCACACAATGTTCTCAAAGACCCCTGGGTCTCGGAAAGACACTCGGCGAATACGGGGTTGTACATTTTCAAATCCTTATTTCGCCTGACGACCAAGAGAAAACAACATTCACTTATCCCTTTGGCACCTTCGCTTATTGAATAATTCCATTTGGTCTTTCTAACACGCCGATTACATTCCAAAGATGTATGCTGGCGATATTCGACGAGTTAGTAGAAGAAGTGATGGAGGTTTTCATGGATTACTTTTCCGTTTTCAGAAACTCTTTCAAAAATTGTTTAAAAAAACTCGAGCGCGTGCTACAACGTTGTGAGGAAATAAATTTAGCTTTTAATTCGGATAAATGACATTTAATGATCAAAGAAGGATTAGTCCTTGGCCATTAAATATCGGGCAAGGGAATCGAGGTCGATAGGGCCAAGATCGAAGTAATCGAAAAACTTCCCCCTCCAACGAATGTGAAAGCTATTAGAAGTTTACTAGGGCACGCAGGGTTTTATCGGCGCTTTATACAAAATTTTCCAAAATCACGAAGCCGTTAACCCATCTTCTCGAAAAAGAATCCTCTTTCCTTTTTAATGATGAATGTCATTTGGCCTTTAAACTTATCAAAGAAAAACATATAAATTCTCCGATTTTAGTCGCCCCGGATTGGTCGCTACCCTTTGAAATTATGTGCCACGCGAGTGATATTGTGGTAGGTGTCATATTAGTCCAACAGTTGAGTAAGTATTTCCACCCGATTTATTATGCGAGCAAAACACTCATGTCGACACAAGTGAATTACACCACTACCGAGAAAGAGCTTTTAGCAATCATTTTTTCTTTTAATAAGTTTAGGTCGTACATCACTCTCTCAAAAGTTATCATCTTCACAGATCACTCCGCTCTTAGACATCTTTTAAGTAAATCGTACGCCAAGCCCCATCTTTTGCGATGGATCCTCCTCTTGCAGGAGTTTGATTTAGAGATCCGGGACAAAAGGGGAGCCGAAAACTTGGCGGTCGATCATCTTTCCCGTTTAGAAAACCCCGCCTCGGAAGCATTAATAGAAGCCAACATTAATGATAAATTTCCTAAAGAGCACCTCCTTGCTCTTGAAAATATAAATTCATCTTCCACCCCCTGGTTTGTGAATTTGGCTAACTATCTAGTAGCCCGGGTCCTACTAAAAGAATTCTCGAGTCAACAAAAGAAGAAATTCTTTTCTGATTTAAGGAAATATTTTTGGGAGAACCCCTTTTTATTCCGTGTTTGTGCAGACCAGGTAGTGAGAAGATGCGTCTCGAGTGAGGAAGGTCTAAAAAATTTACGACATTGTCACAAGGGACCAACCGTGGTCATTATCAAGCGAGCCGAACCGCGAGGAAGGCGCTAAAGGAGGGCTTTTATTGGCCCACGCTCTTCAAAGATGCTCACACCCTTGTGAGTACATGCGATAGCTGCCAGCGGTTGGGGAACATCTCCCGCCGGGAGGAGATGCCCCAAAATATTTTCTTAGAATTCGAAAGTTTCGATCTTTGGGGCATTGATTTCGTTGGTCCTCTCCCTCCCTCTTTTTCAAACAAGTATATTCTAGTTGCAGTCGCGTACGTGTCGAGGTGGGCGGAAGCTCAAGCTCTCCCCACCAACGATGCATGAGTCATCGTTAACTTCTTAAAAAAAAAATTCTCTCGATTTGGTACGCCGTGCGCTATAGTTAGTGATCGGGGCACCCATTTCTGCAATATCCAATTCACAAATTTTTTTAACAAAATATGGTGTCACGCACAAACTATACACTTCTTATCACCCACAAACGAGCGGCCAAGCCGAAGTCGTAAATCGAGAATTAAAGCAGATTTTAAAAAAAACTGTTTCTATAAATCGGAAGGATCAGGCACTTAAGCTCGATGATGCGCTATGGGTCTATCAAACGACATACAAGACAGCTATCAGTTGTACACCGTATCGGATGATTTATGGCAAGGCTTGCCACCTTCTGGTCGAACTAGAACACCGCGCATTTTGGGCACTTAAATTTTTAAACCTCGAATCTACGTTAGCGGCCGAGCAAAGGAAATTTCAAATGAATGAATTAGATGAGTGGCGTGCGAATGCGTACGAAAGTAAAAAAATTATATAAGGAGCGAACAAAGTTTTATACGATAAGAATATAAAATTTCCTAAAACTTTTTCGCCGGGCGATCTCGTCTTCGCCTTTTTCTGGGAAAGCTAAATTTTCGATGGTCCGGACCCTTTATTTATAAAGAGGTTTGGTCCTATGGGACAATTCTAATTTCCCACCCGAAAAAAGGTTCCTTCAAAGTAAACGGGCACCGCCTTAGGTTATATCTTCCTGGAGATCTTTCGAACGAAGAGAGTGATTCAATAATTCTTCCACCAATATCGTGAGCGACAATTGGGTCAAGCTACGCCACCTTAAACAAAGCGCTTTTGTGAGGCACCCCCAAAGTTATCTTTTTATTATTTTCTCTTATTTTTGTTTCTTCTTTAACATGTTTTGTATGTAACCGCCGCTCCCCCCCCCCCCCCCCCCCCCCCCCCCCCCGCATCCTCAAAATCAGAGAAGCCCTTCTTCCTTCATCTTCCTTCTCTTTTAACTTGCATTTCTTTTTGTTTTTTCTTGCACATTATTTACTTTTTCTCCTTTTTACTTCATACATAGTTTTAAACATTGGGGACAATGTTTAACCTTAAGTATGGGGTGTAAATAGCTCTTGAAAATGTAGTTCTTAATTAAGAAAATCTTCAAAAAAATTGTCTTTTTTTTTATTTAAGCAATTTTAAAACCCAAAAATTCAAAAAAAAATTAGAAAATCAAAAATTTAAATCTTGGAAGGGGACATTTGGGCTATCATCCCATCTCACCTCCTAGTACCGTTGAGAACCCTTCATGGGGTATACCTCGGGAAATCCAAGAGTTAGCAAAAAAAAATTGTTGTTAGGTTTAAAACTAGTTTCCTTTCTTTTATTATCAAAAATCCAAAAATAATAATATCAAAAATTCCAAAAAAATATGAAAACTTAGAACAAAAACAATTTTTTTTTATTAAACCCCTACTTGTTGTTTTTGTGATTTCTTAGAAATTTAGTTGAGAATATTTATAAGCATTTTTATGTTTTTAATTGGCTATAATTTTGTATATAATAGTTTGTTAAATCTAAATTTTAGGTAATTTTGTTTTAAGAATCATTTTATGGTTTGAGCTTGATTACAGAATTTTCTTTTGCATGATTTCTCTTTTTATTTGAAGTAGCTTCATTTTGTAGTAAATTTGCTAAATCTCTTTAAATTTCTATTATATTTTCTTCGAGTTTTTTAGATCTTAGGAAATTTAATTTTACTAGAATTTGCTCTCAACATAATTTCAATTATAAGCTAAAAATCTTTCCTACTCACCCCTTATGATGCCATAAAAAAAGTATTTTAAAAGATCATATGTTATGGGAATAAGAGGATAAAATTCATTATTCCCTAAACATATACACCCAAAATCATTTAAAAGACTATATGGCATGGAGTAAGAGGATAAAATTCATTACTCCTAAACATATACATTTTGGGTTTTTATTAGAAGAGAATTATAAAAGATAATATGGCATGGAGTAAGAGGATAAAATTCATTACTCCTAAACATATACAAATTAGAAAATAAATTTTGAGTTTCAAAGATCTCTTCTTATGCCAAATTTTGTGAAATCCCCCTTAGCCAATTATCATTGATCTAGATTTAGTTTAAATTATGGAGAGAGCAATTTTTAGTAAGTTACTTTTCCTTAAGATCCGTTCGGCGCTCAGGTAATGGCTTTCTGGAATTGGCTTTGGCCAGAAAACCAATATCTGCAGGAATTGATTTTGTGCATAAAACCAATTCTGCTGTTCGATTGCAGGATGGAATTCAGTAAACAGAATTGGAATTTATATCTGTAAGTTGTTCGGCTGCACGATGGAATTGGCCTTCTGGAATTGAAAGTTTTAAAATTCAAATTTTTAAAAGCGCGCGCCCCGGCAAAAAACGCGCGACCGGGCTAAAATATCCCGCCAGGGCAAAATAATCGCGGCAGGCGAAAAAATCACGCACTGGCGAAAAAATTGAGCCCAGCTGAAATAAATGCGCATGGACGAAAAAATCGCGCCCGGGCAAAAAATCGCGACAAGCGAAAAAATCGCTCTCGGGCGAAAAAAAATCGCGCCCGGCCGAAAAAATCGCGCCCGGCCGAATAAACGTGCCCGGGAGAAATAAAACGCGCCCGGGCGAAATAAACGCGCCCGGGCGAAATAAATGCGCCCGGGCGAAATAAACGCGCCCGGGCGAAAACATCGCGCCCGGGGGAAATAAACGCGCCCGGACAAAAAATCGCGCCTGGGCGAAAAAATCGCGCTCGGGCGAAAAAATCGCGCCCGGTCGAAAAAATCGCGCCCCGAGCAAAAAAACCGCACCCTGCCGAAAAAATCGCGTCCGGCCGAAATAAACGTGCCCGGGAGAAATAAATGCTCCCGGACGAAAAAATTGCGCCCGGGCGAAAAAATTGCGCCCGGGCGAAAAAATTGCGCCCATGGCGAAAAAATCCCGCACGGGCGAAAAAATCGCGCCAGGGCGAAAAAATCGTGCCCAACCGAAATAAACGTGCCCGGGAGAAATAAAATGCGCACGGGCGAAATAAACTCGCCCGGGCGAAAAAATCGCTCCCGGGCGAAAAAATCGCGTCCGGGCGAAAATATGCGCCCAGCCGAAAATATGCTCCCGGGTGAAAATATGCGCCTGGGCGAAATAAACGCACCTGGGCAAAAAAATTGCGTCTGGTCGAAAAAATTACGCCCGGGCGAAAAAATTGCACATGTCGAAAAAATCGAGCCCGGGCGAAAAATCGAGCCCGGGCGAAAAATCGAGCCCGGGCGAAAAATCGAGCCCGGGAGAAAAAATCGAGCCCGGCGAAAAAATCGAGCCAGGGCGAAAAACGATTGCCCGACCGAAAAACGCTCTGGTCAAAAAATGTGTGCACGGGTCAAAAAGCGCGCGCCCGACCGAAAAAACGCGCTCTCAAGCGAAAAACGAGCGCATGAGCGAAAAAATAGCATTCGGGCGAAAAATGCCTGGCAGGCCGAAAAACACCAGGTTGCCCGAAAAAACGCCCGCCCGGGAGAAAAATATGCGCCTAGCTGAAAAACGCGCGCTCGAGCGAAAAATCGCGCTCCCGGGAGAAATATGCCCGCCTGGGAGAAAAATGAACGTCCGGTCGAAAAGCACTCGCCCGACTGAAAAACTCATTCCCGACTGAAAAACACACCCTACAGGAAAACGCACGCTCGGGCAAAAAACCCGCGCGTAGGTCGAAAAACTCTAGCGTAAACAATTGTTTATGCGGAAAACCTATGGGCGGAGGTAAGAATTGCTATTTGATTTTTTAGTTCATAGTAAAAGCCATGGGTTTTCTCATGAAAGCCAATATCCGCTTAAATTTTGTTGCGCCGAACACTAGAATTGGATGTCTAATCTCCAATGCCAATTCCAGAAAGCTAATTCCGTCCAAACGAACGGACCCTAAGTTTCTTTTAAGATAGAGTTCCTATAATTTTAATCTAATTTAGTTTTATAATTTCTACAATTTTGTTTGCTAGTTAGTTATTTCGAGAAGTCCTTGCATAAACACTTCCTCTCTTTTCAAATCATTATCATAACTTAGGACTTAATTCCTCCTAGATATTATTTTTAACCTAACTTTTGGTTAAATGAAATTTTAGTTTATAATTAAAAATTTTATGGATGTCTTATAAATTATGTCTCACACTTTTGCTCTGGAATAACAAAACCTCAAGTATGGGTGTATATGATAAGTAGTATTTATATCCCTTTTTAGTATAAATTTTAGCAATTATTTAATGTGAAATTTTCTTTTTTATTTTAATTTTAGCTTATAACTAGTTCTTTTATGAAAATTATTTCTAATTTTGCCTTTTTGCTATTTAGCAGAATATTTGGACAATTTTGGAAAAAAATGCATTACACGCCCTCGGTCACATCCGTGACCAAGGGCTTGTAATCATAAGATCAGTCCAGAATTCCTCCCGCGCGGTTTGAGCTAGTCTACAACAAGTCACGCCCTCGGTCACGCCCATGACCCATGGTCACGCCCGTGACCAAGGGCGTGTAAATTTTAAAGATGCTCCCAATTGCCGTCGAGATAAGGAGGTGTCGTCGAGAAGTCAACATAAGTCACGCCCGTGACCCAGATATCATCGTCGTGACTTTCCCACGTGATCCCTGCACATCGCCGCACCGCAATCAAGCCCATGCCGTATTAAATGAAGTCGTCCAAGGTCACGCCTGTGACCCATATGTCATGGCCGTGACATGCACTTTTTTGCCACGTCGTCACGCAATCGCCCACGCCTTGTCGGAGCTGAGCCGAACAGTGGTTAAACGCCCTCGGTGTAAGATCTCTTTTCTCAAAACTCGTTCGGGTACATGAGAACACGAACCTCTCCCGTATCGCACGGTCAAGGTGGATCTTCGCCCAGAATCACTGCCTTGCGGTGTCACCAACACTCGGGTTGGCTAACACCGTTCAGCATCGACTCTGCCAGCTATACGATCATAAGTAAAATATGCTAAAATGAAGTACAGAAATAAAGGCATGTCCACAAGTACATCATCATATATATATATTTATATAATGAAACAGAAAGTCCAAAAGAGAAATACAAGCAAAGAGGGCTTAAGCCTGATACAAATCCACAATAAGTACCTTCTCTCTCTCTCTACAACACGCGGAAACTACAACAAAACACTCAAATGCGGAAGTCTAACTATCCAGTTGAAAGTGCACAGATAACCTCACTAGAATTCTCTAGAGGGGGTGGGGGGGTGAATAGAGATTTAAAAATACTTTGTACAATTATATATATATATATGTGTAATAGAATGTGCTTCACCAATGCTCTGGATGCTGAATGAAGGAAGCATGGTTTTGTGCACATAAATCAAAATGGATTCTTGGGTCTGCCCTCTCTGATGTCTTTGGCTTTGATTTGAGGGCATGATTCCACGGCAAATGCAACGGTATAGGGGGCACTATTTCAGTGGTACTCTGTGAGCAGCCACTTTGTGCATTTATTGTCAAATGTTAGGTTTTTCTCCTCTGAGAGAATCCACTTTGTGCATAGTGCCAAAGGTTAGGTATGTTTCCAATCTTCCCCCGCCCATACCCCCAATGATTGGGGACTATATGGGTTCTGTTGTTGTTTTTGTTGTATATGTGTGTAATAATCACAGATTCAAGCTTCCCACAAACCAACAAGAATTAAGCAAGTAAAGAAGAAAAATAGCAAGAAGAAAATCACAGCACAACACAAGGAAATATAGTGGTTCCCCAAACTTTGGGTAGTCCACTCATCTACCCCCTTGGTAGGAATTCACTATCTTGCACTGAGTCTTTTGATAAGGAGACTCTTAGAACCAGCCTGAGTCTTTTGACAAGGAGACTCTTAGAACCAGTACAACTGAAATTTTTGAAGAGAGATTCTAAAAACTCTTTTACACTGTTTGAAAATAAAATGAAGATAAGAAGAAGAAGTAGAAGAAGTAATTTAAACAAGAAAGAATCTTCTTCCTAGCAAGAAGATTGGAAGCACAAGAATAGTGAATGTAATCTCTCTCTTATAGTGAGAAGGAGATTGTAAGCTTTTCTCTCTTTTGTGAGAGCTTTCAGAATTTGCAGCAGAATGGCTTCAGAAGGAGGAGAAGATGAAGGCTTTTTCTTTGCTGCAGCACACTATCTCTTTTCTCAGCTTTCTCACTCTTCACTTGGGAGCTCTTCCTCTTTTGTAAATGTATATGGTGGATCACTAGTTCTCATTCTCTGTCGACCTCCTTCTTATTTATAGCTCTGTTTAAAATATATTGCTAAAAGAGAATAATCAATTAGCAGACAGAGAATTAGAAAGAGATAAGAGTTTCCATAATCAATATTTCTGTAGAAAGAAAGGAATTCAATCTGATTTCAAATAATATCCATAATAATCTTAATCAAATTAGCCAAGAATCAAATAGAAGGAAAGGCTGATTCAGACCCGCAATAAAAGAATAATATCATTCCATAAAAATCAGATCTACAGAAAGAAGGAAAGAGATCTTGCGTGTTTTTGAATTTCTTATAGATATCGACGTGCGTCGATTACTATTCGACGTAAACGTCGATTTCATCCTGGCTGGACGTCGAGAGGAGAATTAAGAAGGTGCGTCGACTAAGGTGCGTCGACTAGAAGTCAGAGGTACGTCGACAAAGATTATGTCGAATTCTTCTTAGAGTTACTTCGACTCATTCTGAGAGAAACGTCGACTACATTTCGACGTTGCGTCGAATACTATTCGACGCATATTTACTTAGACTTATTTTTCATTCTTAGAAATTATATTCTTCTTAATTCTAGGGGTTAAGATAAATCATTTCCCCAACAATCTCCCCCTATTTGTCTTAACCCTATTTAGACGGAAATTGTATCAGTATTTAATCAACTCAGCAAGACATTTATATAGGTTAGAAATATGTTAAATAATCAGAAGAAGATAGAATAAGAAATTATATAAACAAATTTCATATTCAGTTGACTAATCAGCGTTTAAGCATAGACAATTGTTCAAATAGAGTATATCGTCATTGTTCAGGTGTAGGAGGAGTTTTTATTTTCCTAGTGAATACTTTTGTGGGTTGCTCCTTCTCAGTAGCAGGTGATTTACTCAGCTCCCCCTGAGTCTCAGCAATTTGCTCCCCCTGAGTCAAAGTAGTTTGCTCCCCCTGGGATGGAGCTTCCTTTGAGCCTTTTACTTCTTCTTCAGTTTCTCTTTCATCTCCAGCTCCAGTTTTAACTGCATCTGGCTCCTGAGCTCCTACTTCAGCCACCACAGTATCAGCTTCATTTTCTTTCTCTACTTCAGCCTCAGTTTCCTTTTCAACTTCATTTTCTGCCCTATATGCCTCCCCTTGTAATAGAATCACTTGTTGAGTAGCTTCTCTTGCTATATTGAGTACCTCTGTTAGGTGCTCTTCACTATATAGCTCAGGTACAACTTCAATCCCAATGGTCTTGAGCAGTGCAAGACTATCATTTTTTGAAGTAGGAAGAGACTTGTGAGAGAGAGATTTATGACTGGAGAGCTGCTCTTCATCTAACCTCTCCCCCTTCTTGACCTTCTTAGCCAAGGAGGTTAAGAAAGATCTGGTGACCTTAGAGGAAGAGATAGAGGTCTTCAGGCTCTGCACAGAGGCACTGACCCCATCTATTTGGGTCTGCATGTGTAAGATGGAGGAATGAATCTTGGAGCAGTGCCCATCCAGCATTGCTTGGAATCTTTGTGCTGTGGATTGGATGCACTGAGTGATGAGGTTTTCAGTGGATGGAGATGGTTCAAAATGTGGTGGTGGAGGAGGAGATAATGGAGGAGGTGAATGTGATGAAGGTGGAGAGGGGACTTTATCATTGTGATGAGGTATATTTGATGGAGAAGATGAAGGAATAGTAGAGGGTTGAGCAGGAGAATGAGTTGGTATTTGTGAAGGTGTGGATGATGGTGGTACAGAAGAGATGTCTGTATGAGGAGGAGGAGGAGGAGAAGATTGATGAGCAGGAGAGATAGGAGGAGATGGAGTCCTTTCAGGAATGGAACCAGGCTTGGGAATTTGCCTGGTCTATTTTGAGAAGAGAGCAATGGACATCCTTTTGCCTGGAGGGATGGGAATTCCTTTTGACCTGCATAGGTCAGGGAAGGAGTGGAAGAGGACTTGAATCATAATCCTCATGTAGGCATTCTCCTTGTGAGAATATTTATAGCCTATCATTTTGAGTAGGCAGCTTGCCCAGTCTAGCTTCTTTTTCAGCACAAGGGCCCCCATGATGTTCAGTTGCTGCTTGGGCACTACATCATGGGCAGAGATCTTACATAGTAATATTTTCCCTACTATGTCTGCCAACAGTCTATACTCATCATAGAAGTCTATTTTCTTCAGGTGGATTGGTCTATCTTTGGAGAACTTCATGGTGATTAACAGATTCTTTATTTCATCAGGGGTAAGTTCCACAGGTTCATCACCTGATAGGGGAATTATTATAGTTATTCTTTAGAAAATGTTTTGCTTTCCTTATTTGAACAAAGATAATATTGGACTGTACCTGATGGTAGATCAAAGGTGGTCCTAATGTGTTCTGCAGAAAATGAGACAGGTGTCTCATGGATTGTTCCTGTGATTTCTCCTTGTTCAGATATCTGAACATGAGTCATCAGCTCTGTGAGTTCTGTCTCCAGGAGCTTGCATCTTGTGGAGATGAGCTTATCCAGACCAGCTTCAGTGAAGAGAGCTATGGTGCTCTTATAATTTTCTGCGGCAGATTGGAAGGATTCGAGGTCAATGTCGAACCCAGAGTTTATCTTGGGAGCCATTGTAGGTCAGTGAGAAAGAGGAAGAAATGGCTGGACTGAGAGGTAAGAGGGATGAAAGATGCAGAGTGCGAGAGGATTTCTAACTGAAGAGTCTATTTGAGTCAGGTGAAATGTCGAAATGAGACACAATTCGAGGCATATTCGGTACTACAGTGGATGTGACCAAAAATATTTTAGTATTGCCGCTCTTTTTCATGAAGTCGACGTTACGTCGAGTGGAATTCGACGTAAGCGTCGATACAGTCTGAGGTAAGATGTTAGGGTTTCATATCGACGTATACGTCAATTGGAGTCGACGCATGCGTCGATTTAAGTTATTATTGATAGTTATCGACGGTGCGTTGATTATAAAATCGAAGTGACTTTCATTTTCCTAAAAATTTTGGGTTTTCCCTTGAGAGATTATTTCTTCCTGCTCCTAATGTTTTCTAAGACAGTCTTGGACTAATTTTTATAATCAATTAGATTGATTGTACCAACATTGTTTGGCAATGTGGCCAGTTTTATTGCAGATATAACATCTGGCTATCTTTAGATTATGGGATTTTGAGTTTAGAGAGAGATAGTGGTGTTGATTAGGATAAACATTTTGATTAGGATAAAAATTTTGATTAGGATAAAACTTTTGACTAGGATAGAAATTATGATCAGGATGAATGGGTCCTGAATGGGGGTTAAGATGGAAGGTTTTTGGAGGATGGAAGTGTTCTGTCTTTATGTTGCTCTGAGTTTGTATGCGTCGATATCTATTCGACGTATGTTGATAGTTGCGTCGATTTATACTCGGTGCTTTCTCCAGATTGCGTTGATCTGGAATCGATGCATGGAAGAAGTTGCGTCGATTTGAAGTCGACGTACTTTTATTCAAGCGTCGAGTTGAGGTCGAAGCATCTGAGAGATTGCGTCGATTAGAATTCGACGCACTATCATTCATGCGTCGATATGAAGTCGACGCAATTGTGTTTTCACAAATTTTATTTTTCCCTTTTTCTGATTTTATTTCTTTATGAGTTGTTTCTCTTGGCCTAGTTGCCTTCTCAGAAGAAGTTTGAGAGTCATCAGCTGAATAGTATGATGTTTCATCAAATTGGTTTATTTCCTTGAAGTCTTCTATCTTATTTTGTGAGTCTTCTTCTTGGTTTGTTGATTTGATGGGTTTAGTAAATTTAACAGGGCTCATCCAAACAGTTTTGTTGGATGGAATTAGACTAGCTGAGGGATCAGCTCCTACCCCAAGATTTTTATGTCTTCTTGTTTGTTTTTCTGTGATTTCTTTAAGTGTTTGGCTTCTCATTCTTATTGATTCTTCAAAAGCTTTTGCTTGGGATACCTTATTCTTAAGGAGCTGGTTTTCTATTTTAGCCCTCTCTATTTATTTTTCTCTGATGTTAACTCTTAACTCATAATTTTTAAAACAAGTATCCTCTATATTTCTCTGTTTTTTAATGACATTAATTTGATCTTTTAGATTCTTAATTTCTTGTTTAGCTTTTAGTTGATCTAAACATAATCCCTAAAAATCATTTTTGAAATCATCACACAGAAAATCTATGTCATTAAAGATGCTTACCTCATCCTTATCCTCAGATTCCTCTATGAGAATAAGGCAATACTTCTTTATCATCTTCAGAAGGGATGCTTCCTTCTGATTCTGTCTCACTCCATGATTTAGCACCATGTTCTTCCTTTGAGCTTTCAAAAGCCATTAAGCATAGGTCTTCTTGCTTAGACTCTTCATTGTCACTTTTTGATGAGGTGCTGTCCTCAGAATCTGTTTCACTCCAAGCTTCTGCAATGAAGCCTCTTTCTTTCTTCTTCCCCTTTTTCTTGAGATCTTTCTTTTTCAGATCTGTCTTCTTCTCAGTATTTTCTGGACATTCTGGTGCAATGTGTCCAGTTTTCCTGCAGGAGTAACAAATGATTTCTTTAGTCGGAGTTTTATCATACCTTGGTTTTGATTCTCTCCTTCTAGACCCATCTGTCCTGACCCATTTCTTGAATCTTCTGGCCAGGAGGCTGAATAACTCTTCTTCAGTGACAGAGGTCTCTTCTTCTGTTGCTTTCAAAGCAATGTTTCTATCTTTTGAGGAGGTTGGAGTGATTCCTCATCTTTCCTTCTCTTCTCTGGTTTTCGGTAGTTGCTCATAGGATTTGAGTTTTCCTAAGAGGGCATCTGTTGAGATTTCCTTTTGTCCTCGTGTATCTCTTATTGCCCATATTCTTGAGTCCCATGAACTTGGGAGACTCGTTAATAGTTTGTCATTGATCTCTGTGAGAGAGATCTCTCTATCCAGGCTTCTTAATTGATTGATGATCAGACAGAATCTGTCATACATCTCAGATATGCTTTCTTCATGCTTCTTTTGAAAATTCTCATATTGAGAGATCAATAGAGCCTTTCTATCTTTCCTTTCATCAGCACTTCCTTCTACCATCTTTGTAAGAGCCTCCCAGATTTCTTTGGCTGATTCACAGTCAACCACCTTTTGAAAGATTTCATCTGAGAGGGTTGAGACAAGAATGTTCACAGCTTTTGCATCACATGTTCCTGCCTTCTTCTCTTCAACTGTCCACTCAGCTTTTGGGACAAGTGTTTGAGTCACTTCACCACTTGAGTCTCTTCTATAAGGCTTGGGAGGACCTCTCAAGATAACATTAAATAATTCTTCATCAATAGAATTCATATAAATCCTAATTCTTGTTTTCCAAACTGTAAACTTTTCAAGATTGCACATTGGTGGTCTGGTGGAAGCATAATCTTTGATTTGTGACATGAGAAAAATGATTTTTAGAAATATATATATAAAAAAATAGGTTGGATCTTTTTTATCAAGGAGTTAACCTTTTTAGATCAACCTAGCTCTGATACCAATTGAAAGTGCACAGATAACCTCACTAGAATTCTCTAGAGGGGGGGTGAATAGAGATTTAAAAATACTTTGTGCAATTATATATATATGTGTGTAATAATCACAGATTCAAGCTTCCCACAAACCAACAAGAATTAAGCAAGTAAAGAAGAAAAATAGCAAGAAGAAAATCACAGCACAACGCAAGGAAATATAGTGGTTCCCTAAACTTTGGGTAGTCCACTCTTCTACCCCCTTTGTAGGAATTCACTATCTTGCACTGAGTCTTTTGATAAGGAGACTCTTAGAACCAGCCTGAGTCTCTTGACAAGGAGACTCTTAGAACCAGTACAACTGAATTTTTTGAAGAGAGATTCTAAAAACTCTTTTACACTGTTTGAAAATGAAATGAAGATAAGAAGAAGAAGTAATTTAAACAAGAAAGAATCTTCTTCCTAGCAAGAAGATTGGAAGCACAAGAATAGTGAATGTAATCTCTCTTCTATAGTGAGAAGGAGATTGTAAGCTTTTCTCTCTTTTGAGAGAGCTTTCAGAATTTGCAGCAGAATGGCTTTAGAAGGAGGAGAAGATGAAGGCTTTTTCTTTGCTGCAGCACACTATCTCTTTTCTCAGCTTTCTCACTCTTCACTTGGGAGCTCTTCCTCTTTTTTAAATGTATATGGTGGATCACTAGTTCTCATTCTCTCCCGACCTCCTTCTTATTTATAGCTCTGTTTAAAATATATTGATAAAAGAGAATAATCAATTAGCAGACAGAGAATTAGAAAGAGATAAGAGTTTTCATAATCAATATTTCTGTAGAAGGAAAGGAATTCAATCTGATTTCAAATAATATCCATAATAATCTTAATCAAATTAGCCAAGAATCAAATAGAAGGAAAGGCTGATTCAGAACGGCTATAAAAGAATAATATCATTCCATAAAAATCAGATCTACAGAAAGAAGGAAAGAGATCTGGCGTGTTTTTGAATTTCTTATAGATATCGACGTGCGTCGATTACTATTCGACGTAAACGTCGATTTCATCCTGGCTGGACGTCGAGAGGAGAATTAGGAAGGTGCATCAACTAAGGTGCGTCGACTAGAAGTCAGAGGTACGTCGACAAAGATTACGTCAAATTCTTCTTAGAGTTACTTCGACTCATTCTGAGAGAAACGTCGATACATTTCGACGTTGCGTCGAATACTATTCGACGCATATTTACTTAGACTATTTTTTCATTCATAGAAATTATATTCTTCTTAATTCTAGGGGTTAAGATAAATCATTTCCCCAACACCAGTCATCAACCTGTGGCGTCGTGGTAGTACGCTGCATCCGCTGCTCAGGTCCTGCCATCTCGTCCAGCTGCGCGCGGGACAACTCCGTCTCTTCGGACTCCTGCGGTCACACCGACCGTTAGTCATAAAGACTAAGTCATTTTGTCCTCACCTCCCTCCACGACTCCTAGGAACCAAGCGGGAGGAAGAAGCGGAGGACGACAAGGGGTAAACAAAGAAGAGGTGACATGGCACTAATCCAGCAGGTATAGGTAAAGCATTAAAGCTAGCTAGCAGTATAGTGCATATAAATGATAGTAAAGTAGAGCATGAAGTAAAGCAGTAATAGAAAGAAAATGCGGTGCAGTATGTAAAACTAATTTACCATCACAGATTCGTACCTTAACTTATATGAACGCACATACGACATATAAGTTAAGATGTCCAGGTAACCCATCATATAAAAGAGCCCATACTAATTTATATGATGGGGGTATGCTAATGTGTATGTTATGCTATGCTATGCTTATGATTTAATGTGTTTATGCAATGTGACTCACCCACACGACTCTATGCGCATAGACCTTTATAGTTCCCAATTTGTTTGAAAGGAAGTCAACCTTTCGGGTCCCGACCATCGTGGCTCACAGTGGCAGTGGATCGGGCACTCCACAGCCTAGGAGGGTATGCTCACTACCAAGCCTAGACCTCACGTATGTCTCAACGCTAAGAACACAACAGCGGAGCTCCTGCATACTGTTGCTGAAATCCACCAGACTTTAAGGTCGAGGTGGGTTATTAGGGATTGTCCTCCAGACCACGGTAGTCAAACTTACCGGCCCTCTAAACCTCACCCTCACCTGAGTCAATGTACTACCGTCGGTGACACGACTGGCCTAGTACTGATGACTCGCCACTATTTGCATAAGAAACAGGTGTTAACAAGTCCACCCGAGCTTCCAGCTCAGGGATTTACACACAAGTTGATCCAACCCATCTCCTTCCCGAAGGAGATCCATACTAGTTTGCAGACCTAGTTAGGCTACTCTTGCCTACAATTTAGTTAGTGTTATATTAGGGTGAATCTTGGACTTCCCGCGGTGTACCCCGTAAAGGGGTTCCCAATCGTACTACGGATTCAATTGGCTCAACCCCACCATCCTCCTCAAGACAATTACTTTAGTTGGTGATTAACATTTGGTTCACCCCTCATTATTTCATATACTTAAAGTGACTTAGCTCAACACCCGTCCCACCCAATTGGGTTGGACGTACCTCCATATCTCATACACTGACCCTAGCACAAACTCACTGCTAACCCTAGGTTTGACCCTCCTTGAATCATTGTGAGTTATCACTCAAATACTGAATGGATATAAGATCTAAACACTACTTAGGGGTCTGAATAGTCCAAAATTCAAAATTCTGTTTTACTAATCGCAAACCACTAAGTTGAACTAACCTCAAACCTCATAAGAGGATCCTGCTAAAAACTCATCACCAAGGTCTGGTATAATTATCCAAGGCTCCCACTGACCTTAATAAGGTATGCTCCAATTTCCATAATTTTCCATATTAATTTGGTATTTATTATAATTTAAAGTAGTTCAGGCCTTAAGTCAAATTACACATGAACTACCCTCAAAGTGCTTCTACATGCTACATGAAAATTATCAGTAAGGTAATATATCAAGGTGGTTCACTGAGTCCCATGACCCTAGGATGTCATTTGTCCTACTAAATCATCATAGTTGTATAATTACCAAAATGCCACTATAATTAGGAAAAATAGTATTTCACATCTGAAAATTCTACAAAAATTACCAAGTGCCCAAATGGGGATCTAGAGTCCACTGCCACAGGATTGTGTCATTACCATATGATTTGACATTTTAAAATGATTTAACTTCCAAGAGTGGTGATTACCAATTTCTACATGATATACATGAAATACAAATCTACAAGCTTCAAAACAATTGTCATGGGCATATATTAACATAAAATGGCAGATAACAAAGTCTCATAATCTTGCCCCATGATTTGACATTTTAAAATGATTTAATACCCAAGTGTTGTAAATTCCAATTTCTACATGAGGTACATGAAATACAAATCTACAAGCTTCCAAACAATTATCATGGGCATATAACAACATAAAATGACAGATATCCAAGTATCATAATTTTACCCAATGATTTGACATTTTTCATAATTAAATTCTTCTAAGCTAGTAAGCACTTAAAAATTCCTACACAAGGTATAATACTTCAATAAATCATAACAAAATTACTATAGTCCATTTTCATCCCTATTCAGCCACTGATAAAGTTTCAAAGCCATACAAGGTCTTATGACCATGCATTCTATTTAATTAAGGAAAAAGTGGCAATCTCATTTATTAGGAGAAAAATACTTAAATGACACTAAAAATTCCCATTAAATGACCTAAGACATTTTATGCTCTTAAAAACATATCTACAAAGTTCTGAGTCAAGGCAAGGAGATTTGGTCCTATGTCCTTCACAAATCCCAACCTTGCAACCTTAAGGGTTTACCCTTAGGGTCTTAGGTCACACCACCCTAATGGCTCCAAATGGCCCATTGGGGTGTGTCACATGCATTTGAATATCAATACCTACATAATCATCATGATGGGAGGAGGCTAACTCACTCAACTCCTCAAATGGCCTAAACCCTAATTTGACCCCCTTAAGGCCCTCATTAAGGTTTCCCATTTCCCATATCAAAACAACTCTAAATGGAGAGAAAATTTAGGCAGGCACTACACATGTACTAAAGAGCATGTCACTAAAATTTGGTGTCATTTGGACATCGTATGCACCAAAAATCAACATAATTTAAAAACCCTAATTACCACAAATACCCTAGGTAAAGGTGCTCATCAATGGCTTTCCTTTGGGCAGGGGGTGCCCCTAGGGTATACCTACCCATGGTTAAAAGCTCAGCCTCAAATCTTGAGGGGTTTGGGCTAGGTAACTAATTTAGTGGACTGTCCTAGTGTAGGACCAGTCCTAGTAAAACAGCTCCCTAGGGAGCTGTGGGTTCCAAATGACTTGAACTTAAGCCCTAATGAAAGTCAAGACCAAGGCCTACAACTTTCATGCTGGGTACTTTTTCTAATTCAGTCATTAGGAGGCCCTAATTATTTATAGATGTGGACTGATCTTTATAGGCAGAAATCTTATATAAGGAATTAATTAATTAGAGGAAAAATAGGGATTTGCACAGATCTTGAAGCAGATCTGGCGGCAGTGGCTCATCTTCCTCCTCCAGCCAACGGTGGCGATTCAACCGTGCTGGGTGATGTTGCGGGGGAGATTGCCGGCGATGCAGCCACCACCACCGCCGGCCAACACCACCGACACCTTCGTGGTGGTCGGCGCTATCATCCACCGGCGACTGGCGGCCGGAGGAGGCGGTTTCCGGCGATCCCAGGCGTCTCGATTTGAGCCGAAATCCATGGATTTCAGGGATAGATCCGGGCTCAATTGAGCCCGATCCTTCCTCGTTTAGTGATAGGAAGCTAGCATGGGGGGAGGGGAGGAGAAACAAATAGTTATCGGGGCGTGGCGGCGGCTCCGGCGATGGTTTGCAATGGAAAAGCTTTGCTCCGGCGACCCTGCTCCCGATCCCGATTCTACAGCTCTAGCTTTGCTCCAGGTGTCATTCTCGACTGCTCTCTACCTCCTGAAGGTGATGGTGTGGTTGAATTGGGGTGGGGAGGCCTCTATAGGTCGATTTGAATTCAAGCTACCTCGGGCCTCTCCTTGCTGCCACCCTATTAAAGCTGTCGGCCTCCTGCTTCCCTCTGGGTCAAGCCCAGACCCACATCAATCAGGGGAGGCCCCTAGGCTGATTGGAGATGGAGTGTAGAGGAGGGGGTGTTAGCTTTTTCTTTTGCCTTTTGCTTTTGCTTTTTAATGCACTTTTGGTCCCCCCCCTCTCCCTTAGGTTAATCAAACTTAATGTTAGGGTTCAGTCTAGGGCTGATATGGGCATGTCTTAGGTCCATGAGTAATGGTTAATTGATTGATGTTGGGGTTCCATTCAAATTAGGCTTGGAATTCACCTTAAAGGGCTAGGTTGACCATGGTTGACTTTGGTCAACCAAGGTGAGCGGATTGACCCCACATGGTGGTCTTGGGTCCCTTGTCACCACCCAATATTGGTTGGTCCATGGTGGGGCCCCAATTGGGCTAATTTAGCCTTAAGGTGTGATTTTGACCTAAATTAAGCTAAAGTTGACTTTGGTCAAATTGGTCAATTGGTTGACCAAGTGATGGGGCTTTTAGGTCCAATGAGTTCCTTAAAGTGTTTAGAGTGTGGTGGTAAGGTCAAATTTGAACATGTAGAGTCAATTGAACCCTAATTGACTTGGTTTGGTTAATGTTGACTTATTGTTGACTTTTGTCAATTTCATGCAATTGGGTCCCACCCAAGTGCAATTTCCATGGTTATGGTCTTCCTTAGTGGTTAGGACATCAAATGTGAGGTCAATTTGGACAATTGAGGGTCAATTGACCTAGTTGAGGGGCTTAGGGTTAGGTTAGTTTTTGAGTTTTGGTGTGCACTTAGCAATTTCTACCCTAGCCTAAGGCCCTTGTGGCCACTCATCTCACCACTATGCCCTAACACCAACTAGGTGTCTAGAAGGATTGAGGATGTTACACTCGGTCACGCTTGTTACCGAGGGCGTGTAACCTAATTTTTTTTTCTATAAATTCAGAGGTTCTCCTTGAGTCCAGGGTTCCGAATTTTGGAGAGGAGGAGGTGATGCTAGAGATGTTAGCGAGCTTTTTCTTGTTTTTCCCTTAAATGTTCTCTCTTTTTCTTCCTTTCATGCAATGTTCTAGTTCCCTTTTAATGCAATAGTTTCTTAAGCTTGTAATCCTTACATTTTCTAGCATTGTAATCTTGGTTAAGGCTTGTAATTGTTTTTTTTATTTCAATAAAAATAATTAGTTTTGTTTTTTTCACTTCTCTTTCACTTTTAATTAACCTTTCTTCATGCAATTTTATTTTTCTTTCTCTCTCCCCTCCACTATGATTAACTAATTCTCATTAGTGCTCGATCGAAATGATCCGAGGATGAGATAATCAAGTTATGATTTTCTAAGTTCTCTTTTTCTATTTTTTTAACACTTAAATTACCCTTGATTTTTAACTAGTGAGGCCATGTTTTCGATGTATGGTTTTCTCTTAGGTTTTCATACTTAGCTAGCCGAGGGTCTCAAAGTATTAATCGATCACTCAAGGGTAAAGAGAGTTGCACACACCCCTCGAGAGAGGATGTCGTAAATCTCTCGGATTGGAGTCAAATCCAATATTGGGGTTCACCACATAAAGCAAGTTTTAGGTAATCGATTATAGAACGAGAGTTCGGTTGATTTTTACTAAACTTAGTTGGGCATCAACCTCGAGAGAGGAATGTTCAAGCTTCGGGAACCTCCATGATCAAGTAGTTTAATTAAAATGGAATTAGATTTATTTTTCTTTCACTTGATTATTCTCACTCCAAGGTGATTTTAGATTGAGCACTAATCTTTTTACCATCGTTTAAACCTTACTTTTAGTTTGCAAATTTTCTCTTTTAGCTAAGTAAAAAAACAAAGCCTCCAAAATTTCATAGATAAGATAATAGTGATTTTCCTCAAAGTAGAAGTAATTAACGCGCCCTGTGGAATACGACCTTGGTATTTCTAAATATCCTATACTATAGACGATAAGGTACACTTGCCTTTATCAGATATAGTTTTGGAAAACATCTTTAACCCTTTGCTAACTAAAACCATTAATTTCTATAGCAATATAAATGGAAGTTATTTGAATTCTAACAGGTCTTACATGAGCAAGAAGAGAAAGAAGTGTTTCAGAGATTCAATAATGATATATTTGGAAGTTATTAAAAAGGATTTTGACGGGCTGTCAATAGAATAGAAAGAGAGCAATATTACCTCCTGGACATCCCAATTAAGGAAACAACGGAAGAAGAAATTAATCCATCTCTATTTGAAAGAAGAATAAGTATATAGAATTCAAAAGAGAACAATAATTACCATTCTGGTTCTCCCTCTCCAGCTCTCTTCAACCTAAAAGTTCTAACAGATCTCTGTACTGGACAATATACAGAAGGCTTCATATTCTTCTTCCTCTCTCTGATAGAAGGATACAATATATACAGAGATCATCATCAGGATCAGAGCTATCACAATACTTGCATCTCTATCTCTTAAGCAAGGATTCATTCACTGAACAAGGTCCAGAAAACACTAAGTGCCAAAAATCCTCATTGATTATTGCAAAAGGATTAATCCAAAGAAGAACAATCTTCATCTTTTTCTCCTTCTTTGCTTTATTTCCTCTTTCTGTAAAACTGAGTAAAGAGTCCTAAGAATCCCTCTTCAAAGGAATCAGTGGTTCAAGATCTCCTTAACAAAAGATCTAGTCTTGGTTCAAGATCACCTTATCAAAAGATCTAGTTTTGGTTCAAGATCTCCTTATCAAAAAATCTAGCTTACTTTTAAGAGTCTGTTTAATAAAAGACTCAGATCCTGGTTCTAAGAGTCTCCTTATCAAGAGATTCAGGCACTGGATAGTATATTCCAACCAAGGTGGTAGAAGATTGGAGTACCTATATTTTGGGGAACCACTATAGATTTTGTCTCTTCTGTATTGTGCAAACTTTTTGTGTCGTGCCTTAGTTAGTTTTTATTACTCTGTGATTAATTTATTCTGGTTGGATTTATGAATGCTTAGTAATTAGAATTATTATTATTTTGTGCATATATTTTTGTGAAAAGTTTTAAAACTCTATTCACCCCCTCCCTCTAGAGAATACTCAAAGGAGTCACTATGCACTTTCAGTAGTAGATCTCACAAAGATTCAAGTCATACAAGACTGGCATCTTTTAAAAACCGACATAGATATTCGCAGCTTTCTAGGGCTAGCAGGATACTTCCACAAATTCGTGGAAGGATTCTCAAAAATTGCCCTCCCTCTTACATCCCTCACCCAAAAGGACACCACATTCAAAAGGATCCCTCAACGTGAAGTTGCCTTCCAAAACATAAAAAAAGCAAGGCTAAAATCAGTTCTTATCCTCACCCTCCCCTCTGGAAGGGAAGGTTATTGGATCGGTAGGCGCCCTTAGAGGGGGGGGGGGGGTGAATAAGGGTTTTAACAACTTATATTAAATTTTGAAATGTTTCTTATGATAAGAAATCAAAATAGTGATTTTGTTTAAAGATCTAAATTGTTATATAATAAAGGAGAGGATAATAACCAATTTAGAGAAATGAAGAACACATCAATTTTATTACACAAAAAGAGACATGATTATTAATAATAAAATTGATTACAAAATTTTGATTTCAATGACGCTAGAAATCAAAGCGAAATATGAAAGACACTTTTTGTTTTATATACCGACTTGTATCCCCACGAACCGGTTGGCTTTAGCCTATCCTTCCCCGGATACGACCTCAAGCCGCTCTAGCCACCCCTTCCCCGAATATGGCCTCGAGCACCCCCTAGACCTACACCCGAGACCTAGTCGCCAACACGAGGCGAATTTCTGCCCTAAGTCCTACCCAGACCTAGTCGCCAACACGAGGCGAGTTCACTAAATGATTACAGAAAAGATGTGAAATGAAAAGACAATAATATAAAACTCCCTCTATGTGGATCTCTTGGAGAAGTAGACGAAGACGCAGAGTATGATCGTAGTCGATGCGGTCTTTCATCACGATGATGATGCGTGTTGAAATCTTCTCCACGGATCTCCTTAAGCCTTTATGGATTTCTGGGAGTATCTCTCTGAACCTTCCTCTCTCTGTTGTGGCACGAAGCTCTGGAATTTTGGATCTAAAGAGGATGAGGAAGACGGAGCCAAGGGGTCCTTTTTATAGTCTCAGCGCTAGCGCCTGCGCTAGTTGTACCGCCGGCGCTATCCCATATTAGGACATATTCTGCGCGGCAGAATCTTCAATCAGAGGAAACTTTTCTCTCTTGCCTACTGTGCTCCTCGCTATCGCCAGCGCTATCGGATACCGCCTAGCGCTATCTCCTTCTATAAGTACTCACCGGCATTTGCGCTTAAGCAAACATTTCGTCGATCGAAATTTCGTCGAACGCTGCTAAGAGTTTGTCGACCTCATTTTCATCGAATGCAGTTATGAGCATTTCGTCGAGCGCCGCTAACAGTTCATTGAACGATAGCTAGCGCCAGCGCTAGTACTAGCGCGCCGCAGTAGAGTAAGTAGTTTGTCAAGCACGCTTCAACATTCGTTGACCGGAAATTCGTCGAATGCAGGATCGTCGAACGCAAAATCAATTTCGTCAAACCCAGTATCCATTCTCAGCGGTTCCTTAGCGCTAGCGCCAGGCGTTAGATGATACCGTCGGCGCTAGTGGGAGTGTGGATTTGATGGCTCAAACTTGGGGGCAACCTTCTTATGTAATCCTTGAGTCATGTGGACTTTGTTATCCTACACACTTAAACACACAAGCTCAAATACACATAGAATTTGTTATTCTCAAACCTAGGAGATGCGGAAGACCATGTTCCAACAAACTCCCCCTTTTGATAATAACAAATCCATTAATGATAAATCAGAGCATTAATATATAAGCATGTTGAAACTTACTTGTGTGTGTGTGAGAGTGATGACTTAGAATAATTTACGATTTTAGCATTTAGAATTGCTCCCCCTAAATACATGCCCCCCTAAGTAAATGCTCCCCTAATATGTAAGCTATCATCTTAATTAAGAATGTTAGTTTTCTATTTTGATAGCTGATTATATTTATCATGTTAGTTCTCCCCCTTTTGTTATTAGCAAAAGTGGGTAAGGAGACACCACTTAAAGTTGACAATAAGATAAAGGCATGATCGAGCTTGTTGAGAAGGAAATGATAAGGAGTTTTAGAATACTTTTCATGGAAATAGATCAGAGTTTGAGTATCACAATATTTTCATAAATCAGAGTTTGTAGCATAAACAAATGTAATGATTTCCAAGTAACTAAACTACCCAGACAATATGTCTACACCCTAGCCCCGTACTAAGTGACGGATGGGCATGAGGAGCTGCATACATGCCGTAGGTTGGGGTGTTAGTCCCATATGCAAACACTAGACAAAACTCAACCTGACACTCTTTCCCACCAGTGCCTCGCAAGGCCCCACTGGAACCCTCCCCAGTTAAGGACAAGACATGATTAGAGATAAGGTTATCTAATGTCTACAACCCTACGCCCCCGCTATGGTGAGATATGAAGTCATGGATAATTATTATTGGAAGCGTTTTAAATCAATTTATAATTTCATAGCCAATGGGTTTTAATATTTGAATTTTTAAAGAAAAGTTCACATAGGTAATCCATTAATAAATCAGAGTTTTGGTATTACAATATTTTTATAGAAATAAATCAGAGTTTTATAACAAAAAAATCCACCAATATAAAGTTTACCAAGCAAGTCTACCACTTGTTGCAAGAAAGGAATTTGAAGATTCAAGTGATGATGCACACAAAATAAAAAGACTTTAAATAAGCATGAAAGCACAAGCTAAACCAATTATATGGTTATGATGCGGAAGACTTATAGAAATATAAGAAACATCTTATTGTAATAAATGATGATCCATAAAAAGATATATGAGTTAAATTTCAAAAAGAAGATGTTTTTGTAAATCATTTTTGTAATTAAAATCTTTAAGTTTGACAATAAAGTAACCAAGCATGAAATAATGTTATCAAAAAGATATTACTACAGTATTATTTTAATTCATAATTTCAAAACATACCAAACATTGTAGAAAGCATGCTAGGTTATCTAGTGCATTTCATAAATAAAGAGTATTATAGAATTAGCATTAGGATCCAATACTTATGAGAAGAAGTGTTATGGAAGATAATGATGTGCACATAAGTGTATTTTGAATAGAGTAAACAAATGTTTTAATAAAAAAATACAAGAAATATGTAAAGTAAAGAGCACAATAAAACACAAATAATTTTACTTCCACACACTTCAATGCACAAAAAAATGTACAACTACCAAGGTGCTTTGCACACACAATGCTCATTAAGACTTATCAGGGTGCAAAGTAGTGCTTGGGGATCACATATTTTATTTTTAATGTTGAGACTAGTGATCTGGTGTACTTAAGAGTAAGTGGTTTTTATTTTGAAAGAGAGATTTGATTTGCACAAGATACTTTACTATTCTTTCCAAGGTGCTCAACCTCACAACACTGATTAAGACTTATCAGGAGGTTCAAGTAGTGCTTGGTGGAGTTATCTTTGTCACTTTATTTTATGATTTTTGTTTTGTACAAAGTTCTCTGAATACACTTGTTTTGCAAACCAAAATAATTTATGAAAAACATAACCACTTTTCTTAACCTTTAAAAGTGCAAATAAAGGAGTGTAGGTAAGATACTTGTGCAATTTTAATTCATTTTACTAATACACAACATACACAGGCATTCTTAGATTAAACACATATGTAGACAATGCCAAAATAAGTGAGTGAATAAAGATCATTATCAAACATAAAACATTTACTCATACTTAGAGGCATGCTAAGCTTAGTTCTACACAACTTTTACAAGATACTTGATGCACATATTAATAGATATATTAAAGCATGATGAAAACAATGTTCAAAGTAGTTTGAAAAGATAAATTGCAACATTATAGAAGTTCTAAATGATGGGTTAAATCATGCTTGATTTTTAATGAAGTCTATACAGTATTTTTGATATTTTTGAGGAATAATTTTGATTTAAAGTTTGAACTCATAAGATTTATCTTGGACTTCCCGAGGACTACCTTGTGAGAGGTTCGCCCGGTACTAGGTGATATGATGGGATGATAGCCCAAATCACCCTTTCGCAAGATACATGTAAATCGAAAAGTTAAGTTCAAAATAATAATTTTTGATACTTGTTTTTGTTTTATATTTTTGTATTTGATTTTTGCATATAGGAATATAATTTAAGCAAATGACAAAAAACACAAAGGCAAAACATATTTTTTTGTAGTTTGGCTTTTGTATTTTTGTATTTGATTTTTCAAAAATCAATTATAGGTAGAATTGCAAAAATGAGTAGTACATATAGATTAATATATTCTTAAGCATTTTTCAAAATTTTAAAAATACAGAAACACAGATAAGTACGCTAGCACCGGCGTTAGCGCTAGCGCGGGAAACAGTACACGGTTTTTTATGATTTTGAAATTTTTAATTGTTGATCTTGATTAAGTGTCCCAATAGTAGTTTCATGCTGAAATTTCAGAATTTTAGGAGATGTCTAGATAGTCCAAATTACATGAAACATTAGCGATTTTGTATATGACTTTTCCAAATAAACTTTGCAAGTGATATATTTTATTATATCTCCATTTTAATATTTTTATGGCTTATAATTACCAATGTAGTTTGAAAAATGATAGGAAATGTAAGCATGAGAGGACATGGATGAACAAATCAAATATGCATGATTTTAGTGATTAACAATAATGTTCAAGCACAATAATACCATGGATAAGCCCTAGATGAGAATACCCAGCCTGTATATCTTGGTAAACAAATAAAGCCTAACATAGACACAAATATTCTTTAGGTGGCAATGTTAGAATGATAAGTTTGAGATTAATGTTATACCAAGGTTTGATTATGTTTCAACTTAGAGACCTAGAATGAAGTGATGATTTATTTGATTTGATATCAAGATGATTCAAAGGTCTAAACTTGAAATAAATCACAATACACACATAATACACCAACCATGGTATGTAATTATAATATCAATTGTCATCAATTAATATATCAATTATAATTCACATAATTGTGATAGAAATAATTGTTTTTAGAAGACTTTTGATATGACTTATGATATATGATGTTAGAGAATTTTAGCAAAGGACATCAAGAGATCATGGTGGTGCTTGTGAATTCAATATTCATTATGACGGTAAATTCTTTCAATACATTTTAGTTATTTTCTTTTAATTAAGAATTTTGAATATATATATATATGTGATTTTTGATAGGCGAACAATAGTGATGGTTTAGATCATGTTTCACATCAAGGAGTGAACACAATATAATTTTTGTTGTGAACAAAGACAACCATAATGAAAGTTGAGCTTGTAGATCTTGAATTTTCTTTTAGATCATGTTATTTCACTAAACCACTTGTTTGTGAAGGCTAAAAATCTTAATAGCCTAATAACTGGATTTAATTTGAAATATCTTATAGCAAATTTAGAGTTTGATTCATATGTATAATATAAGATATTTAGAAGCAATGAATAAAAGATAGGTCATCAAAATAAAATATGATTTTGAATTTTGATCAATTTTATTTTATAAACATATTAAGCTTTTAAGAGATAAAATCATATTTTTAATACTGTATAGGATGTCCATGACATGATAGTTCAAAAGAAATCAGAAAATAAGAAAAATTAAAAGACATGAAAACATATCATGAAATAGAACTTTGTATATTTCATTTTGAAAGGATTCTACTTCATGCAATTGATGATACCTAATGAATAAGAGTTTTAGGTATCCAAAGAGGACCGGGTGTGATGGTTCCTTTGGGTACCCAAATACATCGTGTTTGCTTTTGGGGAGATATGGTCGAATGTGCCCTTTTGAGTGGAGTTAGTGTTTCATCTTTAACTTTGGGCCTCCATTCAAACCTTGGTTTAACATTATTTTTATATGTCAAATTTCCATGATGATTTTGTAGAACATTGTTTATAGGAAATTTGTGAACATTTAATTTTATATTGGGAGAAACATGATTTTGTAAATAATAATGATTTGGAATTTCATTTTCAGGCATTTGATATTTTTTATTTCCTTTGTTATGCTTAGACATATTATGAAAATTCGGATTTAACTTGCTTTTGGAATTTGCTTGAAATTGTTGATTTATGTGTTGAGAATTTTTCTTTATAATTTCCTTAAGCAAGTTTACTTTAGTTTCCAATTCATAGTTCTTAACTTTAAGATTATGTCTTGCTTTATTATACGCTATTGTGCTATTTTTGAGAGTGGATACGATAGACTCAATATGATTGTTGTATTCGTTTCTAAAGTCATCAAAAGTTTCATCCATCTCTTTAATTTCAATTTTATAACTTGTACACATAGCACAATCATTTTTCAAAGTTGAATTTTCTAAACATAATCTTTCATTTTATTCTTTTATAAAAAGAAGTTCCTTTTCAAGTTCCTTGCATTTTTCTTTTAAGTCATCAAATTCCATACAAGGTGTAGTGTTTTCAACTAAGGAACCACGGATAGAACTAGATAAATTTGAATTTGATTGTTCATTAATTTTTGCCTTTAAACTTTTATTTTCTAAGCGCAAATGTTTATTAGCATTTTTTAATTTCTTAATTTTGTGCTTTGTAGTTTGAAACAATTGTAATGAAGAGATAGAAGTACAAAAGATGGAATTTGATTTCCTTACATTGCTTTCGGGAGAGGCACGATTTGAACATATCGTTTCTTTGACATCTTTTTGGCACTCCTCTTCCGAAGATAGTATTTCTTCTTCTCTTTCACTTGATGTGCACTTCATGGATCTGTCATGAGAGGAGCATTCTTGAAGACTTGTGCAAGCTTGCATATTCTCCAGTTCTTGCGATTGTTCCATACCTGTAGAAGGAGAATCATACATTTCTTCAAGAAATTTCCATACTTTGTATGCACTAGAAAAATAATATATTAGTTTGAAAATATCTTGAGATAAAGCACAAAAAATATAATGCATAGCTTTTGCATTTAGGTGACGCTCTTGCTTATTTGATTCATCCGCTGGTCTTGTTATTGCTATATCCCAAGCATTGATATCTAATGTTTTAATAAACCTTTCCATTAATAATTTCCACCCTTTATAATTTCTTCCTTCGAATAAAGGTGGTGCAAGAGATTTTTCTTCTTCATAAAAATTTTCCCCACTAATAGAAGCGAGATCATGAGAGGCCATTATTCCCGGTTGTTAAGCCAAATTGGAATAACCTGGCTCTGATTCCACTTGTTGGATCGGTTGGCGCCCTTAAAGGGGGGGGGGGGGTAAATAAGGGTTTTAAAAACTTATATTATATTTTGAAAAGTTTCTTATGATAAGAAATCAAAATAGTAATTTTGTTTAAAGATCTAAATTGTTATATAATAAAGGAGAGGATAATAACCAATTTAGAGAAATGAAGAACACATCAATTTTATTACACAAAGAGAGACATGATTATTAATAATAAAATTGATTACAAAATTTTGATTTCAATGACGCTAGAAATCAAAGCGAAATATGAAAGACTCTTTTTGTTTTCTATACCGACTCGTATCCCCATGAACCGGTTGGCTTTAGCCGATCCTTCTCCGGATACGGCCTCAAGCCGCTCTAGCCACCCCTTCCCCGGATATGGCCTCGAGCACCCCCTAGACCTACACCCGCCACCTAGTCGCCAACACAAGGCGAATTTCTGCCCTAAGTCCTACCCAGACCTAGTCGCCAACACAAGGCGAGTTCACTAAACGATTACAGAAAAGATGTGAAATGAAAAGACAATAATATAAAAACTCCCTCTATGTGGATCTCTTGGAGAAGTAGACGAAGACGCAGAGTATGATCGTAGTCGATGCGGTCATTTGTCACGACGATGATGCGTGTTGAAATCTTCTCCACGGATCTCCTTAATCCTTTATGGATTTGTGGGAGTATCTCTCTGAACCTTCCTCTCTCTGTTGTGGGATGAAGCTCTGGAATTTTGGATCTAAAGAGGATGAGGAAGACGGAGCCAAGGGGTCCTTTTTATAGTCTCAGCGCTAGCACCTGTCCTAGTGGTACCGCCGACGCTATCCCATATTAGGACATATTCTGCGCGGCAGAATCTTCAATCGGAGGAAACTTTTCTCTCTTGCCTACTGTGCTCCTCGCTATCGCCTGCGCTACCGGATACCGCCTGGCGCTATCTCCTTCTATAAGTACTCACCGACATTTGCGCTTAAGCGAACATTTCATCGATCAAAATTTCGTCGAACGCAGATAAGAGTATGTTGACCTCATTTTCGTCGAACGCAGTTATGAGCATTTCGTCGAGCGCCGCTAACAGTTCGTCGAATGACAGCTAGCGCCATAGGGGGCTGACCTCAAAGTATGACGCTTTGGAGCCATCGCCTATGAGTATGAACGAGCATCCTATCAAGACTTATCTAAAAGCTAAAATTTCTTATCTTAGATCAGACCCAAAAGAAAAACACAGATACTTGCTCTTACTACTACCTTGCTTTGATATTCTTTATGAATGATATTATGCTTAACTTAAGATGATATACCATCATATCTTGACTCTCATGCATGTAATATGAATGCATGTATTCTTAAAATCTTCATTTTAAATCATGTGTGTACAAGTGTCATCATGTAGATCTTAACTTGACATGCGTACTAATGTTATGTTATGCAATGTATGTCGTGCTATGCATTCTAAAAAAGGCCTTAATGCATGCCATGAGTGGCATACACATGGAATATTATGCATCATATACTACATAATATCATATATAATGTAAGAATAAAATCTAATGGACATCCATATGATAATTGTTAAGCCTCCCATTTCAACTTAATAGTCACATGTTTCTATACCTATAAGGATCCATATATAAGCACATATTATGCATTACATACTAAATAAAATTCCCTGTATACTTTTCTCATGCTTATGAGTGTAGTGTTCATGCTTCTGCCAAGATATACTAATGACCCATCGGTGTGTGTATGCAGTGAAATAAGATTCTAAAATAGATGGATGTTCGACTATGTTGATACCAAAAATGTACCAGGTCCACATTTGCTCAAACTGGAGAAGGAGGGGGAAAATTGTTGGGTGGTTGGTTACTTTGAGCTACAAGTGAAGGAGTGAGAGAGGGAGAAAAGAGATAGATGTGAGCGGGAAAAAGGTCGCATGGGGAGATGAGAGATGAAGGAGATCGCTTGATGAGAGGGAGATCGCCCAGGCAAGGTGGAGATCTCCCAAACAGGGGGGACAGGTCGCCAGGAGCCAAAACTCTCAGTCGAACTAACGTCGACGTTATGTCCTAATGTCCGGCGTTAGCCACTAAGAACGCAAAGATCACCGAGATCCTCGAGAACAGGCCAAGACTGCCTGGGAGAGGTCGATGAGGTCTCAAAAATTGTAGACCGCTCTAATCACTAGCTATAGGCTAGAAACCCTCCGAAGTCCACTTTTCTGGTACCCCTACCCCTCTATTTATAGGCGCGAGGGTCTGCCCGAACGGGAAGGTCTAAATGTAATGGGCTCCCCGGATCTGCTAAGAACGTTCTGGGATTGTTCTGAGACCGCTGAGATCGTCTGCAACAAGCTGGGACCATCAGGAACAAGCTGAGATTGTCTGCAATAAGCTGAGACCGTCAGGCACAAGCTGAGATCATCTGCAACAAGCTGAGACCGTCAGGAACAAGATGAGATCATCTTCAACAAGATGAGACCATCGGGAACAAGCTGAGATCATCTGCAATAAGCTGAGACTATCAGGAACAAGCTGAGATCGTCTACAACAAGCTGAGACCGTCATGAATAAGCTGAGATCGTCTGTAATAAGCTGAGACCGTTAGGCACAAGCTGAGATCATCTACAACAAGCTGAGATCATCAGGAATAAGCTGAGATCGTCTGCAATAAGCTAAGACTGTCAGGCACAAGCTGAGATTGTCTGCAATAAGCTGAGACCATCAGGAACAAGCTAAGATCGTCGACAACAAGCTGAGACCATCTACAACAAGCTAAGATCATCAAGAACAAGCTGAGATTGTCTGCAACAAGCTGAGACCACCTGGGAATAATCTGAGACCGCTTGTGACTGCCCGAGACATGTTGAGATTTCCCGGGCAAGCTGAGATCGCCTGAGATTGCCAGGAGCTAACGACGTTAGTGCTAAGACCAGGCGTTAGCTATTGAGACTGTCGAGACCACCCAGAACATGCTAAGATTGCCTGGGCAAGATGAGATCGCCTGAGATTGCCTGGAGCTAACGCCGGTGTTAGTGCTAACGTTGGGCGTTAGCTCTTGAGACCACCGAGACCGCCCAAAATGTGCTGAGATTGCCCGGGCAAGCTGAGATCACCTGAGATCGCCAGGAGATAACACCGGTGTTAGTGCTAATGCCGGGCGTTAGCTCTTGAGACCGACGAGACCACCCAAAATGTGTTGTAATCACATTTTGTTCCCTATGATCAGGTTGACTGCTTCTCGCTAGCCGCGAGCTCGGCACCTTGACACGTGTTTCCTTCTTAGAGGGGGGTGAACGCCTATTTTCAGTAAAAGAATCTGACTGCTTAGCACTTAGATCAATCGCCTTAGAGGGATCGACGATTTCTGGGTAAACAGACTAACCTGTCTAACAACCAACTTAATCTGCTATGATACCAATTATCACAACCCGCATTTTCCTAATATATAAATATATTATCAAAGTGAGTTAAAAAATGTGTTGTGATGCCATGTCGTGTAGGAGATAACTACAGACGCTCAGGCATCCCCGTTTCTTTATTTATTTTCATAAAAGACATTTGCATATATATATATAGACATATATATATATATTACGTTGACAGATAAGATTTACATTTAAGGTCCAAGGTCGTGTCCCTCGGTCAATGGATCAACTAGTCCATAAGTAGAAAAATATATACATATGCAGCAGAAAGGAAATATGAAGTTTAATTTGTTTTATCCTATATGAGCATGAAGACCAACATTATGCTAATGGTATGCAAATCTCTAGTTTTAGTAAAAGTAAGAAAAGAGCTTTTTACGATCTTCAAAGTAGGGTGACATTGGATTTAAATCATGCTATGAGAAATGGTGCGGATTTTTATACACGTAAAATAACTACCATGCATCCTAACATAAAACCTTCCCAAAGAGCATTTCATCAACAACATTAAGTAGTAGTGGTAGCAGGGAGAACAAGTAAATGGTCTACATAAAAGTACTAAGCTATGGGCGCCAACAATCTGACACAAACCCATAGGAAAATAAATACCATAAGGTAACAAAATACCCTGCAAAGTCAAAAATAAGAACAATAAATATGCCTCACCAATGAGGAAAAGAAATCAACTACTACAATCTAGAAGAAACAGCCTGGCCAGCTCTAACTGCTACTGGTCCAAACCCGAGGCATTCAAAAGAAAAGACTGCATCAGCACAAAGGCGCTAAAAGGCAGCTCAAACAGGATTAATAAAGTAATAAAGTTACCAACTCGACGAGAGCAACTGTAAATCAACAACAAACACAAGTCAAATGACTAATAAAGTATAATAATATAGCTGGATTGGCTCAATAAGAGAGTAAAGACTTGCACCAAGTGCGAAAAAATATTCATAAGGTTAATCGTATATATATATATAGTAAAAGGAACTAATAAGCTAAAAAGTGAATGAGTAACACCGGATATAAAATGGCACTGTGGTGGTAGTCATCCATTCCAATCCAACCAACACGTAAGCCACAAATCTGCTGGGTACAAAGATTCACCAACAGACATTGTGGTCATGGGCATCCATTCCAACCCAACCAACAGTCCAAAAAAAACAACTTATCATAACAAAATATGGCACCACACAAAAGCATGACATCGGGTTACCACGATGACACAGGAAGAACAAAAATCAAGAAAATTTCAAGTATCAACAGCCTTACACGATGAATTTATTGAGACCATTTGATGAATTTGGCGGGAACACTCCAAGAATCGGACAAGCACTCGAAAAATCCATTCGACGAATTCGACTTAAGCTCACACAATCACTCTGCGAATTCAACTTATCTATTTGACGAAATCTACTTGACGGAATCTACTCGACAAAATCTACTCGACGAAATCTACTCAACGAAATCTACTCAACGAAATCTACTCGACAAAATCTACTCGACCAATTATCCATGATCGCTCGAAGAATATCTTACTCATTTGACGAATTCGGCTTATCTTCTCAACTAAAACCTCAAAACTACAATCATACGCCATAAACTAAGTATACCCTATCCATACACCTAAGGAAATTAATGATTAAAAAAAGAGAAAGGGGAGGGGGTGAGTCCACCACTAACCTTAGATCTTCCGCTTTCCAACTCCAATGCGTTCCACGCCAAGGATCAGATGAAGAGAAGACCACACTAACAAATTTCTGAATGATTTTAGACAAAAAAGGAAGGTTAGGGCTACACACTCCAACCCCGAAAATCCATGAAACAAAAAATATTAACCGCACATGCGAAGAGCTCGATGAGAGCTTTCTGAATCTATACTCCGACGAAGAATCCAAGCACTAAAGCTCCCGTAGCAGCAGACTGAAACCTCCTGGATGAACGCCGACCTCCCTTTCACGCGGCTCGCTCGGCGAAAATGAAGAAGAAGAATCGGAAACTTAATCTATCGCTCTTTTTTATACTAAACTTAAATTAATATTTATATATATGTAATTGAATTTAATTAATTTCTTAAGTTTAGATTTGATTGACAAGCTTACTTAAAATTATTTAGTTAAATTTTCTAAAGTCTAATCTCAATTCTGGTAAGTTCAAAACATGATCAAATTGACCGAACGGAAGCAAAACTACACGAATATAGTGCACCAGTAAACTCCACGTGAACGTAACACCCGTACAACACTATTACGTCATTAATACGATTAAAACAATTATAGATAATTCAGGGCCGTTATAGAAGAGCTCAGAGTTTAGGTTTTCACCTCGATGGATACGTCGATTATTATTCGATTCAATGTTTATTGCAGAGTTCATTTCTAAGTGATGAGTCTGGTTTATACAGTGATTTCTGGCCTCATTTGGGTTTATTTTAGTGTCACTGCACTTCATTTGCTGTTCATATACGCTTATAGTGATAACATGGCGTTTCTACGCCTTTTGTGCAATCCTTTCCCCTTTGTGGCATATTTTTCCTATATTTTACTGTATGCCTGTGTTATGGATCCGGTGATGTGCACGGATCGGGGTTATTTGTACTTTTCCTGCAGGTCCTGGGGTCGTGTGCACGTTCGGGATGGTGCGGGGTGATTTTTGGCCTAAAAAGCCTCTGATCGTGCGCATTCCTTCGTGCACGATCAGGCGCACGATCATTGATCGTGCGTTAATTCCCAAACCAGATCGAGATCGGACCAAAGATATGTGCACGATCACAGGCCTTTCTTCGCGCACGACCACTGGTCGTGCGCCCCTGACCGTGCGATGTTTTCTATTTTTCCTTTGCTACAGGTTGACTGCGCACGATCACAGACATTCCTTCGCGCACGACCATTGGTCGTGCGCCACTGACCGTGTGCAGTACTTATTCTGCTCCCTATTTAAGGCGCTGTTCCGCGATTTTAGGTATTCCAGCGGGTTTTTGGCGCGATTTCTGAGCGCGACTCCACCGTTCCACCTCTCCAAGGTCTCTCCTTCCATTCCTCCCCTTGGGAAAGCTTCATCCATTGATCCTAAGGTCATTCTAGGGTTTCGGAAGCATTCTCTGCCATCTACGGCCAGCATTCCAAGACGAAGACATCTCCATTGGGTGAAGGAGAAGTGAACCCAGCTCTGAGAAGAAGACGGGCAGCGGTTAGAGGTAGTGACAGCCTATGCATCCCGGAAGCAACCAAGGACTGAGCTCGGAGGAGGCGTGACGACCCCCCATTCCGACCACGATCTGCGGCGAGGCTTCTCATCTCGTGGTTACTTCTACCCCTTCTCTTTTTGTGATTTGTACTCTTAATGGTTGTAATGAACTGAATGAACATCTATTTGTCTATGAATGGAAGTTTATTTATGAACTTGTCTTTACGTTATGCTGTGTTGTGATGCGCTCCGCCCCCGCTCCACTTACACCCACACGTTCCAGCACCCGCTCTAGCAAAAGCTGGAAGCGATAGCGAAGAGGTGCCTTCGACCCTCAACCCACACATCTGCACTCGCCTCATCCATATGCTCACCAGCCATCCGGTAAGCGAAGCACGGCATCGCGGCCTGCACTAAACCCATCCACCAAGCGACGCGGTGATTGCGACCCGCATAGTGTTTAGTTTTCTCATTTCCCGCTCTATAAAATCAACAAAACCCCCTTCTTGTTTTGTTAAACTTAGAACCCCCATAATTAGTTTCCTAACGAGCAAATCGTATTCCCTAACTTGCGGTCCTTTGAGAACGATATTCGGGGAGCTACTCCCTACTTTTATTACTTAACAACGACCTGTGCACTGCCATCGTACCGCATTTCGTGCCCGCTAATTAGCGGTGTGGAAATAGCGTGTCAAGTTTTTGGCGCCGTTGCCGGGGACTGCAAGCTGTTATAATTTGTTTGTTGGGAAATTAGTTTAAGGGTGTTTTTGTTTTTGATATTTCTCTTTTTGGTATAGTGTGCGCATGCATAGACATCATCCTGGTGAATTTGCAGCATTTGATCCTGAGATAGAGCGTACTTTGCGGGCGCGTCTACGTGCGACTGCCACCATGGATGTTAATGAAAATCAGGCTAATCCAGGAGTGGGAAATGCACCGGCCGTAGCTCAAGCGGCTGATGAAAATGAAGTGGTTAGGACACGGCCTAGGACCATGAGGGATTACACCACTCCTACTGTGGGGAGTGTGTACCCCAGATTTGGCCCGGCTATTACTAACAACAATTTTGAGATAAAGCCGGCCATTCTGAATATGATCCGCAATAATGCCCAATTCTCCGGGTTAACCAGTGAAGACCCCCATCTTGACCTAGCTGAATTTGCGGAGATTTACGGTACATTTTGGTACGCAGGAATTGCTGATGAGACAGTGAAACTCAGATTGTTTCCATTCTCCCTCCGCGATAAGGTGAAGGCTTGGCTCCACACAATACCACCCGGCGCAGCTACCACCTGGGACGCTCTGTAGACGAAGTTTTTGGCAAAATTCCACCCGGTGGACAAGGTTGTAAACTTTCGGAGAGAAATCGCAACCTTCCGGCAGCACGATCAGGATACCCTTGCGGAAGCATGGGATAGGTTCACGGACCTCCTCCGGAAGTGCCCCCAGCATGAGCTACAACCTTGGAGCTTGGTGGAAAATTTCTACTTCGCAATTGAGCCCAATTATAGGGCCATGATTGATGCTGCTGCAGGCGGCACCCTGATGAACCATACACCCGAGGACGCACTGAGGATTCTCCAGGACACCGCCACTCATAGTTCGTTCTGGACTGCTGGGAGAAACGCCCCAAGGAATGCTCGTGGACTCTTTGAGGTGAGCACATCGGGCGCATCTGCCGAGGAGGCATCGGCACCTTATGACAACGTCATGCTACTTAAGAGGCCTGCCCTCCCTCCTACCCCAGTAATGGCCATTTCGTGTCAAGGATGTGGAAACCTCGGGCATCACGCATATGAATGCCCCTCAGGTGAGCAACCCGCTGAATTAACTTTTGATGAAAGTGTGAATTATTTGAATGATCAAAATCGGGGAGTACCATTTAACAATGCTTATAACCCGGCCGTGAGGAGTCACCCGAACTTCTCATGGAAACAAAATGTGCCTAATCAATGATGGCAAGGAGGCTCGCATCAATTTGATGCGCAAGCCTCCGGTAGCCAACCGAGGCCACCACAACCGGGGTTTGCTCAAAATGCACCACCGCAGAGGAGGAGTGCATTGGAAGAAATGATGGAAAAATTTGTTGATCTGACTCAAACAAATATGGCCAATCAAACTGCGTCAATGCGGAACTTGGAGACGCAGCTAGGCCAATTGGCCCAGGTACTCTCCGAGCATACGCAAGGCGCTCTTCCAAGCAATACTGAAAAGAACCCGCGGGAGCAAGGCAAAAGCATTGCTGACGCGGATGGTGGTCAAGTGAGCCCTTGCGTTGTTGCATGTACTATCAATAACATCGAGGTTGCCGCGCTTTGCGACTCTGGTGCATCTCACAACATTCTTGCTCTGCAAGACGTTGAGAGGTTGCACCTAACAATGAACTCTGAGGACCGGAAGTCGCTGGTATTGGTTAATGGAGTGACTGTCGAAACTGAAGGTGAGATTCGTGAGGTTGCAGTAAATTTTAATGGAACGGCTGTGGTCACTGAATTTCAGATTCTCGGCCCCATGGAAAATGATTCCATGCCAATATTAGGGGTTCCTTTTCTGAAGGAGAGCGGCGCAACCCTCCACATCGCCACGGGTTGTGTCACTCTACCTTCCATTGCAGCAAACCTTTCTGGATTATCTTATCTTCCGAACTTCCCTGTAAGTAAAAGTAAGTGCAGGTCTAATGAAGAGAAATCATACTTTGACGTGAAGAATCCGAGAGAGGAGGAAAGTATCACTCTGATGGAAGAAGAAGCAAAGCGGCTCACAAATAATGAGTTGGAGATAGAAGGGAAAAGCAATGAGACCAAGGCGTTGGAAGTCATGGGAGAAGGCGGAGCGACGAGCCTTCCAAACAATGTCTTTATTGAGAACAAGAAATGTAAACAATCTAAACAGGTTCATTGGGCTGATCTACCCCTCTTGAGGGTGCAGAAATGAAGCCTTCGGCTGATCCCAATCCGACAAACACTATCACTCCTCCCGCACATGGTGCTCGATGGCGCTCTCCTTTTGTGGAAAAGCTGATGCGGGAAAGAATGCTGCATGCTGCGCGCTTTGCAGCCCTCCGGCGCGAGAAGGAGGAAGTTAGGGGCAAGGGAGAGACATCTTCCTTGGGCCCTAAAGCTTTCACCTCCTGCCCATCTCGCGTGACTGGGGAGAACAACCACAAATCAGCATATAGCTGATGCGTGCCGGGATCTCCGGGCTGTGCTGTGTGCCATCTGTGATGTTTTTTTGTGCTTTGTGTTTCATGTTATTTGCTGCGTAGTACTATCTCTTTAGCTTTTTATTATAAGACTTTTGCTGTCAAACTATAATACAGGTATTTGGTCCACCTTCAAGGACGTTAAACAAAAGGGCTCTTGGGAGACAACCCATTTGGGATCATTTGGTTCCGTTCTTTTTTGTTATTTTCTTTGCTATATTTTTGTTGTGCTGGGATCCTTTTAATCGCAGGTCCGCATCTATTGGAGCACGGCGGTATCACTGCCTTCTGAACAAAATGCCATATCTTCTGGTATGCTCATTTCTGAGCATGGGGTAATCTCTCCTCCTAGCCTTCTTAAGCTTATGCCGCTATCGAACATGTTTTTTTTTTTGCTTAGTATAAGTCTGGGGGAGTGAGAGTTATCGTTACTTCGTGCACAAGCACAGTGCACAACATACTAGGATTTACACTGTGTTATATTGTAGCATTGTTCATCTCATGGCACACCACGACACCCACGTGAGCGCACTTAACTATAGGCGCGCGACGAGTCTAACTAGTCTCGGTTATGTGAATGGGAAATCACGGTGCTGGGTTAGGATTGCGAGACGATGTACTTTGTTGACTCATGTAGTGCTCCTAGTCGAGTGCTCATGTCTCGTAGGAATTCGTGTAGATTCAATTTCTTTTTATGCTTTTAGTTTACATTTTTCTACTAGCGTAAATATTGTTTACTTTACTCAATTTGGTGAATCCGGTGTGAATCAAACGGTAGCATAGGAATGTGTGTAGACGTTCATTAGTCTCGTGTTGCCTGAGTCGGGAGGAAGGATTATCTTTCTCGGTGGCTAGAACTCGCCCCAAGAGATTCTTGAAACATGGGTATACGGTTGGTCAACTGCGTGAATGTGATATAGGCCATCATTTTGGCCCGGTTGAGCCTTTGCACCCTTTCCTATCGATATATCCTCATTAGCCCAGTTGTGCCTACCCGTTCTTTGATTCAGCCCCACTTATATCGCACCAAAGCCCAAAAGCCAATCCTAGTCACACACCCAAATCTGAGCTTTAGCTGTTTCTTATTCTTGTGAGTTGGGTTGTTGATGTGGTGACATGTTTGTGAAGTTGTGGATATGTTTTATTGTTTATTTGCTGAAAATGATAAGAAAAGAAAAGAAAAAAAAATGAAAAAGAGAAAAAGATATGAGTTTGAATGAAAAATTCATTTGTAGAAGTATAAGTTGGGAGTAGGCGGTGCACGCATCCATGTTGTTAATTCCAAGTCTGGGGGTGTAGTGTACCCACATGTTTGTGTGGTGATGAGGATAGTTTTCGGTGCTAGCTCATTTGGGTTTAGTGTCTGAGCCGTCGCTTTTATCTTTGTTTACCTCACCTAAACCCAAGCCTCATCTCAAATCTAAAGTCCTATTGATTCACGCATTTGAGTCATACCAGTGCCGTGGAGAGAGTGCGAACGGGCAAGCCTATGGCCACCGACCTTGATGGATTTCAATGGAGTTGTCCCGAGTCCCGATCTTTGGCAACGCTCGCCTCAGCGTTCAGTTTACTTTCTTCCTATGTACGACCTTATGATTCACCGTGATTCATGTGTTGAGTAAACGTAATATATAACTACGCTCTTAGAAAATTATAAACTAATATGTATAATTAGAAATTTTGTCTACTAGATTTCTATGCACATGCGTATGAGACTTCGCATATTACTCCGCCCTTGCAATTTCTAACCCAACTATGTCTTTTCTCGCTCCGCCGGATTTGTTTGCTCGGGACGCGCAAACAGGTAAGTTTGGGGGTGTGATTTGTCTGGTTTATACAGTGATTTCTGTCCTCATTGGGTTTATTTTAGTGTCATTGCACTTCATTTGCTGTTCATATACGCTTATAGTGATAGCATGGCGTTTCTGCGCCTTTTGTGCAATGCTTTCCCCTTTGTGGCATATTTTTCCTATATTTTACTGTATGCCTGTGTTATGGATCCGGTGATGTGCACAGATCGGGGTTATTTGTACTTTTCCTGCAGGTCTTGGGGTCATGTGCACGTTTGGGATGGTGCGGGGTGATTTTTGGCCTAAAAAGTCTCTGATCGTGCGCATTCCTTCGCGCACGATCAGGCGCACGATCATTGATCGTGCGTTAATTCCCAGCCCAGATCAAGATCGGACCAAAGATATGTGCACGATCACAGGCCTTTCTTCGCGCACGACCACTGGTCGTGCGCCCCTGACCGTGCGATGTTTTCTATTTTTCCTTTGCTACAGGTTGACTGCGCACGATCACAGTCATTCCTTCGCGCACGACCATTGGTCGTGCGCCACTGACCGTGCGCAGTACTTATTCTGCTCCCTATTTAAGGCGCTGTTCCGCAATTTTAGGTATTCCAGCGGGTTTTTGGCGCGATTTCTGAGCGCGACTCCGCCGTTCCACCTCTCCAAGGTCCCTCCTTCCATTCCTCCCCTTGGGAAAGCTTCATCCATTGATCCTAAGGTCATTCTAGGGTTCCGGAAGCATTCTCCGCCATCTACTGCCAGCATTCCAAGAGGAAGACATCTCCATTGGGTGAAGGAGAAGTGAACCCAGCTCTGAGAAGAAGACGGGCAGCGGTTAGAGGTAGTGACAGCCTCTGCATCCCGGAAGCAACAAAGGACTGAGCTCGGAGGAGGCGTGACGACCCCCCATTCCGACCACGATCCGCGGCGAGGCTTCTCATCTCATGGTTACTTCTACCCCTTCTCTTTTTGTGATTTGTACTCTTAATGGTTGTAATGAACTGAATGAACATCTATTTGTCTATGAATGGAAGTTTATTTATGAACTTGTCTTTACATTATGCTGTGTTGTGATGCGCTCCGCCCCCATTCCACTTACACCCACACGTTCCAGCACCCGCTCTAGCAAGAGCTGGAAGCGATAGCGAAGAGGTGCCTTCGACCCTCAACCCTCACATCTGCACTCACCTCATCCATATGCTCACCGGCCATCCGCTAAGCGAAGCACGGCATCGCGGCCTGCACTAAACCCATCCACCAAGCGACGCGGTGATTGCGACCCGCATAGTGTTTAGTTTTCTCATTTCCCGCTCTATAAAATCAACCAAACCCCCTTCTTGTTTTGTTAAACTTAGAACCCCCATAATTAGTTTCCTAACGAGCAAATCGTATTCCCTAACTTGCGGTCCTTTGAGAACGATATTCGGGGAGCTACTCCCTACTTTTATTACTTGACAACGACCGGTGCACTGTCGTCGTACCGCATTTCGTGCCCGCTAATTAGCGGTGTGGAAATAGCGTGTCACTAAGCTGAGGAGGATTTTGATGTAGCTTCTATTAGAAGTCAGATTTACGTCGATAAGAAGGCAAATGTATTCGATGCTACGTCGAATACAGACAGTTTTAAAATACTTTCTGTATTCTCTTCTAAAGATGATTTAGAAGCTATATATGGAATTTATTTGATTTGTAATGGGTCGTTTATAACCAAGAATGGAAAGGAGGACTCCACAGACACAATAAAAATATTTCTGGAAGATATTCAAAAAGGGATTGGCGGGTAGTCAACAAAAATAGAAATAAAATATTATTATCCCTTAGACATTCCTATTAAGGATACATCAGAAGAGGAAAGCAATTCAAATTCTATTCGACAGAAGAATAAGGATGTACAGGAAGATTCAGAACAATATGATTATCATTCTCCTATCTTCATCTTCCTGAAGCTCTCTCTGAAATAAAAAAACAAATCCCTGTACAAGAGTCATTCAAAGGCTTTCTTCTTCTTCTTCTCTTACAGCAAGAAACCTACAGAAATATAGAGATTCTGTGGATCAAAACTAGAACAGTCCTTGCATCTCTCTCTCTCTCTCTCTCTCTCTCTCTCTCTCTCTCTCTCTCTCTCTCTCTCTCTCTCTCTCTCTCTCTCTCTCTCTCTCAGCAAGGACTCATCTATAGAAATAGAGATCCATCAAAAACACCAAGTTCCTGAATCCTTAGTGATTGTTGAAGGATGATTCAACCAGAAGAACAATCTTCATCTCTCTTCTTCTCTTTTACTCTTTCTGTATTCATTGTAATCTGAGTAAAGAGTCCTTAGAATCCCTCTCCAAAGGATTCAATGGTTCAAAATCTCATTACCAAACGATCTATTTTGGTTCTAAGCGTCTCCTTGTCAAAAGACTCAGTGGTTGGTTCTAAGAGTCTCCTTATCAAAATAATCAGTGGTTCTAAGAGTCTCCTTGTCCAAAGACTCAGTGGTTGGTTCTAAGAGTTTCCTTATCAAAAGACTAAGTGGTTCTAAGAGTCTCCTTATCAAAAGACTCGGGCACTACATAATGTATACCTAGCAAGATGGTAGAAGAGAGGAGTACCCATATTTTGGGGAACCACTATAGATCTTGTCTCATTTGTGATGTTATTTTGTGTGCTGTCCATTTACTTTATTTCTGCATTCTATGCTTATTTTATTCTGAGTTGGATAGCTGAATGCATAGTTGTTAGAAGTGTTTTATTATGTAGTGCATAGTAAATAGAAAAAGTTTATAAACTCTATTCACCCCCTCCTCTAGAGAATACTCAGAGGACTCACTGTGCACTTTCATTATATTAGCCTCATGTGATTTCTTAGGTGGTTGTGGGGATCATCCAGTTGAACCCAACTAGCATCATTTGCATTCTTAGGTTCCCCTTACTTTGATACTTAACCTAGAAGATTGATTGTGCTTGAAACCTCACCTAGTGTAGAGTAGATGCATTTTCTTCATTTTATTACATGTTGCATGTACGACTTGCTTGCAGGTGAGCGGTGCCCCGCCCCAGAGCTCACTAGAATGGTCGGAGGTGGGATCGTTATGCAGTTTGTGGTCAAATCATAGCTGACCCCCGTTTACCTCTTATTTTTGATTGTTGTAGATGCAAGTGGCCGAGCTGAAAATAATGGGTAGAGGTCCATTGCTGAGTTGGCCCTCGAAGGCCAGCCTTTTTACTGCTTTTCATGTATTGCCATCCAATTTTCTGATGTTTGTTTTAGAGTTTTAATGCATTGGTTTATTATAAGGCCTTAAGACCATAACTAGATTAATGACATTCCTGAGTTGGTGGACATTCTTATGAAACTTTTAATGAAAGATTCTGCTTGTGTTAGTTATACACTTGTGTAGACTTATGTTTTTGTTTATCACCTTATTAACGTCTAATTAGTGTACATAATATGGTGTGAGTCCCATACGTACCTATAGTTATATTATTTGTACTGCCAGGGTGTTACACTTTGCTCCAGAGAAGGCTTGGAAACCCTACTTCGTGCATCATAACTCAGGAGAAAGAAAAACACTTTTATACGTAGTTTAAATAAGATACCACCAGTGTTAAGGTTACCGTGCGGAGGTAGGCTCCGTATACATGTTTTCTTCTCGTTGTCCCGCTCCAAGTAAGGAAGGCATCTGCTCTTTCCTTTTGAACATCAATTAGCGTGAAGCGGTAGTGCAAGCATGGTGCAGTAAGCATGCTTGATTAGGTGCAAGCACAACTAGTCTTCAACAGATAAGGAAGGTGGTGAATCTTTCCTTACAAACCCTTTTTACCGTAGAGCGGTAGGTGCTACTGCGAGCGATAGTGTCGTTTCATTCTATGGCCACCACCATGTTTCCTCATTGATTTCTTGGATCGCTGACGTGGAATTCTAGGTAGCATGTTGCATTACCAGTAGCACGCAGTAGTAGTTAAGAAGCCTGGTCTTGTCGATTAGCCCTTCCAGTCAACATGCAGTGTCAAGTCAATACTTTCTTTCAGCCAACATGGTTAGCGCTCGAGATTAGTGCAATCTCCAGCTGTAGTGCACAACTCTGGTTGACATGCGCAGTCTTGTCGATGTTGTCATCTAGCCGACATAGGATTTTTGGTAGATGTGCTCCTTCTAGTCGACATAACAATCGGGTCAACATAGCTAGCACTGGCGGTATCTCTATCGCCAGCAGTAGGATGCTAATCCCATAGATATGAGCTCTCACATCGATCTTTCCTTCCAGTTGACATTTGCATTCTAGTCGATCTTGCATCCCTTCGATATGCTAGCGCCTATCAATATCTCTATCGCGCTGCAGTAGTTGGCTGGACTTGTCTGGTCGATGTTAGTAATGTAGCCAACATTTTGCCTTAGTTTGGGCAAGTCCAGTCAACGAGTATAAACCGAGCTAGTGCCCGACGGTATCACTAACGCCGATGATTAGTCGTAGAGATTGGAGTTCTCGTGCGACTGCACACCTGTAAACCTGCACACTATACCCAATACAAGTATGATCAAATACAACTCGGGTTTTGTTATTATCAAACCTGAGAGATGCAGAATGCTTGTTCCAATATACACAAGTACATTTGATTCTACTTCAACTTCATGTATGGGTGCAGGCACATCATCTTCTTTTGTTTTAACGAGTTCTTTCTCATCAATTTACTCATTTTTAGAGAAGCAGTTATGAGTAACCTGAACTTTAGCTTCCTTGTCCATTAATAATTTCTCCAACTATGCCACTAAATCAGAAAGGGGGTTTCTCTTCATAGTAAATGTTAGATTTTTCAAATGTGGCATGAATAGAATATTCCACACTTAAAGTTCTCTTATTATAACACATATATGCCTTGCTAGTGGAGGAATATTCAACAAAGATTATTTCATCAACTTTGGGTGTAAATTTTGTTAAATTGGATTTTTAATTGTTTAAAATATAGCATGTACATCCAAATATCATAAAGTGGGTTATGCTGGAGTTATTCCTTTTAATCATTCATATGGGGTTTTCCCATGTAATTTGTTGATTGGATATCAATTCAACACTTAACAACGAGTGTTTAGAACTTCTACCCATAAATATATATATACTTCATCTTCATTTAGTAAGGGTCTTCCTACCTCTATGAGTATCCTAGTATTTCACTTTATAATTCTATTTTACTATGGAGTTCAAGAAGAGGAGAACTTTGTTTGTACCTTGGGATTCATAGAAATCTCTCATCGTATGAGGCTTAAATTTTGTACCATGATTGCATTTGATCAAACTACTAAAATTGTCATCTTATTTTGGATTTACCTGATAAAACTAGGAGTACACCAAAGTTATCAGACTTACTTCTCAAAAGGAAAACCCATGTGAATGTAGAAAAATAATTAACAATTACAAGGGAATATATTTTACCTCATGAACTAATAATAACAATGAGTCCAAACAAGACCATATGCAATAGTCAAAAACACCTAAGGTTCTTTCAACATTTATCTAAGCAAGTCACTTATGCTATAAATGAAAAGAATTAGGAGAATAAGACATAAAGCACACACAATTTCCAACTGACTAAAGTTAACTAGGTAAACCTTGCAACTCTAGTTATTGTAAAAACTACTATGTCTATCCTACTATTCTTCACAATACATATATTAAATTGAAAAGAAGCAAAATGACCTTTACCACATAATTGATGATACACACTTTTTGCAACTAGACAAAGCAATAGGTTATATGTACTCTCAATTGAATTACACAAGCACACATATTGATTGTTTTATTTGATAAGAAACTATCAAGGTTGTATTTTGGGGGGCTCTCCATTACAGAACCTACTTTATTTCTCTATTGTTGTTTTATAAAACCTTTCGATTGATAAAGTATTTTTATGTAAAATAAAATATGAAATACTATAAAGATAAATGGTAAGTGAATCATTTAGAGAAAATAAAACTATAGGTCTTCATTAAAGCATTAACATATTAGGGTTTTTTAATCACCAAAAATACTTTAAGAAATAATGCATGAATTTAATTCTATACTATGAGTGTTTGATGCTACTCTGATCTCCTTGGGTGACATGATCAAATACTAATTTTAAGTTGACTTACTTGAGATTTGTATTCATATGTAAAATCATTAAAGATTGCTTTACCATTTTGTAAATCCCAAAGCTTAGATTTGACTATAAGATATGCTATTTATGGTGTACTATTCTTTTAGGATTACATGAAACTCCCATTATTCTAAGATTGATCTCAATCATATAACAACCCACAAATGCTTTTAAAAATATGAAAAATCAATGAACAATAACAATACACTAGTAATTTCGCATCATTACATGGAATAACGTTGAATAAATGAACAACTACTCCAAAGCATTAATATACATTAAATTTTCAAGATGTTCACAGAATTCAAAGTAAAATTGAAATACATAAACTTTTGATCACATTTATTTGTACATAAATACAGAAAAAAATCTTAAGCGAAGGAGAATCTAAAGAAGCCTTGAGACACGGATGTGTCCCATGTCCATGTTCACCAATAAATGCATCTCTTCATATGTAACCATCTCCCAGGGCATCTACATGGATTCCTAACATGACTATGTATCTTTCTTTTTGTAAGCAGTATCATACTCTCTAGACATAGTCATGTGTCTAATCCATGTACAACATCTTTTCTCTGGGTTCCTCCATTTGAGCTCCTGATAACTTTCTCCTTCTAGAAATTTTTCATATCTTTTCTCCTCTATCCTGAAAATTGAAAACAAGTTAAATAGTATATGAAATAAACATTAAAAGTATAAAATGAGAGCTAACTTATGAATATTCCACTAAATATTAGTATAGTTATACTGTCATCAAATACCCTCACACTTTAGTATTTACTATTCTAGAGAAAAAATAATGTCAAGTATAGGAAGTCATAATATGCAATAATTATCAAGTGCTTCACTAGTTATGGTTGCTACACTTCAAAGTGAAATGAAGACATTTATAAGGTAAACATGGAGTCTTAGGAATATTACTAATGTTTATAAGGAATGAAATAAAAGTAATCAAATTTCAAAAAATCTTCTCAAATCAAATAATCAAAAAATAATTATGTATTGAGTCAACTATATTGGTAAACATAGAGTCTTATAAATATTACTAGTGTTCATAAGGAATGAAATGAAAGAAAACAAATTTCTTAGAGCTTCTTAAATCAAATAATAAAAAAATTTATGTATTGAGTCAATTTTATTTGCAACATATTGAATTATATTAATTACATTAAAATATTTCAATCTCTAATTTTAGGAATACATACAATTATTATAACCTTAACTTTCTAGACTCTCTCTCTAAATGAAATTACGACTCTCAATCAAGGATCAATTAGGTCTTGCCTAGATTATAATGAGGATTGAGTGTTTTGTTAGGTATGATCAAATATATCAAACGTAAATCATAATGTAAGCTTAACTCGCGCATATTCTATAAAGTAAGGGATAACCTCCACTACTCCAAATAGTTACATCCCCACAGTTATCTGTTGGAACATGGTCTTCCGCATCTCCTAGGTTTGAGAATAACAAATCATATGTGTATTTGATCTTATGTGTTTAAGTGTGCAGGAAACAAGTCCATATGACTCAAGGATAGCATAAGAAGGTTGCCACCAAATTTGATGCCAGAATTCCAAAATGTACACTAGCGCCGGCGGTAGCACCTAGCGCAGGTGCTAGCTCTGATTAGAGTAATTTTGGGAGCTATTTTAGAAGAGTCTAGCACCAGGCGCTAGCTGATAGCGCAGGCACTATCGCGGAGCACTTGAGGAATGTCGGGAGGCTTTCCATGGATTGATGATACTCACACGGAGAATGTTTCCTAATCCAGGATAGCGCCCGTGGTAGCTCTAGTGCAGGCGCTATCTCCAAAGCTATAAAAAGGACCCCTTGGCTTCGTCTTTCTGATTCTCTCCCACTCCTAAATTCCAGAGCTTTGTGCCACATCATATAGAGGAAGGTTTAGAGAGATACTCCCATAAATCCATGAAGGCTTCAGGAGATCCGTGAAGAAGATTTCAACACGCTTCATCATCGTGATGAAAGACCGCATCGACTGCGATCATACTCTGCGGGCCTTCGTCTACTTCTTCATAGATCCATATAGAGGGAGTTTTTCATATTGTTTTTGTTTCTTTTTTATTGTAATCGTGTACAAATTTGCCTCGTGTTGGCGACTAGGTCTGGGTAGAATTTAGGGCAAAAATTTGCCTCGTGTTGTCAGCTAGGTCTAGGGTATTGATCTGGGGGGTGCTCGAGGCCGTATCTGGGGGAGGATTGGCTAGAGCACCTTGAGACCGTATCGGGGGAGGATAAGCTACAACCACCAGTTTGTGGGGATACGAGTCGGGATAGAAAACGAAAAAGACAGTTTACTATTCGCCTTCGATTTCTAGCGTTATAGAAATCAATTTTTGTAATCAATTTTATTAATAGTAATCATGTCTCTCTTTGTGTAATAAAATTCTTTTGTTCTTCATTTCTCCAAATTGTTTATTATCTTCTCTTTCATTATAAATCAATTTAGATTTTCATTCAAAATCACTATTTTAATCTCTTAGCTTTTTCAAGTATTTCAAAATATAATAAATCTTTTTAAAACCCTTATTCACCCCCCCCTCCCTCCTCTAAGGGCGCCTACCGATCCAACATTATCTTCTTATGTATTTATGTGGGTGTTTTCATCATTTTTTTTCTTTGTCCCCTTCTTTAATTTTTTAAGTAGAAAGATCTATGCATATATATTTCTTTTTCTCATTTTTTATAATTTTTATTTTCATTTCATTATTTTCACATAAAAGTGATGCTTAACATTTATGCTTCCAAAGCATTAATAATATGTTTCTTTATACTTGTATATTTATAAAACCTATGGTCGATTTAGTTGTGATTTTTAGGATGGGATTATTCGGTCTTGGTGATAATTTAAATGTGGTTTTTCATAATAAAAATTAACAAAATCTCCAAAAAGAGTATTTGGCAATAATTATGTTTAGGATTTAGGCTCAGAAAGCTCAAACTATAGTTCAAATGTGTCCTAAATTGTTTTCTAAATAAAAGAGTCGGAATCATATTACGTTTCAAGAGTGTATATTCTAATTTCTAGTAATTTGATGTACAAGCAACCATTTCATATAAATAATCATTCTTTAGACTTTTAAAGCAAAACTATTATAAAGATTGCAAGTTGATAATTAAAAAATGAGCTAAATATATTGAAAACATCATCAAATTTTCATTTACTTGTTGATGAGCATTCAAATTTCTGTACATATATTTAGTAATGAAACCAACTCATGTCTATCAAGATATTGACAGAGACTAAGAATTACTATACAAAAATATATTGTTAGAAATTATGCAAATGATTTAAGATTTGTGAAACATACTATTTTCAAAAATAAATTTACCTTTCAGAAAAAGTTTTCATGCATCATAACCTAATATAATACAATGCACCTAGTAATATAAAATATCCCCCCACACTTAAAACGGACAATGTCCTCTCTCTCTCTCTTTATATATATAATATATAAATATATATATATATAATTAAAAATTGAAAGTGGGGAAAAAGAACAATATTACACAGGATTTATGATTTAGTATGGTTGTTGGAAGGTCAAATGTAGTGCGATCGAAAACTACTACATTGTCAAATAAAGTGGATGTCATAGAGTTTCCCATGATAAAATTTATATCTATGTTATCCTGCAAAAATCAAAACAAAGCAAAGCAACAAAAAAAGCAAAAGTGTGAAATACATATAAAAATGAAAAATGCAATGTAAGCAAACACAAATAAGTAGGTTTAAAAATAATTATTGAGCGACCTTCCCCGCTTGTAAAATCTTGCCGAAAAACATAGGTTTTTTTAGTCTAATTTGTATGTATTCCATGATAACTTGTAGTTACCTTATATTCCTACGTTCACTACCCAGTACATTCATGAATCAAACACATTCTCGCACAACTTCAACTTCAAAAAGGATAGGAATGATAAGAAAAGAATTAATATCATGAAATAGTTTTGTAGTATCCTTGCGGAGTGATAGATTCATTTCCTACACTTAAGGTTAAAGTTCCTTCTTTCATGTTTAATATGGCTCTAGCGGTTGTGAATAAGGGATTATTGGATATACTGGCGCCCTTAGAGGGGGTGAATAAGGGTTTTTATAAATTTTAATTCTATATAAAAATATTCTTGTTAATTAAAGAAGTCTCAGAATATATAAGAGAGAACTTTATTAAAACTTCTCAGAAAAGATTATAGCGATGATTCCTTTTAGACAAAAGTCAAAATTCAATTTTTTTCACTACCGTCGGCTGTAAGTGCTACCGCCTGGCACTAGCTCATAGAGATTGAATTCTAAGTGTTTATTCCACACAAAAGTACCTTGTAAGTTTAGGGATGTCTAATCACGTAAAGGGGGTGAACAGGTGTTTAATTCATTTTTGGCAATTACAAATATTCAAGCAAATCACCATAGGCAGAGCAAACACATCACATATTTCATAGAGTTTTGTAGTGGTTTCCCAAGTTGGGTACATCTACTTTCCCCCTCCACCTATCTAGTAGTGTGCTAGACTCAGCCAACACCTCCAAATACTCAAATCTAATAGATCTTATACCTCAGAGTCCAAGACTCCTACAATTCAGGAATAGCTATTGTTTCCCTACCTCAGATCCGGTGACAGGATCCTACAACTCAGAGTATTCCACTCATATAACTCATATTCAAACTTGAATCTTACCTCACAAACTGTACAAAGTTCCCAACATCAGATCCTTAACAAAGGATCCAACACTTGGGTCTCAAAAGAACTACACTCAAATTTCCTCAAAAATCCTAAAGAAGGATGTGTATAAATGTTTCACAAGGATATTCTAGACTCAGAGAAATTAGCTTGTATAGCGTGAGTCTTCTTGAAGACTGTTGCGGAAATGGCTTCTTCAAAAATCTTCTTGCAAAGAGATGTTTGATCTTTTAATCAGCAAGATGACTGTACTTTTCTTTAGAAGAATGGATTGATTTGCTTCACAGAATATGTTCTCTACACTTGAGCTCTTGAATGAAAAGCGTGTAGATGGCGGTGAGCTCTTTCTTTAGAATGATTAAGAAAATGATTATGATTCTAAATAATTAGAGTTTGTTGATTTCCGTCTCATAATTTTTATTGGGGAATTTAATAATGCTCGATTCCTCGGACATCCATTATGTCAGAAGTCATCTTTTCATAAAGCACAGCTCTGATTGGCCTAATCTATAGTGGCAATAAATGATATAACACCAAAATCATGCCTTAATTTGAATTCAAGTTTTTCCCCAATTCGACTAGATGTCTGGTCAAATCTTCTTGATGTCCAATCGAATGCGAATCTTCTGGTTGAATTTGAACTCTGCATACTTTAGTTAAAACCTTCTGCATGAATCGTCTTGATGACTTTTATATTCTACAAGATGATATTTGACTACTTCTGTCTTCTAACTGAATCTTCTACACGAATCATCTTGATGAATCTTGTAGTCTACAAGATGTTATTTGACTACTAGTCGATTGATAAGCCTATCCGGTCGAATTCTATATTTAACATAATATCTTCCTTTTATACTTTGAAAATGTCGTGTTGGTTCCTCGACGATATTTCACTTATTCTTGGCGACAATTCACTTGACCTCGGCGACAATTGAGATCACCTCAATGATTAATAACTTAGCCAAATTATTCCTTCAATAAAGTGCTTCCAAACAACTGTTGATCATCTCCAAGATGATATGAGAATAGTTGAACCTTGTCAAGATGATAGCATCTTGCATAGTATATTACCAAGACAATATTTGGAGATTGACCTTCTTCTTCTAAACAAGACGATGTGAGAATAGCTTAGACTTTATTAGACGATATCGCCGTGAAGCTTAAGATCTTCAGGTCGATAACGAAACCTTTACTCGATGATATTTAGACACTCCAAGATGATATTTTAATTAGTCAATTTCTGATCATTCTTAACTTAGATCCTTTATTTTAGCTCAATTACTAGACCTTTCATCCGGATGATAAGAAGTGAGTGATAACTCTAGTATAGTCTAGAACATATGTCGACATGGTGTTTTGCACAATGAGGGATTACATTTGCAAAACTATATCTGATGACACTAAGTCTAGCTCGATGCTAGGCTTGCACTATCTAGTACCTAAAAGCAATATTCTAAAACAAATGTGTGAAATACAAAGTGTATTTATCTTTGACTTGAGGACTTCTTCAAAATAGGAACATTGTAGGTAAGGTTCCCAACAATCTCCCCCTAATTGAATGTTTAAAAAGATATCGGCGATCCACTCTGAGCTGATTATTGTTAGTGATTGGCGGTCTCAGCTGGCCCCGGAAGGTATCAACATGCCCAGGGTAGGCTCAGCAGGGCCAGTTGATCTCAACATGCCTAGCGATCTCAGTATGCCTTGCGGTCTCAACATGCACCTAGCGATCTTAGCTTTCCTAGCGATCTCATCATGCCTGGAGGTCTCAGCATGCATAGTGCTCCCAGCATTCTTAACGGTCTCAGCATGCCTAACTGTCTCAGCATGCCTAACGATCTCAGCATGCTTGGTAGTCTCAGCATGCCTAGCAGTCTCAACTTGCACATGAAGGTCCCTGCATGTTCCAGGCAGCATCAGCATGTCCAGCGGTCTCAGCATGCCTAGCAGTCTCAGCTTGCAACTGGAAGTCCCAGTATGTTCTAGGCAGTATCAGCATTTCCCTAGCAATCTCAGCGGTCTCAATGATCTCAGCAAACGGTCTCAACAAACTTGGGCAGCCTGTTATTCTTAGACCTGCCCATTTGGGCAGGCCCTCGTGTCTATAAATAGCGGGTAGGGGGTACTCAGAGGTGACTTTGGGGAATTTCTATCCCCCAGCCTACGACTTGAGCGGTCTCAAGTTTTTAGACTGCTGCCACCTCAATCTCGCCTCTGTCAGGCGGTCTCGCCTCTGTAGGCCAGTCTCGCCTCTGTTAGGTGGTCTCAACCCTGCCAAGTGGTCTCCTTCAGCTCCCAGTGACCTCGGCGGCCTCCTTCCTGATCGACCTACTCTTTTCTTTAAGCCTTGTATTATTTTTTCATGCATCTTAATGTAATCTCAGTTGTAATTCAGGTTTTATATCAATAACATTGCCCGTCACAAGAGAGGCATTCACCGCGGCGGGTAGATCTGGTCTCACTGCTTTCTCCTGTACATCTCTTTTCTCCCCCCCTCTCTCTCTCTCTCTCCTTCACTTATGGCTCAAAGTAATCGACTACTCAACAGTTATCCCCATCCTCCTTCAGCTTGAGCAAGTGTGGACTTGGTACATTTTTGCTTCCAACAGAACAACACGCGACCTTCAGATCTTGAGTAGTCAATGAACAACAGTCATAATGGAGATGCCAGAGTCTCAAGCCAATTCAATTGGTGCACTTACTCTAGAAGCTCTTGAGCTCAGCATGGAGCTTCATTTGGAGCAATTTAGCCGAGAAATCGCTCAGCAGTTGGATGCAATTGACCAGGCTCTAATCATCATCACTCAGCCGCTACCTCCTCAAGCCATAACAACTGCAGCTTCTTTTCCTGCTGCTTATCTCCCAACTCCTCCTGATAAAATTGAAGTTGAAGAGCCATCTCCCTTCACTGATAGAATTTGTTTGGTTCCAATTCCCAATAACTTTAGAGAGCCTCATTTGCCAGTTTTCTCTGGAGGAGAAGACCCTGTCAACCATATTCAAGTATTTGAATCAGCTATCTCTTTGAGAGTTGTCTTAGATGGAATCAATTGCAAATTATTAGCTATATCCTTCAGCGTTCAAGCTAGAGAATGTTTTTTCAAGATGCAACCTCAATTAGTTACTTGCATTGTCGATCTTTGAAGAAAACTTCTCTTGAGGTTTGCTACCTCAAGGAAGTGAAAGAAAGGCCCAACAACTCTTTTTAAGATCAAGCAAGGAGATAATGAAACTCTTGATAACTTCGTTGACAGATTCCAAAAGGAAATACTCAAAATTGTTGATACTAATCCAGACTTGTATCGATTCGCCTTAATACATGGGTTACAGAAGGTCTTCTCAAATTTGAAGTCAGCTGAAATGAACCCAAGTCTTATGGATAACTTATCAACATAGCAAATAAGTTTATTAAAGCTGAGGCAGTAAATCCTCATTTTTGTTTCTTTTCTAAGTCAGATAACCCAACAATGGCAAAGGAACTCTTATTACCCACACCCATCTTCGTTACAAAATATTCCGCAAGATAAAGACTTCAGATCTTACTCCTTCCCTCAGAATACATCTACTCAACTCCTGCAGCAAGATGCATCCCCTAAATTTCTAGAAGCTTGTCCTATTCTGTCTTAGAACCCAAGAACACTTGAATTTGAAAATTATCCAGAAGAATATACTTAGCTTAATATTCCCATGGAAAAAGTTCTTTTGATTATTCAAGATATGCCAGAATTTAGAATTCCCCGCCCTATGAGATCAAAGGCTAAGAATCATCATGGTGAACTCTTCTGCAAATATCACTTACATTGTTCACGATATACAATATTGTCGAGCTCTTCGGAAGCTGGTAGATGAACTATAAAAAGCAGGAAGATTACAAGATTACCTTGCTCAATAATCTGAGGATTTTTCTTCCAACAGAAACAAGGTTACAAGCAAAGAATTTCTCATTCCGTAAAACAAGCACATAGAGTAGAAATGAGATAGAATTTCATTTTATTTCTTGTTTCATATAACTCCCATTTATTTGGAGTTTTCTACATCTTTCCTTTTCTAGCTTTACATGTAATAAGTATAGCAGAAACAAGATTCTACCAGCAGTTATCATCGCGAAGACTTTCTCAGTAGCCAAACACATCATATCTTATATCCGTATCCACTGCTCTATCCTCCACTACAAATATTTATTCATTTATGTCTTAAACTTCTTTCATTACTTTACTTTCTTCCTTTTGCAATAATAATTCTATAACTGTGTGGATGTGAAGGGTGGAATTACCGCCTCTGTTAATTGATGTGAAGTATGGATATACCATCTCTAATTATTCTTTACGGACGTAGAACCCACCAAGACCACATTTCACTAGAATTATTTGGAGGTGTGCAGTGGTAGCCCAATCTATTATTCTGTGATGATTGTCATTAATTGTCATGATATCTTATCGAGTTAATCGACTTGCTTTGCTTGAATATAGATGATCATTAGAAATAGATTGGTTGTGATAGATTACTAATAACTGATATTGGGCTGGAGTGATATTACTTGCAAGAGAAATGGACAATTTTGTTATGTATCCAAATATACTGTCAAATAGCTAGGCAATTATTTGTTGATCACTAATATTTTAGGTACCATAAAATCCAATATGCATCATTCCTGGATTTCTAGATTTCTGGATTCCTGAGTTTTCTATCTCGGACACATGGTTAATCTATTTATAACTTCAGATTTCTCAAATCATATATTTTCACTTAGGTTTTATAGGCATCAGCTGACATAGTATCATTAGCAACATTATTATTGGCAAGTCAAAAGTTATCTAGCCATATTGACTTCACACTCATTGTTCTAGGGTATGTGAATATATGGTTATCAGAATATTATCTTCTCTTTCCACAAACATGGGTATTGCCTCATCTCTTCAAATAGAGATATTATTTCATCAACGCCAAAGCAAGTGATTCTGAATAAGCGTTCATACCCTCTATAAAGGAGATGTTTTTTCTTATATACTTCAAATGTGAATAAAAATAAGTATCAGCAAGATATCTCAGGTACTTGACATATCTTTATTTTTCATATACATGTTCTTCATCTCTTTTGAAGATAGAAACAGGTTTCGCGAGTTTCCTTTAGTTACTCGCGTATTATATTTCATATACAAAATTTTTTATATCTGTTTGCAGATAGAAACATGTGTTCACGAGTTTTCCTTCAGGTACTCGCATATTATATTTCATATACCAATTTTTTATATCTCTTTTGCAAATAGAAATAGGTGTTCGAGAGTTTCCTTCAGGAACCTATTTTTTATATCTTTTTGCAGATAGAAATAGGTGTTCACGAGTTTTCCTTCAGGTACTCGCGTATTATATTTCATATACCTATTTTTATCTCTTTTGCAAATAGAAATTGGTGTTTGCGAGTTTCCTTCAGGTACTCACGTATTATATTTCATATACCTATTTTTATATCTTTTTGCAGATAAAAATAGGTGTACACGAGTATTCCTTCAGGTAATCGCATATTATATTTCATATACCTATTTTTTACATCTCATTTGCAGATAGAAATAGGTGTTCATGAGTTTCCTTCAGGTACTCACGTATTATATTTCATATACCTATTTTTTATATCTCTTTTGCAGATAGAAATAGGTGTTCACGAGTTTCCTTCAGATACTCGGATATTATATTTTATATACATATTTTTTATATCTTTTTGCAGATAGAAACAGGTGTTCACGAGTTTTCCTTCAGGTACTCGCGTATTATAGTTCATATACATGTTTTTTATATCTCTTTTGCAGATATAAACAGGTGTTCGCGAATTTTCTTCAGGTACTCGCGTATAATATTTCATATGCCTGTTTTTATATCTCTTTGTAAATAAAAATAGGTGTTCACAAGTTTTACTTCAGGTACTCACATATTATATTTCATATACCTATTTTTTATATCTATTTTGCATATATAAATAGGTGTTCACGAGTTTCCTTAAGGTTCTCACGTATTATATTTCATATACCTATTTTTTATATCTTTTTGCAGATAGAAATAGGTGTTCGCGAGTCCTCTTAAGCTAATTCCGAAATATGTTTCTTTTATGCATGTTTTAACTACTCTATTGTAGAGATAAGCAGGTGCTCACAAGTTATGTTCAGGCACAGGCAAGTTTTCATAGGTACTTGCACTCTTTTTATACACACGTTTTGGCCTAACAGGAAACGTGGATCTCGATTCTCGTGGGCAAGTTCTATTTTTTTGAAGTTTTTCCAGAACTTGAAAAAATGTGGGAATCATGTTTACCCAGAAATCGGCGATCCACTGCGAGCTGATTATTGCAGGTGATCGGAAGACTCAGTTGGCCCCGGGTGGTCTCAGTATGCCCAGGGTAGGCTCAGCAAGGCCCATGCGATCTCAGAATGCCAGGCGATCTCAGCATGTCTAGCAGTCTCAGCATACCTTGTGGTCTCAACATGCACCTAGCGATCTCAGCATGCCTGATGGTCTTAGTATGTCTAGCGGTCTCAGCATTCCTGGCGGTCTCAGCATGCCTGACGGTCACACTATGCCTGACGATCTCATCATGATTGGCAGTCTCAGCATGTCTAGCAGTCTCAGCTTGAACCTGGCGGTCCTAGCATGTTTCAGACAGTATTAGCATGCATAGTGGTCTCAGCATGCCTGGTGGACTCATCTTGCAGCTGGCGGTCCTAGCATGTCCAGGCAGTATCAGCATGTCCATGACGATCTCAGCAAATGGTTTCAGTAAACCCGAGCAACCCATTATTCTTAGACCTGCCCATTTGGATAGGCCCTCGTATTTATTGATAGAGGGGAGGGGGTACTCAGAGGTGACATCAGGGAGTTTACATGCCGCATCTTTTGACTTGAGCAGGCTCTAGTTTTTAAACCACGACGATCTCGATCTCGCCTTTGCCAGGCAGTCTCGCCTCTGTCAGGCAGTCTCACCACTGTCAGGTTGTATCAAACCTTCCAGGCGATCTCCTTCAGCACCCATCGACCTCAGCGGCCTTCTTCCTTATCGACCTGCTCTTTTCTTCACGCAGCGGTTAGATCTGGTCTCTCCGCTTACACACGACCATCTCTTTTCTTCCTCTCTCCCTCCTTCATTTATAGCTCAAAGTAACTGGCTAATCAATAGTTACACCCATCATCCTTCAGCTTGAGCAAGTGTGGACTTGGTACATTTTTGGTGCCAACATTGAAGAAGTCAGAATCTCACTCAAATATAAGTTACACATACAAATATTAAAGTAATGACACAGAGAATAGAGATAACATTCAAAATATCACATATATAAATGCGTGAAATGTTTCCAAACAGATTAGTAAAACTATATTTTCCTTTAGCACATCTAAAATTTAAATGCCCTTCTTCTTTCCTTCAGCTTTCTCCTTTTGCTTTTATTTGTAAAATAAACTGAAAGGCTTAGGAATGCATCTGTTAGGGATAGGAGAAGCATTTCTTGGCAGTTTTCCCTCCTTCTGCTGTTTCAAGTAGATTTTTCTCTAGGCTTCAGTTTTCATCTGCTTGGTCCATTCATCAGTGGAGTAGTATTTGTCAGTATCTTTTCTGATGCTTACAAAGTCATTCCATGTTTGTAGAGTTATGTTCCTTGACTTTGGACTCAATATTAAGAAGCTAGGATAATTTGCTTTAGCTTCTTCTCTTCTTCTCTTGGCAGCTAATTCTTCTTCTGAAATCCTTTGCCTCTTCTGCTGACTTGAACCAGCTTCCATCTTTGTGTTTTCAAGAAAATTCAAAGCACTGTTAGACCTTGGAGTCTCAGACACTATGGGATTGAGTCCCATGGAGAGTTGAAGTTCATTCACTATCCAAAAGGCTTGATCAGCTCTAATTTTTTTCCCTTTCTGACTTCTTCAATAATACTTCTATGAATGTCCTTTGAGGAGTCTTCCAACTTCTTAGATAAAGTCTCATTTGTGAACTCTTGAGTATTCACACATCTATTCATTATGACCTTCTAACTTTCAGTGATTCTCTTAGTAATCCAGTCAACTGCACTTTCTAGGTCTTGCCCTGATTTTGATGATATTCTAGGGTAGAACCTATAATAGGACCCAGAGATTGAAGTGCATTCATATTGCAGTCCATGGCTATTTCTGCTTTTGTGAACCATCTAGTGATTTGAGCATTTACATGATTAACCTCTCCCTTCATTTCTTTCATCTAAACAGTTATTTCTTCCTTGATGTCCTTCACCACATTGTCAACATATGATTTATAATGAATTCTTTCTTCTGCTAGCAATTCTTTTATTTGAGCGATCAAAGAGCCTGAAGATTCTTCATGAGGATATGGAGTAAATGTACTTGGAACATCATGCTCTTTTCTAACCATTCTTCTTTGCAAACTTTGATACATATCATACATTGCATCATCATCAAAAACAATGTCAGGGGAGTCTATCTTAGAACAATAACTCCTAGTCCATCTGCCTCAACAATAGTATCATCCAAAATTATCTCAGAATTTTCCAGGTTCTCTTGGACAACTAACCTAGTGAGGGTTGCTTCCTCAACCTCTGGAGCAAGGATCTCACCTTGAATCTCCCCCTCAACTAGAGCACCTCCTTGAGGAGCACATTCTCTAACAATTGTTGCTTCAATAGAAGTAGTAGGAACAACCTCTATAGTGACCATGGGTACACCCAATGGTTCTGGAGTGAAACTTTGAACTGAGATCTGACCAGTCTTCCCCATAGTTTGTGCAGGGGTAGAACTATCCACAAGTTCCACTTCTCCAAAAGTGCTTCCTTCAACTACAATAGCTCTCTTCCTTTTCACTGAACCGACTTCCTTAGATTTCTTTGAGGCTTTAAAGAACCCCTTCTCCCACCTTTCTAGAGTTCTTATGTCCATTTTCTTCATGCAATGAATGGGAGTGCCCAACTTTTTGTTCAACTTATCTGACAGACTACACAGTAGATATAAGGACAGTATTCTACCAAAATTTGGTGCACTGAAGCTTTCTCTAATTTTGTCAAATAGAATCTGAGCCCGATTTGTTCTTTTGCTCAGTATGACCCTTGTCATCATCTCAAGCATTTCTCTTGAAATTCTGTCATAAGATTTAGGCTTGCATATTAAGAGTTTCCCTATGACATTTGCCAAAATTTCTCCTTTATCATTGAAGTTTGCCCTTTTCAAGGATCCATAGCATTCTGCACCATGATCACACCACTTTAAGCCTCAGAATAATCTTCATTAGAAATGTCATCTTCATCATCATCTTCTTCAAAAGCTGGTAGATGTAGTGCTCTCATCAACCCTTGAACTAGAACTCTTAACAAGGTATCATTTACCCTTGTTTTGATGGCTTTGCCTGAGGAGCTCATCTAGGGTTTAGAATAAAGCTCCACTGATTCTCTATTCATAATCACAGTGGGTTCAGATAACACATACTCCAAGCCGGCAGTTGTCAATAGTCCGATAACTAATTTTATCTTGTCGTCAGCTCTGTTGAATCCACCTCTAACTAGCTTGCTTCCAATATTGCAATAATCTTCCCCTTTCTTCGGCGCAATGGCAAGAAAACTGGAGAACTGAATGTCAAAGACATTGTAAGTTCTCAAGCGGGATGGCATTTTTGTTTTGATGGCTTGGGGTAAATGAGGTAGTAATCTATTTCTAAGCATTTGACCTATATATAGTCTAGTTTAGGAATGTCAATAGGCATGTACCTGGGTGCGTACACTTAGGAAATTAATCCATAATTGAATAGTTGTGAACAAAGATCTAATATAAGCTTTAATTTGAGTGTCGAAGATTCACCACAATGATACGCCCGCTCTATCATTTTGTCAGCCCATCGACAAGACCTCTATGTCATCTTGTATACTCGATGACACAAATAAAACTTAAGATTTTCAAGCAGTTTCTTATTAACTTCCTGCAATAACATTGTTAGCATGCACATGCACAATATTTAAAGATAACTGAGTATTAATATACTCAGTCTAAGTTTAGCATACCAAGCTCAAATTTATAGAAATTGAATTTGGCTTCATCAAGGGGCTTTGTAAAGATATTTTCTACTTGGTTATTGATGAGTCCCATTTATATAAGGATTTTCGGACTCATCTGGGCTTATTTTCTTGCATTTGCACTACACTTTCAGTCCTGAATTGCTTATATATTCTACTCATACATGCTTTCACTTTAGGTGCAATGTTTTGGCCCTTTGTGGTGTGCAATTGCATGCTTTGTTGTTGGGTGCAAGCACAATTTGCTCCCCATGTCTATATTATGTGATTAGATTGAGCTGGAAGGGTATGCCCAGCTCTTCGATGGCTGTGTTATTTGATGTGCAGGTGGGCAAATCATCCATATTACCCAGAATTCATTTCTGCATGAATCGCACGGTCGTGTGTTTTCTTCATGCACGGTCTGCTGCAACCGTGCGCGATGATCGGCTAGCCAATATGGTGTTATGTCCCTGATCGTGTGATTTGTTCACACACAGACAGGTTGTCTGTGCGTGAAGGAAACACGCGATCTCCTGTTGATAGCATATTTTTCAAGCCGTCTAGATTTACTCGTGCACTTTTACGCACGGCAGCTTCGACCGTGTGTGAGTAAAATCGCATTGGCGATCTGATTCATCTTCCTGGGCTTTCTGTACATTTAATATCGCACGGTCCATGCATGGTCGTGCATTCGACCGTGCGTGACAAAATTTCTGATAGTTTTCTATTTAAGCCGCAGGATCCGCCCTAATCGGATCGATCGTCTTTCCCGCACCCAAGAGCTCCAGTTCCACCCTTTTTCGCTGCTCCATCGCTGCCCACCTTCGGGAGGAGCTCCGGCTGCCATTCTCTTGCAAATCTAAAGTTGGAGCATCCTCTAGTCCTCCTCCACCATTCATGCACTCCAAAGATCCATTTCAAGAGATTTCCTGCTGCACATGTGAAGTTCTCTAGTGAGGTTAGGATCAAAGAATATTGACAGAGATGATGGGTACATTAGAAGAAGGTGATAGCTCTTTCAGACCCCGGACGACAGTTGGAGCCCGAGCTCGGACAAGGACTGACAACCCTAGATTCCGGCCATGAACCTTTGATGAGTCTCCGCCCTTTGGTTGTAATCTCACCCCCTTCATCTTGTAATACTGTATTTTTTGGTCTTTTGTGTGCATGAATGATGTTTGCTAAACTTTGTTATGCTATTTAGTATATTTCATGTCTATGTGGAATTATCTTTGTGGTTTATGCAAGTGAGGAGCGCCCCCATTCCACCATAAATTCCGCCTAACTACTCGCCCATTCTGTGTTCCTACTCTTCCATCCGCCAAGCTAAGCAGTGTTAACGGCCCGTATAATCCACCTCGACTCCGCCGGTGCGAACCATTCCATCTGCAAGCCTACTCTTCCATTCGCGCAGCGAAGCGATGCTAACGGCCCGTGTAATCCATCTGCCTAGCTAAGAGGTGCTAACGGACCTCAAACCTTTCCGCAGTTATACTCACCTCATCTGCTTGCCTTCTCATCCATCCGCCTAGCGAAGTAGTGCATAGCGTCCTACATAGTTTCCATCTGCGCACAGCGAAGCAGCGCATAGCGGCCTGCATAGGAGTAGTTTAGTTTCTTTTCTTTTATTTTCCATAAACCAAATCACTCCTTACACATTCACCCGACCTAAAGGACTTCGATCTCAAGTCCTTCCTTGAAGGTAAACTCCACCTTACTGTGTTCCTTAGAGATTCGATACTTTGGGATTCACTCCCACATTTTATATTACTTGAACGATCGGTACACTGTCGTTTCGTGCCACAGTCTCACTACCGCCTATAGCGGTGTGCTAGATTCGCGCATCAAGTTTTTGGCGTCGTTGTCGGGGAACACAGTCCTGTGAATTTCTGGAGAGGGAGTCGAGAGATAGAAGCCCTTTTTCCATTTGTTTATACCATTTTCTTCTTTGTTTTAGTTCTTAGAATTTATCATTTTAAATTTCTTTTTTCCTTATCTATTTAGTGATTTATCTAAAGCAGGCATTCATTTTTTAATTTCTTGCGTGTAGTTAATTTTTGCAAAGAAATTTTATCTGTTGGTGAATTCTCCTCCGCTACACCATGTTTTCTGCTTTTAATATCTGTTGTAGATTGTGTGGAGATTTTAATCATTCTAGTGATAAATGCCCTGATGGAGATAGTGGGCATAATACTCGAGGCCCAGTGTATGGAGCACCGTCCTCTTACGGTACTTCATACACCATACCCAAGTCTTATTATACAACCCTGGTGTTCGCCAAGAGGTGAGCAGAGACTCAAGGAACAACAGGCGAGAAGAGTAAGAAGGCGTACGAGCCGAGCTCTCGGTGTTTGCTTGTAGGGAGGCGGGCGAGCCAGGCTCTCGCAGTTCGCGTGAGGAGAGTCAAGGAAGAGGATCCCTTGTGGGCGGATCGCCAAGTAAGGGTCCAAGGATGTTTTTACCTAGAATCCCTTATTATTCTGCAGTTAGCCTCCCCAAACAGCGGAGTTTGGCCGTTGACAGACCATTTTGGGCTGCGTATAACAAAAGTGTAAGGAGGAATCCGGCTATTAGCAGACTATAAGCAAAAAACTATATATAGATCTTGAAGGGCACCTTTGGAGAGGATCCAATCTCAGTAGTCTGAGATTCCTTCTCCCTAGGTTATCTTGGTTCATCTCTCAGGCTCTCTAAGGTGCCCAGTCTCAGCTTCGGCTTGGGAGGGGAAGCGCTCTAAGATCTTCCGGGTGTGTGGTGGGACCTCCTCGCTGCGACCAAGGGTTTGTGTCTAGTTCTGAGGATTCGGTATGTTCCTTCCGAGGGATCAGTAAGTTCTAGTGCCCCCCACTTTTGGGGGCCCGAACTTCACAAGAGACCAAGTACTGGTTTCAACATTTTTGTTGGGGTGAGCGTTTAGTGCAGTTAGTACAAGAAAGTTCCATAGAAGAGACATGGTGGGAGAGGACGAGCGATAAGCAGGCTTTGGTGGTTCGCCACCACCCAGCGTGCCAGCGATGGTAGAGATGCTGGCAGACCTCAAAAGGGACCTGCTCGGGGCTTTTCAGTTCGCTCTCACCATGGCACTTGGGGGGTCTTGCAACCCCTGCGCCCCAGGTGGCCCCTCAAGTTGGAGTTGGCGAGAATGCCTCGGGGCAGAGGGCAGGAAAGGAGGCGACGTCCCAGGCACCAGAGCGAGATCTCATAGGGAGAGAGCTTTTCCCCAGCCCAGCGAGTGCGAGCCGGGTCCTGGCGAGTGCCGTCCCGGCAGGCGGTTTCCCGTCCAGTGAGGTCCCGGCGAGTGGCCCCTCGGCGAGTACAAGATTGGTAGGAGCTGGGTCGTCCGGGGAGCTCGCGGGGCAAGTGGAGCAGGTTAGGGGTGAAGGGGGGAAGCCCATTCTGTGAGTTGGTGCTCTCGGCACCACTCCCTGAGGGGTTCAGGGAGTCAGCCATGATGTTGTACACCAGCTCGGATGACCCCATTCAGCACCTGCAGTGGTTCGAGGATATGGTCTTTATCAGACCTATGTCGTAGGCCTTGAAGTGTTGACTATTCGTCACCACTTTGAAGGAAAAGGCAAGGGACTGGTTCCACCAGCTGCCCGCAGGATCGATTTATGCCTTCGAAGATCTACGTCGCGGCTTCCAGCTGCGCTTCTCAACCTCGAAGAAGAGGAAGAAGGACCCCGATGCACTCTTCAACATCAAGCAGAGGCCGGGGGATTCGCTATCCCGATATGTGGATCGGTTCCAGGAGGTTCCCTGGTTCACCCTCCAGCTTGCCTTTATAGTAGGTTTGCGGGAGGGTTTCTTCAAGATGGACCTCAAGAGGAGGGCTCCTTTATCTTTTGAGGAGTTGATGGAGAGAGCGGAAGAGGAGATAGAGGGGGATGCAGCTAACCCCGAGTTCACAAAAAGGCTGGCAAAGCTGAGCGAGACGGGGGTTAGGCAGTCGGAGGCAAGGAGAAGAGAAGAAGCAAGGGCCCCGGAGTTAGGGTGGATTCAGTAAGGAAGAGGGGTGCAGGGCCCAGGAAGGGGTTTCCACCAGGGAGGGGGCAACTTCCAAGTAGGACAAGGAAGACCCCATCAGCTAGGGTGGAAGCAGGGCCCGAGGCCACCTCCTCCCTCGCCTCAGCAGACGATGGCAGTCGGGAGAGTAAGAGCGGGAAGAGGAAGAGGAGCGGGAATCGACGGAGTCGGGCTCAGGAGGAGGAACAGAGGGGCGGAGGCCGAAGGGAGGGGGTGGTGTTTCCCTACTGTGACTTCCACCAGGAGGAAGGTCACGTGACGGCCACCTGCCTAGAGTTCTTGGAAATGAGGGGGGCCAGAGTGCCGGCGTAGAGGGAGAAGGGTCCGGTGAGGATTGAGGAGGTCCTACCTCAAGAGGAGGAGGAAGAGAGGTGCGAGGACAGGGTTGATGTAGGGACCCGAGGAGGGATCAGGGTAATCCATAGGGGAGTAGGGATCGAGGTGACCCAGAAGGCGAGCCTCCATACCATCTATCGTCGGAGAATAGCTTCGACATCCCAAGCCCCACCCCCAGCACAAAGGATCACGTTTACTCAGAAGGATATGACGGTCCATGAGGACCTGTTCTCCTATGCACTGGTCATCCAGCCCAGCCATCGAGAACATCACCATCTCTCGGATCCTCATGGATAATGGGAGCTCAGTCAACGTTATCTCCAAAAAGGCATTTGACGAGATGAAGGTGGAGGCTAGAAGGGTATTGGCCTCGGACGTCCTATTGTTTGGATTATCGGGGGAGAGAAAGGAGGTGGAAGGAGGAGTGGGACTCCATGTGGTCTTGAGAGGGCAGTCCCGAAACTGCTGCTTTGTTATAGTGGATGCCCCCAACAGCTACAACGCCATCTTCGGATGGCCCCTCATCAGTGCATTTCGCTGCGTCCCCTCCACCTTTCATCAATACCTTAAGTTCAACTCAGGGGGAGTCCAGGTCCGGGTAATGGGAGACCCGAAGGTGGCAAGGCATTGTTATGTGACTACCGTGAACACCATCTCCTGGATGGCGGAAGCAGAGGAATGGGATAGGGAGATGGGTGAGCTGGCGATGCCAGTAGAGGCAGGAGAAGAAGGAAGGAAAGAGGGAGGAGGAGAAGAAGGTGAAGCCCAGGAGGAAGGGGCGAAGGAGCTGATGGTGATCGGGTGGGAGGAGATGGAATGAGGAGGGGCTCAAGCGCTTACTTATGGCGAGAGGAAGGACAATGAATGGGCGGAGCAGTCAAGGCTGGAGGCCATGGAGGAGGTGGTAGAGCTAGAGGTCGTCACCAGGGTAGGGGCGATCGAGAATGTAAAGATCGGTAGGGAGCTCAGCCCCGAGGACCGGAGGAAGATCTTGGCTTGCGTCTAAGAGAACGTGGATGTCTTCTCCTGGAGTGCTGCGGAGATGACTGGAATCGATGCCGATGTGGCGTGTCATCGCCTCAACCTCGACCCCGGTACTTGCCCCATCCTTCAGAAGAAGAGGTCCATTGCGGACAATCTGGAGGCACCCATCAGGGAGGAAGTGATTAAGCTCCTCAAGGCAGGGTTTGTATCTGAGATCCAGTACCCAGGCTGGGCCTCCAACGTGGTCATGGTAAAAAAGGGAGATGGGAGGTGGAGGATGTGTGTTGATTTCTCCTTATTAAATAAATCATGCCCTAAGGATTATTATCCCTTTCCTCAAATCGATGCGCTGGTTGATTCAGCCGTCGGTTTTTCTCTAATGAGTTTCTTAGATGCTTTTTCAGGTTACCACCGGATCCGCATGCACCCTCCCGATATCAAGGATGTCTCCTTCATCACAGGAGAGGGGTTCTATTTTTATAAAATGATGCCATTCGGTTTAAAGAATGCAAGGGCGACGTTCCAGCGAATGATGGACAGGGTCTTCCGAGAGCAAAAGGGAAGGAACCTGGAGGTCTATGTGGATGACCTCATGGTCAAAAGTCGGGACCTCGAGTCCCACCTCTGTGACCATGAGGAGACCTTCAGGACTTTGAGAAAATTCAAGATGAGGCTCAACCCCCTGAAGTGTGTCTTTGGGGCCAGCCGAGGGAAGTTCCTAGGTCACTTGCTTACCACGGCTGGGGTAGAGCCTAACCCAGACAAGGTGAGGGCAATCATGGAGCTAGGGTCTCCGAGGAGTGCGAAATAGGTCCAGCGTCTTACAGGGAAGTTGGTCGGGCTAAGCAGGTTTCTCTCCAGGGTAGCAGAGAAGTGATCATCCTTCTTCAAAGTGCTGCAGGGGAACCAAAAGTTCGAGTGGACCCCTGAGTGTGAAAGGGCTTTTCAGGCGCTGAAGGAACAGTTAACCCAAGCCCCATTGCTGTAAGGGCCGAGACAAGGAGAGGACTTATCCCTGTACCTGGGGTAGGCCCCGAAGCGGTAAGCTCATTGCTGGTCCGGTAAGAAGGAAAAAATAACTCCCGATCTACTACGTTAGTCGAGTGTTGAGGAAGGCTGAGCTCAGATACCCCATCTTAGAGAAGCACGATTCGCCCTAGTGGTGTTGGCCAGGAAGCTCCGGCCCTACTTTCAGGCACACTCAATCAAGGTGGTGACCGATCACCCCCTTCGCAAAATCATGGAGGGGGTGGAGCACTCGGGAAGGCTGGCCAAGTGGTCAGTGGAGTTGAGATAGTTTGATATCTCGTACGTGCCTAGGTTATCCATAAAAGCTCAAGCGGTGGCAGACTTTTTGGCAGACTATGTGACCGAAGTGGAAGATTCTGAGCAACCCTACTCAGTGTCCTGGAGGATGTTGGTTGATGGGGAATCAGGGAAGCATTCTTTTGGGGGAGGGGTGGTTTTGGTAAGCCCTCAAGGGACAAGGATCGAGCATGTGATCAACATTCATTTCCCCCTCACCAACAATCAGGCCGAGTATGAAGCCGTGTTAGCAGGCCTCCGCCTAGCCGAGAATTGGGTGTGTAATGTAACATCCCCAATCCTTCTAGACCCCTAGTTGGTATTAGGGCATGGGTGGTGTGTAGAGTGGCCACTAAGGCCCTTGGATCAAGTGGAGTGTGCTAAGTGCACACCATGGGCACAAAAACCAACATAGTCCAATGTCACTCCCTTAGGCCAATTGATCCCCAATTCACCAAATTAAACTCCCACATACCACCCTAACCACCGAGGAAGATCAAAACCATGGAAATTGCACTTGGGTGGGACCCAATTGCATGAATTTGGTCAAAGTCAAATATTGGTCAGCACTAACCAAAATAAGTCAATTAGGGTTCAATTGACCCCAGATGCTCAAATTAACCTTACCACCACACTCTAAACACTTTAAGGAACTCATTGGACCTGAGACCCCCATCCCTTGGTCAACCAATTGACCAATTTGACCAAGGTCAACTCTAGCTTAATTTAGGTCAAAATCACACCTTAAGGCTAATTTATCCCAAATGGGGCCCCACCATAGACCAACCAATGTTGGGTGAAGTTAAGGGACCCATGACCCCCAAGTGGGGTCAACTCACTCACCTTGTTGACCAAAGTCAACCCTAGGTCAATCATGGTCAACATAGCCCAAATTAAGTGACTTAGCACTCATACACTTGAACCAAGCTCAAACCAAATGACCCCACCAAATATCTTCATCAAATTAATACCCTATGGAACTTGGTTATGAAAGGCAAAGGTCACATGTGTGCATGATTCATTAAAAAGCAAAAGGAAGAGAGAGAGAGTAAGGGGACAAAAAGAGAAAGCAAAAGCTTGACCACCTTTTCACCCAAGCCAATCACTCTTGGGGCTTGGGAAATGTCATGGCTGATTGCTGGAGGAGCAGGAGGTAGCAGGGGGTGGCAGCCATGGTGATAACCATGCAAACTCGTGAGCACCTAAGTTCAAAACCGGGTATACACTCCTCCCCACCCCATTCTATCCATCCCATTAGCTTCAGAAGCTGGCAAGCAGTCAAAATCGACCCTTGGATCGAAGCTTTTCGTGGAGAATGAAGGAAATGGGCAAGGTCGCCGGAGAGGAGCACTTCCATGGCCAACCGCCGCCGCCACCACTACTAAGCCCCCTTTAAGGTTCGTTTCTCCTCCTCTCCCTCTATGCTAGCTTCCTTTCTATTTTATTTAAAGGTTCGGGCTCAATTGGGTAGGAATCAAAATCTCAAAACCATGGATTTTTGGTGATTTTCGGCCATGCTAGGATCACCGGAAAACGCCTCCTACGGGCGCCATGTCGTCGGGAAGTTGTAGCCCCGACCACCACGAAGGTGGTGGAGGTGGTGGCCGGCCGTGGTGGCCACCAGGTGGCCGGGAAATGGAGGAGAAAGTTGGCCCAGCACGGGCAAATCTCAGTCGTTGTCTGGAGGAAGAAGATGAAGGGGGAGGGTTGGATCTGCTTCAAGATCCGTGCTGATCCTAATTTCTGTGAATTAATTTAATTCTTTACATTGGATTTTCTGCCCCTATTTAACCAGCCACTTCAAATATTAATTATGGCCTCTTATTGGCTGAATTAGAAAAAGTACCCAACATGAAAGTTGTAGGCCTTGGTCTTGATTTTCATTAGGGCTTGAGTTCAAGTCATTTGGTGACCCACAGCTCCCTAGGGAGCTGTTTTTCTAGGAATGGTCTTACACTAGGTCAGTCCACTAAAATAATTACCTAGCCCAAACCCCTCAAGCTTTGAAGCTGAGATTTTAACCATGGCTAGGTATACCCAAGTGGCACCACCTGCCCAAATAAGAGCCTTTGATGCGCACGTTTACCTAGGGTTTTTGTGGTAACTAGAGTTTTTAAATTATGTTGATTTTTGGATCTTATGATGTCCAAATGACACCAAATTTTGGTGGCATGCTCTTTAGTACATGAGTAGTGTATGCCTAAATTTTCAGTCCATTTGGAGCTGATTTGCTATGGAAAATGGGAAACCCTAAGAGGGCCTTTAAGGGTCATATTAGGGCTTAGGCCATTTTGAGGAGTTGAGTGAGTTAGCCTCCTCCACCTCGATGATTATGTAGGTATTGACATACAAATGCTTGTGACACAACCTAATGGGCCATTTGGAGCCATTAGGGTGGTGTGTCCTAGAACCCTAGGGGTAAACCTTTAAGGTTGCAATTTTGTGGCATGTGAAGGACATAGGACCAAATGTCCTTTCCTTGGCACAGAACTTAGTAGGAATGTTATTAAGAGCATAAAATGGCTTAGTTAATTTAACGGGAATTTTTAGAGTCATTTTGGTATTTTTCCTCTTTATAAATGAAATTGCCACTTTTCCTTGAATAAATAAAATGCATGGTCATATGACCTTGAAGGGCTATGGAACTTTAGCAGTGGTTGTATTGTGATGAGAATAGGCTATGGTAATCTTAGTATGATTCATTGAAGTGTTATCCCTTGTGGAGGAATTTTTAAGTGCTTACTAGCTTAGAGGAATTTAATTATGAAAAATGTCAAATCATTGGTTAAAATTATGAAACTTGGTTATCTGTCATTTTATGTTGATACATGCCCATGATAATTATTTGGAAGCATGTAGATTTGTATTTCTTGTACCTCATGTGGAAATTGATATTTTCAACACTTGGAAGTTAAATCATTTTAAAATGTCAAATCATATGGCAATGACACAATCCTTTGACAGAGGACTTTAGAGCCCCATCTGGACACTTGGTAAATTTTTAGTATTTTCAGATGTGAAATAATATTTTTCCTAATTATAGTGGCATTTTGGTAATTATACAATTATGATGATTTAGTAGGCCAAATGACATCCTAGGGTCATGGAACTCAGTGAACTACCTTGATATGGGATATTACATTACTGAAAATTTCCATGTAGCATGTAGAAGCATTTTGAGGGTAGTTCATGTGTAATTTGACTTAAAGCCTGAACTACTTTAAATTATAATAAATACCAAATTAATGTGGACAATTATGGAAATTGCAAGATACCTTATTAAGGTCATTGTAAGCCTAGGATAATTATACCACACCTTGGTGATGAGTTTTTAGAAGGATTCCCTTATGAGGTTTGAGGTTAGTTCAACTTAGTGGTCTACGATTAGTAAAAACAGAATTTTGAATTTTAGACAATTCAGACCCCTAAGTAGTGGTTAGAAGTTATATTGGGAGCGTAGGATAATAATACCAGACCTTGGTGATGAGTTTTTAGAAGGATTCCCTTATGAGGTTTGAGGTTAGTTCAACTTAGTGGTCTGCGATTAGTAAAAACAGAATTTTGAATTTTAGACAATTCAGACCCCTAAGTAGTGTTTAGAAGTTATATTGAGAGCCTAGGATAATAATACCAGACCTTGGTGATGAGTTTTTAGAAGGATTCCCGTATTAGGTTTGAGGTTAGTTCAACTTAGTGGTCTGCGATTAGTAAAAACAGAATTTTGAGTTTTAAACAATTCAGACCCCTAAGTAGTGGTTAGAAGTTATATTGGGATCCTAGGATAATAATACCAGACCTTGGTGATGAGTTTTTAGAAGGATTCCCTTATGAGGTTTGAGGTTAGTTCAACTTAGTGGTCTGCGATTAGTAAAAATAGAATTTTGAATTTTAGACTATTGAGACCCCTAAGTAGTGTTTAGATCTTATATCCATTCAGAATTTGAGTGACAACTCACAATGATTCAAGGAGGTTCAAACCTAGGGTTAGCAGTGAGTTTGTGGTAGGGTTAGTGTATGAGGTCTGGAGGTACGTCCAACCCAATTGGGTGGGACGGGTGTTGAGCTAAGTCACTTTAAGTATATGAAATAATGAGGGGTGAACCAAATGTTAATCACCAACTAAAGTAATTGTCTTGAGGAGGACGGTGGGGTTGAGCCCATTGAATATGTAGTACCGTTGGGAACCCCTTTACGGGGTACACCTCGAGAAGTCCAAGATTCACCCTAATATAACACTAACTAAATTGTAGGAAAGAGTAGCCTAAGTAGGTCTGCAAACTAGTATGGATCTCCTTCGGGAAGGAGATGGGTTGGATCAACTTGTGTGTTAGTCCCTGAGCCGGAAGCTCGGGTGGACTTGTTAACACCTGTTACTTATTCAAATAGTGGAGAGTCTTCGGTACTAGGCTAGTCGTGTCACCGACGGTAGTACGTTGACTCAGGTGAGGGTGAGGTTTAAAGGGCCGGTAAGTTTGAGTACCGCGGTCTAGAGGACAATCCCTAATAACCCACCCCGACCTTAAAGTCTGGTGGATTCCAGCAAGAGTACGCAGGAGCTCCGCTGTTGTGTTCTTAGCGTTGAGGCATACATGAGGTCTAGGCTTGGTAGTGACCATACCCGCCTAGGATGTGGAGTGCCCGATCCACTGCCACCGTGAGCCACGACGGTCGGTACCCGAAAGGTTGGCTTCCTTTCAAACAAATTGGGAACTATAAAGGTCTGTGCGCATAGAGTCGTGTGGGTCAGTCACATTGCATAAACACATTAAGTCATCATAAGCATAGCATAGCATAACATACACATTAGCATACCCCCATCATATACATTAGTATGGGCTCTTTTATATGATGGGTTACCTGGACATCTTAACTTATATGTCGTATGGGCGTTCATATAAGTTAAGGTATGAATCTGTGATGGTAGATAGTTTATGTTACTACATTGCCTTTACTTACTTATTGTTCACTATATTGCCTCTACTTGTTTACTATTTACCGCACTTACTGACATGCTCTTTACTTATACCTTGTTACCGTTAGCTCTACTGTTTATATTTATGTACTGCTAGTTAGTGCCACGTCACTCTTCTTGTTTACCCCTTGTTTGTCCTCCTCTTCTTCCTCTCACTCGGTGCCTAGGAGTCGTGGGGGGAGGCGAGGACAAAACGGCTTAGTCTTATGACTAACGGTCGGATGAGGCCGTACAGGAGTCCGAGGAGATGGAGCTACCCTGTGTGCAGCAGGACAAGAGAGATGGACTTGACCCGCAGTTGCAGTATACTACCAGCGGACAGGTTGATAGTTAGTTTGTAGTTTCCGCATGTTTTGTAGTGAGAGGGAAAGTACTTTCTTTTGGATAGGTATTCGGGCATCCGCCCTTATTTCTTGTACTTTTCCTTTGTGGACATTTTTCTGTTTCATTATATAGTTATATGATGTTGTGACATGTGGACATGCCCCTTTCTTTTGGCATTTACTTACTTATGATTATATAGCCGGCAGAGTTGGTGCTGAGCGGTGTTGGCCAACCCGAGTGTTGGTGACACCGCAAGGCAGCGATTCTGGGCGAAGATCCACCTTGACCGTGCGATACGGGAGAGGTTCGAGTTTTCAAGTACCCGAACGGGTTTTGAGAAAATAGATCTTACAAATGGTATCACTGAACAAACGATCATAAGAGAACAGTCCACAACATACTGGGTAACCCCGCTAGAGTGTAGTTTGCGGACAAACTATGCAGCGGAAGCTGTGGTGTGCCCATTTATGATATCACATAAAACAGTCCACTAAGCAGCAAGTTAGGTCAAATTTTGACTTACTTAGACAATTTAGTGACGCATCCTAGTCAAAAGAGCGACCTCGGGTCTAGATTTGGTTGAAGGTTAAGGATACCCAACGTAGCTAAGGGAAGAAGTTAGTATAAGTCTTGACGTTGAGACTTTCACGCTAAAGGTTTCGCTTTACTACCAAGTGGTAGGACCATCTCGAGGAGATCGGGTGTCTGTAGTCTTCTTTAGAGTAATAGAAGACCCATAAGCATAACCCCCTTACCATAACTTGATACTTCCCATTACAGTACGTTGAGGCAGCCACCATAAAATACCAGAGGTCGAATTGGAATTTGAAATTTTTTTGAAAAGGCCCCCTCTCCTAGTTAATCATATAGGGAACTCAGAAAAGGTAGCATAACTTATAACATTGGGAGCCTAAGTCTTATCATAACAATATGTCTCAGGGTGGAACACCAAGTCAGAGAATATATGCCCTAAAGTTTATGTACGTATGTAAGATGAATATACCGTAGAGTATTGAAGAGACTTAGCCCAAACCGGCAGGGGCTTATCCTTTTGTTTATTGGGCCAATAAAATACCAACTTGGATTGCCCCCTGGACTTTGTTTAGAAAATGTTGTGGAATTTGCGTAGTAATCTCGAAGTTTGGAGTATTCAATGATACTCAGGTAATGGCGAGACCTTATTCTTACACTTTTGGTTTGTGGACCAACCCCCCTTAGAAGTTTGAGACCCTTGGAGAATTACTTCACCTTAAATAGCGGGGATTGTCTATACCAAGTTGTGACCGCTATAGTTATACTGGCAAGTTAAGTGAATGGTACACTTCAAGAGTGAGCGTGTACTCATCTTATTGCTCCAAGGATGAATCTAAGTCGACAAAAGTGATCAACTTGTTAATCATTTGGTTATATGTAAAGGGTTGTCCAGTGTATGGGCATAAGACTCTCGGAATCAAGAAAGTCAGGTTAAGAATTTAGGGAATTTCACTAACTTCCTGATCCAAGCAATGTTGTCTTGTCTTTTATAAGGACGTTTGGTCATCAAGCTCTTACCGGTCACAAGGAAAAACGTCATAAATGGCAAATTCAGTGCAAGACCAAGTAAGATTTAGAATGGATAGAAGTAAGACTGGGCTTTAAGTTCTCATGACCATAAGAAATAATCAGTTTATCGTAACAAACTTACAAGTGTATTGTTGTAAATACACCTTCTTTAACCTCGAGACATCGATTTGTAGAGTTATCGGAACAATTATTAAACATTGACGTCCGATCAAATGCCTCGTTTTATCAAGTACTGAAAATAAGAAGAACACCAAGTTTAGTAGCTTGGGATAAATGTGTCACATCGTGAAATTTTGAAGATTGGAATCAAGTTTTCGCAAGTTAAGAAAATTACAACTAGAGTTTCTTGCACTTCAGGGCTTTCAAAGGTAATTTTCAGATAGTATTCTTAATTCAAATTCAAGCCCTCTCCTTGGTGTAAATTTAGTTATGATCATTTTACGTTTAGAGTTGGTTTATGCATAACCAGAGAGCTTAGGAAGGTGACTCTTTGGATCTTGTAATAGGATGATAAAACAATTTAGGGCTAAGGTGGAGGATCTTACTATGTCTGGATCGCGGGAAAAATGACAACGACCATCATGTACTAAAATGTTGAGGATTTGAGAGTTAAAACAAATGGTTAGGTGTTGTTACTATCAACTCCAGCTTGAAGCTATTAATATTACCTGATGATATTTATCGACGTAATTTTTGGACGACACAACTAAGAGAAGGGTCGTTATGATGAAGCCTTTAAGTCATAGTTTATAGCTTAAGTGAGATGAGACCACTTGACTTTGGAAATTTAGCCCACTCAATATTGGAAATCTAAAGTGAAATTTGATGAATGGTATATTGAAGACATATAATTTGCTTACAATCCTCCGATCTTAAGAACCAGAGCTTGCAATTTCTCCAAAAATTATAATCACACTTATGAAGATTCAAGAATAAGGGAGACAGGTTTGATCTCCAGATATAAATGGTGAAACTTCTCGAAGATTAATGGGTTTTAATAAGACACCCTTCGTGTTGAAATCAAATTGTGTCAAAGCATGTCATGATAAAAAGGGTTTTACCCTCGTGAGTTATGAACCAATTGGATATGGAAAGTAGATGGGAGTCGTTTCATGAACATTAGTTTTAAACTACAGACGTTATGTGCCTCAAAGAAAAACATGGAGGATATCTACATTTATTTAACGTGAGGAAGCGTTAACCTCATGTAACGTTCGTAGGTCATAAGAGACTCTGGTCCAAGTGTAATCAAGGTTTATGTTATTATTTGGTAGCTGATAAACCTGACCTTGTATCCGCGGAGTCCGAAACGGTTTATCAACAGAGACCTCATATGTTAAGGGATAAGGTCTCTTGGTGTAGGTGGTGGTGAACACCTACGTGTAAGGGAATCGTTTAGTGAAGAATCAGAATAGACAATGACGGTTGGCTAAATAATCACGTCCTGGCCAATCGGTTTATGAGCAGAGTATTATGTAAGCATGGATCGTGAATATAACCTTATGAAGTTAAGTTGAACTCGAAGGATTTCGGTGCCACCTAGCGTGGCTTGATAGCATAAATAAACTCTGTAAGATCTTATGTATTACAGATAGATCCTCCTCTAGGGGGTGTAGTGATTTTGGTAACACCCACACCTGGTTAGCTTGTTTTGATTTTGAAGTGTTTATTTCCTATTTATTACTGGGATGGAGCAAGTAGAACCCGCATTGTGATTAATGGCACGATGGTCTGAGCGGCGGGATAAACCTTCAATTAACCCCTGGTAGGAATATTGCCGACAACCTTAGCAAGGAATAGTAGAAGTGCGATGAGAAATCTTGGCAAGGATTGTTTCTCCAGTTTGAGTTCACATTTAGTAGAGGTCCGAGTTCTTTCGTGGAAGGAGATTCTGATGTCCGATTATTATAGTTCACTCATGGGCAAGAGGAGCATAACTGGGTGCCCTTGGAATTCATGCAACAATGTTTCTCGGAACTCATCACCTCAGGTTCAATTTAAACGTCTTTGAAATCCTTTATTCTTATAAGTACTTGCAACCCGTAGACCCGAACATAAATTTCGAGGACGAAATACTTCTTTTGTTTATTGGGATTTGTAACATCCTCAATCCTTCTAGACCCCTAGTTGGTATTAGGGCATGGGTGGTGTGCAGAGTGGCCAATAAGGCTCATGGATCAAGTGGAGTGTGCTAAGTAAACACCAAGGGCACAAAAACCAACATAGTCCAATGTCACTCCCTTAGGCCAATTGATCCCCAATTCACCAAATTGACCTCCCCCATACCATCCTAACAACTAAGGAAGATCATAACCATGGAAATTGCACTTGGGTGGGACCCAATTGCATGAATTTGGTCAAAGTCAAATATTGGTCAGCACTAACCAAACTAAGTCAATTAGGGTTCAATTGACCCCAGATGTTCAAATTAACCTTACCACCACACTCGAAACACTTTAAGAAACTCATTGGACCTGAGACCCCCATCCCTTGGTCAACCAGTTGACCAATTTGACCAAGGTCAACTCTAGCTTAATTTAGGTCAAAATCACACCTTAAGGCTAATTTAGCCCAAATGGGGCCCCACCATGGACCAACCAATGTTGGGTGAAGTTAAGGGACCCATGACCGCCAAGTAGGGTCAACCCACTCACCTTGTTGACCAAAGTCAACCCTAGGTCAATCATGGTCAACATAGCCCAAAATAAGTGACTTAGCCCTCATACACTTGAACCAAGCTCAAACCAAGTTACCCCACCAAATATCTTCATCAAATTAATACCCTATGGCACCTAGTTATGAAAGGCAAAGGTCACATGTGTGCATGATTCATTAAAAAGCAAAAGGAAGAGAGAGAGTAAGGGGACAAAAAGAGAAAGCAAAAGCTTGACCACCTTTTCACCCAAGCCAATCACTCTTGGGGCTAGGGAAATGTCCTAGCTGATTGCTGGAGGAGCAGGAGGTAGCAGGGGGTGGCAGCCATGGTGATAACCATGCAAACTCGTGAGCACCTAAGTTCAAAACCGGGTATACACTCCTCCCCACCCCATTCTATCCATCCCATTAGCTTCAGAAGCTGGCAAGCAGTCGAAATCGACCCTTGGATCGAAGCTTTTCGTGGATAATGAAGGAAATGGGCAAGGTCGTCGGAGAGGAGCACTTCCATGGTCAACCGCCGCCGCCGCCGCCAAGCCCCCTTTAAGGTTCGTTTCTCCTCCTCTCCCTCTATGCTAGCTTCCTATCTATTTTATTTGAAGGTCCGGGCTCAATTGGGTCGGAATCAAAATCTCAAAACCATGGATTTTTGGTGATTTTCGGCCATGCTAGGATCGCCGGAAAACGCCTCCTCCGGCCGCCATGTCGCAGGGAAGTTGTAGCCCCGACCACCACGAAGGTGGTGGAGGTGGTGGCCGGCCTTGGTGGCCACCAGGTGGCCGGGAAATGGAGGAGAAAATTGGCCCAGCATAGGCAAATCTCAGCCGTTGGCTGGAGGAAGAAGATGAAGGGGGAGGGTTGGATCTGCTTCAAGATCCGTGCTGATCCTAATTTCTGTGTATTAATTAATTCTTTACATTGGATTTTCTGCCCCTATTTAACCAGCCACTTCAAATATTAATTAAGGCCTCTTATTGGCTGAATTAGAAAAAGTGCCCAACATAAAAGTTGTAGGCCTTGGTCTTGACTTTCATTAGGGCTTGAGTTCAAGTCATTTGGTGACCCACAACTCCCTAGGGAGCTATTTTTCTAGGACTGGTCCTACACTAGGTCAATCCACTAAAATAATTACCTAGCCCAAACCCCTCAAGCTTTGAAGCTGATATTTTAACCATGGGTAGGTATACCCAAGGGTCACCCCCTGCCCAAAGGACAGCCCTTGATGGGCAATTTTACCTAGGGTTTTTATGGTAACTAGAGTTTATAAATAATGTTGATTTTTGGAGCATATGATGTCCAAATGACACCAAATTTTGGTGGCATGCTCTCTAGTACATGAGTAGTGCCTGCCTAAATTGTCACTCCATTTGCAGTTGATTTGCTATGGAAAATGGGAAACCATAAGGAGGGCCTTTAAGGGTCAAATTAAGGCTTAGGCCATTTTGAGGAGTTGAGTGAGTTAGCCTCCTCCATCTTGATGATTATGTAGGTATTCATATACAAATGCTTGTGACACACCCTAATGGGCCATTTGGAGCCATTAGGGTGGTGTGTCCTAGAACCCTAAGGGTAAACCCTTAAGGTTGCAATTTTGTGGCATGTGAAGGACAAAGGACCAAATGTCCTTGCCTTGGCTCAGAACTTAGTAGACATGTTATTAAGAGCATAAAATGGCTTAGTTAAATTAACGGGAAGTTTTAGAGTCATTTTGGTATTTTTCCTCTTTATAAATGAAATTACCACATTTCCTTGAATAAATAAAATGTATGGTCATATGACCTTGTAGGGCTTTGGAACTTTAGTAGTTGTTGTATTGGGATGAGAATAGGCTATGGTAATTTTAGTATGATTCATTGAAGTGTTATCCCTTATGGAGGAATTTTTAAGTGCTTACTAGCTTAGAGGAATTTAATTATGAAAAATGTCAAATCATTGGGTAAAATTATGAAACTTGGTTATCTGTCATTTTATGTTGATACATGCCCATGATAATTATTTGGAAGCTTGTAGATTTGTATTTCTTGTACCTCATGTAGAAATTGGTATTTACAACACTTGGAAGTTAAATCATTTTGAAATGTCAAATCATATGGTAATGACACAAATCCTTTGGCATAGGACTCTAAATCCCCATCTGGACACTTGGTAATTTTTGTAGAATTTTCAGATGTGAAATACTATTTTTCCTAATTATAGTGGCATTTTGGTAATTATACAACTATGATAATTTAGTAGGCCAAATGACATCCTAGGGTCATGGAAAACAGTGAACTACCTTGATATGGGATATTACCTTACTGATAATTTCCATGTAGCATGTAGAAGCATTTTGAGGGTAGTTCATGTGTAATTTGACTTAAGGCCTGAACTACTTTAGGGTTTGTTTGGTTCGGCGGCGGCGGATCGATCCGGCGGATGGAAACGGGGCTTCCGAACTGGAGGGGGGAGGTGGCTGCTCCAAAAGCTCCTTTTTGGGACGTTTCTCCTTGCGGGCGGGTGGAAACAGAGCAAACGCCGCCGGAGGGGCATTTGTTTTGCCGCCTTCCGGCGGCGTTTGCCCCAAACGGGGCGGCGAAACGCCGCCCCAAACGAAGCCTTAAATTATAATAAATACCAAATTAATATAGAAAATTATGGAAATTGGATAATTCCTTATTAAGGTCAGTGGAAGCCTAGGATAATTATACCAGACCTTGGTGATGAGTTTTTAGAAGGATTCCCTTATGAGGTTTGAGGTTAGTTCAACTTAGTGGTCTGCGATTAGTAAAAATAGAATTTTGAATTTTAGACAATTCAGACCCCTAAGTAGTGTTTAGAAGTTATATTGGAAGCCTAGGATAATTATACCAGACCTTGGTGATGAGTTTTTAGAAGGATTCCCTTATGAGGTTTGAGGTTAGTTCAACTTAGTGGTCTGCGATTAGTAAAAACAGAATTTTGAATTTTAGACTATTCAGACCCCTAAGTAGTGTTTAGATCTTATGTCCATTCAGTATTTGAGTGACAACTCACAATGATTCAAGGAGGGTCAAACCTAGGGTTAGCAGTGAGTTTGTGCTAGGGTCAGTGTATGAGGTATGGAGGTACGTCCAACCCATTTGGGTGGGACGGGTGTTGAGCTAAGTCACTTTAAGTATATGAAATAATGAGGGGTGAACCAAATGTTAATCACCAACTAAAGTAATTGTCTTGAGGAGGACGATGGGGTTGAGCCCATTGAATCCGTAGTACCGTTGGGAACGCCTTTACGGGGTACACCGCGGGAAGTCCAAGATTCACCCTAATATAACACTAACTAAATTGTAGGCAAGAGTAGCCTAAGTAGGTCTGCAAACTAGTATGGATCTCCTTCGGGAAGGAGATGGGTTGGATCAACTTGTATGTTAGTCCCTGAGCCGGAAGCTCGGGTGGACTTGTTAACACCTGTTACTTATTCAAATAGTGGCGAGTCTTTGGTACTAGGCTAGTCGTGTCACCGACGGTACTACGTTGACTCAGTTGAGGGTGAGGTTTAAAGGGCCGGTAAGTTTGAGTACCGCGGTCTGGAGGACAATCCCTAATAACCCACCCCGACCTTAAAGTCTGGTGGATTCCAGCAAGTGTACGCAGGAGCTCCGCTGTTGTGTTCTTAGCGTTGAGGCGTATATGAGGTCTAGGCTTGGTAGTGACCATACCCGCCTAGGATGTGGAGTGCCCGATCCACTTCCACCGTGAGACACGACGGTCGGTACCCGAAAGGTTGGCTTCCTTTCAAACAAATTGGGAACTATAAAGGTCTGTGCGCATAGAGTCGTGTGGGTGAGTCACATTGCATAAACACATTAAGTCATCATAAGCATAGCATAACATAACATACACATTAGCATACCCCCATCATATAAATTAGTATGGGCTCTTTTATATGATGGGTTACCTGGACATCTTAACTTATATGTCGTATGGGCGTTCATATAGGTTAAGGTATGAATCTGTGATGGTAGATAGTTTATGTTACTTCACTGCCTTTACTTACATATTGTTCACTATATTGCCTCTACTTGTTTACTATTTACCGCACTTACTGACATGCTCTTTACTTATACCTTGTTACTGTTAGCTCTAGTGTTTATATTTATGTACTGCTAGTTAGTGCCACATCACTCTTCTTGTTTACCCCTTGTTTGTCCTCCGCTTATTCCTCTCACTCGGTGCCTAGGAGTCGTGGGGGGAGGCAAGGACAAAACGTCTTAGTCTTTATGACTAACGGTCGGATGTGGCAGTACAGGAGTCCGAGGAGACGGAGCTACCCCGTGTGCAGCAGGACAAGAGAGATGGACTTGACCCGCAGTTGCAGTATACTACCACCGGACAGGTTGATAGTTAGTTTGTAGTTTCCGCATGTTTTGTAATGAGAGGGAAAGTACATTCTCTTGGATAGGTATTCGGGCATCCGCCCTTATTTCTTGTACTTTTCCTTTGTGGACATTTTTCGGTTTCATTATATAGTTATATGATGTTGTGACCTGTGGACATGCCCCTTTCTTTTGGCATTTACTTACTTATGATTGTATAGCCGGCAGAGTCGGTGCTGAGCGATGTTGGCCAACCCGAGTGTTGGTGACACCGCAAGAAAACGATTCTGGGCGAAGATCCACCTTGACCATGCGTTACGGGAGAGGTTCGAGTTTTCAAGTTCCCGAACGGGTTTTGAGAAAAGAGATCTTACATGCAAGATGTGGAGGTTTTGACGGACTCCATAGTGGTGGCTTGCCAAGTCAGGGGAGAGTTCGAGGTGAAGGAGTCGACTCTCCTGCGATACCTAGAAAAGGTCAAGGGGATCATATGGCAGTTCCGCACCTTCTCGATTCGTCATGTGCCAAGGGAGGAGAGTTTTGCGGTGGACCTCCTGGCCAAGTTCGTTCCCAGGGCAGGGTGCACGATGTCAGACCTCTTCCGACTATCCATCGAGGAGGGTGAACTGATGGAGGTAGACCAGCGGGCATCATGGATGGATCCCTTCATCACCTTCCTAACGTCGGGGAAGTTCCCCGAGGAGGATGTAGACAAGAGGCGGTTCAGGTATAAGTCGGCATACTACTCTTTGCATGCAGGAGGATTATATCGAAAGACGCTCTCGGGGCTCCTATCCCGTTGCGTTGCGGAGGAGGAGGTTCTGAGGGTCCTGGAGGAGATCCACTTGGGGGAATGTGGTAGCCATTCCAGGAGTCGAACCTTGGAGGGGAGAGTACTGAGGAAGGGATACTTCTGTCCTACCCTCAGTAAGGACTTGGCGGAGTTCACGAGGAAGTGCTCGAAGTGTCAGTTGTTCGCCCCTCTCCAGCTCCTCCCAGCCCAAAGACTCCGGACATCACAGCCCCCTGGCCCTTTGCAATATGGTGGTTGGACCTGGTGGGTCCTTTCCCCCAAGCGAGTGGTCAAAGAAAGTTCCTACTAGTAATGATCGATTACTTCTCCAAGTGGATGGAGGTGAAGGCGCTGGCCAAGGTAACATCCCAAGTGGTTAAAAATTTTATATGGGGCGAAATAATTTGTAGGCACGGGCTTCCACTAGCCATAGTTACGGACAATGGGCCACAGTTTGCCTGCGAAGAGTTTGTCAGTTTCTACGGACAGCTTCATATAGAACAACCCTTTGTGTCAGTCCACCACCCGAGGAGCAAAGGGCAGGTGGAGGCAGCGAACAAGGTCATTGTGAACTTACTAAAGAAGAAGGTCGAGAACCTGAGGGGTGTCTGGGTGGAACAGTTACCCTCGGGCCTCTGGGCCTTGAGGACCGCGCCATATACCGCCAAAGGGGAGACTTCATTCAAGCTCTCCCATGGATCTGAGGTTGTCCTCCCGGTCGAATACGATGTCAAGTCACCTAGGATGATCGCCGCAGGAGAAGGAGATGATGAGTGGTGAGTGGACAATGAGGAAGGGCAAAGGTTATCTTTGGATTTGGTAGAGGAGCTTCGGGATTTGGCCACCATTCGACAGGAGGAGGTCAAGCAACGGATGGACCGGTATTTCGACAAGCACATCCGGGTGAAGTAGTTCGAGAATGGGGACTTGGTCTTAAAAAGGTCGATGCGACCGGAAGGGGAGCCGCATTGGGGAAGCTCAACGACAACTGGGAGGGTCCTTATATTATAGAGGAGGTGCTCAGGTCAGCAGGGTACCACCTTCGAGATGTGGAAGGGTTACCCATCGGCCTGGCTCGAAGCAGGGATGATCTAAAATGTTTCTACCCTTGAGTTTTTTATGATAATCTATTACATGTTCTATTCATCATATGCTGATTTCAACACTTTTTCTAACCACGGGTCCTCAGGCAAGTGTTTGGTGCCGGAATGCCCCAGATCGATTCCGCTATCGGGCTCTCATTAGATGGTGGGTCAGGTTGATCTCTGGTGAGGCTGGCAAGGTAGCAAGTGTTTGGTGCTAGAGTGCCCCAGATCGATTCCACTGTCGGGCTCTCATTAGACGGTGGGTCAGGTTGATCTCTGGTGAGGCTGGCAAGGTAGCAAGTGTTTGGTGCTGGAGTGTCCCAGATCGATTCCACTATCGATATCTCATTAGACGGTGGGTCAGGTTGATCTCTGGTGAGGCTGGCAAGGTTGCAAGAGTTTGGTGCTGGAGTTCCCCGGTTCTATTCCACTGTCAGGCTCTCATTAGATGGTGGGTCAGGTTGACCATTGGTGAGGCTGGCATGGTAGAAAATGTTTGGTGATGGAATGCCCCAGATCAATTCCGATGTCGGGCTCTCATTAGACGGTGGGTCAGGTTGATCTCCGGTGAGCCAGGCAAGGTAGTAAGTGTTTGGTGTTGGAGTGCCCCAGATCGATTCCGCTATCGGGATCTCATTAGACTGTGGGTTAGGTTGATCTCTAGGTGAGGTTGGCAAGGTAGCATGTGTTTGGTGCTGGAATGCCCCAGATCGACTCCGCTGTCAGGCTCTCATTAGACTGTGAGTCAGGTTGATCTCTGGTGAGGCTGGCAAGGTAGCAAGTGTTTGGTGCTGGAGTGCCACAGATCGATTCCGTTGCCGGGCTCTCATTAGATGGTGGGTCAGGCTGATCTCTGGTGAGGCTGGCAAGGTAGCAAGTGTTTCGTGCTAGAGTGCCCCAGATCGATTCCACTGCCAGGCTCTCATTAGATAGTGGGTCAGGTTGATCTCTGGAGAGGATGGAGAGGTAGTAAGTGTTTGGTGCTGGAGTGCCCCAGATCGATTCCGCTGTCGGGCTCTCATTAGACGGTGGGTCAGGTTGATCTCTGGAGAGGCTGGCAAGGAGATGGTTCATGCTGATAGGCCCGACTCGCAAAACCTCTCAAGGTGAGACTTAGAGGGGGGATCCCTCGGGGTCTCACTCACGTAAAGATAACAGGCAATCCCGATGATGTAACTAAGATTCAATGGTCGTAGCAAAACTACTGAATGCACGGGCAACAAAGCATTTCAAGGAGAATCCTGGCTCGCGAAACATTCGGAGATTCTCTAAAGCAACACCTAAATAAGCGAGTCAGGGGGGTCGCCGCCGATGTGATTAATGAGTAACATTGGGTCACGCGCAGGGGTTATGGCAAGCGAGGTAGGGTAATGCCGGCCCTGCTTGCAAGGATCCATAGCGGCGAGCCAGAGATGCGAAGCGATTCACATTTTGGCCATGCGTGAAAGCAAGCAGAAGGTATATCTAACAAGTAATTACGCGAGGGAAACTACGCGAACACCTTATGGGGTGTGTGCGGGTGTGTTGTAGTGATACAAAATGAAGGAGGTTCAATATATCGGTGACAACCGTATATTCATTATAGAGGAAAAAGAGCCAACGCGAGCATGACAAATTAAAGATAGCAAAAGAATCCTTGTTCATTTTTGGAAAATGTTCATTACAGGTAGCGGTGATCTCGCCAGCCAAAAAGGAGGTATACATTAGAAATAAGAAAATAAGTCAAAGAAGATCTTCAGATAGCTCCTCCTCGCTCCCGCGACCTTCGGGCTCTAGAATTTGCACGAACAAGTCGGGAACAACATCCTCGGCAGTAAGATCCATCTCGTCCAGGGAAAGTTGATCCACCCCCTTGAGGGTATCAAAGACGAGGTTTGTGACACCCATCGAGTTCTTGCGTGTCGCCTCCTCCTCGTCTCGCATCTTGTTGCGAGCTCCTGCTCGCGGAGGAGGCGGAAGAAGCACGGCCATGTGACGATCGCAAATTTGAGCTTTCAGGATCGCGTTCTCCATCTCCAGATCAGCATTACGCGCGAGGAGCTGGCTCGCTGATTCGGCATCCTGCAAAGGAATAAGATAAGTCATAAAGCGACATGCGGCGAGTGAGATAGAAAATTTGTATGGGACACTTTCCATCCCGCCTTGGAGGCTGGCGAGGAGACCCTCAGATAGGACCTCTTTTCCCTTGAGGCGCATGACTCCATCTGAGGCCTCCTAGAGCTCACGCTTGAGCTCCCTTGAATCCCTTTCCGAATTGTGGTACCGCTGACCCACCATGTGAGTGATCTCTATGGCGCGAAATTGGGCCCGCATGGCCTCATAAACATAACGGCCTGGACCTTTGGGCGCCGAACCTAGCGGCGTCCTCGCGTCCGTATAGCCCAAAGGCGATGGTGAACGCCTTCCCCCAACTTTGTCACTCTCAACCCAGGAAGGGAGGGGAGAGGAATATGAGACCCTATTGTGATCAGGGTCCCATGCAGCAGCGGCTCGCCGATCGCGTCCGGGAGCTTCGCGCCAAGGCCAAAGTTCCCAAGGCTCGTTGGTTTGGGTTCGATCATAGCATCCCCAACCTCACGGCTCCCCTCGATAGTCTTCGAACTCGCGGGGGATGGGGAGTAGGTCCTCTGTCTCGCACAGGTCCACTATAATATCTTTCCCCTTTAGTTACATCGGGGGTCTTCTTGGTCCTCTTCTTCACCGAGGTTTGTGCAGCGGACAGGCTCACGGGTGGCGGTCGCTTCTTCCCAGAAGTCGTGCCGGTTTGGGCTCGGCATGCTTAGGAGGCTGCAGTAGTGAGTGAGCTGTAAGTGAGGGTTGTAGTACTCACATGCGGGGGTGGAGGGGAAGATCCCGCTCTCCTGCGAAGGCGACAATGATAGGAATTAGTCACCAAAATTAAGAAAGTATAGAGAGTTTGCGAGTGCGAGTCAAACCTTCTCCTTGGAGTACCAGAGGTAGCGAGTCCACTTTCTGCGAGCCAAAAACTATGAGATAGAGGAGAAGAGAGGAAAAAGGTTGAAGACAGTTAATGCAGTGGTTGGAGAGGAAAGACCGACAGCTATTTATAGGAATAAAAAGAGCGGGAAGGATTTGAAGCGCCATGGGGTACGGTTAGCTAAACTTCACGGCGACGTTTCAGCTTCTTGAACCTTTGTCTGCTTTGAGTGTCCTCGCATCCTAGCGACATCCTCTGACTCGCCATAGGCGAGCCAAGCAAGAAAATGCGTCATTTTAACCGGAAGTCGGCGGGGGCAGCTGCATTGAAATAAATAAAAATTGTGAAGGTGAGGCAGCAGTTGGCGCGCCAGCTTAAAGCGAGGCAGTCATACCAAATAGAAACACAATCAATATGCGAGCATAGTTAACATAGCGATAAAAGCAAAGAAAAATTAAAGCAAAAGCCCGTGGGCGAGCAAAAATATCCATATAACAGAATCGCAAAATTGTTCGGGACCCATAAAGAAAGTAATAGGTGCGAGCGAGAAATAATAAATTACACATTATTTAGTAATTGATCCACTTCCATTGACCGCGGCCTCGCACCCCAGAGCACGGTGGTACTTTTGGGTAGTGGTACTCGCGAACTGATTGGACCTCGCGCTGCATCAGTCGCATCTGATCTTCGATTCGCGCATGGTGTACCCCGGGCGAGGTGACCTTGCCATGAGCACCTATCGAATATCGGCAAGGAGGCGCGCGTTTGCGTCCTCCATGGCGGCAAACCTCTCTTCATAAGCACCCATGTCCACCCAGTTCTAGTCATATAGGTCTCGCAGCATGAGGCCATATTTCTGGGACAGCTCCGTGACCCGTCTCTTCATTTGCTCCGGATTGTCGGGGTCTCCCAGGAAGTCAGTGACCTGGATCGGTGAAGGCGGTGGAGATATCTCCTCCTCTCCGTGCTCTGACTCGGGGGGTGGGGTCCGGGGGACACCTGTGAGGAAGAAATTTGCAATAGGGATGGAAAAGAAACAATCGACAGAAATTAGCTAACCTGGCAAAATCAGGATGGTACGGGGTCGCTGGCGAGAAGAGCTCAACTCGCCCTTGGAATCTCCAGCGAAGGCAGGGGTAATGGATTTCCCCAGGCCAGGGCGGTACGTCGTGTCGTCCGCTACCCAGGAGTTGGCAAGTAGCGAACCTCCCGGACTCCATTGGCCTAGAACACTAAATGTCGGACTGTGTATGGACGATTCAGGTGGGGCTGGCGAGCCCCCCCCCGGAGTGGGAGTTTGCCTCTCCGAGGTCGTGAGAGGGGTCACTGCACAAAAGGAGTAACACGGGTTCAGCGGTCGAAGAACCACAAGAGATAGCAATGCGAACAACTCACCAGGTCGCGAGAAGGGGACTCGCAGGTCGTTGGTCCCCACATCCGGGGGAAGGAGGTCAGTCCTCCCAGGGGACGGAATGCGAGACCCCGTTGATGATTGCCCGATGATAATTTCTCCAAGGGGAGGGTTCTGCGAGCAAAGAGACAAAGTCAGTCGAATAAATCTTGAATTATCAAACCTTCGATAGTAGAACCTGCGAGGCGGACTCATGGTGGGGGGACGAAGACAGGGGTGATGGCCCATCCTCTTCGGGCGCCCATCATACGGTCTTTTCCTTTTTAACCTGGGGCAGAGGTGGAGTGGGTTGCCGAGAAATCCAGGGGGCGAGCTCTGCCACTTTGTCCCTTTGGATCGCCTGTGAGGCCTTGAGTCGAGCCAATGCCTCTCCTTTAATGGACATCTTGACAAATATAGCGGCGTATAGCGAAAGAGGGAAGAGGGAGGAAAGTTCATGCATCAGCCAAAAAGAATGGTATTTATAGCATTAGGCGTGGGGCCCACCAAAAGATTCTTGCCACGTCAGCGAGGGGCTGGAGAACACCAAGGGTTGGATGTTTCTTCGCGAGCCTAAGGTAGCCTTACGAAGAGCGGGGATTGTGTACAACGCTGGTGTTCGCCAAGAGGTGAGCGGTGACTCAAGGAACAACATGCGAGATGAGTAGGAAGGCGGGCGAGCTGGGCTCTCGGTGGTCGCTCGCAGGGAGGCGGGCGAGCCAGGCTCTCGCAGTTCGCATGAGGAGAGTTAGGTGAGAGGAGCCTTTGTGGGCGGCTCGCCCAGTAGGGGTCCAAGAGTGTTTTTACCTAGAAGCCCTTGGTGGTCTGCGGTTAGCCTCCCCAAACAGCGGAGTTTGGCCATTGGCAGTCCATTTTGGATTGCGTATTGCAAAAGTGTAAGGCCGAATCGAGCTATTAGTGGACCATAAGTAAAAATACTATATATTGACCTTGAAGGGCACCTTTGTAGATGATCCAATCTCAATAGTCTGAGCTTCCTTCTCCCTAGGTTATCTTGGTTCAGCTCTCATGCTCTCCAAGGTGCCCAGTCTCAGCTTTGGCTTAGGAGGGGAAGTGCTCTAAGATCTTTCGGGTGTGTGGTGGGTCCTCCTCACTGCCATCAAGGGTCTGTGTCTAGTTTTGAGGCTTCAGTCTGTTCCTTCCGAGGGATCAGTAAGTGCTAGCTGCCCCCCACTTTTGGGGGCCCGAACTCCACAAGAGACCAAGTTCTAGTTTCAACACATATGCTCACTCTTCTTCACCCCATTTACCATTTTTTATTCCTCTCCAGCCCCGTCTAGATTGAGGATTAATGGAAAATGGTGTTTGTGTTATCGTAGCGCCGAGCACGCATTGAAAGATTGCATAGAATTTCAGCGCCATGTGGAGGAGGATGATGAACCTGATGTTCTTATCGTTCCATCCACCTCTCATTTTGATGCTCATTCTGATTCTTATGATATATTCACAGCACCACCTTGTCTATGGGGACTTCTGCGGATATCCCCATCAGACTTTCTGCTGATCTGTGTGATGACATGGGGGAGAATTCTCTCCCGGCGCATTCGTCACTCCTTTTGGATTCACCCCCGGAGGAACCTATGCACATTTTCTCTAATGATGTTATTACCTCTATTCCTCCGCTTTCTTTGCAAGAACTCTCTGCACCTATTTTTTGTGAGTTGGTTGATGATGTTAGGCAGTAAGTTCATTCGAAGCATGAGGATGCGCCAAAGTGGGAGGAGGATGTTATTCTCTCCGATGGGGAGTGTGCCTCCTTGGAACATGATGACACACCGAGGTGGTATGAGGAGGAAACCCTTTCTGATGAGGAGGTTTGCACTTCCTTATTGGATGACGAGGTCGAACTCAACACCGAGGACCTCGATATTTTGGACTCCCCTCACCATGACTCATCTGATACTGACAGTGATCTATGCTTGGATCCTGCTGGGAGTGAGACCGGGACCACTCCCCCGATTTTTGATTATTTAAGTCATTCTTCTCTTTTATTTCCTGACCCCCCCCCCCCCCCCCTTCTTCATCTGAGCCTGTGCAGGTTGAGTCTTCACAAGTACTTCAGAAAGACTTGGAGCATTTTGCTCAATTCAATGATGAGTGTATCCTCTCTTGTGAGGAGGTTGATCCCTCCTCCATATAGGAAGCCTCATTCACTGCCTTCTCCTCCTGCCGCCTCCCTAAAGATGACACCTTGCTATGCAATGATGTTTTTGGTGAGATTTGTGAGGAGTACTCCTCCTCCTCTTCTTACTTTTTATTCCCTCTACCTGTGAAGAGCAGGTATTATTTATATTTAGGTAGGGGAGTAACTGTTCTTTCGTTGTATCTATACCCGTTACCGACATGCATATTAGAAAAATTATATGTACATTTCCTTTTTCATACTCTCATTAGCTAGAACTCTTAAAGTTCTGAATAAGTCGTGCTGGGAAGACAATAACCCCAGTAGTTATCTTACATTTCCTGCATTTTTTTTATTTCATCTAGTTTAATTTAGTTAGTTGTATTTCATATTAGTTTGTATATATTCTTTTGTTTTGGCGGAGCTCACCCCTGCAGGTCCTTCTTCTGTATGGCGGATGTTGCGGCTTGGTCTTGGTTTGCATGCCAATCTTCTGGTATGCTCATTTCTGAGCATGGGTAACTTTTCTTCTCCTAGTCTTTTATTTAATTACCATGGTTACATCTTTTGCGTCTATTGCTTAGATTGTCTGGGGGAGAGCCGCTATGTGTTACCCACTGCACGTGCACATATCATTTGCATACTAGAAGTATATTTTAGTTCAGTTTTATAAGTGTCGTTTCATATGCACCGCACACCACAGCACCCGCTTGAGCGCGTGCTTAACCAATAGCGCGTCGTGAGTTGAATTCGTTTCTTTTGTGTGACTTAGGAAAATTATTGTGCTGGCTTAGGATTGTGAGATGGAGTAAAATGTCGACTCCTGTAGTGTTTCTAGTCGAGTGCTCGTGTCTCACATAGAAATCTGTGTAGAATTAATTTTTCTTTATGCTTATTGTTTTATACTTTTTCTATTTGCGTAAATATTGTTTATGCTACTCAAAATTGGTGAATCCGATGTGAATCTGACGGTAGCATAGGGATGTGTGTAGATGCTTGCTAGATTCGTATTACTCGAGTCAAGAGGAAGGATTGTCTTTCTCGGTGGCTAAGAACTTTCCCCAAGCGACTCTTGAAGCATTGGCATAGGTTAGTTCAGTGTATGAGTGATGAGTCCCATTTATATACACATATTTGGACCCATCTGGGCTAGTTTTCAAGCATTTGCACTTCACTTTTAGTTCATTATCGCTTAAACTTCACTTGAACACATTTCTTCACAAAGTGCACTCTTTGGGCCCATTTTGGTGTGCAATTGCACGCTATGTTGTTGGGGGTAAGCACACGGTGCTCCCCAACCCTTTTTTATGTATTTGGATTGAGCTGGAAGGGTATTCACAGCTGTATGATTATTGTTTGGTGCTGTACAGGTGGGTAGATCATCAATTATGCCCAGTTTTCATGTCTGCATGAATCACACGGTCGTGCGTTTTCTTTACGCACGGTCGGCTGCGATCGTGCGTTCATTTGTGGCCCAAAAACAGCATTCTGAATTTGGTCGTGCGTTTGGTCGTGCATGAACAAAATTCTGCACCTGTCTATAAATAGCTGCTCCACGAAAACAGCCGGATCGACTTCGTTTCTAGGTCTTTTTGAGCGCCGTTTTTTGCGTTTTTTTGTTCTAGGCCTCCTCCATCATCCTCAAACTTCAAGGAGAGGGATCTAGCCCTACATCCATCATCATCCAAGGAGAAGGAAGCTTTGGTCTTGCGGCCGGATCGTGACACGAAGAAGACGGGCCATTGGAAGGTAGTGACAGCCTTCTCTACCCCGGACGCAGTTGAGAACCGAGCTTGGACGCGGATTGACAACCCAGCGATTCCAACCGTGAATCTTCGACAAGGCTTCGGATTGGGTCGATTCCTTACTTTCTGTTGGGAAAATGATTTCTCTTAACCCCTGAAAATGAGTCAAATATGAACTCCAAGAATGAAAAACAAGGCTAAGTAAATATGCGTCGAATAGTGTTCGACGCAACGTCGAAATGTAGTCGACGTCTCTTTCAGATTAAGTCGAAGTAACTCTAGGAAGATTTCGACGTATGTGTTGTCGACGTTACTCTGATTTCTAGTCGACGCAACTAGTGAAGTCGACGCACCTTAGTCGACGCACCTTCCTTATTCACTTCTCGACGTCCAGACAGGATGTACTCGACGCTTGCGTCGAATGGCAATCGACGCACGTTGATTTATTTGATAGACTTAAATATGCGCCAGATCTCTTTCCTTCTTTCAGTAAATCTGATTTGTATGGAATAATGTTAATATTTTATAGCCGTTCTGAATCATTCTTTCCTTCTATTTGATTCTTGGCTAATCTGATTAACTCTATTTTGGATATTATTTGAAATCAGAATTCATTCTTTCCTTCTACAGAAATAAACATTATGGAAACATTTTTTCTTTCTATTCTCTCTAACTGCTAATTGATTATCCTCATATAGTATTATGTTGAATTAACAAAGCTATAAATAAAGAGGAGGTCGGCAGAAAATGAAGAAGAGTGATCTACCACACACATTTGAAATAGAGGAAAAGCTCCCAAGAGAAAAGAGAGAAATTGAGAAAAAGCTCTGCAGCAACATTCAAGCACTTCTTCTTCTTCTGCTTCTGAAGTCTCACTGCAGCAAAATCTGATAGCTCTCACAAAGAGAGAAAGGCTGCAAATCTTCTTCTCTCTATAGAAGAAAGATTCAATTCACTTCTTGTGCTTCCAATCTTCTTGCTAGGAAGAAGATTCTTTCCTGTTTTTATTTCTTCTCCTTTCTTTCTTTCTCACTTAAACATTGTAAAAGAGTTTTTAGAATCTCTCTCCAAAAAATTCAGTGTACTAGTTCTAAGAGTCTCCTTGTCAAAAAACTCAGTTGGTTCTAAGAGTCTCCTTGTCAAAAGACTCAGGGTGGTTCTAAGAGTCTCCTTATCAAAAGACTCAGTGCAAGATAGTGAATTCCTACCAAGGGGGTAGAAGAGTGGACTACCCAAAGTTTGGGGAACCACTATATTTTCTTGTGTTGTGCTGTGATTTATTTTCTTGCATTTACTTTATTTTCTTGCTTAATTCTTGTTGGTGTGTAGGAAGCTCTAATCTGTGATCATACACATATATATATTAACTTTGCACAAAATAATTTTTAAATCTCTATTCACCCCCCCCCCCCCCCCCCCTCTAGAGAATTCTAGTGAGGTTAATTGTGCACTTTCAATTGGTATCAGAGCTAGGTTGATCTAAAAAGGATAACTCCTTGATCAAAAAGATCCTACCTCTCATATATATATATTATCAAAACTATTTTATCATATGGCACAAATCAAAGATTATGCTTCCACCAGACCACCAATTTGCAACCTGGAAAAGTTTGCACTTTGGAAAACAAGAATTAGAATTTATTTAAACTCTATTGATGATGAATTGTTTAATGTGATCTTGACAGGTCCCCCCAAGCCATTCAGGAAGGATTCAAGTGGAAAACTGACTGAAACACTTGTTCCAAGAGCTGAATGGACAGAAGATGAGAAGAAAGCCCAAGGTCATGATGCCAAGGCTATGAATATCCTAGTCTCAACCCTCTCAGATGAAATTTTCCAAAAGATTGCTGATTGTGAGTCCGCTAAGGAAGTATGGGAAGCTCTCACCAAAATAGTAGAGGGAAGTGCTGATGAGAAAAAGGATAGAAAGGCACTACTGATCTCCCAATATGAAAACTTCCAAAAGAAAGAAAGTGAAAGTGTTGCTGACATGTATTCAAGATTCAGCCTCATAGTCAATGAATTGAGAACACTTGAGAAGGACATATCTCTCACTGAGATAAATGATAAATTACTAACTTGCTTTCCTAGCTCTTGGGACTCAAGAATCTGGCCAATCAAAGACTACAGAAGTCAAAAAGAAATATCAACAGATGTTCTGTTGGGTAAATTAAAATCATATGAACAACTGTTGAAAACCAGAGCTGAGAAAGAAAAGGCCTCTCCACTCTCAAAAGAAAAGAGTATTGCATTGAAAGCTGTTGAAGGTGAACCATCCACTAGTGATGAGGAACTAATCAGCTTCCTGGCTAGGAAGTTCAAGAGGTGGATCAAAATAGAAGGATCCAGAGAAAGAGATTCAAAAACCAGGTATAATAAAACACCTACTAAAGAGATTATCTGTTACTCTTGCAGGAAACCTGGACATATTGCACCTGAATGTCCTAAGGAGAACAGCACTAAGAAAGATCTGAAAAGAACAGATCTAAAGAAGAAAAAGAAAGAAAGAGGATTCATTGCTCAATCTTGGAGTGATTCAGAATCTGAAGGAAGTACCTCATCAAACAATGATCTGGAAGAGGTCAAGCAAGAGGAAACCTGTCTGATGGCCACTGAGAAGCTTGATGATACATCTATGGTAAATATACTTGATGATATAGATTTCTCTTCTACTGATTTCAAACAAGATTTCAAAGAATTCTGTTTAGATCTAATCAAATCTGAAAAAGAAGTAAAAGAATTAAGAATTGAATTAAGAAATCTCAAACATGTGAATACACACTATGAAAATTATAAGCTCAATCAAGAGCTCTCAAAGAAGAAATTAGACAAAATCCATTCAGAAAATCTAACACTAAGGAAAGAGCTGGCAAAGGCTAAAGCCTTTGAGGACTCTCTGAATGGAAGAGGTCAGAAGCTCAAGAATATCTCTGAGAATCTCACTGATAGATTTAGATAACTAAAGCTGAATACTAATGAAGCATCTAAATCACAAACATTCAGCAAACCTGTCTGGAAACATCCCATTCAATTCACTAGGGAGAATCATCTAGCAGGAATTAGATCACAAGTAGGTCCAGAAACAACCACTATTTTTAATAAACCTAATCCCATTACAGATAAAGGAATCTTAGGAAAGTATCCTCACAAAAATTCTGAACATACGTCGAATTATTATCCACGTGCGTCGATTTCTAATCGACGCATACACCAAATCGCGTCGACCTCCACTCAACGTAATCTCTCACATGCTTCGACTAAAAGTAGACTCAGAATGAAGGAAGCGTCGACCTCATATCGACGCAACCAAAAACCTGCGTCGAATTCATATCGACGCAACCATAAGTCTACATCGAATCCCTATCGACGCAATAAATCAGACAGAAAATTTTATGTTTCCAAACAGGTCCCTCAATCCATGTCCTTCTATTATGAACACTATTTCTGTGATATCATCCAAGAAGATTGGTATGATAAGCCAGTACCCCATAAGGAGGAAGGATATCCTGAAAAACCCACTTATTCTTTTATTAAATCTTTTACTAATGAGAGAAAGGGACCCCTGCTCAGCAGGGTCTAAACTAATGTTTAAACTTTTATGTGCAGATGTATCACATCTCCAGAATGGTGTGGTACTTGGACAGTGGATGCTCCATGCACATGACAGGTTGCAAAAACCTATTAATCAACTTTGAGGATAGACTTGGACCATCATTAACCTTCGGAGACTCTAGCTGTGGCCAAACCAAGGGATTTGGAGATTTCAAAGAAGGGAAAGTCACCTTCAAGAATGTGGCAGTAGTCAAAGGACTAAAACACAATCTGATAAGTATAAGTCAGATATGTGAGAATGGTAAGTATGAGGTAAAATTCACTACACTATTCTGCCATATTATAGATATCAAGACTAGTCAGATATGTGAGAATGGTGCTACAGTACTAAATGGAATTAGAAAAGGGAGAGTATATGTAGTGGACTTTAGCTCTTCACCCACAGAAGTTTCCTTATTCAACAATATTATTGATAAAAATGAATTATGGCATAGGAGACTAGGTCATCTAAACTACAAAACAATCAGTAAACTAGCTAAGAATAACCTAGTCTGAGGCTTACCAAAGGGTAGGTACTCTAAGGATTCTCCATGCAGACCTTGCCAACTAGGAAAGCAAACCAAATCATCCTTCAAACCCATTGGTAAGGATGACTCTCCCAGGTCTTTATACTTACTACACATGGATCTCTTTGGTCCCATATCCACTCAAAGCTTAGGTGGAAAATCCTATACCTTGGTCATTGTTGATGATTATTCTAGGTTTAGCTGGGTATTCTTTCTAGGAGTTAAATCTGAAACCCATAAAATTCTCTCAAAATTCATAAGACAGATTCAATTTGAGTTCAATACAAATGTTTCAATTATAAGAAGTGACCATGGGACTGAATTTGAGAATCAGATGACTTGTAGTTTCTGTGAGGAAGAAGGTATTAAACAAAGCTTCTCAGCACCTAGAACTCCCCAACAAAATGGAGTTGCTGAGAGGAAGAATAGAACCTTAATAGAATCAGGTAGAACCCTGCTTGCAGAGTCAGGATTACCAAAAACCTTTTGGGCTGAAGCAGTCAACACTGCAAACTATGTTCTAAATAGAAGCCTCATACACAAAACTAAATCAAAGACTCCATATGAGCTCCTGAAAAATAAAACACTCACTGTTAAATATTTTAAAATTTTTGGATGTGCTTGCTTTATTCTAAACAATGGGAATGATCATCTTGCCAAATTTGACAAGAAGTCTGATGATGGAATATTTCTGGGATATTCATCATCCAGCAAAGCCTAAAGGTGCTACAATAGAAGAACTCTTAAGATTGAAGAATCCATGCACATTGTATTTGATGAAACTAACATGCTGCTTAAGGGGGAGGAAACTCCCACCAGTTCTGTTCCACAGGAAAACAACAGCATAGAAACCCAGCTTGAGCAACTAGCTCTAGAGAACACAGAAAATGGAAAGGAAAACCAGTTAGAGGAACCAAGTGAGGAGTCTGAACAAGAAACCTCAGAAAAGAGCACTCAAGACCCTCCTCCACAAGAGGACATGGTCCAGGAAGAACAATTGAACAATGATCCCATTGAGAATGAAGTAGAAGAACAACTGACAAATTCAGGCAGAACAGGAATCAATTTGAAAGATCATCCACAAGCTCAAGTGATTGGAGATCCCAATGCAGGAGTAAGAACAAGACACCAAGTCTCCAATGGGATAATGCTCCAATGCTTCCTATCACAAGTTGAACCAAAGAATTTTGAGGAAGCAAATTGTGATCCTCACTGGATTATGGCCATGCAAGAAGAACTAGGACAATTTGAGAGAAACAAAGTATGGAACCTAGTTGAAAGACCAAGAAACTACCCTGTAATTGGTACAAAATGGGTATACAGGAACAAACTAGATTCCACTGGAATAATTGTGAGAAATAAGGCAAGACTTGTAGCACAAGGATATAGACAAGAAGAAGGGATAGACTACAATCAGACCTTTGCTCCAGTAGCCAGATTAGAGGCAATCAGGCTCTTTCTTGCCTATGCAGCCTTCATGAAGATGAAAGTCTACCAAATGGATGTCAAGAGTGCCTTTTTAAATAGAGATCTGCAAGAAGAGGTATATGTGGAGCAACCACCAGGTTTTGTTAATCCCTGTTCCCCTAACTTTGTTTATAGACTTAACAAAGCATTATATGGTCTTAAGCAAGCACCTAGAGCTTGGTATGAAACTCTCTCAAATTTTCTTTTAGAAAAATCCTTTGAAAGAGGAAAAGTAGACAAGACACTCTTTACTAGAACACATAAAAACCAACTCCTCCTTATTCAAATATATGTAGATGACATTATCTTTAGCTCAACCCATCCTAAACTATGTAAAAGATTTGCTAATCTTATGCAATCTAAATTTGAGATGAGTAGTATGGGTGAACTCTCCTACTTCCTAGGGCTACAAGTAAAACAAAGTAGTGAAGGAATCTTTATCTCACAATCAAAATATACCAAAGAACTAATCAAAAAGTTTGGTATGGAATCAGCATGTACCATGAAAACACCCATGGCAACCAATGCCATCATAGAAAAAGATGATAAAGGAAAATCAGTAGATCAAAAGACTTATAGGGCCATCATAGGATCCCTTCTATATCTAACAGCAAGTAGACCTGATATCATGTTTGCCACTTGCATATGTGCTAGATTTCAGGTTGAACCAAAGGAATCCCATCTCACCTCTGTAACCCCTGAACTAGGACTATGGTACTCAGCAGAAACCAACTTTGAATTAATAGGTTTCTCAGATGCAGATTATGCTGGATGTAGGGTTGATAGAAAAAGCACATCTGGTACCTGCCAATTTCTAGGTGACAGATTGATCTCATGGTTTAGTAAGAAACAAACCTTAGTCTCAACTTCAATAGCTGAAGCTGAATACATAGCTGCTGGGAGCTGTTTTTCACAAATCCTGTGGATGCAAAATCAACTACTTGATTACAAATTGGAAATACACAACTCTATGATCTATTGTGATAGCTCTAGTGCTATATCCATAGCATCCAACCCAGTCCTTCATAGTAGGACCAAACATATAGAAATCAGACATCACTTCCTTAGAGACAATGTTTAGAAGGGTAAAATAACCTTAGAATATATTCCCACAGACAATCAAAGAGCAGATATCTTCACAAAACCTTTAGATGAAACTAAGCATAACTATTTCATAAACACCTTGGGTATGCTTGATGGAAGCTTGTAAACCTCATTGTTAGGGAAATCTAAAGACATCAGAATATCTAAGAAAGTTTCCTGGAGATGCGTCGAATACATATCGACGTACCGTCGAGAAGACCTCGACGCTGGTTCTGATTTCTTTCAGTTAAAGTTACGTCGATCCACTATCAACGTACCGTCGACTTCTTATCGACGCAAGTCTATGACCACGTCGACAAATCTTTAGACTGACAAAACCTTCACGGAACGCCGACTACATATCGACGCATACATTGACATCAATTCGACGTAACGTCGACTTCTGGTTAAAATTGGAATCAAATCCTTACTTCCTTTTCTTTTATGACTGGATTACCTTGATTTCTGTTTCCTTTCTCGACGTTTCATCTTCTTTAAATAGTACTTCTTATTTCATAACAAATACCTCTCTGGACCCGCCAAAACTGCGTCTTCTACCTCTCTCTCTTCCAGCATCAATGACGCCTACTCCTGTTCAAACTGACCTTATCAAAGCAATGAATGATGCTCTGGAAAATCTTCTCAATGACTTCCAGACACGATTAACTAACTTCTCCAATGAATGTGCCAATATGATCACCTCCTGTGAAGCCAAATTGGCCACCCTGTCTGCCTCTCTTCTCGGGCTTCATCTTCTTCTTCAAGAGGAACCTCTGTCGCCACAAAGGTTTACATCCTTCCTGAAAGATATAAACCAGGGGGAGAGTTGCTCCAGAAACCCCTCTTGCCAGGTTTTTGATCTCAACTAAAAGCTCAGGTTTAAATCTCTTCTCTCCAACACTAAATATTCTCTCTAACTCTCTTATAGGCTCCACTCCTCTCAAATCACTCTGACTACACTTTCATCAAACATTTTGGTGAATCCTCCTCTTACAACACTGAAAGGGAGCATGCTGTGGATTCAGCATTCAGAATTGATGATCCTTATAACCAGAGGGAGATTCCTGCAGTAAAGGACCCAGTAATCCAGGGGGAGGAAGAAGCAACCACCTCTGATGATTGGAATGGGCAGATATGGATTAATGCACCCTTATGTGAGGAAGAACTTCAACATCACTCTTCTGGCTTCTCTGCCAGTTACATCAAGCTGAAGACACCTCTACTTGAGGACATCCCTACAAAAGAGTCTGGAGGAGACATTCATCCCTCAGCAGAGATCACCCTACCAGAAATCACTCTGCCCTCTATTGCAGAACATCTAAGAACTCTTCTTGAAATAACTCCCTCTCCACCCAAAGAGAAAACTCCTCCTTCCTCTCTTCCTCTTCCTCCTCCTCAACTTCCTCCTCAACTTCCTCCTCTACCTTCTTCTCTACCTCCTCTGCTACCTCTACCTCCACAAGCAGCAAGACTCCCTAAACAGATCATACCTAGGCAAAGTCCAGGAGGACAGATAAAGAGAAAAAGGAAAGTCACTCCCCACTGGCAAAATTTTTCTAAAGAAGAAAGGAAGGAGTTTGCAAAAGAAAAGAAGTATAGAAAAGCATGTGAGCAAATGAAAAGATTTGAAAAGATGCCTAGTATCTGTCCTAACAGTCCTGTCAAGGAGTACCATGATCCTGACATGGAAAAGAGGCATGAAGAGATAAGAGAAAGAGAAGTATATGAATATGAAGCAGCTAGGAAAGAAGTGGAAGATAAAAGGAGGGCCTGGATGGAGAAGATTAACAAGGGCATGACTAAGGAACAAATTCTTGCTGAATCTTCTATCAGAATTCCAAATAAGTTGTTTGATATTGAAGCTTATCAAAAGAAAAATCCTCAGGCAGGGATTATCCTGGATAAGGGTCAAAAGGACAAGAAGGGTATAGGGTGTACAGAAGAAACCTACATTCCCTATAAGAAGCCTACAAGGCCTGCAAAGCTAGACAAATGGCTTAACTCACCATGGAAAGGGAAAGGAAAAGGAAAGATGTATGAAGTTCCTGAGAAACAGGAACCAGAAAAGAAGAAACTCTATAGGCCAAAGGTTGATAACAAAGGACCTCCTGAGCCCAAGCCTGCACAAAAAGAATCTCACAACATTACCATTGAGATGATTGATGAAAAGGCAGCAATCATCATCAGTAAAGGCAACTCCATAAATGACACTATTCCTGATGGTGATAAACTCTTGGAAAAACTGCATACAATCATCAGGAATGTCCAGGAAAGACCTGATAGAGCCAGGGGATACATTTTTGATGCCATTAATGACTTATCTAGGAAACTTTATTCTGCTTTTGTCAACTTCATGTACAAAAAGAAGTTTCTAGTTTAATTCTTGTGAAAGACAAATACTTGTCATGTGCTTTCTTTTCCTAATTCTTTCCTTCTACTCAATATATTTCTTATCTATACAAATACTATGCCGTGTTAATTATATGCTAATAAAATTTCTCTCTAAGAAGGGTTAAGACAAATAGGGGGAGATTGTTGGGAAAATGATTTCTCTTAACCCCTGAAAATGAGTCAAATATGAATTCCAAGAATGAAAACAAGGCTAAGTAAATATGCGTCGAATAGTGTTCGACGCAACGTCGAAATGTAGTCGACGTCTCTTTCAGATTAAGTCGAAGTAACTCTAGGAAGATTTCGACGTATGTGTTGTCGACGTTACTCTGATTTCTAGTCGACGCAACTAGTGAAGTCGACGCACCTTAGTCGACGCACCTTCCTTATTCACCTCTCGACGTCCAGACAGGATGTACTCGACGCTTGCATCGAATGGCAATCGACGCACGTCGATTTATTTGACAGACTTAAATATGCGCCAAATCTCTTTCCTTCTTTCAGTAAATCTGATTTGTATGGAATAATGTTAATATTTTATAGCCGTTCTGAATCATTCTTTCCTTCTATTTGATTCTTGGCTAATCTGATTAACTCTATTTTGGATATTATTTGAAATCAGAATTCATTCTTTCCTTCTACAGAAATAAACATTATGGAAACATTTTTTCTTTCTATTCTCTCTAACTGCTAATTGATTATCCTCCTATAGTATTATGTTGAATTAATAGAGCTATAAATAAAGAGGAGGTCGGCAGAAAATGAAGAAGAATGATCTACCACACACATTTGAAATAGAGGAAAAGCTCCCAAGAGAAAAGAGAGAAATTGAGAAAAAGCTCTGCAGCAACATTCAAGCACTTCTTCTTCTTCTGCTTCTGAAGTCTCACTGCTGCAAAATCTGATAGCTCTCACAAAGAGAGAAAGGCTGCAAATCTTCTTCTCTCTATAGAAGAAAGATTCAATTCACTTCTTGTGCTTCCAATCTTCTTTCTAGGAAGAAGATTCTTTCCTGTTTTTATTTCTTCTCCTTTCTTTCTTTCTCACTTAAACATTGTAAAAGAGTTTTTAGAATCTCTCTCCAAAAAATTCAGTGTACTGGTTCTAAGAGTCTCCTTGTCAAAAGACTCAGTTGGTTTCTAAGAGTCTCCTTGTCAAAAGACTCAGGGTGGTTCTAAGAGTCTCCTTATCAAAAGATTCAGTGCAAGATAGTGAATTCCTACCAAGGGGGTAGAAGAGTGGACTACCCAAAGTTTGGGGAGCCATTATATTTTCTTGTGTTGTGCTGTGATTTATTTTCTTGCATTTACTTAATTTTCTTGCTTAATTCTTGTTGGTGTGTAGGAAGCTCTAATCTGTGATCATACATATATATATATTAACTTTGCACAAAATAATTTTTAAATCTCTATTCACCCCCCCCCCCCCCCCCTCTAGAGAATTCTAGTGAGGTTAATTGTGCACTTTCAATTGGTATCAGAGCTAGGTTGATCTAAAAAGGATAACTCCTTGATCAAAAAGATCCTACCTGTCATATATATATATTTTTCAAAACTATTTTATCATATGGCATAAATCAAAGATTATGCTTCCACCAGACCACCAATTTGCAACCTGGAAAAGTTTGCACTTTGGAAAACAAGAATTAGAATTTATTTAAACTCTATTGATGATGAATTGTTTAATGTGATCTTGACAGGTCCCCCCAAGCCATTCAGGAAGGATTCAAGTGGAAAAGTGACTGAAACACTTGTTCCAAGAGCTGAATGGACAGAAGATGAGAAGAAAGCCCAAGGACATGATGCCAAGGCTATGAATATCCTAGTCTCAACCCTCTCAGATGAAATTTTCCAAAAGATTGCTGATTGTGAGTCAGCTAAGGAAGTATGGGAAGCTCTCACCAAAATAGTAGAGGGAAGTGCTGATGAGAAAAAGGATAGAAAGGCACTACTGATCTCCCAATATGAAAACTTCCAAAAGAAAGAAAGTGAAAGTGTTGCTGACATGTATTCAAGATTCAGCCTCATAGTCAATGAATTGAGAACACTTGAGAAGGACATATCTCTCACTGAGATAAATGATAAATTACTAACTTGCTTTCCTAGCTCTTGGGACTCAAGAATCTGGCCAATCAAAGACTACAGAAGTCAAAAAGAAATATCAACAGATGTTCTGTTGGGTAAATTAAAATCATATGAACAACTGTTGAAAACCAGAGCTGAGAAAGAAAAGGCCTCTCCACTCTCAAAAGAAAAGAGTATTGCATTGAAAGCTGTTGAAGGTGAACCATCCACTGGTGATGAGGAACTAATCAGCTTCCTGGCTAGGAAGTTCAAGAGGTGGATCAAAACAGAAGGATCTAGAGGAAGAGATTCAAAAACCAGGTATAATAAACACCTACTAAAGAGATTATCTGTTACTCTTGCAGGAAACCTGGACATATTGCACCTGAATGTCCTAAGGAGAACAGCACTAAGAAAGATCTGAAAAGAACAGATCTAAAGAAGAAAAAGAAAGAAAGAGGATTCATTGCTCAATCTTGGAGTGATTCAGAATCTGAAGGAAGTACCTCATCAGACAATGATCAGGAGGAGGTCAAGCAAAAGGAAACCTGTCTGATGGCCACTGAGAAGCTTGATGATACATCTATGGTAAATATACTTGATGATATAAATTTCTCTTCTACTGATTTCAAACAAGATTTCAAAGAATTCTGTTTAGATCTAATCAAATCTGAAAAAGAAGTAAAAGAATTAAGAATTGAATTAAGAAATCTCAAACATGTGAATACACACTATGAAAACTATAAGCTCAATCAAGAGCTCTCAAAGAAGGAATTAGACAAAATCCATTCAGAAAATCTAACACTAAGGAAAGAGCTGGCAAAGGCTAAAGCCTTTGAGGACTCTCTGAATGGAAGAGGTCAGAAGCTCAAGAATATCTCTAAGAATCTCACTGATAGATTTAGATAACTAAAGCTGAATACTAATGAAGCATCTAAATCACAAACATTCAGCAAACCTGTCTGGAAACATCCCATTCAATTCACTAGGGAGAATCATCTAGCAGGAATTAGATCACAAGTAGGTCCAGAAACAACCACTGTTTTTAATAAACCTAATCCCATTACAGATAAAGGAATCTTAGGAAAGTATCCTCACAAAAATTCTGAACATACGTCGAATTATTATCCACGTGCGTCGATTTCTAATCGGCGCATACACCAAATCGCGTCGACCTCCACTCAACGTAATCTCTCACATGCTTCGACTAAAAGTAGACTCAGAATGAAGGAAGCGTCGACCTCATATCGACGCAACCAGAAACCTACGTCGAATTCATATCGACGCAACCATAAGTCTACGTCGAATCCCTATCGACGCAATAAATCAGACAGAAAATTTTATGTTTCCAAACAGGTCCCTCAATCCATGTCCTTCTATTATGAACACTATTTCTGTGATATCATCCAAGAAGATTGGTATGATAAGCCAGTACCCCATAAGGAGGAAGGATATCCTGAAAACTCACTTATTCTTTTATTAAATCTTTTACTAATGAGAGAAAGGGACCCCAGCTCAGCAGGGTCTAAACTAATGTTTAAACTTTTATGTGCAGATGTATCACATCTCCAGAATGGTGTGGTACTTGGACAGTGGATGCTCCATGCACATGACAGGTTGCAAAAAACCTATTATCAACTTTGAGGATAGACTTGGACCATCATTAACCTTCGGAGACTCTAGCTGTGGCCAAACCAAGGGATTTGGAGATTTCAAAGAAGGGAAAGTCACCTTCAAGAATGTGGTAGTAGTCAAAGGACTAAAACACAATCTGATAAGTATAAGTCAGATATGTGAGAATGGTAAGTATGAGGTAAATTCCCTACACTATTCTGCCATATTATAGATATCAAGACTAGTCAGATATGTGAGAATGGTGCTACAGTACTAAATGGAATTAGAAAAGGGAGAGTATATGTAGTGGACTTTAGCTCTTCACCCACAGAAGTTTGCTTATTCAACAATATTATTGATAAAAATGAATTATGGCATAGGAGACTAGGTCATCTAAACTATAAAACAATCAGTAAACTAGCTAAGAATAACCTAGTCAGAGGCTTACCAAAGGGTAGGTACTCTAAGGATTCTCCATGCAGACCTTGCCAACTAGGAAAGCAAACCAAATCATCCTTCAAACCCATTGGTAAGGATGACTCTCCCAGGTCATTATACTTACTACACATGGATCTCTTTGGTCCCATATCCACTCAAAGCTTAGGTGGAAAATCCTATACCTTGGTCATTGTTGATGATTATTCTAGTTTAGCTGGGTATTCTTTCTAGGAGTTAAATCTGAAACCCATAAAATTCTCTCAAAATTCATAAGACAGATTCAATCTGAGTTCAATACAAATGTTTCAATTATAAGAAGTGACCATGGGACTGAATTGAGAATCAGATGATTTGTAGTTTCTGTGAGGAAGAAGGTATTAAACAAAGCTTCTCAGCACCTAGAACTCCCCAACAAAATGGAGTTGCTGAGAGGAAGAATAGAACCTTAATAGAATCAGGTAGAACCCTGCTTGCAGAGTCAGGATTACCAAAAACCTTTTGGGCTGAAGCAGTCAACACTGCAAACTATGTTCTAAATAGAAGCCTCATACACAAAACTAAATCAAAGACTCCATATGAGCTCCTGAAAAATAAAACACTCACTGTTAAATATTTTAAAATTTTTGGATGTGCTTGCTTTATTCTAAACAATGGGAAAGATCATCTTGCCAAATTTGACAAGAAGTCTGATGATGGAATATTTCTGGGATATTCATCATCCAGCAAAGCCTAAAGGTGCTACAATAGAAGAACTCTTAAGATTGAAGAATCCATGCACATTGTATTTGATGAAACTAACATGCTGCTTAAGGGGGAGGAAACTCCCACCAGTTCTGTTCCACAGGAAAACAACAGCATAGAAACCCAGCTTGAGCAACTAGCTCTAGAGAACACAGAAAATGGAAAGGAAAACCAGTTAGAGGAACCAAGTGAGGAGTCTGAACAAGAAACCTCAGAAAAGAGCACTCAAGACCCTCCTCCACAAGAGGACATGGTCCAGGAAGAACAATTGAACAATGATCCCATTGAGAATGAAGTAGAAGAACAACTGACAAAATTCAGGCAGAACAGGAATCAATTTGAAAGATCATCCACAAGCTCAAGTGATTGGAGATCCCAATGCAGGAGTAAGAACAAGACACCAAGTCTCCAATGGGATAATGCTCCAATGCTTCCTATCACAAGTTGAACCAAAGAATTTTGAGGAAGCAAATTGTGATCCTCACTGGATTATGGCCATGCAAGAAGAACTAGGACAATTTGAGAGAAACAAAGTATGGAACCTAGTTGAAAGACCAAGAAACTACCCTATAATTGGTACAAAATGGGTATACAGGAACAAACAAGATTCCACTGGAATAATTGTGAGAATAAGGCAAGACTTGTAGGCACAAGGATATAGACAAGAAGAAGGGATAGACTACAATCAGACCTTTGCTCCAGTAGCCAGATTAGAGGCAATCAGGCTCTTTCTTGCCTATGCAGCCTTCATGAAGATGAAAGTCTACCAAATGGATGTCAAGAGTGCCTTTTTAAATAGAGATCTGCAAGAAGAGGTACATGTGGAGCAACCACCAGGTTTTGTTAATCCCTCTTCCCCTAACTTTGTTTATAGACTTAACAAAGCATTATATGGTCTTAAGCAAGCACCTAGAGCTTGGAATGAAACTCTCTCAAATTTTCTTTTAGAAAAATCCTTTGAAAGAGGAAAAGTAGACAAGACACTCTTTACTAGAACACATAAAAACCAACTCCTCCTTGTTCAAATATATGTAGATGACATTATCTTTAGCTCAAACCCATCCTAAACTATGTAAAAGATTTGCTAATCTTATGCAATCTAAATTTGAGATGAGTAGTATGGGTGAACTCTCCTACTTCCTAGGGCTACAAGTAAAACAAAGTAGTGAAGGAATCTTTATCTCACAATCAAAATATACCAAAGAACTAATCAAAAAGTTTGGTATGGAATCAGCATGTACCATGAAAACACCCATGGGCAACCAATGCCATCATAGAAAAAGATGATAAAGGAAAATCAGTAGATCAAAAGACTTATAGGGCCATCATAGGATCCCTTCTATATCTAACAGCAAGCAGACCTGATATCATGTTTGCCACTTGCATATGTGCTAGATTTCAGGTTGAACCAAAGGAATCCCATCTCACCTCTGTAACCCCTGAACTAGGACTATGGTACTCAGCAGAAACCAACTTTGAATTAATAGGTTTCTCAGATGCAGATTATGCTGGATGTAGGGTTGATAGAAAAAGCACATCTGGTACCTGCCAATTTCTAGGTGACAGATTGATCTCATGGTTTAGTAAGAAACAAACCTCAGTCTCAACTTCAATAGCTGAAGCTGAATACATAGCTTGCTGGGAGCTGTTTTTCACAAATCCTGTGGATGCAAAATCAACTACTTGATTACAAATTAGAAATACACAACTCTATGATCTATTGTGATAGCTCTAGTGCTATATCCATAGCATCCAACCCAGTCCTTCATAGTAGGACCAAACATATAGAAATCAGACATCACTTCCTTAGAGACAATGTTGAGAAGGGTAAAATAACCTTAGAATATATTCCCACAGACAATCAAAGAGCAGATATCTTCACAAAACCTTTAGATGAAACTAAGCATAACTATTTCATAAACACCTTGGGGATGCTTGATGGAAGCTTGTAAACCTCATTGTTAGGGAAATCTAAAGACATCAGAATATCTAAGAAAGTTTCCTGGAGATGCGTCGAATACATATCGACGTACCGTCGAGAAGACCTCGACGCTGGTTCTGATTTCTTTCAGTTAAAGTTACGTCGATCCACTATCAACGTACCGTCGACTTCTTATCGACACAAGTCTATGACCACGTCGACAAATCATTAGACTGACAAAACCTTCACGGAACGCCGACTACATATCGACGCATACATTGACATCAATTCGACGTAACGTCGACTTCTGGTTAAAATTGGAATCAAATCCTTACTTCCTTTTCTTTTACGACTGGATTACCTTGATTTCTGTTTCCTTTCTCGACGTTTCATCTTCTTTAAATAGTACTTCTTATTTCATAACAAATACCTCTCTGGACCCGCCAAAAACTGCGTCTTCTACCTCTCTCTCTTCCTGCATCAATGGCGCCTACTCCTGTTCAAACTGACCTTATCAAAGCAATGAACGATGCTCTGGAAAATCTTCTCAATGACTTCCAGACACGATTAACTAACTTCTCCAATGAATGTGCTAATATGATCACCTCCTGTGAAGCCAAATTGGCCACCCTGTCTGCCTCTCTTCCCGGGTTTCATCTTCTTCTTCAAGAGGAACCTCTGTCGCCACAAAGGTTTACATCCTTCCTGAAAGATATAAACCAGGGGGAGATTTGCTCCAGAAACCCCTCTTGCTAGGTTTTTGATCTCAACTAAAAGCTCAGGTTTAAATCTCTTCTCTCCAACACTAAATATTCTCTCTAACTCTCTTATAGGCTCCACTCCTCTCAAATCACTCTGACTACACTTCATCAAACATTTTGTTGAATCCTCCTCTTACAACACTGAAGGGGAGCATGCTGTGGATTCAGCATTCAGAATTGATGATCCTTATAACCAGGGGGAGATTCCTACAGTAAAGGACCCAGTAATCCAGGGGGAGGAAGAAGCAGCCACCTCTGATGATTGGAATGGGCAGATATGGATTAATGCACCCTTATGTGAGGAAGAAATTCAACATCACTCTTCTGGCTTCTCTGCCAGTTACATCAAGCTGAAGACACCTCTACTTGAGGACATCCCTACAAAAGAGTCTGGAGGAGACATTCATCCCTCAGCAGAGATCACCCTACCAGAAATCACTCTGCCCTCTATTGCAGAACATCTAAGAACTCTTCTTGAAATAACTCCCTCTCCACCCAAAGAGAAAACTCCTCCTTCCTCTCTTCCTCTTCCTCCTCCTCAACTTCCTCCTCAACTTCCTCCTTTACCTTCTTCTCTACCTCGTCTGCTACCTCTACCTCCACAAGCAGCAAGACTCCCTAAACAGATCATACCTAGGCAAAGTCAGGAGGACAGATAAAGAGAAAAAGGGAAGTCACTCCCCACTGGCAAAATTTTTCTAAAGAAGAAAGGAAGGAGTTTGCAAAAGAAAAGAAGTATAGAAAAGCATGTGAGCAAATAAAAAGATTTGAAAAGATGCCTAGTATCTGTCCTAACAGTCCTGTCAAGGAGTACCATGATCCTGACATGGAAAAGAGGCATGAAGAGATAAGAGAAAGAGAAGTATATGAATATGAAGCAGCTAGGAAAGAAGTGGAAGATAAAAGGAGGGCCTGGGATGGAGAAGATTAAACAAGGGCATGACTAAGGAACAAATTCTTGCTGAATCTTCTATCAGAATTCCAAATAAGTTGTTTGATATTGAAGCTTATCAAAAGAAAAATCCTCAGGCAGGGATTATCCTGGATAAGGGTCAAAAGGACAAGAAGGGTATAGGGTGTACAGAAGAAACCTACATTCCCTATAGAAGCCTACAAGGCCTGCAAAGCTAGACAAATGGCTTAACTCACCATGGAAAGGGAAAGGAAAAGGAAGATGTGTGAAGTTCCTGAGAAACAGGAACCAGAAAAGAAGAAACTCTATAGGCCAAAGGTTGATAACAAAGGACCCTCCTGAGCCCAAGCCCGCACAAAAAGAATCTCACACACATTACCATTGAGATGATTGATGAAAAGGCAGCAATCATCATCAGTAAAGGCAACTCCATAAATGACACTATTCCTAGATGGTGATAAACTCTTGGAAAAACTGCATACAATCATCAGGAATGTCCAGGGAAAGACCTGATAGAGCCAGGGGATACATTTTTGATGCCATTAATGACTTATCTAGGAAACTTTATTCTGCTTTTGTCAACTTCATGTACAAAAGAAGTTTCTAGTTTATTCTTGTGAAAGACAAATACTTGTCATGTGCTTTCTTTTCCTAATTCTTTCCTTCTACTCAATATATTTCTTATCTATACAAATACTAATGCATGTTAATTATATGCTAATAAAATTTCTCTCTAAGAAGGGTTAAGACAATAGGGGGAGATTGTTGGGAAAATGATTTCTCTTAACCCCTGAAAATGAGTCAAATATGAATTCCAAGAATGAAAAACAAGGCTAAGTAAATATGGCGTCGAATAGTGTTCGACGCAACGTCGAAATGTAAGTCGACGTCTCTTTCAGATTAAGTCGAAGTAACTCTAGGAAGATTTCGACGTATGTGTTGTCGACGTTACTCTGATTTCTAGTCGACGCAACTAGTGAAGTCGACGCACCTTAGTCGACGCACCTTCCTTATTCACCTCTCGACGTCCAGACAGGATGTACTCGACGCTTGCGTCGAATGGCAATCGACGCACGTCGATTTATTTGACAGACTTAAATATGTGCCAAATCTCTTTCCTTCTTTCAGTAAATCTGATTTGTATGGAATAATGTTAATATTTTATAGCCGTTCTGAATCATTCTTTCCTTCTATTGATTCTTGGCTAATCTGATTAACTCTATTTGGATATTATTTGAAATCAGGAATTCATTCTTTCCTTCTACAGAAATAAACATTATGGAAACATTTTTTCTTTCTATCTCTCTAACTGCTAATTGATTATCCTCCTATAGTATTATGTTGAATTAACAGAGCTATAAATAAAGAGGAGATCGGCAGAAAATGAAGAAGAATGATCTACCACACACATTTGAAATAGAGGAAAAAGCTCCCAAGAGAAAAGAGAGAAATTGAGAAAAAGCTCTGCAGCAACATTCAAGCACTTCTTCTTCTTCTGCTTCTGAAGTCTCACTGCTGCAAATTCTGATAGCTCTCACAAAGAGAGAAAGGCTGCAAATCTTCTTCTCTCTATAGAAGAAAGATTCAATTCACTTCTTGTGCTTCCAATCTTCTTCTAGGAAGAAGATTCTTTCCTGTTTTTATTTCTTCTCCTTTCTTTCTTTCTCACTTAAACATTGTAAAAGAGTTTTTAGAATCTCTCTCCAAAAAATTCAGTGTACTGGTTCTAAGAGTCTCCTTGTCAAAAGACTCAGTTGGTTCTAAGAGTCTCCTTGTCAAAAGACTCAGGGTGGTTCTAAGAGTCTCCTTATCAAAGACTCAGTGCAAGATAGTGAATTCCTACCAAGGGGGTAGAAGAGTGGACTACCCAAAGTTTGGGGAACCACTATATTTTCTTGTGTTGTGCTGTGATTTATTTTCTTGCATTTACTTAATTTTCTTGCTTAATTCTTGTTGGTGTGTAGGAAGCTCTAATCTGTGATCATACACATATATATATTAACTTTGCACAAAATAATTTTTAAATCTCTATTCACCCCCCCTCTAGAGAATTCTAGTGAGGTTATT